>CM074724.1:102967890-104198307 GCA_037306005.1 Rhinophrynus dorsalis
AACAAAGAGATTATGGGATACTTTTAATCTTTGGGAACTCACAGTGATCAGATAACGACTACATTTATAAAACCCCTTCCCCTGATCCTTTACTGGCTGTATACTTTATTGTTTTGAAATATAATTTCATATCATTGATGTTAGGTTAAACCCCTGGATCCTGGAGAGGATTCTCACCAATATAATACAGACCTCTCTAGCATTCAAGTAGTTAAACTGTATGATTGTTTAGGCTTCTAAGAGATTTTGCATGAACTGAATGGTTCCAGTTAAATGGATAGTAATACTTAAGTATTACTAATCCCTATAGCAAAGTACTACTAAAAAAACATATTGCCCCCAGTGTCATCTCTCAAACCTTTATGGTTTGAGAGATGATCGCTTATAAAGTTGCCCTCTCCCTCCCCCTTCCCCGTAGTCAGCATTCTAGCTGACTGAAGGGAAATCCGGTCATAGATCATCAGGCAGCCGCGATCGCGTTAATTAAAAAAAAACTTTCACTAAAAAAAAAAGACCATTTCAGTGAAAGTTTTCTTTTTAAGGAACGCGATCCGGCTGTGCTGGAGAGCCGCCTGAAAGTCGTACGACTTTATTCCCTGCAGTCAGCTACAATGCTGACTATGGGGAAGGGGGAGGGAGAGGGCAACTTTAGGAGCGATCATCTCTCAAACCATAAAGGTTTGAGAGATGACACTGGGGCAAATGTTTTTTTTTAGTAGTACTCTGCTATAGGGATTAGTAATATTTAAGTATTACTATCCCTTTAAATTGTTTGAGAGACATTGATCTATAATATCCCTTACAACAAAGCATAACAGTTCTCCTGCTAGCTGACGTCAGTTGTTGACATTTTCTGCTGAACTGCAAAATTCAGCCTTCATCTGAAAACACTAATAGGTACAGAGGTGCCCAGGAAGACTTACAGTAGAAAACAATGGCTGGGGAAAAGAGAGGGCAAGGAAGTCTGTAATAATTGTTTAAAAACTTGCTGAGAGGCAGAAAAAATTACCAGCTTTGTCAAAACACAATGGCTTACCACTTGCAATCTATGCAGTTGGTGATTTCAATAAGAGACAGCTGCGCATTCATTGATTTGATAGAGAAAAAATGCTGACACTGTAAATATGAACTTACATTAAAGGCCTCTACTTTTAGAAACAGACGCAATATTACCCCTCTGAGCACTAGAGAAGTGTCAGTGTTGGACAATGTACTGCATATCAAAAGACTAAATAATATTGTTCAAATGAAAGCCTTAAAAGAAAACAGAAAAAAAATTAAATAGGTTGATATAACTTTAAATATTACATATATACAGAAATTATATACGAAAATGAATTCTTATTTTTGATCCATTCCTAAAATATAATCCTAAACTTGCTTTTTAATGCATGTGTAAATTATCCTGTTCAGAGGACATTTATACAGGCCGCTTTCACACAGGCGACATTGGTGGTTATGCACTGTAACAGAGAGATAACTTCTCCATTGAGATCACTTCTCCAGATCCTATGTTATTCTATAAAGCCTATGCACTAACATCTCCAAAGATGGAGAAATCTTAGTGCATTGGCTCCATAGAATAACACTGGAACTGGAGAAGTGATATCACTGAAGAAGTTATCTCCATGTTATCACCTCTTTATCATGCCTTAGTGCATAACCCCATAGTCTCAGTGAAAGACAATTCTGGAAGAAACTGCACACATGGGCATTTCATACACGCAACATACACTGCGATTTTCAAAGTGACTGAACATGCTGCAAATTTCCGCAGTGTGTCATTTCAGCTCTAAATTCGTAGTACTGATTTCTGTGGAATCACATTGAAATCATACAATTGTTGCTGGTAGCTTAATTTTCCCTGCAATGTTGTCACTTCTGTTTTTACTGAGGGAAAGGAGTGCAAGGAAAAACTTGCAACACTCTAGCACTAAAAACATACCAACATTTTCAGTTCTATAAAAATTCACACTACAAAAGAGCCTTGCTACAAAGCCTCCTGTGCTTGTGCTGTTTGGATTCAAACATAAAATAATTTAATGGATTGTGATTTGCACCTACTTTTCTTGTTTTATTGTTTATCTTAGCCTAGGGTTCGAAAAATCCTTGGTGCCATGTTGCCATGGTGACTAGAAATCTGAACCTGGCATCTAGCAAACTTACCCTGTATGAAGAGAAGTTTCCCTAAACTGCAGAGCACTGTAAAGATATACACGATTGTCCCATAAGCATTGGAGTAATAATGTATATACAATATATAATCTTGTTCCCTGAATATGGGCAGTTAAAAGCCCAATGCCCCATCCTCCCCAGTACTGATCTCCTATCCAGTAGGATAGGCATCAAAGCTGCAATTGTCACCTCCCCTTTACATCCCAATGACTTCCCCCCGAGGGGGCCTCGAGTTGAGAAATTAAAATAATATTAATAAAATTGTATTTATTTTATAATATTATATTATACTCCCAGCCTTCTTCCCCTGCCCACTAGTAACATACCAGTGCCCCACTTTAGGATAGGCAGCCCCTCTTTGTGACCCAAATCCATATGTCCCTCTTTTCTACCCTGTTATCCCTCTTTTTAGGAGTTCATACTATGTTGCTTGTATATATGTGTAATAAAATGTTCCACAGCAATTAATATATTTTAATATATTTGTTTATAAATTAGTGCGTGCAAAAATAAATCTTTGTTATAAATCATGTATTTCTTTATATAAAGAGTTTATTAATAGGGTAAATTAATCAAACTGCTCAGTAATGCCATGCCCTCCAGTTGCAACCCTAGTAAATCCACCTAAAACAAATGCCCCTCTTTGGCCATTTGAAAAGATGGGTTGCATGAGATAGCCACAGATCCCCACATACCTTGTCTGACCCCTTTAGCCTGGGTCCACTGCCTCAGGTAGCCACCGATCCCCCAAGTCTGGTTTTACTGGTAACCACAGAATCACCCATTACTCTGATGTCCAGCATTGTTCTATTGGTAGCCAGAGTCACACACACACATGCGAGCATGTCTGCTTCACCAGCAATGTTCCACTAGGCCTTCCTCTGTTCCCATAGGATCCGCTCTCTGATGCAGAGTCTGGCTTGTAAATTTTTGGTCTGGCTCCTAAAGTCAAACCAAATTTGGCAAACCCTGTATCAGCCCATTTGCAATCAATGAGAGAACTGGAAAAGGCAGGAATGCCTGTTCCCTCAGAGAATATGAAAGACGAGATTCTAGGCTTCAGAAAGCAAATGCAGAATTTTTTCAGATGCAAGCATGAAGTAAAGGGTATGTAAGTGCATATAACCCCAGTTAGCTTTTCATTTCAAAGTGTTCACGCTTTCACTATACTATATTCAACATATTATTGGTTTGACACAGACAATTCATCGTCCTGCCTTTATTAGGAACATTACATTTGCTTGAACCATACAAAGCCAGATGTTTTTGTAACCAGTAAAAATGGAATATTTATTTGAAACTGTTCTAAATGATAAAGATCATGGTCTAGCAAAGGGGCAAGCAATTATTTTAGCCAGAGAGCCACATCTCTGTTCAAAGTTAATGCAGAGGGCAGCATGCACATTGTATGCTTGTGTATGTGCACGCGTGTGTAAATTTGTATATAATAAAATAAATATGCATGCATACATACACACACAACCCCTACCCTGACCCCTGTACCAATAGTAATCCACCTTCTTAAAAGAGATGTGAGCAAAATGACAGACGGTTAAGTCTGGCTTTATCATTTACTTCTGATTGATCACACAGCTCTCTCTCTCTCTCTCTCGCTGTGCAATGTTACAATGATACATTTTACTAAAAAGCATTAGTTTTATGCTGTGTCATTCTAACCTCTGCAGAAAAAGCCAGAAGAAAAATTCTCTCAATATATCAGAGCTCGTTGTTTACAGCATACCAGACACAAAGGACACATTATGCGGCACCACTGGCAATATTTTGCCCATTTCTGGTTTAGTACAAGGGGTGAACAAATTGTGGCCGTCCAGCTTTTGTTAGATTACAACTCCAGTCTCAGAGGCTGGTTGAGGATGATCGGAATTGTAAATAAACAATTTTCAGGAAGCTACAAATTGTCCACTATTAAAATGTAGGTCTTTTTATGATGAACACATATTTTGTGCCTATAATGAAGAATTGTACAAAATCTACAAGAAAGAAAAGATAACATTTTGCTTTCAGTTTTACAATGCAAATTTTTTAAATGGAGACTTTTGCCCATAAGTATAAAACTAGACTGAATGGTGTAATTCTGGACCAAGCAAATTTCACATTAAGAAACAGACAAAAACGCTCATTCATCCAGATGGGGTATTTAAAGGGACAGTAATACCACAATAAAACTTTAGCTCTGATTTTTTAAACCTGTTGCTCTATATACAGTTACTCACATTTCTGTAGTTCAAATGCTATTGAAGAGGAAAGGATCCCCCCTCCCTCCCCTTCCCCTGCGTCACTGATCCTCTCATGCAGGTCCGGATAGAGAGCGGCGAGGGACAATCTTCAGTAGGGATAAGGAAAATCCTGCCCTGCTTCAACAAGGAGGCCAGGGATTTCCTTATACTTAGACTGAAAATTGTCCCTTGCTATATCCGTCTGGTCTTATGAACAGATCACAGATCTGAGGAGAGATGGAAAGAAGAGTTGGGAGGGGGATTCTTTCAGCTTCAATAGCTTTTGAACTACAGACATGTGAGAAACTGTATATAGCACAACAGGTTAAAAAAACTGTAAATAATAATCATAGCTAAAGTTTTATTGCGGTATTACCATCCCTTTAACCCCGTGAATACTAGAAAAGTCTTAGCACATTGCAAAGCTACATGTTGAAGAAATTTAGCATTCAAGGAGTTACAATTCTCCATTTAAAACAGTGTGAATTGGAGAATGTACTTGTCCCCTGTTTGCAGTTGGCTTGCTTCAGAGCTGAACTATCCCACTTTCATACATATGGAAAATTGATTTCTGGTTTTGGAAGTGTGAGCTGTAGGGAATTTCAAGCAAAATGCATTTGTGACTGTAGTGGATGTGTTTCCAGTGTCATTTCTCATTCCCTGAATCTCAATTAAAAAAATATCTAGATTGATTTTCTCTATCAAGAAAATAGTCATATAGATCAGCGATTCTCAGATGTTGTCTTCAAAGTACATGAACAGTTCAGTTTTCAGAATATCACTAATTAAGCACAGATAACTAATTCCTAATGACAGTGCCCCGGATTATTCACCTGTGCTTAAAAGGGGAACTACCACCCCACATATAGTTAAATCCCAAGAATTACCCATCTGGCAACTAGCTGATCAATAGTGCTAGTCGCCAGAATAATTACCTCCTTACAGAGAAATTCTACTGACAGCAAGGAAACAGAGCAGATATCTTCACGTAGTTACGTCTGCCCGCCTGCACTGTCAGTCCCAGTCTGCTGTAAGAGGCATTGCTTGGTACCTTAAGGTACGGAAGGGACTTACATCACAGGCATCAATATGCAAAGACGTCTGCGCTGTTTCCTGGCTGTCAGTATTGGGAGCAGTAGAATTTCTCTGTAAGGAAGTAATTATTCTGGCGACTAGCACTACTGATCAGCTAGTCGTTAGATGGGTAATTCTTGGGATTTAACTTTATGTGAGGTGATAGATCCCCTTTAAGCAGGGATATTTTAAAAACCTGCACTGCCAGTGTGCCCCAACAACGAACATTCAGAAACACTGATTTCTCTAGATATAAAACTCTAAATGGTTTCACTGGGTGCCCAAGGTGTATGGAGTGCCCAATAGCAAAGGGCAACTCCATGCACCATTTGCTAGTACAAAATAGAATCAAATGGGGTGTGTTTGGAAATAATTAATTAGCTTACTTGTGAGGAAAGGGGCATTAACACTTTGAGTGCCAGAGGGGCACTCAAAGGGTTAATGAATAGGTTTTCAATACGTGGGTTCCAAATTTTATAAAATGTATCAATAATTACACAAAAAGAATTCCAAGCGCTATTACACCAATTAAAAAACAAAATAGAAACTATAAGCAGATAGCATAACCTGTAATAATTATTTAGAGATCTTCTGTAAGTCCCACCAGCAGTGCAGCCCTCTCTTCTGGGCTTCTGGTTAAGCCCTTATTTGTCACAGACAGTTTCCACCAAAATAGAAGAGAGAAAGGAGCACACAATCTAAGTATAAACTGTTATATAAACAACTGTGCTTTATTCTTGTTCCCCTTCACCAAGGTGAATTCTTTTCTTTTTTCAATTCAATCGATCACCTCCTTCACCGTGAAGAAACACCTTTCAATGGGATTAACTGCAGACTCACCTTCTAATGAGGCAAGCCAGCCTCTTGGTGTGTGAGCTTCCACTGGATAACCCCCAGTGATGGTACCTTTACGTACTCTCCTTCCCCTCACCTCTCCTGGGTCCTCGATGGTAATTCTAAATACCTCACCGCAGGCTCAATGCAGATCCCTGCTACCCTCTATCTACGGTTGGTGGTCTATTCTAAGACCCTATTGGGTACTGGGGACTTTAAATTATGGACGGAAATATTGTGTTATACACAATTATTTATTGCACATAAAAATAATATAAAATATATAATAAAAAAAAAGTATATATATCTGCACAGATACAATATCTAAGAACAATATAATTGCCCAAACACTACTCCCAACGCGTTTTCCAGCTCGCGCTGCTTTGTCAGGGGCCTACATCAAATCATTAAATGATGCATATTCACAATACATATATATATTTTATATTATTTTTATGTGCAATAAGTAATTGTGTATAACACAATATTTTCGTCCATAATTTAAAGTCCCCAGTACCCAATAGGGTCTTATAGAATAGAAGGAGAGGACGTAAAGGTACCATCACTGGGGGTTATCCAGTGGAAGCTCACACACCAAGAGGCTGGCTTGCCTCATGAGAAGGTGAGTCTGCAGTTAATCCCATTGAAAGGTGTTTCTTCACGGTGAAGGAGGTGATCGATTGAATTGAAAAAATAAAATAAATTCACCTTGGTGAAGGGGAACAAGAATAAAGCACAGTTGTTTATATAACAGTTTACACTTAGATTGTGTGCGCCTTTCTCTCTTCTTTTTTGGTGGAAACTAAAATGTATCTATACACACTCTGTTCAGATAAGTAAGTTTATGAAGAACAAGGTATTCATTTATTCATTCTAGCCATTAATTTAATGCATAGGTAATCTTTCTTTAGCTCCCCATTTATTGGCCACAACTCCAGTCATTCTCAACCAGTCAACGGTTGGACGTCCAAAGCCTGACTACACCTGATTTAGAGAACGAGGATGCAGATCCTGGTATAAAATAACATTCAAATAAGATTTATTTGAGCCACAGATGGCAATACATCCTCAATAAGCTAAAAGGGTACTGTGACGGAATGGTTGTCACCCAGAGAAAGAAATGTGTCTGTTTTCAGTGATTGCCATTGTCTTAATGTGTTCCCATTCTTGAAACCTTAATGTCCCCTGTGTGTGCATGCATTACAGAGGGGGGTAGGGCAAATCTGTGTGTAGAATGTGTTTACCTTCCCCCTCTACATCAAGCCAAGCTGAACAGACCTGGTACATGGTACCTGTGACATCACATCCTGTAGGGGGTGGGTAGAGAAAACCTGGGAGAGAGGAGAGAGTCAGAGAGGGAGTTGCAAGATGTAGGAGCAGGTGAGAGCCTCTCCCCAGCATGGAGGGGGGTAGCCTGGGGCCAGCCTGGAGTTGGACTGGTCCAGGTGCTTTCTAAAGTCGTACTGGAGAAACTGGGACTGGTGAGTGCCCTCACCGGAGAAGTTAGAGTGAGCGGGCACTGTAGGGCCAGGTCCCTTTTTCAGTTGTGGGCTGTAAGTCAAGGCGGCTTCAGACACAGAGAGAGTACCCTGATGTTCCTACCACAAGGATCTTAGGATGTCTTCCCAAACTCCTCTGCCAGGACTAAAAGATACAAGGAACCTTCACGTAATCCAGCAGCATGTGTAGTGGGCAGGATGCCCACTCTTGCCTCTAGTGGGACTATGAATAAGCTCCAGCATTAAGCTAAAATGGACTGTGAGTATTATTTGTAACCCCTGGCAAGTTATGCAACTAAGAAGAGAACAGCAGAAGTGCTTAGTTTTTATGTTTTACCCCTGTTTGTTTGCCTGTAATTGTTGTCTTATGTTTTGTGCCGTGACCTGTTAAATCCTTTTCACTTAGTCCATACAGGTCACTGGTACAATGGGAGGCGATCCGCCCCTTTAATAGGCAGGAACATTCATTCAAATGTATGCAGGGGGTGGAGCCTCCCCTCCTACTTAAGCTGCCTTCAGGCCAGAGCCAAGCTAGATTGATTTGAGACACTAAACTGACCAGAGGTAAGAAGGAAAAGGAAGACTCCTGTGAGCATGCCCCGAAGGTCTCCCACTGAATGCCACAGGAGAGCCAAGCATGGTCCCTTGACAGGGTGGGAGACCAGTGACCTGTATGGACTAAATGAAAAGGATTTAACAGGTAAGACTAAAATCCTATTTTCACTGTTGTCCAATACAGGTCACTGGTACAATGGGATGTACAAACATTGAGCTTTCCCTGAGGCGGGAAGTAAGGCAAGGACCAGGCGCAAGGCCCAAGTCACTCAGAACTGCTATGAAACAATTAATCATACAGCCCAATAACAGAAGTGTCACGGACACCAACCAGGGGGAAAAACGAACCCCCGAACTAACACAGCACACTGAACCAGAGCCAACGGGGCTCAACAGCAAAGAAGCACTAAGCACCACAGAGTAGAAGGTCCTAAACAGGCAAGACTGCCTCCAGGACCTTCCTCCCAAAGCTGGCATCAGCCGAGGCCAGTACATCAACACGATAGTGCTTCGAGAATGTGTGCACAGAGGACCAAGTGGCCGCTCTGCACAGTTGATCAGCAGACGCCTGATTCTTATAGGCCCAAGAGGTCCCAATTGATCTGGTGGAATGAGCAGTAACCCTGAAGGGGACATGCTTATTCCGCAGTTTGTAGGCTTCACGAATGGTAGATTTTATCCAAGAGGCAATAGTTACCTTGGATGCCGGTCTCCCTGCCCTAGGCCCCTCAGGAATGATGAACAAGGCGTCAGACTTCCTGATAGACTCAGTGCGATGAACATAAAATTTAAGACAACGCACAACATCCAACAAATGGAGATATCTTTCCTTTTCAGAGGAAGGGTTAGGGCAGAAAGAGGGAACCACAATCTCCTGATTGATGTGAAATTCGGAGACAACCTTGGGCAAAAACTCCTTGGAAGTGCGAAACACTGCCTTATCCTTGTGGAACACCAAGTAAGGAGGTTTACAAGACAGAGCTGGTAACTCTGCTACCCGGCGAACTGAGACAATAGCCAACAGAAAGGCCATTTTCCAGGTCAAGAGACGCAAAGGAATAGAAGCCAAGGATTCAAACGGGGGTCTCTGGAGAACCCCCAGCATCAAATTGAGGTCCCACTGGGGAGTAGGACTCTTGAAGGCAGGCCAAAATGAGCCACACCCTGAAAGAAAACCTTAACATCAGGAAGAATAGCAATTCTTTCCTGGAAAAACACAGACAGAGCAGAAGTCTGAACCTTGAGAGAACTCAGGCTGAGTCCCTTCTCAACCCCATCCTGTAAAAAGGCTAGGACTGTGGGAAGATGGAAATCTAGAGACAGATCCTTATCAGTACACTATGCTACAAAGTTGGACCATATGCGATGGTAGATCTTGGAAGACACAGGCTTGCGAGCTCTAAGCATCGTGGACACCACTGAAGAGGAAAACCCTTTCTTCTTTAGAATTGAGGATTCAACCTCCAAGCCATCAAAAAGAGATGCTGAACATCCTCCTTCCACAGATATCCCTGAAGAAGTAGATCTGGACGTGCAGGAAGCGGAACAGGATCCGTCACAGACATGGCTAGCAGTTCCGGATACCAGGACTGACGAGGCCAATTTGGAGTGATTAGGATGACAGGACAACGCTCCACCTTCAGCTTCTGGATGACTCGGATCAACAGAGGAAGAGGAGGGAAGATGTAAGCCAGAGGGAACGTCCAAGGGATTGACAAAGCATCCACTGCCAGAGCAAGAGGGTCCCTCCACCGGGAGCAAAACACTGGCACCTTCCTGTTGTGTCTGGTAGCCATCAGATCCACTACTGGCACCCCCCACATCTGGGTGAGAAGGTGAAACACCTCTGGATGAAGCGCCCATTCTCCGCAGTCGACTGTGTGACGACTGAGAAAGTCTGCCATGACGTTGTCTACGCCTGGAATGTGTACCGCTGAAATGACTGGCACATGAGCTTCTGCCCAAGATAAAATGGCCTTGACCTCTAACCAAGCGGTGAGACTTTTTGTGCCGCCATGTCTGTTGATGTAGGCCACGGCGGTGGCGTTGTCGGACTCCACTCTGACTGGACAACCTTCCAGCTAAGATTCCCAGTGCCTCAGGGCAAGAAAGATGGCACGAAGTTCCAGAACATTGATGGAAAGAAGAGATTCTTCCAGTCCCCATTTCCCCTGAGCACTGAAACGACCCAGTACTGCCCCCCATCCCCGAAGGCTGGCATCCGTCGTGACTGTGGTCCAATAAGGAACCCGAAAGGACCTCCCTTTCAGGAGATGAGACAGGTCCAACCACCACTCTAGGCTCAGCTCGACATGAGGGGGCAGAGATACTGAGAGATGCTGATGATCTGGATGAGATCTGCAAGTCTGAATCACAAACCTCTGAAGTTCCCTGGTGTGTGCCACGGTAAAAGGCACTGCCTCTATCGTGGAAATAAACTTCCCCACCAGAGAGGTCAACTTTGGTACTGGAACCCTGTCCAGTTCCAGGATTCTAGCCACCCGGATAGCAATCTGATGAGCCACTTCCTCCGATAAAAACACCATGCACTGCTGAGTGTCGAACAGGAGACCCAGCAAGAGGAGCTGTTGAGATGGAACCAAGTCTGACTTGTCCAGATTCACAATCCAGCTGTGGCGATTGAGTGTCTGTATGCACAACTGCAGCTGCTGGTGAACGATCTCCGCAGATGAGGCTTTCAGGAGCAGATCGTCCATGTAAGGAGTCACCCTGACTCCATCTCGATGAAGCACAGCTATCAAAGCTCCCAACACCCTCTGAAAGACCTGAGGAGCTGAAGTCAGACCAAAGGGAAGAGCTGAAAACTGAAAGTGGCCTTTGAGACAGGCAAATCTGAGATACCGTCTGCTCTCTGGATGAATAGGGATGTGAAGGTATGCATCCTGAAGGTCCAGGGAGGCAAGGAACTCCCCTGGAGACATTGCTGCTATCACAGAACGCAGAGATTCCTGACGAAAATGGGAACTCACAACAAAGGAATTAAGATCCTTGAGATCCAAAATAGGACGAGCACCACCGTCCTTTTTGGCCACAACGAACAGGTTGGAATAGAATCCTGAACCTGTGTCCTCTGGTGGAACCAATTCCAGGACCTCTTTGTCCAAAAGATCCTGAATAGCGTCATCGAACAGACGTCTTTTTGTAGGCTCCTGAGAAGGACGAGTAAAATGGAACCGAAAAGGAGGAAGAGAAGAGAAAGGGATCCTGTATCCCTCTGATACCACCTGAACAACCCAAGGGTCCGCCACTGACTCCTCCCAAACCCAGCGAAAGATGTGGAGACGTCCACCTACAGCCGGATGCGGACCCGGGTTTGGCGAGTCATGCCGAAGCAGACTTGGAGGTCTTGGCCTTGGGGGCAACTTTGGGCTTCCAGGACTGTTTGGGCTTGGAGGAGGAGCGCGTGGAGGACGGACCCGTCTGGGACGTGGAGCGTGTCTCAGTTTGGAAAGAACTAAAGGACCGATTGCATTTGGCTGGAAACTTCTTCTTGAATACCGATGGCAGAAGAGTACTTTTGCCACCAGTGGCCTCGCTAATCATCTCCTTAAGTTCAGATCCAAACAGTAAGGACCCCTGAAAAGGCAAAGAAAGCAAGGCTTTCTTAGAGGCAGTGTCAGCAGACCAAATTTTCAACCAAAGAGCACGTCTAGCTACTACAGAGGAAGTAGAGGCCCTCGCCATCATGCGCACAGCATCAAAAGCAGCGTCAGAAACATAATTTTGAGCTTCTAATATATTAGCAAGAAGCTGTAACTGCTCAGACACTGGTGCATCCTGGCGAACCGCCTCAGCCAGTTGTTCAGTCCAGGCCGCAATGGCCCTATTAACCCACGCCACTGCGAAGGTTGGACGCATGGCAGTGCCAATAGAGGCAAAAATGGATTTAAGACAAATCTCTAACTTTTTGTCCGTAGGGCCGAAGCATCTGACACAGCTAAGGCAGTAGATTTGGATAACCTAGAAATAGGAGCATCCACTTTAGGAGGATGAACCCATTTTGCCAGTTCAGCCTCAGGAAAAGGATAAAGTTTAGCAAACTTTTTGGACACAGAAGAGGATTTTTCAGGATTCCTCCACGCATCAGAGACTAAACGGGCAAGAGTAGGGTTATTAGGAAAACAAACCACAGCCTTAGATGGTTTTTGGAAAACATCAGTTGGATCATGAGTAGATTCCTGAGTCAGAGGAAGGTTGAGCGTAGTTAACACAGCTCTAATCAAACCCTCAGCAGAAACTTCAGGGTCACATTCATAAGGGTCACCAATGGACTTATTAGATTCTATAACAGTGCCTTCCTCAGCATCAGAATCCTGCAAAAGTTCTTCCTCAGAAGAATCAGACACATCAGGAGCCCCCTGTGGCTTAGGCAGGGAGGTCCTGATTGTGGAGGGGGTCTGCCAGACCTGCAGAGCCCCCTGAACCTGAGAGGGAAAGAGTTGAAGAGTGGATCTGAGATCCCTAGTGGCAGCTTTAAACTCTTTTACCCAAGTTGGCTCAATAGCGTGGCTGGGAAGCCCAGGGTTGCTATCCTGACTTTCTGCACATTTTGGGCATAAATGACCTGAAAATTCTCTATGCAGCCCAGAGTGACAAGAGGAGCAAAACGCAATGGGGGAAATGGCCACCCCAGCCTCTTTAGTCTTGGGTCTAGCCCCTGACTCCAGTGGAGTAGACATGCTCACAGCGTCAGATATACTCCACTAAGAAAAATCACCCAGTAGAAGTGTGAAAGATTAAAGTTTCACCCCAGAAATGCCTAAAATCGGACTTATCTGGCCAGCGAAGGGTTAATCTGCTGAGAGGAGAGAAGGCTCGGTCCCTGCGTAGTATACTCGCTGAGGATAACACCACAAAATGGCTGCCGCGACGGTAGCCAATCAGAAAACGAGCGCGAAATAAGCACTCATGGGAATCGTAGTTTTCCTCAGAAGTACCCCAAAACAGTGCCCGAAGCCCCCCCAGACTCCCAACACACTGAATCTAGCTACCGGATGATAGAGCAGGGGAAGACCAACAAAATGAGCCCTCTCTGAAGTTGCTGTGACAAGCGGTTCCAGAGATATGTCCCACACTGTGTAAACCCATAGAGAGTAAAGGAGCAATGGCGTCTATGCGGGTAAAAGCGCACTTAAGGGCGCGGAACATTAAATATTAATAAAGTATACCTGAAAGAAAAAGTTCACCAAACACACTTCTAGTACATGTAAAACATGAGAAAATAACAACCCAAAGCTCCAAAACCCAGGGAATACCACAGACATTGCATAAATACAAGCAATAGAAATAAAAACACCCTATGAGTGCTGGTGTGCATAATGAGAACCCCCAAATACATGCCCAAAGAAGGGACACTGTGGGACAAGTGGACCTTCAGCACTCAAAGGGTGGCTCACCTTTCTGCAGAACTTCTGTCTTCAGGTAACCATGTTAAAAGGGAATTAACCAGAGGAAAATTCCCCAGCAGGGAAGCTACTTGACACAAGATGTTCCCTCTTCAGGGCATAAGGTCCACCAGAAAATCCCTGGAAGCTGCACTAGCCACTTTGGAGAGGGCAATTCATAGCCATGGTCACCCGCCTAATGGTGGTATTCCATATTTGAAGGAAAACAATAAAAAACTAAAGTTGAATGAGAGATGTTCTCCACCTGGTGTGCACAGCACACAGGAACAAATCAACCTAGCTTGGCTCTGGCCTGAAAGCAGCTTAAGTAGGAGGGGAGGCTCCACCCCCTGCATACATTTGAATGAATGTTCCTGCCTATTAAAGGGGCGGATCGCCTCCCATTGTACCAGTGACCTGTATTGGACGACAGTGAAAAATCTCTTAACCCTAGGCCTACCAAATAGTAACCCCTGTACCCCCCGTCACAGGTACATTGTTTCACATCTGGTGAACTTGCCCGCTGATCACCCCCTTTTGGGATGACGTATGCTCTTTCATCCACTCCCTATGGAAAATATGTATTCCTAAAGACACCATGTTATGCCTCTTCTCCTACAATCCTCATGCGCACCCCCCCCCAAACCTGGATGAAATCATTTCTCATCCCTAACTTTGGCTAAATCTCTCATCCCCAGGCTATGGTAAGATACAACAACCCCATCACGTGCTCTTTGGTTTGCAAAGATCGACACTCTTGTCTATATTGAGAAATGTTACACTCATTCGGCAGATTCCGTCCCTGATTTCCAACAGAAATGGGGTGTTTGCCTTGAATTTCGATCACCTTCACCTTGAAGCCTTCTCTTGATCTGCCCCAATCCCCACTGTGATTTGTAGTATGGGCCTCAGCTACTTCTTCTCCACCTTCCCCCTCCTCTCCCCTAGTGTTGATGGTTCTCCTAATCCTGTTAAAGGGGAACTACCACCCCGCAATAACTTTACATGTATTCAGTCTTCATCTGGCGACTAGCTGCTTAGTAGTGCTAGTCACCAGAAATATTACCTGGTTTCAAAGATTGGCTCCAAAAGGGGCTGACAGCGCAGGCGCACAGACGTCACTATGATGAGATGTCCGTGCTTCCTGCTCCTGTGAGCCTCGGAAAAACTGCAAAATCTTTGGAACCAGGTAATATTTCTGGAGACTAGCGCTACTAAGCAGCTATTCACCAGATGAAGACTGAATACATGTAAAGTTATTGCGGGGTGGTAGTTCCCCTTTAAGGTGGTTGCCTTAAATTTGTAAACTACTGCATTGGTATAAGGAGCAGTTCTGGGGACTCTGCAGGCACTCTCCCCCACCCCTTTTTTTTTTCTTTCCCTAACTCTTGACCTATCTCTCGCTCCAGATTTATAACTTCCGTTCAATGACCTGTAGACATCCAAATCTTGTCTTCAATAGACATATCTGGCTATCACGGTGCCCGTGGTTTCTGTCAGTCTCTGTGTGTTGCGGTTCTATTGGCCGAGCGATGTTTGGCCCGCCCAGTATGGCCTTTTTATCCTGGGCTCTGGCACCTGTCTGGTGCCCTTTCATGGTGTTCCTGTACCAGTGCTGACTTGAGTTGCTGTGTTCCCGTGTACCAACTTGGCCTGTCTGACTACTCTGCTTCTGGTTCCTGCTCCGTGATCCGACCCGGCCTGGCTGACGTTCCTGCTCCGTGTTCCGGCCCGGCTCTCCAGTTCCTGCTTTGTTGTGTCGCTTGAACGACATTCTGACTTCCGTTTGTCTGGGCCTACCAGACAGTGTGTCGTGCTGCCTCCGTTACTGCTCCGGCAGTGTACCTATCGCTGAGCATCCCGTTAACTCTTGCAGAGCTACTGTTGGCTCCGTTACTGCTACGGCAGTGTACCTATTGCTGAGCCTTCTGTTAACTCTTGCAGAGCTTACTGTTGCTTCCATTACTGTTGTGGCAGTGTGCCATTGGTTGCGTTTCCGTTCAGCTCGTGCAGAGTACTGTTGCCTCCGTTACTGCACCGGCAGGGTGCCCTTGGCTCTATTCCGTTCAGCTCGTGCAGAGTACTGTTGCCTCCGTTACTGCACCAACAGGGTGCCCTTGGCTCTATTCCGTACAGCTCTTGCAGAGTATTGTGTGGCCTCCATTTACTGCTACGGAAGGGGGTATAAGTCTCAGCTCTGCTCTGGCAGATCTATAGTGCTCTGTCTCCATTCTGCACTACAGTCTCCTTATCGCGGTTATTCCATAATACTGGGCATTACTGAGAACTCACCCCATTCAGAGACTGATTATCTCTATTGGGACTTTAACCCGTGCTGTGCTGGGTATTCACCCTGTCATGCCTGACCTGTGACAGTATATGAACTCTCGCACTTACTTTACACTGGGCCTGTGTAGGCATAAGTCTAAGTCCTGTATTGCACCTGTCTATTCTGCTGAGTTACGCTATAGCCCGTCAAGAGTAATTCTCATTGTGTTTGTTTAAATAAAACTGTGTTTTATCCTAACCACTGTGTCTGAGTGTTGAACAAATCGTAACACTGGCGAACTACACTAAGTCACGTATTTCATACCCTGCACTCATCGACTCCTCTGATTCCTCATTAGTATAATGTGTTCTTTTCATGTAATAGTCACTCTACAAACCTGAAACTTTCAATTTCTCTTCTCACATTCGCTGTTTTTACTACTGTTGATGTCTTATATTAAACTCTCTGAACTCAATGAAGCAATAATTTGTTGTATATGCATTTACTTCTCAATAAAGCTTTTTGAAAATAAATAAATAAATAATTTGAAGCTATAGAGATGTGAAAGGGTGGAATAAACACTGTACTGTATAAATGGATTATTTTATCCTTTGCAGATATAAACATTTTGTACAAAAGAGATACATTATTGATTTTCTCAGTACTTAAATCACCAAGAGTAACCGACTTGATAAAATAACTTTTTAAAGTAATCTTTTAAAACCACTTTGACATTCATTTGGTTAGACGTCTCATTTAAATCAATAGGAATTTGGTGACTTTTCTTTATCCCCCCGACTAAAACAAAGGTACTCCTATTGTTGAGATGTGTTTATTCAAAAGGTATTCCAATTGAAACTTGATTTTTTTAGTTGCAGTACCCCTATGGCCTGAAATTGTACAGTGAAGCTGTTGCTACAACATCCAAGTGACTGATCTGGTCAGTTGACCATAAATCTCCATAGGATGATGTAGCAACTGAGCCACAGTACAATGTCAGGCCATTGTGATATTGCACCTATAAAAAAATAATTTTGAACTCTAATAATATTTGACTAAAACACCTCTCAGCAGTGGGAGTACTCTTGTTTTACTCATGGGGATAAACATTACAACATATATATATACAGGGCTTAAAATTTGAAGTCCTTTGCTACTAGCCAGACCTGAAAAGTTACTCGCCACTGCAAGCCGTAACATAACCACCAGGGCTGAATTTCTACTCGCCAGGGCTAAATTTTCATTCGCCATTGGCTAGTGGCAATTTTGAGCCCTGTATATATATATATATATATATATATATATATATATATATATATATATATATATATATATACACATATATTTGCATTTTACATATTACTATCCAACTAAAGTTACTTAAAGTAAGCTGTTCCTGAAGATCAACAAATGGTCTGACCCGGGAATCAGATGTCGGGTTAGTGTGTGCTTGAGGCGGCTGCTCAGTTCTTTGGTGGCTATAGCATGAGTTAACATATACATACATAAGTCACCAGCACAGTGAAAGACACCAATGACTGGAGA
This sequence comes from Rhinophrynus dorsalis, assembly GCA_037306005.1. Taxonomy (NCBI): domain Eukaryota; kingdom Metazoa; phylum Chordata; class Amphibia; order Anura; family Rhinophrynidae; genus Rhinophrynus; species Rhinophrynus dorsalis. Next base: position 102,985,484 of record CM074724.1, read on the forward strand.
CTATGGTGGATTCTCCTGTGGTGTGAGACCGCTTCTGGAAAAGGTCTACAATCTTGCTGCTCAGTGAGTGACCGGGGAGAGTCACCAGGGGCGGGCAATAGTAGTGACTGCATTCCGCAGTGTCATACTGGCCTGATCATAATCACTCAGCACTTGTACCAGGCAGCCCATCAGCTGGAGAAATAAATAAATGAGCAGCTGAGTGGCAGAGGGTATCTTAACCCTTTGAGTGCCAGAGGAGTCCACAATGCATTGCTTTGCAATGCGTTGCACACCTCTCTGGCACTCAAAGGGCTAATGCAGAGATGGTGGTGACACTTATGCCAGTGACATCAGAATGTTGATCTGTTTATGCAAACGATATTCTGATTTTGCCATTTTCATGGATGCAACATTGTAAACGCACCATTGTGTTGGTCGCCAATTAGTGGGCAACATTTCCATAGGATACCACAGGGGCCAAGCATTACCCTCATTTGCCCTTTTGATTGCTTCAATGTTAAGAGTGAAGCCAAGACAAGGAAGTGTCAAAACTCAGTGACTGTAACCAGCCTCTCACTGACTAACTGAGAAGGTGCTTTTTGCACACAAGGTGAAGTTTCAAAACTGTACACCAACCATTAATATGCAAATCACAATTTAAATTTAGAAGCAAATAAGTATATAAATTATGCTTGCTAAATAGATGTAATATAACATAAAATATGCTACACTATATTTATTTTTAATATGTTGAATTAATAGCTTTGCTGTGCCAGTAGGTTAACTACCAAAGCATTAATATGTCATTCATTAACAGATGGGAACTTTAAAACTGCCACGAGAAGTGAAAAACATAAGCAACCCACGTATTTAATTAGAAAGCTACTTTTCTTTATGGAATGTGAAAACAAGTTCACCCATTACACTGTTTACAGATAGATAGATAGACAGATCTATTTGCAATGGCATGTTCAATACAAAGAATGCTTAAAAAGAGAGACTATTGTAGTCTATTGATTATTTTAAGAAATGTTTATTTTCAGTTTACTGATACTTTCAAAAATATGGGTAATGCATGTTCTGTATTGAGCTGGACTGAAACTGGAGCACAGACTTAGTCATGTCATGTCAGCTGCTTATTAATATTCATGTTGTAGAACCTGCAGCTTTGCACCTCAGTTTATCACAAAATTCTATAAATTGTTCAAATAAAGGAAAAAGGAAGTAAACTTTACTGAGGGCACATAATGACCCATATGTTAATTCACCAAGCTTGTGCGCAATCAGTAAATGATCAGGAGACAGTAATACTTAACTTTTACTGATCATACTACTTAAATATGTTAAAACTAGCAATGTGGGACGGCGTTGCCCATCATGTCATGACCGTTGGGCGCATGTGTGTGAAATGCAGACACACTGAAAAACACAGACATATGCAACACACAGGCAGACACATACCATACATCCCAAGTGTCCCTCTTTGAGGGCCAAATCCCTCTGTCCCTCTTTCCCACCCTGTTGTCCCTCTTTTTAGGAGGTCAGACTGTGTGCAGGGCCGGCTCCACCTATAGGTGAGGTAGGCGCCGGCCTAGGGCATACTGGGGGCGTGGGCATGCAGCGGAGAAGAGCTGCGCCCGCACACACCACGCCGGGAACCACAACACAGTCAGGTCTGTGTTGCTACAGCGCTCCCTCATTGGGTCGGATCTTTAGTAATGCAGAGCGCGCTGGGAGTCATGATCTCCCGCCGCGCTCTGCATTACTGAAGAGAAGACTGCGCGGGAGCTACAGGTATGTGATGGGGGGCAAGTTGGAGCTGAGGGGGTATACTGGAGCTACTGGGGCCAAGTTGGAGCAGATGGGGGGCAAAGTGGAGATGATGGGGGCAAGTTGGAGCTGATAGGGGTAAGTTGGAGCTGAGGGGGCATAGTGGAGCTGCTGGGGGCAAGTTGGAGCTGATGGGGGTAAGTTGGAGCGGATGGAGGTCAAAGTGGAGCTGATGGGGGCAAGTTGGAGCTGAGGGGGCATAGTGGAGCTGCTGGGGGCAAGTTGGAGCTGATGAGGGTAAGTTGGAGAGAATGGAGGTCAAAGTGGAGCTGATGGGGGCAAATTGGAGCGGATGGGGGTCAAAGTGGAGCTGAAGGGGGTCAAAGTGGAGCTGGTGGGGGCAAGTTGGAGTGGATGGGGGCAAAGTGGAGCTGATGGGGGCAAGTTGGAGCGGATGGGGGGCAAAGTGGAGCTGTTGGTGGCAAGTTGAAGCTGCTGGGGGCATAGTGGAGCTGCTGGGGGGCAAAGTGGAGCCGATGGGGGTAAGTTGGAGCTGATAGGAGCAAGTTGGAGCTGATAGGGGCATAGTGGAACTGAAGGGGGGGCAAAAGTGGAGCTGGTGGGGGCAAGTTAGAGCGGATGGGGAGCAAAGTGGAGCTGATGGGGGCAAGTTGGAGCGGATGGTGGGCAAAGTGGAGCTGATGGTGGCAAGTTGGAGCTGCTGGGGGCATAGTGGAGCTGATGGGGGGCATAGTGGAGCGGATGGGGGGCATAGTGGAGCTGGTGGGGAAAAAGTGGAGCTGGTGGGGGGCAAAGTGGAGCTGGTGGGGGGCAAAGTGGAGCTGATGGGGGTAAGTTGGAGTTGATGGGGGCAAAAGTGTAGCTGATGGGGGCAAGTTGGAGTTGATGGGGGGCAAAGTGCAGCTGATAGGGCCAAAGTGGAGCTGATAAGGGGCAAGTTGGAGCTGGTGGGGGGCATCTCTTACAGGCATCTCTAGATCAGGGGCAGACTGGCCCAGGGGGCAGAGAGAGGACAATCATGAAAAGAGGTGGGGTAAAAGTAGGCAGGGTATAAAGGGGTGGGACACAAGGGGCGGAGCAAAATGGGCGGCAAAATTAGGTTTTGCCTAGGGTGGCAAAAATCCTTGCACCAGCCCTGACTGTGTGGTGTGTATTACTTAGCTCGACAGCAATAAAGCAATAAACTTCAGTATATGTGTTTATACATTAGTCTGTGCAAATAAAATACTTTGGTCTTGAACTAAATCATTTATTCAGTTACATAAATAGCCAGTAATAGGTCATGAAATAACCTAAAAATTCTTACTAATGCCCCGCCCACCAGCCACGCCCCAACAATATCACCTAAAACTACAGTGTCCCTCTTTGGCCATGTGAAATGTTGGGAGGTATGCACATACACACAGTGAGCGGCAGAAACATGCAAAAGACACGCACACACACACAGACACACTGGAGATGGACACACATATGTAACAGAGATGTACACACACAACATATATAAGCAGAAACACATGCGTGCATGAGTTGTGTACCCCTCTGGCACTCAAATGGTTAAGGTATAGAGAGGCATGTCAGAGTTAAATAGCAGTGGGAAGTGTGTTTGTACCTGGGAACTTTGACTTGTGGAGTCCCTAGAGGGGACTGATGTGGCGCTGATGTGGAGAGACAAATGGGGCAATCTGGGTTAAAAAGGGGGCGGGGCTTAATCATGAGTAGGGGCGGGGCTTAACATAAATGTGGAAAAGTGTTAGTAATAGGCTGGGGAAGGAGGAGAAGTGGGAGGGAAATGCAAGTTTACAGTATGAGGGGTTTGAACACACTCCCTGAGGGCTAAAACTTGATACACAACCCTGTGGCAGTCAGTGGGTTAAGTGTGAATCTGATGGCTGTCTGTCCTGTGCCTTGCATGGCAAATGATGACAGTGAAGAAATAATTCAGCAATGAGGGCCTACCTTAACCCTTTGAGTGCCATTTTGTTCCCCTGGTGCTGCACTACAGGTCCTGCTGAGGCCACTGGGAGTCAGGGTGAGTGACTGTGTGTGTGTGTGTCAGCCATATTTATTTCTGGCTTTGTGTGTGTATGTGGTGCTGTGTGTGTGGGGCATGTGTGTGTGTGGTGCTCTGTGTGTGTGAGTGGGGCATGTGTGTGTGTGTTTGTGTGGTGCTGTGTGAGTGGGGCATGTTTGTGTGTGGTGGTCTGTGTGTGTGAGTTTGGTGTTGTGTGAGTGGGGCATGTGTGTTTGTCTGTAGTGTAGGAGCAAGTGGCGGCCATATTGTTTTTTTCTGACTTTGATAGTGGTGGGCGGGCTGCATAGTGGGGGTGGGCCAACTCCCTGCATGACTGAATCACCCAATAGGAATAGTAACTCCTGCTTTATGCCTCCCCTGGGTGTGTTTTGGCAGGCACAAAGTCTTCTTTTATATATATAGATATACTAACAACCCTATTCTGCATTTATCAAAAATGTTCCACATATAGAGATCACACAGATATACTAATTAAATTTATATTGGCACTAAACAACAGAATAAGAAATTAGTAGGTCTTAACCGTCGCTTACTTCAATAATAATCACCAAATGGATATTCAAGTCAGAATATATTGTATGGTGGATAATCATGTGTGTTAAATTAATGAATCAACCTATAGTAAGACTTAGGATATGTATAAAGTTCATTTGGTCCAAATTGTGCATTAAAAGTACAGCACATAAGCATATTTAGATTCACTGTTGGTGCAAAAGTAGTAAATGCACCAAGATGCTTTAAGTGAAGACTATAAAAAATATGTTAAATCCTCAGACACTACTGCAGTACAGAGTACCCCCAAAGAATACGGGATATCCAAGAAAAGTTATCACTGCTGTTATCACTGAAGAATAATGTATAACACAGTATTTGGGTACTGAGAGGACCTATTCCTCACTTCCCTCGGCAAGGAGCTCCTATACTAATATAAGTTCAGAAGACCTACATGTAAAAACGTAGTCCCTTAATTTGCTGCCATATATATATATATATATATATATATATATATATATATATATATATATATATATATATATATATATAATATATATCTATTAGATCTACATAAAGAATAATTCACAGTATGAGAGTATCAAGAGGACCACTACCACACTACCCATGGCAGGGAGCTCTTACATTCATATTAAAACTATCTAGGTCCCTTAATTTGCTGCTGCAGTAGTGGCGGTCCTAAAACAGTCAATACCTCATAACTTGTATATGTATAAGGCAGTGAAAGCCTCAGAATGAGAGCTGTATATTTAAAACGCTAAATGGATAAATGCCAAAAACATGAAGGGAGTAGGAAGAAAAACACAGAGAGAGCAAAAGCTAAATTAATGTTTGGCAATATGTTGCATCAATTCCCATAATACCCACAGATCAATCAGCAAGATTATACTGTAGGCATATACAAAATATAAAAGGAAAAAAGAAAAAATGCCTGAAGAGTTTTTCACCGACCCAGCTTTGTCAAAGGCTAAATGAGAGGATCACGGAACCAAAGTATTTAAATGTTAGTTGACCAATCACAAACAATAATTAATTAGCCAATCCGTAAACACTAGTTTTTCACAAATGAATGTGAATATCATCTGATACAATCCTTTCGCACAGATAAATATCATATGTGTCTGTTAATGTCATCTTGAGAAATTCTCAGAATAGGAAGACTGTATTGGAGAAATGTAGGGTTAGCAACGAAAAATAATTACCTCTAACATATTTTTAAGAGGAGACAAAATTCTAAAATGTGTTAAGAAAAAGTAGCATAGAGTTTGAAATGTCCAAGATTAATCAAATGACTTAAAAAATAAAATAAAATATTAAAATTAATTGAAAATGATGAGTAAAAAAAACAAAACAAAGAGAAAATCAGAGTATAGTGACATAAGTAGCAAATGAAATTATACATACTTTAATAAATGCAATGTCAATGCAATTTATGTATCATGTTGGTGTAGAATTATACTTAATATGAAATTGTGATTACTTAAGTCACATATAGGGCCATATATTCAAAGAAGTAGCAAAATAGCTTTAGTCGTTTGTAACGACTTTTCAAAGTGCAGTGTCGTTGGGATCATTAATATTTTCAGAGAGTGTCGGTTGTGATCAGAAATATGTTGTTTGTTCTGACTGAAATTGTCGTATGGAACGACAAAAAAATGTCTTAACTAAAGACAAAAATGTCTTAACTAAAGACAAAAATGTCTTAAAAAATGTCTTAACGAAAGACAAAAATGTCTTAAGTAAAGACAAAAATTCTTACATTCAGAACACATTCCCTCCACTTTTTTTCTTAACGTACAAATTTTGTCTTTTGAAAGACATTTTTTTGTCATTAGCTACGACAAATTTTCTTTTCCTTTATACGACACTGGAGAATAGTTTAGCCACGCCCCTTTACCCATCAATTCTGGAGTTGTGTCGTACACAACGAACATTACTATTTTTTTGACGTATACTCTATAGAATATATGTTGTTCATGCATTCAATTACTGATTTTTATCTTTCATACAACATTTTTTGTCGTTATCTCTTTGAACATATGGCCCATAGTGTATAAAGAAAATTACTGTATTTCACATCTGTGTTAGCCAAATGTATAGCGCTATAAATCAATAAAATATTAATATGAAAAACCAAGGTAAGATCGTGAACTGCCATATGAAATGAAAAAATAATGAATTATGCAGGGCCGGATTTGTCATAAGGCAGAGTAGGCATCTGCCTACAGGCGCACCCCACAGAGGGGAGCCTGTCATTGGAATTTATTTTTTTATTTATTTTTATTTTTGTTAAGTGGCGAAACCCGCCGCTGATTTCCTCCGGCTCTATAGTAATGCAAAGCGCTGGAAGATGACTCTGATTACTAAAGAGAAAACGGCGTGGGAACTGCAGCAGCTACAGGTCTGTGCAGAAGCACAGATCTCTCCTGCCGCTGGACCACCAGGGAGGTAGGAAACGGGTACGGGGGGCAAAGTGGGGGCGATGTTGAGCTGATGGGTGCAATGTGAGGGCAAGCTGGAGCTGATGGGGGCAAGTTGGAGATGATGGGGCAATGTGAGGGCAAGCTGGAGCTGATGGGGGCAAGTTGGAGCTGATGGGGCAATGTGAGGGCAAGTTGGAGCTGATGGGGTAAGCTGGAGATGACAGGGAAAAGTTGGAGCTGATGGGGACAATGTGAGGGCAAGATGGAGCTGATGAGGGGCAAGTTGGAGCTGATGGGGGCAGGTTGGAGCTGATGGAGCAAGTTGGAGCTGATTGGGGCAAGTTGGAGCTGATTGGGGCAAGTTGGAGATGATGAGGACAAGCTGGAGCTGATGGGGGCAATTTGGAGATTATGGGGGCAATGTGAGGGCAAGCTGGAGATTATGGGGGCAATGTGAGGGCAGGTTTGAGCTGATGGGGCAATATGGAGCTGATGGGGGCAATGTGGAGATGATGGAGGCAATGTGGGGGCAAGTTGGAGCTGATGGGGGCAAGTTGGAGCTGATGGGGCAATGTGAGGGCAAGTTGGAGCTGATATGGGCAATGTGGAGATGATGGAGGCAATGTGGGGGCAAGTTGGAGCTGATGGGGGCAATGTGAGGGCAAGTTGGAGCTGATGGGGGCAATATGGAGCTGATGGGGCAGTGTGAGGGCAATATGAAGATGGAGGGTAATGTGGAAGTTCGGAGTATTGTGGAGGTGTCCAGCGGAGATGGCCAATGGGGGGGAGGGGTGCTTCAGATTTCTGTGCCTACAGGCTCCTGAGATGTAAATCTGGCCCTGGAATTATGATGACATTGTACATGGCATTGTGAGTGTATATAATTGATAATTATGATGGACTTGCACATTTATAACATAAATTGTGTTTAAAAATTAAAATAGCTATCAAGAGAGCTCTTAACATGTCACCTATGCAAACCATTGTGTATATAATAAAGAATAATGTAAGTGAAAAAAGAAAATGTAGGCATAGAGTACATAAATATTACTCAGTTTTTCATAGTTTGTTAAATATTTTTTCTTAAATCAGCAATCATTTTTGAAACTTGGAATATGTGCTTCAATTGTAGGGCTTGCTTCGCTTGGTCAACATAACACAATTCTATCTCCTACAAATAGTGTACACAGACAATGAAAACGTATTTGGAAAAATGATACTTTTGATGACGAAATTTAAATTAGATTTTTATTATGTTGAATAATATTATTTAACACGTCACATACTTTTGTAATCTGAGAAAAAAAGGCTTTATTTGCCAATGCAACAATATTTGATACACTATCACAGTCATGGTAGGCTGCATTATTCATGTCAATCCCATTAACTGTCAATATATTAATAAACTCTGATGCTAATACATTTCCTGTTTTTGTGTGTAAATTAAGCAAAAAATAAACTTTCAATAAAAACCTATCTGCAACAGTGAAACATCAAATAATTTGATTTGTTTAAGAATGAAACACAGGCCATCACAAGGGAAATATTGTGCTTGTATAATTTTGTAAATTTGTCTGAACTTTCTTGCCCTATAAGCTAATAAATACAATTTGAACTGTATTAAATAAGTAATTTACAGATTATGTTTTGGAGAGTTTTGCTTTTTTTTTGCTATTGTTGTGAAAGATTAATTCAGTGCAATCAAGAAATGCCAGAATTCATGATCATCAAAATCACTAATACAAGATTATTTCCTGCAAAAAAATTAGTAATATAAGATATAATACGCATCTTTAATTTTTCTGATATAATTACAGTCTAAATAATTGTCAATAAACTTTCCAAATTTTATATTTTTTTCCATTTTGAAGAACTGGAACGTGGTTTCATGTAACGTAATATAATTGGAATATGTGGATGCAAGTTTCCCAAGCAGAAAAATGTTTTTTTGAATCTGGCATTAGAGACGTTTTTGGCAAAGAATGATGTCCACCCCGTGTGACATGATACTTAGAACCAAGTGAAGATTTTTTTTTGGAGACCAATTCATCTAGAATAGATTCACAGTGGCCAATAGGATTCTCCCCCCAGGATAAGGTAGATGGGATTTTTGTTATTAAGTGTTCCACTGTTCCATTATTGTTCACTTTCATGGAATATTGCTTTCTTTATATATGTTTTGCCTTTGTTTTATTTTCCACATTCACTTACCATAAGGACGTATAGACTTTAGTCCAAAAGCCCCAGCTGTGTATAAAAGCTATCAGAGCCATACCAAAATACATACCCAACATCCACTTTCAAAATGCTAAACAGGTACAACTCTGGAGCAAACCATCTGCCTCATTTAAATCAATGGGAATCTACCTCTAAGGCTCATTTAGTTTGTTCCAGAAAATACCTCTTTATCCTACTGTAAACAGCCCTAAAATTCTAACCAGTGGGAAAGAAGAAATTCTGCCTCTATACATTAACCTGAAAAACATTATAGCAACATTTCTAACATAATGTTACATATATATATATATATATATATATATATATATATATAAATTAACTCCTTGGATATTACCGAAATCTCCAGGGAATTGCAGAGCCATGTTTGGGAGACCTACCTAGTAATTTCAGGAGTCCAGCCACCCAAAAAACATTAGTATGGGAAGTGACTGTTATAAATAGGGAGGGTAGGTGGATGTTAACATAGTTGATGAGGCTGAAAAAAACACATTAAGTCTAGCCCATGCCAATTCACCCCTGCTGAGCCAGAGGAAGGCAAAAAAAACCCCACACATTTGAGTCATTTCCAATTAAGTCCCCAATTGGTTAAAAAAATTCCTTCCTGATGCTAAATGGAAATCAGATCTGCATTAAAGCCATCTGTTATAATTCTCAATATTGTTCTGCACCAGATAGGTATCCATTGCTTTTTTGAAAGCAGTTACAGTATCTGCAAGCACAATATTCCCAGGCAAAGAATGCCATAGCTTTACCACCCTTACTGTAAAAAAAATCCCTGCATTTGTTTTAGTCAAAAGCCCCCATCCTTTAGCCTTAATGGATGACCTCTCTTTCTTAGCTCAGCTCTCTGAGTAAATAATTCATTCGATAGTTCTATTGACCTTGAATATATTAGTAAATGGTAATGATATCACCCCTCAGATGTCTCTTTTCTAACGTAAACAAACCCAGTTTGGCTATTATCTCTTTATAACTCAGATCCTCCAATCGCTTTATCAGTTTTGTTGCATATCTCTGCCATTTTTCCAGTTCACTAATGTCTTTTTTAAGAACTGATGCCCAAAATTGTACTCCATATTCTAGATGAGGCCTTATCAATAATTTATATAGAGGTAGAAATATATTAACATCATGTGCATCTATGCGTCTTTTTATGAGGATAGTACCCTATTTGCTCTTGCAGCAGCAATGAGGAGGATTCCCCAGGTTGTTTCCCATTTAGAGCATATGCAGCATGCTTGTTTCTACAGCCCAAATATATAACCTTACGTTTATCTACATTAAAAAACAAATTTAAAAGCATTTGGCCCAGGACTGAAACCTGGGGCACTCCACTTCCAACTTTAGACCAACTTGAAAATGTTCCATTTACAACAACTCTCTGCCATCTGTCATTTAACCAGTTCTCAATCCATGTACAGATATCACCTCCCAAAACCAAAGCCTTTTAATTTATGCAGTAACAATGAGGCACTGTATCAAAAGCTTTTGCAAAATCCAAATATACTACATTAACAGCAATTCCCTTATCCAAATTACTTCTACCCTTTCATAAAATGCAAGTACATTAGTCTGACATGATCTATTCTTCATAAAACCATGCTGACTCCTACTAATACTATTGTTTGTCTTCACATAGTTCTGAATACTGTCAGTCAGTAACCCTTCTAATATCTTACCCACTCTGGAAGTCAAGCCGCAGGTCTATAATTTCCTTGTTTGGTTCTTGCCCCATTTTCAAACAATGAAACTGCATCACAGTATGTCAGCCATTTTGTTTTATTTAAAACAATAGATTTAGGTTATATTTAGATTATTTGTTAGTTTATGCAGATTATACAGTATTTGCTGGACACCAGCCAGATATGAACTTTCCATAGTGCTCTCCCATCTGCCACTCTCTACCAACAGATACTAACATTATACACTGTGTTCACTCCAACTTACCTCTCTCTGCTGGCCAGCACTAGCATAAACATTATGAAAAGACAATCATGCAAATCCAGTGAAAACGGATGCTCTGGTGAGAAAGTGGACAAATGACAGTCCTGGCTTTATCTCTTTATGATGTGATAAGAGAAATAGGTGTTAAGGGGGTTTCTAGGCAAACACCCCTTGGTTTTCGGATGCAAGATTATCTCACAACAATTTGAATAGATCAGTTTTGTTGGCTGTAGCAATAGGAGTATACATATACAATCAATGATACTAATGACTAGAATGACAGAACTAGTACATAAAATATCAAATAGCAAATGTATGATAATACATTGTAGAAAGTAATAGCTGAACTCAGACATTTGAAGCCTAAGATACTATCTACATTGATTAAAGGAGAAGCTATCATGACAGAGTGTTCTCCGTCCATGACAGCCACACCCGGGGTGGCAGTAAGGAGGAGATATTCAAATTCTCCTCCATACTGCCTATGCCACACTTTCATTTTTCACTTCTCCACTGTTCTGTATCAATGCACTAATGGTTCCTTTGGACACTGCCACCATTCCACCAATGGCTCCTTTGGACACTGCCACTATTCCATTAATGATCCCTTTGAACACTGCCACCATTCCACTAATGGTTCCTTTGGACACTGCCACCATTACACTAATGGTTCCTTTGAACACTGCCACCATTGCACTAATGGTTCCTTTGGACACTGCCACCATTACACTAATGGTTCCTTTGGACACTGCCACCATTACACTAATGGTTCCTTTGGACACTGTTACCATTCCACTAATGGCTCCTTTGGACACTGCCACCATTCCACTAATGGCTCCTTTGGATACTGCCACCATTCCACTAATGGCTCCTTTGGATAGTGCCACCATTCCACTAATAGCTCCTTTGGATACTGCCCAAATGACAATGTTCAAAGGAGCCATTAGTGTAGTGCGGACAATGTACAAAGGATGTATTAGTGGATTGAGCAGAAATGCAGATTGGAGCTTGATATAACTCTTTGCCTCTTAGTTTACCCATATTACCCTCCCTTACATCTCTTCTACTCACTCTCACTCAAGATCTTTGCCTGCTTACATTCTTCCACCCTTTCACTTTTGCCACGGCAAATATTCCACTCATAGCTGTGCCACTTCACTTGGCCCTCCCACACTCCATTTCCTGTCTCTCCTAATCCCCATTCCGTGCTCCTCCTCCATGCTTTGCACTGTGACCTGCCTTGTGTGTGACATCATCACCTCACCGGAAGGCAGGCCAAAAAGCCTGCATTTACCTGCTCACAGAACACATACCATGTAAAGACTGCGGGGTAAGTTAAACAGTGTTCTAGGGCTACCATAGGACAGCGGTGACTACAGTGTCAGAGAGTGTCTCTTCCTTCCTTTTCTCAATCTTTATTCCTTTTGCATGTATACAAGGAAGACACGTCATAATATTAACAGCATCTGCTGTGTCTTAATGCACACGCACCCAATCACCATCAAAGTCCCAACATATTGGTGACATATTTGCCCACTTCCTCAGGAAAGGTAGGTCACAAACTTGTTGCTAATTTGATGGTAACTGCAGACAACACTCTGCCACTCTTACACAATTGCTCAAATGTATAAACTCATACTCAGACTCAAGTCAATGTAAATGAAGAAAAAAAAAAAAAATCAGACCTCGTGTGATGTCCACAATTTGGAGCTACACCTCGAATCACTTGCACCCCCACCCTCGAGGCAGCAGCTAGCATACTGCCCACTTCCACCACAGCTGTGCCTCCTACTTAAGGACTTTTTCCACTGAAGATAAATTTGTGCCCCGTCAACACCTGGCAAGGCACTACCATAGTTTCAATGCATACCCCTGCACATTTAAAGGGATAGTAATACTTCATTTTAACTTTATTTTATTTTGTAGGCATTAAAAAAACATGAAGAACGATATAAGTCTTATCTCTCAAACCTTTATGGTTTAAGAGATATTCACAAGCAAAGTTCGCCCCTTTTTCCTAGTGTAAGCCATCTCTTCTCAGATGTTAATGAGGTTGTAAGACCAGACAGATAACAGAAGGGGACACTCTTCTTTGTATGAAAACAATGAAAGCCCTCCCCCCCTTGACAAGTTTTTCAGCTTTTTCCCGTATCTTAATTGAAGATTGTCCCTCTCTGCAGTCTACCTGGGCACCTCCCTTCTGAGCTGGCTGAACAGGAAGGGGGATACTTTGCTTGTGAATATCTCTTAACCATAAAGGTTTGAGAGATAAGACTTATATCGTTCTTCATGTTTTTTTTAATGCCTACAAAATAAAATAAAGATAAAACGAAGTATTACTATCCCTTTAAACTATGTCAGAACTTCAAGGTCCTCACAAAGCACACATTTCTTCAGTGGAAGTAGTCTTACATGGAGGAGGCACAGCAGGGGAGGCAGTGGGTGACCATTCAAGCATAGCAGCCGCTGCTTCAGGATGGGGGAGTTGTGGTGATTAGAGTTGTACCTCCAAGGGGTGGACATCAAGAGGTCTGATTTCTACATTGCCTTGAGTGTAAGTATTATTAACTGTAACACTTTGAATGCCACATGGTAAGCATCGCATTGCGAACCCTAGGGGAAAGACACACATGGAGCAAAAAAGACAAAGATAACAGACAGCCCACCCCCACTTACCTGCTCCAACATTACTGCTCCCCATATAAATTGGGATATCTCACTTTATATGGAGCCCAAGACTGTTGGAGCAGGCAAGTGCGTGTGTTCATGTGTGTGCGTGTGTATGTTTGTATGTGTGTTTGTTCATGTGTGTTTGCGTGTGTTTGTGTATGCACGTGTGTGTGTGTGTGTGTCTGTGTGCACGCGCATGTGTGTGTGTGTGTCAGGGGGGTGTTGGCATTCTTTGTCTCATTGTTCCCATATTGATCTCACCATGCTTCTCACACATTCTCCCACATATCTCTTTTCCCTTCTCCACATTCTTCTTATTACATCAACCTCTATGTTTCTATAACACAGCATTTTGTGTGTGTGTGTGGGTGCTTGTGTGTGTAAGCATGTGTGGCTATCTGTCTTTACCTGAAAGTGTGTTTATGTGTGTGTGTGTGTGTGTGTGTGTGCGTGTGTGTAAGCATGTGTGGCTATATGTCTTTACCTGAAAGTGTGTTTATGTGTGTGTGTGTGTGTGTGTGTGTGTGTGTCTGTAGAAATAAAAAAGTACAAAAAGTACAAAAGAATGACAGACAGACTCTGCATTGTACCTATATTTTGAATGCCTACTTGGGTTCATTTCAGTACTTAGCTTTATTCTCTGCAATGTACCAACCAGTATTCAACTGAAGTGCATCCAGTAATGTATGTGCTGTACTTTATAATTATGCCTAGGGACACAATTTATAATTCAGCGTTGCTGGTACCAAAAACAGAATCTACTCTGACACAGATCCACTCACCGCCATAGTATTTCATGAAGAAATTATTTCACTTTAATACACTTCACCCTCTGGATAAAAATGAACCTTATTTAACTGCTTAGGCACTGAAGGCATCTCCAAACCATTGATTCACAATATTGGAGAAACATCCAACAGTTTAATAAATATTTAATTTAATGAATTGCATATATACCATTATTTTAACCCCCTCAGGACCAGACGGGTTACGGGGACCATAACAAATGAAAACAATGAACTGTCCACCTCCCCAACACTGAAAGGTTTAAATTAAATGAGTGGTGGAGAACATATGAGGCTACAACAAGAAGTGTCTGCCTGTTGTGTCCTAATTAGTGTGCTCTATAACTCTAAATGATTAAAAAAATAGTTGTTGCAGGCACAAGCTCACTAAATATAGTATTTCCTTTGTTCTTCAACTGCAACCTGAGACACCCGAAGTGCACTTCTGGAGTACTATTCACATTTTATAGAAGCAGATCCAGCCCCTAGGATTCACATTACAATACAAGCAAATGTTATTTTCCCTTTTCCTGATCCACTTCACTACTTTTTTATATATTGTCTTTAATGGCTTCCACCTTCCAAACTCTCTAAATGACCCCTCTTACTGGCTATTCCGAACACCTGTTCCCTAAGTCAACAGGTATCGTTAAATGCTAAGAGACACCTTCCCCCTTGACACAGTGCATAGTGGCTATATGGAATAATACTGCACATGCATTTACAGTAATTGTACTGTGCTGGAAAATAAGAGGAGAATGCAAGGCATCTAAGAGTAGCCTATGTATGATGAATGTATACAACTGTAAATGAATACACTGACAAAACGAATTCTTGTAACGAGGACCCAAAATATCTAGATAAGGAGTGATATAAACATCAATAGGCAACCACTACTCTGCCATCAGAGCGCAATGTTTAAATGTGGCCTGAGTGATGTCTATGTTCTATCACAGAATAAAAAAAATGCTGGGTATCAATCTCAATTACAAATTACATAAGCAAAATAAACAAAATGGTGTCTTATATAGGATAGTCTATTTGTGCATTAAAATGCAAGGTTATCATTGGATTTTAGGTATCTAATTTAATTATTATAGATGCTAGCTGGAAATACATGATATATAAATTATAAAATCCAATTTCATTTTCAGGTGTTAGTGTTCCTTTAATTTGCAAATACAGTGAAATAAATGATGTTGTGATAAAGCATGCAGATCAGTTGCACTACCATTTTTACTTTAAGAACTCTCTCTGTAAAAGTGATTAGTCACCCTTGAGCATGCCTTATATTTTCATGAGCAAGTCTCACAATGACTAATGTGAATTACCTTCGGAAATGATTGTTACAAATTCCACTTACAAAAAAATGTAATTCTCTGTATTCATTATGCACCAGCAAATCACTTGCTCATATTAATGAAACCAAATCTAGTGCTTCATTAACTAAGTACTGTTTGAAGAGTTTAAACAAAAAAGTTGTCCTCATTTCCTGAGGCTTGCAAGCGATTTCCTCTGGCAGTGAGAAGACCAGATCAATGGCAGAGGGTTCTAAGAATCAGTGGGTTCTATCGGGCTGCCTTTGGTCTTTAGACAATGGAATACAACATTCGATTTATAAGTACGGTTTTCGCTCAGAGGAACTAGTACAAAAACCAGTGTCAACTCTGGGAATTATATTTAGGTGGGAACACTTTGGGACACAGGAAAAAAAATGGAGGGGCACCTTTAATGAGGAATAGCATTATCATAATGACATTCACATCAGTGAGTATATGTGTACACACATTATATTAATGGAAAACACTGGTTTTCCTGGCAAGCGGTAAAGCTCTAGCACAATGCATCTCATCACTGGTCCATTTGAATCTCTGTCTTAATCAGCTTCAGATACATCACTTTGCATGTACATACCTAATGGAAGCAAATAAACTGCTTGAGATATTTTTAGTTATATATATTAATATATAACTGAACTGGCAATAACAAGATAGAGCCTTAGGTTACAACATTATTTATCTTAAATATTAGAAGTTGTGCAATGCTTGTGAGAGGTACATACTTTACTTAATTTACCATTAGAGTTTTAGAAAAGATATAAATAAACTAACCCAGCTTACTTGTATGAACACATATTTCTTGCTCTGAAGCTACCATGAGGGAGTCTTAAACAGAATAAATAAGAAGTGTATCTTACAAAGATTAAAATAAGAGGAAAGTATGTGGGTTTTTTCCAGTAAAGTTGAATTAAAGATTTAGCTGCATTAAACAAAAGATTTAAACATTTCCAGCCTGTATTCAGGTTGTCTGGATGTTGTGATGTAGGTGTAAGCGGATGTTGATAAGCAAATAAGTGGGTCAGTCGGGAGGTCTAATATAAGTGCTGTTTAATGCGGCAGATGATCTGAGACCAGTATAGAGATATGACTGGGTAGGACCACCACATATGTATTGTAGAACCAACTTCCTTTTGGCATCTCCAACACAGAGATGATAAAGAGGGGTATATACAAGATAGTTTGAGGGGTGTCATATACCATCTAGTGAAGAGTTTATAGTTTAATTCAGGAGTATCTTCAGCAAATGTAAAATTACATCAAAAGATGAAGGACTTTTGCAAAGGTTGCAAGGAGGTATTCAATTCTCTCTCCCATACCCTTACAAAATATAGTTTTGAGAAAGAGGCTGCATCTCTTAATAGGAAGTAACAAAAGGAGAGGGAGCAGAGTTTCTGAGGGGAGATCACTCAAAAAGTATTCAAATCTTGTTAAAGGATGTGACGAGGGTCATTTTTTTTTTCCAAGTGGATCCAGTGTTGGATTTGTAGATGTGAAAGCCAATGCAGTTTACGGATTCCTGGATCATGTTGGGATATATTAAGAAAGAGATTGAAGTCTATCCACCTTCCTGTGTTGCCAATTTTTGAGATACGGAGTAAGAACAATTTCAGGGAACTCTGGTTTACCTATGAAAGATTTAAAAGGAGAGAAATATGGAGTCAGATGGTGAGCTTGACTGATGGAAGTCCAAGGTTTGAGAAGATTGCCCAAAATGACATGGTTGGTACAATGTGAAATAGCAGAGAGAGAAGAAGTCCAAATAAGTTGTAATGGGTCAAAGGATCCAAGAGTATCAGCCAATGTGCCTATCCATCTGATGGACATACTAGGAATGATGCAAAATATGGATATTGCTACTGCTTTATAAAGACATTGGAAGTCATGGGCCTAGATGCACTAAAAGTCGATGCTGTGTCAGTATGATCGTGTCGATGTGTTTGAATCACTCCGACAATTCGATCTGCACACACATCGACATATTCACAAAAATTGGCGGATGGAAGGGAAGGGTTGGAGAAGATCCCTATTAGCATAAAGGATTTTTGAAGTGCTGTTGGTGTGGAAGGGATCTCCTCCCCTCACACATCACCAACACTACGACAGCATTGAATGCCATAGGGATGTGCATTGCTCATCCCTGTGGCATTCAAAGGTTTAAGAGCCAGCTGCAGTATGAAGCGACAATAGAAGGAAAGATCAAAGTATAATAAAGACAAACGAACTATACCAAGACACAGATTTGCGGAAAAGACTTACCAATGTCTTATAAAGGCTAGTGACGTTTATTCCACCACCTATCATCTCTGGATTATTCCGAGATAGTCAGAATGTGGATTTATATTAATTATAGCTTTTAATGACATTTAGCTTATCCCTCTTTTTTGAAATTCAGACGTCACCATAATGATATAGGCCTCTATCATGTTATTCATCTGTGGAGATTAAAATGACTCTTACTTCTCAATGATCTATTCAGATAGTTAAAGGGGGAGTACTTATTTATTTCTTCAGAAGTCGCTTTTTTTCCATATCATTCACAAAAAAACCTTTCAATTGTATGGATCTAAAGAATCTCAGGAGCTCAATCTCTAGTTTAAAATAAGCAGGATGAGACATCAGAATAAATGACATTCCCTTAGCTACAATATTCATATGTTCCTCTGTCAAAACCCAACTCCACGGTGGGTGGAGTTTGTACCTCCTTGTACACATCTTGATAATATCTGCTTCCCCATCCTCTTCCTATATTTATTCCCACCCCACTTGGTCTTGGTTTTCTTCCCCCCAAAAAACAAACAAATCATCACTCTCTGAGCTATCTGTTACTGAGTATCTACCAATTTACCAGTTGTCAATTTACAGAGGGGAGATACTAGACAGAGGTTTCAAATTCAAAAAGAAACGAAATGAATAAGATAACTTGATACATTATATTCTATGGGTATGAACAAGGAAGTTATCTGGAAGTGCTTTTCATAGGACAACTAAGGTTATATGACTCTGTGTGTTGCATATGTCAAAACGTGACATGTTGGTAATGTAGTGGAATTCCCTGTTTTCGATAGCTTCGATGTATCTTTAATCTATAGATCCTTCAGTCTTTGTCTATTCCCCTCCTTTTGGATTAATAAGCTTAAAGGGATAGTAATGTTTCATAATAAAAGCAGCTCTAATTAATCATCATAGTATTTGGACTTTGGAGAGTGTTATTTCAATTCTGTCTGAGTTGTAGTTCAAGAGTAATTCAATGACAAAGTATCCTCCTCCCGTCCCTTTTACGGATATAACACTGTTCAGCCAGATCAGAAGGGAGGTGCCCAGGTAGACTGCAGAGAGGGACAATCTTCAATTAAGATAAGGGAAAAACCTGAAAAACTTGTCAAGGGGGTCAGGGCTTTCATTGTTCTCATAGAAAGAAGATTGTCCCCTTCTGTTATCTGTCTGCTCTATGGACTGGATTCCACATCTGAGAAGAGATGGCTTACACTAGGTAAAAAGGGGGGGAGGGGAAACCTTGCTTGTGAATATCTCTTAAACCATAAAGGTTTGAGAGATAAGACTTATATCGTTCTTCATGTTTTTTTAATGCCTACAGAATAAAATAAAGATAAAACGAAGTATTACTATCCCTTTAAACAATTTAAGATGGACATTTTTTCTCAGGGGTGGCAATACAAGGAATTCCATGCCACTGGCCTTGTTACTATTGTTTGGTCCTATGGTTGATTCTAATGGAATTATTGTTTTCTATGGGTTAATTTTAGATGGGTCACATATCTGATTTAATCTTTCCTACTTAAATGAAAAATGATTGATGGTAAGGTAATTGAATGCTTATGTAGAGCTCTGTATCTCCACTCTGATCGACTTTGGAGGAATTCATCATGTAATATTAGTGGATGTACTTCCCTGTGTTGGTGCTTAGCGGTGTAGTCGGTCAGACATTCTGGGTTTGTTTATATTCATATTTAATTTTGTTTATGTTAAGTGTTAACTCCTTTCTACAGATTCTACAGTGCCGAGGATCTTGGAGGGGAGAGAGGCATCAGAGGAAACGGGTGGCAAGTTTGTATTTGCCACCAGCTTCCTCCGATACCTCTCTCCCCTCCAAGATCATCGACATTGTCCTCTGCATGGAGTCGCACACTGAACGACTTCGTCCCTTGTCACTCATATGCCTCTGCATCAACATTGTAAAATTTTGCATTGAGAATTTATATTAAATACATTTCAAGAAAAGGAAAGCAGCACTTTTTTGGATTTAACAACTTCCTGAATGCAAGCCTGAGCAGAGACAGGCAAATATCTCTGCACGCTTGATTTGCTGTGGTCAGGTGTATTCCTCCCCATAGCCACCATACCTGTGAGTATAATTTCTATTATATACTCTGGATTGTAAAAAAAAAAAATAATAGGCACAATTGGGCACCCTCTCCTGTTTTTGTTTGCATGTTGTGTACCTCCGTTGAGCTGTACTGAAGAACAGCCCTGCCGAAAGGAAGAAGCCTGACTGGTTGTTACAGTTCAGTACACTCAGACACGTTAGGTTTAGGTAAAAACACAGCTTTATTGAATCACACAATGAATAACGTAACCCTCACGGGTCCAGTATAGCACAAATTGACACAAGACAGGTTACAAATAGTTACCCACATGGGTCCAGTAAAGTGCAAAAGACCCTACTGACAAAGGTCAGTTCAAAGATTGATACAGTGTATGAATGTCCAGTGTTAACCAGTGCAATGCTGGTCGTAACATAAATCAGACTAAATGTCGCCTGTATGGAGTGGGAGGCAACAAGGACAGGACTGCAACCACAGGCTCTGTACGCCTGCAAATAAGAGTAATGGTGGACACCCACCAACGACTATGGACTGGTCAGAACTCGTGCTTAAACGGAGGCCCTACCGGAGCAACCCAGCACCGTGTGCACGTACTACCTGAAAGGGTTATTGGGCAATGTATAAATGGATGGCAAACGGAAGAGCCCAACTGATCAACAGGAGACTTATAGCCCAAGATGTGCAGCCCAACAGAACCCAAGATGGTAGTGGTATCGGAGGCCCCTTCCCCCGAAGGGGTTAATAGCGCTGTGGTCTGGACAACGGTAATCACCGGAGGCGCCCTGCTGAACCTACACAGACCAAGCGATTGCAACACGGAGTGGAAGCAGCGAGACTGTGACCACTGGTCTAGTATGCGAGCAACCGGAACACAGAAACTAGAACCAGCAATCCGTAATGGTACCCAACTGGTGGGCAAACAGGAGTAATACGGATGAGCCACTGGAACAGCAGAAACAGGAACCATGCCAAGAAGAGTCGGTAGACAGTGCAGGAACGTCAGCCAGGCCAAGTCGGTACACGGAGAAGGATCCTCAGACGCGTTGGGTCGGTACACAGAGCTGGGTCATCGATCTCGCCGGGTCGGTACATGGAGCAGGAACGTCAGCCAGGCCAGGTCAGAACAGGAAGCAGGAACGTCAGCCAATCTGAATCGGTACACAGAATCAGGAACGAGACAATAGCATGGTCAGGCAGTCCGGGGTCATACACTGGATCAGAACAACAACAGCTAGCTCCAGGCATCAGGTACACCACGAAAGGGCACTAGCGGTGTGACAGCCTAGGGTATAAAAAGGCTTGTCACTAGGAGGAGCAGAACAGAGCAGCCAATGGAAAAGCAGTATTAGCAAGATGGACAGAATGTCGACCAGATCACGGGCGCCGTGATACTGGTATGGGGACAGTATAAAATACCCCTGAATGTGCTTATATCAACATAAGTGCTGTGTTAAACACAATAAATTGTGAGTATGATCCAAGAAACGGTGGTGGGTGTGGATTAATATCTACCAAAGAAGTTATTGCATTACGAGGGCCTTCTTTTGTGTTTTCTTGCAGTATTTTAATACACGACATGTGAATCAAGAAAAAGTACAATCATAACAAGGCGACTGGCGATCCGTGGTTGAGGGGAGAGAAAGAGAAAATTATAGGTGACAATAAGCATCATGAGATGCCACATATGGAGTAAGTAAAATATCATCGACTGTATATCTAAAGGTATATCATAATAATGCAAAATGGTGATAGGCACATTGATGACAGTACTCTGGTATATATAATTTTATGTAGGACAACACACAAAAACAAAAAACAATGGCATCATCTTGCAGTAAGAGACATTCTAAACTAATCAGAATGAAAAGGTTTAATGATAAAAACACTGTGCACATAACACAATGCTGTGATAGGAATATCAGCTAGACATGGGGATGGCAAGGCATTCAGATGTCAAAACATTTGGTGACCCCAGAAAAAAAAGACAATCAAAAACTATAAGGGTAAAATATGAAACTATAGTAATTAAATTCACTGCATTAGAGTCAACCCAACACTCTCGGTGAAGTGAACTAGTGGTATAAATATTATTATATTATAGTCTGATTCAGCAGAACTATTATAATGTACTAATAAAAAGGGTCAAGCCATCTAAGATAAATATGAATGAATGAATATGTTTCTTTATATAGCGCCACAAGTGTATGCATCGCTTTACAATTTAACGGTTTAAACAATACAGGGTTACAGGTGCTTTGTAGAGTGAAACATTGGATGTGAAGTCCCTGCCCGATATACATTAGGACCTAAGGAGCTCTGTCTCCATAAGATTACACTATAAAAGGTCAAAGTTAATTAGTACATGAGAGTTTATCGGATATTTGTGAAAGAGCAAATTGCTCAGGTCTCCTGTGTAAATGTCTCTCACACCATCCCTATTTGGTGTAACAAGGAATTGTACAAAAAGGATGGCTTGCATCTTTCTCTAAAAGGATAAGAGGTTCTCATCAAGTGATTCATTAGTTTTGTTTACAGGTATTTAAAGTAGTAGAGGGAGGCAATGGAATGAAACATAATAAATTCACTTGACCCCCACATAACTGCACAGACAAATCTGAACAAGATATGTATTTGTCACATAGATCAAAAACCAGTAGACTTCCAGTCATGTACACAAATGACAGCAATTTAAGGAATAAGATCCCTAAACTTATTGCATTAATAACTAGTGAGGAATAGAAAAGCAGAGGACACTGACAAAGGCAATGAATAGAATACATTGCCTTTAACCTTGTCTTCATCAGCACATGTGATTGCTGTAGCAACGATCACATGTGCGGAGCCACTGTGGAAGGGTGAAAGTGACTGCTCTGGTTCTGGTGGTTAAGTGGTCCAAGCAACAATCTACAAGAATTTAGATATGAAAACAAGTCCAGTAGTGTCCACAAGTATATTAGAACTGGTGAACTATAATATTCTGTAACTATACAGTTACAGGTAAGATGATACTTATTACAGCCACATAGAGCAATATGTAATGAGTTAAATGGAATTGATGTTGATGAAGATGGAATGAAACAGATTAAATTATTAAGGTTTTAACCACTTCATCTTACAGAGTCCAAATATTATGTACACATTAGCACTCTTTTTTTTAGATCTCACTGATGCTGCTTCCATACAGAGGCCTTTTACTCCATATCACAGACAATTCTGCAAAAGAGGAGCAGAAAGACATCCAAATCTAAAAGCGCTATTTATTAAACACACATAATCTGTCCAAGATAAAATACACTCACCAGAGTTCCAGTTTAAATTTGCATATCAGCCTTTCAGTTTGCCACATACTGCCACCTGTGAATGGACCTGTTGTCCATTTCTAAAGCTCTTTAGTCCTTGGTGTCTGGGTCCTTGTAACCACTTTGCTCTTCACCCTGTTTGATCTGTTTCCATAAATTTGTCCTCCAATACACCTAAGAGTGCACAAACAGTTCTAGCACTGTATATGTATCACGGTGCCTGTGATTGCTGACTCCTGCAGTCAGTCAGGTGTGTGTACTCTCCATTGGCCACCTGTCTTTTGCCCGCCCAGTATTGCCTTTATGGACCGGGCTGAGGCACCCTTTGGTTGCCCTTTCCTGGTGTCTCTATGTCAGCAGTCACCTGCCTTGTACCTATTCCCTGGGCCTGTTTCGCTCTGTTACCAGTATCAGCGTTGCTCCAGTAGCCAGGGCCTCTCCTGTGTGGCTGCCTGCCTGCCTCCGTTCCTGATCCGGTTGAGAGGTCGTTCCTGCTTCCGTTTCTGATCTCGTGCTGCTGTTGTTCCTGCTCCGTTCCTGACCTGGTTGGCGGTGCTGTTGTACCTGCTTCCGTTCCTGATCCCGTGCTGCTGTTGTTCCTGCTCCATTCCTGACCCGGTTGGCGGTGCTGTCGCTCCTGAGGTGGTCCTGGCTTGTCTGCTGACGCTGCTGCTTGTCATCCTTCTGGCTGCTGAGTCGCTATGGCAACATTCTGATCACTGTGCATTCCATGTTAACTGGTTGCTGATCCCGTTTGTATAGAACCGATTGGGCTATACGTTTATCCAGTACGCGGTACTGGTTTACTCCAATTGCACCGGTTGCTGATTCCACTTGTATAGAACCGGTTGGGCTATACGCTTATCCAGTACACGGTACTGGTTTACTCCAATTTCACCGGTTGCTGATTCCGGTTGTATAGAGCCAGTTGGGCAATACACTTCAAGCACGCGGTACTGGTTTACTCCAATTTCACCGGTTGCTGATTCCGTTTGTATAGAACCGGTTGGGCATACGTTTATCCAGTACGCTGTACTGGTTTACTCCAATTCACCGGTAGCTGATTCCGCTTGTATAGTACCGGTTGGGCGTTACGATTATCCAGTACGCGGTACTGGTTAACTCCTCAGACACCGGCTGCTGTTTCCACTTGTATAGAGCCGGCTAAGCGCTATTGTTGTCCAGTACATGGTACTGGTTTACTCCACCATCCACCGGCTGCTGATTCCACTAGTTTAGAGCCGAGTGATCGCTATTGTTGTCCAGTTCACGGTACTGGTTTACTCCAGCTAATTCCGCTAGTATAGAGCCGGTTGAGCACTTTGTTGTCCAGTACGCGGTACTGGTTTACTCCACATCCACCGGTTGCTAATCCTGTTAGTGTAGAACCGGTTGGGCTATACTGTTGTTCCATACATGGTACTGGGTTACTCCACAGTCACCAGTTGTTGCTGTCTCCGCTACTACACCGGTTTGATCTCCCTGGTTGGGAGACTGGTTTGCTCCACTGTTCCATCTTATGCTGTTGCTCCATCTATGCAGCATTAGTGGAGCTGTTCCTCTGTCCTCCTGGCTGCCTTGCCCGGTAATTTGGTGAGGACGGTAGAGCCACATTCAGATTGGCGTATTCACCTCCAGACTGCCTTGCCCGGTATATTGGCAAGGCCGGTAGAGCCACAACCAGCTTGTCGTGGAAACCCTCCAGGCTGCCTTGCCCGGTATATTGGCAAGGCCGGTAGAGCCACAACCAGCTTGTCGTGTAAACCTCCAGGCTGCCTTGCCCGGTATATTGGCAAGGCCGGTAGAGCCTCCCTTGTGTATCTTGCAATAACTACTGTTTGTACCAATTGTGTATATGTGATTTATGACTAGGACCCGTGAGGGTTCCCATTAAACTTTTCAATAAAGTTTGATTTTTATCTTACTCTGTGTCTGAGAGTCAAAACAAACCGTGACAATATGACCTAGACGTCATGCCTGTCTCTCAGCATCTTTCAGGATCGGTGTGCAGGCTTCTAGCAGGGGGCATTACTGGGAGGGATACTGAATAAACCGTAGGATGGGTATACGAGTCCCAACATGTATTGTGGCTCATTCCTAGCCACTTCCTCAGGGGTTATAGAGTATCATCTTAAAGTAACAAATAACCAGAAAATAGTAATGCATTTAAGACAAAAACATCATAACATAAATTATTCTTTCTGACTCTTCCTAAATTTGGTGATCCAGATGTCTCTATGACATTGCAGCCAGCAAGTGTTTTCATTGTGGTCTGGCCCTGGCTCAAATGGGATTGGACATTCAACCTGACGCAACTCTGCATCAAGAATACACTCACAGCTGACATCACTCTCAAGCTTAGTTCCCTAGCAGTACTCCCTAACGTCTAGTAGTAGAGCGCCAGTTCACCAATTTCCTGGCAACTGCCATTAGAGTCCATCCCTTGTTTTGTCAAATTACATTTACTTACATCATTGTCAATGCATAGGTGTCTTTAAATTGTTCAAATTAATTTTGCTTCCCATGATTAAGGTATTACATATATGCCTGTTTCTGGATGTAACCTTTATGCTTATCCCCAACAGAATCATAACTAAAATTGTGCACTGTGGCTCTGTGTGATGTCTGAAGGAGTGATCTTTTTTTATGCTACTACTGCTGAGTACCCTATTACACCCGACTGATATGTGCCACTGCTTTTGATTGATAGCACAGGAGGAAGGTTCACTAGGTTCACTTGCCAAATTGTATACAAGGCTCTTTAAAACCATATGATCTAATATCTCTATTAGTTCACAAATGCCTGATACTGCAGCTTGCATAGCACATGGTCTTACAGAGAAACACTGTCACAAATACATCCTAAAGCACATCATACTGGTCCTGCCTAGATGACAGTCTAACCACAATATCAGGCAATTCCTAAATGCATGAAAAAAGCAGTTAACTCCAGCCATATATATGTATATATGTGTGTGTGTGTGTGTGTCCTTGATTCCACTGTACATTCTGTCCGACTAAAGTTCCAGCATATATATGATAATGCAACTTTCCCTTTGTACAAAATCACAAAGCATACTAAGATTAGTACAATCAATCTCATGGTGTGTGAGTGTGTGCATATATGTGTGTGTGTGTGTGTGTGTGTGTGTGTGTGTGTGTGTGTGTGTGTGTGTGTGTGTATAAAGCATCATGTGACAGACAAGCTTTGTCTGAAGCCAAACACACCCAGGGGTGGCAGTAAAGAGGAGTTATGCATATTTCCTCTATACTGGCTGTCCTATTGGTAAAGCATGGGGCATGATTTTCACAGGAGCCCACCTGCCCATTCTTGTGAAAAACTCTGCAAGGACTCCATCCTCCACCACAGTACACACCACCCCCTTCCTCTACATCCTCCCTTCCATTCACCACTTACACAAATTCAGCTTCCAACACAATACACACCTTTCACCTTTCCCTGTTCAACTGACATTCAATTTCCCCTGACTCACATTTTCCCCCCATTTGACTCACATCCCCCCCGTTTGAACCATATTCACCTCCCCTTCGACTCACATTCACCTCCCCCGTCTGACTTACATTCACTCCCCCTCTTCGACTTACATTCACCCCCCCCTTCGAATCACATTCACCTCCCCTTCGACTCACTTTTGTCCCCCCCCTTGTTCGACTCACATTCACCCCCCCAGTTTGATTCACATTCCCCTCCCCCCCATTCGATTCACACTCACCTCCCCCCGCATTCAACTCACATACATCCCGTCCCTACTATTCACAGACTTCTGCTATTCCTCTCCCTTCCCCATTATACCGAGGGTTTTTTCCATACGGACATTGCCTTTATCATCAAGTTGCATATAACTCAGTGGTGAAGTCAGGATTATTTGACTTTATTTCTTTCTATGTCTATGTACGTGTGTGTGTCTCTCATGACACCCTCTTTGTATGTGTGTGTATGCTTCTGTAACTATCTATGTCCCCTCTTCTCATGGCTCTGTGTGTGTGTATGTACTGTATAGGTGATTGTATTAAGGGCAACGCCGTATTCTTTTTGCTAGTGTGTATATATATTCTGTATAATAAAACGCTAGTGATGTTTGTCAGAAGCTGTCATGCACAGTAGAGACTGCCCAAACGCACAGAATGCTGAGTGTTCTTCCCTCTTTACCCAGAATCCTCTTCTGCCCCGTAGCTCTTTCTCTGGAGTATGTAGTATCAACAGCAATGTTCCAGCACTTGTTTGAAATGTGACAAGTTGAAGTATGTTATTAAAAATAAAGCTGAACAGACTCTGCTTCAAAACAGATTTGAAAACACCTTGATCTAACTTTAACACTCTGTCCAAGTTTAATTATGAAAGCATAACATTCACGGATAATGATGGTACATTTTTGATTTTCATTTCAAGTATCAGAATTTGGATGGAGGATTAGATTAAGTACAGGTTATCTCCAAGAAGGTTATTACATAAACTTTAATTAGCACAGCAAGAAATAAGTCCCTCGGATACGTAAAAAAAAACATAATTATTACTTATTTACTATATCCACACTCCTTCTATCAAGAACAATTAAGTCTCTGGTCACACCAGTACTCATTGATATTTCAAAAGAATTATTTTCACAATTCTTAATACATTAGCTATGGTAATCCCATGGTCCTCTTCTATGTATAACAGATGTAAATATAATGTTGGCTTATACGCCTTACTGCTTAGAACAAATCCCCATTTAAATGTAATTATGTTTATCCTCTTTATTGTTTCTGACAAACGTTGTTTAAAATGTAATACTATGTAAGCTTATGGAATTTTATTAACGTTAGAGTCTCTGTCTATTAAAACATTTGTATAGGGAGTTTTAAATAAAACAAAGTATCAACTACAAAAACATCTCTGTACTAAGATGCTCCACGTTTAGATGTCAAACAACATTAACAGGGATGGGTTTACAAGAATTATGGGTTTACAAGAATTACCACTGGTAAGTCTTGTAGATACCTTTTCCACACGTAGTGGAAGGTGGTTTAGCATCCTTAGAAGCATTTAGTATTCTTTCATGTGGTATAATGGAGCACACTAGTTATTAATTCCACAGGGATAGGCTTTAGTGTTTTTCTATAGTTTACAGTCAATTAACCTGCACATGGAGAAAAAGGGTATTTCAGTTATTCTAGAAGACTGAACTTGGGAACATTGCTTAAGATTATAAACCTCTGTGGACAGGAGTTTATCTTTTAGTGAGAGTAAAATATGGGCGATTGGATAAGAAAACCTGCGTTATGCATAGGTGATTACAACGGGATTTATGAAATTAAACGTACTGACAAAAACATTCAATAATAATTGCAATACTTGTGAAATAATTGTAATAAGGAGAACGCAACCTACTGAAACATGTAGCCTCAAAAAGCGTGAGTTTAATATGTAAAACAGAATATTTCTGCAATTCTCCTCAGTACGTAAATCAACATCAATTTTAGTTGAATAGTTTAGTTATTCCAATTACTTTTCTTTATGATAACTGTTGATGCAATCTATTATTTTTGTAAGCAAAGCTGTTAATACAAGAAAAAGAGGATTTTAGTCTAACCTGTTAAATCCTTTTCTCTTAGTCCATACAGGTTACTGGTAACTTTGGGTAGGCAATCCGCCCCTTTAATTGTAAGCAGGAACAATTCTAGAGTTGTATGCAGGGGGTGGAGCCTACCTTCCCTCCTTGGATGCAACTAGCCAACCAGCTCCAGAAAGATTTGAGACACTAACTATTGACTAGATAGTGGAAGGGAAAGAAGACTCCTGTGAGCATGACCCCGAAGGATCCCCACGGGATACCCAAGCATGGTCCCTTGACAGGGTGGGATACCAGTAACCTGTATGGACTAAAAGAAAAGGATATAACAGACTAGAATCCTCTTTTTTCTGTCGTCCAATACAGGTTAATGGTAACTTTGTGATGTCCAACCATCGAGTTTCCCAGAGGCGGGAAGGAAGGCAAGGACCAGGTGCAAGGCCCCCCCAAGTCACCAGAGCAGATATGAACCATCAGATCAGAGATAGCCCAAAAAAAACAATGAAGTGTCAACGGACACTGAAAAGGGGTAACAAAACCCCAAACTGTTACACAGCACGCTGAACTAGAGCCAACAGGGCTCAAAAGTGAAAGAAGCACCAAGAACCGAAGAAGATCCTAGACAGGCAAATCTGCCTCCAGGATCTTCCTCCCAAAGCTGGCGTCAGCCGATGCCAGTACATCAACACAGTAATGCTTTGAAAGGTGTGCACAGACGACCAAGTGGCAGCCTTGCACAAATGATCAGCAGTGGCCTGATTCTTGTAAGCCCAAGAAGCCCCAATAGATCTTGTACAATGAGCCGTGACGTGAAAGTTAACAGGCTTCTTCCTCAGCTTGTAAGCCTTATGAATAGTGAACTTGATCCAAGAAGAAATCATAACTTTGGATGCAGGTCTTCCTGCCCTGGGACCCTCAGGAATGACGAACAGCACGTCAGATTGCCAGATAGACTCAGTGTGATGTACATAAAATTTGAGACAGCGCACCACATCCAATAAGTGGAGATCCCTCTCCTTGTCAGAGGTGGGGTCAGGGCAGAAAGAAGGTAACACAATCTCCTGATTGAGGTGGAACTCCAAAACCACCTTCGGAAGAAAATCCTGGGAAGTGTGAAGTACCGCCTTGTCCTTGTGAAACACCAAAAAAGGTGGTTTACAGGACAGAGCATGTAACTCCGCAACACGGTGAACGGACACAATCGCCAGGAGAAAGGCCATTTTCCACGTCAACAGGCGTAGAGGAATAGTAGCCAAGGACTTAAATGGAGGGTTGTAATGGTTTGTTCGACTCACAGACACAATGGTTTAGGATAAAAAACACAGTTTTATTGAAATCACAATATAGTAAGAACCCTCACAGGTCCTGTAGTATACAGACAGTATAATACAGACACACGACAGGTTAATTATTCAATGCCCACACAGGTCCAGCATAACATGAAGGTACAGACAGTATATACGGACACAGGTCAGGCAAGAGGAGTAAGTTCCCAGGACTCCGGTACTGCAGGAGTTAAAGTTCATCAATGATGGTAAACAGTCCCATGTGTGAAGGCACTGGTATAGCACTAAAACCAAGCTGCAGATCGTCCAAGGTCAGCAAATAAACATGAACTGCCAGAGCTCAACAGAAGTAGTAATGAGCACTGCCAGAGCAATAACGGAGGCAGCCACTTGCAACCGGAATAGCAGTAGCAGAGGTCAAGCCAATGGCGACTACCGGAGCAATCACGGTGGCACACACTTGCAACCGGTATGACAGTAACGGAGGACTAGGCCAAAGACGCACTGCTGGAGCAGTAACTGAGACAACACTAGCAACCTGCAGGAGCAGTAACAGAGGACAGGCCAATGGCAACTACCGGAGCAATCACGGAGCCACACACTTGCAACCGGTATGACAGTTAATGGAGGGCTAGGCCAAAGGCGCATTGCCGGAGCAGTAACTGAGACAACACTGGCAACCTGCAGGAGCAGTAACGTAGGACAGGCCAATGGCAACTTCCGGAGCAATCACGGAGGCACACACTTGCAACCGGTATGGCAGTAACGGAGGACTAAGCCAAAGGTGCACTGCTGGAGCAGTAAATGAGACAACACTGGCAACCTGCAGGAGCAGTAGCGGAGGACAAGCCAAGCAACCGGATAGTCTGCTGACTAAGAATGTCGCCGAAGCGACTGAAGAAGCAGGAACGTAGATCTAGCCGGGTCGGTACACAGGAACAGGAACGTCAGCCAGGCAGGGTCAGAACACAGGAGCAGGAACGTCAGCCGGTCCGGGTTGGTACACAGGAGCAGGAACGTCAGCCAGGCCGGGTCGGTACACAGGAGCAGACACTGAAGAGAAGTCAGCCAATCCGGGTTGGTACATAGGAGCAGGAACTGAAGAGTAGTCAGGCAGGCCAAGTCGGTACACTGGGAACACTGAGCAGTAAGTTAGCACTGGTACAGGAACATCACGAAAGGGCACCATGTGGGTGCAGGAGCCCAGTATATAAAGGCCATACTGGGCGGGCTCAACACAGGGCAACCAATGAGAGCATTACACAGGATAACTGACAGGAAAACAAAAACAAGGGAGCAGGGGCACCGTGATAGTACCCCCCTCTCAAAGACCCCCTCTCCTGGAAGAGGGACCTGGCTTCAGAGGATATTTAGAGTGAAAAATGCGCAGTAGTCTAGGAGCATGAAGGTCCTTCTGATCAACCCAGGAACGTTCCTCAGGGCCATAGCCTTTCCAATGGACCAAGTACTGCAATTTTCCTCTAAATCTGCTTGAATCAATAATGCTTTGAACCTCGTATTCTTCCTGACCCTCAACCTTCACCGGACCGGGAACCACAGGAGTGGTAGTGTAGCGGTTGCATACCAAAGGTTTCAATAGAGATACATGGAACACATTATGAATGCGCATAGACGCAGGGAGATCCAAGGCATATGAAACAGGGTTAATTTTACGGATCACCCTGAATGAATCCAATAAACCGGGGAGCCAACTTGTTAGACAGAACTTGCAACTTGAGGTTTCTGGAGGAAGCCATACCCTGTCCCCAACCTGAAAGGAGACCGATGGCAGCCGTCTATGGTTAGCGTGGCGCTGATGACGCTGGAATGACTGACTGAGGGCCCTCTGAACCTGTGCCCAAGTGGAGCGGAGTTGCTCAATGTGCTCGTCCAGAGCTGGAATCTGTTGTGACTGGAAGGAGTCCGGGAGCAAACAAGGCTGTAACCCGTAGTTGATGAGAAACGGGGAGCTCCCGGACAATGAATTGACCACACAGTTCCTGGCGAACTCTGCCCACGGCAACAGGTCTGCCCAGTTATCACGATGATCAGTGACAAAACAGCACAGGAACTGCTCCAGTCCCTGATTGGCACACTCAGCGGCCCCATTGGTCTGGGGATGGTAGGCAGACGAAAAGGACAGTTGAATGCCCATCTGTTCACAGAATGCTCTCCAAAATCTGGATACGAATTGGCTCCCGCGGTCGGACACCAGAACTCTAGGTACCCCATGCAACCGGAACACTTCCTTAGTGAAAACAACAGCTAACTCCTGGGCAGAGGGGAGGCCAGGAAGGGGCATGAAATGAGCCATTTTAGAGAATATGTCAACCACCATAAGGATGAACGAGTGCCCCCTGGACACTGGCAATTCTCCCAGGAAATCAATGGATACGTGGGACCGGGGACGTTCACCATTAGGCACTGGCTGGAGTAGGCCCACTGGGAGGTGTCTAGGGGTCTTGGCACGGGCAGAGTTGGCACAGGCTGCGGTAAATGCAGAACAGTCAGACTTTAGGGAGGGCCACCAGAAAACTTGTGAGAGAGACCATATTAATTGATCCCTCCCAATATGCCCAGGAGCCTTAGATGAGTGATACATTTTGAGTAAACGGGTACTGAATGGCTCATCCACAAAACACTTGCTCACTGGGGTTTCCGGGGAGGCCGTAGCCTGGGTGTCCAGAATCTCTTCCCCCAGTTGCGAAGTAATACTAGTACGTATGGTAGCCAGGATACGGTCAGGCTGAATGGGTACCGGGACCTCGTCCCTCTCGGTTTCAGGCTCAAATTGACTAGACAGGGCATCAGCCCCAACATTCTTGGAACCCGGCAAATAAGATACTATGAAGTTGAATCGGGATAGAAACAGAGCCCATCTGGCCTGACGAGAGGACAATCTCTTAGCCTCTGAAAGATAGGTCAGGTTTTTGTGGTCAGTTAGGATTAGCACAGGATTTCTGGTACCCTCCAGTAGGTGACGCCATTCCTTCAAGGCAAGAATGATAGCCAGACGTTCTCTGTCGCCAATTTCATAATGACATTGAGCACTAGACAGCTTTTTTAGAGAAAAACCCACATGGTCTGAGAGCGCCCCCTGCCACCGGGCGTTGAGATAGTACTGCCCCTACCCCAATCTCAGAGGCATCGACCTCCAACGTGAATGGAAGGGACGGGCTGGGGTGGGACAGTACAGGAGCAGATGCGAAAGCGGATTTCAGTGTCTCAAAGGCATGCTCAGCTGCCTTAGACCATTGGGAAGGATTAGCACCCTTGTGCGTGAGGTCAGACAGTGGCTTCACAATAGTGGAAAAATTCTGGATAAACTTTCTGTAATAATTGGCGAACCCCAAAAAGCGCGGGATCGCCTTTAACCCTTTGGGTCGTGGCCATTGTAATACGGCTGCGAGTTTCTCTTGGTCCATAGCAATACCCTCCTTAGAGATCACGAAACCCAAAAAAGGCACTTTGGACCTCTGAAACTCGCACTTTTCCATTTTGCAGAACAGTTTATTTTTGCGTAAGCGGAGCAACACCTTGGACACATCCTTGATGTGTTGGGACACATTAGCCGAGTGAGTATATCATCAAGGTAGACTACTACACAGGATTGTAGCATATCACGGAGGATATCGTTAATAAATTCTTGAAACACCGCAGGTGCATTACAGAGACCAAATGGCATAACTAGATATTCATAATGCCCGAATCTAGTATTAAATGCCATTTTCCACTCATCCCCAGCTTTTATCCTGATCAGGTTATAGGCAGCACGTAGATCTAATTTCATAAAGATGGAAGAACCTTTTAACCTGTCAAATAGTTCGGTGATGAGTGGTATGGGGTAGGCATTCTTGGACATTAATTTATTTAGTCCACGATAATCAATGCACGGCCTTAACTCGCCACTCTTCTTTTTAACAAAGAAGAACCCAGCGCCAGCAGGCGAGGAATACTTTCTAATTATCCCTCTTTTTAGGGCATCCTCAATGTATTCCTCCATAGCATGATTCTCTTCGCACGAAAGTGGGTACGTGTGTCCCCTGGGGGGCACCACCCCCGGGGGCAAATCAATGGCACAATCATATGCCCTGTGCTGGGGCAAGGTGCTAGCCTCTCCCTTATTAAAAACGTCACTGAATTGGTGGTATTCAGCAGGCACGGAGGGAGAGGCACACAGGATCTTAACTGGGTGCAACACACAAGGTTTCATGCAATATTGAGACCAGGAAGTAATCTCACAACTCTGCCAATCAAACTGGGGGTTATGCAGATGCAACCAAGGGAACCCCAGAATGACCGCATGGTGAGAGGAATGAATTATCTGAAATTGTTGTTCCTCTCTGTGGAGGGCCCCAATCGTCATAGACAGTGGAATGATTTCCATCGTAATCTGAGCTGGTTCTAATGGTCTTCCATCAATTGCCTCAATGGCTAAGGGCGATTCCCTTTTAACCAGCAGAATTTTATGTAGCGCAGCAAAGGAACTATCCTTGAAATAGCCGGCTGCGCCTGAATCAATCAGGGCCAGAACCTCCACCGAGTGTTCTGCCCAAGAAAATACCACCTGGATCATGGGTTTATGCATAATCGGGTCTAGGGACTGCTGTACACCACCTAGGGCCTGTCCCCCAAGGTACCCTAGGTGTGTTCGTTTCCCGGACGTATGGGGCAGGTACGCAACATATGACCAGCTTTACCTCAGTACAAACATAACCC
Source organism: Rhinophrynus dorsalis (assembly GCA_037306005.1). NCBI lineage: Eukaryota > Metazoa > Chordata > Amphibia > Anura > Rhinophrynidae > Rhinophrynus > Rhinophrynus dorsalis. The sequence goes on from CM074724.1 coordinate 103,020,422, forward strand.
CGTTCCTCCTTGGTTAATCTGGTAAATCCTAGTTGCACAGGTTCACAGGATTCCTGTTTAAGATCAAGAGGCTTAGGCAAAGAGTGAGGGGTGGGTGAGCGCAAAAGACTGCTATGCCCACTGCTTCTAGGCCATAGCCTACGGTCTTTAGCCACAAGTCTCTCACGGATCCAAGAATCAATCAGAATAGCATTATCAATATATTCATCCAAATCATTAGGTAGTTCTCTCGCTGTGGTCTCATCTTTAATATGGTCAGCCAGACCTTGGGCAGATGCTGCCACCAACGCTTCGTTATTCCAACCTACCTCTGCTGCTAATGTACAAAATTCTATGGCGTAGTCGCCTACTGTACGATTGCCCTGTTGTATTTCCATCAATCGTTTAGCAGCAGAGGCGGCTCTACCAGGAACTTCAAATACTCTCCGAAATGTCTGCACAAATTCCCTGAAGTTCCTGGTGCAAGGTTTAGCATTCTCCCATAGGGGACTGGCCCATGCCAGGGCTCTGCCCATCAATAAAAGATATCATAAAACCGACCTTACTTCGGTCGTTAGGAAAGGCATGAGGGGTTAACTCCAAAAATATCTCTAGTTGGTTAATAAACCCTCTGCATAAGGTAGGTTCACCATCATATCTGAGTGGCAACGGAGCAGAAGCGGTTAACCCTTTGAGGCAACAGAAGTCATGGGCTGACTTTCCGGTGTCGAAACTGGGGAGACCACCGGGTTTGAAACAGGCTTATCAAGGTGCACTGTACGCTCAAGAATAGTTTGTATGGCCAATGCCAACTGGTCCAAATGCTGCTCATGTACATCCATCCTCCAGTGGATGTTCTGTGTATTACCTTCACCTTTATTGTCTGAGGTCATGGCCCTTTCGTACTGTAATGGTTTGTTCGACTCACAGACACAATAGTTTAGGATAAAAAAACACTGTTTTATTGAAATCACAATATAGTAAGAACCCTTACAGGTCCTGTAGTATACAGACAGTATAATACAGACACACGACAGGTTAATTATTCAATGCCCACACAGGTCCAGTATAACATGAAGGTACTGACAGTATATACTGACACAGGTCAGGCAAGAGGAGTAAGTTCCCAGGACTCCGGTACTGCAGGAGTTAAAGTTCATCAATGATGGTAAACAGCCCCATGTGTGAAGGCACTGGTATAGCACTTATACCAAGCTCCAGATTGCCCAAGGTCAGCAAATAAACGTGAACTTCCAGAGTGCAACAGAGGTAGTAATGAGCACTGCCGGAGAAATAACAGAGGCAGCCACTTGCAACCAGAATAGCAGTAGCAGAGGTCAAGCCAATGGCGACTACCGGAGCAATCACGGAGGCACACACTTGCAACTGGTATGACAGTAATGGAGGACTAGGCCAAAGGCGCATTGCCGGAGCAGTAACTGAGACAACACTGGCAACCTGAAGGAGCAGTAACGGAGGACAGGCCAATGGCAACTACCGGAGCAATCACGGAGGCACACACTTGCAACCGGTATGACAGTAACGGAGGACTAGGCCAAAGGCGCATTGCCGGAGCAGTAACTGAGACAACACTGGCAACCTGCAGGAGCAGTAGCGGAGGACAAGCCAATGGCGACTACCCGAGCAGTCACGGAGACAAACACTTGCAACCAGTATAACAGTAACGGAGGACTAGGCCAAAGGCGCACTGCCGGAGCAGTAACTGAGACAACACTGGCAACCTGCAGGAGCAGTAGCGGAGGATAAGCCAAGCAACTGGATAGTCTGCTGACTAAGAATGTCGCAGAGGCGACAATAACTGAAGAAGCAGGAACGTAGATCTAGCCCGGTCGGTACACAGGAACTTCAGCCAGGCAGGGTCAGAACACAGGAGCAGGAACGTCAGCCGGTCCGGGTCAGTACACAGGAGCAGGAACATCAGCCTGGCCTGGTAAGTACGCAGGAGCAGACACTGAAGAGAAGTCAGCCAATCCGGGTTGGTACACAGGATCAAGAACTGAAGAGTAGTCAGGCAGGCCAAGTCGATACACTGGGAACACTGAGCAGTAAGTTAGCACTGGTACAGGAACACCACGAAAGGGCACCGTGTGGGTGCAGGAGCCCAGTATATAAAGGCCATTCTGGGCGGGCTCAACACAGGGCAACCAATGAGAGCATTACACAGGATAACTGACAGGAAAACAAAAACAAGGGAGCACGAGCACCGTGATAAGGGTGCTGAAGAACGCCCAAAACCAAGTTAAGATCCCACGGAGGAGCGGGATTCTTGAAGGCAGGACGAGTATGAGCAATGCCCTGGAAGAAAACCTTGACATCAGGAAGGATGTCAAAGTGCCTCTGAAAGAAAAGAGAGAGAGCAGAAGTCTGAACCTTAAGGGAACTCAACCTGAGGCCCTTATCCAGACCGTCCTGCAAAAAGGCCAGGACCATAGGCAGATCAAATTCCTGAGACAGATCCTTGTCAGCACACTAAGATAGAAAAGTTGACCAGACATGATGGTAGATCTTAGAAGAAACAGGTTTGCGGGCACTGAGCATAGTAGCCACCACCCCAGAAGAAAAACCTTTCATCTTCAATAGTGAAGATTCAATTTCCAAGCCGTCAAAGCTAGCCGATGAACATCCTCCGTAACACCCTGTGCAACATTGGGAGGGGAGGAAAGATATAGGCCAGAGGAAACAACCAAGGAATGGACATTACATCCACCGCCAGAGCTAGAGGGTTCCTCCACCAAGGCATTTGTCCGTGCCCTGAGGCGTATGAGAAGGAAAGAAACAAAAGGGAGGAAGAGGGATCTTGTATCCTTCTGCCACCATCTGTAAAACCCATGGGTCTGCCACTGAATCCTCCCAGACGCTGTGGTAGTGACGCAGACGGCCACCCACAGCAGAGTGGGTACCTGGGTTCGGTGAGTCATGCCGAAGAAGGCTTGGAAGCCCTGGGCTTGGAGGAGACCTTGGGCTTCCATTGCTGTTTGGACTTGGAGGAGGCACACAGAGCTGAGGGAACCATCTGGTTCGCTGGACGCGTCTCAGTCTGAAAGGAACGAAAATACTGATTACTCTTAAGCAACGTTTTCTTCCTGGGAACCAAAGGTAGAAGCGTACTTTTACCCCCAGTGGCCTCACTGATCAGATCTTTAAGATCTGGCGCAAACAAGGAAGTACCTTGAAAAGGTAAGGAAAGCAATGCTTTTTTGGAAGCAGTGTGAGCAGACCAGATCTTGAGCCAAAGAGACCGTCTGGCAACCACAGACATGGTGGAAACCCTGGCCACCAAACGGATGGCATCAAATAAGGCAGCAGAAACATAGTGCTGTGCCTCGGAATGTTGGCAAAAAGGCACAACATATCCGAAGTAGGAGCACCCTGACGGACAGCCAGGGTGAGCTGTTCAGTCCAGACCGAAATGGCCCGGTTCACCCATGCTGCAGTGAATGCTGGACACATGGCAGTGCCAGCAGTGGCAAAAATGGACTTGAGGGAGATCTCAAGTTTCTTGTCAGTCTAGTCTTTCAGAGCGGAGGCATCAGAAACTGGCAAGGCAGTAGACTTAGATAGCCTGGAGATAGGAGCATCCACTTTGGCAGGATGAACCCACTGAGCAAGCGCTGTCTCAGAGAAGGGATAAAGCTTTGCAAATTTCTTCGACACAGAAGGTTTCTTGTCAGGAGATTTCCACACTTCAGACACAAGGCTGTCAAGAGGGGCTTTTTTTAGACTCCTAAAGCACATCAGAGGGATCAGAAGGAACCTCCTGAACTAAGGGAACGTTTAGGGCTCAGGATCAGCATCAAAGGGATCCCCAAAAAACTGAGATGAGCCCCCAGCAGAACATTCCTCAACATCTGAATCCACCAGCAGTTCCTCCTCAGAGGAATCTGATATGCCAGGTACTCCCTGTGGTTTAGGTAGGGAAAACTTGATGGAGGAGAAGGTCTGCCAGGAATGGAAGACCCTCTGTAACTGGGGTGGAAAAAGTTGCAATGTAGACCTATGGTCCCTAGTAGCAGCCTTGAAGTCTTGTACCCAAACTGGCTCTAATGCATGGCTGGAGGTAACCCTGAATGACAGGAAGAGCAATGCGCAACAGGGGATACAGAGACCCCAGCATTCTTAATCTTAGGTCTGGCCCGAAGCTCCAACGATATAGACATTCTCACAGTGTCAAATGACCTTATAATAAAAGAAATCACCCAAGTACAGTGTATAGGATTAAAGTTTCACCCCAGTAAATCGCTAAACTAGACTTATCTGGTAGGCGAAGGGTTAATCAGCAGAGAAGAGAAGGAGAGTCCAAGCCCTGCGTAGGATACTCGTTCTGGAAATAGCACAAAATGGCACTCATGGGAAATGTAGTTTTCCCAGAAAAAGTACCCAAACAGTGCCCGAAGCACCATGAGCCCCCCAACACACTAGAAACATGAACCGGATGATAGAGCAAGGGAAGACAACAAAAACGAGCCATCTCTTAAGTTGCAAGGTGGAGTGGTTGCACAGATATGTCCCAAACTGTATAGCCCCATAGGAGTGAATGGAGCAATGGCGCCTCTCCGGTAAAGCGCGCAGGAACTCAAATTTTACAGAATTGAAACCGTAAAATAAAAATGTATGAAACATCACTAGAACATGTTAGAATACCCCCAAAAAACACTGAACCAGTAGGAAAAGTGTCAGAAAACCCCCCAAAAGCTGCAAAACCAGCAGCTAAAGGGTTAAAGTACCACATAAACCTGCTCCAAAACACCCAACAGACATACAGATAGACCCAATGAGTGCAGGAGTGTGCAATAGGAACGCCAAAGGTAAACCCCTGTGCGGAGGGGCACTGTGGGACATGTGGACCTGCAGCACTCAAACAGTTGCTCACCTTTCCTGCAGATCTTCTGTCTTCAGACTACCATGTATTAAGAAAAAGCCTCGGTGGGCATCTCCTGAGTGAACTTGTAAGCAAGATTTTCTGCACCCAGGGCTTAAGGTCCACAAAAAGCACCTGGTTACTGAGATAGCCACATCTTCTCAAACCAATTATGTTGAAGGTATCCAAGGGGTTAAAACAAGAGAACTAATCAGGTTGGATATCTTCACATAAATAGATAAATTACGATATTAAATAATTTTGAGATATTTACACAATACTAGGTATTTACATGCTACTTCACAGTAAAGAATTCATTAAATAATCAATTACGCATATTTGTGCAAAAATATTTATATACAATTTACAATATACTATATATTTAAAAAGTGTAAGCAACAACGATATAAATGAGTGACCAGCAATTACAATAGATATACAGTAACTCAAACCACAATTATCACCATTAGGATTACCAGCAATTAAAAGGTTAACCACACATATGTATATTCAGAGATATTAGATTACAATACTTGACCTCAGCAGCATAGTAAAGCATAATTGATCCTTACAATTAATAAAATACAATTGGCAGCAGTGTATATGAATACCTCTGCCCAGGAACTGTATAAACTATGCTAATTGAGGTTTAAGGTATATTGTCAGGTGAATATGCTTTAATATTAAGCCAAGTCCTCTGACAATTCCCTTATACCATATATAATAATCAAATTTAGTAGCTGGAATAAAATCCCAGATACATATCACTATAATTTAATTATTTACTGATTTCAAATATTGCATACCTTCTGAATAAAACATATAAATTGCAATTAATATAGTCGATAATAGATTATACCAAGCATATACTTAGAATCAATCCCATAATATATGTCTAGACAGTATATTAAACTTCGTGCAACATATATCATAAATATGACTATAGCAGTCCTATGTAAAACCTATAGGGTACTCCAAGGGTTAAATCACTAGTAAAATATAGGATGCCACACCTAAGATGGCTACTTCTTTTGTTTAGTGAGATGTTTAAAAACTTTTCACTGTACAAAAGTTTAGACCCAAAACACACACAAAGAAATCCAAAGAAACACTTCAAAATAGACACATAGCAGTTAACGGGTTAATAAATTAATTCAAAGAATTCCCCAGATCAATATTAGCTATTATAACCTTTCCAGAAATACAATACATTATTCTAGAAATACCAAGAATTATATTAACTAATATATAAACCAAGCTATTTAACTATATTACACTTGTCTGGCAAAATATAACAATTTACCAAAAAAATTATGAATTCCGCTTAATTCAGAATTACTACAGCAAATATAGCTTATTATAATTGATCCCAAATTGTTGGCCAACCCAATTAAGACAAATTACAAGAAAAATTGTTTCATCAAATATAGAAGAAATATATATTTGATTCTGAATTTTGCAGAATTTAAATAAGGAAAGATATATAATTACCAGTCCAATAAGCGTGGATTTCTTAGGATTTCTTTAGCAAGCAGCCAGGTATATAGCAGGAATTGAACAGCCAAGAACCAAGAGAAAAAATCAGCCAAGACCCAAGACCCATTTTCTCTCTAAACTTGCATATTTATAATGTGAATTTACACTTATCAAAATCTGCTCTGATTGGTTAAAGAGCCTGCTCATTGTGCAGTGACATCAGAATAAAATTATCATAATTTTTGGAAATACTTCAAAACACTGGTAATACCGCTATATATCTTGTAGATGGCGCCATTACTCTACACTAAAATTCACTCCTAAAATTATACCTGGTCTGTATCATTTCCAAAAAATAGGAATGTGAACCTTAATCCTACGTCACATAAATATGTCATTCTACCCGACTTCCCAAAGGGGAGTATCTCTGTTTTAGACTTTTCTCATAAGATAATAATACTGCTTGAGACTGTGGTTGTCTGCAATTCGATATCAATCACCATAAAAGTCACCTAGATATTTTTCACTCCCATCTAGGTAAATAGAGGCCCCTTTTGTCCAGAAGAATGAGCTAATTTAAACACAGATTTTTAGAGAAAATTAACCATTTCCTCCCCATCATGGAAATATATCTGACAATCTAAGGGCATTAACAAGCCAAAAATGATGTGAGAGGCTCTGAGCACGAACAAAAGCACAATGGCCTGTTCACCGGCTAGTCACCGCTCAAGAGAATCACATTTTAGCTCTCTAGTGCCATTACAGAAGAGAAATTTCCACATACATATTAGACTAATCCCGCCCATAAGGGCGGTCAGTACAAAAATGATGGGCAAGTCCCTTCTGCGCAGAAAAACCAGCTAACCCCAGACATACATTTAGGCCTTATTTGGGCCGCGTGAGTGAGGTGCAGCTGGCGTCCCTAGGCACTGAGAGCAAGGGGTCCACCTCTGGATTACCCTTTACACTTAGGGAGAGACCCTAAGTGTTTCGCAAAAACAAGCCAAAAATGATGTGAGAGGCTCTGAGCACAAACAAAAGCACAATGGCCTGCTCTCTGGCTAGTCACAGCTCAAGAGCATCACATTTTAGCTCTCTAGTGCCATTACAGAGGAGACATTTCCACATACATATTAGACTAATCCCGCCCATAAGGGCGGTCCAGTACCAAAATGATGGGCAAGTCCCCTCTGCACAGAAAAAACAGCGAACCCCAGACGTACATTTCAGCCTTATTTGGGCCTCGTCAGTGAGGTGCATCTGGCTTCCCTAGGCACTGAGAGCAAGGGGTCCACATCTGGATTACCCTTTACACTTAGGGGGAGTCCCAAAGTGTTTCGCAAAAACAAGCCAAAAATGATGTGAGAGACTCTGAGCACGAACAAAAGCACAATTGCCTGTTCTCCAGCTAGTCACCGCTCAAGAGCATCACATTTTAGCTCTCTAGTGCCATTACAGAGGAGAAATTTCCACATACATATTAGACTAATCCCACTCATAAGGGCGGTCCAGTACCAAAATGATAGGCAAATCCCCTCTGCACAGAAAAAAACAGCGAACCCCAGACGTAAGTTTCAGCCTTATCTGGGCCTTGTCAGTGAGGTGCAGCTGGCTTCCTTAGGCACTGAGAGCAAGGGGTCCATGTCTGGATTACCCTTTACACTTAGGGAGAGACCCTAAGTGTTTCTCAAAAACAAGCCAAAATGATGTGAGAGGCTCTGAGCACGAACAAAACAACAATGGCCTGTTCTCCGGCTAGTCATCGCTCAAGAGCATCACATTTTAGCTCTCTTGAGTGGTGATTAGCCGGAGAACAGGCCAATGTGCTTTTGTTCGTGCTCAGAGCCTCTCACATCATTTTTGGCTTGTTTCTGCAAACCACTTAGGGTCTCTCCCTAACGGTAAAGGGTAATCCAGACGTGGACCCCTTGCTCTCAGTGCCTAGGGAAGTCAGCTGCACCTCACTGATGAGGCCCAAATAAGGCTGAAACGTACGTCTGGGGTTAGCTGGGTTTTCCATGCAGAGGGGACTTGCCCTTCATTTTGGTACAGGACCGCCCTTATGGGCGGGATTAGTCTAATATGTATGTGGAAATTTCTCCTCTGTAATGGCACTAGAGAGCTAAAATGTGATGTTCTTGAGTGGTGACTAGCCGGAGAACAGGCCATTGTGCTTTTGTTCGTGCTTAGAGCCTCTCACATAATTTTTGGCTTGAATCTAAGGGCATTGTCAGTTATGGTAATCCGCCTAATAGTGGTATTCCATTTCTAACAGAAAAATAAAAACATTTCTAAAACTACAGCAGAACTGTTCTCTTGCCTGCGTCTTCACCAAGGAAAAAATCTTTCTGGAGCTGGTTGGCCAGCTGCAGCCAAGGAGGGAAGGTAGGCTCCACCCCCTGCATACAATTCTAGAACTGTTCCTGCCTACAATTAAAGGGGTGGATCACCTACCCAAAGTTACCAGTAACCTGTATTGGACGACAGAGAAAAATGAGTAGACAATTATAATTTTAGCTAAACTGAGTTTGTTTACTATTACTTATTACAAGGTTGATCGGTAATCGAACACAAGTTCAAATGTAGAGAAACACAATTAATGACCATACAACACTTTACAAGCAATAAAAATCACTAAAGAGAAAAACTGATTAGTTACACAGTCTGGACGACATTCCTGTGACCATTCCTCCCCTTTATACTAGTGATTCATTTTAGAAAGACAAATGGCTACCTTCATAGTGTATAAATCACCAAAAAGAGGCGTATTGCCATTTCACAAAACAAAAACAAATGACAATATTATAGACCATATTATTTAAGATCAAATATGTTTTCTGTTATACCTTCCCAATAAAATTAAGTGAAAGAAAAATAAATTTCAACACTTGAAATAATTAGACTTTGGTAAGTCACAACAGAGAGTGTATCTTTCTATATGTAATTAGAAGATGAATTAGACGATGCCTGCAAGAATGCATTTCATATTACCCTCTCTGCTAAGCTTTTATCACCACACCCTCCTGATCTTTAAATACCTGCAGCTCAGTCCTGCTTTTGTATAAAATTTTATAGTTTATGTTCCTGCTGCTGGATTTTGTTTATAAATCTAGTTCAGCATTGTGTTGCCACTTTCTTTTCCTAGTATGTTCTAGCTTCAGGTAACGGATATCTGTGCCTCATTTCTGTGTTTCAGTCTGAGCGCAGTCTGCCCACCATACCCTAACTGTGGTGGTTCCGCCATCAACCTTCTTGTTCCAGTCTGCTAGTGCTGCAGTGGCTCGCCAGCCAGTTTCCACACTTCATCCTCTTAGTTTGTTCCTGTCTACACTCTGTAGGGACCTGATTTGTGCACAAAAATAAGTATTTTATGTAGACATAATGTAGACTAATACAATTTACATTTAAGGGAGGGTGGTCCAGTCCTTGAGCAGGTTAGTGCTCTTTTTATATATTGTTGCAGATTTTCTATTAGGCAGAGTCAGCAAACATTTAGGGTATCTAACTGTGTAGGCTGCATGAGTTATAAAAATGAGAAGCAAAATTCTAATCCTTCTGAACCAGACACCTGCTCCTAATTTATGGTGGTTGGTTTATTTACCACTTTTAATATTTAATATTGCTGTTATATCAGACTTACATAATAATTGGCTGGTTTATATACCACTGTCTTGGCCAGTTGAAGAACTTTATTATCTATGCATGTTCTAGTCTAACTGTATTTTTTTACCAGTAAACAATGGGCTAGACTGGGGATGGAATTATATAAAAATTGAGGGTGTGGCCATGAGAAGGTTTGGTCTTGATGTAGAGGTCAGTGTCCCAGGGAAAATCTGCATTGTGATATCATGTCCAAAGAAGTATGCCGACAGCCATGCTACGTCAACTACTAGATAAAAGCTACCAACTTCCCTAGCAGTTCCCCCAGATGTGACAAAGAGCCCAAAGGTGCAGGTGAAGAGCACAGCATGAGACAAGATAGACTGGGAAGATCTCAGCCAGAAAGGCTAAAGGACACTGTAATCCAGAAAGCCCAGGAGATCAAAGGTGGTCTCCAATAAAGAAAAAGAGACACTGCAACTGTTACTTCTCCAAGAGAGGGAGGAGTTATCAAGAGGAGTTGTTAGCCACATGGCACACTTGAAATGGTCAAAGGACTTTAATCAGGATTTGTGGTCAAAGGACTTTAGTCAGGATTCGTCCAGAGAACACAGAGGGTCCGTTTTCAGACTGCCAAAAAACGAAAAGAATTGTGGTTATAGAACCGGAGATGTGCATTTCTTTAAAGGGATACTAACGGTTAATATGTGAAAATAAATATATTGTAGTGTTTATCCTCCTGAGTAAACAAGGGTACTTCTATTGCTGAGATGTTTTATTTAAAAGTTATTGCAGCTCAGTTTGAATGTTTTTAGTTGCAGTATATCACTGGTCTAAAATATTATAGTGGTGCTATTGCTATAACATCCTATGGAGGTTTATGGTCAACTGACCAGAGCCATCTATAGAATGGTGTAGCAGCAGAGCCATTGTAAAACATCAGGTAATTGAGATACTGCACCTACAAAATGACTGAGATGCAATAACTTTTGAATAAAATACCTCTCAGCAAGTACACTTGCTATCTCTTTAAAGTAACTTGCACTATATTAAAAGGAACCAAAAGGTACTTAATTAGTTTAACAGGTGTACTTATCTACATAGGAGTCCTTCGTACATCAGGCAAGTGTATAAATATTTCTGCAATTTGTCTGCAGCTGAATTTATTTACAAAGAAAGATTGGGTGGCACACCAAAAGCAGTGAGGCTTATAAATAAAAAACAAATATTTTATTCCGCAACTGAATAATACAACTTCAAGACATCACCATATAGTGGAGCACAAGCACATAAAACAGAACCTCAAGAGGTCTAACGCATTCCTCGCTGCGCACAGCTCTTACTCATAGACATAACAATAGTGAACAAACATGAAGTATATATAAAAAGTAAAAAATTCAAAACCTGTTAACGCATCTGATTGGGGGACAAGCCTATCCAATCAAATAGGCAGGCTAAAGTTAACCACATACTTATGCAAAATGTGATTGCAGCAAAGGGGTGTCCAAGGGAAAAAAGAAGCAGCAGTTGGATGTGGTTAAATAAATAGATCGGTAACAAAGAAGATAACAATATATATATATATATATATATATATATATATATATATATATATATATATATATATATACACACATCTATAAATAAGCAAAATCTCTTTAAGACTGGAACTTAATTAAGGATGCCCGTTTTATGCTTCTTCTTTGCTGCTAGTATTGTAGCATGATAATCTACTATATGAATGTATTTACAGACATCAGTTTGAATCTACATTTAGTTCATTCCACCTTATAATAGACAATAGGCATCAACACTCTGAATGAATGAGAAAGCACAAGAAAAAGTTCAGAAAAATATTGTATGGTAAAACCTCAGGTATAATAAACACATTGTTGTCCCTTTCCCCCTTATGTGAAATGGGGGTACGTATTATACACAAGTTCATATTATAAAATTGAGCACCATAAATTTATTCAATGCATTTGTAAAGCATTGTATAGCTCTCCGGCACTACAAAGGGTTAAAAAACAATCTCAGTGCGTGTTTAAGAATTGTTGCTAAAGTTAGCAACAACAGATCATCATACTTATAAAACAATAAAGTCTAGTCTATAAATGTGTCTATCTGAGAGTATATTATCACATACATAACTTTTATTAAAGTGATAGTGTCACGGTTTGCAAGCAAAGACAAGAGTCAGACAGTAAAGTAAAATTCACCTTTATTAACATAAGCGAATAATAACAATGATCAGGATTGTGCAATGGGTAACCAGGAGGCAGGGACTCTATCAGCATTAGAAGTATGCCTCTCGATCCCAGAACTGCAGAGACTAAGCTGAAGCCAAAGGCAGTCTCTAAGCAGAGAGGAAGCACAAGTCTGACGGTTCTCCCAATGATGGAATAGGAAGATGACTGACTCACACATGCTTCCAGCCAGGAGAAGAATGTCGCTAGAAGGTGAGACAACCAAAGAAAGTACTGACTCGCGCCTGCAGTCAGTAATGTCAGAATCTGCCAGAGCCACAGGTCTGCACCAGACTGGGAGTCCACTACAAGGGCAACACGAGAGAGTAGTCAGACAGAGCCACAGGTCAGCACCAGAATGGATGGACAGACAAGCCTAGGTCATACACGGAGTGGGTAGTCAGCCAGAGCCACAGATCTGCACCAGACTGGGTGTCCACTACATTGGGCAACACAAGAGCGTAGCCAGACAGAGCCACAGGTCAGCACCAGGAAGGATGGTGAGACAAGCCTAGGTCAATCACGGAGCGGGTAGTCAGCAAGAGCCACAGGTCTGCACCAGATTGGGTGTCCACTACAAGGGCAACACAAGAGAGTAGTCAGACAGCCACAGGTCAGCACCAGGATGGGTGGGCAGAGAAACCTAGGTCATACACGGAGCGCGTAGTAAGCCAGAGCCACAGGTCTGCACCAGATTGGGTGTCCATTACAAGTACAACACGAGAGAGTAGTCAGACAGAGCCACAGGTCAGCACCAGGATGGATGGTCAGACAAGCCTTGGTCACACACGTAGCGGGTAGTCAGCCAGAGACACACAGATTGGGTGTCCACTACAAGGGGCGATACAAGAGAGTATCCAGACAAAGCCACAGGTCTGGACCAGGATGGATGGTCAGACAAGCCAGATCATACACAAAGATCAGAAGTAACTAGAGAACTGTACTGCACACCAATGTAAGAGTAACTGGATGAAACTCCAGTTCCCTTTAAATACAAGGAGCCAGAAAGTAGCTAGTATGAGCCAGACCAGAACCCAAGGAATAAAAAGGAGCCTGCATCAGATACACTTCCTCAGACCCAAAATTGACGTATCTTGCCGCGAGATGCGTCGTAAGCCTGCACAACCATTGCGATAATCGGAGCATCCCATTCGCTTAGCACGAGGATTTGGGCATCCACTGCTGTCGCCAAGCAAGCCCAAGCCCAGTGGAGAGTGGGATGACGCAGAAGCATCATATAGACAGATACAACTCCAGCGCCAGCCGAAACGGCGACGCTGGATATAGGTAAGCTGTGTCAGATAGTAATGTTTCAAAATTAAAGCAGCTCAAATTAATCTTCATAGTATTTGGGTCATGGAGACTGTTATTTCAATACTGTCAGAGTTGTAGTTCAAGAGTAATTCAATGATAAAGTATCCCCATCCTGCCCCTTTTACTGATTTAACACTGCTCACCTCAGAACAGAAAGGTGGTGTCCAGATGGATCGCAGAGAGGGACAATCTACGATTAGCATAAGGAAAAAACCTGTCAAGGGGGGCAGGGTTTTCATTGTTCTCACAGTAAAAAGACTGTCCCTTGCTGTGAGCTGTCTGGTCTTAGACCAGAATGCACATCTGAGGGGAGGTGGCTTACATTAGGTAAAAGGGGTGGGAGAGGGATACTTCATCATTCTATTACTCTTGAACTACAACTCTGATAGTACTGAAATACCACTAGGGCTGCAACAATTAATCAATATTATCGATAAAAATAGATTATGAGAATCGTTGTCAACGATTCTCATAATCGATTAGTTGCAGCCCCAGATTGCCACCACCAGTGTCAACCTGCACTTCCCAATCCCATCCATATGTGGCTGCCGGGACAAGATCCATCCGCCTGCATCATCACGTGCCCCTGCGGGCAGAGATGACATACAGATAGAGAAGAGGAAGAGGGCAGAGGCACGGGAAGAGAAGCGCATGCTGCCAGCAGACTGATCGTTACTGTCTGGCAGCAAGCGCTTCTCTTCCGGTGCCTCTGCCCTCTTCCTCTTCTCTGTCTGTATCTCATCACTGCCCACAGGGGCGCGTGATGATGCGGGCGGGCAGGAGGGAACTCAGAGCCAGCCAGCCACAGGGGACCAGCAGCAAGAGGAGTGCAGCAGTGACAAGGAGAGCGACAGTCTAGAGGAAGAGAGGTACAAAGGGGAGAAAGAGAGGTGCAAGGGGGGAGAAAGAATTACAAGGGAGGAGAAAGAGACACATGGGGGAGAAAATACATGGGGGAGAAAGAGATGCACAAGGGGGAGAAAGTACATGGGGGAGAAAGAGATGCACAAGTGGGAGAAAGAAGTACATGGGGGAGAAAGAGATGCACAAGTGGGAGAAAGAAGTACATGGGGGAGAAAGAGAGGCACAAGGGGGAGAAAGAGGCACATGGGGGAGAAAGAAGTACATGGGGGAGGAAGAGAGGAACAAGGGGGAGAAAGAGAGGCACAAGGGAGAGAAAGAAGTACATGGGGGAGAAAGAGAGGCACAAGAGGGAGAAAGAGAGGCACAAGGGAGAGAAAGAGGCACAAGGGAGAGAAAGAAGTACATGGGGGAGAAAGAGGCACAAGGGGGAGAAAGAAGTGCATGGGGGAGAAAGAGGTACAAGGGAGAGAAAGAAGTACATGGGGGAGAAAGAGAGGCACAAGGGGGAGAAAGTGAGGCACAAGGGGGAGAAAGAGAGGCACAAGGGAGAAAGAGAGGCACAAGGGAGAAAGAGAGGCACAAGGGAGAAAGAGACAGGCACAAGGGAGGAGAAAGAAGTACATAGGGGAGAAAGAGAGGCACAAGGGTGGAGAAATAGAGGTGCAAGGGGGAGAAAGAGAGGTGCATAGACCCCATAGTAAAATAATAACACTGACGCATGTTAAATGTGTAAAGTTTTTTATTCTGCTGTTTGTTTTTAACACTCAGTTTGTTCATTAAATCATTTTAAATAATGAAAAATTAGCATATTGTTTTTTTTTATCCGATTAATCGAAAAAATAATCAGCCAACTAATCGATTATCAAAATAATCGTTAGTTGCAGCCCTAAATACCACTCTCCATGACCCAAATACTATGAAGACTAATTGGAGTTGCTTTTATTTTGAAACATTACTATCCCTTTAAGAGCAGGTTAAAGCTGACATTAAGATTTACTCATTAAAACTGCTTTTATTTTTTGAGAAATAAGTGAATGTCTTTATGCATACTTAGTGATTTGTTCAAGACTACTTCTATTACACTCCTTAAAAAAGTCAACTGACTGGAGAAAGTACTTAGAGAAAATGTTGATAATGTACAATGATGGCTATGCTACTTGTATGACACTTTTTTCATTAGTCAGAATTGTTAAGTGTTTAATTACTGTCATGTAGATAAGGGCAATCTATATTATCTAAACGGCTGTGCTAACCACCAAATCTTACAATTTCTGGGTTGTCAAAAAGTGAGTGTTTTATTCAGCTGAGTAGCAAAGGGCCTACCTTATGTTTAAAGTGGAACTTTTTTCAGATTACTAAAGAGCCTTAAATCATAATTACATTAGTGATATGCGTAGGCATAGTTGTCTTTTCAAGAATAATTGCTGTATTAAAGAAAAATAGAACCTTTTCAGCAGACAGGCAGCGGGGAACAGGGCAGACATCTTGCAGAGATGGCATATCTGTCCATCCCCTTCAGCTCCACGATTGGTGAGTTGAATGCCTTTGTGCCTTAAGGCACCAGAAGTGACTGACAGTGCAGGTGCAGGGAGCACCTCCTGCTAGATCCCTGCCGGTGCCTGTCTGCCTAAAAGGTTCTATTTTTCTTTAATGTAGCAATTATTCTTGAAAAAACAACTACGTCTATGCAAATTGCTAATTTAATTTAATGATTTAAAGGGATACTAAAACTTCAAATTTAAATATCTGCATCTTGTAGGCATTAAAAAATAAACAAAATTCCCCCAGTGCCATCTCTAAAACCTTTATGGTTTGAGAGAAAATCGTATTTAATGTTCCCCCCTCCCCTTTCCCTGACGTCAGTGCTCAAGCGGTCGGCGGAGGCTCTTCAGCAGAGCCGAGATCGCATTATTGGAAAATAAATCCTTCACTGGAATGGTCTTCTAAGTGTGCTTGGTTTGCAAGCACGCTCAGAAGACCGTTCCAGTGAAGGATTTATTTTCCAATAATGCGTTCTCGGCTCTGCTGCAGAGCCGCCGGCTGGTCCCGGGACCAGATTCCACTGAGCGTTGATGTCAGGAAAAGGGGAAGGAGGGGAAACTTTAAATACCATTTTCTCTCAAACCATAAGAGATGGCATAAGATGCGGATATTTAAATTTGAAGTATTACTATCCCTTTAAGGCTCTATATTAATCTGATGAAAGTTCCGCTTTAACCTCTACTAACCTCCCATTCAGAAAAACTGACTAGCAGATAAGCAGATGTAGCATAGTGTCTTACTTAACTGTAGTAGAGGGGGGGGGGTGTACTGCAGGTGTACCTGGGCCCAGCATCCAATGGGGGGCCCATCTGCCACAGGGACCAATAAACTCTAATAATGCATCTATTAAGCTATTTTTGTGCTAGGGCCCCATGAAAATGTTTGCAGTCAGGGCCCTCCAGTGGCTAATTACAACACTGGATGTTCTAACATTATTCCATCCAAAACTAAGCGCTGGAACAGATTTTTTTAGGGCTATGCATGCTTAACACCAAATTTACTAAACAGCTTATGCCAAAAATTATCCTCTGTACACTGCATGTGCCAAGATAAAGGCAGTGGGGAAGCGCATGAGTGTTTCAGAGAGTTCTTTTCCTTTGTGGTTTAAAGTTATCTACATAAAAGGTGCAGGTGAAAGTGGCACATACGTACTCAAGTTTTCACTTACGCTGTAGGGTTGGTTTTGGGGACTTGCTCTTAACAATAGAGGGTGTGCACCAAGATGCACTTAAGCAATCATACACTCTATTGTAAACCCCCTAAGTGCAGGTGCACAGGTAGGAAGCCAGTATACCAGTACAGAAAAAGGCCCGTGCCTGTAAATTCTCACATTCCCCCTAGGATGCCTTATGGCCTTACGTGCACAACAAAACTGGAATAACTGTTGTGCAAACCAAACGAACTAAAGGAGACAAGTAAAATTCCCACAACTCCGACTGTTGAGTGCCAGAACAAGTTCCAGTGCATTACGTACCTCCTAAAACAATATAACAAAGTGGACCGGCCACCTTTTGAGAAAATAACTTCTATATTTTAGTGACACATTCATGAAATGCATGCTTATTTCTTGCAAAGTTTGCTATTTAGAGGTTTCCCTCCAAATTTCTTACTGTGCCGTTAGAAATTCCCTATGTTTATGGTCACTGCCTAGAATCAATCATGACACAGTGGTGTGGTAATACGAGTCCTGCACAGAAACAAATGTGCATAAAATGCCACCAACAAATAAAGGTTAATTTCTCTTAAACTTTTTATATTACAAATGACTAGGACAAAGTATAGGGAGTTTATAATTCTCTTTACAGCAACTAAACATAAAGGGATAGTAATACCTAGTTTAAACTTTATTTATTATTATAGGCATTAAACAAATATTAAGAACTATGTAAGTCTTATCTCTCAGACCTTTATGGTTTGAGAGATATTCAGAACTAAAGGTCCCCCCTCCATGACATCAGCGCACCAACTGAGAGATTTGGATTCTGGTCCGCTGACCGGCTGGCAGCTCTTCAGAAGAGCCAAGATCACGATCTTTAAAAAGAACTATTTCATTGGAACTGTCTACAAAGTGTGCCTCGTTTGCAAGCACACTTTGTAGACCAGTGGTTCTCAACCTTTTTTGCTCGGGGCACCCCTAACACATAATCTTGAACATTCGGGGCACCCCTAACATTTTTAATGTAATTTATCAAGGGCATAATGAAGGGTACAATACACAAATATACAGTTATTATTAGGTCTTATAATCATAATAACAAAACTAAACATATCATACATATTAATTTCTATAAATGTTTATTTAGAGGTCAATTTTTGTTAGTCTTTATAGAAAACACGGGGCACCCTAAGTTGATGTCCGTGGCACACCAAAGTGCCACGGCACCCTGGTTGAGAATCACTGTTGTAGACCATTCCAATGAAGTAGTTCTATTTAAAAATCATGATCTCGGCTCTGCTGAAGAGCTGCCAGCCGGTCTGTGGACCAGAATCCAAGTCTGCAAGCTAGATGGCAGACTTGGCTAAAACAAACAGGAAGAGGGAACTTTAGTTTTGAATATCTCTCAAACCATAAAGGTTTGAGATATAAGACTTACATAGTTCTTAATATTTTTTAATGCCTATAGTAATAAATAAAGTTTAAACTAGGTATTACTAGCCCTTTAAGTTAGAACGATACATCTAATTTTATAAAAGATTTTTGTAAATCTATGGCACATTAACCCATTGTGTACCCCTCTGGCACTCAGATGGTTAAGCTTGGTGTCACAACATATAAATGAACCGTGACAAATCTGTTGAGCACCACTGGTTTAGAAGGTGGAGTGGGAAACCTGTGGTTCTCCATCTGTTGGATTACCGTTCCAGTCATTCTCAGTGGGCTGTTAGCCTGCTGTGGATGATGGAAGCTGTAGTCCAACAACCCATTATGAACCACAGAATTCCTTCCATTAGCATACAGAATTTTAAAGTTAAACCCGTGTCTTCAACTTTTAATCTCAATGTGATGAACATCCAAATCTTGCATGCACCTGTCCACTTATAAGACAAACATCACTTTAATTAAATACAGATCTGTTCGATATCCTAGTGGTCTTGCCATGCTCTAATGTTATTTTATAATTATAACAAACCTTCTTTGTTATGCTTCACCACCCTGACTGCCAGTGGAGACAGAAATGTACTAATTCCCATGCGTTGCCAAGTTCATCTGTAGCTATGGAATGTAGGCAATTTCACAGTATTCTTCTGCAGAATATTCTGTACTGCCACAGAGCAGGAAAGTTCCTTGAAGCTGTAGCAACATAAAAGTATCATTTTGATGTTTCTAACCATATTAAGTTCTGAAAAAATAGTCGAGGTATATTAACTTTCCAGCTACCGGAGACATATTTCCAATCTGTGGCCATTGTAAGAAGTCATTAAAACAGCTGTGCCCTGAATATTTGTTCTGATGAGAGCACAGTCTCACCATCTGACATGTGTTTCAGCTGCTCCAGGAATGTACTGCCCCTCAAAAACAAGGATAAATAAGCAGAATGTGTTCAAATCAACATAATGAAAAATGTTTTAAAGATAAAGTAACATATCTTAAAGGGATAGTAATGTTTCACAATAAAAGCAGTTCACATTAATCTTCATAGTATTTGGGCCATGGAGAATGTTATTTCAATACTGTCAGAGTTGTAGATCAAGAGTAATTAAATGATCAAGTTTACCCCTCCCGACGCTTTTACCTAGTGTAAGCCTCCTCACCTCAGATGTGGAGTCTGCTCTCTGGAACAGACAGCTCACAGCAAGGGACGATCTTTTTTTTCTTTATGCTCACTGAAAATTGTCCCTCTCTGGGATCCTATCACGGTGCCCGTGATTGCTGCCTTTGTGTGTCTATCACCTGTAGGGGGCTCCCATTGGCTGCTTGCCTTCAGCCCGCCTCACTTTGCCTATTTAGACTGAGTCTGGGCACCCTTTGATTGCCCTTTCGTGGTGTCTCTAGGCTGCTTCTATTTTCATCATGTTCCTGAAGTTCTATGGGCCATAGCTGTGATCCTGCTATCCTGAGATCGTCCAGTTCCTGAGTCTCCTGTTCAACGGTTCCAAGTTCTGTTCCTGATCCGGCTGGAGTCGCCCGACGTTGCTGCTTTCTGCTGCCAGTCCTCGTTGCCGTTCCTGATCCGGTTGACCATCGGAGTGCTGGTTCCTGTTTCGTCTGCAGCGTCCAGTTTCCTTCTCATCTGTGGCGGCTTTGATCTCCGGTCGCCCAGGCGACATTTCTACTCTTGCTGGTTCCCAGTACGCGGGTACTGGTCTGCTCCATTACTGTACAGCTACGGCTGCCTGATTCTGTTGGTTCCCAGTACACGGTACTGGTTCGCTCCATTGCCTTACGGCCTACATTGCATTGACCTGTTGGCTCCCAGTACTCGGGTACTGGTTCGCTCCCCGGCCTCACAGCCTATATTGCCATTGCTCCTGGTGGTTCCCAGCGCGCGGGCGCTGGTTCGATCCACTGCTTTAACGGCTTACATTACATTGATACTGTTGGTTCCCAACGTGCGGGCGCTGGTTCGCTCCACTGCCTTACGGCTTACTTTACATTGATACTGTTGGTTCCCAGCGCGCGGACGCTGGTTCGCTACACTGCCTTACGGCTTATATTACATTGATACTGTTGGTTCCCAGCGTGTGGGCGCTGGTTCGCTCCACTGCCTTACGGCTTACTTTACATTGATACTGTTGGTTCCCAGCGCGTGGGCACTGGTTCGCTCCACTGCCTTACGGCTTACATTACATTGATACTGTTGGTTCCCAGCGCGCGGCCACTGGATCGCTCCACTGCCTTACAGCTTACATTACATCGATACTGTTGGTTCCCAGCGCACGGGTGCTGGTTCGCTCCACTGCCTTATGGCTTACATTACATTGATACTGTTGGTTCCCAGCGCGCGGGTACTGGATCGCTCCACGCTGGTTGCTGTCAAATCCTAGACAGCTAGTTGTTTGCCCAGTACGCGGGTACTGGTGTTTCCTGTAGGCCTTGTATTACCACTTGCTCATTTAGCCTCCGTATCTCATCTTTATGACTGTCATTGTCATCTGACGGTCATTGAGGCCACAGTGGTTGCCACCATCTCCATTAAGGCTGCCTTGCCCGGTATATTGGTAAGGCCGGTAGAACCTTCCTGTCATTTTCATTTTGGGTTGCCTTACCCGGTATTGGCAGGGCCGGTAGAGCCTGTTTCATATTGTCTTCCGTTAGGCTGCCTTGCCCGGTATATTGGCAGGGCCGGTAGAGCCACCTATATTTCGATGCATGCCCAGGCTGCCTTGCCCGGTATATTGGCAGGGCCGGTAAAGCCTGTATACTCCTTGTCGTCCGATAGGCTGCATTGCCCGGTATATTGGCAAGGCTGGTAGAGCCACCTATTTCTCTTTGCTTGCCCAGGCTGCCTTGCCCGGTATATTGGCAGGGCCGGTAGAGCCTTACTCGCTATTATTACCGCTTTCCTGTCATTTCTATGTATGTGTATGTATATGTATGAGATCCTATGGGATTGTCTTAAACTTTTCAATAAAGTTGTGTTTTTACCTAACTTTGTGTCTGAGAGTCTTAACAAACCGTGACAGATCCATCCTTACAGTCTTGATGCTCTGAGGTGAGCAGTGTTTCATCAGTAAAAAGTGCAGGGTGGGGGTGGGATGTGGATACTTTATCATTCAATTACTCTTGAACTACAACTTTGACAGTATTGAACGAACGCTCTCCATGGCCCAAATACTATGAAGATTAATTGGAGCTTCTTTTATTGTGAAACATTACTATCCATTTAATAATTATAATAATTGCCCCCTCCACAATTTACTTACCTTCTTATGGCCATAAAATCTTGCATTCTAGAAACACTCAATCTATTTTCATCCCAAACAATCAAACAAGCCTTACTATGTCCAGAAAATCCTAATGACCCCTATGAATTTTCCCTTGCTCCTTGGTTCAAGAGAAAAAAAATCTGCAAACAGTGTTGGATGTAATATCCATGGAGGCGGACATCACAGTTGCTGAAAACTTTTTTTAACCTGAATCAGGCCAGATACATGAGCCTACTTAACCTTTAAGTACCAGGGAAGTACGCAAGTCACTGCAAAGCAATGATCCTTAACCTTTTGAGTGCCAGAGGGGTATCCAACCCATTGTGATACCCCTCTGGCACTCAAAAGGGTTAAAGAGTTACAACTACCACGCTGATTTACAAAACAGCTAGTCAGAGACGCTCAACTAGGAACGAGCCTGCCCTCAAAGTGATGAGGCTCTATAGGATAAGTATCTTACCCAGGATGCAATCTCTTTTAGCTTACTAGTGCCTTTCACAGAGAGGAAATATCCCGAAGCACATCATACTGATCCTACCAAAAGGCAGTCCAGCCACGAAGTGCCAGGCAAACCCTCTTTGAACAAGAGAAGCAGCCAACCCCAGATGTACGTTTCAGCCTTGTTGGGCCTCGTCAGTGAGGCGCAGCTGATCTCTCTAGGCACTCTGAGCAATTACCTGTTACCCTTAGGGTGACTAGTCCCAAGGGCAATTTGCATATGCGAAACAGCTAGTCAGAGACACTCAACTAGGAATGAGCCTGCCCTCAAAGTGATGAGGCTCTATAGGATAAGTGAGAGAAAGAGAGAGAGAGAGAGAATCCTGAAGCACATCATACTAGACTGCCTTTTGGTAGGATTTTCTGGAGTCCATCTTAGATAGACTAGCTTCCTTTAGAGAAGGGTTGCTCCTGGTGGGGGGGGGGACTTCAATTTACCCCTTTATCCTAAACTCAATTGTTCTTCTGGTGGCATCTATGCAATCCCACTGATAAAGATTTTACGTTTTATTCCCAACCGCATGATACCTACACTCGTATAGACTTCATTTTTGTAGATCATTCCTCCTTAGGTCAAATTCACAATCATGCCCCTACATTAACTACGGTTGCTTTAATGACCGGACCTCAAAAGCCTCAGACTTGGAGACTCAATGAGACCCTTCTACTTAGTCCCAGCATTAGAGACACCATTGCAGACACCATTACTCACTACCTTTCCGACAATCCCCCTGACTCCATATCTAATCTGACACGTTGGGAGACACTTAAATGTGTAGTACGGGGCAAACTTATTAAACAAGCTTCGATGGCTAAAAAGGTTCATAACCAGTTGATTTCAGACTTAATGGATGAAATTCGCTCTCTAGAGACTCTTCATAAGCGTTCTCAAACTGATCTCACATTCTCTAAACTGCTGATTCTTCGGAACCGTCTTTACTAGGTCTTTTCTTTGTTCTAAGCAGAAACATTTTGAATTTGGCAATAAAACAGGTAGGGTCCTAGCAAGACAACTTCATGCGCGTCTTAAACATCATTACATCCCCAAAATCACATTGGTTGAGGGCACCACCTTACATGACTCCCAGAAGATTGCGTAAGCATTTAGGGCCTCCTACTCCACCCTGTATAACCTGAAGGATAACCCATCGCGTGTAGTACCCCAACCCCTTGAAACAATTAGCCATTACTTGGCAGCAGCACAGCTGCACAAATTATCAGAAGAATCTTGCTTGTTACTTGAATCTCCCATATCATTCGAGGAGGTGCAAAAATGATCAAAGTTCTGCCTGTTGGCAAATCGCATGGCCCTGACGGGTTCTCGCAAGCCTTTTTCAGAACTTATCTCCACATCTTGGCCCCTATCCTTACTTCGGCCTTTCAGTCCTTACCGGAAGATATTGCCCAACACCTGGCCTTTACTGAGGCTCACATTACCATCATCCCGAAACCGGGCAAGGACCCTACTTATTGTGAGAATTATTGGCCGATCTTGTTACTTAACCTAGATCTAAAACTCTATACAAAGATCCTGGCCGAGCCCTTGAAAATGTTCTTGCCCTCTCTGGTCCATATGGATCAGGCAGGTTTTATTCCGTGACGAGAAGCCAGAGATAACATTAGGAAACTCATTAATCTAGTCCACTCTGTTGTGCTGTCGAAAACTCCAACGTTACTCCTTACAACGGATGCCGAGAAGGCATTTGACAGAGTGGACTGGAGGTTTCTGGAACAGACTTTGGAAGCCTTCAAGCTGGGTCCACGATTCCGTCATCATATCTTATCCATGTATTTCAATTCTTCAGCTCAGTTTAGGGTTAACAGTCATCTATCAGATCCCTTTGCTATTTCCAACGGCACGCAGCAAGGGTGTCCCTAGTCTCCTCTTCTGTTTGTCCTAGTAATGGAGCCCTTTGGTCAACACGTCAGACCTAATCCTGGTATTGAAGGAATTCAAGTTGGCATAGGAAACTACAAATTGTCTATGTTTGCGGACAATGTTCTTCTTTCTGTCAGTTCTCCAACATTGTCGGTTCCTCTTTCCCTTTTTGTTGGCCTTCTAAACATATTAAATATTTGGGTATTAATCTAACCCCCACTGTTGGTTCTCTATATCCGGCCAATTTCCCTCCGCTTCTTGCTGCTATACGCCGTGACTTGGCTTCTTGGAATCATCTCTATGTCTTTTGGCTGGGGGGGGGTCCTGGTGGTCAAGATGATGGTTCTTCCGAGAGTGTTATACCTCTTTTAGACGATCCCTATTCAGGTTCCACAGTCCTCCTTCTCGGACTTCCAGAGGGCTGTTTCCAAGTTTATTTGGCAGTCAAAGCCACCTAGAATTAATCATCGGACACTTTATAGACGTCCTGTAGAGGGGAGTCTGGGCCTCCCTAATCTTATGCTGTACCATCATGCGGCTCTACTGTCCTCAGTTCCTGACTGGGCCTGTAATGGCTAACCTTGGGTGCCACTAGAGAGGAATTTCCCTCATTTAGAGGATCCATTAGTCCTATTATTCGGTCCTCAACTCTGTGTTCTGAAATCTCACGTGTCGCACCCTACTATTACCCCAATTATACTTATAGGTGCTTATTATAAAAGAGCAGAGAAGCTTTTCCCTACACATTGTCCCTTTCGACGTTTTTTCTCTAAGCTTCCTTCCACTCTCTTCCTTCCAAAAGCTCAGTTCCCGTTGTGGACAGCGTACCAGGATTTGAGCATTGGCAATCTCATGTTGAGGGGGACCCCCAAGACCTTCCCAGATATTTGCCAGTCTTTCCCCCTCCCTCCGGGGGAGATTTGGTGTTATTTTCTTGTTAAGAATTATATTGATACCCCTGATATGCGTCAATCTACAACTCGCAAACTGACCAGCTTTGAAGCTCTTTTCCAGCAGCGGCACCAAAGCGGACGGGTTCTTGGCAAGTTTTATCGGATATTACTTACTGTGTCAGTGGACCGACCCCCTGTTACTAAGAAGCCTGGAATAGAGAGTTGGGAGACCCACCTTCTATGGAAAATTGGAAAGAGATTTGGCGTGTAACGGCTCAGTCATCTGTCTCCTCTCAGTTGCTGGAACTTAATTATAAATTTATCTTCTGCTGGTATCTTACCCCTGTTAGACTGAAGAGAATTTTCTCTGCTACATCATCAGCTTGCTGGAGATGTGGGGATCCTTTGGGCTCAATGTTGCATATTTAGTGGCATTGTCCATTGCTCCAACAGTTTTGGGATTGGTGCTTGAAGGTTATTGAGGCTTTATTAGATATCTCTTTATCCAGGGATCCTTTGCAGAATTTATTGTTTTGCAATTTGCCACCCATGTGCAAACTCGACAAGCACCTTTTACTCCTCCTACTGACATTGGTTAAAGCCATGATTCCTCTAGGGTGGAAATCGAAGGATCCACCTTCCATCCTAAGGGGCAGCAAAGAGCGGTGGAACAGGCCTCATTCACCCGTTTGGCTCTGATTCATGGAGACTATGCCATAGCAGTATTTGGTCTCGTATAGACTCTTGGTTTGTGTAACTTTGATCTTTCCCTCTCTCCCATGGGTCAATATGTCAACATCTCAAATTCCGATTTTTGGAGTATCGCCTCTTCACACCTCCATCCTCATTCTATTTTCCTCTCCAATCACGCCCTGTCCCTTTCTCTATGCTCTTTCTTCTCTCTTCCTCTTAAGATCTTCTTTCCTATATTTTTCTTTTTTTCTGCCCTATACATATAAAGTGGTCCTGTTATTGGGTCTTTCGTTTGTTCATTCTGTACGAGGACCCTGACACAATTGACTTATATTACTGTTGTGTATGTTACTATATTAGTTAATGTACAGATTAAGCTCTCTGATTTCTGGTTATTGTACTTCCTTTTATTATCTTGTAATGTAATGTTATATTTTCTTTGGTTTTCAATAAAAACGATTTAAACAAAAAAAGAGTTACAACTACCATGTGCAGTGGGTAAAGTTTCTTCTGTGGTCCTACTAGCAAATGTCATGTCTGTCTCCATGGACATGGCATCCTGCACTGGCTGAAGACATCTCACAAACAAGTGCATAAGGGAAACATGCTCAGGGTTCTGGACATATTAAGGCTTATTTTATTGTTTATGATGAAAACAGGTTGTGTGAGTTTTGAAAAGGAAAATGTTCTAATCTTCAAAAAGCACAGGAGAAAAGACTGAAAGATTACATTTGGGGGGGTAGGCTGAGTAAGGAGCGCCGCCAACTACTGTTCTTTGGAGAGCTTCTGCCACTGACTGCATATGGTAGTAGAAAGGTTATTTTAAAGGGATAGTAATATTTCAAAATAAATGCAGCTCCAATTATTCTTTATAGTTTTTGGGCCATGTAGAGCATTATTATCATTCTCTACAATTTGTAGTTCCAGAGTACTTGAATTATAAAGTGTCCCCCCCCCGCCCCTTGTACCTAGTGTAAGCCGCCTCCCCTCAGATTTGAATCTGGTCACTTGACCGGACAGCTCATAGCGAGGGACAATCTTCTTACAATGAAAATAGGGAAAACCTTGAAGGAGGAGGGCAGGATTTTCCTTATGCTAACAGACGATTGCCCCTTTCTGAGACCCATCAGGATGGACTTGCTGTGCAGCTTTACATAGGTAAAAGGGGCAGGAGGGGAACACTTTATGATTCAATTACTCTGGAACCACATATGGTAGAGAATGATAATAATGCACTACATGGCCCAAAAACTATGAAGATTAATCAGAGCTGCATTTATTTTGAAACATTACTATTCCTTTAACAATAGGGCAAAGTAGACACTTGTCCAGGACCCACTGAACCCCCCCCCCCATCAGAAATACTAATCCTTATACATCATAGTCTGGAACCCTCTACTTCCAGTTTTCCTAATGATGTGAGATACGCAGTATAGTCTGCTGAAAGCAGGAAGCCAATTGTGAGAGCTCATTATTTTCTGAATCTGCTGTAGGTAACCATGTTGCAGTTTGAATCTAGATACGAAAAATAACTTGTTTCATATGTTGCAATTGAAACACTATATGTTTTTAGTGTGCTGAGCCTTTTTCTTTATTTGTTTTTTTTAACCCTTGGAGTGCAAAGAATATATCCAACGCATTGCAATGCAATGCGTTGATACCTCCTGGCACTCAAAGGGTCATACGGTATTATTTAAAGAGATAAAAGCAATTACAGGAAAGGACAGTTGTAAAATGATGTGCAATATGAGCAAGTTGGCACAAATCAAGAAGCAATATTAAGACTAAGCAGTTTGTGTTTTCCAGACAGATACACGATGTCGGCACATGTAAAGTAACTGACAGGTAGACTAGGGATCAGACGGAGCTATATTGTTGGGGAATGGTGTCGGCACACTGAAAGTAGCCGACTAAAAGAAATTGAATAATCCAAAAAATTAGAAGGGAAACTGGCGCTCCACAGGTTAATATCCCTTATTTACTGATACGCAAACCTTAATTAAGAAAGATATCTATGCAAGCTGCTACAATCCCTAGATCGATGTGGAAGAATCTAATGCAAAAAACGCAAGTATAGCAAGTACTAAGAATTATTTTAAGAGTATTTAGGGTTAAGGGTTTTAAGTGATCCCAGCTGATTACTGTTGTAATGAGAAGGGGTGTATCTGAGGACTATTTAATCACACCGTTGGGAGAGATCTCCATCCCTGATGAAGTGCCCAGGAGGCAGGAAACGCGTTGGAGAATAGCCACCTAATAGCATTAAGGTCCTAAGGATAACCTTTGGGAAGATTCCTATAGAGCACGAAGAAATATAACATCATATCAAGTGCTGGTTACCGGAGAGGCATCTTTTGAAATAAAGCGCCAGCTACACAGTAGCAAGAGATTGTTTATCTGAGCCAGAACACGCTCCGCCCGCGTCACATCCGGTTACACGAAAGGGGAAGCCCTGGGATTATTGCCCGGTGGAGCGAGGAGGGCTGCGAGATAAAACATCAAGTAGCGGCCGCCACCGGAGGGGCACCCTATGTGGACAGTAAACAGGTCAGTGAGACACAGTAGTGATCTGTTATAATAGACGGGGGAGTGGTGTCAGAAGCTCAGCAACCAACTACTATATCAGAAGCGCTGATTATAAGGAATGTCTTCGTAGGACTATACTGCGATTGAATTGCAGATTTATCCTTGGGACTGTTTGGGTGGCTAGGTGTAAATTGTCCTTAGAGTTTTTTTAGATATTGTATATCTTTTTTAGATATTGTATATCTTTTATTGTATTATTGTGCTGCTCAATAAATAGCTTTGTATTTGTACTTGTGAACTTGCGTTGCCACATGTGTACTAAAGATAGTAGGCTGGTTTATTATTATTTACTTTCAATATTTAGCGCTCATCCCAAACACTAGACTAAAAGAAATTGACTTTAAGATTAGTAGGCTGTCTATCTAGACAAGTATCACTAGTTTGCCACATTCTAAGTAGCTGACAGGTAGAATTGAGACCAGACAGTGTATGATTCTCTGTTAATTATGTCGGAACCTTTAGGAGCAAATACTAACAATCGAGGTATCAAGCTCTTAATATATTCAGTCACTTAAGGTTAACAAGCTATGTTAGCCGTTAGGGATTCAGTCGGGTTTCATATTACACCAGAACGAAGTTAGTCTGAACCTCATTAGCTCCTACCAAATTTAGGTGTTAGACCTCAGTCTTGAGCAAAGGTTTAATTAGTTCAAATCGCTACTAGATCTAAATAGGAAGCAGGGCATTCGTTGTGACAACCCACCCAATGCGATGCTTCTACTTGCCTACTGAATCAATAAACTTGCAATAAGAGTGTCACCTAATAGAAGCCAGGGGTGTTACTCCGTATATTAACTGAATGGTTAATTGTGAATGCAACAAACTAATATGGCAAAGTGCCTGCAGTATTTCCTATCTTAAGTTTCATGTGCAGGGCCGGACTGGGAATAAAAACCAGCCCTGGAAAAAATTGCTTAACAGCCCCATAGCATTGCGTCATTATACAAGTCCAATAGCACTGCATCATTATACCAGCCACATAGCATAATGGCATTTTTTTCTTGTTCATAAAAGGGGAAATCATGCATTTTAAAACACATCTGAATGCCACCACCAGAGCAATAAAGAGTTATATGTCACCACCAGAGCAATACAGTTATTTGTCGAACCAGATTAATAGTTATGTCGCTACAAGAGCGATAAAAAGAGTTATATGCCGCCACCAGAGCAATACAGTTAGATGTCACCATAATACAATACAGAGTTATGCCACCACCAGAGCATCAGAGAGTTTTATATATATGTGTATATATACACATACATACATACTAGTTAAGAGCCCGTTACACAGGCCACAGTGCCACTGCCAGCTGGTCGCGGGGCTGTCATGCACAGTACAGACTGCCCTTGCTGCAGCTGATACAGAGCTGGACGCTCCTTCGGAGCAGCACGCGCAGCAGTCTCTACTGTGCATGACTGCGTCGTTACAAACTTTCTAGCGAATATATATATATATATATATATATATATATATATATATATACACACACACACACACACACACACACCACCTCTTGATTCCCCCTTTTGCCTCTTTCTCTCCCTCGATTCCCACCTTTTGTTTCATTCTCCCCCTCATGACTCTTGAGTCACCTCCTTTTGCCTTTTTCTCTCACTTTCGATCCCCCTTTCTCCCCCTCATTGCCTCTTGATCCCCTCTTTTGCCTCTCTCCCCTTCTTACTCTTGATCCCACCCTTTTGCCTTTTTCTCCACCTCCTGATCTACCCTCCTTTTGCCTCTTGGTCCCCCCTCCTGATCCCCCTCCTTTTGTCTCCTAATCCTTCCTTTTGACTCTTTTTTTCTCCCTTTTGCATCTTTTTCTTTCTCTTGACCCCCTCTGCCTCTTCCACCCGCTCTTGATGCCCTCTCTTGCCTCTTTTGATCCCCTATTTGCCTTTCTCCCCCTCTTACACCTCTTTACCCCTCTTGCCTTTCTCCCCCTCTTGATGATCTCCCCTCTTGCCTGTGACTGCTTACTCTGTCTCTGCTCCCAGCCTCCCGCTCAGCTCTGTCTGTCTGCAGTGCTTAAGTTAGGTGCAGCCGGCCTACCCGGTGCGCAGACGAAGTGCTCGTCATGTTGCGTCTGAAATCACTGGATCTAGAACCGGCCTGCCTCCACTAGAAGTGGCCCGGCAGGTTCTTCAAATCTTTCAGCCGTGTGGTCCTGTCAGCTTGCGGCCGCAGATAATTGCCAATATATGCTGATTTAAGCTGCCCCAGGGGAAGCCAAGTGCATGCGGCCTACAGGGAATTTTCCCGGTATCCCGGTAGGCCAGTCTGGCCTTGTTCATGTGGGGTCCGAGAGACTAGATACACTGTAATAATTAACACGTCAATTGTCAACTATCAGCAGAGAACTGCAGAAACATATGAAGCAGTGTGCCTGCAGGAGATAGCCTTCACTAAGCGAAATGTCTAAGTAGATATATTTATATGTGAAATAATGCGTAGTAGCAGAGCGTCTGCAGGCATGCACATGATCGTCACATACTGATGATGAAGGAGTTACTACATGTGTGCAGCAGGGCGTCTGCAGTTAATTAATTAGGTTCATAACGTTATATCTACTAAAAGGATGTATACAGCTTTAGCCTCCATGAAGAAATAATAGGAGCGTGAAGAGTCAATTGTATATTAAAAAAAATCATATCTCTAAGCTATTAAATTTCAAAGTCCCCACTTACAATAGGTCCACACTAAGGATATTTATAGCCTGATCCGGTATACTATCTATTTAGTCACAAACTGATATACTTTGCACTGTATTTTTAGAGGGTATACAATATTTAACTTAACAATCTTTGTGTTAAGTTAAATATATTTTTATGTTGTTTTTATTATTTACTAATAAAAGTTACTTTTTAAGAAGTGTTCTAACACCTCCAAGTTTACCGAATCAGTCTCTGGCAGAAACTGGGAGCCCCTTTTCATTACGGGTGATAATTATATTCGCCTGAATGCAGAGGTATTCATCAGTTCTGCACTTTTCTCTGTTTCACAGTTGTAAAATACATCTGCCCTTAACATACAGAATGTGTTCTCATCAGCATTTTATCAAATGACATGTCTAAACTGGGTGCCATCAAATCCTATATAATAATTCGCCAAGTTGTGTGTAACGCCTGACATGCGCAGTAGACACTGCTGCGCGCGTGGCACTCATGAGCAGTAGAGACTGCCCGCGCCGCGGCTGATACAGAGCTGGGCAGTCTCCACCGCGGGTGACTGCCCCGCGACCGGCTGCCAGAGGCCCTGTGGCCCGTGTAACGGGCTGTTCAACTAGTATAAAATAAAATGCATGGGTATGAATGTATTGAGCCATTTTTAAGTCTAGAACAACATCCAGGTCAAAAGCATAACAGAAAGTGGGACAGCATTAAGCTAATAAATAGTTAAAGCGGAACTTTCAGGTAATAGCAAATCGCCACGCCTTAAATGCATGGCGACTAGCTTGAAAATACCATAAAAAAATAAGTGTGTCTAAAGGAATCCATCCCGTTTAGAGACCGGAACTGAGGCTACAGTGGAGACATCTTGTCTGTGCAAATGCGCTGTCAGTCCTGGTCTCCACAGAGTAGACTGCTTTGCACCATATGGTCACCGGAAGGGACTGATGGTGCAGGCTCACAGACCACACTAACCAGTCCACCATTCCCAAAATGGGACGGATTCCTTTAGACACATGTATTTTTTTACGATAAGACGTCTATTTTCAAGCTAGTCGCCATGCTTTTAATGAATGCATGGCGACTGGCTATTATCTGAAAGTTCCGCTTTAAGGCAGTAGTTCTGTCACATGAGAAGCAAACATATGATGCTTCTTGAAAATAAATAGCAATGGCTTATGATACACTTCTTCTGTGATTAAATAATGACCATAGAGATAGTGGTGGGAGCACTGGCAGGCAAAACACTACATTCAGACATTTCCTTTCAGTTTGCTTTGCTTAGTTGGGGGCAATACCCTAGATGCAACTGCAACAGGTTGGACATCTTTCAGTAGGCAACATCCACACCCACTTCTGCTTCAGCTGTTTTGTATAGTGAAAGGTTTTGAAAAATCATAGTACTTCAATTCAGGTGTACCTGTAACCAAGTGTTTAAATACCAAACTCTAAAACAACAGTGTCCTTGTTCAGAACCTTCTCAATAATTCCAAAAAGTGTGGCATGAATTTAGCCATGTAGGTGAAAAATCCAATTAAAGGTTGTACAGATGTCATGGCTCTAATCTTCTTTTTAGATGCTTTCACACCTCTGAAGGCTAGATGTGTGCATGGAGGAGAACCTCTTTAACCTTAAATTGTAGTTTGTTTGTTTTTTCAAATGAAGTATCAGTTTTATCTCTCGGCACCATCAGTGCCAGTAGTTTGTTATTGTGATCATGTGCCACATCTATATCTGTATCACAGCAGCCAAACACATGAATGTTATCAACTGGTTCAATTCCTCTGAGACCAGCTAAAAGCATGTTAATTACTTTGATGGGCCTCATTGATATTCTAAAAGGCAATGTAAGTAATCTCTACTGGTCTCAGATGGTCCAGAATGTTTTTATGTAGTTGTTTTCATCATTTAATCTAAATTGTAATAATGAATCATGAGAACTGTCTAGAACCTGCATGCTTTGGGTAACTTGTACAAGGTATCCTGAAGTTCTGGAATATTATAGAGTAAAACTCGGCCTAATGTGTCCCAGATACAGTATGAACCTGGTAACAACGAAGATTCAGCCCAAGTACCTATTTACTCCAATAGGATAAATAAATACACACAAAATGCACATATACAAATGTATACAAACACTTAGGAGATTCCCCAGTTAACACCAAATATTGTTCAATACATAATTACAATCAATAGCAACCAAAAAGAGGAAGAGTCCTGGATAATCCGATTGAATACAGGTATTTTGTTTTCACCAAGTTCTCGAATACATGTAAAAAAGGATAAAGTAAATCAAATTAGAGTCTATCAATCTTTCAACTTTAAAATTAATAGCATCCACTTAGCTTTTCTCATGTCATCTCAGTGGATTCAGTGAACAGCCAGGTCTCCTTCCCTTCAGTGTTCGTTCCCACTGTGTTTCACAGGGCGGCTGGATCAGTTCACTCAATATGTCAAACACAGCACCTTCCCATTCTCTTGACAGGCTCCATTCTCAAGGAATTATCAGAGATACACAACGATATCAGTATACTGCTCAATTAATCCGGATAATACAAAATATATCCACTCATGTAATGGAATCTTTATATCCAGGTTAATCTCTCTGGATCCACTCTCTCAATGTTCAATCAGCTCCAGATGCCAACACTTTCTTATAATACGAGATAAAGTTGACTTTAGGCATACATATATGCAAGTAACAGAATATGTACTACACTCCTTAAATAAGCAGATAAGATTTATTCCACAATATAAAATAAACCGATTTCATAGAAACTATGTTAAAAATACCTAGCAGTGTCCAATCTCAATTCAAGTACTTAGATTACTCAACACTATATAGCGACCAGCGCTGTCTAGCAAACGTTCATGCACTAGTGTCCCAACTGCTGAGAAAAGGCACACAATGAGTCACACTAGATTTGATATAGAGATGGGCACCTGCCTTATATGCCTAACGCGTTTCTTGCTAACACTTAGGGGAAATCACAAGTCTAACGTCTTCAGCGTCTTTTTAAAGATTGTAGCCCTGATGTCAACGTATATACGTATCAACTAATTCAAGCAATGAAGCTTTTTCTACCTAACATATACAATGTTGCATTTTAATACTTAACACTGTCTTCTTAATGTCCCCACTAATTATCCTAACACCAGAGACAATAGTAGACAGAATAATCATGTATACAGAATGCTTAAAGGTCGCATTTGCTTCCGCACCGGTTCTGTCCAACCCCAAACCTGATTTACAGTATATCCTGGAAGTAGACGCTTCGGATACAGGGGTTGGGGCTCTGCTGTCACAAAGGTCTGGTCCTGGCCAAGTACTCAAACCATGCGGGTTTTTCTCTAAAAAGTTGACCAAGGCGCAGTCAGTGTATGAGTTTGGCGACCAAGAAATGTTGCCCATTATTCTTGCCTTCCGCGAATGGCATCACTTGTTGGAGGGCACCGATTCTAATTCTTACCGATCATAAAAATCGGCTGTATCTTTCAGAAGCTAAAAGACTGTCGCCTAGGCAGGCTACATGGGCACTTTTTCTTTCTTGCTTCAATTTCATAGTTCCCTATCATCCTGGATCCAAGAAAGTTCATGCTGATGTACTGTCCAGGCAGCATGGGCCTGATTTTGCTTTCTAAACATATATTATTTGATTTAATTATGACTATATTACTTTTATAATCTGTTACTGGCATAAGCATATACAATATTATATTTTATGCAATATTGCAATATTGAAAACAGTAGATAAATAGTTAAAATTCTGTTTGTCTGATCGGGGGAAATTTTGTCTTCCAGATAAGCTTCTAAATCTTGAAATATCGTGTATGTGGTAAAAGGAATTGTTATGAGTCGTGTGTCCAGATTGACCCAACTCACATAACAAAATCCTTTCTACCTAATTTACCATAGTCAGTACAGGTTTTGGGGAAGGTATTTATTTACATTATAACCAAATGTATATCATTAATTGTAAGGAACATTTAACCCTTGCTATGCTGCTGTTTTCAAATAGTGCTATATTATACCTCTGGTTGCACCTATGTAAGGTTTTATCCAGTTTATGCTAGGTATGTTACTTTGTGATATTGGTTATTCATTTACTGTATCTCAATTTCTTTAGATATATCTTAGTATATGACTAAGTCATATTAGAAGATATACCCTTGAGTCATTTGGTGTTCACCTATATTTCTATCACATTGATTACCATTATATATTAGCAAAAGCAGCACTGTGTTGCCCGTGGGGATTAACTCCTTTGAGTGTTTCAAGGGTACTGACAACCAGGTAAATCCAGAAAAGACAATGGTCACTGGATTGTTGAATTTGCCTGTGTGCTTGTGTTTTGCCTGTGTGTGTGTTCTGTTTGGGTATTGTGTTGTGCATGCGTGTGTGTATTGCATGTGTATGTGTACTGTGCGTGTGGGTTGCATGTGTGTTGTGTGCATGTTTTGCACATGTGTTGTACACTTGTGTATATTGTGTGTGAGTGTGTATTGTGCATGTGTATTGCATGTGTGTATTGTTTGTAAATTTTGTGGTGTGTTGTACGTGTGTGTGTGTATTGTGGGCATATGTGTTTGCATATTGTCTGTGTGTGAGTTGTGCATGTGTTTTTCTGTGTGTGTTTATTATGTGTTTGTGTATTGTCTGTGTTGTGTATTGCATGTATGTATTGTGTTGTGAGTGTATTGTGCATGTGTGTGTGTGTGTGTTGTCTTTCGTTGTGCATTTGTATTGCGTGTATGCTGCAAGTATGTGTGTTACATGCATGTATGGTGTATTGTGTCTGTGTTTATTGCTTGTATGTGTTGTGTGCATTGCGTGTGTATTTTGTGCGTGTGTAGTGTGGGCATGTATGTTGTGTGTGTAGTGTGTAAGTGTTGTGGTTTTTTTGTTGTTGAGTTAGTGGGTGTTTATTGTGTGTGTTTCTGTTTATTGCACGTATGTATTGGGTGTGTTGTGCGTTGTGTGGTGCATGTGTGTTGTACATGTGTTTGGTGGTAGATTGTGCATCTGTGTGCATATGGTGTGTGTGTGTGTGTGTTGTGGTGCTTTATGTGTATTTGTTGTGTGTTTGTTGTGAATGTGTGTATTGCATATGTGCATTGCATGTGAGGGTATATGTTTATGTGTTGTGTATTATGCATATGTGTTGTGGTGTGTTATACGTTTGTGTTTTCTCGTGAATGTGTGTGTATTGAGGTCGTGTGGGTTGTGCATGTGTGTATATTGTATGTGTGTCTTATGTGTGTGTTGTAGGCATGAGTATTGTGTGTATCTGTGTGTATTGTCTGTGTTGTGCATTGCATGTGTGTGTATTATACATATGTATTGCGTGTGGTTGTGTGTTTGTATGTATTGTGTTTGTTTGTGTTGTATGCATTGTTTTGTGTGTATTGTTTATTGTGTGAGTTTTGTGGGTGTTGTATATGTGTATTGTGTATGTTGTCGTGTATTGTGTGCCTGTGTGTATTGCTTGTATGTCTGTGTATTGTGTGTGTCGTCGTGTATTGTGTGTCTGGATAGTATTGTTTGTATTCGTATGTTGCACATTTTTTTTCGTGCAGGTGTGTATTGTGTGTATTGCAGGCATGTGTGTGTGTTGTGGGCATGTGTGTTGTGAGTGTGTGTATTGCCTGTGCTTTGCATGTGTATTGCATGCATGTATGTATTGTGTGTGTGGTGCATGTGTGTGCTGTGCATATGTATTGCATGTGTGTTGTGTGTGTGTTGTGCTTACTGCGTTTGTGTGCGTATTGTGTGCGTTTGTGTATTGCGTGCATGTGTATGTATTGTGGTGTATATGTGTGTGTGTCTATTGAAGAAGGTCCATGCGATCCCTTATCTTATCACATAGGTGGCAGAGGGAGGAAATGACATATTTATATTTTGAAAGAGAAGATGGAGGGCTGTGCATATGTGCGTGTATTGAATGTGTATTGTGCATGTGTTCTGCACATGTGAGTGTGAGTTTTGCATGTGTGTGGTGTGCAGGTGTTTTGCATATATGTGTTGTATATGTGTGTGTATTGCGTGTGAGTGTGTATTGTACATGTGTATTTTGTGATGTGTTGTACATGTGTTTGTGTGTATATTGTGGCCATGTGTGTGTATTGTCTGTGTGTGTTTATTATGTGTGTGTGTATTGTCTGTGTTGTGCATATTGCATGTATGTATTGTGCATATGTATTGCGTGTGTTGCAAGTGTGTGTATATTTTTGAGGAAAATGCGTAAGGACGCAAGCTTGTGAGTGGAAGAGGCCATGTTAACCCTTTAAGTGCTACAGTGGTGGGCACCGCATTGCGCTGCAATGCTTTGTACACCTCTTTGGCAGTCAACAAATTAAGGCATACGATGCGTATTAACAGTGTATATTAGTGTAACAGAGCTGAAGTGTGCTGAATGCACTCCATGTGAATTTTGATGAGCGCTGCAGAGAAAACAGCACTGTGTAATTTTTGTCCCCAAGAGGTGAGTGTCAGCCATTTTTTTTGTTTCGGTGAAGGGTGTGGAAATGTAAATGGCTGAGTGTAGGAGATATGCTAATCTCCTCCAAGCTGCACCCCGGGGTGTTTATGTTGGGCTATGGCAGTCTATAGGAGATCTGCATATGTGCTCTTATGTGCTATCCCTGGAGTGTGTGTATTATAATTATGTGTGCAATTCTGGGCTTAGGCAATATGCAAATCTCCTCCTAGCTGCCTCCCTGTGGATGTGTGTGGCACGGACATAGAACTGTGGTCATCTGACCACTTCTTCTTTTATAGTATAGATTATATTTTTATTTAAATACATTATATATATATTTGCACAAATATGCGTTATTGATTATTTTAATCAATTCTGTCCTGTGAAGTAGCGTGTCAATACCTAGTTTGTGTAAAGATCTCAAACAAATTTAACCCCTTCGTGTCCTGTGACGTACCCGGACCGTCACGCTGGTCCGGCACTTAAGGACCAGTGACTGTCCTGGTACGTCACATACTTTTACTCACCGCACTCCTGACCGTAGCGATCTCTTTCAGTCCTTCATTCGACGTGCCGGCACACGTGATCAGTCACGTGGGACGGCACGTCGAACTCTCCTGTCTGGTCCTTAAAGGACCAGACACCCCGGGACCGCTGGTCCTTAAGGGGTTAAACACCCATTTCTATTTATTTATATGAGGAATACATATAAAATTGGGTCTTTTGTTAACCCTTTCCTTGCTTATATCCTTGACAGAAAAAAAGCCAAAGCATGCAAATTGTTGTATACACTCATTTGCAGACAAAAAACAAATTCTACAGAAAGCCAGACAGTGTCATCAACTCTAATAAGAAAGCTTTCATTTTTAGATTTACAATGATCTTTCTGTATTTATTTTCCAATTAAAGGGATAGTAATACTTCGTTTTAACTTTATTTTATTTTGTAGGCATTAAAAAAACATGAAGAATGATATAAGTCTTATCTCTCAAACCTTTATGGTTTATGAGATATTCACAAGCAAAGTTTCCCCCTCCCGCCCCTTTTACCTAGTGTAAGCAATCTCTTCTCAGATGTGGAATGCAGTCCATAGACTGGACAGATAACAGAAGGGGACACTCTTATTCCTATGAAAACAATTAAATCCCTGCCCCCCTTGACAAGCTTTCCAGGTTTTTCCCTTATCTTAATTGAAGATTGTCCTTCTCTGCAGTCTACCTGGGCACCTCCCTTCTTCTCAGGCTGAACAGTGTTACATCAGTAAAAGGGGCGGGAGGGGGACACTTTGTCATTGAATTACTCTGGAACTACAACTCTGACAGAATTGAAATAACACTCTCCAAAGTCCAAATACTATGATGATTAATTAGAGCTGCTTTTATTATGAAACATTACTATCCCTTTAATGTGGTTATTCAAACCCGTAACAGATGCTCTATGAGAAAATCCCATTCTATACAAGTGGAGTTTCCCCTTTGCATTTACTGTGACTCATATCAAACAAACACATGTTAACTGGTCGATCAAAGAAGAACCTCATCTGATGCATTGGGGTTTGCCCCTCTACAGATCCATCAAACGGAGGACTCTTTATTCATGGCGAAGTCTTATGTATCACTCCAGAAACCTGTGTGCAAGTATTTATTTACCCAATAAAAATGTTTGGTGGGCCAACTTGACTTTTTTGGGGTTTGTAACTCTTTAATATGTGGTGTTCCCTAACTATTATTAATTTAATCAGTCTGAATGGATCAATAATTCCTATGTTGTAATGAGCAGAAGATATTCTGCTCTGCTGCTCCTACAATAGTTAATTTCAGACTATTGTTTTTATTGTCTGACACTGACAGATCTATGCCTCAATTAATATGAGGAATATTATGTTTGTTATCAGGGGCGGACTGTACTATCGGGCATTCGGGCATGCCCTGGTGTGCCAGTGGCTGCATGAAGGGGAGGGCTGCTCCACAAAATTACAGACTAGTCTCCAGCCCTATGGAAGTGTCACAGGCAGTGACTCAGTGTAAAAGACGCTGCTGCTCTGCATTTAATAGGTGCTGCGGGTGAGCGGGTGTTATTGTTAATGCTTTCAAACTGAAAAGACAGTGTGCGTGTTAACCCTTTCAGTACCAGAGGGATACGCAACACATTGCATCCTCTGGCTCTGAAAGGGTTAAAAACAGTCTTTTCAGTTTTGATTTATGTATATTTTTAGACCTGCTGTGCAAATCATATTAACATTTGAAGTGCCAGAAGGGTGTCCAAAGCAAAGCGCTGGTCTCCTTTCTGGCGCTCAAAGGGAAAGAAACACCACGACTGCTCTGAAAACTAAATTCAGTAGCTAGTCTGTGCGATTCAATCACAGACTTTCTACTTACTGTGCACAGCCCACTTAACCCAGTGCTAGAGAGGCTTTAACACATTGTAATGCAATATATAAGTACCTCTCTAGCACTTGTGTTAACTTGCCTCCTGTAGCTGCTTTGCTGTCCTCATCCTCAGCTGATTCAGCCTCCCACTCCAGTGCTCCCCCGGACCTTAACCAGTAAGTAAATCATTCTCATTCCGTTCAGTCCTCTTGTTTTTTTTCATCTTGTTTTGGATTTTTTTTTTTTAATCCTGAGTCATGATCTCAAAATTGTGGAACATTAAGAACCCTTTGAAAGCCAGAGGGATACCCAGTGTGCAAAGTGCTGGATATTCATCTGGTACTCAAAGGGTTAAATGACAGATGTTCAAACTAAGAGAAAATGTGTCCTTGAGCCTTGCTCATCAAGTTAATGAGGATTAGTTTTGAGGAAACCAACCACTCAAATGGGGAAATTAAAATTCAGCATATTCCCATTGATTTAAATGGGGCTTTTGACCTCCTTGAATAGAAGGGGTTAAAAGCCCCATTTAAATCAATGGGAATATGCTGAATTTTAATTTCCCCATTTGAATAGTTGAGCAAGGCTTAAGGACACATTTTCTCTTACTTTGAACATCTGTGATTTTAACCCTTTGAGAGCCAGAGGAATATCCAGCACTTTGCACACTGGGTATCCCTCTGGCATTCAAAGGGTTCTTAATGTTCCACAATTATGAGATCATGACTCAATCAGACACACACACAGCTATTGTAGCCCCCTTCTACCCCTAAATGCCTCCACATGTCCATACAACTCAGTAATCCCCATATCCTCCTAAACAACACCCTATGTAGACTAGCAGCTTCCCAAATGTGTTCCCATCTACTCAATGACTGCCTCCATATGCCAGCCTTTGCCCCCAAGCACCTCCCTGTGCCCATGTATAACGACATTGGCCACCATATGCCCCCTAAAAAACATCACCCGGTGCCACCTACTAGTCCCCATGTGCCTGTGTCCATATATAGCTACATAGTGGCCATCATATGCCCACCAAAACAGCCCACAACTTTATTTATTTATTATACATTTACATATACAAACACACATACATATACCATATGTATGTATCATGGAATACCAACTAACGGGCCAGTGTTTTTAAAAATGCCCCGGGCCAGTATCTGACCACAATCCGCCCCTGTTTGTTATCTTGCATGCCAAGTTGCTTATGATATGTTTCTTGAACCCTTGATTTGTTTAGAACACTAAGCATATGATTGACCATTTAGCTCTCTCTATAATATTTGCTATAGACTATCTTCATCTGATGTCGCAGGCCCTGGCGGCTCTGTACTCCCCCTTCCAGCTTTTATTCTTTTGCTTGCATTGGTGACTTACATATATCTTCATTACAGTGGTTACTTGCAGAATATGTTCTCCCCAGTGCTGATATATGATACCTCTTGAACCTATTAATCTGTTACAGGTTACCATAAAGTATTTTTATACCGCAGCTCTCCTCCAGACACAAATATAAGTTATTCTTTCCACCCTTTAATTACATTGTTGCTATTATCATTTTCTTTTGTATACCAGAATCTGTGCAGTGTGAGATATACATTGGCACTGTTGTCATTCTTAACCTCTTTTCATAGGACTGTGTAATGTCATACTCCTCTGATTTCTACTAATACTCTCTCTTCTGTTTTTTTCTATATTATCCCTCCTTTGTATTTTATTCCTTGAGTTTGGTTCCTCTGTTTTGCACTTCAGTTTGCTCACTTCCATAAGTATGACAAATCCCTTCAATTTGACTATTCTCTCTATCAATGCAAATGGACTTAATTTACCTCATTAACATAGTATTTTGTTCAGAGAGTGTCAATACTAGAGGGCTCACATATTACTGGTTCAAAAAACTAATTTTCAGACAAATCTCTCACCTCAAATACAACCTAAACAATATACAAATCTTTATCTTCATATGATGTAAAGAAGAGGCATGGGAGTTTATATACAAAAAAGTGCCCTTAGAGATGGATACTCAGCACGATGGTACAGGATGGCTTTGGGAGACATCTTTCTTTTCTGGAGGGTAGGTGGGGTGATCTACCCATCACTATTGCCAACCTTTATGTTCCCAACTCAGGTCAGAATGATTTCATTATAGAATCTTTAGAATCTTCAAACACATTTAAAACGTGTAAAGATTCTAGAAGGTGATTTTTACATACCCATGTGTCCCTCCTTGGAAAGTCTTTAGTTAAATTTAATCTCCCTATCTCTCATTATACTGCAGTAGCCAATTAACTCAGCAACTAGATTCTTGGAAGTTAATGAACCCTTCCTCTTGTGATTATACACTTTATCCTGCGCTCCAACTGTCATATATTAGGACTGATTATCTGTTTCTAAACCAAGCTGGCATCACTACATTCATTCTACTATAGTCTGACCACGCCTCCATATCTCATTCTCTGGCATTACCACTGATTGTCCCTCTAGCTCATTCATGTTTGGAACTTTGGTTACTGCTGAATCCTGGGGTTGTTTCATAAATATCTGACAGCATAAAATGTTTTTGTCAATTAATGACAATCCTGATACCTCAATTCTGAACATATGGGAGACTCTCGTGTTCCTTGGTAGGGGTGAATTTATTAAAATTGCTGCTGTTAAAAAATAGGCCAAAACCAGAGCATTGAGGGAGATCCTCAATGCCACTTCTTCAATGGAATGTTCTCACTGGAGCAGGAAAAGGTATTTTTTAACTTTATTTCTGAGAGGCAGAGGGGAATGTAAAGCATTGCTTTGCAATGCCTTGCATACCCTCTGGCTCTCAAAGGGTTAAAATGTACATTACATGGCAAAAAAACAATATAAATCCATACAGTTAAAGGAAATAGACCAACATATTTATCAGAAAATGGCTGCAGTGTCTTCCCACACAGAATGATAAAGTAATTTTGTTAAAAATATTGGTTTTCAGAAATTTACACTAAAATCTCATGAATGCTACATATCTGCTGCGTACACCAATACCTG
Organism: Rhinophrynus dorsalis; assembly: GCA_037306005.1. Taxonomy (NCBI): domain Eukaryota; kingdom Metazoa; phylum Chordata; class Amphibia; order Anura; family Rhinophrynidae; genus Rhinophrynus; species Rhinophrynus dorsalis. The sequence goes on from CM074724.1 coordinate 103,063,284, forward strand.
ATATGTCTTTCCCTGAGGCTCAAAAGTTGTAACAGCAGATAAAATAATTTCAAGTGACATTTTATAGAGATAACCAAATGCATTAAATGTCATTTGAAGGATTAATAATCCATCAAAATAACACCATAAAAGCACACATTTCTAAAAAGTAGACATCCTATTGTGATCGATCAGGGGTCACATGCCCTTCTAACCCTAGTCTGGTGTGCACACATTTTTCCATAAGATTACGCTAAAGGAAAATAATAGGATTTTTTTACATTTCTACCACTTCAAATGTACTGAATAATTTGAAAGTAGAACATTTTATTAGCTATTGAACTGTATTCATCAGCTACTACTCTTCTAAGAAAAATGTTACCCTCAAACTGGTATGAGCCTGCATACTGTTGTGGACGCCAGAAAAGTACAATCTCTAATTTTTTGTAATTATTCATATATGGCCTGTACTAAAATGGTTCTAACAACCACAGAAATGGTAAAAACATAAATTTGAAAAGCTGACAACAGGCTGCATCAAATGAGGGGTCATGTGTCTTTCTAGCCAAGGCTGGCATATACAAATATTACCATAAGGTGGTGTTAAAAGAAAAAAAAAAAAAAAAAACATAAATTTTTTTACATTTCCACCACTTAAAAAATACTAACATCTTTGAAAACTATGGGATTTTTTACTGCAGTGCCAACTGCCATCCTGAGAAAAATGACATACTAGAGGGTGCCAAGAGCATAAACTACTCTTACCTGTTTTGTTTTTTAAATTAACTGCCTGTACTAAATAGTCATAACCTTTACAGATATAAAGCCAGACCAAGAAAAAGTTACCCCCTCGGCATAGGATAAGACAACGTAGAGGTTGCTAGGAGCATGGCTACCAGTAAAACATGGTTGGGAAAGAAGACAGTGTATGGATGATTTTGTGGCTACCTTTGGTCAAGTCTGAGGTGTCAGACAGTGTATGTGTGCTATATGGCTGCCAATAGGACAGGTGAACAAGGATGGGGAGGCGAACTGTGTATATGTGGGTGTATGCACACCACTGGGCAGTATAACAATACTGAGATTTCAGTCACGGTATCCTTCTGTGGCTAGAAGAGGTGCAAGGCTGGTATTTCAGTGGACAGTGCAACACAAAGCTGGGGAAGCAAACCACATGAGAGGTCCATGTGCATTGGTTCCATGTGCACTGATATTCAGTGCAAAGCAATGCACTGGATACCAGTCTTACACATGATCATTTTTTTACTACTAAGTTCTTGTTGGTGGAACATCAGAACCCTTCTGATGCCTCTCCATCCGAACTATTGATTGCCTAGCTAATATGTCAACGTGAATTCAAGGTAGCAGGTCCACTTTAATATGTTCCAGAATAGTTAATATTTTTTGCTTTCTGCATAACAGTCTTATTTTCGAAAATACTTCAGTTTCCATACTATTAATGACTGAAAACATTTCTTTATCAGAGTGAAAAATAAATCATCCGTGGTCGAACTCTTACACACAGTTTAAATTACAAACTAGTCATGATTAATATAAGAAAGATGTCTGTGCTTTTACACATTATTTCAACTTAAATATAGGTTGTTAATCTACACTTTACTTAACTACAGAAAGCTTAGAAGAATTATATACAATTATATGAAGCCTATGACCTTAAACAAAAGATTACTGCTCATTTCTGTAAAATAAGAACCGTGGTAATTATTGAGTTTAGTTAATTATCTCCAAGTTGCTAATCAGACTAATTAGGAAGCTTTATTTAGGTTTGTTTGCCATGGTAAAATGCAGAACGTCAGGAGCATCTTTTAAAGGTCCATGCTAATCATGAATGGCAAAAATCCAAACCATTAATTTGGAAGGAAAGCGAACAGTTTAAATAAGCATACCAAATAAATGTTCCTGCAATAACAGCGTTAAGGTAACCTTTTGGTTCTTGAACTTATGACTACAAAGAAAAGCTCATTGTTCTCTTTCTTTAATCTTCAGTACAAAGAGAGAGACATAGAATGTAATAGCGCATAAAAACTCATTGATTTAACACTGCAGAACATAGCTCCATAGCAATAGTTTTTGCAGCACTTTTCTCCCAAAAGAACTCAATGTGCTTATTCATAGACAAATCAAAATGTCATGGCAAAGAGTCATAATGCAGCTGGATAACAGAGGTATTGTGAGGAAGAACATAATTCAGAAAAACAGCTAGCTAGATTTATGGGTTTCTGTGAGATGAACATGATTGAGACAGTAAGAGACAACGGACTTATGGATAGTATTAAATAACAGCCTCAAAAGGAACCATAAGTTGACTCACATCACGCAAGTCTTGGTGATCGGACTCTGCTCCAGAAAGCCATCTACTGAAGCTGACAAACAATACAGAATTTTAACAATTCTGGACAAACATTCCCAAGTTTCCTTTGATTAAAATGGAAGTTTTTAACTCCTGAATGCCACAGAGGTCTCAGTTATCTAAGTCCTTAATTTACATTAAAAGAGAAATGTACCCTAGGAAGAGTGTCTTTTAAAAGGATAGTGTCACTTTTATTTATAGTGGGGTTTATCCTAAGAATAACATGCACACTCCCACTGAGGAGATGCTTAGAAAGGATTTTTCCATAAGTTATTGTGATATTTGCAATAACTTTTGATTAACACCTCTCTCGGCAGTGGGTGTATGCATGTTTTACTAAGGAAATTATAAAGGTCTGTGTCAGGATGAAAAGTTGACTAATAAATATTGCCTCCTATATTGCTTAACCCCTTGAGAACTGCACAGTTCGGGGGTGAGGTGCGCAGGGGACCAGGGTGTGGGGCTGCAGGAAGGATGATCACAGGGAGCTGTGTAGGCATGCTGTGAGGACAAGATTCCATAACATGCCAGGACCATCACCAGTTCTTAAGGCACATCCAGAGATGACAGACCTGGCAAGTCATTGGTCATTAATCAAAAGAAACTGGAGAGGAGGAGATTTTATCCAACATATATCAGGAAAGGAGATTGAAGGGATATTCAGTTTGAGAACTAGCCAACAATATGTGCTTAACTCAGATGTCAAACTTTTTGGCTTCTTAAACTGAGACTGGAAGGTATACTAGAGGATAAAGTTTGCACAACAAGAAACAACTTCCGTATAGGATGCCAAAAACTAAACGGTAGTATACAGCATAAATCTCCAATATGATAAATAAAATCAAATATTTTAAAAATGATGACAAGTTATGAATACAAATTAACAATAATGGTAATATGAATGGTTAATGAAATGATAGTCCCCTAGGAATTAACAATAAATGAAAATTAGGTAATGATATAAGTCAGATGATAATGGAAATTAACAAATGGATGAAAAATGTAAAGATGAAAAGAGAGATGAATGAAATGGTCCAGAGTTAATGGATGATCAGGGAAATGAAATGATGAATGCTTATGAACAGTCAATGTAAAAGAGTCTCCCAAACCTTACAACTATTATCCTGGTGAAGCTCAATTCATAGATGGCCTTGGGCACCTCAAAGAAAGGAGTATCTAGAAATACTCGGTTTCTTCTCCCCACTTTATTTCTCACTCTCCAGTTGGGAGTGTAGTGGGGATGGAAGTTTGATTTCATGAATAGAGACTGAGTTATATTGGAGGCAACATATTATTATTAGGTTAATATTGTGATGTTGTTGGGTGGTAAAATAGGTATAGTATTTGATTTTGAATGTGGGTATTGTGGTACACACATCCAGTATTAGGAATGTACAATATAGTGGAGTAAGGGCCAGCTATATGTTTTTGAATTATATAGGAGCAAGGTATTTTTAAAATTCACATGAAATTAGTATGATACACATTTTGAACATTCGGACTATCCTGAGTTTAGTATATAGATAGATAGTTGGCCCCTATGTATATAGATGGGCCAGTAACTATTAGTATGATATAATTATAGTCACCATTCAGGATTACGTATATTGATGGTATATAGAGGAGTTTTAATATGGGTTAGTATTATTAGGATACTATGATTTACAGTACAATTAGAGTAAAATTACTAGGATTGGGGGCTACGATTGGGGGAATTATAATAATGGAAATAATACAATTTATTAATATAAAAGAAGAACTATTAGAGTTAATATGACTCATGAGAGTTAATATGATAAGAATGTGATGACGTGGAATAAGATGCATGATCCTATAAGCATTGCAGCTTGTTCATGTATATCCAACTTATTTTTAATTATAAAGACCTGCAAAGTATATATAACCCTTTACATTATGTATGGGTTATAATGAGAAGTAATGCTTTGGACAGTGGGAATATTTAGATACATAGGATTAAGTAATATGGTAAACTATATGGTTAAATATATTAAATGATTTACTTCTGAGAAGCAAGTGTATAAAAAAGAAAATATGAAGTCAACTTAGTAAACTCCCTAATGAAGAAGCAAGTATGCTTTGAAACACATTAGAGAAAAGACACCGGTTATTGTCCAGTGGGGCCTCAGTTTGTTGGACAGCCTTGACTCTTGAGCCCTACTCTGACCCCATATAGAAATTGAGGTTTTAGTGTGGGAAATTTGATTTTATTGGTTATTATTTTAAATTTTTTTTTTTATTTTAGTTTTTTTCACAATTCATGTTATTTACATGATTATGTACAGATTTTTATATTTTGTATTAAAATTGATGATGTTTATTGTATTGGAGTTATTACTGAGCGATATTGGGATCCCCTCTTTTTTATCTGCAGGTAAAGAGAGACATTTAATTTGTTACATATTATATGAGAATCCTCCCTATGATTTCCCTTCTTCTTCATCTGCAAGAAAAGAATAAGTGAGACATTTCATTTATACCATTTGGGTAATTGACTAGATTATTAATTGCAACATGTTATACGAGTATCCTTTCTATGATTTCTGTGAAGCGCTTGATATATAATAAATACATAAAGAGTTAACCCTTTGAGTGCCAGATAGTGGTGTAGTCATGCGCTGGATAATGGACAGAGAGAAGAAACCCAGCACTCACAGAACTATTAAATAAAGAGACAATCTTATTACATGATCATCATCACTGCAGGATGAAGGCCTCCTCAGCAAGCCTCCAACAACTTCAGTCCTCTGTCTTTTGTTGCCATTCTGTACCAACAAATTTGGCAATTTTATCTATCCATCTTGTCTTTGGTTTTCTTCTTGGGTGTCTAGTATCAAGTGGATTCCATTCCAAAATCAGTTTGGTCCTTCTTGCTATGTGGCCTGCCCATTCCCATTCCAGGCGTTTTATTCTTTTAATGATGTCATAGACCTCTGTTTACTGACGAATCCATGCAGACCTTCTTAGGTCTCTTTTTCTTATGTTTAGAATCTGCCACTCCATACTTCCCTTTGTAACCTTCAGGTTTTGTATGGCTTTGGCATTCAGTGTTCATGATTCACAGCTATATGTAAGGACTGGGAAGACACACAGGTCGAAAATCTTTTGCTTGAAGCAGAGTGGTAAATTTGCCTTAAAGGGTTAGTAATGCCCAAAATAAAGTTGATGCTTTATGTTAGATTTTGCAAAAATAACATATTTGGAAATAGTCCTATCTCTCAAACCTTTATGGTTTGAGAGATATCCTCTGTTAAAGTTCCCCTCTCCCTTCCCCTGACATCAGCTGTAAGCTGGCAGCAGGAGTTCCTGGTCCGGGGACCTTCAGGCAGCTCTTCATCAGATCAGTGTCAGCCGACATGAGAAAGCTCTTCAGCAGAGCTGCAATAGTGAGATTTAAAAAGAAATACTTCTTTGGAACTGTCTAGAAAGTGTGCTTGGTTTGTAAGCAAGTATTTCTTTTTAAATCGCGCTATTGCAGCTCTGCTGAAGAGCTTTCTCATGTCGGCTGACACTGATCTCCTTCTGTCAGCTTTACACATGTCATCAGGAGGAGGGGATCTTTAACAGAGGAGATCTCTCAAACCATAAAGGTTTGAGAGATAGGATTTTTTCTAAATACGTTATTTTTGTAAAATCTAACATATAGCATCAACTTTATTGTGGGCATTACTAATCCTTTAAAGACAGTACTACTGAGCTTTCCAAATGCTTGTCATCCCAATTTTATTCGTCGCTCAATTTCCATCATGGTGTTTCTATCTGTTGACATTTCCTGTCCAAGGTAAACATATCTGTCAACTTCTTCTACTTGTTGTCCATCTACTGTTAAACATGACTTGTTTTGCTGACCATCTTCAGATCAAAATTTGTGATTTCCTGTTATAGCTCTTCAATGCGTTTGTGCAGTTCTTCAGGACTACGGGTGAGCAAAAAGTTAGAAAAATTTCCTGCATGGCTTTTCCCAAAAAAAATTTAAAAAATTGTTCACTTTTTTTCACAATTTTTCTCCTTTTGGCCATTGCCAACACATTTTTCACCTATGTTTCCTATGCTGTAACATTTCCCACCACAATATTACTTCTAAGGGCTGCAGTAGAGAAATAAGTAGCTGAAAGTCAAAGTTGTGAGTCATACAGCAACATATGACTTGAAAAAAAATGTTATCAGGCTGAGTGCCTTTGTCCACAACACTAACTTCCTGCTTAATTAACACTGGCACATATTTCAGCAGGGTGCAACACGAGACATCAATTATTTAAAGTCTCTGTTTTCAACTAAAATGAAAGGGCAACATGATGTCAAGAGATAAAAATTCACTACCTACAATGTGGCAAATGTGTATGGTACACATTACTTATTGGTCATAGCGCTGGTCCCAAGTATGGTAGATCCTAGCAACCCTTCTACACATCCTTCCTCCTCCTCCTCATATGCGCTTCTGTTAATATATTTGCCCTGGCTTTCTCTGTCATGTGTGGTTTCTGCTGATACTCAGATGGTATGAGATGTTGGTTCATTTTTAAGAATGTTAGTCTCCCAACATTGCTTCTTGACAGCTGTATCCTATGGTCATTCACAATGTAACCAGTTTCACTGCAAACCCACTCGGACTCAACACCTGCTGGAAGGCAACTAAGGGTTTCCACTGCAGTACTTATCAATGCTGGACACACACACTGTTGTTTGACAGTAGGCCATGGGGTCAAGTATGCAGAAACCATCTCACATGCAGTGGGACCACTCCTAGGAGCTACATGGTGTACCTGTGTGTCAGTTACCAACTCATACTCAGGAAGCAAGTTCTAAAGACATGTGCCGCAACCAATGCCACCAACACCATCAATGTTGCATTTTTGCCGCCCCTGCTGAGAGCCATGAATTTCCCTGTGTTCAGAATGGGATGTTCTGGTTGATAATATAGCTGCTCCTGCTACTGGTTGAAATGCTTTGCTGCCTTCTTTTTCACTATGATGTCTAGATGTTTTTTTGACTTAACTTTCTCCCTCCACATTGCAAGCCTCCACTGGATCAATAAGCATATCTCTATATTCCTTGACAGAATCTGATTCCTCGGAGAGATGCTGCTGATCCTCATGACTCCTTGGTGATTTTGCAGAAATGCTGAAATTTTGAGTTTAAAGCAGGGGTCCAGCAAAGTGGCAATAATTCCTCATTGCTTTTAATGGACAGTATGCGAGGATCTTGTTCAAAGCACGCCAACATGTCCGTGACCAGCTGGCGCATGTCTGTGTTGTCATTATGGTAAGATTCCTCAGCCATGCTCCTAATTTTTTTCTGCAATTAATTTATCAGTGGTAGAATTTCCCTAATTCCTTACCTGTGTGACTCACCAGCATGGTTGCCTCAATGGGTTTCAGCAGCTCACATACAATGCACATTAGTTGCCATTGGTCAAGTGACAAAGACGCTCCCTCCAAAGCCCTCCAGTTTTGCATGGTGTACTCGCGAATGGCCTTATACTGCTTGTACAAATGCGCTACATGTATAGTATGAAATTCCACCAGGTAAAGACCTCCATTTTCACCTGGTGATGTGACAGGTTGCTACTCTCTTGCATGGAATATACAACTTCACACTGATTTAACCCTCTGAGTGCCAGAGAGGTATCTAACGCATTACACCTTCTGTTGGTTTGTACATACTCACCTTTCTGAATAATACCCTTAGGGCCTAATTCAGCCAGCTAAAGTGAGCAATCATGGAACAAATCAACTGCACCACGGGGAACAAATGAAATTTCCACAAATTCCTATCAATTAAATCCTTTGAGTGCCAGAGAGATGACCAGTGCATTGAAATGCAATGTGTTGGCTACATTTCTGGCATTCAAAGAGTTAAATGGAGTTTTACCCCTAAAATGCTAGGGAAATCTCCATCATATTGCAATGCAATACACTGGAAATCTCTTATTCATTTTAAACTAAAGGAATTTGCATGTGTCTTGTCGTGCTGTTGGTTTGTCCCAGAACTGCGGCACTTTAGATTGATAAATAAGGTGCTAAGGGTCTTATTTACAAAAGAAAAATAAGGATCGATTCAGGAGCAAAAACAAATAACACTTTCCATTGATCTGAATGAGGCTTTTAAACGCCTTGAATGCTAGAGAAGTCTTCACACGTTGCTTTGCAATGCATTGAGACCTCTCTAGCATTCAAGGGGTTAAAAGATGCCTATTAGAATATGTGGAATGCTTACTTCTCTCCTATAATGCAGCTGTCTTGCCCCGGAATTGATCCTATGTCCTTTTGTGAATAAGGCCCTTAGCACCTTACTCACCAAGCTAATGCGCAACAAACCAACAGCACCATGAAATGTAAATTTAGCAGATTGCTTCTGATTTTGGAGATCAATCAATCAGATCAAAGGGAATTTTAATTCTTCCCATTTAATAGAGATGGTCTGTTCCAGAACTACACCTCTCTAGTTTTGATGAATAAGGGCCATACTAGCATAGAGAGCATAGCTCCAATTGGTCCTCATATAACTAGGATCATGTAACTCTGTATTTCAATAGTTTACATTAGTAGAGTAATTCAATTCTAAAGGATCCCCCTCTCTCCCCTTTCACTTACGTCATGCTTCCCTTCTGAGCTTACCAGATAGAGAGCAGCAAGGGACAATCTTCATTGAGCATAACGAAAATCCTACCCTCCTTTGTCAAGGGGGGGCAGGGTTTTCCTTATATTCAGTAGATGAAGATTGTCTCTCGCTGCGCGAGGACCAGATTCCACATCTGAGGGGAGGTGGCTAAGGGTAGGTAAAAGGGGCTGGGGGATCCTTTAGAATTGATTTACTCTTGAACTACAAAATGTAAACTACTGAAATACAAGGCTACATGATCCTCGTTACAGGAGGATCAATCGGAGCTGCATTTTTATTCAGCTATTACCATCCCTTGAACGTCTAAGAGCCCAAGCATCTGCAAGCATGAATGGTTACTAAGGCCTCTGGGAAGTTTGTGCATTCATTCCTCCCGTGGGCAATGCGCTGAAGATGCCTAGAGCATTAAACGGGTTAAAATCCCCATTTATAGCAACAAAACTGTGAACATTTTTTATCTATCCCCTATGGTACAGTTGGTTTATTCCAGAACTTCTCTGCTTTGCTTATAAACATAAGGCCCACCTGGAGGAATGCGCAAATACAATATGGCGCAATAACCTTCTATCCCTACAACTATGTAAATGTAATTGACTATGCTATTTGCTCTGAAAATTCTCCCTTCAATGTCGCTTACGCCAAAGAGAGGGCAGTGGGTTAGTCAATAATTCAGTGAGCCCATTTCCTAAATACCTTCTTTAATGTCATGTATTAATTTTTTGAGTGCTACAGATTTGATGGGGAGCCAATAACAAAAAAAGAAGAAATCTGAGATACTCAATAGTTCCCATCAGCTTTAGTCTGCACACTGAGACAGACTATCAGTCAGAAATTGCCACATAGCTCCCTGTGGTCGGGTGTGTTGATGTGATGGTCTTTGCTTCTCTCACGTTTCAAAAGTCCCTCATAGAAAGCCAAATTTTAGTCTTACCTGTTAAATCCTTTTCACTTAGTCCATACAGGTTACCGGTAACTCTGGGAGGCGATCCGCCCCTTTACGTAGGCAGGAACATTTCTCCAAATGTATGCAGGGGGCGGAGCCTCCCCTCCCTCCTCAGCTGCTTCCCAGTCAGCTAACACCAGAATGATTTGAGACCCTACTAACTGACCAGAAATAGAGAAGAAGACTCCTGTGAGCATGCCCCGAAGGACTCCCACAAAGTGTCACAGGAGAGCCAAGCATGGTCTCTTGACAGGGAGGGAGACCAGTAACCTGTATGGACTAAGTGAAAAGGATTTAACAGGTAAGACTAAAATCCTATTTTTACTGTCGTCCAATACAGGTTACTGGTAACTCTGGGATGTCCAACCATTGAGTTACCCTGAGGTGGGAAGGAGGCAAGGACCAGGTGCAAGGCTCCCAAAGTCACCAGGACCTCCATGAATCTACCGGACAGAGATCCCAACAAAACAGAAGTGTCAACAGACACCAACTAGGGGGAAAAACAGACCCCAGGAACCGTTACACAGCACACTGAACTACAGCCAACAGGGCTCAACAGTAAGGAAGCACTACGAACCTCAGAAGAAGATCCTAAATAGGCAGTACTGCCTCCAGGACCTTCCTCCCAAAGCTGGCATCAGCCGAGGCCAGCACATCCACATGGTAGTGCGTCGAAAAGGTGTGCACAGAGGACTAACTGGCCACCTGGCACAGCTGATCAGCAGACGCTTGATTTTTGTAGGCCCAAGAGGCTCCAACAGTCCTAGTGTAGTGGGCTGTGACCCGAAAGGGAACATGCTTATCCCTCAATTCGTACGCCTTACGAATAGTAGACTTAATCCAAGATGCAATAGTCACTTTGGATGCCGGTCTCCCAGCCCTAGGACCCTCCGGAATGACGAACAGTGTCAGACTTCCTGATGGACTCCGTGCGATGCACACAGAACTTGAGACAACGCAAAACATCCAACAAATGGAGATCCCTCTCTTTATCGGAAGAGGGGTTAGGGCAGAAAGAAGGCACCACAATCTCCTGATTAATGTGGAACTCAGAAACCACATTAGGTAAGAACTCCTTAGAAGTGCGAAGTACCGCCTTTCCTTTGTGAAACACCAAATAGGGTGGTTTACAGGAGAGAGCTTGCAACTCCGCCACCCGGCGGACTGACACAATAGCCAGAAGAAAGGCCATCTTCCACGACAAAAGACGTAAAGGAATGGTAGCCAAAGACTCAAAGGGAGGACGCTGGAGAACTCCCAAAACCAGATTAAGATCCCACAGAGGAGCCGACTCCGAAAAGCAGGATGCACCTGGGCCACGCCCTGGAAGAAGATCTTGACATCAGGAAGAACAGCAATGCGCTCCTGGAAAAAGACAGAAAGCGCCAAAGTCTGAACCTTAAGAGAACTCACACAGAGTCCCCTATCCACACCGTCCCGCAAAAAAGCCAGGACATTAGGAAGATGAAAATCGTGAGACAGGTCCCTGTCAGCACACCAAGACAGAAAGGTCGACCAGACCCGGTTATAGATCTTGGACGAAACAGGCTTACGAGCCCGAAGCATGGAGACACCACAGCAGGAAAACCCCTTCTTCTTCAAAATTGAGGATTCAACCTCCAGGCCGTCAAATGGAGACGATAAACATCCTCCTTCCACAGATAACCTTGAATCAGAAGATCTGGACGAGAGGGAAGCGGAAAGGGCTCTGACAGAGCCAGAAGGTCCGGATACCAGGACTGACTAGGCCAATTTGGAGCAATGAGAATGACCAGACAACGCTCCACCTTCAGCTTCTGGATCACCCTGATCAGCATTGGAAGGGGGGGGAAGATGTAGGCCAGGGAAAACGCCCAAGGAATCGACATGGCGTCAACCGCCAGAGAGTCTCTCCACCTGGAGCAGAACGTTGGAACCTTCCTGTTGTACCTGGTTGCCATCAGATCCAGCAGAGGCATGCCCCACATCTGGGTCAATAGTTGAAACACTTCCGGATGGAGTTCCCACTCTCCGCTGTCGACTGTGTGACGACTGAGAAAATCTGCCATGACGTTGTCTACGCCTGGAATGTGCACCGCAGAAACAGCGGGAACGTGAACCTCCGCCCAGGACAGGATGGCCTTGACCTCTAGCCACGTGGCAAGACTTCTTGTCCCGCCCTGCCTGTTGATGTAAGCCACGGCGGTGGTGTGGTCTGATTCCACTTTGACCGGACAGTCCTCCAGCTGAGATTCCCAATGGCAAAGAGCATGGAAAATCGCCCGAAGTTCCAGAATGTTGATGGGGAGAAGAGACTCCTCCAAGGACCACTTCCCCTGAGCGCTGAAGCGACCCAAGACAGCACCCCAGCCCGAGAGACTGGCATCCGTCGTGATCTTGGTCCAGTAATGGATCCGGAAGGGTCTCCCCTTCAGGAGATGGGAAAGGTCCAACCACCATTCCAAGCTCAACTCGACATGAGGAGGTAGAGATACTGACAGCTTCAGATGATCCGGTCGATCCCTGCACGTCTGGATCACAAACCTCTAAAGTTCCCTGGTGTGGGCCATCGTAAATGGCGCCGCCTCTATCGTGGAGATGAACTTCCCCACCAGTGAAGACAACTTCGGCACTGGGATCCGCTTGATGCCAGAATCCTTGCAACTTGTTGGGCAATTTAATGAGCCACCTCCTCTGGCAGAAACACCATACCCTTTTGAGTGTCGAACAGCAGACCCAGGAATATGAGACGCTGGGATGGAGACAAGTCCGACTTGTCCAAATTCACTATCCAACCGTGACGGGTGAGGGCATGAATGCAGGTCTGAACCTGCTGATGAAGGAGTTCCGCAGATTCCGCTTTCAATAGCAAGTCGTCCATGTACTGAGTCACTCTTATGCCATCCCGATGGAGGGCAGATATCGATGCTCCCAGAACTCGTTGGAAAACCTGGGGAGCAGTTGTCAGTCCAAACGGAAGAGCTGAAAACTGAAAATGACCCCTGGCGCAGGCAAATCTCAGCTACTGCCTGCTCGCTAGATGAATAGGGATGTGCAAATATGCATCCTGAAGATCCAGAGAAGCAAGAAACTCCACTGGAGACATGGCGCCAAATACAGTGCACAGAGATTCCTGGTGATAGTGGGTCTTCACCACAAAGGAATTGAGATCTTTGAGATCCAAAATAGGACGACCCCTGCCGTCCTTCTTGGTCACCACAAAAAGGTTGGAGTAGAACCCCAAACCCATGTTCATAGGAAGCACTGGCTCCAGAACCTCCTTGTCCAAGAGATCCTGAATAGCGCCGTTGAACATAAGCAGTTTCTCTGCATCTTGCGGAGAACGAGTGAGATGAAAACGAAAGGGAGGAAGGGAAAAGAAAGGGATCTTGTATCCCTCTGAGACCACCTGTAAAACCGATGGGCCCATCATATATTCCTCCCAGACCCTGCGAAAGAGGTGGAGGCGTCCCCCCACGGCAGGGTGCGGACCCGGGTTCGGCGAGTCATGCCGAAGCAGCCTTGGCAGTCTTGGGCTTGGAAGCAACCTTGGGCTTCCAGGACTGCTTGGGCTTGGAGAAGGGACGCGGATCGGACGGGACTGACTTGGTCGTCGAACACGTCTGTCTGAAATGAACGAAAGGACCAGTAATGCTTAGCCGGCATTACCCCCAGTAGCCTCGCTAATGAGCTCCTTGAGCTCAGACCCAAACAAGGAAGTACCTTGGAAAGGCAAAGAAAGCAAAACCTTCTTAGATGCAGTGTCAGCAGACCAAATCTTAAGCCAAAGCACACGCCTGGCTACCACAGAAGAGGTAGAAGCCCTAGCCATCATGCGGACAGCGTCAAAAGCAGCATCAGAAACATAATTCTGGGCCTCAGAAATATTAGCAAGCAAGCGCAATTGTTCTGAAACAGGCACGTCCTGACAGACCGCCGTGGTGAGTTGCTCAGTCCAGACCGCAATGGCCCGGTTAACCCACGCCACAGCAAAGGCTGGACGCATAGCAGTACCAATAGAGGCAAAAATAGACTTGAGGCAAACCTCCAACTTTTTGTCCGTCCAATCCTGTAAAGCAGAAGCATCAGATACAGGTAAACCAGTCGATTTAGACAGTCTAGAGACAGGGGCATCCACCTTGGGAGGATGAACCCATTTAGGCAGTTCAGCCTCAGAAAAGGGATAAAGTTTAGCAAACTTTTTCGAGACTGAAGAGGACTTGTCAGGATTTTTCCAAGCATCCGAAACCAAACGTTCAAGAGTAGGGTTAGGAGGAAAACAAGTAACAGCTTTTGCCGGGTTCTGAAAGACATCAGTTGGGTCAGAGGGAACCTCTTGACTCAAGGGAAGGTTGAGGGTGGTCAGAACGGCTCTAATTAAGCCCTCAGCAGAGAGTTCAGGGTCACATTCAAAGGGGTCTCCAACAGATCTGGAAGACTCAATAACTGTACCATCCTCAACATCAGAATTTTGCAACAATTCTTCCACAGAAGAATCAGACACATCAGGTGCCCCCTGTGGTTTAGGCAGGGAGGTCCTGATAGTAGAGGGAGCCTGCCATAACTGCAGTGCACCCTGTACCTGAGAGGGAAAGAGTTGAAGAGTGGACATGAGGTCCCTAGTTGCAGCCTTAAACTCTTTAACCCAAGCTGGCTCTATTGCATGGCTGGAAAGCCCTGGGTTGCTGTCAGGACCTTCTGAGCATGCTGGGCATAAATGACCAGAGAATTCCCTAGGCAGCCCTGAATGACAGGAGGAGTAAAACGCAATGGGGGATACTGATACCCCAGCCTCCTTAGTCTTAGGTCTAGTCCCAAGCTCCAGTGGTGTAGACATACTCACAGTGTCAAATATACCCCACTGACAGAAATCACCCAATTTAAGTGTGAGAGATTAAATATTCACCCCAGAAACGTTAAAAACTAAACATATCTGGCAAGCGAAGGGTTAATCAACGGAGAAGAGGGAGAAAGTCCGGTCCCTGCGTAGTATACTCGATGAGAAGAACTCACAAAATGGCTGCAGCGAAGGGAGCCAATCAGAAAAGAGGCGCGAAACGAGCGTTCATGGGAAACGTAGTTTTTCTCAAAAAGTACCCCAAAGCAGTGCCCAAAGCCCCCCAAGTCCCCCAACACACTTGAACATGAAACCGGATGAAAGAGCAAGGGAAGACAAACAAAATGAGCCCACTCTGAAGTCGCTATGTGAAGCGGTTCCAGAGATACGTCCCACACAGTGTAAGCCCATAGAGAGTAAAGGAGCAATGGCGGCTATGCGGTAAAAGCGCACCTTAAAGGCACGGAACATAAAATGTAAGAATATTAACCCCAATAATAAAAAGGTTAAAAACACATATTGAACACATGTACATGATGAGAAAGCACTATCCCATAAAGAAAGTGTAACAGAACCCCCAATAAACAAGTCAACCCATCAAAGGGTTGAAATGCCATATAGACTGCTCCAAAACTCACAGACATACACATATATACATCATATATATATATATATATATATATATAGATATATATATATATATATATATATATATATATATATATATATATATAAAACACCCAATGAGTGCTGGAGTGCGCAATGAGAACTCCCAAATACAAGCCCAATTTTTAAAGGGACACTGTGGGTCAAGTGGACCTTCAGGACTCAAAGGGTGGCTCACCTTTCTGCAGGTCTTCTGTCTTCAGGTCACCATGCAAAGAAAGGATTATCTCAGAGGATAATCCCCCAGGGAAGTACTTGAAACCAAGTTGTTCCCCCATTGGGGCATAAGGTCCACCAAAAATCCCTGGACACTGAGCTAGCCACTTTGGAGAGGGCATTTGTCAGTCATGGTAACCCGCCTAATGGTGGTATTCCATATTTGACAGAAAACAATAAAAAGACTAAAACTGAAGAGAGATGTTCTCCACCTGGTGTGTACACACCCAGGAACAAATCATTCTGGTGTTAGCTGACTGGGAAACAGCTGAGGAGGGAGGGGAGGCTCCGCCCCCTGCATACATTTGGAGAAATGTTCCTGCCTACTTAAAGGGGCGGATCGCCTCCCAGAGTTACCAGTAACCTGTATTGGACGACAGTGAAAAGAATATTTCTTTACTTGAAACACCGAATATACCAAAAAGAATACCTTTCACAAGCGCTAAATATAATTGTGTTAATCTGACAAATGAATGTGAATAACAAAATATAGAATAAAAATACATGCGTAGACACAGACATATAAAACCAAGTATAAATGCAAGGCTACTGTTGGATCCGCTCCATATACCTTGGTGTGTGTGTGTAAAAGATTTAAAGGCATCCAATAACCCACACTAACAGTACATAGATAGAATAGATTAGCACATGCCTATCGTGCGGACCCCAGTAACTGACCAGTGTAAAAGCTATGTGCTTTTACCATTGTTTCAGGGTCATAACAATAAATCCACAACCTGTCAATATTACACAATCGCTAAGAATGTTGTACCTGAAAGTAATCAGGCAAAGAACACAAATTGTCTGACTGTTATGAGCATTTCTTGCATTTCAGTTGTGTTTCATTTATGTTTATATTTTGCTCAATACTGAAACATGTTTTGGCAATTGCCAAAAAAACACATTCTAACAAAAAGTAATCTCACGGTGCTCTGGCACATTGCAAAGTTGGGGTTTGATAGCATGGTAAGAAGTGAAAAGTCACAGTAATAGACCCCACCCACTGACATCAGCAAACACCATGTGTTCAACAGCAGCTGCATCATTCACACTTCATACATGCCTGTGTTCTTTAAGGGGTGAATGTAATTTGTGGTATTTCACTAGAACATGTCCTCCCAGCAAGCAAAGTGTTCATATGCAAAATGTTTCAGTACATAAATTCTACTTACTACATTCTAGCAACCTAAATTAACCCCTTGGATAGTAGAAATATCTCCAACACATCGCAATGCAACATACCCTATTAAACTTTAGCCCCTCCCATTGCTCCACCCACTGATGCCTGGCACAAAAAATACTCTCACCATAGTTATTAGCATAACTAGTCAATTAACAGGTTAACCCTTATATGATTATAAAAAGAGCAATCCTACCTTTACATAAAAATGTCAAAACCAAGAGTAGAAAATATATTCACAAATCAGCAGAAGCAGTTAAACACATGAACAGGTTAGTGTTAAGGGTTAAGTACTGACACATATATAGTTTACATATTCAGGTGATCATCAACTCCACAATGATTAAACTCCCGGCTACCTCAACCCTTTGGGTGCCAGAGCTATGCATTGAGTACCCCTCTGGCACTCAAAGGGTTAATTGGTTCTGATGATTTCTCAGTATTTTTCTACTCTTGGGTTTTATATTTTTATGTAAGGAATAGGATTACTCTTCTTATAAGGGTTAAACTGTTAATTTACTTATTATTTTAACTAATATGCTGATGTGGTTCCTGTGGCCAGTAAGCCTTCTAATAGTTCAGTTGGTGGGCAATTTGTTTAATACCCGAGAAAGGCAGGTGTTGGTCCATCAGAAAGAGACATTGTTTTGCTTCTAAACACATTCATAGTGATTGTTGGGTGTTTTTGTACTGAGTGAGATCTCCAACCTTTGTATTATTAACTCTATTGACCTGACAGGAGCCTGGGGTAGTTTCTGAACCGGATAAAAAGAAATGTGCATGGTTTTGAAATATTCCTGCGCATGAGTCCTTGCTATATTTATTAACTGTTATTTGTCTCCTATAGTGAATTTGGTTTGCAGAATAAGAACATAAGTGTATCTTCTGTGTCAGGCAACAGTGAATGTAGGTGGAGTGAAGTGATGAATGGAGGCGTGGTAATGGGAGGGGCTAATGGTGTCTTCCACTGGACCCCAGCTGTACATAAATATTTATTTAATGCAGCAACTCTCTTACCTGCTCACTAACACTTTATCAGTACCCTCATTGTTAAGTGGGAGGCATATACTGGGGCATGGAAGACAAAATATGACAAGTATCCCTTGTGTCTTCGTTTTTTAACTTTCCTTGTCCTCCTTTTTATAGACAATTGTATTTTTCTAATAAAATGTTATTTGTATTGACATGGTAAATGGAAGAGTGACAGCTTTTTCTCTGACATTTTTCCTTAGGGAATTTCTTTTTCTTATGTCTTATTAAATCTGTCGTTCAAAGTGAATTAAAGTGTTACAGATGGTGAACTCCAGTTTCAATGTTTATGAACTATAATAATTATTTTTACATGATATAAAATTATCCTAAATTTCACTTGACATAACCAATTACAAACAATATAGGTCTTTCTCTTCTACAATATGATATATATTCTAGGTAAATATGCGTATTAAGCTAGCAGGCATATACGTATTTTTCCATTAAGTATACACTGCCACCTGCTGGTCTATATGCAGGTAATACAAGACATTCAACAGCACAACCTGGAACATAAAAATTCCTATTAATTTAAATAGGGATTTTTATATCTTGAATGCTAAGTCTCCCATTTAAATCATGGGAATTTACACAAACCGCACCATAGTGAACAAATAAACATTCCCACAGATGTAACTCTTTATGGGCTAGAGAGAAGCTCAATGCATTGAGAAGCAAAGTGCTGCACACTCTTAAAGGGATAGTAATGTTTCATAATAAAAGCAGCTCTAATTAATCATCATAGTATTTGGACTTTGGAGAGTGTTATTTCAATTCTGTCAAGAGTTGTAGTTCAAGAGTAATTCAATGACAAAGTATCCCCCTCCCGCACCTTTTACTGATGTGACACTGCTCACCCAAAGCAGAAGGGAGGTGCCCAGGTAGATTACAGAGAGGGACAATCTTCAATTAAGATAAGGGCAAAACCTGAAAAGCTTGTCAAGGGGGGCAGTGATTTCATTGTTTTCATAGGAATAAGAGTGTCCCCTTCTGTTATCTGTCTAGTCTATGGACTGCATCCCACATCTGAGAAGAGATGGCTTACACTAGGTAAAAGGGGCGGGAGGGGAAAACTTTGCTTGTGAATATCTCTTAAACAATAAAGGTTTGAGAGATAAGACTTATATCATTCTTCATGTTTTTTTAATGCCTACAAAATAAAATAAAGTTAAAACAAAGTATTACTACCCCTTTAAATGGTTAACTGGTGCTTTTAACCCCTTGAATACCAGAAGTCTGACCCTTTGTTTCAAAATATGTTGTAAAGTTCTAGTATTCATGGATTTTTAGTCTCATTTAAATAAAGGGGAATTTGTGTTTGTTTCCTGTGGTGCAGTTTGTTTGTAACAAATGCATAAAAAATAGGAACAATTGCTTTACTCTAGAACTAATCTTATTTTCTATATGTACACAACATTCAGTGTGCTCATCTTCTGTTCAATTCTCAAGCAAACACTGGAGGTGGTAAAATTCTTCATTACTATATAAAGTGATACTCTATTTTGTACATTTATAAGAAAACAATGACACCTGGTGGTCACACATGGTGTTTACAGCAGTACATGTGTTTTTTTTTTTTTTGGTCTATGGCAACCTGCCAAAAAGGAAAATCATGATCCTAAGATCATTAATGGCTACTAGTAGACAGGGAGATGATTCATGCTGAGTACTGCTTGTCAAATCTTTAAAGCGGAATTATCACCTAGATTCAAACTTTTATAGTGGGTTTTAATAGTTAACCCAACATTAGGGCTGGGTGTATTTTGTAAAAAAATTGCTTACATGTGCAGATATTAGTCCATCAAAATTGGGCACTTACGCTTTCTGCAGGACTGAATGTCCCACTTGACTTCCCAGCTGCCCCAGGGAGCGCATTCACGCTCCCCTACAAAGCTGAGTGTCTGTGCTGTAGCGTTACAGCTAACTCCGTGAACAATGCTACTGAGGTTGCAACCCCAGTAGCATTGTACACGGAGTTTGCTGTAACACTCCAGCACAGAAACCCAGCTTCGAAGGGGAGCGTGAATGCGCTCCCTGGGGCAGCTGGGAAGTCAAGAGGGACATTCAGTCCTGCAGAACGCGGAAGTGCCCGATTTTGATGGGCTAATATCTGCACTTGTAAGCAATTTTTTTACAAAATACACCCAGCCCTAATGTTGGGTTAACTATTAAAACCCACTATAAAAGTTTGAATCTAGGTGATAGTTCCTCTTTAAAACACTGAAGATGCTGATATGGCCAGTCTTGTAATGTAAAAGTTGTGCCATAGGGGACAACAAAAAATCCCAAGTGATTTAATATGGCTTTTAAACACTTTAATCCTAGAGGTCTCTAACAGACTGTCTTTCAATGCATCAGATACCTCATTACCATTTAAGGGGTTAAAAGACACCTTTAAATCAATATGGAATTTGAAACGTTTTATTGGTCCTTTATGGTACAATTGGTTTGCCTCAGAATTACAGTATAATTTCAGGTATAATATGCACATGCGTTTAATATGCAGGTGTCAATAATACCCAAGATTTTAAGGGTAAAAAGAGTGCATATGTATAATGTGCATCCTTGTTTCCTCCCTTTCACACTTATTTCCATTCACCCCCTCCAGATTCATCTGTGATCTTCCCACTGAAATCCTCTCTCAGCACTTTCACTTCCATTCACCACCTCCGACGGTCCAGTCCAGCAACCTTACATCTCCAAAGCGGGTGTCATGCTCAAATTTGCTGTCTGCCTCCTGTAAAGCCCTGTCAGGACATTTCACTGCAAGCCAATGGTGATGCCCTGTGAGGATCTCAAGGTCACAGTGCACAGAGATCTAAGCATTGGATCAATGGTATTGCCCTGCGAGGACACAGATCCTCACAGGGCATTACCATTGGCTTGCAGTGGAAGGTCCTGACAGGGCACTGCTGAAAGTGGGCCGCAAATGCAAGCATGCCACCCGCTTTGAAGATGCCAGGCTATCGGATTGGACCCTCTGAGGTGGTGAATGGAAGTGAAGGTGCTGAGAGAGGACTGCGGTGAGGTGAGGCGATCACAGAAGAATCCGGAGGGGGTGAATTGAAATAAGTGAAGGCATTGCAGTGCTGAAAGGAGGAAAAAAAATAGATATATTAATTTTATTTTCTCGTGTATCATACACACCCCCATTTCACATGAGATGAAGAGATGGAAATTTGTGAGTATTATGCCCGAGATTTTACAGTATTTGTTTTTAACAGATGATTTACAATATCTTCCATTTTGTTTTTGCCCAATCGTATTCTACACAGGCAGGCAACATAAGCTGACATATACTGTCCAACATGTTAGAATGCAATAGGGAGGGGCCACTAACATGCTGGAAAGGGTGCAGATCAAATTAGGATGACTTTGAAAAAAAAAAAAAGTAGATCCCAGGTCACTAAAGTCTGGGCACCTCTGGATTATAGAGTAATCAAAAGGCAATCTGGTGCTGGTAGAGTACCCTGACAACGATCTCAAAGGTGATATAGATAAATGTACCTTATAGACTTGTGTAAAGGTAGACGTGCCTTAAAGGGGATGTATCACCCCTATACCCTCTGCCTGTAAGCTGGAGTGCTCTCATTGGCTAGATATCGATCTTTGCCAATGAGACCGCTCCAGCTTACAGACAGAAAGTCTCCGTCATTGGAAGTGGCTGGATAGAAGGATGGGAGCAGAGGCAGTGTGACGGACTGCGGTTACAGAGCAGGTAACCGCAGTCTATTCAGAAGTAGGTGCAGGGCAGCATTTATTCCTTCATTTTCGACCAACTAGAGCTTTAAAGAAAAGAAATGAATAAACTTTTACACATATTCGCTATACAACTATTCAGGCTAACGTAAAGTTGTGATACATCCCATTTAAAGTGGACCATAAGGTTCAGTTTCTGTTACGGAGAGTTAAAATCTGTCTATATGCTGTACTGGACAGTTTTCTGTAAAATAAAGAGTTTTTGAGAAATCAGCACATTAGCACTTTAGATTATTTCCCTGCTGACTGTGCTAATTGGTTCTCTTTGAGGCCAAACTGATTGTTCACTGTGCTGTTCGAAAAGCCTCCATTGAGTGGGCTCTGCCTAGAGTCATCATTCATAGCACAGTGTGAGGTAATATAGACCAGGCAAATAAACATAAAGTTCAGCACGGTGCCACCAACAAATAATGTCTCATTTATCCAAAATGTTATATTACCTTCAAATGATTAGCACAACAGATGGACAGTTTTAAATGCTCTTTCAAGTGACACTCAATTTTCTTTTTTACATTATTTTTTATTGCAGTGGCATAATGTGTACTTTCAAAATGCCTGTACTTTTTATTTATTTTTTTTCCCATCTTTGTCTTTCTTCCAAATAACCCCCCCCCCATAATAGTAAATATACAGAGAAGCTTAGAAATAGTACTATTATACAGCATATGTAAAGTGTTATGAAGAAATCCTACTGCATCTGAGACTGACGGCCAGGCATCAGCACAGACCTCTTGGCCTCTCAGAAGAAGTAGGATTTCTTAATAACTTAATTACTTATGCTGGATAATAGTACTATTTCTAAGCTTATCGCTATATGAATAATTATTGGGGGGTACTTTATCAAAATGCATCGGCTACCCATCTCGAACCCGAAGTGTTAACCTTTTTTTTGTCCCTGAGAGGGAACTTTGTGAATTTGTTTCCAGAATGTTTTCTGTCTGTAACTGCGGAGAGTGCAACAATGTAAAAAGATACACTGTAAAATAATACAATGTAATTGACAAAAAAAAAAAAAAAAAAGGAGTAAAACAATGTAGAAAAACCTGCCACTACAGCATACAGATCACGGAGCGCTGCAGCGTATAAATAGCTCAGATTTCACACTCCCCAACTGGAAACAGAGAAACAGGGCACTCAATGTGAGGGACATAAAATTCTATGATTATAAAATGATTTAATATAAACAGGCAAGAGCGCTCACCTGTTAATATTAAATAATTTATTCTCTTTTCTAGTATGAGGTTTAGAGTTACTTTTCCCAATACACTAACATATTATTTGCATATTTTTCTTCACATTTCCCGGCTGATCTTTCAGCATTTGAGATTTAATCATTAGCGCTCACCTAGATAATTTTCCAGTCACATGATTATAAAATTAACTACATTTATCTTAAGGTGACAGGTCTACCTTAACACCTTAGCAACCACTGACGTGCCAGGACCGTCACGGCGGTCCGGCACTTAAGGACCAGTGACGGTCCTGGCACGTCAGCCCTGAACCGAAAGTAAAAAAACAAAAAAAAAAAAAAAAAAAAACCTTAAGGGGTTAAGTAAAGAAAATATCCTATTGTGGCATTTCACCATCTGAAAATGCTTATATGGTTCATATTAACCAAGAGTGGAGCTTTTTTCTATGGCTAATCTCATTCAGATAATTTACACTTCTTCACAATATGCAACAGGCAAGTGTGTGTGAGTATATGTGTGTGTGTGTGTTCACATGTATGTATGCATGTGTGTGTGTACATATGTATGTATGTATGTGTTTATGCATGTGTGTTTCTGGGTGTATGGGTACACGTGTTACCCCACATCCAGGCTAAGTAAAGTATTTGAGAATAGTTAATCCATCAAACTCCTTAAGGACATCATTAGTGTCCAACATATATAGTGATGTTTCAGTATATGGTTGTTGCTTTTATCTTCATAGATACTTACAAATCATTTAATCGATTAAACATAAAAATAGCATTTATGGCAAAAATGGTCTTGTTGCAACTACTGCAATGAATTCAGCAGGAAACACACAGCAGTATCTAACATTTTTACATTTGATCAGCTACTAGCTTGTAGTCATTACATTTAGGGCTGCAACAACTAATAGATATTATCGATAAAAATCGATTATGAGAATCATTGGCAACGATTCTCATAAATGATTAGTTGCAGCCCATGTTTTAAAGACATGCAATTGCATTTAGCAATCGCATGTCTTTAACCGCTTCAGTGTTATCTCAGAGTCTTGTTGTGTTACTACATTGCCTGTTTGGAATTTACTGCGTAACAGCCCTACAATGTCAGATAGGACTCTGAAGGCCCCGCACTTCATTCAGTGTCAGCTTCGGGTTCCGGGATCCAGATTGCAGGGATGCCGCTGTACGAGGGGCTGGGGAGCGGCGTGGAGAAGAAGTTGTTATCAATTTGGGGGAGACATTTACCAAGTGAGTGGGCGGGATGCCTGGAGTAGTGACACAGGGGTGACGTCTATGGCTTGGAGGACCCACAGCAGAGATGGAAGCAAAATGCGGCTTTCCAGCTGCTAATGGATTTTAACTCGCACCCAGCTGAGGATGATGGGGTTTAGAGTTAGGCAAAAACTGAAGAGCCACCGTTTGCTAAACTTTCAATTATTATCCATTTAACACTTTGAATGCAAGAGGGATGCGCAACGTACCAATCTGTCATTCCGAGTGTTAAGGAGCAGAGGGGCATAGCTCTGGTCCTTAAAGGGTTAAAATGTTTTGGTATTTCTACCAGTAATATTGGAGGTGACACAAGACCACCACTTTAATGCAGGATATTTATGTACAATGCTACAGGGAGGGTTGTTTGGGTCCCAGGGAATCCTTGCTGAATGTTTTGTTATTATGTTATTGTTATATCTTCTACGAGTGTCAAAACAGGGATTGAGAGCTCTGGCACATAGTGGGTTTGCAGCAGTTGCAGATTTCATGCACTACCTTATGTTGGTTTAATACCTTGAGTGTTGGAAGGGACTATCTATGGTTGGCATCTCAGTGGAATACCTCCCCTCCTTTCAAAACCTGACCCTGGAAATACAATTCCATTACAAACTTAACATGGCTCATTATTTTCCTGTATTTCTATCACTCTGAAGCGGTTGGTGAAATCCTAGCATGCACCAGGCTCTTACTAATTGATAGTAGCATTCATTAATAGCCAATGAATGGCTGCATAGAGATCTGCACAGTGATCAGAAGCTCTGCGCAATCACTTATTGGCTATTACTGAATGCTGCTATGTACTATCAATTAGTAAGAACCCGGTGCACGCCTGGATTTCACTAATCCCAGCATGCAGCGGCTGCCTCAGTGTGATAGGAATGTGATTGCAGCAATCACACTCCTGTCACTCTCAGGCAGTCTGTTTATGCTGAGAGCATGGCATGCCTGAGTGTGATGGGAGTGTGACTGCTGCAATCACACTCCTATCACTGAGGCAGCCGGTGCATGCTGGGATTAGTGAAATTATTAGCAAATGACAACGTTTCTGTAAATAAATAAGTGAATATATATATATTCGTAACACTTACTTTGTGGATTTTATTTTAAATATAAGGGAGAAAAATTGTATTTAATTTTTTCTATTTTTATCTGATTAATCGAAAAATTAATCGGCCAACTAATCGATTATGAAAATAATCGTTAGTTGCAGCCCTAATTACATTTATAAATTTGAACTTCCTATACCTTGTGCTTTCTGATTAAGAATCAGTGTAATTGGGTTAAAACATTTTAGTTTAGTTTTTGGAGAATCTAATCTCTGACCTGTGAGAAATCCTGCATAATCACTCACATGTCCAGAAAATCACTTCTCTCCTCTTTCAAATGCTGTTTCGGTCAGAGCTGTGGAATAAGTTAATGGGGAGGAATATTCATGCAAATCATTTCAAGATGGGGGCTTTCACTGAGGGAAAGGTTTGGAAAAGGGAGAGGAACTCTAAGAATTTTTAACAACATAGTGCTGAAGTTGTCCTACAACTAAGGATGTGCTATCCCATTTTCCTTTTTTTAATAGAGAATCCGAATTAAGTGCAGAGCTGAGAGAATGGGAGACATAGAGGAGAGTAGAAACATATGCTGTAAACTCACTCCTACAAAAGGGAGCTCACAGCATAGGCTATGCACCAGCTGCAATTACAGGGCTTTGACTGGATTCCCCCAGAGATTTCCTAGAGCTGTTTCAGCTTTGGTCCACCTGAAGCTCTCAAGGGGCCAAGAAAATGTTCATCCCAGACAGCCAACTTTAAAGAAGGTGGCCTCAACCCTAGTGGTGACTCTTGGAAGGAGGATATAAGCTGGAAAAACAAACATCAAACCAACTGAAAAAACAGGAGAATCAACAGGAAAAACATCTGTGCATCTGTTTTGAGGGAATACATAATTTCTTAAATATTATGAAAAGGAAAAAGCAGTCAACATACCAAGATGATGTTCTCCATTCTCCACCACCTCATTGACCTTTCTGGCTACTCGGGCTACAGCTTCTGCCATTTTCTTTGCATTAATTCGGAGCTCCTGTTCTTCCAGCTCGTAACACAACTGTAGTTATATTGGACGAAAGAGAAGTTATCTTAGAAGTTCCTGGTATTGCAATTTAATGATGTACTATTAGATATTTAAATATGTATCTTACTTAAAAAGATGGGTTCTATATTAATTGAAAATAAATATTTCTTTAGATGCACAGGATTCCTTTTTTATTTCTATATTTAAGATGAAACACATCTTAGAGAATACTGTTATGCTTTCTGCACAAATAAAGGTGCCCAGACACACAGTAAATTGGTCACTTGGAACCTCGCAATCTGGTCAAAACTGGACTTCAATTTACTGTTGCCTGTGTGGGTTCAACAGATCTGATCTGCAATATAGAATCGGTCACCTGTGGAGGTTTGAAAATTTTCATTGACCAGTGATCAAATTTGTGTGTGTGGGTGCGAACTGCATTATGTGTGGAGATAAAAACAGAGATCTGGTTGTCCAGTAATCAGACTGTATAATTCAGTGCGTGCAGTGGGGTTAGAAGCTATCTGTTAAGTGTACAATAAAATTGTGGTAATTTCAGACCAGAATCTGTGTATATGGGCACATATAATATGGTTTATCCACATCACAGTTGAACAGCTCCATGTGCAACATAGTATATGCCTTTCCAAGATAGCTAGAGCATGAACAGGGTATAATGCACTGAGGAAAAGTCCACAACTGATTAAGCCCCATGCATCAGAGATGCTTTTGTGGACATCCACTGAACATCATACTACTATGGTTGACCAAGTACTCTATTCAACATCAGTTCACAGTAGGTGCAGTTGGTACCATATAAAAGGATGCTGACTGATTATGAAACATAAATGCCTTAGCACCAGAAGGATGTTAGGCAGAGCAGGTTCACAAATGCATATGTTATGCAAAGGAACAGAACAATGAGTATTTTTCCTCCCAATGCAATATGCACAATTGGTGCCCCAATTATCTAGACATTATAGAACTACTTTGGCATTAGTTGACACTAGTGTCTGAAGGCCAATTTGGGCAATGTAAAATTCTTTAAAAAGAATAAAATTACCTGTTTACTGCTTGCATTTTGATAGCAAAACCCCCTTGAACACATGTACTGGTGGTATTTTGATAATATAGAACCCCACCTTGCCCATAGCCCTGATCGTACTTTGATAACATAGATAACCCCCTTTGCACATAGCCTTGGTGTTTTAATAACACCACCCCCTTGCACACAGCGCTGAGGGTATTTTGATAATACCGCCCCCTTGCAAACAGCCCTGGTGGTATTTTGATAATACCACCCCCATGCACACAGCACTAGTGGTATTTATTTAATACCTCCCCCTTGGACATAGCACAGGGGATTTGATAACACACACCTTTTCACACAGCCCTGGTGGTATTTTGCTAATTCTGCCCCCATACACACAGCCCTGGTGGTATTTTGATAATATACCCTCCTTGTGCCTAGTACGTTATGTTTCAGAACAATGAAGACTTGAATTTAAGTAATTAAATGGACAACAAATCCCTCCAGTCTGTTACAGCCATAGAAGGGTTGTAATAAGTGATGAGTGGTGCTTGATGTTCATTGGCAGAGTTTTCTAACCATCCAGTTCAACATGGCATTACCACCAATAGTAGTTTAACTGGTAACACCTGAAACTTTGTAGGGCAGCAGTAGTGTGTAAATTGAATTTCTCCAGTTGCTGCCAGACTTAACTCCCATCATTCATTGCCAATCTCTGGCTGGCAGGGAATGGGAGTTAAAATCTGACAGTAGCTGCAGGGCCTAGCTTTTCCCAACCTGAGTGTAGGGCAAATTAAATGAGGACGTGTCTAATGATGCCTTATTCTTTTTGCACTGCATTTAACCACACAAGGTATATAATAAAGGCAAACTGAGAGGATATTGCCATAAACCCCTTTGCATTGTTTTGCCCCATCAGATTAGGAAAAGACAAATCTTTATATCCCCAATAATGAGAAATGACTACTGCTGTTTTGCACATAATCCTTGTTGTTGAATTACAACTTACATCTGGGGATGATGGGAATTGTAGAGCAACAGCTGGAGGATTACAGGTTGCCAGATCCTGGTCTATGCTCACATATCTGCAATGGCTTTTGCAGGCAAAATAGACAAAACTAATTCTACAGTGTTATTGCATGATCGTTTAAATTTTTGGCAACCACTTTCTGGTAATCTTGGGTGTGCCCCTTATGATAATATAAATTATGCCTTCTGGGGCAGAATCATTTAGTTAAAATGACACAATCATGTAAAAGTAACTATAGTGATCTCAAAAGAGCTATCAAAATTACCTGTATGGTATTTAGGTATTTTTATATGGAAAACTAGTTTGATTTATTTAGATTTATAGATTATGTTAATTAAGACATGACAAGCATGTGGCTGTGTGGCTCCGTTCCCCACAGACATCCATCCTGGTGCAGACCTGGGGCCTCTGGCAGACTTCAACCTTACTGACTGCAGGCATGAGTCAGTAGTCTCCATTGTTGAAATCCATAGTGGAGACGCTCTTCCTTACTGACTGCAGCCGTGAATCAGTAGTCTACCTTGTTGCTACATTACGGGAGACTGTAGGTTATGTGTGCGTTCCATCTACTACCCTAAGACTACCAGTTGGCTTCGGCCTAGTCTCCAGCAGATGTGGTTGACCTGTCGGCAGGCTCCTATTTCTGAAAGAGTCGCTAGCCTCTCCTGTCACCCTCTGCTTACAGTATATTCACTCGTTGCCTATTGTTTATTATTCTAATAAAGGGGATTTTAACTATACTGTCTAACTCCTTGTCTTGTTTGAGACCCGTAACAAAAGTCCGAGGGAGTGCAGATTTCTGAGACCTCGTAGCCATTGCACACTGGTCATAAGAATTAGCTTCCAATAAATAAGCGTAATGGTGGGTATTTTTGCAGAATATAGCAAGTATAGGCGACCGGAGTGCAGGAGCCTCAGCAAGATGTGACCATACTCTCCAAGCTCCAGGCCACTCCCCATTCTAAAGTACTTTTTAATTCACATTTTGGGATGCACCATGGGCTCCAGATTTGCACCAAGTTATGCCAATTTGTATATGGGGCTCTGGGAGCATCTTTTTCTATGGAACCAAAAACCCACTGGTGGAAATCTGGTGCAAGTGGATTTTCACTTTACAATGAAAGGGACTTAATGCGGACATTGAAAATGTTTTTAATTAAATGTAGAATGGCTTTTTGACTCTTTTGGAGAATCTGTATACCATATGTATTTCTGGGTAATATTTATTATGTGTTGTACATGGATTATGTACAACTCATATAGCTTTAAAATTTGGGCAGAACTACTGCTATTTAAATCATGAAAATGCGCTGGAAAGGAGAGATTGATTTTACTTAAATAGTAAGACTCCAGAATAATATAATTGGAGGACTCAGCATTTATGAACTTAAAAATCAATTTTTAATGGAATTGTCCACCTTGCTACAAACAAGTATAACCTGCGGCAGGAGGTTATGTGGCTATGGGCTATAAGAAGTTGACTAACACTGAATTGGAACGTTAAAGGAATAGTATTACTTCAAAATTACTATCCCTTATATTGTAGCCCTTAATAAACGGAGTTAAATGACACCAGAGGCATCTCTCTAACCTTTATGGTGTAAGAGATAGCCGCTTTCAAAGTTTCCTCTCCCCTGCTGTCAGCGTTCTGCTGCCATCAGGGGAATCCGGTCTCTGAATCAAGAGGAGGCTCTTCAGCAGAGCCGATATCTCGTTATGGAAGGAAAAATGATTAATTGAAACAGTCTTCTACGTTTGCTTGGTAACAAAGCACACGTAGAAGACTGTTTCAATGAATCATTTTTCCTTCCATAACAAGATATCGGCTCTGTTTAAGAGCCTCCGCCTGTCCCGGGACCGGATTCTCCTGCTGGGAGCAGAACGCTGACAGCAGGGGAGAGGAAACTTTGAAAGCGGCTATCTCTTAAATCATAAAGGTTTGAGAGATGCCGCTGGTGTCATTTAACTCAGTTTATTAAGGGCTACAATATGGAGGATAGTAATTTTGAAGTAATACTATCCCTTTAAGTGAAAACTGCAGTGTGTCTATCTTGCTACAATCAAGTATAACCGGTGACAGGAGGTTATGTGGCTGTGGGATATGAGAAGTTACCTACTACTGCATCGCAATGCTAAGTGAAAAAGGTGGTGGTAAGTTGATTAAACAAACAATATAAATAGCAAATACAAGAATGTTAACAATAGCAAAGAGTCAACTTTGCATTTATAATTCCACCTGCCTTTACAGTCTTAGCATGGAATTAAAGCCACATGCATTCACCTGCATAATTACTGGTAGTGTGTAGACACAGTAAATCATTATTGACCCTGGGATCCAATCAAACATTTGTTTATTATTTCTTTTTGGAAATCTAAGTATTTATGTTTTTTTCAATTAATTGGATATTACTGACTGGATATTATTTACTGGATTTTTATCATTATTAATTTTCATAAAATTATTGGGTTTTTCTATAAGACATACAGTCGTGTGAAAAGGAAAGTACACCCTCTTTGAATTCTATGGTTTTACATATCAGGATATAAAAACAATCTTCTGTTCCTTAGCAGGTCTAAAAATTAGGTAAATACAACCTCAGATGAACAACAACACATGACATATTATACCGCGTCAGTAGTGTCCTGGGGCTTGTGGGAGCCCGGTCACTCACCAGTGTCTGTGTTGCCTCCGGTAACCCTAGTGTACTAGGGTCCAGTCTGAGCCAGACTCCTGCCCATGTTGTCTACGTTAACCCTAGTGTTCTAGGGTCAGATTATTGCCAGTGTCTGGTCTATGTTGCCTCCGTTAACCCTAGCGTGCTAGGGCCAAGTCATTGCCAAAGTGCAGTCCGTGTTGCCTCCTAGTCTGCTAGGGAATTGCCCTGCAGTTACCCATCGCTTTGTGTCACCTATTGGCGGTGTGGGGCTGTTGAGGTTATTCTTGTTCCTGAACCTGTCCACAGATCAAGCCTACAAAGTCCTAGATCTATATATATATTTTATTATTGCTACTGTGATATTCTTCATCCTGACCCGAGTCAGATCTGGGAAGTACTTGGTACGGACCTTATCTGAACCTGAGTGGGGTGATTGTTCTTTATTTTCAATAAAGCTATTTAACCTTACCTAACTGTCTGAGTGTTCTTATGAAACCGTGACACTTGTAGAGTCTGAGAAGTAACTCTTGGGTTTTTTTGCAATTTCTCTGAGCATTGCACGGTCTGACCTTGGGGTGAATTTGCTGAGGCGTCCACTCCTGGAAAGATTGTCAACTGTCTTGAATGTTTTCCACTTCTGAATAATCTTTATCACTGTAGAATGATGGACTTTAAATTGTTTGGAAATGGCTTTATAACCCTTCCCAGATTGATGGGCAGCAACAATTGCTTCTCTAAGATCATTGCTGATGTCTTTCCTCCTTCGCATTGTATTAATAGACACCTGAATGCGCTAGACCAGCAAACTGCTAAAACTTTGGCTTTTATACAGGTGGTCACGCTTTCTGATGATCAATTATTCAAGGGCATTTGATTAGCAGCACCTATCTGCTACTTAGCATCTTAATTCCTATGGAAGCAGTAAGGGTGTATTTAGTTTTTCACACAGGGCTTCTCCATTTTAGCTTTATTTTTGTTAAATAAACCATGACACGGTGTAATATGTCATGTATTGTTCTTCATCTGAGTTTGTATTTACCTAACTGTTAGACCTGCTAAGGAAGAGATGATGGATATTATGTCCTGATTTGTACAACCATAGAATTCAAAGAGGGTATACTTTCTTTTTCACACGACTATACTGTAACGTGCAAAAGTTTTAGGCAGGTGTGAAAAAGAGCTGTAAAGTAAAAATGCTTTCAAAAATAGACATGTTAATAGTTTATATTTATCAATTAATAAAATGCATTGTGAGTGAACAAAAGAAAAATCTAAATCAAATTAATACTTGGTGTAACCACCCATTGCCTTCAAAACAGCATCAATTCTTCTAGGTATACTTGCACAGAATCATATAGTCAGGTGTATGATTAAACAATGATACCAAACAGGTGCTAATGATAATCCATTTAATATGTAGGTTGAAATACAATCATTATCTGAAACAGAAACAGTTGTGTAGGAGAAATAAAACTGGGTGAGGAATAGCCAAACTCAGATAACAAGGTGAGGTTGCTGGAGACAGTTTAATGTTAAAAGTCATACACCATGGAAAAAAGGAGTACAGCAACAAGACACAAGGTAGTTATACTGCATCCGCAAGGTCTCTCCCAGACAGAAATTTTAAGGCAGACAGGAGTCTCCAGATGTGCTGTCCAAGGACTTTTGAAGAAGCACAAAAACCGGGCAACGTTGAGGAGTCAAGTGGTCAAGGAATCTTAGTGCACCAGATGAAAGACCCATCATGCTTGCTTCCCTTCACAATCGGAAGATGTCCAGCAATGTCATCAGCTCAGAATTAGCAGAAAACAGTGGGACCCTGGTACACACATTTACTGTCCGGAGAAGTCCAAGTGGTCTTCATGGAAAACTTGCAGCCAAAAATCCATACCTCCGAAGTGGAAACAAGGCAAGAGACTCAACTATGCATGAAAACATAGGAAATGAGCTGCAGAAAAAGGGCAGCAGGTGCTCTGGACTGATGAGTCAAAATTTGAAATATGTGGCTGTAGCAGAAGGCAGTTTGTTCACCGTAGGGCTGAGTGTCTGCAGGCAACAATGAAGCATGGTGGAGGTTCTTGCAAATTTGGGGCTGCATTTCTGCAAATGGCGTTGGAGATTTAGTCAGAATTAATGGTATCCTCAAAGCTCAGAAGTACAGAAAGATACTTATCCATCATGCAATACCATCAAAGAGGCATCTGATTGGCCCCAAATTTATTCTGCAGCATGACAACTACCCCAAACTAGTCGTTAAGAACTATCTTCAGTATAAAGAAGAACAAGGAGTCCTGGAATTGATGGAATGGCCCCACAGAGCCCTGATCTCATCATTGCGTCTGTATTGGATTACAAGAGAGAGAAGTAACTGCACCCAGTCTAAAATCCTTAAAAGCAAATGTTTTTTTATATCTAAAAACAGTGTGTAACTGTAAATAATCCCATTATTTAATAAGTATGTATATTTCTGTATGTTTGTATATAATGTCTCACAATTAGTGTAAATATGTAACCTTTTACTGAAAACTATCCAGGACATACTTGAAAACGAGAGAAATCTCAATGTATTCTTCCTGGTAAAACATTTTCTAAATAAATAAATAAAATAAAATAAATAACTGAATCCACTGAAGAACAGTGGTTAGTTCTCCAAGATGTTTGGAACAACCTATCTGCAGAGTTCCTTAAAAAAACTGTGTACAAGTGTACGTGGAAGAATAGAAGCTGTTTTGAAGGCAAAGGGTAGTCACTCCAAATTTTGATTTGATTTACATTTTTCTTCTGTTCATTCACTATGCATTTTGTTAATTAACAAAAATAAACTATTAAAATGTCTATTTTTTAAAGCATTCTCACTTTATGGCATTTTTTCAAGCCTTCCTAAAACTTTTGCACATCCCTGTTCACTGGATTTCTACTTATGATTCATTATCAATGCAAGTTTCATTTCATAATTAATTATTCACAAAGAGTTTTTTTCACTGATGAATTGATGATAACGATAGATGAAATAATTCATCAATACGCTAGATCAGATATTAATTAATTATTTATGTTACATTAACCATTATTAAGCTGAATTGATTTTCAAAAAAAATTATTTTCCATACATTTTTATTAAATCTATTTTTTTTTTTGGATTATGTAAATTTCATAAATCAGGTGTTTTTTGTTGTTACAGGTATATTTTATGGATTATTTTTTTACATTTTATTCATAGGTCTAAGCTGAACATTTAGATATACTATTAGGTATATGTTTATTGAGTTCTCATATATTGTTTTTTAATAAACAATTTGCCGTACTATAAAAACATGGCCACGTTTATGATATTATATTATATACAGCAAATGTAGATAAATTTATATTGATATATTTTGGTTTTATTTGTCACTTTTTTCACTTTTAAAACCGAGCAAGACTGGTGGGGTGAAGTGAAGCAGGGAGGGAGTCTCCACCTCTGACAGACTTTTAAGGCGAGTGCTATGCCCCCCTAAAGGTGGATACTTCACCCTATGGTTCCTGTGTTACATATACAACATAAAAGAAAGTGTATTATATTACTTAAAGGCATAGTAAACCCCCCCAAAAACTGTAAGCAAACTGATAGGAATAATAAGAAAATACTTAACACCCTCATTCCAACCGTTATGGTTTGAGAGATATAAGAAAATAAAGTCCTCCGTTCCCTCCCCTTTCTGCCTGATGAGCTGTAAAGCTGTCAGAGGCAGAATCCGGTCACCCTACTTTAGGCGGCTCTTCAGAAGCGCTGACATCAGGATATCTAACTAAAATTACTTCAACAGTATGGTCTGCAACGTGCGCCTGGCTTGCAAGCACACGTTGTAGACCATTCTGATGAAGTAATTATACTTCGATATCTCGATGTCAGCGATCCTTTAGAGCCACCGTCTTGTCCCGGAAGCAGAATCTTATGACGTCCGCTATACAGCAGACGCATGAGAAGGGGGAGGGAGCGGAGGTCTTTATTTTCTTATATCTTTCAAACCATAACTGTTTGAGAGATGGGAATAAGGGCTTTACATATTTTTTTAATTATTTCTATAATTTCGCTAACAGTTTTTTTTGGGTGTTTACTATCCCTTTAAATGTGTACACACACACACACAAACACACACACACACACAAAACACATCATGATTATGAAAACAAATAAAAAGAAGAAATTACAGACTGTAAGCCAGGCTTATAATTAAAGAACTGTCACTTAGTAACAAATACATAATTCTGATAGCGCTCTATCAATCACCTATATTGATGTTAACTGTTTTTTGATTTCAAACAATAGTTTTGGATATTTAACTGTAGTTATTTACATATATATGTGCACATTAGCTAATGCTGGCTGGCATCGAGTGGCAGGTGTAATGGGAAGAAGTGAGGATATATTAGTATCTGGCTCATTTGCCAGCCAGTGCTAATTTGCATAAAATGAAATAAAAAGTTGATTTGAAATAACAAATGGCTACATAAGATATAGGTGATTTTAAAGGGATAGTAATACTTAAGTATTACTAATCCCTATAGCAAAGTACTACTTAAAAAAAACGTATTGCCCCCAGTGTCATCTCTCAAAC
Organism: Rhinophrynus dorsalis; assembly: GCA_037306005.1. NCBI lineage: Eukaryota > Metazoa > Chordata > Amphibia > Anura > Rhinophrynidae > Rhinophrynus > Rhinophrynus dorsalis. Next base: position 103,098,731 of record CM074724.1, read on the forward strand.
CTTTATGGTTTGAGAGATGAACGCTTTTAAAGTTGCCCTCTTCTAGCTGACTCAGGGAAATCCGGTCAGAGATCATCAGGCGGCTCTGCAGCAGAGCCGCAATTACGTTAACTAAAAAAAAAACTTTCACTAAAACGGTCTTCTACGTGTGCTTGCAAGCCAAGCACACGTAGAAGACCATTTCAGTGAAAGTTTTCTTTTTTAGGAACGCGATCCGGCTGTGCTGGAGAGCCGCCTAAAAGTCATACGACTCTCTTCCCTGCAGTCGGCTAGAATGCTGACTACGGGGAAGGGGGAGGGCAACTTTAAAAGCGTTCATCTCTCAAACCATAAAGGTTTGAGAGATGACACTGGGGGCAATACGTTTTTTTTAAGTAGTACTTTGCTATAATGATTAGTAATACTTAAGTATTACTATCCCTTTAAACACCTTTCAAAACTACATTTGTTACAAACTGAGTAAACCCATTATAATGCATACTAGCTGAACAGCCCGTTACACGGGCCACAGCGCCTCTGGCAGCCGGTCGCGGCAGTCACGCACAGTAGAGACTGGCCGCGCCACTGCTGATACAGAGCTGCGGCGCGGGCAGTCTGTACTGCGCATGACTGCCGCACGCGCAGCAGTATCTACTGCGCATGTCGGGCGTTACACACAACTAAGCGAATTATTATATAGGATTAAAAATACAAAACTGTTTCTCTACAGTAAACAGATGTTTATAGTATTCATTCAGTCTTAAAGGGATAGTAATACTTCAAATTTACTAATCAATAAATAATGATAATAAAATGATTTTAGATATTACATTTCATCCCCAAATAAACAATGTAGGTATATGGTAAAAATGTTTTTTAAAATAATTTGTATATAGGTTTGTGGGTTTAAGGGTCAAATAAAAAGTTAGGAGTGCTTAGATAAAAACAGACATATTGTATTCAGTTCTTCCTGCATTAATAATTGTGAATACCAATATTACAGTCTGGTCCTGCTGCATACACCTCTCCACTGATGTGATAAAAATGAAATACACTCTTTACAGTCTTTAATAAAAATACCATTTATGAACATAAAATCTACATTATAATAATAAAATAAATTATACATGTACCTTAACTAATGCATCTTTTATACCAGAATGCAAATGAATAATGATCTTTAATAATCACTATCTTAAATGCAACAAAGCTGAGGAGCCCAGAGACAAACTTGTGAGATGGATAATGATGTCCAGTTGCTCTATTCAGTGAAAGTGAATGACATTTAGAGAGAGATAGCGGGCAGGAGACTCAACTCCAGTCAAAGGCATCACCACTAGAGAAACGGAGTAGGAGGCAGTTGAGGGCCACCAGTGTCACTGCAACAATTTGGCACAGACAATCCAAGTAACAAGAATGTGAGACTGTCTTCTAGTTTAGCCAGCTGGGTTGATGGGTGGAAGACAGACAATATAAACAATTGTAAAGAATGGTTACAATATCATGCACTTTCACCAACAAACTCGACAGGTAGGCAGAAAGTAACCAATAAAGTTCATTGTTTTTGGACTCATGAGAGTTTGTTGGTGGAAGTGCGTGATATTGCAACAGTTCCTTCTAGTTACTAGAGCTTAAAAGGATAATAATGTTTCAAAATTAAAGCAGCTCCAATTAATCTTCATTGTATTTGGACCATGGAGAGTGTAATTTCAATTCTGTCAGAGTTGTAGTTCAAGAGAAAATGAATACTAAAGTATCCCCCTCCTACCCCTCTTACTGATGTAACAGTGCTCACCTCAGAACAGAAAGGTGGTGTCCAGATGGCTTGCAGAGAGAGACAATCTTCAATTAACAGGGGGGCAGGGTTTTCATTGTTCTCACAGTAAGAAGATTTCCCTTGCAGTGAGCGGTCTGGTCTTAAGACCAGATTCCATATCTGAGGGCAGGTGACTTACACTAGATAAAAGGGGTGGGAGGGGGATACTTTATCATTCAATTACTCTTGAACTGCAACTCTGACAGTACTGAAATAACACTCTTCATGGCCCAAATACTATCAAAATTAATTGGGGCTGCTTTTAGTTTGAAACATTACTATCCCTTTAAAGGGAAACTCTTTTCACAGCACCCGTCTATCAAGCGGTCCTGATTAATATACCTGGAGTGCCCATATATATGAGAAAATGTGGCTTGAATGATACAACTGTATGATAGACAAGATCCATTGGAAGTTGAACTAAGAGCTGCTGAATTCACGTTTCTATTAATAATATAAACAATTGTGCCAGTATTGTAGAAGCTCCATCTTGTTTGATTTACAAAACATTATTATTATTTATTCACCGATTCATCTGTACTTCACATTACTTATAATAATTATAGAACCTGTTGAAAATACTTTTCATTTGAGGACATAAGTCAGTAATGTCTTTTCATTAAAGACCATATTCATTGAGAATAGCGTGTGAATTTACAATTGATTTTATCATTTATTCATCTGCATTAAAGGGATAGTAATACTTCGTTTTAACTTTATTTTATTTTGTAGGCATTAAAAAAACATGAATAATGATATAAGTCTTATCTCCCAAACCTTTATGGTTTAAGAGATATTCACAAGCAAAGTGTCCCCCTCCCGCCCCTTTTACTGATGTAACACTTTTCAGCCAGGGCAGAAGGGAACTGCCCAGGTAGACTGCAGAGAGGGACAATCTTCAATTAACATAACGGAAAAACCTGAAAAGCTTGTCAAGGGGGGAAGGGCTTTCATTGTTTTCAAAGGAATAAGAGTGTCCCCTTCTGTTATCTGTCCAGTCTATGGACTGCATTCCACATCTGAGAAGAGATTGTTTACAGTAGGTAAAAGGGGCGGGAGGGGGAAACTTTGCTTGTGAATATCTCATAAACCATAAAAGTTTGAGAGATAAGACTTATATCATTCTTCATGTTTTTTTAATGCCTACAAAATAAAATAAAGTTAAAACGAAGTATTACTATCCCTTTAACATTCATAAGTTCATCTAATGGTGCATTCATGCATATGTTATGTTTAAGGTCAAATATTGATTTAATACAATAACTGATGTGAGATTTATATTTTGTTGCATTTAGCACAGTGATTATTGTTATTTTACATTGTTGTATAGAGACTTGTACTCTATAAAATAGGATTTTAGTCTTACCTGTTAAATCCTTTTCACTTAGTCCATACAGGTCACTGGTACTTCTGGGAGGCGATTCGCCCCTTTAATAGGCAGGAACAATTATGCAAATGATTGCAGGGGGCGGAGCCTCCCCTCCTACTTAAGCCACCTTCAGGCCAGAGCCACTAGATTGATTTGAGACCCTAAAACTGACCCCAGGTAAGCAAGAAGAAAGACTCCTGTGAGCATGCCCCAAAGGTCTCCCACTGAATGCCACAGGAGAGCCAGGTCTGGTCCCTTGACAGGGTGGGAGACCAGTGACCTGTATGGACTAAGTGAAAAGGATTTAACAGGTAAGACTAAAATCCTATTTTCACTGTCGTCCAATACAGGTCACTGGTACTTCTGGGATGTACAAACATTGAGCTGATCCAGAGGTGGGAAATAAGGCAAGGACCAGAACAAGGCCCAAGTCACTAAAACTGCTATGAACCAGTTAATTACATAGCCCAAACTGTAAGTGTCAACGGACACCAACCAAGGGAACAACCCCTGAACTGACACAGCACACGGAAGTAGAGCCAACAGGGCTCAACAGTAAGGAAGCACTAAGGATCACAGAGCGGAAGACCTACACAGGCAAAACTGCCTCCAGGACCTTCCTTCCAAAACTGGCATCAGCCGAAGCCAGTACATCAACTCGATAGTGCTTAGAAAAAGTGTGCACAGAGGACCAAGTGGCCGCTCTGCACAGTTGATCAGCAGAAGCCTGATTCTTGTAGGCCCAAGAGGCCCCAATAGATCTGGTGGAATGGGCAGTCACCCGGAAGGGAAAATGCTTATTCCGCAACTTATAGACTTCACGGATAGTAGCCTTAATCCAAGAGGCAATGGTAACTTTGGAAGCCGGTCTCCCTGCCCTAGGCCCCTCAGGAATGACGAATAGAGTGTCAGACTTCCTGATAGACTCGGTGCGATGAACATAAAACTTGAGGCAACGCACCACATCCAACAAATGGAGATCTCGTTCCTTGTCAGATGAAGGATTAGGGCAGAAAGAGGGAACCACAATCTCCTGATTGATGTGAAACTCAGACACAACCTTGGGTAAGAATTCCTTGGTAGTGCGAAGCACAGCCTTATCCTTGTGGAACACCAGGTAAGGAGGTTTACAAGACAGAGCTTGTAACTCTGCTACCCGGCGAACTGAAACAATAGCCAAAAGGAAGGCCATCTTCCAAGTCAAGATACGTAATGGAATGGAAGCCAAGGATTCAAACGGTGGTCGCTGGAGAACTCCCAGCACCAAATTGAGGTCCCACTGGGTAGCAGGACTCTTGAAGGCAGGCCGAACATGAGTCACACCTTGGAAGAAAACTTTCACATCAGGAAGGATAGCAATCCTTTCCTGGAAAAACACAGACAAGGCAGAAGTCTGAACTTTGAGGGAACTCAGACTGAGCCCCTTATCAACACCGTCCTGCAAGAAGGCCAGGACAGTGGGAAGATGAAAATCAAGGGATAATTTCTTATCAGAGCACCATGCAACGAAGGTTGACCATATGCGATGATAGATCTTGGAGGACACAGGCTTACGAGCACTGAGCATAGTCGACACCACAGAAGGAGAAAATACTTTCTTTGCTAGAATCGAGGATTCAACCGCCATGCCATCAAATGGAGAGAGTGAACATCCTCCTTCCACAGATATCCCTGAAGAAATAGGTCCGGACGGGCAGGAAGTGGGAACGAATCTGCCACTGACATGGCCATCAACTCCGGATACCAGGACTGGCGAGGCCAGTTTGGAGCGATCAGGATAACAGGACAACGCTCCTGCTTCAGTTTCTGGATGACTCTGATCAATAGAGGAAGAGGAGGAAAGATGTAAGCCAGAGAAAAATCCCAAGGAATTGATAAGGCATCCACTGCCAGAGCAAGGGAGTCCCTCCGCCGGGAGCAAAACACCGGAACCTTCCTGTTGTGTCTGGAGGCCATCAGGTCCACCTCTGGCATCCCCCACCTCTGGGTGAGCAAGTGAAACACCTCTGGATGAAGAGCCCATTCTCCGATGTCGACGGTATGACGACTGAGGAAGTCCGCCATGACGTTGTCCACGCCTGGAATATGAACTGCAGAGATGACAGGCACGTGATCTTCTGCCCAAGACAAAATATCCTTGACCTCCAACCAGGCGGTGCCGCTTCTTGTGCCGCCTTGCCGGTTGATGTAAGCCACCGCAGTGGCGTTGTCGGATTCCACTCTGATCGGACGACCGGTCAGTTGAGATTCCCAGTGTCTCAGGGCAAGCCGGATGGCACGTAGTTCTAGAACATTGATGGAGAGAAGAGATTCCTCCAGACCCCATTTCCCCTGAGCACTGAAGCAACCCAACACAGCACCCCAGCCCCGAAGGCTGGCATCCGTTGTGATCGTGGTCCAACAAGGAACTTGAAAGGATCTCCCTTTCAGGAGATGTGAGAGATCCAACCACCAGTGCAGACTCGATTCCACATGAGGAGGTAGAGAGACTGACAGATGCTGATGATCTGGATGATTCTTGCACGTCTGGATCACAAATCTCTGAAGTTCCCTGGAGTGGGCCATGGCAAATGGTACCGCTTCGATCGTGGAAATGAACTTCCCCACCAGAGACGTCAACTTCGTTACCGGCACTAAGTCCAGTTCCAGAATCCCCGCCACTCGGATGGCTATCTGATGAGCCACATCCTCCGGCAGAAACACCATGCATTGGCGAGTGTCGAACAGGAGACCCAGGAACAGAAGCCTCTGAGATGGGACCAAGTCCGACTTGTCCAGATTCAGGATCCAGCCATGGCGGGTCAGAGTGTGTATACACCTCTGCAGTTGCTGGTGAAGAAGCTCCGCCGAGGAAGCTTTGAGGAGGAGATGGTCCATGTAGGGGGTCACCCTGACCCCGTCCTGATGAAGCACAGCTATCAAGGAACCCAACACCCTCTGGAAGACCTGAGGAGCTGAAGTCAGCCCAAAGGGAAGAGCTGAAAACTGAAAGTGTCCCCTGTGGCAGGCAATCCGAAGATACCGCCTGCTCTCTGGATGGATAGGGATGTGAAGATATGCATCCTGAAGGTCCAGGGAAGCCAGAAATTCCCCTGGAGACATAGCGGCAATCACAGAGCGCAGGGACTCCTGGCGGAAGTGGGAAGTCACCACATAGGCATTGAGATCTTTGAGATCCAAAATAGGACGAGCCCCTCCGTCCTTTTTGGCCACCACAAACAGGTTGGAATAAAATCCTGAACCTGTGTCCTCCAGAGGAACCACTTCCAGGACCTCTTTGTCCAAGAGATCCTGAATAGCGTTGTCGAACAGACGTCTTTTTGTGGGTTCCTGAGAAGGACGAGTTAAATGGAACCGAAAAGGAGGAAGGGAGGAGAAAGGGATCCTATATCCCTGTAACGGAAGGTGGGAAGGGACCGCGTCGCCTTCCGCCGTCGTTCCCGGGTCTCTCCTTCTCGACGCAGATAAGCGCCGTCGGATGCACCAGTTGAAGTATGAACAGTCACTGGAAACAGCCGCAGGATCGCTGGAAGCAGGGAAGCAGGGAAGAGTCCACGTCGCCGCCTGACAGTCCACGAAGTTAGGACGCAGGAAACTGGCAGCAGGCGGTCAGCGATTCAGGATACTTGGCGCAGATGGGTATCAGAGTGGATACTTTAGACCATAAGCAATACAAGACTCCAGGACTCCTTGTTCACTCCAAAACAGAACTCATTTTATTGAAACAAACCACACATATTTATAGTCAAACCTTACATTCAAATAAATGGACCAAGCAAATACATTGGGAACATAATTCAATCACACAGTAGACAAAAGGTCAATGGTCTAACAAATACAATGACTCAGACTTCATTACATATCAAATACAAAAGGATTGCTGAACTCACACAATGGACATAAAGACTGGAGGGACTTGAATGAATTATCACCCAGCAGGGGGTCTCAATACAATAGCCTCAGTGCCTACAATACACATTGCAAGTAACATTAGGTAAACTCAAATTATTAACCCCCTAATGGCCCTGTTCCCTGAAAGCAGGCTATGATTTTTAGTCCTTTTTGGCACATCTGTCCACCAATATAATATCCCAAAGCTCTACATAGCCTGCGTCACTGGGCTGACAATCCATATGCCTAGACAAGGGTTGTTTTAGGCATGACAGGAATGTCCACAGTTTTTGGTTAAACAACCTTATGGCCAGACAAGGCCTAAGTAACGGATAACATCCGTTACATTTCTCCCCCTTTTAGTACCAAGCCAGCGGGTACAGCAGGAAACGCTGGCTTGGAGCTGTAGGAGGGCATAGAGATGGTGAGGCACTTGTCTGGACAGTACATTAGTCCGGAGGCCTTGGTCCTAGGCCAGTTTTAACTGTGGGGCCCCTTGTCCTGGGCCAGAGATTGAAATAGTCTTTCTGTCCTGGGCCAGGGGAAAACAGGAGCCCTTTGTCTGGGCCTGGTAGTGGTGCACAAGGCCCTGCTCCTGGGCCAGTGAAGAGAATGCCAGTTCCTTTGTCCTTAGTCCTGGGCCAGGGGAACTGGTACTGGGTTACCCTGACCAATAGCAGATTAGGGGGCCTCTCCTGGGCCCTTCTCCAGGCAGGGCTACAGTCAAATCCTTCTGGGTCTGGGGCCAGTGGCTCAGGGTCCAGAGCCAGTGTATAAGGGGGATCTCCCTGGGGCAATTGTGACTCTGGCTTCTGGACGTCAGAGTTTGGGGAGAGAGGCACATCTCCCCCTTTTAGTTGGGCCAGGGCCCCAGAGGCACAGGAGAGGATGTTTGTCCCACTCCCCTGTGCTGGGGCAACGTTCTGGGGCACATTCCCACCCCCCATGCAGAACTCAGGGAATTCAGGGGGCACAATCGTTGGGCTGGGGATGAGGACTGTTGTCCCATTCATCCCAGCCAGAGTTTCACAGGGCCTGGTGCGCTCGCTCCCACGCCCCACGCCAGGGGTTACAAGGGTGCTGATGGGGAACGCATTCCCACCCATCAGTTCACAGTTCAAATCCACAGGAGGAAATGGGGTCTTGGGGCAACATCCAGGGTCTTCCGGGGCAGTAGCAGCACTGCAGTGAGGCAGTGTGTTGGACCCTTCTTCTTTCTGGCCCCTCACATCAGGGCCATCTCTTCTCTTGGGGAGGAGGGCACTCTCAATCCTTCTAGCCATCTTATCCATGTACCTGGAGAATACATTCTTCCCCTTCTCCAGGGCAACAGCCACAGGGGACGGACTGGGGCTGCTGGTGGGGACCTGCATCTCCTTCACCACAGCAGGGGTTTCCCAGACCCTGGTGAGCTCGCTCCCACTCACCAGGTCAGGGTTTACAGGGGGGCTGATGGGGCACTCTTCTCCACCCATCAGTTCACACAACATATCCTCAGGAGGGCCAGCAGCACTGCTCTCTTCCAGTCCGCTGGGGTCCTCCTCTTGTAGGCCATCACTTTCCAGGGCCTTCTCTGCCTTGAGGGAGACCGCAGTCCCATCCCTCAAGGCGGCATCCTCTGTGGCCCTGGAGAGCACATACCGCTCCACTTCCAGGGCGTTTTCCAACCCCACAGGGGGCATCATCTTGGGGCTGCTGGTGAGCTCTTCCACACTCACTACAGCAGGGGGGTCATAGGGACTGATGGGCTCTCTCCCACCCATCAGCTGGGACATACAATCGCTGCTGGTGGGGACCTGCATCTCATCCACCGCAGCTGGAAAGACAGGGGAAGGGGCAACATGCCTATCAGGGGAGACGTCTGTCCCATCCCCTGATGCCGAGGCATCTTCTTCACTGAGGAGGAACGCATTCCCACTCCTCAGCTCAGGGAAAATACAGTTCAGGGGCAAAGGGGTATCAGGAAGGACGATTTTCCCACTTCCTGATGCAGGGGCAACAACAGGGGCACTGGTGAGGAACGAATTCCCACTCACCAGTGTGGAGTGAACAGGGGAAACTCCATCCAGGTCCTCAGCTTCACTGAGGCCCTCCTCAGATGAGTGACCCCCCCAGTTTTCTTCTTCCTCTAGGGCCTCCCGAATTTCTTGCACTAATTTGGCATACATGTATTCCACCTCACACTCCCAACTGACTGTGTCGCTCAAGTCCTCTTGCAAGCTCATGGGGACGTACCCCCCTAGCATATCTTCTCTTTTGGCCAAAAGCTCCAAGAAACGGTCGTTTTCTGGACTGCCAAAGTTCGAATCCCACAGATAAGCATCCCATACCAGCCCTTGGATCTTACATCGCAAGCGGGCCGGGGAGAAGGTTACTGGGAGCATGGGGCCATACTCTTGTTCAATGTGATTTACCAGCATCCAGTAGGCATCTTGCATCCGTAGCTCCTCTGTGATGCAACCACCCAGTTCTGGAATAAAGTCATTTACAATATCGCCCAGCCAGAAACTCCACTGAGACCGGATTAATTCAAAGCGATCCTCATATGACCCAAAAGCATCCTCCATATCTCACTTGATGCAACCGATGAATGAAGGAGAAATCCCACCGCTATGCCACCAATGTAACGGATGCTGAGAAGGGACCGCGTCGCCTTCCGCCGTCGTTCCCGGGTCTCTCCTTCTCGACGCAGATAAGCGCCGTCGGATGCACCAGTTGAAGTATGAACAGTCACTGGAAACAGCCGCAGGATCGCTGGAAGCAGGGAAGCAGGGAAGAGTCCACGTCGCCGCCTGACAGTCCACGAAGTTAGGACGCAGGAAACTGGCAGCAGGCGGTCAGCGATTCAGGATACTTGGCGCAGATGGGTATCAGAGTGGATACTTTAGACCATAAGCAATACAAGACTCCAGGACTCCTTGTTCACTCCAAAACAGAACTCATTTTATTGAAACAAACCACACATATTTATAGTCAAACCTTACATTCAAATAAATGGACCAAGCAAATACATTGGGAACATAATTCAATCACACAGTAGACAAAAGGTCAATGGTCTAACAAATACAATGACTCAGACTTCATTACATATCAAATACAAAAGGATTGCTGAACTCACACAATGGACATAAAGACTGGAGGGACTTGAATGAATTATCACCCAGCAGGGGGTCTCAATACAATAGCCTCAGTGCCTACAATACACATTGCAAGTAACATTAGGTAAACTCAAATTATTAACCCCCTAATGGCCCTGTTCCCTGAAAGCAGGCTATGATTTTTAGTCCTTTTTGGCACATCTGTCCACCAATATAATATCCCAAAGCTCTACATAGCCTGCGTCACTGGGCTGACAATCCATATGCCTAGACAAGGGTTGTTTTAGGCATGACAGGAATGTCCACAGTTTTTGGTTAAACAACCTTATGGCCAGACAAGGCCTAAGTAACGGATAACATCCGTTACAATCCCTCTGACACCACCTGAAGAACCCATGGGTCCGCCACTGACTCCTCCCAAGTCCGGCGAAAGATGTGGAGACGTCCACCTACAGCCGGATGCGGACCCGGGTTCCGCGAGTCATGCCGAAGCAGTCTTGGAGGTCTTGGCTTTGGGGGCCACTTTGGGCTTCCAGGACTGTTTGGGCTTGGAGGAGGAGCGCGTAGTGGGAGGACCCGTTTGGGCCGAGGAGCGTGTCTCAGTCTGAAAGGAACGAAAGGACCGATTGCGTTTGGCTGGAAACTTTTTCTTAAAGACTGAGGGTAGAAGAGTACTTTTACCGCCAGTAGCCTCACTGATCATTTCTTTGAGTTCAGACCCAAATAGCAAATTCCCCTGAAAGGGCAAGGAAAGCAAGGCTTTCTTAGAGGCTGTATCAGCAGACCAAATTTTCAGCCAAAGGGCACGTCTAGCCACCACAGAAGCAGTGGAGGCCCTCGCCATCATGCGCACAGCATCAAAGGCAGCGTCAGCAACATAATTCTGAGCTTCAGTGGTATTAGCAAGAAGCTGCAACTGTTCAGATACTGGTGCATCCTGGCGAACTGCGTCAGTCAGTCGTTCAGTCCAGGCCGCAATGGCTCTATTAACCCACGCCACTGCAAAGGTTGGACGCATGGCAGTGCCAATGGAGGCAAAAATAGACTTAAGAGAAAGCTCTAGCTTTTTATCCGTCCAATCCTGCAGGGCAGAGGCATCAGAGACAGCTAAAGCAGTAGATTTGGATAGCCTGGAAACAGGAGCATCCACCTTGGGGGGATGAACCCATTTTGCCAGCTCAATCTCAGGAAAAGGGTACAGTTTAGCAAACTTTTTGGAGACAGAGGAGGATCTATCAGGATTCTTCCACGCCTCAGAGACTAGACGGGCAAGGGTAGGGTTAGTTGGAAAACAAACAACAGGCTTAGATGGTTTCTTTTGAAAAACGTCAGTAGGATCATAAGTGGATTCCTGAGTCAGAGGAAGGTTGAGCATATTCAGTACAGCTCTAATCAGACCCTCAGCCGAGACTTCAGGGTCACATTCATAAGGGTCCCCAATGGACCTGTTAGACTCAATAACAGTGCGTTCCTCAGCATCAGAATCCTGCAAGAGTTCTTCCTCAGAAGAATCGACACATCAGGAGCACCCTGTGGCTTAGGCAGGGAGGTCCTGATTGTAGAGGGGGTCTGCCAGACCTGGAGAGCCCCCTGTACCTGAGAGGGAAAGAGTTGAAGAGTGGATCTGAGATCCCTAGTGGCAGCTTTAAACTCCCTCACCCAAGATGGCTCAATAGCGTGGCTGGGAAGCCCAGGGTTGCTATCTTGACCAGTGCAGTTAGGGCATAGATCCCCCACATTATCACTAGATAGCCCAGTGTGACAAGAGGAGCAAAACACCATGGGGGGAGCAGACCCCCCATCCTCCTTTGACTTGGGTCTAGCCCCTAGCTCCAGTGAAGTAGACATGCTCACAGCGTCAATATACCCCACTTTAAACTCTATCACCCAGTAAAAGTGTGGAAGATTAAAGTTTCACCCCAGAAATGCCTAAATTTGGACTTATCTGGCCAGCGAAGGGTTAATCTGTTGAGGGGAGAGAAGGCTCGGTCCCTGCGTAGTGTACTCGCTGAGGAAGAGCTCCACAAAATGGCGGCCGTCAGGATAGCCAATCAGAAACGAGCGCGAACCGGGCGCTCATGGGAAATGTAGTTTTCCCCATACAAGTACCCCAAACAGTGCCCGAAGCCCCCCTGAACACCCCACACTAATAAAACACACACCGGATGATAGAGCAAGAGCCTAGCATTAAAATGAGCCCTCTCTGGAGTTGCTGTGACAAGCGGTTCCAGAGATATGTCCCACACTGTGAAATCTCATAGAAAGTAAAGGAGCCATAGCGTCTAAGCGGGAAAAGCCGCACTTAAAGGCGCGGAACACCAATTTTAATAAAGTTTAACAAAACATTAAAAAGTGCCCAAACATACATTAAACACATAAATAAACACTATTCAAGGCTCCAAACCCAGAGAATACCACAGAAATTGCATTAAAACATTGAATGCAAATAAAAAACACCCTATGAGTGCTGGAGTGCAAAGCAAACTCCCAAATACAAGCCCAGCAAAGGGACACTGTGGGGACAAGTGGACCTTCAGCACTCAATGGGTGGCTCACCTTTCCTGCAGGACTTCTGTCTTCAGGTGACCATGATGAAGTGGGAATAGACCAGAGGTAAATTCCCCAGTAGGGAAGCTGCTTAACTCAAACTGTTCCCTCTTCAGGGCATAAGGTCCACAGAAAATCCCTGGAAGCTGCACCAGCCACTTTAAAGAGGGCAATTCACAGCCATGGTCACCCTCCTAATGGTGGTATTCCATATTTGAATAAAAAAATAACAAAATACTAAGTTGAATGCATAGATGTTCTCTACCTGGTGTGCACAGCACCCAGGAACAAATCAATCTGGTGGCTCTGGCCTGAAGGTGGCTTAAGTAGGAGGGGAGGCTCCGCCCCCTGCAATCATTTGCATAATTGTTCCTGCCTATTAAAGGGGCGAATCGCCTCCCAGAAGTACCAGTGACCTGTATTGGACGACAGTGAAATAATATTAACTTCTTGGATACTAGAGATGTCTCCACAGCAATGTGAAGCAATGTGCCGGAGATATTTCTAGCATCTAAAAAGTTAACACGCTCAACCATTCTATTTTCCACTTGACGTATTATTTTGATTAAAAACCTTTTAGTAGCTACAAATGAAATGACTACTAAACATTTTTTCAGCAAATGTATATATTATAGTGCATCTAGGGCACACCCACTGCTAGGAAATTTTCCATTCACAGGTTATGGTTTAATAACATGGGAAGCCCACAGGTTTATAAGGGAAGGGTGAATTGCTCTCCAAGTCACATTGTATGGCTGAGGTTGATGGTTGTTGTAATGTGGAGCAATTCTGTGGCAAACCAACTGCAATATAGGGAACAAACACAAAACATCTCACTAATTTAAATGGGAAATTTAATTCTTTAACCCTTCAAGTACCAGTAGGGTAAGCAGTGCATTGCCCACCTCTCTGGCAGGCAAACAATTAAATGCCACACAGGCCTCTATGTCCCAGTCAGTATGACTCACATGCAGTCAATCTTTGGCTCTCCAGATGTTGGAAACTACAACTTCCATCTTCTTCAGCCAGCAGTTGATTGGGGATGATGGGAGTTGTAGTCTCGAACAGCTGGAGAACCAAAGGTTACCTCCCTTAGTATCAATAAGTACCTCTTTCCCAGGGGCCAACAGCTCAAACAAGACAAACACTGCTTCCATGTGAGCGGGTTCAGTACAAAGGTAATGTTTCTAGTTATCAAATTAAGGGTCACTTATTCTCAGGGAAAATTTCTCAATTTAAAGGGATAGTAATACTTCATTATTACTACCCTCCATGTTGTAGCCCTTAAAATTCTGAATTCAACGATACCAGTGGCATCTCTCAAATGGTTTGAGAGATATCCGCTTTTAGAATTCCCTCTCCCCTGATGTCAGCATTATATCAGACAGCAGGGGAATCCGGTCCCGGGACCGGCGGAGGCTCTACAGCAGAGCTGAGATCTCGTTATAGAAACAGAAATCCTTCACTAAAATTGTCTTCTACGTGTGCTTGCAAACCAAGCACTTATAGAAGACCATTTTAGTGAAGGATTTCTGTTTCTATAACGCGATCTCAGGACTCCTGCAGAGCGGCCGCTTGCTCACTGACCGGATTCCCCTGCTCTCAACTAGAACACTGACGTCAGGGGAAAAGCCAAAAAGAGGGAACTTTGAAAGCGGATATCACTCAAACCATAAAGGTTTGAGAGATGTCGCTGGTATTGTTGAATTCAGCATTTTAAGGGCTACAACATGGGGGATCGTAATAATGAAGTATTACTATCCCTTTAAAGGGCAATCTTCATGTTTTACTAAGTCTCCTGTCAGTTGATTGCACAGTCAGAAAACTGACCACCTCAGTTAGCTGGAATATAACCTAGAAGTTAGTGGAAGCTCTTCACTGGAGTCTAAGGAAGCTGTGCACACATCCCAGTGAGACTGAACTAGCCTTCACGGTCTTATAGTTCAGTCTCTTTTGCAGGACAACATTGAGAATAGTGGAGGTCTCTTTACAGATCCTTGATTTGCTTACAGACTGGTCTACTGTGGGTTTCACAATGCAACCCCAGTTTCACTGCCTCCCAGGGGAGCAGACCTGCAGATAGGGCACTACTGTAATGATAGTTGCCCTTTAATGAACTGAGGTACAAGGCTCATCTGTTACATGAAGTATTGTGTTGGATATAGCTCTAGCATTCAACTGAATTATAAATTACATTTAACACAATAGGAAAGCTGGGAATTTTTGCTTGTTCCTTGTGGTATACTAGGTTTGCCCCAAAATGTCTTCACTTTTACTTTACACACATAGTTCATAGAACTAAGGTTAGGAACCAGAAAACAATGTATATGTATGTGTGTATGTATATCTTTATTTATATGGTGCCACACAGTGTACACACCATGTTATGAGGGTGTCAAGTGCTTAGATTACAAGTGCTGAGTTTGGCCAAAGGTGGTGCATGGCCCCGGTGCTACAGAAGATAAGATTTCAGCGTAGACTTGAAGACGGGGGGGGGGGGGAATTCTTCAAGACATAGGAAGAGGGGTATGGAGTGCCATAGGTAGGGAATGGAAAGTGAAAAAAGTTTGAGATGAGAGAGGGCAGAGGGTGTGGATGGTGTAACAAGAAGGGTGCCGTGTGCTGAGCGAAGGAGGCGGCCAGGAACATAAGAGGCAATGAGGGAAGAGATGTAAGGAGGGGTAGCAGTGTGGAGAGCTTTAAAGGTGAGAAGAAGGACTTTGTAAGTGATTTATTGCTGAATAGGAAGCCATGACAGATGTCTAAGAATTATGTCAGCAGGTTCAGTTTTTGGGGAGAGTGTGGTGATTTGTGCAGCCGAGTTTAAAACAGATTGCATAGGCAAGTGATTCTCAACATTAGTCCTCGGGGCACACCAACAATGCAGGTTTTCCAGTTGTCCCTGCTTAATCACAGGTGAGTAATTAGTGGCTCAGTCATTGTGATTGATTCACCTGTGATTAATTAGGGATATCTTGAAAACATGACCTGTTGGTGTGCCCTTAGGACTGAAGCTGAGAATCACTGGCAGAGGTGAAAGATGGGTAGTGGGGAGGCCAGTTGGTAGGACACTGTAGTAGTCTAAGAAAGAAAGAATGAGGGTATGTACAACAGTTTTAGTAATTTTTTGGGAGAGGAATGGGCAGATTTTAGCAATGTTGCAGCGAAAGAAGCGAGATGCTCTTGCCACAGAATTAATGTGAGGGGAGAAGGAAAGGGAGGAATCAAATATGGCCCAAGGCAGCGTGCTGAGCTGACTGGATCAATGTCAATTCCATCAACTGTAATGGTGAAGCTAAGTGTTGGGCAAGATCTTGGATGGAAAATGAGAAAATCCGTTTTGGACATGTTTGTCTTCAGCTGACTTGGGTCATCCAGGCAGATATGGCCAAGAGGCAGTCTGAAATTGTAACTGGATCTGAGGTGAAAGATCAGGAGTGGACATGTAAATTTGATGTGAGTATCATCAGCATATAGATGACATCTCAAGCCAAATGAAAGGGTGTACAGCGAGAAAAGCAATGGACCCAGAACGGAGCCTTGAGATACCCCCCACAGACAGTGGGACTGTAGAAGAGGTGTTATTGCCAGAAGACACAAATAAGGAAAGTTGCGAAAGGAGGTGAGCCATGAAGCAGCTTGATTTTGTAAGCCAAGATTGTGGAGAATTCGAGAAAGAAGAGAATGGATAATTGTGTAAAATGAAGAGGATAAGTCGAGTAGTATAAGTATGGAAAACTGTTCTTTGGCTTTTGCAGTCTGGAGATCATAGTCACTCTACAGAGAGCTGTATCAGTTGAGTGATCACACCAGAATCCAGAGAGAGAAAGTCCAGAAGATTGTTAGAGTCAATGAAGTTGGTTGTTTGGGAGAAGTCAAGGCATTTTGAGGTAAGTAGTAGAAGGGAGACAAGTTAAGATCTGATAGTTAGAGAGACAGCAAGGGTCGTGGTGAGTCTTCTTGAGCAGGGGTTTAATTTGTGCCTGTTTGAATGAAGAAGGAAAGGTATCATGGTACCCGTGCTATTTGGCGACATTCTGTCAATACTCCACTACCCCTTCCGCTATTGGCTGCTCTGTTGTGGTCCCACCCAGCATTTGTCCTTAAATGCTGGGTTCTGGCACTTCTCCGGTGCCCTTTCGTGGTGTTCCAGTACCAGCGCCTGTTCCTGATCAGTGTGAGCTCTCAGTGTATCGACCCGGCCTGCCTGACTACTCTGCATCTTGTTTCCTGCCTGTGCACCGACCCGGACTGCCTGATCATTCTGCTTCTCGTCTCCTGTGTATCAACCCGGCTTGGCTGACATTCCTGCTCCGTGTACCGACCCGGCCCGGCTGACGTTCCTGCTCCGTGTACCGACTTGGATTGACTGACGTTCCTGCTCCATGTACCAACTTGGATTGGCTGACATTCCTGCACAGTGTACCGACTCAGACCGTCCTATGTTCCTGCTCTGTGTGAATCCTGCCCGGTTGGGCTGCTGTGGGGCTGTGCCTCCTCTGCGCGCTCTGACCAGTGTCCGGTTAGGGTAGTGCTAGTCCTTCGCTGTCTCAGGACAGCTCTGCAGATTGGTCTCGGTTGCCTCCGTGTTGCCCAGGCAACATTCCTATTTGTCTGCCTTACATGCAGTTCCAGGTTGGGTGCCTCTCAGGGCGAGTTGCTCAGTTTCCGTTATTGCTACGGCAGTGCTCACGTTGACCAGATTCTGTTACTGCTGCGGCAGTGCTCAAGCTGCTCAGTCTCCATTACTGCTACGGCAGTGTCCAGTTGCTTAGTCTCCATTACTGCCACGGCAGTGCTCAAGTTGCTCAGTCTCCGTTACTGCTACGGCAGTGCTCAAGTTGCTCAGTCTCCTTAATGCTACGGCAGTGTCCAGTTGCTTAGTCTCCATTACTGCCACGGCAGTGCTCAAGTTGCTCAGTCTCCGTTACTGCTACGGCAGTGCTTCTGTTGCTCAGTCTCCGTTACTGCTACGGCAGTGCTCAAGTTGCTCAGTCTCCTTAATGCTACGGTAGTGTCCAGTTGCCTAGTCTCCGCTACTGCCATGGCAGTGCTCGAGTTGCTCAATCTCCGTTACTGCTACGGCAGTGTTCAAGTTGCTTAGTCTCCGTTACTGCTACGGCAGTGCTCAAGTTGCTCAGTCTCCATTACTGCTACGGCAGTCCACAATTGTCTGGTATTCATTATCTTAGGCGTTACTCGAGTTGAAGTTCTCACCTCTGTTTGAGCTTCTTAAAGGGCCTTGCACTATTAAGGTCTGTCAACATTCTCTGCCTAATATTAACCCATTCAGTACTGACAAACTGGGACTCACACTAGATCTGCCTGACCTGTGTCAGTATATTGTTCTATGGACTTTCTACATATACTGGACCTGTGTGGGCCTACCTCTGTATAACCTGTCTTGTGGCTGTACTATATTATGTATATATTAAAGGACCCATGAGGGTTATTGTGTTCTTTATTGTTTAATAAAATTGTGTTTTATCCAAACCTACTGTGTCTGTGTGTCTAACAAACCGTTACAGAAGGTGCCTGTGGAGAGAGAGTTGTGTAACAATAGGTGTAAGGACTGGTACAAGGTCAAAGGGTCCAAGGAGCAGGTAGTGTGGTGGGTAGATAGGAGAAGCTGAGAAACTTCTGCCTCTGTTACAGGAGTAAAATGATCAAAGTATGATGAAGGGGGTTTGGGGAGAGAGATTACAGAGATAGAATAGTAGGAATCTGTTTTTGAATAGATTCCACCTTGTGTTTAAAGTGCTCAGCAAAAGCTTGAGGTGAATGTATGGGGTGAAAGGAAACTGTGGAAGGATGGAGCAAGGAGTCAAAGACTGCAAAGAGATGGCAAGGGTTAGATTTATTGCTATGGATTAGTGTGGTGTAGTGAGTAGTCCGCTTTATACAGCTGTAACAGTACCTAGACTATCATTTATGGTCCACACTGGGAAAAGGAAAAAAAAATTCTGTTAATGGAATTTGACCCTTTGGGTGTCACAGAGGTATCCAATGTATTGCGTTACAATGTGGTGGATGCTTTCTGGCAGCCAGGGTGTTAGATGTTAAAATTACGCGCATTAGTTTTAAAGTCGTGTATTGTGCATTCAGTCTTCATTCTTATTAAGACTAAAGAAGAGACCTAGTTGTCTTGAAAGAGTGCATTCAACGCCACTTAGCCAATATAAGTATAATTTTTACTCTACTAGTCTTGTGGGGAGTGTTAGTGGTACTGGACTGAGGTACCTAAGAAGCAATACTGAGGTTGCGATTCCAAATAATCCTCCTCAGCCTATACCACAGGTGCCGGTACTCAGGACTGAGTCATAAGGACAATGAAACAATCAGACATACATAGGTCAAAGGTTCTCCAACCAGAACCAACAAATACATGCAATCCTGAATATAGCTCTACATTGATCAGCTGATGTCGGCCCAAACCAGGAGTGGGAAGCAGCTTCTGACAGGGCACCCTTGGATATTCATATGATCATTATGTGCTCAGAGATTATTGGTCCTTTCCACTCCCCCCTGCCAGAAGCCACTTCCTGCTCCCAGTCTGGGCTCCCATAACCTGATTTCGCCGTTGGGCTGAATCCAGGATTGCATGTATTTCTTGCTCCTGGCATTTCAGCTATGTTCTATGCCACATCTTAAGATACTATACAGAAAGTACAACCATCATAGAGAACGATCCTAAGGGCTGCAGGTTGGGGAGCTTTCATCCCTTTCCCCTTCCCTTCCACCAATGCACTGCAGACCACCATGCTCCTCAACACATTAATTGTGGCCATTACAAGAACTATCTATTACTGTCGATATGAACCACCCAGCCATCTACATTATTTACCTCTTTCCAAGCAGGCTGAAACCACATGGCAAAATACACTACAGAGAAGTACAGACACAATTATGTATCAATCTGTGACTAACACTGGGACAGTGGAACAAGGCTGGGGTGGAAGAAACTGTATCTGTGATGTCCGTTTAGTTGGACAACACTGAGGTTGCACATCTCTATTGTTTGGAGGGGGGGGCGCTGTATGGTCTCTTACTCATGTTGTCTCTACAAGTATTGCAATGGCTGTCTTAATGAATTGCTTTGGTATTTGTTTAAAGTGTACTTCAGTAACACAGTCCTTGTGATATATGTACATACAAACCCCACACAAAACAAACAAACAAACAAAAAACAGGAAATGTCATCACACGGCTATATATATTTATGGGTAGCTGTGTTAGTCCAGAGATGTAGATGCAAAATGAATGAGTATCATAGTATGTGATAATACCTATTTATTAGACTGCTAGACTGCGTTTTTCTTAGTAGACAGACAGCAACTGAAGGGTTAACGTCTTTCATTTGACAGAGTTGGAGAGAATCACAGAAGCTGAAGTTCCTTTTATTCAGCAAGATTGACAGGATAACAGGTTTAGATGTTACAAGCGTTATAAGATGTTCCAGCATTGCAGAGGTTAATTATGTTCTGTTGGCATAGTGGGCAGCATTTGATGGTATTAGCTGTCATGCCTCTGCCTCTGTGCCTCTGTACTAAGCTAATGCATGGATACTTATACATCCAAGAATTGTTACACCCTCCTCATCAGTTTCTACATAGACTAACATTACATTTTCAGAATGAGCGTTTGAGTGTAACAACCTACCTTTATCAAGTCAAAAGCAATAGTAATCATCAAAATGAAGCAATCATGTCAGATGAAGGGAATAACACAAGGGTTATGAAAACACTGATTAACTAGAGATCACGCCAATTGAAGGATCGTAAAATCTCTTGGTCAGCGTGAAAATATGCAGAAGGAGAATGGATACCAGACAAAGAGGGGGGATAGCGATAAATCCATTTTATATAGTTAGCTTTCTTTTGTATTTCCAAATGTCATTGTTTTGTCTTACTTGCAAAGAGATTAACTCTGGCTGTGCATTCACTCCACGTGAACGGCTTAGCTTTTATTCCTGACACAAAGAAAATGTTGCTTGTTTGCCTAACCAACAAAATATACATTCAAATGAACAGCAGCATTCACAGATACATGTAAAAGAATGCTTCAGTTACACTACATCACTTATGCTAATTTTAAAGGCATACACTAGTAAACATTTCATTTACATTAAAGAACTTATTTTGTGTTTTAAGAATTTAGCGCTTATTTTTTGCTTTTAGAACGTAAGTGTTTTTATACATTTTTATTATATGCCAATTCCACAGAGTTGTACAATATTTTAAGAAGACAACAGAACAATGTACAATGGGGTACAGTAGATATTAGGATTTTAGCGTTCTTACCTGTTAAATCTTTTTTTCTTTAGTCCATATGGAACAAAAGGTACCATGGGGTTGAGGTCAGGACACAGCTCAAAGACAGAGTCTTCTGGGTGGAGATTCCCTCGTTCTCCTCTAGCCCAACCCTCCACCACTCCGTAAGTGCTCCACATTTAATGTGACCGAAGCCACACAAGCAAGTGAAGCAGAAGAAGAAGAAAATCCCTTAGGAGAAGAAAGACTGTTAAGAGGACTCCACAGCCCAGGCAGGCAGACCACAGCAAAGGTCCCGTTCTCTGGGTGGGAGACTTGTGTTCTATATGGACTAAAGAGAAAAGGATTTAATAGGTAAGAACACTAAAATAAAGTTTTCTCTTACATCCTATATGGAACACAAGTACCATGATGCTATATCAACACTAAGTTCCCAGAGGTGGGAAAAAAGGAGAAAGACCTCACTTCTGCCCCCATGATAACAGAGTTCCCTAGAACGATTCAGTATCAGAATAGCCCAAACAATAAGTGTCAAAGGACAATTAACTACACAGCACACAAGAATGAGAGCCAACAGGGTTCAAACAACTGAACAACAGTATGACAACCAAGTGTACGGGTCCTTAGATAGGCAGAGCTGCCTGAAGGACCTTCTGTCCAAAGTTGGCTTCAGAGCAAGCCAGAACATCGATACAGTAGTGCTTAGCAAAGGTGTGCAAGGAGAACCAAGTCTCTGCCTTGAACAACTCCTCAGCTGAGGCTTGATTCTTGTAGGCCCAAGAGGCCCCCACAGACCTAGTGGAATGTGCTGTGAACTTGAAGGGACAGGTTGCTTCCGAACTTCATACTCTTGTAGTATGATAGCTTTGATCCAAGAAGCGATAGTGACCTTGGAAGCAGCATGACCTGCCCTAGGACTCTCAGGTATGCCAAAAAAAGAGTCAGCCTTGCGAAAAGGCTCAGTACGTTGCACTTAAATTTGAAGACAAAGTACAACATCTAACAAATGGAGAACATTCTCCTTGTCAAACTTAGGATTAGGACAAAAGGAAGACACAACAATCTCCTGCTTAATGTGGAACTCAGAAACCACATTAGGAAGAAACGCCTAAAAGGTTCGAAGCACCGCCTTGTCCTTATGGAAAACCAAGAAAGGTGGTTGTCCTGCGGCTCTGCAGACTGAGACGAATGCCAAAAGATAAGCCATCTTAAGCATCAACTAACACAGAGGGATGGAAGCAAGAAGCTCAAAGGGAGGCCTCTGCAAAACCAAATTAGGGTCCTTACAGAGGAATGGGAGCCTTAAAGGCTGGGAAGGCATATGCCACCCCCTGAAGAAAAACTTTGACATAAGGAATAGTGGCAATAAGTCTCTAGAAAAAACACCAAAAGTGCTGAAATGTGAGCTCTCAGGGAGCTCAAGTTACTGCCCTCGTTCACAGCCTTGTCCGATGGCAGGTCTGGGAGGATACAGGTGTACAAGTCTTAATCATGGTTGAAATGACCTCAGTGGAGAAAACTTTTCACCTCAGGATGTGGGCTTCAATAGCCATTTCATCAAAGCCATCTTTTCCACGTCCTTGTACCACTATCACGGTGCCCGTGGTTGCTGCTTTTCTTTGTCAGTTACCTGAAGGGGGCTCTCCATTGGCTGTCTGCCTTCAGCCCACCCTGCATTTCCTATTTAGACTGAGCTTGGGCACCCTTTGGTTGCCCTTTCGTGTTGTCTCTATGCTGCTCGTTCCTGCATTGAGTTCCTGTGGTTCCTGGGCCATGTCTACGTTCCTGCTTGTCTGAGATCATCTAGTTCCTGCTCACCAGTTGCCCTGGTTCCCTCATCCGTTCCTGATCCGGTTGGGGTTGCTGTCCTGCTGCCGTTTCCTGCTACCGTTCCTGATCCGGCTGACTGCCCGCAGTGCTGTTTCCTGTCCATCCTCGGCTGGGTTCCTCCTCCTGGGTCGCCTGCAGTGTGCCGGCATTCCCCAGTCGCTCTGGCGACATTTTTACCTACTTGTTGCTTCCTCCAATACGCGGGTACTGGTTTGCTCCACATACACTGGCTGCTGTTGCACCGGTAGAGATATTGGTTATCCCAGTACGCGGGTACTGGATCACTCCACTACCAACCGGCTGCTGTTGCAGTGATAGAGTTATTGGTTATCCCAGTACGCAGGTACCGGATCACTCCACTACCAACCGGCTGCTGTTGCAGTGATAGAGTTATTGGTTATCCCAGTACACAGGTACTGGATCTCTCCACAAACAACCGACTGCTGTTGCATCGGTAGAGTTATTGGTTCTCCCAGTACGCGGGTACTGGTTCGCTCCACTGCCAACCGGCTGCTGTTGCACCGGTAGTGATATTGGTCTCCCCAGTATGCGGTTACTGGTTCGCTCCTCAAGCAACCGGCTACTTTAGCTACGGTAGAGATCTTTGTTTCTCCAGTACGCAGGTACTGGTTCGCTCCATGTTGAACTGGTTGCTGTTTAGTCCTAGACAGCTCCAGTTGTCCACTTGTCTCTCCAGTACAAGAGTACTGGCTCGCTCCTTGTTTTACCGGTCGCTGTTCAGTCCTAGACAGCACCGGAAGATTGGTGGTTTTCTCCAGTACGCGGGTACTGGTTCGCTCCCTGTATATATATCAGTTGCTTGTTGCAAGATCTGTTAGCACCGGTAGAGACTGTGTCTCCACTGCACGAATACTGGTTTGCTCCTGCTCTTCTCGCTGGCTATGCCATACTGAAGATCCATTAGGCCTCAGTCTGTCATACTTGTGACTGGTCTATCCAACTAGCCAGTAGCCGAGGTCTTAGCTGCTGCCATCCTGTTCTGCAGTCCAGGCTGCCTTGCCCGGTATATTGGTAAGGCCGGTAGAACCTATTCCTCTCTATACCATCTTGGGTTGCCTTACCTGGTATTGGCAAGGCCAGTAAAGCCTCTATACTTGCTGTCTCAATCTCCAGGCTGCCTTGCCAGGTATATCGGCAAGGCCGGTAGAGCGTACATTATTTCGTTGTACCAGTCTCCTGGCTGCCTTGTCTGGTATATTGGCAAGGCCGGTAGAGCCTATACAATTCCTTGTACCAGTCTCCAGGCTGCCTTGCCCGGTACATTGGCAGGGCCGGTAGAGCCTACACTATTCATTTTACCAGCCTCCAGGCTGCCTTATCCGGTATTGGCAAGGCCGGTAGAACCTGTGTCTCATTCCTTACCATTGCTTATGCTACTATGTAAATCGCTTCATATATATGTGTATGCTACCCAATAGGCTTTCCTTTAAACTTTTCAATAAAGTTGTATTTTTACCTAACTCTGTGTCTGAGAGTCTTAACAAACCGTGACAACCACAGATAATGCTGGAGAAGAAGATCCGGCCAGGGAAGAAGGGGAAGTGGGTTTTGAATGGAGAGACTAAGCAGGTCCGCAAACCACGCCCTCCTGGTCCAATAAGGAGTGACCAGAATTAAGGTTGCAGTGTCCATCCTGATATTCCGGAGCACCCTAGGAATGAGAAGAAATGGAGGAAAAACATAAGAGAGGTGGAAGTTCCACAGAATTAACATTTCGTTTGTTGAAAAGGCCGAAAGATCGCCCTTCTGGGAGCAGAAGGTCAGAACCTTTCTGTTCTCCCTGTTGGCCATGAGATCTATTGTCGGCACACCCCGGTTTTGCACAATCAGATAGAAGACTTCCGTATTGTGTTTCCACTCTCCCGGATCTACGTCTTGGTAACTTAGGAAGTCCACCAGAATTTTTTCTAACCCTGGAATGTGAACATCAGAGATGGCCAGAACGTGGGCTTCTGCCCAGCCGAGAATGTACTTTGTACCAAGCTGCGGCACTATGAGTTCGTCCTTGACGATTGATGCAAGCCACTGCCGTGGCTTTGTCTGACTGAACCCTCACTGACTTTCTATCATGGTGCCCGTGCTCTTTTTGTTTTTCTGTCAGTCTAGCCTGTGCTTTGCTCCCATTGGCTACTGTGTGTTAGTCCTTCCCAATATGACCTTTATATACTGGGCTATTGGCACCCCTCCGGTGCCCTTTCATGGTGTTCCTGTGCCAGTGCTTATTTCTGCTCAGTGATTCCCAGTGTACCGACTTGGCCTGTCTGACTACTCTGCATATTGTCTACTGTCCCTGTGTACCAACCCGGATTGCCTGACTATTCTTCTGACGTTCCTGCTCCGTGATCTGACCCGGCTTGGCTGACGTTCCTGCTCCGTGATCCGACCCGGCTTGGCCGACGTTCCTGCTCCGTGATCTGACCCGGCTTGGCTGACGTTCCTGCTCCATGATCCAACCCGGCTTGGCTGACATTCCTGCTCCATGATCCAACCCGGCTTGGCTGACGTTCCTGTTCCGTGATTCGACCCGGCTTGGTTGGCGTTCCTGTGCTGTGCCAGACATTCTGACTGTCTGGCAATTGGGTTCATTTCCTCCTGCAGAGTACCAGTGGCCAGTTCCGTTACTGCTACGGCAGTTGCCTTGGGCCTATTTTCCGTTACTGCCTCTGTAGAGTGCAAGTGTCTGCCTCCGTTACTGCTCCGGCAGTGAGCCACCGGTTTGCTTCCGTTACTGCCTCTGCAGAGTGCAAGTGTCCGCCACCGTTACTGCTACGGCAGTTTACCTTGGGCCTAGTCTCCACTACTGTTCCGGCAGTGAGCCACCAGTTTGCCTCCGTTACTACTTCTGCAGAGTGCAAGTGTCTGCCTCCGTTACTGCTACGGCAGTTTGCCTTGGGCCTAGTCTCCGTTTGTGCCTCTGCGAAGTGCAAGTGTCTGCCTCCGTTACTGCTCCTGCAGTGAGCCACCGGTTTGCCTCTGTTACTACTTCTGCAGAGTGCAAGTGTTGTCTCCGTTACTGCTACGGCAGTACCTTATGTGACTTTGTTCCCATTGTTGCCTAGGCAGTTCACGCTAGTTCTGCTTATCTGGTTTTGGGCGTTACGAATCCTTCAGCTGTCTATATGCAGAGAGCCCCATCACAGACCTCTCTGCACATGGGACTGTTTACACTCTAGAAGATCATTAACCCATGAAAGACCTTGCTCCTGGGAATCCATTATAATCTGCCTGACCTGTGTCAGTATAGACTGTTGTGGACTTTATGTTTATGCTGGACCTGTGTAGGCATATGTATCTATAACCTGTCGTGTGTCTGTATTATTCTGCTGATATACTACAGGACCTGTGAAGGTTATTTTATTACTGTGATTTCAATAAAACTGTGTTTTATCCTAAACCACCTATCCCTTCAAGAGTGAGGTTCAGTACACAAGGGCTAGTCGAACTGTCCAGAGTTCCAAGACATTGATGGACTGAAGAGAGTCCTCTGGAGTCCACCTGCCCTGAACCCTCAGTTGACCTAGAACTGCACCCCAGCCGGTCAGGCTGTCGTCCGTCGTGACCACAGTCCATTGTATTATCATAAAGGGTTTCCCCTGTTCCAGGTTGTGCCGGTGCAACCACCACTTAAAGTACCAGCTAGCCTCCTGAGTAAGGGATGTCTGCCAATCCAAGTGTGCCAGATTTCTGGACTAACTCTGGATGACGACTCTAAAGTTCCCTTGTGTGCAACTGAGAGTAAGCCACAGCCTCTAGTGTTGACACTAGTTTGCCCAGAACACTCATATGTATTTCCTGATTCAGGCCAAGAGCCATTCCAGGGCCTGGAACACCTCCTGCACTACCAAAATGATGTTCTCCTCTGGCAGGAAAACCTTCCCTAGGCAGGTGTCAAACCTCATCCCTAGAAACACCAGTTCCTGGGAAGGCACCAGACAGGACTTCAGCATTTTCAGAATTCACCCATGGTGGTTCAAGAGCCAAGCAAATTCTTGAACATGCCGGACCAGGAGCTCCTGTGAAGGAGTGTTACGGTTTTTTAGGACACTCAGACCAGTATGTGAAATAAAACACAATTTTATTAGAATAACAATAATGCAAACGATCGCCCTCTAGTGGCGGTTGAAATAGACACACAGTGAAGACTGATATGTTACAAGAGTAAATGCACAATAAGTTGACATGCACAATTACTATGCAGATAATGGTGTTTTCTACCCCAAAGGGTTAAGAGCTTAATACACAGTCAGTCTCAGATGTGGTGGTTTGGCACGCCCTGGGTGTTAAAGGAGGTGCTGATAGAGACAGTCCACAATGTACTGGAAACGTAGATGCCTAGCCAAAGTGACCAAGTAGTAAACAGAACAGAGATCCAAATAGCCCCCGCGGGCATACCTACTGGAAAACTGCTTCTGCGAGTGCAAGTGTGAGTAGCCCCCACGGGCATAACGGAAACCGGCCTGCAATGCAAGAGCTGACTAAGCCTCCTCAGATTTAACCAGATACCAGTAGTGGTAGTGCTAGAGCCAATAGCCCCCACGGGCGTATACAACTGAATCTGCCAGAGCTGAAGCCTTCCCTCTACCGCCACTCTGCTTTAAAAGATATCGCCCAGTAACCAACGAGAAGGGAGAGCCTATGGCGCCCAACCGGCCCACAATAAGTGGCTACTCTGCAACGGAATGGATAGAGTCGCTGTCGGTAAGCGGCCAACTCAGCAGATGTAGCACCAAGGAGGAGGCTCTATTCTGGGAATCGAGATAGCGAGAGCAAGGCGGCACTGCTAGGGTTAATATGCACGTTTACTCGAGGCTCTGCAAACAACGAGGCTCTGCTAGTATAGTGAGGCACACTGAGGCACGCACAGCTCTGCAAGTATAGCGGTACACTGCACTGATTAAAGGCAACACTAGGCAAGGCGGTTACACGGTAGCTGGCAGCAGCGGTTGAGAATGTCGCAGCGGCGAAAATGGGAACGGAGGTCACTGGAACAGGCTGGAAGTCGATCTTCGGAGCAGGAAGTCAGCCGGGCTGGGTCGGAGCACGCAGGAGGTAGTCATACAAGCCGGGTCATACACGAACAGGAACGTCAGCCAAGCCGGGTCAGGATACAGAGGTGGTTCGCAGTCAAGCCGGGTCATACACGAACAGGAACGTCAGCCAAGCCGGGTCAGGATACAGAGGTGGTTCGCAGTCAAGCCAGGTCATACACAAACAGGAACACTGGAGCGTAGTCAGGACAAGCCAAGTTGGTACACAGGAATCCGGAACACTGCAACAGCACTACTGGCTCAGAAACACCACGAAAGGGCCTCTGACAGTTGTCTGGGCCAGGCATAAAAAGTTCACATGGGGCAGGCCAAACTGGCTCAGCAAATCAGAGCGAACCACAAGTAAGAGTGACAAGAATCACAGGCACTGTGATAAGGAGCCTTGAGCAAAAGGTCATCCAGATAGGGAGTCATGAAATCCTGGGTGAGAATGAAGGCCACTAAGGACCCCATGAACCTGGTGAACACGCGAGGTGCATAAGTCAAGCCAAATGATATAGCTGCAAACTTGTAATAATCCGAGCCGAAGACAAAACGCAGATATCTTTGGCCTCTGTGTGGACAGGGACATGTAGGTACTCTTGCTGAAGGTCCAGGGATGCCAGATACCCCCAGGAACATTTCTGTTATGACAGAAAGATTCCATCATGAAGCACGTAGTCACCACATATTTGTTGAGACACTGTCACAGGAACAGGACAATCCAGCCTGATTTAAAAGACACCAGCCACTGGATTTTAACCAGGTTGCCCTGGGCGATGAGTTTAAAGGTCCCTCATGGACTTTATATGGGGGATAGTAGGTGTTACCAGATGGAGTGATTTAGGATTATAACATTTTAAATATTGCTCACTGTATTGTATATTGTGAGGTATAATATAATAATGTGTGTGTGGTGTTATACTATAAGTTCTGTAAAGGGATCTGGTAGTATGCATCACGGTGCCCGTGATTGCTGCAGTTCCCTGTCTGTCACCAGTAGGGGGCTTCTATTGGCTGTCTGCAGATAGCCCGCCTCTTGTTGCCTATTTAAACCTGGATTGGGCACCCTTTGAGTGCCCTTTCGTGTTGTTTCTGACCTTCTTGCCATCACTATGCTAGTGATAGCTGGGCCTCTGTTCCAGTGTTCCTGAGTTCCTGATCTCATGTGTTCCTGAGTTCCTGATCTCTACTGTTCCAGTGTTTCCTGCATGCTGAAGTACTTCCAGTCCTGGTTCCGGCCTAGTCTCTGGTGTTGCAGTTCCTGCTGTACTTCTCTGCTGTTTTCTGACCTGACTGATCGTTGCTGGTTCCTGTCATCGCATCGCCTGTCTCCTGTATCCTGGCGACCTCCTGCCTGGTCGCGTCGGCGACTCGCTTATTACACCAGTGTGCGGTCACTGGTTTGCTCCAAAGCCTATCGGCTATACAATTCTGTGTTAGTCCCAGCGTGCGGACGCTGGTTTGCTCCAAAGCCTTGCGGCTATACAAACTCGCTTGTTACACCAGTGTGCGGTCACTGGTTTGCTCCAAAGCCAATCGGCTATACAATCCTGTGTTAGTCCCAGCGTGCGGGCGCTGGTTTACTCCAAAGCCTTGCGGCTATACAGACTCGCTTGTTACACCAGTGTGCGGTCACTGGTTTGCTCCAAAGCCTATCGGCTGTACTATCCTGTGTTGGTCCCAGCGTGCGGACGCTGGTTTGCTCCAAAGCCTTGCGGCTATACAAACTCGCTTGTTACACCAGTGTGCGGTCACTGGTTTGCTCCTAAGCCTATCAGCTATACAATTCTGTGTTAGTCCCAGCGTGCGGACGCTGGTTTGCTCCAAAGCCTTGCGGCTATACAAACTCACTTGTTACACCAGTATGCGGATGCTGGTTTGCTCCTAAGCCTTACAGCTATACTAACTCGCTTGTTACACCAGTGTGCGGTCACTGATTTGCTCCTAAGCCTATCGGCTATACTATTCAGTGTTGGTCCCAGCGTGCGGACGCTGGTTTGCTCCAAAGCCTTGTAGCTTTACGATTCCCCTGTTAGTCTCAGTGTGTGTACACTGGGTTGCCTACGATCCTGTCAATTTGTCATTACCATCTGACTGCTGCTACTATCTCAGGGCTGCCCTGCCCGGTATTGGTAAGGCCGGCAGAACCTTTTGCCACATTCCATCTGAGGTTGCCTTACCCGGTATTGGCTGGGCCGGTAGAGCCTACATTATGAATCTATTGAGGCTGCCTTGCCCAGTAAATTGGTAAGGCCGGTAGAACCGTTATGCGATTCCATCTGCAGGTTGCCTTACCCGGTATTGGCAAGGCCGGTAGAGCCTAACATTCTATTACTTCAGACTGTCCTGTCCGGTATATTGACAGGACCGGTAGAGTCTGCCTTCTGTCTTGTTATTTTCTGAATATATCTGTATGTATGTGAATGCCATCCTACATTATCAATTTATTATTTCAATAAAATTGATTTTTACCTAAAACTTGTGTCTGAGAGTCATAATAAACCGTGACAGTATGGCTTGCTTACAGTATATTCCATGTTTGTTTAACTTGTATTGGAGAATGATTGGAATGTTGATTGATTCCTGCTGTGCTTCCTTGACCAATCAGGGGAGGTGATTTATGATCCAGTTAGACTGTTCCTTTTTTCAAGCCCTAATTTTCATTCTTTGGTACCCTTGACAACAAAGAAGTGTTGCAGTCCTCAGATGGATAATGAGATCTCCAAAAGTATGGAAAACAGCAAGGAGTCTTCAATACATTTTAGTAAATAGTAAACCAGGTTAAAACTTAACCTTTCATTATACTTTAAAAACCTTGGCAGTACATCTTAAAAAAAAGACATAACGTCTATCCATCAGCTATTTGGTATATGAGTAGAAAGGGTGCTCACCACAGATTGGCATTGGTTAGTTTAAAGAACTCTGTTACTGCTATATTCTCTTTATTATCGTTTAATGAAACCTTGTGTAGTCTAAGATAGTAAAGTAAGGATAAAGCTGCATATTAGTGCTTACACGAGCCTCAGAATCAACCTCACCAGTAACCATCCCTGAGTCACATCAGAAAGGGAGACATATTGAGTTAGATAACTCAAAAGAATGAGTAGTGAGTATTGAAGACTCCTTGCCATCGATGAACAGGTTAATTTGCTGCATTACATTCTTTTGGAGATCTCATTCTCCATCTGTTGAGGACTGCAACATTGTTTCTTCTCCAAGTAATTAGTTTTAGTCTGCAGTGCATTACATTGTATACAACTGGCTACCCACTTCCATTCTGTGACCCTTGACAAAAAGTGGAAGGGATCCAAAATAAATGTGTTACCCTTCTGAGTTTACTCACAAAACTCACCGGTCCACGACTGAGGATTCCCAGGCGTTCCAAAAAAAAAAAAAAAAAAAAAAAAAAGGTGAAGATGCCCCCTTCAGGTACCAGCAGACCAGGATTCTGTGAGTCATGCAGAAGATTGATTGACAGGCTTAGCCCTTGAAGCTGCTAGCATGGGCTATCACAGCTTGTTGGAAGAACTTGTGTGAGAGGCCTGCAAACCTTGCAGTTTCTGCATCTCTGTTTGGCGTGGAGAACTAAAAAGTTGCAGTTTGCTCACCATAGTTGGATGTTTTCTGGCCATTTGCGGCAACAAAGTGTTCTTGCCCCCCGTAGCATTACTAATGATCTGCTTCAGTTCAGGTCCAAACAGAGACTTGCCCTAAAAAAAGTAAGGAATCCAGTAACTTATTGGAAGATTGGTCAACAGACCAAATTTTAAGCAACAGAGAAGGCCAAGGTCTTAGCGGACAACCTGACCACCTCAAAAAAAGAGCCTCAGATACATAATTGATAGCCTTTGTAATGTTGGCTAAAAGAACCAACAAATTGTCCCTGGAAATATTTGCATGGACAGCCCCCATCAGCTGCTCACCCCACATGGCAACAGCCCTGTTAGCCCAGATAGAGGCAAAAATAGGTCTAATTGTCGCTCCAGTAGCCACAAAATTGGCCCTGAGGAAAAAGTACAGCTTCTTGTCAGCTGGATCCTTAAGCCATGCTACATCTGCCAAAGGCAGGGCAGTAGTCTTAGCCAACCAGG
The DNA here is from genome assembly GCA_037306005.1 of Rhinophrynus dorsalis. Classification (NCBI taxonomy): domain Eukaryota; kingdom Metazoa; phylum Chordata; class Amphibia; order Anura; family Rhinophrynidae; genus Rhinophrynus; species Rhinophrynus dorsalis. Next base: position 103,130,673 of record CM074724.1, read on the forward strand.
AAACAGGTGGGTTCATCTCTACCTTTTATCCATACTGTCCTATAACCCCCCCCCCCCCGGCACAGTGGTCTTCATAGAGAGCTACACCACATGTACATCAATTTACAACCTGGACACAGAACACTGTGTCCTTAGGACCTAATGGGAATAAAGGCTTCAGTTTTCTTCTAGGGAACGACAGCCTTTTCTCTGGATTATTCCACACTTGTTTAATAAGCAAGAATATCACCTAATTTACAGGAAAAATGTGAGGGATTTATTATAACCCAGTTATAAAGTAACAGCCACTAACTTAGGCTTTTCATTATCCTTTATGCCAAGAGAAGTATGGACATATGGATGTATGGCTGGCAAATACATGCATCTTCTCTATAACCTTCTTCTGAAGAACACTCAGAATCCGAAAACTCTACCAGTTTCCTATGTGGATAGTAAGAGGTACCAGCCATATTTTCTTCTTCTGCTTTTTGAGATTCTTAAGCAAATGTTTGGGAAAAAGACACCACAGATGCCATTTAAGCTGATACACTAAGCAAAGACAGATTGGTTCGCTAGGAAATATTTGTGTAAGTGCAACAATACATTTCTAATAGCCTTTTAGTAAATCCTGCAATACATTGTATTTTGTGATCATTTGACAGATTAAGCACCCAATGTAAACTACCTGTTTAGACTCTGTGAATTAGATCCTCCACAAAAAGGTGACAGACTGCTATTTGATATAAATAATATGACAAGAGCACAACAACAAGCAATACAGTGTATACTGCAAGGTAGGCCCTATTGAGCCTGATGCTGGGGTGTGAAGACTAGGGTTCGAAGCTGGCTGGGGGTGACTGCTCTCTATGTTGCCTTGCTGCAGCCTAGGACGGTTAAAGATGCTGACCACAAGGCCAGATTAATACCAACTGGAGGAGCCAGTCCACATCCTGGATGACAACCCAGAGAACAATACCTACCCACTGAAGTTAAAGTAGATAGCAGGATAGACAACTTACGTGCAGTATTAGTTGTTTGTCTTGTACAGGGACGCTGCGACCTGGAGCTTGAGAAGGCAGAAAACAGGATCGTCGAGGAGGTCGATGTTCGACTGAGGGAGCAGAGAATAGGTGCTCAGCAGGGTTCAGACAGCTGAGAAGTCAAACAAGCCAGGTCATGAACAGGCGGTCAACAAAAGAATGGTCAACAACGGAGCTAAGGTCAGAAACAAACGGGCAAAATAGTACGAGAGAGGCAGGCGAAAGAGTAGCCGAATAAACATAGCCAAAGTCGGTAACAGGAATTCTGAGAACACGGTACCAAGTCGTAGAGCAGGAGGGAATCTGAAGGAGAAGCTGGATCAATAAACAAGGAAGATGCAAAGTACATTGCAGGAGCAACAAAAGAGACTAGATCAAAGAGTTGCTTTGTGTGTGGTAAGTGCTGGAAAGGAGAGAAGGAGGCTAAGAGGGAAAAAAGGGTGATATCTCCCCAAAGCACTGTCCACATACGAACATTGGTAGCAGAGGATGATTGGGATGCAATTTATCAATGGGATGGGCTGTCTGATGAGGAAAGTGAATCAGACTGTCACACAGATGCCGCAATATATGCGGCACAACCTATTGTTGCTGAGCGGCAGCAGAACTATGTGATTAATTGCACGCAAACCCCTCAGGCACCAGTGGCTGAAGGGGCTGAGGTTGCTATTGCAATGCATAAAAATCTGTTGGCATGGGTTTTGTGTGCCTGGGATGCTGGTGGTGAATGTGTTACTCTGACCTGGTTGAAATGCTGGAAGAGACTGAAGCAGGAATGGAAGTTACAAACAGCCAGACTCCAAAGGGTGGCGACTAGTGATGTAGGAATAGTGGGGGAGGGTGACGTAGAACCAACTGACATACTCTTTATGACACCCACAGCTCCACCCCCACCAATAACTACTCCATACACGGAAGCATTTGATGCATTACATGAACACACACAGACGTGGATGTTTCCTGAAAATGTATGACGTGTAGGCCGGTCCCCGTCCCCAAACACTACTGTTTTGTATATAGCAGTACTGAAATCAGGGGTCCGCTGCCCATATGTTTGTGACTGGGGACACTGTAGGCGACTACAAGATGTGACAGCCTTGCTGGATACTGGGGCAGAAGTGTCACTGTGTCACAGCAATGTGAATCAGACAAACTACACTAAAGGTTGTGTTATGGGTGAGAGAGTGGGAGAACAGAAGATACTTGCGTACCGGGTGCAGTGCCGCATACAGATAGGGAATGGTCCCATATTCCCAGCAGAGATTATTCTGGGAATGGGTATTGTGCTGGGACAGATCCTATACACTGAGACAGGGAGTTACACTTTCGGCGCTGTAGTCCATACTTTGTCTCTTTCAGCGCTTCAGCCAATAGTCTGGGGACATACTGAATGGACCCCAGTGTACATCCCACTACCAGGAGAACTGAGCAAGTACCAGCAGTACCACAGTCCAGGGGAACATACAGAAACAATAGAGACTATTCAAGGCCTTGGTGTGTTGAGGCCTGCTGCCAGCTCCTACAAGGGTCAGGTCTGGCCTGTGGAGATGCCAGATGGGAGTGGGCATATACCTATGGACTATAAAGAACTGAACAAAGTGACATCCCCACTAGCAGCCGCTGCCTCAGACCTGATATTGGTGAAAAAGACTGCACTGACTACTGCGCAATGGCATGCTGCCAGAGATTTACAGGCTATGGGATACCTCCAGTGTCAAGTATACCAGGGACTCCGCTGATAATATGGAGAAGCAAGTGGTCAAAGACATGGATGCAGCACAAGTCCTGCTGGGCTTTTCTGTTTTCTGGAGGTGCCTCATGCCCTACCTGGGATTGTTACTGCATCCCATCTGTGATGTAACCTGGAAAAAGACTGTGTATTATTGGGATGAAGCACTGACGTCAGTCAAAGAGGCTGTACGTGTCAACAACAATTTGGACCGCATTCCACTAATAAAATCTGATATATCTATACGTAACTGGGTGCATCAAGACGGCCTTGCGGCTCGCACAGCAGTTGCGCAGAATCAGACCCTACAGACATGGAAGTGGTGTCTGGTAGAGAGAGGCAACCCAATCGAACAAGACACTGTTACTATCAGGAAACGCTTGGCGGGTTTTGTGAATCATAAAACCACATGTGATGGGACATACCATGAGACAGAAGTTCCGGCACAGCCAAATGAAGAAGTGACTGTCAGGCTGGCAACCGAGCAGCAAGACCAATGGACAATCAAAGAAAACTCCCCATGAGGTGGTACTGGATTATGGCAGATCTTGTGGGCACAAAGCAACAAGTGGCCCATTGCTGATGGGCAGGTCTCTTGGAATATGAGATGGCTGACAGTGTGGTACAGATTCCCTTACAGACTATGAATGGACTGTTGAAGCTGGGGGACTGGGCTCAAGCCAAGGGTGGACACAGAGAAGCATGAACATTCTACCAGTGGACTGATTTGAAGGGAATCTCTCTGACTATGGATCAAGTGAAAGAGATTGTGATCAAGTGTCTCATTGGTCAGGTTTTACAGAAGAAAAAACCAAAGACCACCTCTGAACAAAGAGATCAAGGCATTACAGGTGGTGAGGTTGGGCAAATCAGTTTCCTCGGGCCCCTACCACAGGAAGATCAAAAGCTGAAACTAGTATCTCTGGGCACCAAGTTCTATGGAACCCTACAAAATGACGATACTGACATGTTGCTGAAGATGTGTGCTCCAACACGGCATGTGCATTGGGTGTACCATATCCCTTTTAACCCGCAGGAAACAGGTATGCTTGAAAGAATGCTTGGCTTGCTGAAGGAACAAATACGCAAGATGATTCCCACACACGCTCTGGGGAAGGGTGTCTTGTTCAGGATGTTACTCCCTTGGAGCGAATGTTGGGTCATGACCCATAAGAACAGAGTAGGGTGATTATGGTTCAGAAAAGACAATTGAGGAAGGGGTGTAGTGTGGCATTGTGAGTGTTTCCTGTTTGTGTTTCATATCCCACCCCACAATCAGGGAAGTATGTGTGTGGAATGAGATAATGCAAGTGGAATCAGGGAGATATGTACGTGAAATCGGATAATGCGAGTGGAAGAGATGAGGAGGAGGTGTGTACTTGGAATGAGATAATGCAAGTTTGGGAGCTACGTGGAAGTTTTGTAACTAAAACTCATGTATGTTTATCCCATAGGTTATCCCTACTACCATGACTGGGAATGCATATAGGAAACCTGCATCACAAACAAAGGACAAGGGACATCTGATATAATAAAAACATTATGCTTTGCTTGCCACGGCATCTACTGCTTTGGTGTATGAAACTTGTGGTTTTCCATTTTGGTGGGACTGAATATTATGGATGCCACGGGACTATGAACTGCATATACATCCAAGATCTAGTTCAGTTAATCAAGGATATCACTGAACTACATGATGATGTTTTTCGCTTAATCGCAGAAGATTTGAGAATGGTCCAGAGACAGATAGCTCAAATGACTTTTGTACTAGCTTATCTTACTGCTAGTCAGGGGGGCATGTGTACTATTGTAGGCCCATTCTATTGCCATTATGTTAATATGCATCCAATGCAATTGAGGCTCACATTCAACAGGTGGAACAGTTGAAGGAACGTTTTGTAGCTGAGCACCACACTGAATCCTGCAGACTGGTTGAAAGTTGTGTGGGGGAGGGTTGGTTTGCAGGCATCCTTCAGATCGTGTTGAATGTGTTTATCATAGTTCTTATTGTGTATATAGTGTGGAAATGTATTGGGTGCCTGCTTTCTCGTGTTGTACCACTGCTGCAGAGGTGCCCCACTTACCTATCTGACGTGAGGAGATCAAGGGTGGAGTGTAAGGGATGGATTTTTTTTGGTGATCTCCTCATGGTTAGTTGGGGGTTAATTATCTGCAGTTTGGCTGGCAACAGCAGAGGGGCGGGCGATGACTTAGTGTTTACGAGAGACAGTCAGTGATGTCTCCACTATTCAGCCTTCAGTAACAAAGCACATACGCATGCGTAGTATTAGACATCTGTATTTTAACCTGTAATCAACGCAATAGATTCAGAGAGCCGTTGTTGGGACGAATGAGGGCGACTTGATTTTCACCTCTGTCCGTGCACCTGTGTCTTATTATGAGGCTCTCTCATTGATAAGTACCCTTTGTTATTTCTTATCTTCTTATCTGTCCTATATTTGCGTATTGTAGAGTTGGTTAAGCTCTGGCAATAGTTCTTGTACTTTTAATCACCTGTTAGAGGTATGTCTCTCATACGCTTGTGAACTCTGGCAGGATGTTTATTTCATAACCTATTTAATTATTGCATGTTTTAATAAACTGTAGTTTTATAGTTTTCATTGCAGTGTGTTTGTCCTTATGTTTATTCTGAAATTCCAGACCACTAATTGTAACAATATTCTAGGTGGGGTCTTACTATGGACCTATAAATAGGCATAATAATATCTTCCTCCCTTGAGTCAATACCCCTTTTAATACATGCCAATATCTTATTGGCCTTTGCAGCTGCCAGCTGGCACTGCATGCTACTGCTAAGTCTATTGTCTATCATTACTCCCAAATCCTATTCATTAGTAGATTTCCCCAGAAAAAAACAATTTAAACTATATTTTGCATTTTTATTATTATACCCAAAATGCATAACTTTACACTTGTCTGTATTGAATCTCATTTTCCATTTGCCTGCCCAGTTACTCAATTTGCCCAAATCCTCTTGTAATGAAGACACATCCAGGTCAGACTTGATTACCTTACTTAATTTTGTGTCATCAGCAAACACTGATACATGGCTCCCTATGCCCACTGGGAGGTCATTAATAAACTAATTAAAAAGAAGAGCACCCAGGACAGATCCCTGAGGTACTCCACTTATCACGTTTATCCAATTGTAGAATTTGCCATTTACTACCACTACTGCATTCTAGCTTTCAGCCAATTTCCAATACATACACAAACGTTTTCCCCTAGGCCTATTTCATTCAATTTGTATAGTAACCTCTTGTGTGGAACCGTATCAAATGCCTTGGCAAAGTCTAAATAGATCACATCAACCGCCTCTCCTGCATCTATATTTTTACTCACTTTTTCATAAAATGCGATCAAGTTAGACAGGTAATAGCTTCGGAGGATAGCTAGCCAAGGATGCACGAAGCGAGACTGCTAGAGCAATACCTGAGGTGAGACTAGCCCTGAGCTACACAGTGGAAGGCAGCCGGAACAATAACAGGGAGGTAAAGTTTGCTCATAGGCCGTCCGGAGTGAGAGCCAGCAAAAGCCGGTTGAGACAGAGTGGACAGTCAGACAGTACCAGGGTCAAGCACAAAGAGGGTAGTCAGACATAGCCACAGGTCAAAACTGGATCAGGTAATCAGCCAGAGCCACAGAACTCACAGAGTGGGTAGTCAGAGAGAATCAGGGTCAGACCAGAACGGGTAGTCAGACAAGGCCTAGGTCATACACGGAGCAGATAATCAGACAGTCATGGTCAATACCGGAGAGGGTAGTAACGCAAGGTACACCACGAAAGGGTGTCTAAGCACAGTATTCAGGCCGTACATAAGGCCACAGGAGAAGGCGGGACACAATCGGCCAATTAGTGCTGAAAGGCTACAAAACAGGAAGTGAGACGTCAATGATGCGTGCCCGCAATAGAGAGGCGAGCAGACAGGCGACAGTGGCCAGCAACACCGTTGCCCGCTCGCCAAAGGGAACAGGACAGGCACCCATACCAGGCAGGCAATAATCACAGGCACCGTAATACATAGCAACCACGTTCACATAATTTCACCAATTAATTAAATAGTTTAATGACCTGTTTAACATGAACACCCTATATATTCTGTTATATAACAGAAGCCAACATCTGATGCACAAACAAAAAGTCACTCATTATTTGGGTGACTTGGACATAATTACATAGCTGTCCATGTTTCACTGCTGACTCCATACATTTTTCATTTATTTTATATCCACCTGTGTAGCTGCAACCCTTCACTGCTTCTTTAATTCCCAGCTGGCACCTAAAAAAAATTTGTCTGGCTCCAAAGTCCATTATATTTTTGTTCACCCCTGCCTTAAAGGGGCATTAAAGGGTCAGAATAAAGGGTTTTTTAGCTATAGATAGTAACCAGATAGTTTAAAGTTTTCCAATCCCCTGTTTGCCCTGCACTTCACATAGCACTTATGGGGGAAGTGAGCAATGTTGCCATGCTCTCCTCTGAAGCCCAATTTTGGCAAATTCCCCAGCAATGGCCTTCAATGAACAGGATAAAAAAATGTAACACTGACTGAGGAGTAATAATACCCACGCTACAGATCACGGATTTCTGCAGGGCAAATGGAGCGCTAAAGGGTTCAGGAACTCAGTTCCCATAGCTGTCAGAACACCAACTAAATTTAGAAAGCCCTTTCCCGGAAAACATATTGCCCCTTTAAAGATTGCTCTTGCATGAAAAACACTACTACTTAGCCCAAGCCTTGGAGAGGACCTCTTTTGAGGCCCATAGCATCAGCTGGTAAATCAATGATAAGATATGGGAGAGTTGGCCTTGTTTTGCTGCATAATAGTGTTTCCATACTGAACAACAATGCTAAACTATTTTGTGTCCTTTTTTCATTTGTAATTGTTTTCTGCTCCCATGAGCCACTTGAGATAGCAGACTTAGTTTTTACAAACATGTCTGATATTTTAAAACCCCAATATTTCATGTGAAAACAATGTATTTTTTACAAATTTTAGTTGATTTACTAATAAAGGCCTGAACTGCACTGCGAATCTTAAGTGTTATCAACTGGTTGTATGTAATAGATTTCCACTGAAGTCCATGGAGACATTTGTAAAGCTAAAGCTTGCTGAAGAAAAATAGTGTAAGTGAACATGTTATAGGTCTCAAAGTACATTCTAATGAGTGATTCCAGAAGCTTGTCCACTGTTCGTTAAAAGTAGAGCAGTTCTCCATAGGTAATGCTGTCTAATTGCACAGGTGGAAAATGTGTGGATTAACCACTGGAAAGAACCCCGCAAGACTAAGCATTCCTTAGAAAAAGGATACATCATCTGATGTAACTGGATGCTTCCACTCATCCAGAACTATCTGCTTCAATTGTGAATAGGCAGGAAAGACCACAGATTATTTTTTCTCATGTTTAAAAGTGTCTTGGGCTGGATCAACAGCAATATCTCCCTTGAGAATATGTAAGGTGTCAAGAACAGCTCTGGTAAGAACCTCAGAAGTCACTAGAGAATTCCATGAATATGTCTGAAGAAGTGAGTGAGGAAGAGTCCTCTGCAACTTCATGTCTGTTGGCCATTCCTAAAGGGAAAAGCCATCACTAGGGGCAAGTGGCATTGTCAACCCTAGGCACAACACATTGTGTAAATCCCTGGTCCTTAAATGGTTAGGTAGGCTCATGCTTTTTGCCTGCTTCAGTTTAAAAAATTTCCAGCAACTGTCATGTCCGCTTCCATGGACATGACATCCAGGACTGAGTGAAGATGTCATCTCTTGAACAAAGGCAAAACTCATTGGGGTCATTAGGATTTTCTGGCTACAGTAAGGTAAGTGGGGGTTTATTATTAGGATATGTTACTTCCCCTTTAAGACACAACAGGAAGTGAGGACAACAAAATAAAGCAGCTACCCCAAGAATGCTGAATGACAGAACATGCAATATCAGTCCTTTTGAACAGAGGTTTTTGTAAGCAGTAAAATAGTATCTGTTCATATGTATGTATGTAAATGTATATCTCTTTTTTTTTCTTTTTTCAAAAATAAAAAAAAAATCTTCACTATCCTAGGTTATACAGTACTGATACAATTTAAAAAAAAAATCTGTTTAAGGCAAAATAGTGAAATATTGGGTCAAACCAACTGCACCATAGAGGACAAATAAACAGGATAAATCTTGCAATTGCTTTAAATTGGTTTTTAAGCCCCTTTAATGCAAGAGAGATCTCCAACATCTTGCTTCACAATGCACTGAAGTCCTTTCTTGCATTCAAGGGGTTAAAAGCCCCATTTATATCAATTGCATTTTTATTTGTTCTCCACGGTGGAGTTGGTTTACCCCATAATTGCTTCACTTTGACTTTACACATAATGACTATCATATCTTAAAGGATTAGTAATGTCAGAAAAAAGTATTTTTGCATTTAGAAGAGCTTAAAAAGTTGAGCTAAATGCAAAAAAAAGTCTCTCTCAAACCACTATGGTTTGAGAGACACAGACATTTAGAGTTCGATGTCTCCTGCTGATATCTGTAAAGCTGTCAGCAGGAGATCCGTGTCGGTCAACACGGAGGCTCTGCAGCAGAGCCGCAATCGCATTATTGACAACGAATTCCTTCATTGGAATGGTCTAAAACATGTGCCTGGTTTTCAAGCACACGTTTTAGACCATTCCAATACGGTTCTGCTGCAGAGTCTCCGTGTCGACCGACTAGGATTGGAGACATCAAGCTTTAAATGTCTGTATCTCTCAAACCATAGCGGTTTGAGAGATAATTTTTTTTTCATTTATTTCAACTTTTTAAGCTCTTCTAAATACAAAACACTTTTTTTCACATTACTAACCCTTTAAGTATATACAAAAATATCTAAATAATATAAAACGCTACCCTGTGAAGCTCCCTGTGTGTAACAGCACATGCGCAGTACAGACTGCTGGAATGATGCAGTCATGCACAGTCGAGACTGGCCGAATGTGCTGATCCGGAGCGGGGTGTTCCGGACAGCTCACTGCCTGTCTCTGCTCCCAGCTCCGGGGCAGCAGCTGGGGCTGGGTGCACTTTAGCCTGTGTATACGGGCTTTCGTACTAGTGGAAACTATTACACCATCTTGCAACAATTAATGTTTAATATGGAAAATGTATATTACAGGATTTATCCTGCTGAGTAAAACATGAGTACTCTCATTGCTGAGATGTTTTATTCAAAAGTTATTGCCATTCAAACTTGCATTTAACCCTTTGAGTGCCAGAGGAGTACGGAACACATTGCTTTTCAATGCGGTCCGTACCCTTCTGGCACTCAAAGGGTTAAGAATATAAAACCTCAATGGTCTGAAATTCTGTAGTGGCTCTGTTGCTACAGCTTTCTATAGACAGCTATGGTCAGTTGACCATAAACCTCAATATAATGCTGTAGGAACAGTGCAACTGTATCATTTCAACCACTGAGGTACTGCATCCATAAAACGAAAGTCTGCACCACAATATGTTTTGAATAAAACATCTTATGCCTGTAATACACTTTTTTTTATCACTAAGCAATACCATCCCTTTAAAGCCCATTTTTAAAATCAGGGACAAGATCCGGTACAATATGTTCCAAAAACAGGAAGTCAAAACCAGACACTGTCCCTGGAAATCCAGGACAGTTGGCAAGTAAGAATGTACACAGCAAGACTTTCTTAAAACAGTATTATTGTTCAGGATGTTTCAGTCGTTGGCCACGTGACTGGAAATCCATATGTGTGACGTCCACATACATTTTTATTCATAACAATGGCAAATTAAAGCTATGCAAAAATATTGAAACAAATGTATCAAAGTTGTTCAAAGAGTATATTGGTATGTAATAGAATGAATTATTCTTGAAAATTATAAGCTCAGTTACAAAACAGTAGCAGAAAGCAGATGATTAGGCCCTATTGTCCTGCTATTTCATGTGTGCTAGCTAATTCGGTAAAAAAATGTTAAGATCTCAGGAAGGCCTAAGGTCAGGAAGACAGCATTTGGCCCAGGGGCCAAATGTTATATTTTCATGATTTAGTCTTTCATGGTGCTTTACTAGAACATGCCAGTGTATATGGGGATGACTCAGCTACATCAGTGTGTACTATAATTAGGTTATGATCTCTTGTCTGAAGAGAAGCCTGATACACTATTCTCATTAATACTTACAGAGTGCCCCACATGGGAACTGAATTGTGCTGCTGTCAGCGTTTTACACAGTGATATCAAAGCACTTACTGATGTAATACTATGACAGACATGTGGACCCACCTCAAGTTTTATTATTCTGGTTTCATACAGTAAAAAAACATGAGTAGAGAAGAACTCTATAAAAATGAACTGTGGATATAGGCCAGTTTTTGAGTTCCCTGTCCACTCACTGCAGGTAATCTCTTCTAAAGGCAAGTCAGTTAAGCCATGAGGGCATTAGTCAGAACTGTTAACATAAAGCATTTTTGTAAACCATATGATTTTGCAAGATGTAATACATATGAGTTACATAAAATGGGTTGTTTTAGAGTGGAAAGTAGGCCTAGGTATATTCTGGACAATCTATTCAACAAAAACAAAAAAGGGTTGACATCTAAATAATTCATATGAAGTAGAGAACACATGTTTTCTGTTTGGGGATTATGGAGGTTCCCTTGAATACTTGCTGCACTTCAATACTTATGCAATTAGGTTTCTTTTCTATGTATGAATATAAATGTGTTATAGTGCTGTGATTTTTCTCTTCCCCTAACTAATGTGCCACCTCATGAAACATTAAAAAAGTGGGGCTGTTGTTTTCCCCAGGGAGACAATTGGGATTAATATTTAGTTAGGGCTTGTTGATCCAGGGAGAAATCTGATTGCCATTTGGAATCAAGAAGGAATCCCCCCCCCCCATTCAAGGCAGAATTTTAAATTGCTATATTGAGGGGGGGGTTTGCCTTCTTTTGGATCAATGAGGGTAAACAGGAATAGGACGCAAGTCTTTTTTCAACTAAATTACTATGTTACAATCAAATGTGGCAAGCACCCATCAAGCACGAACAAGATAAAGTGTCTTGTTCTTAGGTATGGTGGCCTCTCAGTGGCGCTACAAGTCATGTGTTTAGTGCTCATGTGGCACTGTAGAGAGGAAATTTCCATATCAAACTGGTCCTGCCCACAGACAGTCCAGCTCTGAAATGTCAAGCAAATCCTCTCCGCACAAGAGAGACAGCAAAACCACAGAAGTACGTGACTTATAGCACCACCAGGGGGGCATGGACACTTGCTTCCAAGTGCTTAGAGGGATTCAGCTGCACCACAATGACAAGACCCACATAGGCCAAAAAGTATGTCTTTGATTTTGCTGTCTCTCTCATGCAGAGAGGATTTGCCTGACATTTCAGAGCTGGTGTATCTGAGCAGGACCAGCCTGATTTGGATATGGAAATTTCCTCTCTGCAATGGCACATAGGAGTGAAAAACATGACTTGCTGCACCATTGAGAGGCCATCAAGACACTTTATTTTTTTCGTGCTTGATTGGTGCTCATCACATTTGTATGTCCCCCTAAGTAGAAGGGTATCCCAGGCATGGGGCCTTGCTTCCATGTGCTTAGAGGGATTCAGCTGCACCACACTGACAAGGCCCACATAAGCCAAAATGTACATCTGTGGTTTTGCTGTCTCTCTCTCGTGCAGAGAGGATTTGCCTGATATTTCGGAGCTGGACTGTCTGATACAGATATGGAAATATCTTCTCTGCAATGGCACATGGGAGTGAAAAACGTGACATGTAGCACCATTGAGAGGTTAACGTGCCTAAGAACAAGACATTTTATCTTATTTGTGATTGATGGGTGCTCGTCACATTTGTATGTCTCCCTGTTGCTTTCCTCATAAGTGTTGGGCATTGATCTGACACCCAAGAAGTTAATCAAAATGAGGTGCCTGAAAAGTGAAGTCATGGTCCTACAGCAGCTCTGAGTTGTCTGCAGATGCAAGGAGACAATTTTGCATCAGAGCAGGCCAAGAAAAATATCTCACCTGACTCCATCCTAGACTCATCACCAGTCGGTTATGTAAACATGTGTGTGCATAATTGTTTGCGTATGTTTAAACCTAACCAAAAGGTTAAGTCCAATGAAACCTTGGTGTGCAAGGAATTACTGAGAATGTTTAGGTTATTTCATATCTATTGACACCTCTTTGTGTTACTGAATTATTTATTTTGGGCAAAATCAAATAACACATTCTAATTTATAAACACATACTTAAGTTTAACCCCTTAACGACCGGGGAATCCGGACGCGGACGCGACTCACCGACCACGGAGCAATTTTTTTTTATTGCTCCGTTGCGTTCCGGACTCCCCGAACGGCGTGCAGCCGCGGGGGGAGCCCGGAACTCGATGACGGTCATAGTACGTCATCGGTCGTTAAGTCAAATCAACCCTTGAAGTACTATGACCGTCAAGGGTCGTTAAGGGGTTAAACAAACATTAATGTGAGTTTTATTGCTGTACAGTAATATCATACACACCACACAGTCTGATCTACTAAACAGAAGAACAGGTGGGAAAGAGGGACAGAGGGATTTGGGAGTCAAAGAAAGGCTGACCAGACCTCACCTTTAACCGGGGACGCATAGGAAAAATGCATACTGCAGGACTGCATTGATTTCAATGAAGCACTGAAAAATGGCTATTTCCTATGTGTCCCTGGTTAAAGGTGAGATCAGGTCAGCCTAGTCAAAGAGGAACTACCTTTGGAAAAACAGGCCATTTAACATGTAAGATAGGTGAAATAGGAATTCCACCCAGATATCTCTCTTTAGGACACAGTCCCTTTCTGAAACCCAAATTCCTCTGTCCCTTGAGCCTACCTTGCTATCCCTCTATTCAGGCACTCATACCGTGTAGTGTTTATATGTGAATCACATAACTACACAGTAATAAAACTCACTTTAATAATATTTGTTTAAACTTTAGTATATATTTTTATAAATAACACTGTTTTAAATAAAATACTTTGATCTTGACGCTTACAACACCTAAAGTGCAAATTCTAAAGCTGTCAGGTTCAGAGACTGAACACCACGATTTGAAGGTCTCCGAGATGGAATTTAGTAGGACAAGGGGGGGAGATTCACTAAGCAGTGATGAAGTGGAGATGACTTCTCCAGTTTATAACTTCTCCAGTTCCCTTGTTATTCTATAGAGCCTATGCACTAAATTATTGTTGAAGAAATCTTAGTGCATAGGCTCCATAGAATAACACAGATGTAATCTCTTCTTTATGACCTCTTTGTGAATCTACCCCCTGGTGTCTGCAACACAGCAACATCCAACTCGTGTACAATGGCAAGTTTTCTTTTTTAACTCCATATAGATTAATTAATCCTTTGAATCCCGGTGGGGTATGCAACGCATTGCTTTGCACAATTCTGGCATTTAGAGGGTTAACCACTTTAATTTCCACAGACTATATTAGTTGCACGTGGATTGCTCACCCCTCTGGCCCTCAAAAGGTAAACAGCACGAGTAGAACAATGTTTGCAAGTGTTTCGTTTAGTTTTTATTTTTTTGTTTAACCTAAGAGAATAAATCGTTTAAAAACGAATGCATTCCAGCATCTGTAAATCATATTGTCCTATTACTGTTTCGCAATACAGTTGAGATGTCTAGCATAACATATATGGTCAACTAAAAGTAGCAACAGACCTTGGGCGCTCATAGATAACACATGCTGCAGGGTTGTACGGATGCTTATGGAGCCCTGCAATATTAACTTTTGCATCAAAGGGGAGGTGTGGTCATCTTAGTCTAATAAATGACAGTGACATGTGGGGACATCCCTCTCAATTACATGTTTATTAGTTTTCTAAAACAGAAAGTGAATATACTGCTGCGCCTGATCAGTCAGAATTGACATTTTCACCACTGTAGTTGCTAGAAATCTCCTTACCGGTAGGCTGCACGCCCTCTGTTCTCATCCACTGCAAGACTGAATAGGCAGGAGCAGCTGCAGCTACCGGTGCCATTCCACTCGACCAATGACAAGCAGCCACTCCCGGAGCGGACCTTAATGGGAACAACAACACTGAGGCCTCCCAGCTATTGGTGTAAGTGGAGCCGTGTGCTGCATTTACATTTGTGTGCGGACAATATATAACATATTGTAGCTTCGTATGCTAGGCTGAGGGTGTGGTGCCTCAGCTACAAGAAGACGTATTGTGTCGTGGGTTGTCTGACTTTTCTACCTAATGTACATTAGGTAGACCGGTAGTTAATATGAATATCAGTAGGACCCAGAGGGCTGTGTGACGCGTTAGAAGCAACTCTCTGGTCTTCGGAGGGTTAAAACTAATACGTAAATATTTTGTTGCTATATAGTGTAATATTTTTGAATTTGTTGGCAACACAGGAATAGAAAATTGTGTTTATAGTGTATGCTTTCATTCATGAAGTCATGAATATGTATTTTCTTTAGGGCAGTGATTATAAACATTTCTTTTATAAAAGGCACCCCTGATATGCTATATGGAACATTCGGGGCACCTCTAAATATGTATCAAGGGCATACCAAATATTGAGATATCATTAGGTCTCACAATCATATTAATACAAATAAACATATTGTCCATAACAAATTCCATTTGTAGTCGGGCTTAACTGACTGGCAAGATGCGTAAGTCAGAGAAAATTTGCTCAAATCCGACGCTTAAGTGGGCTCAGAAAGAGGGCCCCATGGAGTCTGAAAAAGAATGATAAATGACAGAAAGAAACAAGGGGATGGGTCGGGTGGGGATAAACGTGCCCTACGTCAGCTACCTCCTATGGCCACACCACACAGTTAAAAAGGGTGCCCCAAGCCCTCCCACAATTCCAGGCTAACTATTAGCCTTCTCATATGTCTACATTTGAAAGGACAATATTCACATTTTTGTCAGTTTTCATAGAAAACATGGGGCAACTTATTTTGAAACTGCGGCACACCAAAGTGCTACTGATGCAGGGTAATATTTGAATAGGTAGCGAATTATCTTTTTTAATCCCGCAGCCCTTGTCTCTCCAACACTTTTGGTCTCTGGCTGCCTTTTCATACTTTGTCTTGCAGCAAAGAGGACACCTGTCCTTTAATGTGGTAAATAAAAACACATACTTCTCAACAACTGAAGGTGTGAAGAAAGCTTTATCCTGTATATTTATATCTCTAATTTGTCATATGAAAAATACAACCAACGATGCATTTATACGTATACTGCCACTCAGCCCTCCCAAAAAATTATGTGTAAAATATGCAAGATTACAATATGAAGATGCTCATAAACTTAAACCTTTTATTGAGAAACATATAAAGTATGAGTTTGAAATATAATTTTAAAACCAGAAGCAAAAAATAAAAAGAACAGCAGTATCTAGGTCCTTCTAGGAACAAAAGCAGGGAGAGCTGGCATGTGTGCAGAATAAATTATATGAAATGCATGTGTAAAGCCCTGAATATGTTCCTTTATTGCCTCCAGACTCACCCAAGGGTTGTAGTAATTAGACATTTTCTGTATTCCTTCCTGCTGCCCTCTCCTGGAACAAACTAATATTGATTCCAGGTAAAACACACTCTCCACATCACACACTTTACCCACCATTGTCCAGTGGATTTCTATTTGATGTACTCAATCCACCCAAATCAATGAGTTGCTCTCCCCTCTAGCACACAGAGTTAAGTGCTGTGCCTCTAGAAACTGTTCCCGGGGAACACAGAAAATAGGCTGACAGAAGCCAGGAAGCACAAAAGAGCTCTGAGACATAAGGGGAAGATGGGGAAGAGGAGAAGCTGATGGGGGCAGAGATCGAGCTCTGGGGGAGAAACTGGGGGCCACAGGAAGAGCTCTCGGGTCAAGGGAAAGAAACTGGAGTGCACAGAGACAGCTCTGTGGGGTGGGGAGAAGCTGGGGAGCAAATCAAAGCTCTTGAGGGGGAACTGTGGGGCACAGACGAGAACTACAGTGGATATAAAAAGTCTACACACCCCTGTTAAAATGCCAGGTTCTTGTGATGTTAAAGAATGAGACAAAGATAAATCATGTCAGAACTTTTCCCACCTTTAATGTGACCTATAACGTGAACAATTCAATTGCAACCAATCACATTCAGTCTCATGTTAAATAGAAGTCATTACACACCTGCCATCATTTTAAGTGACTCCGATTAATCACAAATAAAGTTCAGCCGTTCTAGTAGGATTTTCATGACATTTGCTTAGTTGCATCTCAGAGCAAAAGCCATGGTCCGCAGAGAGCTTCCAAAGCATCACAGGGATCTCACTGATGAAAGATATCAGTCAGGAGAAGGGTACAAAGGAATTTCCAAAGCATTAGTTATACCATGGAACACAGTGAAGACAGTCATCAAGTGGAGAAAATATGGCACAACAGAGACATTACCAAGAACTGGACGTCCCTCCAAAATAAGAAGACGAGAAGAAAACTGGTCAGGGAGGCTTCCAAGAGGCCTACTGCAACATTAAAGGAACTGCAGGAATTTCTGTCAAGTACTGGCTGTGTGCTACATGTGACAACAATCTCCCGTATTCTTCATATGAATGGGCTATGGGGTAGGCTGGCAAGAAGGAAGCCTTTTCGTACAAAGAAAAACATCCAAGCCGGCTGAAGTTTGCAATAACAAACATCAGGTCTCCCAAAAGCAAGTGGGAAAATGTGTTATGGTCTAATGAAACCAAGGTTGAACTTTTTGGCCATAATTCCAAAAGGTATGTTTGGCGCAAAAACAACACTGCACATCACCCAAAGAACGCCATACCCACAGTGAAGCATAGTGGTGGCAGCATCATGCTTTGGGACTGTTTTTGCTCAGCTGGAACCAGGGCCTTAGTCAGGGTGGAGGGAATTATGAACAGTTCCTAATACAAGTCAATTTTGGCACAAAACCTTCAGGGGTCCCTTAGAAAGCTGAAGAGGATGTTCACCATTCAGCATGACAACGACCCAAAGCAGACATCCAAATCCACAAAAGCATGGCTTCACCAGAAGATGATTAACATTTTGGAATGGCCCAGCCAGAACCCAGACTTGAATCCAATTGAACATCTGTGGGGTGATCTGAAGAGGGCTGTGCACAGGAGATGTTCTCGCAATCTGACAGATTTGGAGCGCTTCTGCAAAGAAGAGTGGGCAAATATTGCCACATCAAGATGTGCCAGGATAATAAACTCCTACCCAAAAAGACTGATTGCTGTAATAAAATCAAAAGGTCCTTCAACAAAGTATTAGTTTAAGGCTGTGCACATCTATGCAACCAGGTTATTGTGAGTTTATTTTTCCCCTCAATGATTTCAGTTTGTTTTGCAATTGAATTGTTCATGTTATAGGTCACATTAAAGGTGGAAAAAGTTCTGACATGATTTATCTTTATCTCATTCTTTAACATCACAAGAACCTGGCATTTTAAAAGGGTGTGTAGAGTTTTTATATCCACTGTATACCCATTTGTTTAACAGCTTAACGTATATAGTTAGGTGTCTTTCATGCATCAGGCAGTTTTATCTATTGTATTGTATTCTTTGTATTATATCTGAAGTTTTGAGTATAGTGATTATTAAAGCCTGCCTTTAGTTTAGAGGTTCTCCACCTTCTCCCCAGGGGCACCTAATCTATTGGGTTTCCCTACTTGTGCACAGGCGAGATATTAAGAGGCTATTTCATTTGACTGATTCACCTGTGAACAAGCAGGGAAATCCAAAAAATTCAGCCTGTTAGGTGCCCCTCTGAGGAGAGGGTTGGGGCTCCCTGTTCAAGGTCACACCTCCTATGAACACTTTGCAGTTCTTAAGTTATCAACTGGTTTGCAGTTGATACGTTATCTACTTCTTTTAGCTAACAGATTTCCATTGAAGGATATTGAGAAATGTGTAGCTAAAACCCTTGATACATTTATCAACTGCAATGTAATCCAGGCCTTTACAAAGAGCTGGTAAAAGATGCTCATCTAGGACAAGCCTGCCTTAGAATTGAGGAGACATTATAGGAAAAGTGTCCTACACAGGGTGCAGTCTCTTTTAGCTCACTAGTACCTTTCACAGAGAGGAAATATCCTAGAGCACATCATACTGATCCTACCAAAAAGGCAGTCCAGTCACCAAGTGCCAAGCAATTCCTCTCCGAACAAGAGAAGCAGCCAACCCCAGACATACATTTTAGCCTTGTTGGGCCTCATCAGTGTGGTGCACTAAGCACTGTGAGCAAAGGGTCCATGTCTGGGTGACCAATCCCAAGGGTAATTTGGTTATGCAAAGAGCTGGGCAGAGATGCTCATCTAGGTAGGACACCATTCCTATAGATCCTGCTCAATACTAGGGCAGGCTCATTCTTACCAGTTTGCATATGCAAATTACACTTGGGGTTGGTCACCCCAAGGGAACAATGGAATCCAGCCTTGGACCCCTTGGCCACAGTGCCTAGGGAGATCAGCTATATCTCAATGATGATGCCAAACAAGGCATGGGGTTGGCTGATTCTCTTGTTCAGAGTTGAATTGCCATTTGGGCAGGACCAGTATGATGTGCTTTAGGGGATTTCCTCTGGGAATTTCCTCTTTGTGAAAGGAACTAGTGAATTAAAAAAGAACTCCACCATAGGTAGGACACCATTCCTAAAGAATCTGCTCAATACTAGAGCAAGTTCATTCCTAATTGAGCATCTCTGACCAGTTTGCGTAATCCAGGCCTTTGTCAGATTGTAAACAAAAATAAGTGGCAATGCACTTCAAGAGATCAGTTGCTCAAATATAAACTATAAGAGATGTACCTGACTGTTGTGTGAAGGACACTTACCTAAGTAAATCAATCAATTAGAGCCATTTATTGCTAAGGTACAATTATCTTCTATTATGAATTTCTTCAAGAAACTTTGTGAACATATACAATCCATTGAAAGACCCCTTTTTAAGGTGAATACATGATGCCATTTTTACATGGGATGATTTGGAAGACTGGTCAACGTTAAATGTGCCATGTTTCTTCTATAAATAAGAATAGAGCATGTAACTATTACTTTTCTTCTTCAGCTTTCTCCTGTGTGTGAGGGATGACACTTTGAGCTGGGCTGCCTTACTCTCCATTCCTTATCACTCCACACTGGTCTCTCTCTCTCTGCAAGGAGTGAGGTCACCACTGATCTGCAGCTTATTTCATGTTTTATGCATGTAGAGGGTTTTTTTTCCATTAAAACTTTTGTTAAAACAGACAAATTGAAAATATTTGGAAAAGAAAACCAGAGGAGGGGACAATAGGGAGCAGTCTACAGTGAAGTATGTTCCACATTATTACAAGTACTCACAATGTACATATGCTACTTATATATACTGGGCAGCCACAGATGCTTGTGTTGAGGATACTTTGCTGCCTCCTCACAGGTAATCAGTCACCTAGTTGTTTCATCCTCAAACCTAAACGCCATCAAAGTGGATAATTCGATCTAAAAGAAAACACAAAGATCAAGAACCAAGAGAGCATCAGCAGAATACTAATAGATCATATATAGATGACAAATAATATTATGCAAATTACTTACACCAAGAAGTGAAGTCCGGGAGTGGATTACGGCTGCCTGTACAAATGCATGCAGGGGATGATAGTGCTAGTCATCCCCTGCAAGGGACAATGACAGCCACCACCAGTACTTGGTCAGTAGACAATAAATCCACAAGTTAAAAAAATATCCTAAAACTAAAAATCTTTATTGTACCATATAAAAGAAAATGCTAAGTGCATCTACTACTGTTACGGTTCAGTACACTCAGACACTTAAGGTTTAGGTAAAAACACAGTTTTATTGAAGCACACAAGAAATAATGTAACCCTCACGGGTCCAGTAAATAGCATCAACTGACACAAGACAGGTTACAAGTGGTTACCCACATGGGTCCAGTATGGTAAACAACACAGTACTGACACAGGTCAGGTATATCGTGGTACAGTGTATGAGTCCGATATTACAGTGGAGCCACTGGCAGAGTGGCTAGCAATAGCTGCGGTACAATGTCGCCTAAAGCAACAGGAGGCGACAATGGCCCAAGAGTAACGGAGGCAAAGGTAACTAGCACGGTTCCACTACGGTGGATGCCCACCGTGGACTACAAAGGCTGGTCAGAGCTCGTGCCAAACGGAGGCCCAACAGAGAGGTCAACACCAATGCTCTTGCTATGCCCCAAAGGGGTAATGTGCTACACATAAAATGGATGGCAACCGGAAGCGCCCAACTGACCTACAGAAACGGTACGCCCAGGGTTTTGGAAGCAACCACACTGGTATAGCAGGTGGATACTAGGCAACGCCCCTGAAGGGGTTAATAATTGCAATGGTCTGGATAATGGCAACCACGGGAAGCGCCTAACTGAACCTAAATAAGACCAAGCGATGCAGCACTGTGTGAAAGGATACTGGCACACTGAGACTCTGAGCCAACTGGTAGGATCGGACAAGGTACCGGAGACATAAGACACACTCTGAAGGAACCGTGCAACTGTAAGCTGCCGGAGATAGTCCAGCAAAGCAAGCTGAGAGCAGGAACCACCGCCAAGCCGGTTCGGTAACCAGCACAGGAACGTAGCCAAGCTGAGTCGGAGCAGGAAAGTCAATCTCACCGGGTCGGTACACGGAGCAGGAACGTCGATCTCGCCGCGTCGGTACATGGAGCAGGAACGTCAGCTAGGCCGCGTCAGAACAGGAAGCAGGAACGTCAGCCAATCCGAATCAGTACACAGAATCAGGAGCAAAGACTAATGGCGTGGTCAGGCAGTCCGGGGTCATACACTGGTATCAGAATCACAGAACTAGTGCTAGGCATCAGGTACACCACGAAAGGGCATTAACCAAGTGACAGCCCAGGGTATAAAAAGGCTGTCACTAGGAGGAGCAATACAGCGCAGCCTGTAGGAGAGCAGCAAAATAGAGATGGACAGAATGTCGCTCAGATCACGGGCGCAGTGATAGTACCCTCCTCTCAAAGACTCCCCTCCGAGAAGAAGGCCCAGGCTTCTGGGGGTACTTGGTATGGAAAATGCGCTGTCATCTGGGAGCACGAAGGTCCTTAGAATCCACCCATGAACGCTCCTCTGGGCCATAGCCTTTCCAATGGACCAAATACTGCAATTTGCCACTGAATCTGCGTAAGTCAATAATATTCTGCACCTCATATTCCTCCTGGCCTTGGATCTGAATAGGCCCTGGTGCCACGGGGTTGGTAGTATAACGATTACAGACCAGAGGCTTCAGCAGTGATACGTGGAACACATTGTGAATACGCATGAATGGTGGGAGGTCCAGAGCATAAGACACATGATTAATTTTGCGATAACTTTGAATGGACCAATGAACCGGGGAGCCAATTTATTGCAAGGAGTCTGAAGGTTAAGAGTCTTAGAGGAGAACCAGACCCTGTCCCCAACCTGGAAAGAGACAGCTGGCAGCTGTCTGCGATTAGCTTGGCGCTGATACCGCTGGAACGAAGCATTAAGGGTCCTTTGTACCTGTGCCCAAGTGGAACGGAGTTGCTCCATATGCTCATCCAGAGCTGGAATTTGTTGCGACTGAAATGAGTCTGGAAGCAGACAAGGTTGAAACCCGTAATTGATGAGAAACGGGGAGCTTCCAGATGAAGAATTAACCACACAATTCCTGGCAAACTCCGCCCAAGGCAACAGGTCGGCCCAGTTATCATGATGGTCAGACACAAAACAGCGCAGAAATTGTTCCAAGCCCTGGTTGGCACGCTCAGCGGCTCCGTTGGTCTGAGGATGATAAACAGACGAAAACAATAACTGTATGTCCATCTGCGCACAGAAAGCCTTCCAGAACCTTGACACAAATTGGCTCCCACGGTCAGATACCAATACTCTGGGTACACTGTGTAATCGAAACACCTCCTTGGCAAATGCCAACTCCTGGGCAGAGAGAAGGCCGGGCAAAGGCACGAAGTGTGCCATTTTTAAAAATCTATCAACAATCATCAGAATAAACGAATGTCCCCTAGACACCTGTAACTCCCCCAAGAAGTCAATAGAGACACAAAACCACGGACGTTCTCCATTGGGTACTGGTTGTAGCAACCCCACAGGAAGGTGTCTAGGGGACTTGGCACGGGCACAGGTAGAGCAGGCTGCGGTAAATGCCGTGCAATCAGCCCACAGGGAAGGCCACCAAAATAACTGCAAGAGTGACCAAATTAATTGATTCCTGCCGACATGCCCAGCGGCCTTAGAAGCATGATAAGTCTCAAGGAGATGGGTACGGAGGGGCTCGGCTACGAAACATTTACCCACTGGGGTCCCAGGAGGCGCATCAGACTGATTAGCAAGAATCTCAGACCCCAGAGGAGAAGTAATGCTGGTACGTAGTGTGGCCAGAATGCGATCTGGCTGGATAATCTGTACCGGAACCTCCTCCCTTTCAGTGTCAGGGTTAAACTGCCTGGACAATGTATCTGCCCTGATATTCTTGGAACCAGGCAGATAGGACACAACGAAGTTAAATCATGACAAGAATAAGGCCCACCTAGCCTGACGTGAGGACAATCTCTTAGCCTCAGATAGATATGTAAGATTCTTGTGATCAGTCAGGATTAGTACTGGGGTACGGGTACCCTCTAACAGATGCCACCATTCCTTGAGGGACAAGATGATTGCCAACAACTCCCTGTCACCAATCTCGTAGTGGCTTTGTGCAGTAGTCAGTTTCTTAGAAAAAAAACCCACAGGGCCTTAGCACACTCCCAGGGTCCAGGCATTGAGATAGTACTGCCCCTACACCAGATTCTGAGGCATCAACCTCCAAAGTAAGCGGCAGGGAGGGATAAGGGTGGGACAGTACCAGGGCAGAAGCGAATGCAGACTTCAGAGACATAAAGGCCTGTTCAGCCTCCTGGGACCATTGAGATGGATCAGCACCCTTGTGAGTTAGGTCAGACAGAGGTTTCACTATGGTAGAAAAATCTTTTATAAATCTCCTATAATGGCAAAACCGAGAAAGCTTTGGATAGCCTTAAGCCCTTTGGAACGTGGCCACTGGAGGACTGCTGCCAACTTGTCCCTGTCCATAGCGATGCCATCCTTAGAGATAATAAAACCCAGAAAAAGTACCATGGGCTTGTGGAACTCACATTTCTCGGTTTTGCAAAAGAGTTTATTCTCACGGAGTCTACGCAACACAGCTGTGACATCCTTAATGTATTGTGACAAGCTGGCAGAATGGATAAGAATGTCGTCAAGATAAACAACCACACAAGACTGTAACATGTCACGTAGGATGTTGTTTATAAACTCTTGAAATACTGCAGGTGCATTACATAGTCCAAATGGCATTACCAGGTATTCATAGTGACCGGACCTGGTATTGAATGCCGTTTTCCACTCATCACCGGCTCTTATCCTGACCAAATTATAGGCGACACGTAGGTCAAGTTTAGTAAAGATGGAGGAGCCCTTTAAACGGTCAAATAGCTCGGTGATGAGTGGTATGGGGTACGCATTTTTGGATATAAGTTTATTCAAGCCCCTATAATCAATACAAAGGCGCAATTCCCCACTTTTCTTTTTTATGAAAAAGAATCCTGCCCCCGCGGGCGAGGAAAACTTCCTAATAATGCCCCTTTGCAGGGCATCCGTAATGTAATCCTACATTGCCTGATTCTCCTCGCAAGACAACAGGTAAGCACGACCCCGAGGAGGAACGGCACCAGGAGGCAGATCAGTAACACAATCGCAAGCCCTATGAGGTGGCAAAGCTCTTGCCTCCCCTTTACTAAATACGTCGCTGAATTGCCCATATTCAGCTGGCACTGAGGGGGAGGCACACATTATCCTCGTAGGGTGGTAGATACAGTGCTTATCACAAAACTCAGACCAAGCCGTAATCTCACACGTTTGCCAGTTGAACCTGAGGTTGTGCATATGCAAACAAGGAAACCCCAAAATGAGAGCATGATGTGGGGAACAGATGCTCTGAAAATGTTGAACCTCGGAATGTAAAGCCCCAATACCAACCTCAAGGGAATTGTCTCCATGGTAATCTGGGCAGGTACCAATGGTCTCCCATCAATGGCCTCAATGGTTAATGGAGCCTCTTTCACCACCATAGGAATATTATGGGAGGCCGCAAATGACTCATCCATAAAATATCCGGCCGTGCCGGAATCAACCAGTGCCAGGGTATCCACGGCTAGGTCAGCCCAGGAAACTACCACCTGTATGGTGGGCTTTTCACTGGTTAGGTCCAGGGACTGCTGAACACCACCTAGGGCCTGTCCCCCAAGGTACCCTAGGTGTGTTCGTTTCCCGGCCGAGTAGGGCAGGAATGCAACAGATGGCCCGTCTGGCAACAATACAAACAGAGCCCTTGTATCACAGTGCCTGTGATTCCTGTCACTCTCAGTTGTGGCTGTCACTGATTTGCTAACTGAGTTTGACCCGCCTCCTGATGACCTTTTTATACCTGGCTATCACATCTGTCAGATGCCCTTTCGTGGTGTTCCTGAGCCAGTAGTGCTGTTGCTGTGTTCCTGTATTCTGAGTTCCTGTGTACCGATTCGGCTTGTCCTGACCATTCTCCAGTGTACCTGCTTGTGTATGACCCGGCTCGTCTGCGTACCACCCTTGGATCCTGACCCGGCTAGACTGATGTTCCTGCTCGTGTATGACCCGGCTTGTATGACTGCCTCCTACGTTCTCCGACCCGGCCCGGCTGACTTCCTGCTCCGAAGATCGACTTCCAGCTTGTTCCAGTGACCTGCGTTTCAGTTGTCGCCGCCGCGACATTTCCAGTCTCTGCTGCCGGCGTCAGAGTGACTGCCTTGCCTGGTGCTTCCCTCGATTTAGTGCTGTGCCTCGTTCTTTGTGCAGAGTTGTGTGTATGCTGTGGGCCTTCCTCCCTGTGCAGAGCCTTGCAGTAGCGCTGAAGCCTCGAGTAAACGTGCATTTTAACTCTTGCAGTGCTGCCTCGAATTCACTCTCGCTATCTCCTGTACGAGCCTCGTTACCCATGATACTGCTGCTGAGTTGGCCGCTCTCCGTTGGCAACTCTAGTCCACCATTGCAGAGTGTTCACATAGTTGGGCCGTTTGGGCGATTAAGGCTCTCCGGTATTGGCTACCGACGATATCATATGACACAGAGTGTGGGCAGAAAGGCTTCAGTGTTGGCTTATCCGGTACTATGCCCGAGGGGGCTAGTGGCTCTTGCTCTCTTGTTCCAGCATTCGATTACACTTAAGGAGGCTGTCAGCTCTTGCACCGCCGGCCGGTTTCCGTTACGCCCGTGGGGGCTATTGGCACTTGCACAAACGAAAGCAGTTCCTGTAACTACGCCCGTGGGGGCTAAGTTGGTTCCCTTTCTGCTTACTATCCAACACCTTGGCAAGGCAGCTCTATCCTCAGCACTTGATGAACTTTGTCTATACAGCACAGCCCTTTTAACACCCAGGGCGTGTCAAACCTCCACATCTGAGACAGACTGTTATATGGACATTAACCCCTTGGGGGTCATATCATCCTAGTGCATACTGTTTTGCATTTATGTCTTTTGTGCTATTTCCATTGTAAATATCTCAGTTTACTTATCTGTGTATTACCTACCGCCTCTAGAGGGCGTACTTGTGCCTTATTCACTTTAATAAAGTGTGTTTTATTTTCACTTATTTGGTCTGAGAGTCCTAAAAAACCGTGACACCTTGTCTGCGGCGGTGCACCCTCTCCTCCTTAGATAGTCTAGTGAATCCCAGTTGCATAGGTTCACTACTTTCGCCAGCAGGAGTTGGAGGTGAGGGAGGTATGGGTGGGAAATTTGACCTTACAGACCCCATTTCTCTCACCCTCTGCCTGCGGTCTTTGGTTGCCATTCGTTCCCTAATACGGGAATCCATTAGTATAGCAAAATCGATAAGTTCATCGAGGTCAGTTGGCAATTCTCATGCCGCTGTCTCATCTTTTAAGCGATCACAGAGACCTTGTGCGAATGCCGCTACCAACGCCTCATTGTTCCAGCCCACCTCTGCTGCGAGGGTACGGAATTCTATCGCATAATCAGCAACTGTGCGAGACCCTTGTTGGATTTCCATCAATTTTTTAGCAGCAGAGGCGGCTTTTCCAGGAACCTCAAATACTCTACAAAACGCCTGTAACGTGACTCCTTGTATCATAAGCTGGATACCTCCATTATAGTTCCTTTCTCCCTCAGAGTAACACTCCAATAGTATAACGAATCTCCTATTCCCAAACATCAGCCGAGACTTGATGAAGGGAAGAACTCTCTTTTATTGACTCAAACACACAGGTTATATACACTACAGAGACTCTTATCTAGATCAGCATGCAAACGAATACTTGGGACAGTGTTTCTATGCTTGACCAATCAGTCACCAGCATCCTTATCAGGATAAGAATGCAGATTAAGACTTGAAATCACACATTCTTAACTAGCTCATCAATAACCTCCTCTGATTGGTCAAGGAAGCACAGCAGGAATCAATTAACATTCCTTAGCACATACCTGGAGTAGAGTGGAAGCAACGCCCAACCCCTACCATCTCTACACTCCATAAATGTATTGGAAGCAACTCAGTCTATGGATGTTAGTCTTTTGGGTAGAAATAGTCTCTAACACACCAATATCTCCCATAGTCACCACAGTTCTGTCACATATCTCCCCCTTGTATCCATGTCCGGCATACCCGATTAGACCCAGTCGGGTGTAATTTAGGGATGTCCAGGGTTTTCTGCCTGTGGTTCCATATCCGTTTGTCTGGATAAGCCGTCTGCATTGTGGTTTTGTTTCCCTGGACGATATTGCAGGGAAAAATTGTAGGGCTGGAGGGCTAAGCTCCAGCGTAGAAGTCGCGGATTGTCTCCAACTACCCGGTTTAGCCAAACCAGCGGGTTATGATCCGTGATTAATGTAAACTGTCTACCGTACAAGTAGGGTTGGAGTTTTTTCAGCGCCCATACCAATGCCAAGCACTCCTTTTCAATGGTGGCGTAGCTGACCTCCCTAGGCAACAGTTTCCGGCTTAGGTAGGCCACCGGGTGTTCGTGTCCGTCGTCTCCCACTTGGCTTAGAACAGCTCCCAGCCCGAACATTGAGGCATCTGTGTGTACAAAGAAACGTTTAGATGAGTCAGGTGCAGCCAATATGGGAGCGGCGCTTAGCACTTGCTTTAGTTGCTCGAAAGCCTTCTCACAGTCTGGGGACCACCGTACTTGTCTGGGGAGGTGTTTCTTGGTTAAGTCGGTTAGTGGTTTGGCGATGGCACTATAGTCGGGTACAAACCTCCAATAGTACCCTGCTGTCCCTAAAAATGCCAGTACTTGAGTCTTGGTTCGGGGTTGCGGCCACTTGACTATGGCCTCTACCTTGGCGGGCTCGGGTCGTTGTTTCCCTGAACCCACCCGGTGTCCTAAGCACTGCACCTCGGCCATGCCGAGGTTACACTTGTCAGCCCGTAAGGTCAGTCCCGCTTCCCTAATCCGGTCCAACACTGCAGACAAGTGCCCGAGATGATCTTCCCATGTGCGACTGAATATGGCTATGTCATCCAGATACGCACACGCAAAGTCCTGCAGACCCTCCAGGAGTCGGTCAGCCATCCGCTGAAACGTGGCGGGGGCATTTTTCATCCCAAATGGCATGACCTTAAACTGGTACAAGCCGAATAGGGTGACAAAGGCCGATTTTGGGATGGCCTCCTGGTCCAGGGGGATCTGCCAATACCCCTTGCACAGGTCCAGTGTGGACAGATAGCTCCCTCCCGCGATCTTATCTAAGAGCTCGTCTACCCGGGGCATAGGGTAAGCGTCTGTGGTAGTCCCGTCGTTGAGCTTACGATAATCCACGCAGAAGCGTGTGGTGCCGTCTCGTTTCGGCACCAGGACTACCGGTGAAGCCCACGGACTCTCCGACGGTTCTATCACCCCCTGTCATGGGTTTTCTATCCCTTACCCACTCCTTCACCTCTGTCGTTGCCATGTCAAAAAATTGTTCCAGCAACAATATTTGCAGAACATCTTCCAAGGTTTTTGCTTGGCACCCTTTCAACCAGTTGGAGGCAGCCCGGTGCATCCGATAAGCCCACTCCACATGTGAATCTTTAGCTCCTTTCCGCATCCCCCTCAATTTCCTGCGGTAAGCTTCTGGGGTTACGGCGTAGCGGGCTAGCAAGGCTTCCTTTACTCTTTCATAACAGGCTAGGTCATGCTGGGGTATAGCCCGGAAAGCGGCAGCGGCTCGACCGCTGAGTTTGCCACTTAACATGGAGGGCCAGTCCTCAGGCTCTAGTCGTTGGATGCCACATTGCCTTTCAAAGTCCTCCAAAAAATCGTCAATGTCATCCTCCCCATCCACGAATGCTTTAAATGCTGCATAGGGTAGCTTCCGACGGTTCCCGATTATTGAACCGGTAACGGATGCTGTCTCCCCCACATGCCCCGAGGCCCGGAATTTGAGCGCCTCTGTAGCTTGAGCCATGATTTGAACGACCAATTCTGGTGCCGGATTTGGTCCCAGTAGCGCAATTCGCCATTTTACATCTTTCTGGAACTCGGTCTCCTCCATGCTTGCGGGGGATGCGGTGCTGGCTTGGTCCGATTCCATCAGTTCTGTTATCAAAACGGATTTTGGCTTGTTACTTGCCACTCGTCCCCTTGCTTCCAGCAAGTCTTTTAGAGTGCTACGTTTCAGCCGGTCGTAGCACTGCTCCATCC
The DNA here is from genome assembly GCA_037306005.1 of Rhinophrynus dorsalis. Taxonomy (NCBI): domain Eukaryota; kingdom Metazoa; phylum Chordata; class Amphibia; order Anura; family Rhinophrynidae; genus Rhinophrynus; species Rhinophrynus dorsalis. The sequence goes on from CM074724.1 coordinate 103,160,171, forward strand.
ACTGCCCGCTTTGTTTCTGAGACCGGGGTCAAGCCAGCGGCTATATCTCCCCCTGGATTCTGGTCTCAGTTTCGGTTGCTGAGACCGGGGTCAAGCCAGCGGCTATATCTCCCCCTGGATGCTAGTCTCAGTTTTGCTGCTGTTTCATCCACTGCTCTCTGCGTTGCTGAGACCGGGGTCAAGCCAGAGGCTATATCTCCCCCTGGATGCTGGTCTCAGTTTCAGTTCCTTGGGATAAGCCGAATCCTGCCGCTTGCCACCAGTTGTAACGTGACTCCTTGTATCATAAGCTGGATACCTCCGTTATAGTTCCTTTCTCCCTCAGAGTAACACTCCAATAGTATAACGAATCTCCTATTCCCAAACATCAGCCGAGACTTGATGAAGGGAAGAACTCTCTTTTATTGACTCAAACACACAGGTTATATACACTACAGAGACTCTTATCTAGATCAGCATGCAAACAAATACTTGGGACAGTGTTTCTATGCTTGATCAATCAGTCACCAGCATCCTTATCAGGATAAGAATGCAGATTAAGACTTGAAATCATACATTCTTAACTGGCTCATCAATAACCTCCTCTGATTGGTCAAGGAAGCACAGCAGGAATCAATTAACATTCCTTAGCACATACCTGGAGTAGAGTGGAAGCAACGCCCAACCCCCACCATCTCTACACTCCAGAAATGTATTGGAAGCAACTCAGTCTATGGATGTTAGTCTTTTGGGTAGAAATAGTCTCTAACACACCAATATCTCCCATAGTCACCACAGTTCTGTCACAACGCCCTTACAAACTTAGAGAAGTTCTGAGTACATGGTTTAGTGGTCTCCCATAACTGATTTGCCCATGCCAGGGCTCTACTCGTAAGCAAGGAAATCATAAACCCCACTTTACTGCGATCAGTGGGAAACGCATGAGGGGTTAATTCAAGGAAGATTTCCAACTAGTTAATAAACCCCCTACACAGGTTGGGATCGCCATTGTACCTGAGAGGTAATGGAGCGGTAGCCGTCAGCCCTTTGGATCGTGTAGCAACAGCGCCACTGTACAATTTCAGGCCACTGTGATATTGCACCTAAAAAATTCAACTTTTAAAATTAAAGAGGATCTCTCACCTAACTACACGTAATGCTCATTAGTTAGAGCATTTATCTAGAACACTGAAAATAGTGTTCATTATATTTAAAAAGCAGTTACATGCGCAAGAATTAAACTTTAAAAAGTGTCCGGCAGCCTACTTCCGGCTTGCCGAACTTTGCCGACCAGAGACAGCTCCGTCCCACTTCCCATCATCCTCCCTGTCATGACTAAGCCTAGCACAGAAGCTCGGAAGTAGGAAAAGATACTCCTCCAACAAAGGTGATTGGGGCTAGAGGCTAGAGAGCGTCACTAGAGGGCGACGCTAGAGTACGTAGGCCAACCGTAGGGGGGTGTGCTGCGGCCTAAGCCGTCTAAAGGTGCTAGATAGCCCCCTTTGGTTCAGCCTCCGGGGACTCAGGATACCCCACTACGGTTGGACTATACCCCAATCACCTCAGGGAGAAACTGACTCCAAGAAGATGGATAAGTAGGACCCAAGCAGGACTAGTCACAGGATACAGGACACACCAGAGCAGGATACAGGACAAAGGACTAACCAGAGCAGGATACAAGATACAGGACACAGGACTGACCAGAGCAGGATACACAGGATACAGGACTGACCAGAGAAGGATACACAGGATTGACCAGAGCAGGGTACAGGACTGACCAGAGCAGGATACAGGACTGACCAGAGCAGGACACAGGACTGACCAGGGATACAGGACACTTGGCAGCAGACAAGCTGGAACACAGACAGCAAGAGCTGGACACTGGAGACTGGACACTTGGCAGCTGGCAAACTGGAACACAGACAGCAGGAGCAGGACACTGGAGACAGGACCCTTGGCAGAAGAAGGTGAACGAGGCACAGCAAGACCTGTTCACCAGAATGGACGCTTAGACAACGCGTCTGTTGCAGGGAGAGGGCGCCTAAAATAGTGAAGTCCAAACGGCTTCACTTGGAGGACTGCGCATACGCACGTCCAACCCGGAAGCCAGAGCTAACCGGAGACGGAAGAGAGGGCACCGCAAGGAGTCGGCACGGTGGTGACACTCCCATGACGGAGGCTGTCTGTCACTAAAGTGGAGCGATCGCATTGGCTAGATATCGATCTCTGCCAATGTGATCGCTCCACTTTAGCATGTATTGCAGTCAGGGGCTTAAGCTGCCTTTAAATCCTTGAAACATGATAGAGTATTTGCATCTCATGAATGTGACATTGGCGACATCTCCAGCATCCAAGGGGTTAAAGGGAAAGTAACACTTAATACATAAAAATACATATATTGTAGGGTTTATACTCCTAGGTAAAACTACTGCTTAGATACAGCACCTAAAAAAAATTAAGTTTAACATTTGAATAAAACACCTCTCAGAAGTAGAAGTACCCTATATTATGCCGTATATATTTTCAGATATTAGGTGTTACTTTCCCTGTAAATATGCTTGGTTTCATGCAACAGCATTATTATTTAATGGAATTGAATACTTATTTACATGTTCTGTCATACTGATGAGATGTCACAAAGATGTCCTATGTTAAGCAGGGGAGGGCTGGCAACTTGTGGCCCAGGGGGCAAATACAGTCAAGTAGCCCATTTCTATATCATTCAAGTCCACTGTCCAAGCCCACCCACTTTTGTTAATTGTAAAATTGGCATTAATATTGTGATGTAAGGCAACGGATACCACATAGCTTACAGCTGAAATGAGGCTGCACTAGTGCGCTCTTACAAAGCTTACAATTTAAGTAAAGCTACACTAGTGATACTATAGAGCTTACAAAGGAATGGGTTATGCTACTAGTATATCACCATTTAGATCATTCCACTGTGGTGTCATTTATGTAGCTCCATTTCAATTGTAAGATCTATGTTATCACTAATGTAGCTCCATTTACAGCAGCAATTGGGAGATTTATTGAGAAGCAGTGGCCCACCAGCCCAGACATATGACCAGCCCATGGGGCAATTGCCCCCCTGCCCCCCAGGCCAGCCCTCCCCTGATGCTAAGTAAAACTACAAGTACTAGAGGACACCAGCTGGAGGGTCATAAGTTGCTAACCCCTGCCCTACTATTTGGAAAGGGGACAGCACATGCCACATTTTGTGAAGCACCTGCTGCTGTTTAAATCTTTCTTTCTGGAAGATTACAGTGTAGACTCTTGTCATTAGAAGCACATAAAAATATATCCAGTCCTAACTTAGTTTACCAGGTAAAGAAGTATTTCATAAATAGATTAGAAGAATATTAGGCTTATTAAACACTTATCAGGAAGCACAAGCAGAAACATGTACACATAGGCCATTATAACACCATTACTAGGATGGGGGATATTTTTTTTTTAAAACAAAGGAGGTAACCCTATTAACATTTTGACCCAGTGGACCGCAATTACAAAAATATAGAGACATTTGGGGCAAACCAACTAACTCCACAGCAGGAAACAAACACGAATTCTCAATTAATTTAAATTGTGTTTTTTTTTTTTTTTTTTTACACCTTGAAAGCTAGAAGAGGCCACCAGCTTATTCAAAGCAATGTGTAGGGAGATCTCTTTTACACTGAGGATTTTAAGAGCCCCTTTTAAATCAACAGGAAATCTTATATTTGTTGTTTCTACTTGGTTTGCCCCAGAATAACGTTCGTTATTGTACCTGACTCAATATTTTTCTAGACCTATCTTAATCCACTAGAAACATACCTTGGAACTTTTTGTTGTGACTTTCCCAGAGAAGGGAGTCCCGTGGTGCTGCTGGAGGAGAAAAATTACATGATTTGTGTCAAAAGGGGCAGGCCTTAGTCATGAGTGGGGCGGAGCTTATAAAATTATGAAAAGGAGTAATGAATAGGTTAGGGAATGAGGAGAAGAGGGCGGGGAGTGGGGGGAACACACTGGACAGTAGCAGAAGTGGGCAGAGTTTCATTAGAAAATCATCACATCCAGAGATTCAGCCTCTGCCCTGGAGACCCAGTAATGCAGAGTCAAAACCAGAGTCTCCGAGACAAATCCGGAGAGTTCCCACCACTGTTCCCATAAAAAGGCTTAGGGTACAGGGCTTAAGATGCCTGAGACAGATTGGATTTGTAAGGAAAGAGGATTGAAATGAAGGAATAGAATAGTATAGGATAGTATATATCACCCTCCTTTGACCTCATGTCCACATCACTGCACAACTTCAAAGGGGCAACAAGTAGCACGCATTTATACACTTAACAATACATTATCCCCTGTTCTGATCTGTAACCCATCTTTACTGACCCTCCATTCCATTATAATTGATGCTACCACCACTCACTTGTCAATTCACATCATGTACTGTTGTCACGTATGTTTAGTGCTCCCGCTTAGTAACATCTATTTCCAGTTCTAATCCATAAAGCTCCCTTCACTCACACTCCATCCACTGTTATGATAGATGCTCCTGCTCACTCAAGTCCCCATCCTTATTCTTTCCTCTGCACACTGATGCCCCATGTACATCTATGACATGACTAGCTGGATCTGAAGGGGAGGGTGGTGTGTCTTACCAGGTTGCTGGACTGACATCAATTTGCACCTTGTTGCTGCTGCTCTGTATATGTATTGTCTGCGTGGAATCAGTACTACCTACAGCCTCATAGTAATATGCCTACCCCTACATCTCAGTTCACTAGCTAGCTCATTACTGCCACACCCATGAAAGAGAGGTACCATGTATTTGAAACCATGTATAATTCTGAGACTGTGTGCTGTGTTTCTGTATAATTGACTGGTGTGATTGAATTTGTGGGTGATTGTGTATATGACTTACTACTACATGTATGGCTGTATGTGTTATCATTTGTTTGTGAGATTGTGCTTTAATTTTAACACTTTGTGTGCTAGTGGGGGTATGCAAAGCAATGCATTGTGCACCTGTCTGGCAGTCAAAGGGTCAAAGCACTCACACTGACATTGCAAACGCACCACCATCTCAAATAACTAAAGCTCCTCACACACAAATCTACACTACACACCTCACATTTAACATGCATAGTTACTAATAAACCAGTGAACCCTTGTTTAACAAACACATGGCAGGAAACATGAATTTTAGTGTGTCCTTAACACCTTAAGGACCCATGATGGTCCAGGACCGTCATGGGTTGCAATCCCATTAAGGACACATGAAGGTCCTGCACCGTCATGGGTTAAACTCTCCCATCGCAGCCGCACGGAGCGATGGGAGAGCACGGGCTGCTTGTTACTAAGTGTCCCGGTACCGGGACACTTAGTAACAACCAGTAGAAACATTGTTGCAACATGCGATTCGCTTGATGAGCGAATCACATGTTGCAAACGTTGATTGACAGGGACAGTATTTGTAAATACTGTCCCTGTCATATATCTCTGCCTCCCTCCATCTTGCACACTGCTGAGGTGGAGAGAGACAGAGAGAGATCATGTCAGATCGTTCTGCAGCGTTCCTGAGTGAAAACCTGTAAAAAAAAAAAAAAAAAAAAAGAATTTAACCCTTTGATCACTGGTTTGTAGTGATCAATAAGCTCCCCCCCATCTGATCACTTTTAGAGTGATCAATATACTGCAGATCAGTGTTTGCTGATCTGTGAGACACCCCCCATCCCCCTTGTATTTTTTTAAATGTTTTTGAATTTTTTTTTTATTTTTTTTTATTTTTTTTAATAAAAATTGATTTAAAGCTATAGTTTAGGTAGGTAGGTGGGTAGGTTTAGTGTAGGCGTGTGTTAGGGAAAGGTTTAGGGTTAGATTTAGGTTTAGGGGAAAAAAAAAATCCAAAAAAAAAAAAATATATAGTTTAGATAGGTAGTTCACTTGGGTTAGGTAGGTTCAGGGTATACGTGGGTTAAGGTAAGGTTTAGGGTTAGATTTAGGTTTAGGGGTAGCATAGGGAAAAAAAAATCCCCCAAAAAGTTTATTTTATTTAAAAAATTATTCTATAAGTTAATTTAGATAGGTAGGTGGGTTGGGTAGGTTCAGGGACTACGTGTGTTAGTGTAAGGCTTAGGGACAGATTTAAGTTTAGGAGTAGTGTAGGGAAAAAAAAAAATTATTAAAAACTTTATATTATAAGCTAGTTTAGATAGGTAGTTGGGTTGGGTAGGTTCATGGACTACGTGTGTTAGTGTAAGGCTTGTGGATAGATTTAAGTTTAGGAGTAGTGTAGGGAAAAAAAAAATATTAAAAACTTTATTCTATATTATAAGCTATTTTAGATAGGTAGTTGGGTTGGGTAGGTTCAGGGACTACGTGTGTTAGGATAAGGCTTAGGGATAGATTTAAGTTTAGGTATAGTTAGTTATAGAAGTTAGTCATTTATTTACTTTAGAGTAGGTGTATAAGATGCAGAGGAGATATACGTTAGAAAAGGCATATTCCTATTTGGCGTCTGACTCTGAAGCCACAGACACAGCGTCAGATTTTGACGTCACTCAGTTTTCTGAGAGTGAGAGCTCTAGTAGTGATGATGCAGGGCCTTCTGTCAAAAAAAGACGAGCTGCCCCAACAGCTGCCCTAAGAGCTGCACCAACAACTGCACCAAGAGCTGCCCCAGCAACTGCACCAAGAGCTGCCCTAAGAAAAGCCCCAAGAGCTGCCCTAAGTAATGCCCCAAGACCTGCCACAAGTACTGCCACTCCTGCTGATGAATGGGTATCACCAGCCAATTTATGCCGACAAATTCCTGAATTCACAGGCAACCCAGGAATTCAAGTGGATGTGGCAGGATTTACCCATGTTCAGTTTTTTTATTTATTTTTGGGGGAAGAAATTTTGGGGGAAATCGTTTCTCAAACAAATTTATACGCAGACCAATATACTGCCGCCAACCCATCAGCATTCATTTCCAAGCAAGAAATATGGCATCCCACAGACCTTTTAGAATTTAAGAAATTCTGGGCCCTTACAATGACAATGGGAATAGTTAAAAAACCAAGTATTAGATCATACTGGAGTAAAAACCCCATATATGATACCCCTATATTCGCCAAAACAATGACCAGGACTAGATACGAAATGATTTTGCGCTTTATGCACTTTAGTGATAATTCCCTGTGCCTCCCAAAAGAACACCCCTAATAAACCATTTACAGAAAACATTTGCCCAAGTGTATATTTCCCAAAAAGAAATTAGTGTAGATGAATCCCTAATGAAATACAAAGGCAGGTTAGGGTTCAAGCAGTACATCCCTTCAAAGCGTTCCAAATTTGTTGTGAAATTTTACAAATTGTGTGAAAGTGCCACAGGCTACACCCAGGCTTTTAGAATTTATGAGGGCAAGGACAGCCAACTTGATCCTCCTGGGTGCCCCGAATCTCTGGGAATAAATGGGAAGATAGTTTGGGATCTGATTTACCCCTTGTTAAATAAATGATATCATTTATATGTTGACAATTATTACACCAGCTCCCTTTTATTTAAGTCACTTTTTTATTTTGACACCGTGGCCTGTGGCACTGTCAGGCGCAATTGCAGGGAGATGCTTAAAGGGATAGTAATACTTGAAAATAAGTTGATTTTATTTTGTAGCCCTTAAAAAAACATGAAAAATGATATAAGTCTTATCTCCCAAACCTTTATGGTTTGGGAGATATTCAAAAGTAAAGTTACTCCACCCCTCAGATTTGGAATCCGGTCACTTGACCGGTTGTGCCTCTCCAGAAGTGCTGAGATCATGATCTTTAAAAAGAATTTCTTAATTGGAATTGTCTACAAAGTGTGCTTTCAAGCCAGGCACACTTTGTAGACCGTTCCAATGAAGTAGTTCTTTTCAAAGATCGTGATCTCGGCACTGCTAAAGAGCTGCCTGTTGCTCTGTGGACTGAATTCCAAATCTGTCCACTAGATGGCAGACTTGGCTGAAACAGCCAGGAAAAGAGAACTTTTCTTTATTATACATGTGAATATCTCCAAAACCATAAAGGTTTGGGAGATAAGACTTATATCATTTTTCATGTTTTTTTAAGGGCTACAAAATAAAATCAACTTATTTTCAAGTATTACTATCCCTTTAAGAAGTGGTAGAAAAAAAAACTTAAAACCGGGATTTCCTCAGCTTTATGCCAACAAGAGCTGCTGGCAGTTAAGTTCAAGGACAGAAAAGATGTCTACATACTGTCCACCATGCATGAGGACAAAACTGTGGCAGTCTCTGTTCGTGGCAGGAGGGGGGTACTAAGAAAGCCAGTCTGCATCAAAGACTACAACAAGAACATGGGGGGAGTTGATCTGTGTGATCAACTCATGCAGCCGTACCTCACCATGCGAAAGTGTAGGGCATGGTACAAAAAGGTTGCCATTTACATGATGCAGACTGCAGCTTACAATTCGTTTTTGATTTTCAGATTGGCAAACCCCACCCTAAAACTTACTTTTCTGCAGTATCAGCTCCATCTTATCTCCCAATTTTTGTTTCAAGGGGCAACAGAAATAATTCCCCCAAAACCTGGAGTAGTACATTTTATTTATAAAATCCCCCCAACCCCCCAAAAGAAAAATCCACAAAAGCACTGCAGGGTTTGCTACAGCAAGGGAATACGGAGAGAAACCCCAACTTACTGTCCTGACTGCCCTTCCAAACCTGGCCTCTGCATGGGTGACTGCTTCAAGCAATACCATGAAGGCACAATGCAGTAGTGCTGTGAAGTTTATTTAATTATTTGGCCACTTTCCCCCCCTGAAATATCCTATTTTTTTATTTTTCAAAACACATCCCTCCTTAGATCTAACACTATCAAAATATAATGGGAAGCAAAGCACCCTAAGTTTTTTCTATCTCTGATAATAGAAACACACATGTTCCCTACTGGGCCCAGTAGTTCCCCCAAACCCTGACAAACCTATGCATATGGGACATTGCTGTACTCAGACGATGTAACTCACCACTAATGTAAAGTACTTAACAAATCTGCAAATATCATCTGATTGAAATCCAGAGCAACACTAAAATATAATTGTGAAAAAAATGGTGTTTCTCTGCCTTACTGCAGGTTTTGGGAGGGATTGCTGATACAGTGGCAGCGAAAAAACTGAAAAAGTGCAAATGGAATGAAAGCCAGGGTTGTCTACTCTTCTACAACATATACTTTTGGGGGTAAAATTCATTGCAGTATTGCCAAACAGTCCGAAATGAGACAAGGCACCAGCTGTAAAAATGGCATGTCTGTAAAAGGAAACTCACATGTTCCAAATGGGCCCAGTATCTCCCTCAAACCCTGACAAACAGGTGCATATGGGGCATTGCTGTACTCAGAAAAAGGAGCCGAACAGTAATCAATGCAGTTTATAAAATCTTCACCTATTCTGTAACTGAAATTCACATCAACATTGAAGTCTAAGTGTGAAAAACTGATTTTTTTTTTACTTACGTCAAGTTTTCACAGGATTAGTGGTAAAAAGGCTGTGTGCAAAATTTGAAAACACACCTAAAACTAAAACCTGGGGTGTCTACTTTCCAAAAATATACACTTTTGGGGGAAAATCTTAAAAAAGAGCACTGTTACACAGGACAAATGAGACATGGCACCAGTAACACAAGCTGTGAACCTGGAAATGCACATGTTCCAATTTGGGTCCCGTATCTCCCCCAAACCTTGAGAAACCTATGCATATGGGGTATTGCCGTACTCAGAAGAAGGAGCCGAACACTAAACAATGCAGTTTTAAAAATCTTCACCTACTCCGTGCTTGAAATCCACATCAACGTTGAAATCTAAGTGTGAAAAATGCTGCTTTTTTACTTACGTCACATTTACGAGAGAGTGGTGGTAAAATGGCTGTGTAAAAAATTTGAAAACACACCTAAAATGAAAGCTGGGGTGTCTACTTTTTAAAAATATACACTTTTGGGGGGAAATCGTAAAGTGGAGCACTGGAACATAGCCCCAAATGAGAAATGGCACCAGATAAGAAAGATATGAAAATTCAATATTTGTTCCAATTTGGGTCCTGTATCTCCACTAAACCTTGAGAAACCTATACATATCAGGTATTGCCGTACTCAGAAGAAGAAGCTGAACACTAAACAATGCAGTTTTAAAAATCTTCACCTATCATGTGCTTGAAATTCACATCAACATCGAAGTCAAAGTTTGAAAAACACTGTTTTTTTTAACTTGCGTCAAGATGTACGAGGGATTGGTGGTAAAATGGCTATGTAAAAAATGTGAAAACATACATAAAATGAAAGCCTGGGGTGTCTACTTTCCAAAAATATACACTTTTGGGGGGAAATCATAGAGTGGAGCACTGTTACACAGCCCCAAATGAGACATGGCACCAGTAATGCAAGCTGTGAACATACAAAGTGTGAAACTGAAAAAGCGCATGTTCCAATTTGGGCCCCGCAGCTCCCCCAAACCTTGAGAAATCTATGAATATGGGTTATTGCCGTACTCAGAAGAAGGAGCTGAACACTAAACAATGCATTTTTAAAAATCTTCACCTATCCTGTGCTTGAAATTCACACCAACATTGAAACTTAAGTGTGAAAAACGCTTAATTTTTTACTTACATCAAGATTTACGAAGGATTCGTGGTAAAATGGCTGCATAAAAAATTTGAAAACTTACATAAAATGAAAGCCTGGGGTGTCTACTTTCCAAAAATATACACTTTTGGGGGGAGATCTTAGAGTGGAGCACTGTTACACAGCCCCAAATGAGACATGGCACCAGTGATGCAAGCTGTGAAAATTCAAAGTGTGAAACTGGAAAAGCGCATGTTCCAATTTGGGCCCCGTAGCTCCCCCAAACCTTGAGAAATCTATGAATATGGGTTATTGCCGTACTCAGAAGAAGGAGCTGAACACTAAACAATGGATATTTTAAAATTTTCAACTATCCCATGCTTGATATCAACAGTAATATTGAAATGTACGTGTGAAAGCTGCAAAAAAACAAAATTTTTCCACAATTTTGAATTTTTTTTCTGGAAAAATAGCTGCATAAAAAACTTCAAAATTCTTCTGATTATTTACCTTGTGTTATCTAGTTTTCAGAAACATATACCTTTGTGGGACATTTTTGGTTCTGGCACCATCAGCTAAGCTATGATGCTCACATGCCAATTGTTGAGAAATTACAAGTTGGAAATAATGGCATCCATCTTGTAATATTTACCTTGTAAATGTGAGGAAGGGGTTGAAATACTAGGTATATGGGGTATTCTTATATTCAGGAGAAGCAAATGAATATATTTAGGGGTATTGTTTTGTCATTAACTAATAGTATGCAAATCCTGACAGAAAAATGTAAGCAAAATGTTGGGTTTTTTTAATAATTTTTTTGCTCTTTTTGTCTATTTTAATCAAATTAAACAGTGAGGTATTCTTATAATTGTGGTATCAAAAGAAAGCCCTACTTGTGCTTAAAAAAACAGTACATAATTTGTGTGGGTGTAGAAAATGAATAAAAGAGAAAATATGGTTGAACAAAGACATAGTCAAAAAAGTCAAAATTGCTCCGGTCCTTAAGGGAAAACGACATCAGATTTTCCCGGTCCTTAAGGGGTTAAAGATTAAATGAAAAATGACCATTAAAGAGTTTATTTTATGGATTTCGCAATAGTACAACTATGTTTTCCTGTGCAGTACTTATGTAGTTCTGTCTTCTCAAAATACTTTTCAGTTACTAATTAACATATGGACACTATTTCCTCCTGTTTTTGGCAATAGATACCTGTGCCTTAAGTGGTTAACACACCTCTGTTTAGGGAGGGCATCTGGATTAGGGTTAAACCTTTGTCCTTGTATAACTAATCCTACTGCCTAAAGTTCATGTATTGCTAGGTACAAGCAGGCAGAAATAAACTTATATACTCCATACATTCATAAATATGACAATGATTTCTTGCTTCACCTTTGGCCTATTTGGCATCTGCAGTACTGTGATGTCCCTCTGGGATTATTTGCTTATATACCAGAGTTACTGTATTTAAAGAAGCACTATTATAGAACATAAAAAACTGCTCATTGTAAAGCAAACACAACATTTTAAAGTATTCTGCTTTTCCAGATTGCCAGTTTACTTTATTCATCTTAAAGGGGAGCTTTCACCTCAGAACATTTTTTTTACCAACTCATTAAGCAGTTACGCAGTGTTGTTAAAGGTGCTTCTTTTTTTTATTTCTGCATACTTAGATATTTTATGTCCAAGCTGCACACTTCCGCATTCAGCGGCACAGGTATCTTCGGCACAGCTCCCAGCACTAGTTCATTCTCCTCCCACCTCCCTCCCAGCTGATGGGGCAATGTGGAGATGATGGATGCAAGTTGGAGATGATGGGGCAAGTTGGAGATGATGGGGGCAATGTGAGGGCAATATGGAGCTGATGGGGGATAAGTTGGAGCTGATGGCAATATGGAGCTGATGGGGGGGCAATGTGAGGGCTATATGGATATGGGGGGTAATGTGGAGATTTGGAGCATTGTGGGGGTGTCCAGTGGAGATGGCAAATGGGGGGGCGCTTCAGATTTCTGTGCCTATAGGCTCCTGAGATGTAAATCCAGCCTTGCGTCATCCACTTGGTTGCAGCACTGAAACCCTTGCCGCAGTAAATCTTGTGACATCCGTCCTTCACTGCAAGACCTCCCTCATTGTGACATTTACCTGGAGTGTGCTGTACTATATGCGTGTCCAGGCATCTTATCTCTTGAGATGGGGAGGCTTGTGGGTGATTAGGAAATGAATAAATCATATTTATAAAACTACCTGACAGCTGCCCGTAATGTTCAGCTGTGATCTAAGCTGCTCTGTGCAGGGCATATTGTGTGCCACTGATTAGCTAGATAATGTGATGCTCGTACTTATACTTGGCATCCATGAGAATGAGAAACGCACTTACAACTAACATTGGGGGTTGTCTTATCAAGGAAGTTTGTGTTCACAGGGAGTGATTATGCTGCCAATCAAAGCTCGTGTCATCAAGATGGCAGCGCTCTCCCTATGTTGACATTTTCTCACATTTTGACTGCTATATCTATATATATAAAAGAATAATCCTCATTGCATAATTTATGGTACCTCACGCACAGAACATAATTTATGTCTCCTCAGAAAACAAACACACATTGAATAGAATGCCTCATTACATAATTTATGTCTCATTAGGAGACACAACTCCCATTGGGTGATTCAATGGGGACATTACTGCTCCCATTGGGTGATTCAATGGGGGCGTGTTTATCATACAGGGAGTTGGCCTGCCCCCTCCAGCCCTCCCACCACTATCCAACTGACAAAAAAAACAAAGCTGCCACTCGCTCCTGAAGTAGGGGATATCAGTAACTTATCCTGGTCCACTCACACTCTCACTCAGGATCATAACCCCACAAACACACTGTTTCACCTCCCACAGACAACTGTAACCCTCCATACACTTTGTGTCACCTCCCACAGATAACTGTAACCCTCCATACACTGTGTCACCTCCCACAGATAACTGTAACCCTCCATACACTCTGTTTCAGTATGAGGGTGTAATGTTTCCATAAAATACAAACTCAGGGATAAACGTAATAGCAACTCTTTTATTTAACCCTTTCAATGCCAGAGGGTTATGCAACGCATTGCTTTGCAATGCGTTGCGTACCCCTCTGGCACTCAAAGGGTTAACTCTTTTCATCTCTTCAGTCACCTCACTATCTGTTTTCAACTGTCACTCCTCCACTTCCTGCTTCCTGATTCCCACGCTGTCTCCTTAAAGGGAGAGAGATGCATTGCTGTATGTTACAGAGGGCAAGCCTCAAACACCACTTTCTATTTGATCCCTCAGCATATTGCTACGTTGCCTCAACTGAAGAGCCACTGTGTGTTATATTGCTTTGTTACCTCAGCTTAAGTAAGGAGTTACTGTTCCCATTGGGTGATTCAATGGAGGAGTGATTTAAATCATTCAGGGAGTTGGCCTGCCCCTACTATCCAGCCCGCCCACCACTATTCAAGTGACTGAAAAAACAAAATGGCTGCCACTCGCTTCTACACCACAGACTCACACACAAGCCACACATACACAAAAGCCACACACACACGAAAGCCACACACACACACACACACAGAGTCCCCAGGGGTCCCTCCACCAACCTGAGGCACACAATGAGCTGATCCAACAAAGAGAGGGCGGGATCGGCTCCAGTGTACCTTCATTTCTGGTATCTACAACACAACAATGCTTTTGGCTCCTGGTGCACAATGTGCTTCTGCTGCAGGAAGCCCAGCTGCTTCATGTAGCTCGGAGGCAGGCAGGCCCAGTACCAAATCCTTCATGTTCCCCCTTCATGAAGCACAACACTCCACCCCGCAACAGCCCGGTCAGCGGCCCTTCAAGGAGCTCTCTACAAGCAGCAGCTGGATGCGGCTATTACCCGTGGCTGAGGGGCTGGAAACAGACCATGCTGGGGCCACTCTGTAGTACACACTGTTACACACAAGCTTTTTCACCGCCGCTCTCTGCCTGCTGTCACACACCTGCATTGTGTAAGTACCCTGGCACAAAAAATATACATGCTGCAATATAGCTGCTCCAAGAACACACACGATCCCTGTTCCAACCACACACGCCATCCCTCCTCAGTTCCCACTCTCGGTGCCCGGGCTGTGTCCCTAGTAACGCTCTTGGCCGAGGCCTGGGGCAGGAGATGTCTTCCTGGCCAGGGAGCCGGGCTGGCGGTTGTCTGGCAGCCTCTGAGTGTGCATGTACAGAGTCCACTCCATGACTCTCGCTACATACTGGGACAGCTGGTTAACCCTTTCAGTGCCAGAGGATTAAGCAACACAATGAGCAATGCCTTGCCTACCCCTCTGGCACTTACAGGACCGTAATAATATCTGTATGTGTGTGTGTGTACGCATGTATGTACATGTGTATGTATGATCAATGTCTGTATATGTCACTGTATCTGTGTGTGTCTATGTATGTGTGCAATATGATTCTTTCTGCTTCACACAGTACACAAAAAAACATCATCAGACAATACAACTAAATGAAATGTACAATACAAACAAACAAAAAATTCTTACAAAATACCTTCAACATGCCACCTACAACATTTCAGACAAAAAATGCTACATAACACATACCCTACTACAATGACGGGCAATGCCGTCACATATTGCTAGTTTAAATATATATTGATGCATTACACTGCTGGAATACTTTTTATTTTAGGTGATAGATCCACAATACAAAAAAAATATAAAAAGTTACTTATTTTACAAGAAAAATGGTTCCCCATCGGGGGCTGTAGAGGGTACAAGAAACACAAAACTACATCAAAACTAAACTACATCAAATACAAGCTCTCGTTTTTCTTACTGTTTATTAAAACATGACTTGCCTATACTAAAATGGTTATACCAACAACAGAAATTAAGCAAGTAAAGGGTATCCTATTAGAATGGCGTTGCTTAAATGGCGACTGTTAAAAGGGTGACATCAAAATGTCACCCATGTCAAAAGAGATGACATCAAAATGTTACCTGTGCCAAAAGGGAGCTATGGGTGGTATAAATATTTTGCCAGCAAAAACTAAAATATATGTTTGATGGCTGGGCTAGGACAGGTGTACATACATGGCCAAAAGTTTTGAGACACCTCAATTTTTGCTACTTTTAGTTGTTGTTACAGTTAGCAAAACAAGACAAGGAGTCAGACGGTATAGTTAAGAACACCTTTATTAATAATAATAATTTAAGCAAATGCAAGTAAGTATGACAGTACAAGCAGAGGGTAACTGGAAAGCCTAGATACTCTATCAACAATAGGAGCCTGCCGACGGGTCAACCACACTGCTGGAGACTAGGCCAAAGCCAGCTGATAGTCTCAGGAATCGAAAAGAATGCAACTCTGAAACTACAGTCTCTGTAAAGGGCAACAGAGGAGACTACTGAGTCACGCCTGCAGTCAGTAAGGCCGGAGTCTGCCAGAGCACCAGGTCTGCACCAGGATGGGTGTCTGTAGGTAATGGAGCCACAAGCGGAATAAACAGACAGATCCACAGGTCAGCACCAGCTAGGATAGTCAGACGAGCCAGGTTCATACACGGAGCGGGTAGTCAGCCAGAGCCACAGGTCTGCACCACATAGGATGTCCACTAGGAGTAAGCTACACTGGGAGGATAGTTGGACAGAGCCCCAGGTCATCACCAGAATGGATAGTCAGACAAGCCAGAGTCATACACGGAGCGGGTAGTCAGCCAGAGCCACAGGTCTGCACCAGATTTGATGTCAAGACAAATGGAGCACACAGAGAGAATGGTCAGACAAAGCCACAGGTCAGCACCAGAATGGATAGTCAGACAAGCCGGGTCATACACAGGATACAGGACACAGGAACAACTGGAACTAGAACTGCTCAGAACAACAAAGTAAGGGTAACTGATACACAGGCCCATACAGGTTTATAAAGGAGTAGAAGAAGGCGGGACCAATTAGGTCCCCCAGGCTGGGCCTATAACAGATGTCCAGGTAAGAGCCTGATTTTTGATGCCAGTATCAATGAACCAGATGCGACCAGGCCGCAGGCAGAGAGGGACGTGGCTAGTGGCGTTGGAGCATCATTCCAGAACTCTGCTCCCGGCCGAATGGCGCAGGCCAAGGTAAGGCACTGTGACAGTTATTACCATATAACTTGACAAAAACATTAGGAAAAACTTGTCAACATTGGGTATGTCTAAAATCAAGACAAATATTATAATCTATTTAGCAAGGTTTTTTGGCGTTTGTAGATGTGTAAAAGATTTTTAGTGCCAAAGTTAAAAAAAAAGAGCATGTTACATTTTGTTTCATCATATTTTATAAATTGTTTTACAGGAAATCTGATGAAAATAATGGTATGTTTAGAAAGTCCATCTTATGTCAAGAAAAGCAGTATATATCTGGGTACATTAAATGAGTAAGAGGAAAATTACAGCTGAACACAAACACAGTAGAAGTGTTAAAACAGCCATTGTCCTACTGTGTTTGTGTTTAGCTGTAATTTTCCTCTTATTCATTTAATGTACCCACATATATTATATACTGTTTTTATTGTCATAAGATGGGCTTTCTAAAGATACCATTATTTTCATCAGATTTCCTGTAAAACAATTTATAAAATATGATGAAACATATGTAACAAATGCACTTTTTTTTTTTTTTTTTTAAATCTTTTACTCATCTACAAACGCTAAAAAACAAACAAACTGCTAAATAGATTATATTTGTCTTGATTTTAGAAATACCCAATGTTGACATGTTTTCCTAATGTTTTTGTCAAGTTATATGGCAATAACTAAAAGTAGCAAAAATTGAAGTGTTCCAAAACTTTTGGCCACGTATGTACATTCCCTCTTTGTACCAACTATGTGAAACCGCATGCTGCACCAACCTGCAGTTGACAGTGAGGGAAGCAGCACTAAGGGGTGACAGGCATGCTGGTTGGTGAGGGAGACAGGAGAATGAGGGGATATCTGCAGTTCATGTGATTGTCTTGGGGGATTAGAGAGGATGAAAAAGACATGGTGAGAATGTCTATGGTGTGTATCAGAGTAGGGAAATGAAAGCCTGAGAAAAGAGAAGGTGGAAGGAAAGAGAGAAGGAGCTGGTAGATATAGAGGATGATATAGAGACCAAAAGGGAGAAAGTGACCCTCAACTGTAATATGCAGGTGGCACGGTTAGGTTGAAGGGCATGATAGAGATAAGATTAAGGTGCAACACTTTACACTGTGACATGATGAGGTCACCATTTTGATGCCTGCGACATTTTGACATTGCCGTTGTGACAGCCGACATTTTGAAGTCACCCTTTTGCAACATTTCCAGAGTAAATTACTCCTCATTCCATGTAGTGGGTTGTCTCCTTTCTAAAACTGTATGCCTTTCCTACATTTCCCTCATATCTGTAGTTATTACATCCATTTTGGTACAGGGAGAGTATTTTTTAACAATGGTATGTCAGCTCTTTACAATGGGATGTCATTTATTTTGGGGAGGTAAGAAATTCCATAGCTTTCAAAGACTAATATAACATGGTATTCCCTTGTTTTCAGTATATTTATGAAAGACTGTAACAATGACTATAATATATATATTTTGTTATAGAGTCATATTCTGGAAATTCTATGGCAATCTAAATATGGGGAAGAAATGCAATTGACCAGCCCATGAAACTGGAATTTGTACTTTTGAAAGGGCATTTTTGTGTGCTTAATCATTTTCTCTTAGTCTATGTGGAACACAGGAACCACGGGATAAAGTCTCCTCCTCCAGGAGGGCAGAGCACTTGAATAGAAAGGCTCTCAGAGGTATAGATTCCCAGTTTGTACCATTTTAACCGCACCTGGACATGCTCAGTTTTAACTTGTACCAAAGATGAAAAAAACAAATGTGGAACAAGAAAGGAGATCACTGAACTAGAGAATCCAAGAAGACATCCCTGCCCAGGACTCAAACTTTTTCTGGAAGGCCACATGGACTAAGAGAAAAGGATTTATCTATAAGTACACAAAGATTTCCTTTTCGCTTTCATCCTATGTGAAACTCAGGAATCATAGGGATATATCAAATCATCCCCCAAGATTCCATGGAGGGAAAGAGGAAAACCTCTGAAATCAGAGATGAACTGGTACAACATGAAGCCCAGGTGTCAAAAGACATCAACACTGAAAACCAAAGAACAGGAACTAACATATTACTGGTCAAAATAAAATCAAGAAGGAGTCTTATACAGGCGCAGAAGACTGTAGGACCTTCCACCAAAACTGGCTTAGGCCAAAACCAACACATTAACAAGACAGTGTTTTCACAAATGTATGAAGGGACTGTCATATCGCTGCCTTACATAAATTATTAGCAGAGGTCTGATTCTAGTAGTATCCACTGACCTGGTGGAATGCACTGACACTTGAAAGTGTGCAGGCTTTTTGAGAACATAAGTCTGGCAAATGGTTCCCTTAATTCAAGAATCCAGTGTTACCTTAGATACAGCCTAGGCTGCACAAGGACTCTCAGGGATGACAAAAACCTAATCATATTTCTGAAAATTAAGTTTATGCTCCTGACTATTATAACGAGCTGGGGAGACACAAGAAAGAACAATTTTCTGGTTAATGTGAATCTCAGATATAACCTTAATGAGGAACCCTATGGGAGTCCACACAACTACTCTATCAGGGTGTAAGACCACAAAATGAGGCTTACAAGATTAAGCCTGAAGTTGGGTCACCTGCCAAACAGACACAATAGCCAGGATAAAGGCTGGTTTAAGAGGCAGTTAGCATAGCTAAACCAAATACAACAGATCAAGAGTAACCTTCTGAAGCAAGAACTCACATAACTGTTTTCAAATCCAACAGAGAAGTGGGATACCAAAAGACAGGGTAAGAATGAGCCACCCCTTGCACAAAGGTCTGCATATCAGGAAGAGGATAATACACATTTGGAAAAAACTAAGGCCAAGCCCTTTGTGTAGACCAAACTGGAAAAAAGCTAAAACAACTGAAGACGAAAAAGGATGTGACAGTGACCTCCAGTCTTCACACCACTTATAGAACAGAACCGTACCCTGTGACTAAATTAGAAAAACTAATTTCTTCAGTATTCTGTCCTCAAAAGCCAAGCCATCTAAGCCACCTTCTCCATCTGTGGATGACACAGAGGATCCTGAGTTAAGAGGTCCTGACGCAGTGGAAGCCAAAACAGCTGTGCTGTGGACAGATTGAGAAGATCTGAAAACCAGCCACGATGGAGCCAGAAAGGAGCGATCACAATGACATGAGTCCTACTCCTGGGGCATGAATGGCAGAGAGAGCTGGAACAGGGACCTCCGCCCACCCGAGCATCAGATGGATATTGGACCACGTGGTTGTACTTTTGGTCCCTCCCTGGGGGCTGATGTAGGCCCCCACCATTGCATTGTAGGGCTGGATCTACACATGGCATATCTGAAGGGACTGAGACCAATGCTGCAGGGCTAGTCAAATCACTCAAAACTCTAGAAAACTGATGGACAGAAGACTCACTGCTATAGTCCAAATACCCTGAGCTGTATGAGGACCCAGCATGGCACCTCATCTTGTCAGGCTGGCATATGTCATGAATCTTACCCAGTTTGGGATACCAGTGGTTGCACCAGAGATAGATGGGGCCACTCAAGCCAATAACAAAGGTCTGCCTTCATCTGGACAGACAGGGTCATGACAGTGGTGAGATGACGCTGATGCCTGCACCAATTCCTGAGGATTTTTTGCAGTTCTTGCATATGGAACTGAGCAAACGGGACTGCCTCCAGAGCAGAAACTAGGCAGCTCAGCAACTTCATGTACTCCTGCACTGTCACAAATGGTTGCGGTACAACCAGAGACAACTGGTAAGACAACAGAATCATGTCTTCTGACAGATACATCATCCCCAGAAGAATATCAAATCTCATCCAAACAAAGTGAAGCATCTGGGACAGAAACAGACAATATTTCTTGAAAGTGAGATAGAAACCATGTTGTTTCTGACTAGATACACAAGTCTAAATCAGAAATTACAAAGTCTTCTCCAGTCCAGGTAGGCAGTCATAGAAATTCATAGGGAATAGATGTAAGCCACCAGGGCTGTCATGTTCTTTGTAAAACCAGCTGAACAGAAGCCAGTGGAAAAGAAAGGATTAAAATGTCTTGAAATGCAAACCACAGGAAATGATGATCTGTGTGGATGGGAAAATGCAGATAAGCTTCCTTTATGTCTAGGGAAGCCAAAAATTCCCCTGGACACATGGCAGCAATGACTGTGCTCTAGGAGCCCATCTTGAACCACAGAGTAAGACAAAACAGTTGACAAATTTTAATTCCAGAATAGTACAGCATCCACCATCTACGTTGGGAACAATGAACATTGGAGTAGAATCCTGTGAAATGTTCATGAAAAAGGAACTGGTAATAGTTTTTCCATATCTAGCATTGAAAAAAATGCATCTAAAGACAGACAACTTTTTTTGGGATTGCTAGTAAGTAGTAACTGGAAAGGAAAAAAGCAGCATGGAGAATAAACTTTGCTGTAATCCTGAGAAATTACAGGCAAAGACCACTGGAAAAATGGTAGACGTCTCCTACAGTAGACGACTGTAGGACAGTAGGGACTAGCCCTTTAAATGTAGCAAGCTGGGATGGCTTAGGGTTCTACCAAAAATACATAAGGAATGTCTATCACCATACAGTGGTGAAAATGATGGAGTTGGACAGTAATAGAATAACCAACGAGGGAGATACAACCAGAAGTCAGATGTAACCCAGTCAATGTCGGAGATGTATATCTATGACTAGAGGTCAAAGAATATCCAACAAGGAATGAGGGAAATAACCTACGACTGGGTATCGAAGGGAGTCTGAACGAAATGACAAGTTTGAAGGAAATCCGACCTCGGTTCAAACAGAATATGACTAGGAGTGACAAAACTAATAACCCCAAAGACAAAGCTGAGCACTACTGTTATGGACATGAAAAATAAGTAACATTTTGACTTGTGCTTTTGCAGCCATAATTCACTGAAGTTATTGACTTTTTTATGTTCACCACTTAAGCAGATATTCCCTTGATTAAAATGCCAGTTTTCAGCACTGGAAGGCTTAATTTCCTCTGAAATTGACTCTTGCAGGCTTGAAAACAGTAGAAAACCAGTTATTCCAGTTTTAGGAAGGCATAGGTTTTCAAAAGGCAAGAAATGGGCGAAGAGTTGGTGGAACATAGGAGGAGAGAATAGGGAAACTACAGAGTGGGCAGGATTGGTTATTTAATCCCATACTCTGAGCTAGTGGCAGTGTTACAGTCTTGGAGTGAAGGAGTTGAACCATGGATGGGGGGTAGAGATGACCAGCCAGCCTGGCTGATGGAGGCCTAAGAAATCCAGCCAGGCCTTCAGGTGGTGTGTAGGCCCAAGAACTGTTCAGGATCCTGGCCTGCCTTTTTCCTCTGGCACCATCCTCATTGTTTCCAGGATAGTTGAGTATAGAAACTAAGGGTTAGATTTAAAGCCAGCCATTAACATAGCTGGTAGGGCCAAAGTGAATACCGGCTGTTAAACTGACATGTTTAACATGGTATTTAAAGGCCCTACCAGCTAGAACTTCAAAGGACGTTAAGCCTTTGAAGTGAGCCTGCCTTTATATATGGGCAGACTCACTTCAATTGCCCTCATTGCCATTGGCTGGGATGTTCTTCACATCCCAGCCAATCAGATTCGAGCAGCTGTTCTTGAAAATGATTGGCTGGGATGTGAAGAACATCCCAGCCAATGGCAGTGAGGGCAATGAAGTGAGCCTACCCATATATAAAGGCAGGCTCACTTCAAATGCCTTAAGTGTGTTACGGGCATCGGCCCGTACACAGCTGAAGAGGAGCGTCATGGGACATTTGTGTCTCCGCCGCCGCAGCCCTCGCGGCTGCTCCAAGCGGCAGAGACAGTTAAAGCTAAGTTAATTTTGGGCATTAATGAATCGCATAGATTTTTGTATATGTGGAGCTTTTAATTCATTGGTATTTATCCTTCGGGCCATTACACGGAGGCATATATGGGTATTTTTATGGAGCACTAATAGTTAACCCTTTGAGTGACAGTGAGGTACACAATGCATTGATTTGCAATGCGTTGCGTACCCCTCTGCCACTCAAAGGGTTCTGGAATGTGTTCGTTCATGCTTGATTTTTATACTTTTATTTTATTTTACAGGGAGAAGACAAGACTGAAGATAGAAGAAAGAAGACAGAACAGAAGGACCAGCAAGCTGAGGACTCCGCTGGACATCGGGATTAATGGTAAGTGTTAATGCAATGTTGCTTTACTTAGTCGGGTTAACCCCATGAATGCTGGCAGGGTAATTATACCCCACCGGCACTCATAGGGTTAATTCTACTAACTTTGGACAGATTTTAGGCACTTTGGATGTATTGATGTAGGACTTAGGGCAAGATCTTAACAAATGCCCATTCTTATCACAGTACAAACACAAGTCTGCGATAAATTCTTTCCTCTTTGGTTAACCTAGTGAAACCTTCTTGCATAGGCTCACCTGGTTCCCGTATAGGTTCACTAGGTTTGGTCGCCACGGGAGGGCTGGGTGGGCAAAATGTACTGCTAGCCCCATTACTTTTAGACCGGAACCTACGATCTCTAGCGGTAGTTCTCTCCCGTATTCTGGCATCAATCAATATAACATATTCAATATAGTCATCAAGATCAGTAGGCAATTCTTTAGCTGCAATCTCATCTTTAATCTGGTCATTAAGACCTCGGGCAAAGGTTGCCAACAATGCCTCGTTGTTCCACCCCACCTCTGCTGCTAATGTGTGAAAATCAGTGGCATAATCGCCCACTGTACGCCTGCACTATTGTATTTCCATAAGGCGTTTGGCAGCAGAGGAGGTTCTACCAGGAGGCTCAAACACTCTCCAAAAGGATTGCACAAATTCTCTGAAGCTCTTAGTGCAAGGTTTTGCATTTTCCCACAATGGGTTAGCCCAAGCCAATGCTCTGCCAGTCAACAGGGATATCATGAACCCAATCTTACTGCGATCATTGGGAAACACATGTGCCGTCAATTCCATAAATATTTCAAGCTGGTTGATGAACCCTCTGCATAGACCAGGGTCACCATCGTATCTGAGTGGCAAGGGTGCAGAAGCCGTTAACCCCTTCACTGCAACCCCTAATTGCCTAGTCTCATTCTCTGGTGTCTGACTAGGCGAGACCACTGGACTGGCTCCAGACTTGTCCGCAAGTACAGTGCGTTCAAGGATAGTTTGAATTGCGATTGCCAGTTGATCCAAACATTGCTCATGCATATCCATTCTCCAATGGATATTCTGTGCATTACCATCACTCTTGTTGTCTGAGGTCATGGCCCTTTCGTACTGTCACGGTTTGTTACGACTCTCAGACACAAAGTTAGGTAAAAACACAACTTTATTGAAAATAATTAAAAATGATCCCTTAGGATTCCAACATGACATACAACATTTAATAATTGAGAAGTACAAATTACAGGCTCTACCGGTCTTGCCAATATACCAGGCAAGACAGCCAGATATTCTTATAACAACAGGCTCTACCGGCCTTGCCAATACCGGGTAAGGCAACCTGCAGATGGAATATGTACCAGGTTCTACCGGCCTTACCAATACCGGGCAAGGCAGCCCAAAGAAGCTTTGCGTAGGCTCTACCGGCCTTTCCAATACCGGGTAAGGCAACCTGCAGATGGAATATGTACCAGGTTCTACCGGCCTTACCAATACCGGGCAAGGCAGCCCAAAGGAGCTTTGCGTAGGCTCTACCGGACTTGCCAATACCGGGTAAGGCAACCTGCAGATGGAATATGTACCACGTTCTACCGACCTTACCAATACCGGGCAAGGCAGCCCAAAGGAACTTCACTCTAGGAACACCCAACAGAGAGTACGTCTTTAATGCTCTTGGAGCAAACCAGCATCCACACGCTGGAACCAACAAGTAAATTGTATAGCAGAAAACCTTGGAGCAAACCAGCGTCCGCACGCTGGAACCAACGAGTAATTTGTATAGCAGTAAGGCTCCAGAAGCAAACCAGCGTCCGCACTCTGGGACCTACAAGTAATTGTATAGCCGCAAGGCTTGGAGCAAACCAGCATCCGCACGCTGGGACCAACAGTAATTCGTATAGCCACAAGGCTTGGAGCAAACCCGCGTCCGCACGCTGGGACCAACAAGTAATTCGTATAGCCGCAAGGCAAACAAAGTCTTGTCTTGCATAAAAAGAGGTATTGAAGCAAGAGTGGATAACATTATTTTGCCATTATACAAATCATTGGTAAGACCTCACCTTGAGTATGCAGTGCAGTTTTGGGCACCGGTTCTGAAAAAGGATATACTAGAACTAGAGAGGGTACAGCGGAGAGCAACAAAATTAATTAAGGGAATGGAGGACTTGACATATGAGGAACGACTAAACAAACTTGGTTTATTTACTCTAGAGAAAAGACGACTAAGGAGACCTTATCACATTGTACAAGTATATGAGAGGTCAATACAAGGAAATATGCGGTGAGCTATTTATTCCAAGGCCTGATGAGGTGACCAGGGGACACCCCTTGAGATTAGAGGAAAGGAGGTTTAAACTTCAGCAGAGGAAGGGTGTTTTTACGGTAAGGTCTGTCAAATTGTGGAATTCATTGCCCAGGGAGGTAGTTATGGCAGATACAATGGATACATTTAAGAGAAGATTAGATACATTTCTTTCAAAAGGGAACATACAGAGTTATACTGTTTATCAGTAGGCTGATCAGGAAGGTCTGATAAAGACTAATTTAATTGGTAGCAGGAAAGCTATAAAATTCTCAGTTACTGAGGTATGAGGCGAAGGTTGAACTTGATGGACCTAATTTACTATGTTACTAAGGCTTGGAGCAAACCAGCGTCCGCACGCTGGGAACAACAAATAATTGTATAGCCGCAAGGCTTGGGGGCAAACCGGCGTCCGCACGCTGGGACAAACAAGTAATTCGTATAGCCGCAAGTCTCGGAGCAAACCAGCGTCCGCACGCTGGGACCAACAGTAATTCGTATAGCCACAAGGCTTGGAGCAAACCAGCGTCCGCACGCTGGAACCATCAAGTAATTTGTATGCCTGCTAGGCCTGGAGCAAACCAGCGTCCGCACGCTGGGACCAACAAGTAATTCGTATAGCCGCAAGGCTTGGAGCAAACCAGCGTCCGCACGCTGGAACCAACAAGTAATTGTATAGCCGCAAGGCTGGAAGAATACCCCAACGTCCGCACGCTGGGACTACAAGAATGTCGCCAAAGCGACCAGGCGTCAGGAACACATCTGGCTGGACAAGAGACGACAGGAACTCGCAGAAAGGCCAAGCAGTCAGGAAGTCTCAGCGAAGGCGATCAGCAGGAAACATCAACCTCTCAGGACTAGGCCGGAACCACACTGGAACAACTCTGCAGACAGAAGACTCAGGAACAAGATGTATTCTGGAACTCAGGAACACAGCTACAGGTACAAACGAATACTGGAACATGGTCAAGGCTAATGTGGTCAGAGACACCACGAAAGGGCAACCATAGGGTGCCCAAACCAGGTTTAAATAGACAGTATGAGGCAGGTTAAAGGCAGACAACCAATAGGAGCCCCCTAATGGTGACTGACAAGGAAGTGCAACAATCACGGGCACCGTGATACCTAGTCTCCATTACTGCTCCTGCAGAGTGCAAGTGTCTGCCTTCGTTACTGCTCCGGCAGTGTGCCACTGGCCTAGTCTCCGTTACTGCTCCTGCAGAGTGCAAGTGTCTGCCTCCGTTACTGCTCCGGCAGTGGGCATTGGCCTAGTCTCTGTTACTGCTCCTGCAGAGTGCAAGTGTCTGCCTCCATTACTGCTCCGGCAGTGTGCCATTGGCCTAGTCTCCGTTACTGCTCCTGCAGAGTGCAAGTGTCTGCCTCCGTCACTGCTACGGCGGTGTTCTACGTAACTCAATTTCTGATCATACTCTGGCAGTTCACATTTGTTCTACTAACCTGTTCCTGGGCGTTAAGCATCTTGAAGCTCTCTATATGGAAAGAGCTCTATCACAGAACTCTCAACACATGGGACTGTTTACACTCCTTGAAGACCTTTAACCCATGCAGTACCTTTGTCCTGGGAATCCAACATATTCTGCCTGACTGTGTCAGTATAGACTGCCATGGACTTTATGGTTATACTGGACCTGTGTAGGCATATGTATATATAACCTGTCGTGTGTCTGTATTATACTGCCTGTATACTACAGGACCTGTGAGGGTTCTTATTTTATTGTGATTTCAATAAAACTCTGTTTTATCCTAAACCACTGTGTCTGTGTGTCGAACAAACCGTTACACTTCACTGATCTCTGTATTCCTTACCCCAGCATGGCTGAGTAACTGTCTTGGTTCCTGACCCTGGCTTGTCTTTTGATTTACGCTTCTGGATCACGATTTTGCTTTTGTTATTTCAATAAAGGTTCTTTGCATTTTTACATTTTGTGTCCTGTCTGATTCCTGGTCCCTAACACAAGGGTTGCTGGGTCTAATGCTGCCACATGCAACCTGAAAGAAGGATAGGTTCGGGACTTTGGATTGGACTAGGTTAAAATTGGTGTGACTGGGGGGTTCTTGGAACCCAGACGGTATGATATTATAAAATTAAACCAAGTAAAAAATATTGTCCATTGGCTTATCTGAGGTTGAGGCATCTGGCTGCCTCCAAAAATTGAAGGATCTTGTGGTCCATAATGATCAAATTAGGAAGTGAGGATCCTTCAAGCAGATATCTCCATTCCTCTAGAGCTATTTTAATCTCTAGTACTTCTTTATTCCCTATATTGTAATTGCGTTCAGCGCTGGAGAATCTCTTAGAAAAGTAAGAACAAGGATGAAGCTTAGAGGAAATCAGATTCCTGTGGGACACGACAGCTCCAGCCAATTGTTTGGAGGCATCCTCTTCTACAATTAATTGAAGGACGGGATTAGGGAAGGGAAGGATGGGGGCTGAAGTAAACACCTTTTTCAATGTCTCAAATGCTTGTGGTGCTGAAGTAGGCCATTCCTTTGGGTTAGTAGTCTTTTTGGTGAGAGTGGTAATAGAGGCAATAATCTTTGAGAAATTGCGAAAGATTTGTCAGTTGTAGTTAGAAAAACCGATGAATCATTGGATGACTCAATTGTCTCTAGGAACTGCCCACTAAGTGATAGATTTGACCTTTGCTGGGTCCATCTCTCGTCCAGTCCTAGGAAAGATATAGCTTTCTAAGTGAAATCTAGACTTTTCAAAATCACATTTCTCAGGGTTGACAAAAAATTTAAATTATCTCTGAGTAGTCTTAAAACCGCTTTGACTTGTAAGAGATGTAGTGTCAGTGTGGAAGAATAAACCAAAATATTATCTAGAGAGACAATGACATGAGATACCGGCATAGGTCATTGACAAAACCCTGAAAGACACCAGACCGAATGGCATAAAGACGTATTCATAATGGCCATATCAAGTGTTGAAGGCTGTTTTCCATTCATCCTGTCTTGATGCAAATCAAGTTATAAGTGCTGTGTAGGTCTAATTTGGTAAATACTCAGGCTCCGTTAAGTTGATCCAACAATTCAGTGATGAGAGAAAGTGGTTAGCTGTTTTTGATAGTTATCTTGTTGAGGCCTCTGTAATCAATACAGGGTCGGACAGACCCATCCTTCCTTTTAATAAAAAAAGAAACCAGCTCCTGCTGGGGAGGATGAAGGGTGTATGAGGCCCTTAGTCAGATTCTCCTGAATATAATCGGCTAGTGCTTGATTTTCTGGAGGAAATAAAAGGAAGGTCTTCCCTTTAGGGGGCATAGTACCTGGTACCTGGTTACAAATCTATGGGGCAGTCACAATCATGATCAGAAGGTAACTAATCATTCTGGGTAGAAGCAAAGACTTCCCTAAATTTAAGATAGGGAGGTGGAGGTTCGCTTTAGACTTTCTTCATTTTCCTTGGCGGCAGCTGTCTTCTCTGGCAATTAAACTCACCTTGGAATCTTCTTACTGTATGCTGCTCTGGAACGCAAGAAGAGGCCTGCGTTCCACTGTTGTGACTCAGAAGCTCCACCCGGCTCCTCTTCTGGTCTGGATGGAGAAGAGGAGGGTGATTTAACGCTCGTTTTGCTGCTAACCAATGTCTTCCTGAGAGAAGCATTCTCTTCTGCGGCCTCTAAGGGCAAGACTTTCTAGCACCTGCGCAGATGACAGAGCCGATTCTAGACACTTCCTCATTTATGAACAGTTGCTGCTCTGCACCACTCTCCTCTGCAGCTCATCCACAAGACCCTGCAGCTCAGAGGGCATCCTGCCGCCGTGAATTCAGCATCTTTTGCATTGTGCTGAAGCGGAGCTTAAAGGGATAGTAATGTTTCATAATAAAAGCAGCTCTTATTAATCATCATAGTATTTGGGCCTTGGAGAGTGTTATTTCAATTCTGTCAGAGTTGTAGTTCAAGAGTAATTGAATGATAAAGTATCCTCCTCCCACCCCTTTTACTGATATAACACTGCTCACCTCAGAGCAGCAGGAAGTGTCCAGATAGATTGCAGAGAGGGTCAATCTTCAATTTAAGATAAGGGAAAAGCTGAAAAACCTGTCAAGGGGGTCAGAGATTTCATTGTTCTCACAGTAGAATATTGATCCTTGATGTGAGCTGTCTGGTCTATGGACTGGATTCCAAATCTGAGGAGTGGGGGTTTACATTAGATAAAACGAGCGGGAGGAGGAAACGTTTTGTTCAAATATTCTTGAACTACAACTCTCACAGTATTGAAATAACACTCTCTATGGCTCAATTGCTATGACGATTAATTGGAGCTGCTGTTTTTGGGAAACATTACTATCACTTTAAAGAGACAGTAATGTTTCAAAACAAAAGCAGCTCCAATCAATCTTCATAGTATTTGGGCTATGGAGAGCATTATTTCAGTACTGTCAGAGTTGTAGTTCAAGAAGAATTGAATGATAAATAATCCCCCTCCTGCCCATTTTACCTAGTGTATGCCACCTCCCCTCAAATGTGGAATCTGGTCACTTGACTGGACAGCTCACAGCAAGAGACAATTTTCTTACTATGAGAATAAGGAAAACCCTCTGTGTGATCCATCCAGACAGTCTTGTTGCTCTGAGGTGAACAGTGTTACATTAGTAAAAGGGGCGGGAGGGGGATACTTTATCATTCAATTACTCTTAAACTACAACACTATCACAGTGCCCGTGATTGCCTCCAGCGACTGTGTGTACAGACGACATTGCATTACTTCCTGATTGTCGCACTGAAGCACAGTGGCTATTCTTATTGGCGCTGTTAATTGCCAGAGTGAGTCTGCACCTACATACTAGGCCTTAAAGGCCTCAGCCTGCCACTTCTCCCTTGCCCCTTTCGTGGTGTACCTATGCGATATAGCTCTTGTGATTCCGATGCTCGATTCCTGTGTATGACTCCTGACTTGTTTTGACTTCGACTCCATTTGATCCCTCACTGCTGCCCACTCGGTTTGACTCCTGGCTCTGGCTGACTACCTGCTCTTTGTTTGACTCCTGGCTCTGGCTGACTACCCCCTCTAGGTTTGACTCCTGGCTCTGGCTGACTACCCGCTCTCTGTGTGACTCCTAGCTCTGGCTGACTACCCGCTCTGGTTTGACCTTTGGCTGACTACCCCCTACGTATTGACCCGGCTCACCTCGATTCTCAATACCCATGGCCTACTGTCTTCGCTTATGCTCCCTCATTCGAGCGGTGCTCAGTTTGTCAGTCCTTGCCATTGGCATTCTCGATATCTCCGCTCTGTGCTACTGGGTACCCTAGTGTGCTAGGGCCTCACGGCCACCGCTGCCTGTTAAACTACCCTAGCATTCTAGGGTGTTCCAGTTACCATTGCCTGTTTGGCTACCCTAGCATTCTCGGGAGTCTCAGTCACCATTGCCTGTTTCACTACCCTAGCGTTCTAGGGAGTCTCATTCACTACTGCCTGTTGGGTTACCCTAGTGTTCTAAGGAACATCAGTTATCACTTTCTGTTGGTTTACCCTAGCGTTCTAGGGAATATCAGTTACCGCTGCCTGTTGGTATACCCTAGCTTTCTAGGGAGTCCTGTCTCTGAGCTCAACCACCTTAAGATATCTGGTGGATTTCCCTCTGTTCCCAGGGGCTTTACAGCTACTCCTACCATCACCATCACTGCTACTAGCAAGCGCCTTCAGTCAGAGTGGTATTTACCTCTATTCAGTCGGGTGATCCTGTGCTTGTTCCTTACCTGCCCAGTGAGGGTTGGGGAAGTGCCCAGACACTGTTCTTACACCTGGCCCAGTGAGGGTTGGGAAAGTACATTTTATTTCATGGTGTTCTATTACTGAATAAAGATATTCATTGTAACTGTATCTGTACTTTTCAGTGTTGTTATTCCAAAGTCACCCAGTGACAAACTCTGACAGTATTTAAATAACACTCTCTATGGCCCAAATACTATGAAGATTAATTGGAGCTGCTTTTATTGTGAAACATTGCTATCCCTTTAAGATGAGCAGTCAGAAGAATTTTCTGGGTGTATATATATATATATATGTGTGATTTCCCCACCTTGAGAGCCTTCACCCAGGGAGGGAAAACCCACTTTTTCCCAAACCTTTAGCCTTTTCTCTGTTTTACCTCCTTAAAGGAATATTACCTTAAAATGTAAAAGCTATACTGGGGCGTCCCCCTGCTCTATGGGTCCCTCCAAAATCGTCCGGTCCCTTACATTACATTTGCAGGAGGCATAGAATGCCTCTGTTCTCCAGCATGATAGGACCAAACTAATTGTTGTTGGAGGGGAAGACCAGGGTTCTTGAGCTTTTCGGATTGGTCCTACCAGCTGGGAGGAGGTGCTAAGACCCATTTGTACGCCTTGTAAGGAACATAAGACATATAAGTGTACATGGGATTGTTCTATATTATGCATATTACCTTTTGTAATATCTGTATCTTTGTGTTGTTCTTGTAAATAGAGTCAAAAGTAACCCCCTCCCGCCCCTTTTCATCACGTCATTCAGAGCTCACTTATATCCGGAAGCCTTTCACTTAAATGGATGGATTGCAATGAGAGACAATATTGTGCGTGGCAGTATAAGCATACCAGGGAACTCTCCGGATTTGCCCCGGAGACTCCGGTTCTGACAGAGCGTTACCGGGTCTCCGGGGCAGAGGCTGATTCCTCCGGATGTGGAGAGTTTCTATTGAAACTCTGCCACATCCGCTTTTTCTCCCGCTGATCCTCAGTCCCCAGCCTTCTGTGTGACACCTTTAACCCTCTGAGTGCCAGACTGGTAAGGAATGCATTGCTTTGCAATGCATTCCGTACCACTCTGGCACTCAAAGGGTTAAGCCCCCCCCCTCGCTCGCTGCAAGCCCCGCCCCTTTTTGACGCGATTAGCGTCATTTTTGTCACCCCCTGGTGAACAGAGGACTACCCTCCGGGTAGCCCTCAACTGGAAGTTCCCAGGTATGAGTATAAGGAAAACCCTTCTCCCCTTGACAAAGGGGTGGATGGTTTTCTGTACACAATATTGTCCCTCAATGCGATGTCAGGAAAGGCTTTAGGATCTCAGTGAACTCTGACGTGATGGAAAGGGGCAGGAGGGGGAATCTTTTGACTCTATTTACAAGAACAATACAAAGATACAGACATTACAAAACATACTATGCATTATATACAATTGCTTTGAACAATCATGTATATGTGTATATATATATATATATATATATATATATATATATATAGACTACTATCACTTTAAGCAAACATCAATGTGAGTTTTAGTGCTGTGGAACAATGTGATTCATTTATATGCATACTTCAAAGATCTCCGAAATAAGGGACACCATAAGGGAAAGAATGACAGAGGGATTTAGGTATCAAAGGTGGACTGTCCCTCCTAAAACAGGGAGACTTGGGGGAGTGTAAGTATCAGCCTCTAGGCCAGGTTTATCTACTTGTCCCTATGCCGTGTCTAAATGTAATTATCAGCCCATAGACCTGGAGTAAAAGTAACTGTCAGCCTCAATTGCCCCTGTAGTAACTGTCAGCCATGTGCCTGTTACATCAGTCCTTAGTGAATTGCGGTCGCTGAGTGGTTAAGAGCAGGCGCCTCCTGACTTCATTTCCTGGCTCCGCTCCCTTTGCTGCCGAGTCCTGTTTCCTGGCGCACGGACCGAGCTCTGAAGGGCGGAGGAGAAAGGAAAAGGGAGAGAGAAGGAAGGGAAATAATAAAGGAGCCTCAGCCAGTCCTTCCCCCACTCGCACCCTCTACCTCAGCCGGCCCCTCCCAACCCCTGCTTTGCTTTCTTTCTCTCTCCCCCTGTATACACTTATACTCCGGGCCAGGAACATGTCAGCCGGACACCAGCATAGCCAGAGCCGGGCCATACCCACCAGGACCATCCCTATCAGCGACTCATCTCAGCTACCTCATGACTACTGCACCACCCCCGGGGGCACCCTATTCTCCACCACCCCTGGAGGTAAGCTAGACATGCGGCCTACCAAAATCCCCTTCCGCCATCCTTGTTTTGCAAACGGGCTCTGCAAGGTGGGTGAGCAAAATGTGCGTGGAAAATGGAGGAGTTTGCACATGGACAACACTGCACAATAAGGGGGTTGGATAACTAATTTATTGTTCTATGTATTATTGCATGCTGGCACGGTATTCAGACGTGAAGTCTCAAGCTGCAGGGCATTTGCAGTGGTTAATATGGGCAATGTCACAGCCCAAGATGCACCGTGTTTCATTGGTTAAGGATTGCTGCCCTCCAGCTGTTGTTGGACTACAATTACAATCGTTTTCAGCGGTCAGCTAAGGATGATTGAAGTTGTGTTCTAACAGCTGGAGGGCGGCAGGTTGCTCATCCCCCGTTAAAGGTACATGGTGCAGCTTCAGCTTACTACAATCATAATTGCGCTTCAGTGTACGATGACTTTGCATATGCCTACATGCATGCTGTTCCATATATTCAACGTGTGGCTCTGCAGCTTAACTAGATTCCTAGTTAGTCGTCATATCATGCTAACTACATTTAAGAGCCACATGTTGCGATCCTAGTGACTCATGAATAGTAATTTATCATTGTTTATTTGGGTACCTGCATGCAGTTCTCACCATGTGGTTCATGCAGGGTAATGATGGCTGCATACACTTTAATGGGGTGGCGTGAACATGTGAATTTAAGCTCTATTTAACATACTGAAACAAACTCGTGCACTGATCTCTCCATATATAACCACTCATAACTGGGATCGGTGATTGCTCAATACAGCAAGGGAGGGAGCTGAAGAGGCCTCATGTGGTTGTCAGTTTTGCATTGAACGAAGCATTACATACTACCACGCGGCGACCCCAGGAGGTTACATAACGACTGGGCTGCTATCCAGTTGTTTTTAAATGCTACTCCCATCATTCTCAGCCCGCCATTGGCCAGCTGAAAGTGGTGAGATTTGTAGTCCAACAGCTTGAGAGCCACGTGTTTACCAGTCTAGGGTTACATGATCACGCGGTTGATCTGGCATGGCGGGGTGGGGACACTCTTTAGGAATGCGAACAAAACAGTGTGTAAGAGTCCTTTAAAGAAATGTTTGACTTTTAGATTTAGACCTTGTGACTTTACTTGTTCCTAACAAGCCTGTTTTGTGATAATCAAGAGTATATTATAACATTATTTAATGCAAAGCAGTTTTTAAGTCCTATTTATGTTAGCTGTGTTGCAAAAATGGAGACTGTTCAAATTGTGTGTGTGTACAGAAAGGGATTTGTTTTTGTGTGATATTTAATCCCACACTACTCGCCAGCTACCTTTTACCATACATCCAGGAATACTTGAAATTGTAAACAAGGTTAGGAAAGCCAGAACAACCCCATGACTCTTGCACAATAGGAAAGGGGAGGGTTTTTTGGATGGCATGATTCCATGTCTTCTTCAATAAACAGACCTTTTCTAGGCCATGTCTTTCACATACGTGCAAAACACAAGTGAGCCAACTTTTCACACATGACATGTATGTATAAAAGCAAACTAGAGTAATTCTGGATAAAACAAACTGTAATGTATCTTACCTCCCAACATTTCAAATTGCCAAAGAGGAACACTTGTGTTTTAGGGGGTGTTACTGGGGACCTGGCTGGTGGGCAGGGCATTACAGATAATTTGTAGGGTATTTCATGACCTATTGGCAACTCCTTGTGTAACCTAACAAATTACCGATTACAAGACCAACGTATTACGCAGACTAATTTATAAACACACATACGGACGTTCAAACAAACAATGTGAGTTTTATTGTTGTGGAGCAATGTGATACACTAATATACACATCTCCTAAAAAGAGGGACATCAGGGTGGGGCAGAGGGATTTGGGCCTAAAAGAGGGACTGTCCCTCCTAAAGAGGGATGCTTGGGAGGTATGCTGTATGGCGACAATAAACTATTCCCAACACTTGTTTTGAACCTTTTGAATGTCAGGTATGCAATTCGTTGGATACCTCTTCGGGACTCAAAGGGTAAAGTTGCGGTTAATGCCTTGAAACCTAGATATAGCAATTCAAAACAATGCTTTGGAGTTCTCACTGCATTCAAGTGTGACAGTCAGTCCTTTAAATTTGTGAGTGCAGGGGGTTTGCTTTTCTACGTAAGGCCCACTGCATGTAGAATGTGCATGTGTTTTGGTTTTTTTTTAATAAGAATCCTGAAAGTTTTCCTTATATAACATCATACAATTCTTGGCACAATATACCCCCTCCTTTGCACACATACTGGACCTCTTCGTATTACTCTAGGAATGTTGCAAGCTGCAGCCCTCTTTGGAACACATACAAGTAAAAAAAAAAAAAAGCTTACTTAGTACTGTTTATAGACCTGAGGAGGGTGGGTGGTGTGTACTGATTAGAGTAGGAAGTTCTGCATACAGCCTGTGTATTGGAGAACAACAATGTGGTTAGGCCTCTGCTTACAGGAGCAGGGTGTCTGGGGGAAGGGATACATTTCACACTGTAGTTTCAGAGTTAGATAAGTGATTATACAACTGCAATTACATTGTACGTACTTTGCATGTTTTTGTTTTTTTTCCTTGTAACAATGGCTGACTGTGGATTTTTGCAACTCAATGGGGCATATGTATCATTAAAATGACACAGATGATTGATACAAAAGGTATCCATATGGATCATCACTTATACTAGTCAGTTTGCATATAGACTTGGGATGGGACTGCATTGGATGTCTATTTTATAGTTGCTAAATCATTTTTATTTTCACCACTGTGATTCATGTGAATTTAAGACTTTTCTGGGTGTTAAAGTGGAATTGTGGCTTTAAACAACTTGGGCAGTTTTAAAACCTCTTGCCAAAAAAAAAACAAAAAAAAAAACCATCCAGCCACATATACACTATTTCTAAGTTCATACAAACTTAGAAAAAAAAAAAGTTGCATTGCACATGGAAGCTGTTATTGCTGGTAAACATTGGAGATGACTGCCCTCAATGTTAGAAAAACACCTTGGGAGTTCTCTTTGGTGTGATAATGTGGAGATGATTTCGCCAGTATTAACACTTCTCCAGTTCCTAGGTTATTCTATGGAGCAAACCCACTAAGACCCCTAAGCTCAAGAAATCTTAGTGTGTGGGTTCCATAGGATCTGGAGAGTTTTGAATACTGGAGAAATCTCCATGTCATCACCTCTTTATCACACCTTTTAGTGCATCTCCTGCCTTGTCTTACTTATTCTCAGTCTGCAGACAACACCAGTGCAGTTAACACCTTGACTGTCAAAAAGGTGTGCAACTTCGCCCTTAATTGACACTCAATGGATTAGATATGTAACCACTCAGCTCAGGAGGTTGGAGTGCCAGGATGGTTTACACACACGCACCCCCCCCCTCCCCGCTTTAAGGATTTAACCCCTGATGTATCTGGCTTATAATTATAAAACATAAACTGGGCAAATGTAGTACTATCAAGTTCCTGTATGTGTTTTTCTTTCCCTTCTACCCCCCCCCCCCAACACACACACACACACACTTCAAATTCTCCCACCCCATTTAATCACTGCTGGCATACTGAAAAACAATGTTTCTGAAAACGGCTGCTGTAGCTTGTTTGGAGACTGAGTTAAAGGGGAACTACCACCCCCATCCGGCAACTAGTAGCTTATTACAAAGAAATGTGCTTTGTTCTGGGACTGATGGCAGGATGAATCGCGGACATCTTGCCATAATGATGTCCGCGCTCCTGCGCTGTCAGTCCCTTTTAGAGCCTATCGGCTTGTAGCAACCTCTCCTAGACCTGGCTAGGACTGACAGCGCAGGCGCACGGACGTCATTATGGTAAGATGTCCGAGATCCAGCCTGCTGTCAGCCCCAGGACAATGCACATTTCTTTGGAATAATGTAATAATTCTGGCGACTAGCGCTTCTAAGCTGTTAGTCGTTAGATAAGGATTTATTGAAGTTAAATTCTTGAAGAGGTCGTAGTTCCGCTTTAAATCGGTGATTGCGTTGACTGCCCTCTCCTAGGAGTTGCCATCTGTTCACTTAGTCATTCTTGTATATTATACTTGAGCATGGCAGGAGGTTATAATACCATTAAGCATTTTAGATTTCCTGAATAAAATAGTGTTTACAATTTTGTGTTTTTTGTTTGTGTGAAACTGAACTTGGTAATATAGCAGATACGATGGTCACTACTGAACAATCACTTATATTGGTTAAAGGGATAGTAATACTTAAAAATTACTGTTCTACATCTTGCAGCTCTTAAACGGAATAAAATGACACCAGTGGCATCTCTCAAACCTTTATGGTTTGAGAGATACCCGCTTTCAAAGTTCCCTCTCCCCTGACGTCAGCATTCTAGCTGAAAGCAGGGGAATCCTCTCCTGGGATCAGCCGGCGGCTCTGCAGCAGTGCAGAGATCGCGTTAATAAAAAATAAATCCTTTACTAAAATGGTCTTCTACTTGTACTTGGTTTGCAAGGATATGTAGAAGACCTTTTAAGTTAAGGATTTCTTTTGTATTAACGCGATCTCCGCACTTCTGCAGAGCCGCCGCCGGTCCCGGGACCAGATTCCCTTTGTGTCAGCTAGAATGCTGACGTCAGGGGAGAGGGAACTTTGAAAGCGGATATCTCTCAAACCAGAAAGGTTTGAGATGCCGCCGGTGTCGTTTTACTCAGGTTTTTTAAGGGCTACAATATGCAGGATAGTAATTTTTAAGTATTGCTATCCCTTTAAGCCAAAAACCACGTTTCTACCTACTAAGGAACTTTGCTGTAGGTGAAAATATGCCTCACAGGTTAAGCAGAGACAAGGGAGAATGAAGCCATCTTAAAGGGATAGTAATACTTCGTTTTTTCTTTATTTTATTTTGTAGGCAGTGGTAGCCACAGATTCCCTTGGACACTGCCTGCCCCCCAAGCTTTTTTCCATTTCCAACTGCGTAGCCACAGATCCCAGTGGACACTTCCTGAAGCCTTGTTCCCTTTCCCACTGGGAAACCAAGCTGCCAGTACTTAATTGCCTCCAATGCCCTAAGTTCCAAGGTTGTCCTTTCTCATGGGGATCTGTAGTAAGTGTTGCAAAGTTGGCACACATGGGAATCGCCCATATGTTATTGGCCTATACGCACATGGATTTGTCAGTCCCTGGAGGCTGCTAATAACATTGCAAACTCCATTGTTGCCTACTTGGACAATCTGCATGTTGGCCCATAGGCTGCCAAGCAGATCTTTCAGGTGCCTAGTGTACGTATGCACCCGTGTTGTTGCATTTAAAGTGAGTTCTGCAGAAACAGCACCATTGGGGTATAGTTGTTTCACAAGGGTGAGTTAAATGTAGCATTATTAATGGTGCTAAAACTATCTGTGCGCTAGGCCTAAAGGTGTTTTCTACTTTAGACTAGTGGTATTTACACATGCATGCATGTGGTTTATGCCTTATCATTAGACATAAGCACTGTACCTTTTAA
Source organism: Rhinophrynus dorsalis (assembly GCA_037306005.1). NCBI lineage: Eukaryota > Metazoa > Chordata > Amphibia > Anura > Rhinophrynidae > Rhinophrynus > Rhinophrynus dorsalis. The sequence goes on from CM074724.1 coordinate 103,198,786, forward strand.
TATATTGATAGGATGCTGTGGGGAGGGAATTTAAGGAGTAATCTTGGAAATGGATATGTGACATTTACTTGATTAAAAACAGAGTGAAAGAAATGGTCAGTCTCTTGGAGATTTCAACAGATGTATTCCTTAGCAGAGGAGGGCACTGCTATTTTGGCATAATACCCTAAATGTGTATGCAGCTATAGCTCTGATGTCATGAGAACAAACATACTTCTGGAGAAAAAGGGCTACCCTTCAAGATCCCATAAAGTAGCAGGCTCACTGGGTCCTTAGAATCAGTTATAACTGTTGGGGCTGAACCTGAACACAGCTACAGCCATAATATCAGGGTTTTGTACCTTGCGTATATAGCAAATTGTGCTGGAGGAGGAAGTTGAGCCTTCAATCTCCAGAGCTTGAATGCTTACTGAATGCAATCAACTATTTATGCAAACTCTTCATCCCTTATCATTTGCTGCTAGACTAGCACTGTAGATCAATGCAGAGGAAGGAAATCCTTCTTCTGTAAGCTCTTACGAGCAAGGCCCTCTAACCCTTCTGCTCTCCACATTTGACCATATTATTTCATACCTCTGTATGTCTATTCCCCATTGTACAGCGCTGCGGAATTAGTTGGCAAAATATAAACAGAAAAGTAATGATCATAATGCTTAAGCAGTGTGGTATCCTTTCCATTTGCAAGATGCAAACTGTTCGGGACCGCTTGGAAGAAATAATTAAGCAATACAGAACTAATAGAGCACCCGTTAGAACTGGTCCGTTCAGGAGACAGTCCTTTCGGGATATGGGAAGATATAAGCTGGAAGAGGATTTGAACAGAATAAGAAAAGTTCTCCCCAGCTCCAGAAATCGTGAAGAATTCCAGAAGAGATGGCAGCTTCAACAATGAAGCCAGCCTTTCCCCTTCTCCACCTATGTTGGGCCTCAGGACAGATGGGTCAGAGAGATCATGCAGAATGGTATGCTCTGGAATTCTGTACAGTCCCAATACATTATCAATTGGGACATAATTCTGGGACAAATAATCATAACGCTCATCAGAAATTCAGGCTATTCGACATCTACTATACCATGATGGAGGAAGTCCCACCATATCAGAAGTTCAGGGGCCTCTATTCAACTCCTCATCCTCGATGCTAAGCAACTCTGCTCTACATGGAGGCTGCGCCACTTCATGATAGAGACGGTAGCATCTGTATCTCTTGAACCTGAGACAGCTAAGTGTGTTTCTCCCACAGATAGACCTGCTGGATACATCTTATCTTCTGATCAGGGAGGCGCACAGGAACTACCTCTAGGTCCTTATATTCAGCCAGTATTATTAGTACAGAATCCTGCCATTGGGCCTGGCATCAGCTCAGAGGCTCTTCACACAGATCATGGCTATAGCGATAGCAGCATTGAGACGCGGCATCAGTGTAAACAATTCCATATCTAGATGACATACTAGTCATAGAATCATCTTCAAGCAGATCAATCGGCAGCACAGACACCTATCTGGATGTCCAGATGGGGCTGGATTGTCAACTGAAAAAGAGCTCCCTGTCTCCCTCTCTAGACCTACTTTTTTCTGGGCATCAGGTTCAATACCATTTGGACTCGTGCCACATTATGTCAACATTGTATCCTCAGCATGGTGACCACATCCCTCAATAACAGTCCACAGAACAAGGGCTTCTCAGGACTTTGGGACCCCTGTTCTCTACGTATCTGATCTTGACGTGAGACACACAATACGATCTTGATTAAGCTCAGGTGAAGGTCCTCGGCTAGTACAAGAAGAATCATTCCCATCAGTTCCAGGTTATTCAAAAAAAAATGTTACCTTGATGCACTCACCCAGACACCTTACTAAGCAGTTGCTCTCTGATAGAATTGCAGATTCTAGGTATGTATAACTGCAGCTTTGGTCAGAACAGAATTTGGAACCAAAATACGGTCCAGGGCAAGTGGACAACCGGGGAATTCACACTTCACATCGTTCTAGAACTATTGGCAATATAGAAGACTCAGGTGCTTCAATTCCAGCGTAAATACTCGGGTCAGACAATATTTTGGTGGTTCAGTATCTCTTAAACCAAGTAGTAATAAGAAGCACCACAACTGAACAGAGTAGCCTTACAGATCACTTTATCAGTTGTAAAGAATCTGTGGACACACAGCAGCGATGGAATATGCAAAGCTGCCACAAGGTCATCTGTCTGTACCTTCTTACAGCTGTACTGAAGTGACATTCAAGCATCAGAGTAGGCTAAGTTAGGAAGAAAGGTGCATGAAGCAGCCATTCCTGTCTGAACTTTCTAACTTTTAGCCCCACCCATTATGTGGGTTACTGCTATGGTAAGTCCCACAGTATGCCGTGGATTGGACACAGAGGAAAAGGTGAAATTTACTCACTGATATGTTTTTCCTCTGTGTCCTCCTCGGAAACCCTCCCTTTTGGTTACATGGGTATCTGTATCCGCTCCATTGACTACCCAGTGATCTGTTGCTATACTGAATTATATGCATCTTGCTATTGCTATTTCTAACCTCCTTGTATCTTGCAGCTTGGACAACTGTATAACTGCAGAAGGAAAAGAAATATTGGTGAGTAAACTTCACCTTTTCAGCGATATTGGCCACCCAATTTGCGGGTGATAATTTAGTTAAGATATCTGAAGGCTGTAACAAAACTTAGACCAAGGATAAAAAGTATTATTCCTCCCTGGAATTTAAACATGGCTTTAAACCAGCTACCTTCATCACCCAGGTTTGAGCCATTGGAAGAAGTTCCATTGAAGATGCTCACTATTAAAGCAGTTTTTCTCACAGCAATGACCTCCGCAAGAAGAGTATTGGAAATCTTGGTACTGTCATCTAAACCTCCGTACACTATATTTCATCTTAAGTAGTCTTAATAACAAGACCTACATTCAGATGTAAAGTAGTATCAGATTTCAATCTTCAGATATGATCCTTCCATCCTTTTTCCCAAGTCCTAACGGCGACAAAGAGAGAAAACTGCATGAACTAGATCTGGTCAGGTGTATTTCCATCTATCTTAACAGAACCAAGAATTCAGAAAGACAGATTTGGTATTTGTCCATTTTCAGGGGAAATACAAAGGGGTTTGCAGCCTCAAAATCATCTTTCAAGATGGATTACTCGGTGTATTAGAATGACCTACATTGAAGCCGGAAGGGATCCTCCAAAAATACTGAAGGCACATTCTACCTGTGCACTTGCCGCCTCTGCATCACCTGAAGAGAGATGCAGTGCAGCCACACTGTCTTCAATATCCACCTTTATCAAGTACTGCAGGATTGATATACAAGCCTCCTCAGAAGCTAAGTTTGGGAGAAAGATCCTTGAGGCAGCAGTACACTCGCTAAGACCCTCTTCCTTAATATTTTTCTTGATATTCCTCAAAAGATCATGTGGTAGGGCGGGCACATGATTATAATTCTTTGTCTTTGGGACATATTTTCCCAACCATAATTTTACTTCTTGGGTATGTCCCATTTGTCTCTCTCGCCATGGATAGGGACAGAGAAGAAAGGTAGACATTTTTCTTACCTATATTTCCTTTTCTTCTGTGTCCCTCCATGGAGCTCCCTGCCAATTATCCTATTATATTTTTCCAGCTATGACAGTAGATGACTGCCAGTGGAAGCAAGGGGCTTCCTTTTATACTTTGAAGTTTGGTCCTACTCCAGCTGTGGGGCGCTGGCATATCCCATTTGTCTTTATCTCCGTGGAGGGTCACAGAAGAAAAGGAAACATAGGTAAGAAAAACTTTGCTCTCTTTGTTTTGCTCTCGCTTTCCCTCTAGCGGTGCAGAGGCCTCTGGATTCGCAAGCATGCACCTCTCAAAAAAACAGACAGGCCTGGCAGCCCAAGCACTCGGCAGCCTCCAAAACTGACCAGTTAGTTTTGTGGGTAATCTCTGAAGGTTAACGCATTGATTTTAAAACCCCTTCCTCCGTATTGGTTCTTCTTGTGAAGGGTTCCGAAAGAGCCAGGCAAAGCAAGGCTGTTCTGAGCTGGTTCTGGCACTAGTACCAATCTATGAGCGCTCTTCAGGTTTCTATTCTAACCTGTTTGTGGTCCGAAAGGAGGACTGTGGCTGCCGCCCTATTCTGGACATCAAATGTCTCAACAAGTATGTGGTTGCTACAACCTTCAAGACAGAATCTTTTGTGCCTGGCTGGTGTATCTGGCCTCTGGACCTTCAGGACACTTACTTACACATTCCTATTCACCCTTTTAGCCCTGCGCTACCTGCCTTTTGCTTTCATTTCCAATCATTACCAGTTCACGGCACTGCTGTTTTTATCTGGCTTCGGTGACACATGTTTTCACAAAGATCAGGGCGGTCCTAGCAGCAGCTTTCATCCACTCTCAGGGAATCTGACGCCATACCTGGACTACCTCCTTATCGAGGCACCGTTTGGAGGCATTCCTAGACAGTCATGTTCAGGACTGCGTCTGCATCCTAGTCCTCTATTGGTGGACTTTGAATCTGCAGACGTCCTCTTGGATTCTCTCCCAGGTTCTGGTTTTCCTGGGGATGAGGTTTGACAACCATCAGGGGAAGGTTTTCCTTCCAGACGAGAAGATTCTGCTTGTGTATCAGGACATCTCTCTGGGCACTGGAGTGGTCTTCGGCCACAATCGAGGATTACGTGAGCGTGCTAGGTCATCTTGTGTCAAGCCTGGATGCGGTCCCTTTCTGTTAGGTCTACTCAAGGGAGCTGCAGCAAGATGTTCTCAGAAATTGGTCCAGGAATCTGCAGCATCTTCAGCAGATGTCTCCGGAGACTGGGCAGGGCCGGCGCTACCATTAAGGCAGCACAGGCAGCTGCCTTAGGGCGCCACATCGGAGGGGTGCCGGAAAGGGAGAAGCTGAGAATTTTTTTTTTTTTTTATAAATCTTCCGCGAGGGAGCGCTCATTTACATGACCAAGCGCTCCCTCGCGGCATCTATGGGACGCTCACAATGCAGAGCGACCCAGGCTCTGTAGTAATACAGAGCGCTGGGAGATGACGTCCTCTCCCAGCGCTCTGCATTACTGAGAACAGCGCTGGGAGGTTCAGCTCTGTGCCGAAGGAGGCACAGAGCTCTCTTATGGCTAGACCACTAGGGACTCAAGGTAGGGAGTATTGTGGAGATGAAGGGGCATTATGGAAGGAGCAATGTGGAGATGAAGGGGCACTATGGAAGGAGCAATGTGGAGATGAAAGGGCATAAAGGAAGGAGCAATGTGGAGCTGAAGGGGCATTATGGAAGGGGAAATGTGGAGATGAATGGAGCATTGTGGAGGTGAATATGTGGGTGGGGGCAGGGGACTGTGGCAAGGTCGGGGGGGGCAGGTGGATTGTGTCGGGGGGGGGGGGGGGCATCAAAATGCACCTTCGCCTGTGTATACAAAAATCCTTGCACCAGCCCTGAGGCTAGGTGAGATCTCCCACGGTGGTTGCATCGGCCAAAATTAGAGCAGGGGAGGCACTTTATGATCCCAGAATTTACCCATAATCTAACATATAAAATAAGGTCAGATTTGTTTTGATTTAGACAGAGTTTAACTTGCTAAGAACTGGAGTATTTCTGGGGCCAACCAGCTGTACTATAGGGGAGTAATAAAAATGTCCTTTGATTGAATGAACTTTTAATTCCTTGCAGTGCTTTGGGGGCCTAATATTCAAAGCAATCAGATGATGACCTCTAGCATTCAGGGAGTTAAAATCCTCATTTAGATCAGTTTGTTTTTGTCACCTGTCAGCACTGGTTTATTCAGTCCCAGAATTGTTCCTCTTTCTGCATAAAGGTTAGAATGTCTGTTTTGGTCTTCTTTTTTTTTTTTTTTTTTTTTTTTTTTTTTTTTTTTTTTTTTTTTTTAGAAAATATTTTGCCAGAAATGCAGTGATAGTTTGTAGATGGTGCTTGTGTCAACTTTAGATTTGCCCTAAAATCTAAAATGTTTTTTGCATCTTTAACCCCTTAAGGACCGGTATCGGGACACTTAGTAACAAGCAGTAGAAACATTGTTGCAACATGCAATTCGCTTCAAAAGCGAATCACACGTTGCAAAACCTGAATGACAGGGACAGTATTTGTAAATACTGTCCCTGTCAGATCTCTCTGCCTCGCTCCACCTTGCATACTGCTGAGGTGGAGAGAGACAGTGTTAGTGTTCCTGTTAAATTAAATAAAGAAAATTAACCCTTTGATCACTGTTCTGCAGTGATCAATAAGTTTCCTCCCCATCTGATCACTCTTGGAGTGATCAATTTTCTGCAGATCAGTGTTTTTTTTTTTTTTTTTTTTTTTAATTTGAATAGTAAACATAGTTTAGGTATTTTGGTAGGTAGTTGGGTAGGTTTAGTGTAGACGTGTGTTAGGGAAAGTTTTAGGGATAGATTTAGGTTTAGGGGAAAAAAAACAACAACCCCCCCCCCAGTAGTATTGAAATGTAAGTGTGAAAACTGCAAAAAAAACAAAATATTACCACAATTTTGAAATTTTTTTTTCTGGAAAAATAGCTGCATGAAAAACTCCAAAATTCTCCTGATTATTTACCTTATGTTGTGTCGTTTTCAGAAACATATACCTTTGTGGGACATTTTTGGTTCTGGCACCGTCAGCTAAGCTATGATGCTCACATGCCAATTGTTGAAAAATCACAAGTTGGAAATAACGGCAGCCATCTTGTAATATTTACCTTGTAAATGTGAGGAAAGGACTAAAATACTAGGCATATGGGGTATTCTTATATTCAGGAGAAGCAAATGAATATATTTAGGGGTATTTTTTTTTTCATTAACTAATAGTATGCAAATCCTGACAGAAAAATGTAAGCAGAATGTTTGTTTGTTTTTTTTCCTCTTTTAATCAAATTAAACAATGAGGTATTCATATAATTGTGGTATCAAAAGAGAGCCCTACTTGTGCTTAAAAAAAACAGTATATAATTTTATGTGGGTGCACAAAAGGAATTAAAGAGAAAATATGGTTGAACAAAGACATAGTAAAAAAAAAAGTCAAAATTGCTCCGGTCCTTAAGTCAAATCTAACTCAGATTTTCCTGGTCCTTTAAGGGATTATTACATCAATGTAATCTCTTTCCACATGTATTGCTCCTTAAAGGGAGCAAGAACAATGTTGTTTTAAAGACCATTCAGAATAACCTATATTTTGTATTAAACCTTCTTAATTTAGAAAATTCACTGGACTAGGGGAGAGTAAAGTTTCAATTGCAAGGCTTGGTAGCCCCCATTAGAAGCTGGCTATGTGCTTAGGATGACTAAGCCAGAGGTAGGAAATACTCTTCTGGTAAAAGCTATTCTAACTGTGGACACTAGATGGCAGCATAGCCAGAAGCAATAAGAGAGCAACCCAAGGCAAAAGCTACAGGAAGGGAATGGGGAGGAGGCCTAGTCCAGTAGGGGTGGAAAGAATCATTGGGACCCACAGAGGTAGAACTGTACCACAGGGAGTGGTAGAGAGATCAAAGGCTACCAGGTAAGAATTAGCAGAGGGAAGCTAGGCAAGTTACCAATTGGCAGCCAAGAGAAACTAGGAAGAATGAGAATGCTACAGAGCAAAGGTCGTGTGGAGAGGGACTGACTAAAAGAGATCCGCAACAGAATTAGAAGTAGTAAGCGGGCAGGAATATAGGTTGGATTAATGGTGGTCTGCAGCAAGCAGGGAAGCAGTACTGATACAGCAGTCCAGAATCCAGGTCTAACCAGCAGTGGTCTGCAACAGATGAGGAAGCAATGCAGAAATCTAGGTCCAAGAAGGTGATCGGCAACAGATTCTTATGTCGCCAAACCGGAATCTATCAGAAAATGTTGTAGTTGGCAACCAGATACAAATCAGTACTTCAAGTAAGGAACGCTTGGTGCTCGTGCGAGATGCTAATAGAGGAAGGAACATAAGGGATGCAGACAAGATCAAATTGCAGAATGTTTGTCATGGTATGCCTTTTCAATCTATAAATCTATCTAACAAGCTACTTTTCTAAAACAATTACTGGCAAAGTATATGGCTTTTTTTTTTTTTTTTTTTTTTTTTTTTTTTTTTTCTCCTCCCTTTTAACTTTGTGTACACTTCTAACTATCCACAATGTTGTACCCTTCGTGTTTTTTTTTGTGTCCCCCTCCCACCCCTTTTCCATACGTCAGTGCTGCTCCCTCAGAGCAGCTAGCCGGTCCGGGTGGATCTCAAAGGAGAATCTTGTATACGAAAAGGAAAAACCTGCACGCCTTTAGTCAAGGGTTTTCTTTGTGGTTAGATTATTCCTTGTTCTGCCCAGTCAAACGACTGGATTTAGCCTTGCGTATGGAAAGGGGTTGGGGGGATACTTTTTTAAAACAAAACAAAGACTATGCTGTTATGAACAGTTAGGATAAAATTTGTTATTAATGCAAACTGGATTCTTCAGTATACTTTTCATCTAAATATTACTATCTCTCTAAAGTACAAAGGAATGGTGTTCCCTACATGTGGAGTGTTGTGCACACTGAAAACTTGAGCAATTCTGGAGCAAACCAGCTGCACAGAGTCAAATAAAAGCCCCCTTTTTATATGAAATATTTTTGCTTGCCCAGACTTAAAAATTCCTGAACACGAGGAGTCCCAAAGAGAACCTTCAGGAGCCACCTAGGTATTTTTATGAGCCAATGAAGGATTGCTTTTATGTTGTTGTATATAAAACGGCCCCCAAAACTCTAGGATACAGAACACCTTGAATGCTAGAAAGGGCTACAGTGAATTGGAGACCTAGCATTCAAGGATTAAAAGCTACCTTTAAATGGGAATGTCTTGTCTCCTGTTGTACAGTTGGCATGCCCCCAAATTACCCCCCCCCCCCATTTATTTTCTTGGAATAAACAAAATAATTCTAGATCCATTTCTTCTGTGTCCCTTTTCACAGCAGTAAGCAGGAATATCTTCTCTGCCCTCCAAAATGGCCAAGAAGATTAGTTATCGTTACTCAGCTTTGGGAACTCCCAATCACTGGAGCTACACAGAGAGGCTGGACTCTCCTCTCCAGTGTAGCCTTTTATTGCCAGAGTACCTTTTTTACTACTTCTGGTATCTGTGTATTTATTTATCACATTTCCACTACTTTGTCCTGCTTCAGATGTGTGGGTGTGTTCTTTCATATTTTTTGTTTTGTTTTGTTTTTTTTTGTTTTTTTTTTCTTTCCTTCTTTCCCTTCCCTCCTCGATCCCAAGGGACACCTGAGGAAGGCCAGTCCTAAAGATGCAGGGGCTCCTTTAACCCCTGTAGCACACTGTTACTCATGACAAACTAGCCTTCCATGGGAGTATTCGAGTGCCCTGTGTCCCTCTTGCATCGTGGCCCCTACAACTCCTTTGGGGCTTTCCACTGCAGAACAAGAGTCAGTTTGGGTTAAGATTCTGATATGTTGATATGCTTTTATCCCTTAATCTATTCAAGTGGTTCTCCATTCTTGGTGTCCCATGTCCTCTATCAGGCACATTGATCCTGTCTTTTGGGGCTAATCTCAATTGATTGGAGACTTCTACAGAGGAGGTTGGCACTGCTGGGGATGATATCTAGTTTTTCTTTTGAGGATGTCTATAAGGACGAGCCTTGCTCAAAGGCTGAAGGACTTATTGGCTCTCTGAGACTCTACAGGTCACTAATCCTTCTGATACAGGGTCCTTCCTCATTGGTCTGGGAGAATACCCTGCCTTCCTGGACTTCCAGGATGCCAGTCTGCACATCACGATTCATCTAGATCAGCGATTTTCTACTTTTTAGCCTTTGAGAACAGTCGTCCATTAGCAGTTTACTAGTCTGAGCTATGGATTAGCATCTGTTCCAAGGATCTTTGCAAAGATTTTTCTTACTTTGGCAGCCCAAATCTGTACTCACAGTTCTTAGACAAGCTCCTGCTCAAGGCTCCTTCAAAAGTCATATCTACTCAGATTCAGTACTGTGTCCTCATCTTGGAGCAACACTGTTTGGTACTCTACCTCAAGAAATCCCCCTCTGGTACCTTCCCAGGTTCTGTACTTCCTGTGCATGAGGTTTGATACTCAGGGAAGGGTATGATAATGGAGGACAAGATCCATTCTCTGTCTCTTCGTGTAACTCGCACAATATCCTGACTTTTGGCAACAATAAGAGATGAGAGCCCTAGGTCATCATCTGGTGTCTGCTCTAGACGTTCTCTATGCTCAGTTCCATACAAGGGAGCTACAACTGGACATCCTCAGGAGCTGGTCAAGACAGTGTTCTCCCCTGTCTCATGCCATGTGTCTGTCTCAGTGGGAAAGGTGGATCTTTGCTGGTGGCATCACGGCCCTCTCCTAATGCTGGGACATCCCTTTGTCATACCAGAATGGGTGGTAGTCGCCACGGATGCCAGCTTGACGGGGTGTGGAGCCATCTAGAGTCAGTATATGGCACTGGGCCGCTGGAGCTGGGAGGAGTTTCTTCCCAGCTCTAGCGGCCCGGTGCCAGCTTTCTGAAGATATGGGACAATCAACGGCAGCTCTGCAGCTGGACACACGCATGATTGGGTGCTTTGATGAGGGTCTAATCACACAATCTCTTACATAAATCACCAAGGAGGAATCAAAAGCAAAGCCTCCAGGGCGGAGATTTGAGAACATCTTCAGAGGGCAGAAGCTCATGTCCCATCCCTCTCAGCAGTTCACATGCCAGGAGTAGAATATATGGTCGTAGACTTTCTAAGTCGCTGTACAGCGATAGGTTCTCCTAGGAGTGGATATAATGGTGTTTCGTGACATCTGGAATGTTGCGCTCTTCTGTACAGAGAGGAAGGACCTTCTAGTGTTTGTGATTGAATGCATGTCCGTTCCATGGAACTTCCTTGTGGATTGTGTTTCCGCCTTGATTCCCAGTGTACTAAGGAATCTCAAGATTAAAGGGATAGTAATACTTAAAATGTAAAAAAAAAAAAAAAAAAAAAAAAAAAATGTTGTAGGGTTTATCCCCCTGAGTAAAACAAGAGTACTCCCACTGCTGAAAGGTATTTCATTCAAAAGTTATTCATTTTCAAAGTTTAATTTTTTTAGGTTCAATATCACAGAGGCCTGAAATTGTACAGTGGCGCTGTTTCTACACGATCCTATGGACAGCTCTGGTCCCGGGACCATAAATCTCCATAGGATGGTGTAGCAACAGCGCCACTGTGATATTGCACCTAAAAAATTCAACTTTGAAAATCAATTTTTGAATGAAATACCTTTCAGCAGTGGGAGTACTCTTGTTTTACTCAGGGGGATAAACCCTACAACATATTTATTATTATTATTATTATTATTATTATTATATATATATATATATATATATATATATATATATATATATATATATATATAAATTTTTTTTTTTTTTTTTTTTTACATTTTAAGTATTACTATCCCTTTAAGAGGGTGCAAGTCTTATTTCTCATACCTTTTATGGTTTAAGAGATATTCACAAGCAAAGTTTCCCCCTTTTACCTAGTGTAAGCCATCTCTTCTCAGATGTGAATCCGCTTGTAAGACCAGACAGATAACAGCAGGGGACAATCTTCTACAATGAAAGCCCTTCCCCCTTGACAAGTTTTTCAGATTTTTCCCTTCTCTTAATTGAAGATTGTCCCCCTCTGCAGTCTATCTGGGCACCTCCCTTCTGATTAGGCTGAACAGTGGGGTGGGGGGGATACTTTGCTTGTGAATATCTCTTAAACCATAAAGGTTTGAGAGATAAGACTTGTATCGTTCTTCATGTTTTGTTTTTTAATGCCTATAAAATAAAGATAAAACGAAGTATTACTATCCCTTTAAGGTCCCTTTTTATAAAGGTTGACTTTAACAACATGGCTCTTAAAGCAAAAATCCTGAAGTAGTGTTTATCTGATGCTGTTTTTACAATGGTTCAGCCTCTGAAGCCTGTTTCACCCAAGGCTCATCATGGGATCCCAAGGACAAGATGGTTTATTGTACTCTAGTATTGTTTTGTTTCTACCCCAGGGTCTTGTCAGATTTTTACATCAATCAGTAAATTGTTCTTGCTTCTATTAAAGGGATAGTAATACTTAAAACGTAAAAAAAATATGTTGTAGGGTTTATTCCCCTGAGTAAAACAAGAGTACTCCCACTGCTGAAAGGTGTTTCATTCAAACGTTATTAATTTTCAAAGTTGATTTTTTTAGGTGCAATATCACAGTGGCCTGAAATTGTACAGTGGCGCTGTTGCTACACAATCCTATGGACAGATCCGGTCAATTGACCATAAATCTCCATAGGATGGTGTAGCAACAGCGCCACTCTACAATGTTGCTACACCATCCTATGGAGATTTATGGTCAATTGACCGGATCTGTCCATAGGATTGTGTAGCAACAGCGCCACTGTACAATTTCAGGCCACTGTGATATTGCACCTAAAAAAATCAACTTTGAAAATTAATAACGTTTGAATGAAACACCTTTCAGCAGTGGGAGTACCCTTGTTTTACTCAGTGGGATAAACCCTACAACATATTTTTTTTTACATTTTAAGTATTACTATCCCTTTAAGCAGAAGCTCCATCTGCTGAAGATGGTACACTGTCTGTCAATAGCATGTAGCCTTTAAGGAAATTGAAGGCCACTATCAGATGAGTGAATGCGATGACAAAGGAAATCCATTCCTTTCTGAGTCAAAGCTCACCCCACAAGATCTGTGGGTGCCTCTTGATCCTGTGAGAATCAGGCCTCAGCTGAGCCAGTTGTTAGGTGGCAACCTGATTTGTTTTTGCATACCTTTTACCAGAAGGTTCTTTAGGCAGTGGTGCCTGTTTAGGTAATTCTTTACTTTTTTTTCTCTGCAAAATTCTGAAACCTGCTGGCTCTTGTTCAGTTATTTGATGTATAATTTGGGTATCCCTTGACAACTGAGGTTTTATACCAGTTAGTTCTGCGTTGGAGGGTTTTTCCTCTTTACTTTCTCAGGAACCCTGATTGATTCTTTGGTATATCCTCATGGTTCCTGTTTTCCACGTTAGACATAAGAGAAGTTGCGTTTGGTGAAACTTCCATTAAATCTTTCTCTTTGTCAGTGTGGGGCACAGGACTCCCACTCGGAGGAAGAAACTTAATTAAGGCACCCAGGCGAGGGGTCCTCTTGGGTTCTTTGTTCAGATGTCGTGTTTTTTTTTTTTTTTTTTTTTTTTCCTCGCTCATTTTATTCCTACTACATTGCTATATGTGAAATGGAAGGCCTGGGTAAAGATGGAGGGAAAGAAGGAAGTCTCTGCCTCAAAGGCCCGGGAATTGTACCCCATAAATCCTGTGTTCCTCATGGACTAATAAGAGTACTTAACAGTAAAATGCTCTCTTTTACTGACCATGTCTGAAAAATAATCTGGAGCAGAAAGGGGTCTCATCAGTGAATATATTACCTCTGCTAGAATCCTTTTTTTGTTTGTTGTGTTATATTTGCAGTAGGGGTTTGAAGCAGGAATTGGTCTTCTATGACGATTCAACATGCTTTTCTTTCAGCCATGTTGTCAGTCCAGTATGCAGTATACCTGGTTAAGAGCCATCTTCAAAGCTAGACCCTCCATTGGGGATATTGTGTGGTGCCCCTCCCTTTTTGGGCCTTAACCTGGATTCACTCAAAATTATACAAGTCTGGTCTCTGAGCATCTAGAGAGAATTTCCCTCAAGTGTCTCAGGAAAATGGTCTTCAAAGTGACAACAATCACCTTGGCTCGAAGAGTCCAAAGATCTTCAAGTCCATTCTTTTAAGTCTCACTGAATTTTGTGTCATGACAAGTGTTTTTTGTAGAGCTAAACTGTTCTTCGGGTAAACAGGTGGTTTTGGTTTTACACCTAAGCAAAAAGACTGTCCTTCCCTCCTTTTGCTAGAACCTCAAGGGTGACAGGGAGAAACCATTTCATAACCTAGACTTGGTAACCTTATCTTAAAAGGACTTGGGACTTAAGGGAATTGGTTAACCTCTCATCTTCCATCAAGGACAATTTCAGGTGCAAACTGTTTCTAAGCCATCCAAATCATAATCTTAGACTGTTTAAGGGTGGCATATGAACAGGCAGTGTGGAGTACCCCTTTTAAATAAGGCCCACTCCAGCAGAGCAATAGCTACATTTTGGGGCAGAAAGTTACAGCTTCACCTGCAGAACATTGTTAGGCAGCCAGCTGTGCTTCCATTTCCACCTTTTTACAAGACTTTAACAGCTGCAGGTGCAGACCTCGGCTGAAGCAAAATGTGTGAAAAAGGGTCGCCATGCAGTGGTTTCCATATAACACTTGGGATCCTTCTAGATCATATCCTTTCTATCTGGTGAGTGAAATCCAGCTATGTAGTGGACTAGTTTTTTATCTCTCCTCTTTAGGTCCGCAGGTCGTCTTAACAAGTCTTTCTTTCCCTGCTTTGTGGTGGTTGGTACTGTTCTTGGAAGTCCACATGCTTATTGCTGTGGATACAGAAGAAAATAACGTTTACTTGGATATTTCCTTTTTCTTCTGTCTCTCCACTGCATATCTTGTCATTTACAAAAGGGGAACTGGGACCAGGTTTCCCAAGATGTCCAATTTTAAAGATTCTCACTGGTCCTATCCAGCAGGAGGGTGGAGACCATACAAATGATTTATTGCCATGGAGACTCACACAAGGAAAAACACCAGTGACTACATTACTCCCTTTCGCTTCCCACCAAACGTATTCCTCACACTTGTGCTTCTTGAACTTGACTGGTTCTAGTACAAATGGATTTTACCACATAAAATACTTTTGCAAAATTGTTTGTATATCTGATGTGACATTTGTTTAAGAAATTAGCTTTTACACTGGAAATATGCCATGTTCGATTTATGTATTTATTCTCTTGTAATGGTTTAAAAATTTGATTACCTAAACCACTAAGGTAGGTAAACAGAAATGTGACACCTTTTTAAAACCTGTCTTTGTTAAGCCTTTAACCCCTTGGCTTTTAGTTGTCAGGATTTGGTGCTTCCCTATGAACAACCCACATATTGTGATTTTAAATGTTAAAGGGATAGTAATACTTCGTTTTAACTTTATTTTATTTTGTAGGCATTAAAAAAACATGAAGAATGATATAAGTCTTATCTCTCAAACCTTTATGGTTTATGAGATATTCACAAGCAAAGTTCCCCTCCCCGCCCCTTTTACCTAGTGTAAGCCATCTCTTCTCAAATGTGAGTCTGGTTGTATGACAGGACAGATAACAGAAGGGGACAATTTGCTTTGTATGAAAACAATGAAAGCCCTTCCCCCCCCCTTGACAAGTTTTTCAGCTTTTTCCCTTATCTTAATTGAAGATTGTCCCTCTCTGCAGTCTACCTGGGCATCTCCCTTCTGATCTGGTTGAACAGGGAAGGGATACTTTGTTTGTGAATATCTCTTAAACCATAAAGGTTTCAGAGATAAGACTTGTATCATTCTCCATGTTTTTTTAATGCCTACAACATAAAATAAATGTAAAACGAAGTATTACTATCCCTTTAAAGGAGCAGTAAACTTTCATTTATGAAACCACATATTTTATAGAGCATTTCCTGCTGAATAAAACAAGGTCACTCCCACTGCTGTCAGATGTTTTATTCAAAATTTATAACAGTTCAAATAATCAGGAAGTGAATTTACTGTGTTTTACTTCCTGATAGTTCGAAGTGACAGGCAGTTTCTATCACATTCTATGGAGAACTGTATGTCTCTGATTTTCCTCTCCATTAGAATCTAACAGGAAAACTAATTAGAATTTGACCACTAGAGGGCACTGCTAATGTAAAATAACATGGGATTAAACTGTAATAACTCTGGAAATATAAATCTCTCAGCAGTGGGAGTACCCTTATCTTACTCAATCGGAAAATCCCTACAATATATATTTTTTCATAAAAAAGTTTACTGCTCCTTTAAAGGTATAGTAATGTTTCACAAAAGCAGCAGCTCCAATTAATCTTCATAGTATTTGGGCCATGGAGAGTGTTTCAATACTGTCACTCTTGTAGTTAAAGAGTAATTGAATGATGAAGAATCCCCCTCCTGCCCCTTTTACCTAGTGTAATACTGCTCACCTCAGATGTGGAATCTGGTCCTGGGACCAGGCAGGTCACAGCAAGGGACAATCTTCTTAATGTGAGCAAAAGGAAAACCCTAACCCAAAAGACAGGTTGTTTTTCCTTATGCTCACTGAAGACTGTCCCTCTCTGAGATCCATCCAGACAGTCTTGCTGCTCTGAGATGTGAGCAGTGTTACATCAGTAAAAGGGGCGGGAGGGGGATGCTTTATCATTAAATTACTCTTGAACTACAACTCTGACAGAATTGAAATAACACTCTCCAAGGTCCAAATAGTATGAAGATTAATTGGAGCTTTTTATTTTGAAACATTGCTATTTCCTGGTAAGAAGTGGCAGCTGGTAATGCAGAGCAAGCCTAGAATTTATTTTGCCTGCCTGCAAGTAAATGGTTATAACCATTACAGACATTGCATACTATTTCGGAAAGTAGACAACAAGCTGCATCTAATGAAGTGTCACTTGCTTGTCTGTCCCTATCCTGATATGTACAAATGTTTCCGGAATGTGAAAATATTATAAATTTATTTATATATTTTTAAACTAGCTAATCACTGCTGCTCCCACTTTGTAGACAAAATACATCATAAATTTACAGCTGTAATCTTAGATGAATTGTCCCTTGTCCTGTATGAATTGAAGCTGCCTGTGTACGCCTCATCTCTGTTGGCTTTGCAAGTGGGTTTGGTATTACAGCAACCATTTGCTTCCTCTCCAAAAATCCACGCTGGGGAAAGGATCAAGGGTGTCTGTAAACTGTTGGCTGTAAGTCGTCTTCCCTCCCCCCCCCCCCCCCTTTATTGTAGGAGATAGCAGTAGCATGCTTATTCATACAAAAGCTAGTTTTTAAATTATTTGCTGCTTGAAAAATATCCCCTTTAGGGAACAATTATAATTCCTTCTGAGGTTGTGATTCATTTTTCCTTTTCTGAGGCTGTACTTGGGCCTCTCTCATAATCACAAAACGATCTCCTTGATGATGTGTAAGAGATGTCTCCCATGCAAAAAGGTGTGCTTTTAGCCTAATTTTGCCTTTTGCATGCCTACACAAATATTCAGTAAGCTTTGTCTCTACTGCATCCATGCAGGAATGCTCTAAAGTTGTAGCATGGCATATTCATGGTGGCCTACGAGGCAAATCTTGCACACAAGCTGTATTAGCTGTTACAGATCTCATCCTTTAGTAAATGGCTGATTATCACTTGTGCTAGCTATCGGCCGTGCTCCACTTTCCCCCATTCATGCAATCTCCATACTAACACGAGATGGGGTTCTCAAAATAAGTTGTTAAAATTTAGCAGATAGCACACTACATTCACAGTAGGGGACATAAAATCCTCATTGAAAATCAAGGGGAACTTTGAGAACCTTTTTGAAAAAGAAGTCTCCAACACATTTTTTTGACGTATATTGAATACCATCCTTTCATTAAAATGGTTAAATGCACTAGGTAAATGGGAACCTTTATTTTCACCATGGTGGTGACTGTGATCTACTGGTTTTGTTGCTTACGCTACAGGAAGCCACCCACTCTCAATGGAGTCAGTAATGCTTTTTACTGAGGGTGCTTCTACACAGAGTAGATAATTTCAAGTAAACCCCAAACTCCTTACATGAATGTATTGTTGTGATGAGGCATAAAACTATTCTTGGGTCCTAGAATCAGAATAACAAAAATAAGTGGACTAAAAATTGTGGTTATATCTTCCATAACCCTTGATTAATTTGTAAAGGACATGGTGACTACAGCAGTGTGTATCGGTATTCCTAGGCAGTAATTCCTCATCTTCATATGCCTATATACCCACCCAGCATAGTCTGCCACTAAAAGTACTTGGATGAGCAGTCCAGTACTCGGCAAGAACTTCATCTGAATGTGCTTCGTAACAAAGTGGGTCTCATTAAACAAATGTGACCTAAGTTGGTGTCCACAGCTCACCAAGTTGTTAAACATTCGGCACCCCTGAGGGGGGAAAAAAGCAAATGGTAGTCTTCCTGAGTTCTGTGTCGGTTACTAATGAAAATGCAGACACTTGCCTTTCCACAGTTTTTTTTGTTTTTTAAACCGCATTTATATTGCTTTCTGTTAATTTAAAGGGATAGTAATGTTTCATAATAAACGCAGCTCTAATTAATCGTCATAGCATTTGGACTTTGGAGAGTGTTATTTCAATTCTGTCAGTTGTAGTTCCAGAGTAACTCAATGATATAATATCCCCCTCCCACCCCTTTTTACTGATGTAACACTGTTCAGCCAGATCAGAAGGGAGGTGCCCAGGTAGACTGCAGAGAGGGACAATCTTCAATTAAGATAAGGGGAAAAACCTGAAAAACTTGTCAAGGGGGACAGGGCTTTCATTGTTCTCATAGAAAGAAAGTTGTCCCCTGCTGTTATCTGTCTGGTCTATGGACTGCATTCCACATCTGAGAAGAGATGGCTTACACTAGGTAAAAGGGGCGGGAGGGGGAACTTTGCTTGTGAATATCTCTTAAACCATAAAGGTTTGAGAGATAAGACTTATATCGTTCTTCATGTTTTTTTAATGCCTACAAAATAAAAGATAAAATGAATTATTACTATCCCTTTAAGTATACCTGTTTACTTTCAGCCTTTCTGGCTTCCATAAGCAACACTTCGTTGGACAGATTCCAAACAATGTTCTCATATTGTCATGAGGTTTTGCACAAAAGTGTTCTTATGCCAAGTGATTGCCAGTCCCCTTTGCTTGTATAGCAGACAGTCAATTAACTCTTCAATTAGTATGGACCTCATACATGCAGCTTTTGTGAAAATAAGAATGATCCCTCTTGGAATGTATTTATTTTCTATTTCAATAAGGGTGTTTATTTCCATAAGGCTTTATATTTATGGCTGTTTTTAGTATGTCCCTGAAATGCTTTTGTTTAAATGGGAACTTTTCCTATTGATACAATTGACTGTTTTACAGAAGGACTTGTCTACAGTAAGTGACCTTTTAAGTGGAGGGTGGGATAATTCTGTAACACATAGGAGAGAGTCACCACTAAGCGGTGATAAAGTGGAGAGGACTTCTCCAGTTTATAGCTTCTTAGTGAATAGACTCCATAGAATAACATCCGAATATGAGAAGTGATAAACTAGAGAAGTTCTCTCCACTTTATCACCGCTTAGTGAATCTTTCCCGTGGTCTTCTTTAATCAAGCTACTGTAACTTGTTAATTAAGATTTGGACTGAACTTAATACATAGGCATTGAAAGGGGATGCAAAGTGTTCCACTGTAATATGTCTCAAGGGAGACTGTCCATTGACCAAAATGCTAAGGAGGATGCAGTCAATTAGGGTTCACTGATCTCCCAGATGCCAAACTATCTGTGTGGGTGTCTGTGGGGTGGTGTATGTATGTGTGAATAAAAAAAAAAAAAATTTTATATATATATTATAAAATATTATAATTGGTAACAGGAACGCACTCTCAACATATTTGAATGAATGCCCGGGTGCCAGATAATTTATCTCCAAACACAGTCCAAATCAGCACTCACAGGTCTGCTCACTTAATACAAATATTTTCTTTATTGAAATCGACGTTTAGATCCCACAGCAGGGATCTTTATCAAGACAACAAGACAAACGCCCATCCCCCATTAAATACTCTGTGATCCGAGGAAAGATTCACACTCCCGCCCAAATGTATACACAACCATCTATTACAAAACATATAAAAATTCACCCATAGTGAGAATCACCCACAATATAACACATAATTAAAACAAAGATTTGTTAAAAAGTAAAAGATGTTTAAAAACATTCAGAAATCCTCAAAAAGGACAGAAGTTTAACTGACCTCTAACCTCTTCCCCCTCACCCGTGTACACCTAAAGGTCAACAAATTACTTGAATAGTGAATCCCTAAATATCCAAAAAATCAACTGATCAAGACCTTATAAGATACCTGAACATCCCCCAATTCGAGTGGTTTCCAAACCACCTGAGAAACCTAACGGCGGACCGTTCTTGCGAACAATAAGGCGACAGTCCATAACATCGCACAGCATTCCTCAATTCTCATCATCATCCCCCGGAGCGTGAATAAGACTTGATGATCTGGGGTAGATGTTCCAAACTAGTCCCCCAAAGGGGAATCATTCGCTATATCCCCCCAAAACAACCTATCACTTATACTCCAACTCCTACTGGGTAACGATTAGAGAACCTATGCTGCTCCACGATCTACACCATAACCCTGCTGTTCGCCCCCGGTACGCATACCCGGCTCCCAGTGTTTGTTTAGTAACACTCTACATAGAAAATCACCTCTAATAGTGTCCATGCAGGTACAGTCCCTGCACCTATTACTCTCTTCATATTCCTACTATGACCATTAATATTTTTCAAGATTAGAATAAACTATAAGAATAAGATCTCGTCAAGAAATAGTAGAATTGGATTGACAATTAGCCTGCACGATTCAATCCTATTCTTGGTTAGATCATACAGTCCTAACCCCGATTTATTTTAAATACAATATGTAACCACTAATTATACACTAAAGTACAGACAATAAATTTTACCATACTCCAAACATCTATTAGATATTAAATCATCATTGTTCATACAACATTAGCATAATCCTCTTGTATAATACTACTATATAGTGCAGCCATTATCTCATCCAAACTAGATCCGTATTAGGAATACTACATCATTGAAAAAAGATATTATCTATCCAACTATGCGTTGATACTCTTAGATACTTTCATCTGGCTCACCATGGGCCCACATTTGTAGTTTTAGGAGTTACTAGGCAACAGAAGACTACATTACCCACAAAGCTCGCAAAACAGGTATTCTCCTGATTGGCTGCAGGTTTTGCAGTCACCATTTTACTACTTACTTTTCCTACACAGAGACTGCCTCTCCTTGATTTCCTTCTCCAGATTAACCTTTCTCCTGCCAGATAATTACCTCCTGGGCTTTTCTAGATTTAATTATTACTCTGGGGAACGCTGGTATTTTATACTAGTTAGTCACTACTTCTCTCGTGATATTGGATCGAAAGGGATGTGGGGCTAGACCTAAGGGCTCAAGGGCGTTTCTGACCCCCCCCCCCCCCCCAATTTACTTTTCCTCATGCCCAACTGAGTTACCTAGGGTATTCTGGATCTTTCTGCCCCTTGTGCTGTGGCCCCTACTACGTCACTGGGGCCTTCCAGCCTTGAACAAGTGTCGGATTGGGTAAAGAATTTGTTGTCCCCCATGGCACAATTTTCACTTTCCATCCAAGGGGTTCTTCAGTCTTGAAAGCCCCCTATCACCTTCAGGATTGTGACCCCCTAAGGCCCCAAGTTTGCCTGCACTCATTTCCTCCTCTGAGGAATCTTCTGAGCATGATAAAGAGGAAGGGGAGTATTAAGATATGGATTCTTCCTACTCCCTCTGCTGAGGGGCTCATCTAGGCTGTTTTACAGACCCTTCAGGTCTCTGACACCCCTGATAAGGGTCATTCATTTACAGGAACAACTTACGGATGCTGTATATGCAGGATCCACCAAGGAGGATCTTTTGGCTTACCATATCAAACAAGTCAGAGGCTAATACGTATATTTGTTTCTGATAACCTGCTTGAGGTGGCGAAATTGTTGGCCAAGGCCTCAGACTACTCTTACTGCTCAACGCACTTTGTGGCTTAAGACTTGTCTGTGGACCCAAGAAGTCACTGGTTTTCTTGCCCTTTTTCCTTGAGATAATGCAGATCAGTGAGGCTACTGGGGCAAGTGCACCCTGTTACCTCCAGACAGTCAAACTTATCTGCGTTTTTTGCCTTTGAATCGGAGCACTACCAGTTCACTGCTCTGCCCTTTGGGCTGGCCTCTTCTCCTCGGGTGTTTACCAGAGTCAAGGGGGCATTGATGGCCTTTGTTTTACGCCTGGGGTATACAGATAACTACTCAAGGCTCTGTCAGAGGAATTCCTGGTTCAGGAATGTGATCAGATTCTGATTCCACATGGGTGGATCCTGAATGTCGAAGTCCTCTCCAGTCCCTTCCCAGGAGATGTTATTCCTAGGGATGTGGGTCAATACCAGAATGCGGAACACTTTCTTGCCAGAGGACAAGATCCTGCAAGTCATGCAGGATATGTCCCTTGCTCTGGATTGGCCCTCAGCTCTGATGTGGGAGTACATGAGGAGGGTTCTAGCCCACCTCGTGTCTACCCTCGAAGTGGTTCTCTACTCTCAGGTGCACACAAAGGAACTCCAGAGACTAGTATTCCAGACGTGGTGTGGGAATCCAGATTTTCTGGGTTTGCATCTCTCCCTCTTTCTGGAATCCAGATGGGATCTGCAGTGGTTGTTGCAGTGGCGCAACCTGGACCAGGGGAAGGTTTTCGTGATTCCACTATGGACAGTGGTCAAGACGTATACCAGCCTGAGTGGTTGTGGTGCGGCTCTGGGTCGCCTGGGGATCCAGTGTAAATGGACTGCAGAGAAGTCTCTTCAGTCCATCAATGTTATGGAGCTCAGGAGAATCTGGCTCGCTTTTGTGTACTGAACCCCTCAGTTGAAGGTTCATCTGCTAAGAGTCCAATCAGACATACCATGGCAGTGGCTTACATGAACTATCAAAGGGGCACTTAAAGTGCTGCCGCCTGGTTCAAGGTCAATTGCGTTCGCATTCCAGGGGTAGAAAACGTTCTTGCAGACATACAAAGTTGCCGAGATGTGTATGGGAGAGTGGGAACTCCATCCGGAGGTGTTTGCAAAAGCAGGGTCTACCTCAGATAGACAAGTGGGCATAAGGAACAGGAAGGTTCCAGTGTTCTGCAACCACTGGGAGGGGGGTCCTCACAGACGTGATGGTGACTCCGTGGCGCTTTCACCTCTTACATCTTTTTCACCAATTCCCCTCATTCCCAGGGTGCTCAAGTAGAGAAGGATGGACGGTCAACTGGTAATTCTGGTTGCACCTTATTGGACCAAGAGGGCGTGACTTGTGGAGCTGGTCTTTCCATTCAGGATCAATTTCCACTGCCACCCAGACTGGACCTCCTCCTTCAGGGATACCTTTTGGAAAAAAGGTTCTGGAGAAGCTGGCTTTGACTGCATGGCTGTGGAAGCCACCGGCCTGAGGCACTATGATCCAGGCAAGGAAGTACGTCTCTTCTAAGGCCTGCCACAGGGTTTGCTCCATTTTTCATTCTTAGTGTGTGGACAGGGATCTGTCTTCCCAAGAGTTTGACCTCCCTGTGGTTCTGTCCTTCCTTTGGGATGGTGTGCACAAAGGACTTGGAGTTCCTTTCAAGGTTCAGACTTGTATTTTTGTATTTTTCCAGAGGCATATTGCTATTCAACCAGATGTCAAGGTATTTTTAAGGGGTCACCTATGTTTCCCCTGCCTATAAGGTTCCCACACATCTGTGGGACCTTTTTTGAGTCTCTTGCTTCTATTCCTTTGCTTCTCTTGACTTGTGGAAGATGGCTTTTCTTCTGGCTGTGATCTCTGTCCACAGTATTGCTGAGTTGCAGGCTGTGTCCTGCAAGCTTTGTTTTCCTGTTTTGTGTTTTTTTTTTTTTTTTTTTTTTTTTCTTCTTCTTCCTTCACCCCCCCCCCCCCCCCGACTTTTTTTCTTCAAACCTCCTAGGAATTTCTTGCTATGGTGGTTTTTGAGTCCCATATCAATCAGATTTTGTTTTGCCTTCATTTTGTCTTGACTCAGTCTGACTAGGAAGAGGGGTCTCCACTTTTTGGATGTGGTATGCGGTCTCAACTTCTTTGTGCACGATACAGAGACTTTTCATAAGACTGATGCCTTGTTTGTCATTCCTGAGGTTATAGGGCAGGCCATGCTGCTTCCAAGATAAAAAAAATCTTTCTTGGGGCATACGAACTCTGGAAAAAACCTCCTCCCTTCTGTGTTACAACACATTCCACCAGGTCTGTTAGGTCCATTTGGGCCTACAAGAATCGGGCCTCTGCTGAGCAGTTATGCGATGCTGCAAGTTGCTCCTCTGTGCGCTCACTGTTGTGTGCATGTTCTGTCTTTGGCCAAAGCCAGCTTTGGCAAGAAGGTCTCTCAGGCAGTTCTGCCTGTCTAAGGACCTAAAGCTTTTCCTGTACCTTATTGTTTAACTGTTTGAGCCCAGCTGACTCTTGTTCTTGTGTGCTGTGCTTATTTTACAGTGTCTGACACTTTTTTCTTTGTGTTGTTCCTAGTTCTGGATTGTCCTAGGGACAGTGCTAGGAGAAAGGACCTACTTCCCCCCCTCTGGGAGCCTACTGTTGGTATAACCCATGTTACCTGTATTCCATATTGGACAAAAGAGAAAATAGGAATTTAAATTCTTTTCTCTGTCCATGTGGAATACAGGTCTTCCACCTAGAGAAAGGGAGCTCTCTTGGTCTCGCCTGTCTGGGCGTGGGTGTCCTTCTTTGGGTCTTCCCCCCCCCCCCCCCCCAACAGAATCTTACCTGTTCGTCTTCTCTTGCTGTCCTGTACTAGTAAGCTTGTCTCCTCAAAACTGGAGGCGGGGACTGGGTCAGCCTGCAGAAGGGGTGGGTTGGATGCTCCACCTTTAAAAGACCTTGTCTTCTGATGTGTTCTGCCTTCCAAAGGAAGATCACCTTCCATGGTACCTGTATTCCATATGCGCTAAGAGTAAAGGATTTAACAAGGTAAGACTAAAATCCTATTTCCAAGGCATTTTCTGTATTGGATGGGATGAGGCTTTGGCAGCCATCTTACTACTTCCATTGCATAGACTAAACAGAGACTGGTCTTTCATCTCCACCCTACCAGTTTAGTCCCTTGTAGTCAGAGAAGTACCTATTTGGGGTGTTTGTGTAATTTCTCTTACTCCTATGTTTTTGACCACCTTGTCCTACTTTAGAGAGGTGTTCTCTAAAGTAGGACAAGGTAGTCCAAAACATTAAGAGTATGAGAAATTACACAAACCCCCCAAAAAAGTGATGAACATTCAAGCCAAAGGATGCAGGGGTCACTGTAATCCTCTTTTACATAATGTTCCCCATGCCACACTCGGCTTGTGGCCCCTCCTAGAGCCCTGGGGCCCTCCACTGCAGGACAAGAGCCAGTTTTGGTTAAGACTCTGACTTCCAGTGAGGAGAGCAGGAGTGTGTAACAGTTTGACAGTTTATGAAGTTGGGAGAGGTAACGATGGATCTGTAAATTTCAGCAGTGGGTTTCCTATTGCATCCAGATACTGTGATTATATGTGGACTTTGGTTACTTAGGACTCTTTGTACTTGCTATGATTCATAAAGATATAGGATTTTATATATGAATATTGATACTAGTCTGTTTTTTGTATAGGTTTTTCTGTGCCACAGGGTATGACTCTATTAGGATTTGTCTTCATGGTATATCTGTCTGGGACATATTGTTGGATTGACTTCAGTGGCGCTCTCCCATAAACATTTTGGGGTTTTTTTTGTATGTAGAACAATAAAGCTGCTCAGAAGCCTAAGGCTGACGAGCCCACCTCTGCATGACTTGCAGAGTCTCTCTACCCATGGGGTGGAGTTTACCGTCTGTTTGTTTTTTTTTTTTTTCAAGATGTGTGCCAAGATCCTTCCTGTTGGAAAAACAGGTGTTTGTTCCTCTTCCACCCAGAATTTTACGCCAATGTTTTGTGGCTACCAAGAACGACAATTGCTGATATCCTATTCTGGACTTCAAGTCTTTCAATAAATATGTGCTAGCTCATCACTTCAAGATGGAATCTCTGCGATCTGTTGTGTCAGGGAGAATATCTTGCATCCCTGGATTTCTAGGACTCCTATCTTGGCATCCCGGTTCATCCAGCCCATCAGCACTTCGTGTGATGATTTTTAATTTTTTTTTTTTTTGCCATCATAAACAGTAAATATCCATTCACTGTTCTCCTAGTCGGTCTAGTATCTGCTCCAGGGATCTTTACAAAGGTTGTGGCTGCTTTGGCTTCTCCCATCCAGACTCGAGTGTTATCTTTTGACTCCTTACTTAGATGGACACCCCCCCCCCTTCTTTTTATATATACGGCTGCTCCTACTACTGGCTTCCTAAGCTATGGATTTCCAGTACTCATTGTATAGACTCCTGCACTGCTATTAGGGGTGGTGGTGGTTTTGAATGACACTAGAACACTGTGCCTTTTTTTTTTCTCCCAGAATTGCTTGCTTTCTTGCATGAGAATAGGTGGTCCTTGGGTATTCCTTCTTGAATTCTGAAGACTTAATTATAAGCTGGTCTCTTCCCCCTTGCAGTCAGATAAGTGCTTTTGCGTATTTTTAAGCACTATTCCTTTATCTTTTGCCTCTTTGGCTGTCTCTTGCTCTACCTGTCAGAATCCAAAGGACACATGGACAAGTCCATGGCTAAAGATTCCAGTGTGCATGACTTATCTAACCTGTTGCTTATCATAGCATACTGGGCTTCCTATTAAATGTTCTGGTACCCGTATTTCACTCTTGAACAGTGGACCCTACACCATGCCCGGACCTTCCTCTGTAGAGGAACCAATCTTGGGTGAAGGTGAATATTTTCAGTTGCTTTTGTCCCCTCATCTATTCATTGGGTCCTCAGCTTATCTGAGGAAGGGGAGACTGATGGAGATGACTTGGACAACTTTAGCACCTTTCCTCGGGCCTTAACAAGGCAGTCCTGGAGTAGCTTAATGTGGCCCTTGACGCTTGATCCTCTTCCCCTGACGTTTTTAAGACTCCTAAAAAGCCGGTACCTATTTTTCTTGCTCCGTATTCCATAGGCTAACTTCAAGATGCATGACTGGAGACTAATTTGTATCCTTTTACTCCTGAGGCTGTTATGCAGTGGGCATCTCTCCTGAGGCTGATCCTGATTTCTCACCTTGTCAAGAATGCTGCAGCCCTTGGAATGAACGGTGGTGCCTGATCCTTATTTTTGACACTGCCTGGGTTACCAGGTCTATGACCACCTGGGGTGATCAATGTTTGGAGGCTATCCAAGCTGTCAAGGATCCTTGACTCAAATGCTTAGCTCCCTGTAGTCTTTCTCTGCTGCCAGGTTCTCTGATAAAGCAGAGGTGCTTTCAATGGCTGCTCCCCAATCTATTTTTTGGCCCTTGGCTCTCAGCTGTAGAAGGTTATCAACCATATATTATATAATAGTTTTATCATATGAGAATAACAGGGTCATATTACAATAATTATCTGTTTTGTGCCAGCCACCTACTGTCAGGTCATTACAAAAAAATTTATTTTGAACGTCGTGCTCTAAAAGGATTGTATATCTTAACAACGTAGAATGTCAAGTTATGATGCTTGGTTTTGAGCGTGGACATGTTTTCAGCCTGTGAATTATCTGCACACACGTGGAAGCCTACACATCAATAGGCATAGCAAATTTTAGGTAGGTTTTAAAGTGATACTAACACTTTGACTTTCTTTACAATCCTGTACATTTGCTGAATATGCAAATTGTCTATACTGTTGGGGGAGGGGGCGTTTGTGCCCCTGACGTATGCTCCCGGGATCTGTTTCAAGATAATTTGCTGGTCAGTTGACCATCCAGGTAGGATATTGAAGCAGAGTGCTTTGTATGCTATGTCTTCCATATTGTGTATTTTGTATTACTACTTTCATAACGTAACGGCTCTGTGAAGAGAGAGAGAGAAGGCGAAAAAAAAAAAAAAATGTAGGGGGGAAAAAAAATTGAAGATATTTGGTGGGTGAGTGTTAGCATTTTGATGTAAAAGGGCACTTGCAGAATGCTAATTTTAGCGCACCCCCCCCCCCCCCAATCAGCTTTTCTTATACCTTGCATAAACTTGTATAAGATGGGTAATTCATACTGACAATTTTTCTCTACTGTCAATTTATTTTGAGAAGACCACCTAAGGCATTAAACAAACATATAACAAAATCATATTTGGTTTGTTCTTCCTCTAGGTACCCGGATAATTTATGATCGTAAGTTTCTGTTGGACCGTCGCAATTCCCCTCTGGCTCAGACACCACCTCGCCGCTTGCCAGATATTCCTGGGGTGACCAGCCCCAATACGGCTGTAGAGGAGTCTAAAGTAGAAAACAACAATTTGAACAATCATGACAGAAAGACAGCAGCGGGTAAGAATATATAGATATATAAAACTAGTGGAAAAGGTCCGGGCGATGTTTACCCTTTGAGTGCCAGAGGGGTACGCAACGCATTGCGTAGCCCTCTGGCACGCAAAGGGTTAAGAGGCTGGTGCTGCTCTGCGTCCTGCCGCCGACGCAGTCATGCACTGTAGAGACTGCCTGAAAGCACAGAATGCTCCCAGCATTCTTACACCTCCCAACATTCTGTGCTCACAGCAGTCTGTGTGTTCAGGCAGTCTCTACTGCACATGACTGCTTCTGACAAACATCCTAACGAATTATTTATATTTGGATGCTTTTATGACCTCTGACAATACTGTTTGGCTACTTTGCTGCTCAGGGATATCCTTTAAGCCCTGGGCTGTTTTTGAATGGCCTTGATAGAACTTGGGCACACCTGTCTTATTTGCCCATGAGTACTTTGCCTGCAACAAACAAGCACAAAAAAGTTCTTAACTTGGTGATTGTAATTGGCAGCTTCAAGAGGAGAAACTTTATCCTCTCACATCACACTCTATTGACTCCTCCAAAAGCAGCACATCATCTCTTGACTTATAGTACTGCACTCCTTAGCATGTATAATCCTCTTTACCCACTGGTTCTCGGTCCTATCCTCAGGGCTGCCAAACAAGACACTTATTTTTGATTTTGCTCCTTGTGCAAAAGTGAGCAAAACATTTTTAATTTTTTTTCCCTTCTTCAGTAAAATGGTGTGACCATCCAGAAGTGATGAGGGTCATTGGACTTTGGTGTGATTCTCGTTGCCTGTTACAACTATGTCCCAGCCCAGGGTTAATCCCTCGGCTGTTGGCAGTCTCCAGTGCATTGTTTATCAAATCGGAGACTCTCTTTAGAATTGGAGGGGTTAAATAACGGGCCAGGTTACTGGTAACTCTGGTTAGGCGATCCGCCCCTTTAAGTAGGCAGGAACAATTCTAGAATTGATTGCAGGGGGTGGAGCCTACCTTCCGTCCTTGGCTGCAGCTAACCAACTAGCTCCAGAAAGACTTCTTCCTTGCTGAAGATAACACAGGCAAGAGAACAGTTCTGGTATAGCTTTAGAAGTTTTTTATTTTTCTGTTAGAAATGGAATACCACCATTAGGTGGATTACCATAACTGACAATGCCCTTAGATGTGGCTAGCTCCTTCAAAGGGTATTTCAGTCATGGAAACCCCCTACTACCCTGAAATTTGTGGCCTCTGTATGCCAGAGTGTTCCTCAGATTCTAGGGGCTTCTTCAGATGAGTTATTGTCAGAATGGGATGATAAGGAGGGGGAATATGAGGATATGGATTCTTCCTACTCCTGTCTATCATCAAGAGGTTCTCTAAGCAGTACCCCTTTTCGGAAGCAGCTTTTGGCACAGTGGGTCTCTCCTCCAACCCGTTTCCTGCTTGTCTAAGACTACTGCCCTGCCTTTGGCAGATGCAACAGGTCTTAAGGATTCAGGTGACAAGAAGATGGACCATATCCTCAGGGCCAATTTTGTGGCCACTGGAGCAGCACTTAGACTTATTTTTGCCTCTGCCTGCGTTAACAGAGCTGTTGCCATGTGGGGTAAACAGCTAATGGAGGCTCTCCGTACTGACGTTTCCAAGGAGTATTTGCTGGTTATTTGGGGAGGGGAGAATCTTGGTTACAAGTTCTTTCCTCAGGAGTTGACCACTGAGGCTGCTTCTTTAAACATGGTAATCTGAAGACAGAAGATCTGCAGGAAAGGTGAACAACCCTTTGAGTGCTGCAGGTCCACATGTTCCACAGTGCACCTCCGCACAGGTGTGTTTTTCATTTGGTGTTCCTATTGCACACTCCTGCACTCATTAGGTCTATATGTCTATATATATATATATATATATATATATATATATATATATATATATATATATATATATATATATATATATATATATATATATATATATATATATATATATATATATATATATATATATATATATATATATATATATGTGTCTGTTGGGTGTTTTGGAGCAGGTTTATGGGGGGGAGGTTCTAACACTCTTCCTACTGGTTTAATGTTTTTTGGGTGTCCTAACATATTTTAGTGATGTTTTAAGTATTTTAGTTTTACACTTTAAATTTTGTAAAATGCATTCCATACCCTTCTGGCACTCAAAGGGTTAAAGGTGCGCTTTACTGCACAGACTCCATTGCTCCATTCACTTCTATGGGACTGTACTGTTTGGGACATATCTCTGCAACCGTTTAACCTAGCAACTTCAGACATGGCTCATTTTACTTGTCTGCCCTTGCTCTATCATCCGGTTCATGTTTCTAGTGTGTTGGGGGGCTCAGGGGGCTTCGGACACTGTTTGGGGTACTTTTCTCGGAAAACTACATTTCTCATGAGTGCTTGCTTCGCATGCTCGTTTCTGATTGGCTCCTGTCGCAGCAGCCATTTTGTGCTATTTCCAGAATGAGTATCCTATGCAGGGCTTGGACTCTCCTTCTCTCCTCTGCTGATTAACCCTTTGCCTGCCAGATAAGTTTTTATTTTAGCTATCTCTGGGGTGAAACTTTAATCCTGCACACTATAATTGGGTGATTTCTTATACAGTAAGGTTATTTGATACTGTGAGAATGTCTATACCGCTGGAGATTTGGGCCAGACCGAAGACTAAGGAGGCTGGGGTGTCTGTATCACCCATTGTGCATTGCTCTTCCTGTCATTCAGGGCTGCCTAGAGAATTCTCAGGTCACTTATGCCCAGCATGTTCTGATGTCCCTGACAGCATACCAGGAACCTCCAGCCATGCAATAGAGCCAGCTTGGGTGCAAGAGTTCAAGGCTGCTACTAGGGACCTTAGGTCCACATTGCACTCTTCCATCCCAGTTACAGGGGGTCTTTTATTCTCGGCAGACCCCCTCCTCAGTCAAGTCTTCCCTGCCCAAACCTCAGGGAGTACCTGATGTGTCAGATTCCTCTGAAGAGGAACTACTGGTGGATTCAGATGTTGAGGAATGTTCTGCTGTGGGTTCCTCTCAGTTTTTTGGGGATCCTTTTGAGGCTGATCCTGAGCCCTCCGCTGAGGGCCTGATCAGGGCTGTCTTAACTACTCTTAACCTTCCTTTAGTTCAGGAGGTTTCTTCTGACCCCTCTGCTGTGTTCCAGGAGCCTAAAAAGCTCCTTACTTTCCACCTAACCCCGCTCTTGACCACCTTGTGTCTGAGGAGTGGAAATCCCCGGACAGGAAACCCTCTGTGTCCAAGAAATTTGCCAAGCTTTATCCCTTTTCTGAGGCCTCACTTACTCGGTGGGTTCCACCTCCCAAAGTGGATGCTCCTATTTCCAGGCTATCTAAGTCTACTGCCTTACCAGTCTGATGCGTCTGTTCTGAAGGACTGAACTGACAAGAAACTTGGTCTCCCTCAAGTCCATTTTTGCCACTGCTGGTTCTGCCATGCGTCCAGCATTCGCTGCTGCATGGGTGAACCGGGCCATTGCGGTCTGGATGTTCCTACTTCGGATAAGTTGCACCTTCTCGCCAACATTTCTGAGGCACAGCACTGTGTTTCTGCTGCCTTATTTGATGCCATCCTTTTGGTTGGTAGGGTTTCCACCATGTCTGTGGTGGCCAGACGAGCTCTTTGGCTCAAGATCTGGTCTGCTGTCACTGCTTCTAAGAAAGCATTGGTCTCCCTACCCTTTCAGGGTACCTCCTTGTTTGGGCCAGATCTTAAGGATCTGATCAGTGAGGCCACAGGGGGTAAGAGTACTCTTCTACCCTTGGTTCTCAAGAAGAAATTGCCGCTTAAGCGTAACCGGTATCTTCGTTCCTTTCAGAATGACATGTCCGGCGAACCAGACGGTTTCTCAGCTCAGCGTACCTCCCCCAAGCCCAAACAACAATGGAAGCCAAAGGACTCCAAGCCCAAGGCTTCCAAGCCTTCTATGGCATGACTCACTGAACCCGGATCCACACTCTGCTGTGGGTGGTCGTCTGCGACACTATCACAGCATTTGGGAGGATTCCATGATGGACCCATGGGTTTTACAGGTGGTGACGGAAGGGTACAGTATCCCATTCGTCTCTTCCTCCCTTTCGCTTTCTTCCTTCTCACACGCCTCAGGGCGTGAAGAAATGCCATCTGTTCGGCGCTGTTCAGGCTCTTCTGGACAAGGACGTTCTAAAGCTGGTTCCAGTTCAGGAGGCATGGGGTTTTACTCAAAACTCTTTGTGGTTGCCAAGAAGGAAGACGGCTGTTGTCCCATTTTGGATTTAAAGGATCTCAATTCCTTTGTGATCCAGACTCATTATCACCAGCACGGTGATTGCTGCCATTTCCCCAGGGGAATTCCTTGCATCTCTGGATCTTCAGGACAAGGAGAGGGATCTCCACTTGTTAGACGTGGTGAGTTTTCTCAAGTTTTATGTACATCGCACTGAGTCTATCAGGCAAGCTGATGCTCTGTTCGTCATTCCTCAGGGTTTTAGGGCAGGAAGATCTGCATCCAAGGTGACTTTCTTCTTGGATCAAGTCCACTATTCGTAAGGCTTATGAGCTGAGGAAGAAACCTGTTCCTTTCAGGGTCACGGCTCATTCTACAAGATCTATTTGGGGCCTCTTGGGCTTACAAGAATCAGGCCTCTGCTGATCAGTTATGCAAAGCGGCCACATGGTCGTCTGTGCACACCTTTTTGAAGCACTACCGTGTTGATGTGCTGGCATCGGCTGATGCCAGCTTTGGGAGGAAAATCCTGGAGGCAGTCTTGCCTGTCTAGGATTTCCTGCGGTTCTTGGTGCTTCCTTCACTTTTGAGCCCTGTTGGCTCTAGTTCACTGTGCTGTGTAACAGTTTCTGGGGTGGTGTTACCCCTGTTCAGTGTCCGTTGACACTTCAGTTGTTTTGTTGGTCTATCTCTAATCTGATCATATCTGCACTGGTGAATTTGGGGGCCTTGTGCCTGGTTCTTGCCTTCCTTCCCGCCTCTGGGAAACTCAATGGTTGGACATCCCAAAGTTACCACTAACCTGTATTGGACAACAGAAAACAGGATTTTAGTCTTACCTGTTAAATTCTTTTCTCTTAGTCCATACAGGTTACTGGTCTCCCTCCCTGTCAAGGGGCCATGCTTGACTCACAGGAGTCGTTTTTCCCTTCACTATCTATTCAGTAGTTAGTGTCTCAAATCTTTCCGGAGCTGGTTGACTAGCTGCATTCAAGGAGAGAAGGTAGGCTCCACCCTCTGCAATCAATTCTAGAATTGTTCCTGCCTACTAAAAGGGGCGGCTCACCTACAGTTTTATCAGTAACCTGTATGGACTAAGAGGATTTAACAGGTAAGACTAAAATCCTCTTGTCTAATATCTCTCTGTTTAATCATCATAGTATTTGGGCCATGGAGAGTGTTATTTCAATACGGTCAGTGTTGTAATTCAAGAGAGATTTAATGAAAAATGATCCTCCTTCCTGCACATTTTTCCTAGTGTAAGCTGCCTTCCCAAAGATGTGGACAATGTTGCAGCAAGGGACAATCTTCTTACTGTGAGCAAAAGGAAAATCCTGCCTCCCTTGACAGGGTTTTCCTTATGCTCACTGAAGATTGTCACTAGCTGCGATCCATCTGGACAGCCTTGCTGCTCTGAGGATAGCAGTGTTATATCAGTATAAGGGGTGGGAAGGGGGTACTTCATTCAGTTACTCTTGAACTATAACAATTGAAGTAACACATTCCACGGCCCAAATACTATAAGGATTAATCGGAGCTGCTCTTCTTGTGCCATACCTTTAAATCCTTTTCACTTAGTCCATGTGAAATACAGGTCTCCCATCCAGCGAAAGTGACCTCTGTTAGTCTCGCCTGTTTGGACGTGGGAGTCCTTGTTTAGAGTCTTCTTACAGAAGCTTCCTTCTTCTGTCACTTGTTTTTGTTGGTGTGGTTTTGACCAAAACAATAATGGAGTATGTAGGGGGGGAAGGGTTGAGCTGGTGAGTGGCTGGGAGTCTCCACTCACAAGATTTACCTCCCCTTTTATGCACTTCGCCACTCAAGCTGTCATACTTTGATTCTGGTGAGCGGACCAGACAAAGCATCTGGAGAGCACAAATAGAAGTGGATACCAAGGAAATCTTCATGACAACTGTATACTGCCTCAAACCATGCCCACTTTGCAGACCCTCGTTATGAACATTTCCTTGGTATCCACTCCTATTTCGTCTCTCCAGACGCTCCTTCCGGTCCGCAGACCGGAATCAAAGTCTGTCTGCTTGAGTGGTGATGTGCATAAAAGGGGTGGGGGGTAAACTTTAGAAAGCAAATGCTCCTAAACGCTGCAAGTTACTCTGCTTTTGTTTATTTCTTTAATACATGCAATGTTTCCTGCCAAAATGAAGAATTACTATTCCTTTAACAGGCAAGAACACTAAAATGTTTTTCTGTCTAAGCTGGCCAGCTGAGACTGATACATAAATACAATATACATTAAAGATAGAAGAGTACAAGTTGACATACCCCTACATCAGCAAGGACAAGCAGTTGTGATCGTTTTAGTATGTTTTATTGAGAGTTTCTAATATTTCATACCAAGATTCTGTTTTTGTCCTTCCTTCACCCCCAGTATAATTAATATTGTCTTTTGTTTCTTAGGTGACGATGCTCAGTTCGAAATGGACATCTGATCAACTGAAACAGCTCCCAAAACTTGCGTGTACCTGACTTGGCCAATAGGATCATATATTGAGAAAAAGTTTAAATAAAATCTGTCTGCGGCACAGTCTTGTGTTTAGAAATCCTGCCCTTTCCAGGTGCCAAAGGTCAACGCAAATAAGCATTTTATTTCATTATATTTTTTTTTTGTTAGTTTTTTATTTTATTTTGTTTTGTGCCCCCCTTTATTTCCGAAGACTAATCCCACCACAACAAGCAGAATGTGTGTGGTGGTGGAATGACTTTTATGATCGATTTCTCAGTGGCTTAATTTTGGCAAAGGGGGAAGAGAGAAAGTTTGCCAATGTGTACTGTAGCTATCTTTTCAAAATATATGTACATGGTTGATTGGGAATGAAAATTGTATACCTCCTTTTATTGCTTTCTTCACTTTTTATATTGGACTCTTTATAGCCCACACCCATATTCAACTATTTGTGTAGCTCTTCATTAAGATATGTCTCTGTAAGGGACATTGGTTCCTTTTTTGGTGCTACTCCTGTTAGCACTGTGCTTATGTCATTGAGAGTAGGATATTCAGAGAACCCAGCACTCCACATAACATCTAACGTATAGATCTGGGCCCTTTTTCATTTCAGAATTTTCATGCATTTCTTGATCTAACCCCTTGAATGATGGAGAGGTCTCCCACCAGTTTCAGTACAGTGCATTTGAGACAACGTAACATGCAAGTGTTCAAAAGTATACTTTATGAAATAAGGAACTTTTTTTTTTTTTTTTTTTTTTTTTTTTTTTTTTTTTTCCTTACAACTTTATCCCCAGTCCCCACCCCAATTTGGGGCTATCCATACTTCTTTGGGTGCTGTGTAGTACCAGGAGACAGCTGCTATTTCTACAGCTAATTTCTCACTGAATAATTATCCCCATAGTCAGGATAAAGTTGGGGAAATTGACCATTTGTTAAATGGTTCAAACTTAAAAATGTAGGTATAATCTAGAGGTGTTAAAATCTAGCCCTCAAGGGTGACTACTTTTTTGGTATAGAAAGGACACCATTGCTAAAATACAAGTTAATGTATATGAAAGATCATGTTCTGAGATACTTTTACATTGAATTTTATAAGTCCTGTCTTTCAGCAGGCTAGGCTATGATCTTTCCTCTGCACTCCATGCTACCTGCAAGGAACTTTATAGAGCGTAGATGGCAGAACAGGAAGTGGGGAATGTGAGGGGAAAAATGTCTTTCAGAGCCTAAATGAAAGTGCAACATACTGTCTAGTATGGAAACCTATAACGCAAACTAATCTTCATTGCAACTTGTATTTTCTTGGCATTGGTGCTTATCTTTAAAGTTATCTTTGTTTTTGTGGCAGGAAAAAAATTATTTTAAAGAAATATAATATATTATTGTATAACATTTAATGCAGGGCTTTTCTTGCTGAGTAAAACTAGGTACTTGTCATTACTGGGACATGCTTCATTTAAAAGTTACGCTTTTCTTTCCTGTCTTTTCAGAAGTTCTGTCCTGGACTTTGGTTCTTCATAGAAAGCAATATCAGTTCCACCTAGTTCTGATTCTTCATAACCTATTTTATTTAGAGCCGTTTTGCATGAAGCATACCTCACTAGTGGATGTCTTCATGTTTTATTTCACACTAAAATGTGTTTTTTGGTTTTGTTTTGGTTTTTTTTTTTTTTTTTTTTTTTTAATCCAGGTCTTAATAGTTGCCTTCAAACGTTGCAGTTTGGATACTAATGGTTTAGTATCTGAGTATGTTGCATGTATGTGGCATCATACTATTTCACCAGTCACTTAATTCAGTCAAGATATCCAAATGTTATATTAATTACATGGGATCAGCATCAAGGTATACTGTATTAGCCAAATATGATCAAATGTTAGTTGCTGTTTGGGACCTAAATGATCTTTTGGTGCTCATAAATACGCACCTTGTGATATGCTGCTTGGTAACCTTTTGCGAATTTAAATTTTGCTACAGCATCCAAGCACCATGTGCTTGACTTGTACAAATAGTCCTTTACACTGAACATATACCCTTTTTTGACAATCTATGGTGGTAGTGGTAAACCTGAACTCTTTCACCTGTTGGCCTTCAGCTCCCATCGTTCTCAGCTGGCCAATAGCTGGATGATTTATAATGCAATTTGTAACTCGGCATTTGCTGAAGTTTAGTGGGTTTCCCACCTCTGATCATTGACAAGTGCTACAGGAAGTGTATCCAAGTTATGCCATTCTGTATTAACAGTGAAAAGTGGAATTAATTTGGGGTAACCCAACTGCAAAATAGAACGGGTGGGGGTGGGGTTAATATTTAACACTTTAAGTGCCAAAGAGGTATTGTGTTGGATAACTCTCTGCCACTCAAAATGTTCCAGTTTCAACCCAATACAACACGTTAAAGTCTAGCATTGTGGTTTAAAAGCCATATTGAAATCTGTTTGCGTTTGCTGTTCCCACTGGGATAGGTGGTTGATTCCAAAATTGCTCCACATTTCACTTAATACATATGCCTCATTTTGTACTGTTACTTTCAGTCTTTTACCAAAATAGCCATGTGGGCAACTCTATGCTGGGCACAGGGCACCAAGCATAATTTAACCACTGCCCTGCCATTAAGCAGCTAGAGAGCTTTAACCACCCCCCCCCCCCCCAAAAAAAAACCCAAAAAACAACAACAAATATTTAAATGTTTTAAGCGAAGGGGATCTTGTTTAAAAAAAAAAACAAAAAAAAACTAACATATAAATCAAATTGCATCCTTACCCTCTTTTTGACTTATGAAAACAAATGTACAATCATAAAATATTGTGCAACTTTAGTATCACTTTGACTATCTATGTGCTATGAAAAGCAGCAATTTTTTTTTTTTTTTTTTTTTTTTTTTTTTTAAATTCATTTTAAATAAGTTTAAAAATGTGAATGAGAAATACATGGAAAATGGTCGTTCAATAAGCTCTATAACACTGTTATCTTCAACATTTTATATAGAGCAAAAACACCCATAAAGCTGATGTAAAACAAAAAACATTTATTTTTTTTTTTTTTTCCAAATCTCAAGCAATCTAAGTGCACCATAGGAGACGAGACAGAATGCCCAATGATTTAATTTGAACTTAACCCCTTCAATGCTAGTTTCATAGTGCACTGCAAACTGAAATGTGTTAAGTCCCATTTAAATCCATGGGCCTTTTTATTCCCTTATGGTATACAGTGGAATTGCTCACGTTCTTAGTACATCAAGCTGTGTGTATGTTTATGTGCACTTACTTGCATTGACTCACTGCTAAGAGAAGAAAATGTGACTTCATAGATCGTAAAGGTCTTGTTTCTTTCAATTGTGTTGGATGCTCACTAAAGCAATGGTCAAGTCATTTTATATTTACTTTGACACTTTATTGTGTGATTTTGAGGAAAAACACATGAGAGCTTTGTGTAACTTTAAAAGGAAATGTTTAAAGTCTGAGTGGTTGGCCATTTTTTGGTAAATAAACCACATAAACGTCAACACAGTTTACATGTCTGCAATGTAAACCTTCCATTGTTAACTGTCTTAAGTGAACTTCTCATCCAACAAGAACTGAGTAAGCAGGCAAGGACAGGAAGGACAAACGCACGCATCTGAAGACATGAGGTCGTTAATGCCTTAGACCCCAAGAAGATGAGAGAACCTGATACCTGGCTCGACCATGGGACTGTTATCTGCGGATTTTGGCATTTGCTTGCCTTTGACTACCTTAATGAATAGGTTGGGAGTGAGCAATTTGTGTCTGTCTGATGGACTAAAACTCCCATCATCTTCCACCAAGCTACAGATATTGGGAATTGTAGTGCAACTACACACAGGCACCTGCTGCCCACTACTGGAAGAGGCTATTGAGCCAGAGTTATTCACCTTCCCCATTAATGTTTTTGGGTACCAAGCTCATTCGGAACTTGATGCTTTCTCTTGTCGGGGAATGCGGAATGTTCAAACCTGACAAATTAAATTGCTACCAAAATGAAATATGATTCAGATCTTTTAATATACATTTACATTCACTTTGTTTTAGCTGTGGTTATTGACTAAACAATCACAATGTTTAGTTAGTTTCAGGAATGGCTGTGTGAATGAGAATTCTGTGTGTGGTGGCTTTTTTTTTTTTCTTTCCCTGAAGAAAATGAAAAAACAATACACATTTAAGATTTTGTTTTGGGATGATTTACGGTGTGAAAATTAGGCGGTAAAGAGGACAAAATGCAAAACAGCCTCTTGTGCACATTTTAAAATAAGCAGTCCAGCTTTCTTCTGATATGTTTTTAAATGGCTAGTCAGCTGTTGTACCACAGCTTTTGGGGTCCTATAGTAACCTTAGTCTCCCTGCCATCATCTTTTGGGGGTCTGCAAGTCCCATCATTGCCAAAGAAAGCTAATCGCAGACTACTGCTGCTTTGCAATATTGTAGGCTTGTTATAGGATTTACTGTGATTTCAGAAATGACCTTTAGGGGTCAGTAAGAGATAATCGTGAGGTATGTGTGTGTAATATGTAAGTCTGAGTCCACTACCTAAATCTGCTTTTATTTCAACATTTCTGAAGATTTGTTTGACAAACCTAAATACATTTTCACTATTAAAAGTTAAAAAAAAATAAATAAATAAATAAATTACTGCATACTGAAAATCAAAAGGCCTCTATTTGGTATGACCACAATTTGTTTTAATGACAACTTTAAATCTGTTGGGCATTGAGTGTACAGGTTTGTGCAGAACTTTACAGTCCTTATTATTCCAGCACTCCTTTAGAGCATCCAAGAGTGTGTCTAGATATGTCAGTGTTTCTCGCCTTTTCCTTTTCAAATGTTCCCGAAGAGATTCAGTGGGGTTAAGAGCCAGTGAACTTGCTCACTACCAGATTTGCAAAAATGGAAGCACATTGTGACTTGCTGTGTTACATATTTGCCTGCAACTCAAAGGGCTAACTGTATACTCACTTATGTAAATGAGCTTTGAAATCTGCTAAATTTATTTCAAAAGAATATGCCGTTATCTGGCTTATAGCACTGTGGTTGCAGAGGAAAATTAATTATCCATTGGGTTTTGAGACATAATTACCAATGGTGTCAAAGGGGAATGATACCTACCCCTAGATAGCTGTCCTCTAAACAAGTCATTTCTATTTACAGTTTGTTTGTATTTGATCTGGAAAATTTCTGGTGTTCATCATACTCCTGCGCTCATGTTGGGTACTTTAAATGTCTTCCTGGGGTCGTTGGAGCATTTTGGGCAGGTTGGTAGTTATTAACCCCTTCCTTGCCATGATATCATGAGTTGGGGGGTCATTTTTTCTCATTTCCCTTTGGGTAAATGTTTTCTATGCTTTTAGCTGTTCTGCTTGTTTTTGGCACTTTTCGGACACTTAATATTTTTTTGGCATTATATCTGATTTCTGCACCTTTAAAGCGCACTTTACTGCATAGCCGCAGTGCTCCATTGACTCCTATGAGACAGACTGCTTTGGAACATATCTCTGCAACAACTCTGAGTACCAAGTTGCCTTATATTCAGGTGCACACAAGGTAACACTAGAGGCGTGTCATCCAGAGTTGGCACAGGAATCCAGCACTTATGGGTTGACAGATCCCCCTCTCCTTAGGCCAGAAGGGACCTGCGTTGGTGGCTGCACAGATGCAACCTGGAACTGGGCAAATCCTTTGTGATCTCGGAATGGACTCTGGTCACAACGGATGCCAGCCTTAGTAACTGGTGTGCGGTTCTGGGTCAACTGTGGGGGTTCAGGGCAGGTGGACTATGGAGGAGTCTTTTCAGTCCAACAATGTTGGGGACAGCCAGTTGGACAAAGCCACGGCAGTGGCTTACATCACCTCATACCATGTGTTGACCCTTAGACTCCCCCCCCCCCCCCCCCCCCCCCCCGATGGTTGAAGTACATTCTAGATTGTGTAGAAATCAGGAAGGTGCTGGTATTCTGCTCCCGCATGGGGGAATCCTCTAGCCTTTGCCACCGACTTGGTCAGTTCCATTTAACTTCCACCTTGCTTGTATTTCCACCAATTCCTCTTGTTCCCAGGGTGCTCAGGAAGATCAGGATGTGATTCTAGTCACTCCTTTTGGACCAGGAGGGCGTGGCTTGCGTACCTGGTTGGTCTGTCTGTCTTTCCATTCAGGATCCACTCCTGCTTCTTGCCTGGCCAGACCTCCTTCTCCAGGGCTATTGGAAAGAGGATGTGGAAAAAGCTGGATGAAGCCTGCATCTTGAAAAGAAAAGGGGTTCTCCTTTTATGGCCATTTCCACTGTGTTTCAGCCTCCTGAAGCCTGTATGGTCTATTTTTTGTTCTGTCCTCAAGTAATTTTGACCTACCAGTGTGTTTTTTTTTTTTTTTTTTCTTTTTTTTTTTTTTTCTTCTCCAGGATGGTGTGAACAGAGGACTCAGTTTGAGTTCCTTGAAGGTTCAGAGTTCAATTCTTTCTGTATTTTTCCAGAGACTTGTTGCCACTATTCCAGATGTCAAGGTGTTTTTTCAGGGGGTCCGTCATGCTTTCCTCTACCTTTTGAGGCTCCCACTCCTTTTGTGGGGTCTTAATTTGGTTTTGAGTCTTCTGCAGTGGCCTCCCTTTGAGCCCCTTGCTGCCATCCTTATGAGTCAGTGGAAGCATAAGTGTGGTTTTTTTTTTTATGTTTTTCTTCTGGCAGTAGTCTGCAGAGCTGCTGAGTTGCAGGCTGTCTTGTAAGCTGCTTTTCCTGGTTTTTCACAAGGTTAAGGCAGTGCTTGAACCTCCTGAATTTCTTCCTAAGGTGGTCAGAGTTCCACATCAATCAGGAGATTGTTGTGCCTTTGTTTTGTCCTTACCCTTAGTCTGACCAGGAGAGGGATCTCCACTTGTTGGATGCGGGTGTGGTGTCTTAAGTTTTCTGTAGATCACACAGTGTCTTTTCATAAGACAAATTTCCTGTTTGTCATTCATGAGGGTCCCAGGGCAGGCCAGGCTGCTTCCAAGGTCACTGTGGCCTCATGGATTAAAGCTACCATACATCAGATTTATGAGCTTAAAAAGAAACCTGTTCCTTTCAAAGTTGCTGCATTTCACTAGTTTTGTGGGGGCCTCTTGGGCATACAAGGATCAGGACTCAACTGAGCAGTTGTGCAAGGCAGTGGTCCTCCTTGCATATCTTTGCTAAGCACTCTCGTGTGGATGTCCTGGCTTCAGACAATGCCAGCTTTGAGAGGATCATCTTTTCAGGCGGTTCTGCCTGTCCACAGACCTAATATTTCTGTGCCTTACTGTTGTACAGCTGTTTGAGCCCTGTTTGCTCTTGTTTTTGTGTATTGTGCAAGTTTAGTGACCTTGGACATGGTTCTGTTTGGTCTGTTGTGGTTGTGGAGTCCTAGGGAACTCTGGTATCACAGGGCCAGGCTTGATGTCCTTTGTTCTCCTTCCCACCTCCTGGGAGCTTGGTGTTTGTATATCACCATGGTACCTGTGTTTCATATTGGACGATAGAGAAAATAGGATTTTAGTGTTTTTGCCTGTTAAATCCTTTAGTCTATATGGAACAAATGTCTCTCAGCCAGCAAAAGGGACCTCTGTTGGTCTGCCTGTCTGGATGTGGGAGTCCTTGTATTTATTCTCACAGGAGCTTCTTTCTTCACTTACATACCTTGTTGGTGTGGTTTTGATCACATGATAATTTTGGTATGCAGGGGGAAAAAGGGTTGAGCTGGAGGAGTGGCTGGGAGACTCCAACCACACAACTGTCTTTTGAGATGTGTTCTGCCCTCCACGGAGGAACTCCACTCCATGGTACTATTATGGTGCCCGTGATTCTGTTCTTTTGCTTGCCTGTTTGCTTCCTTGTGATTGCCTGGCGGCAGCATGGCGTGTGACTACTTCCTGGATACTCCCGTGTCATTCTGAGCACTTGCTATTTTATAGTTCCACCTTGATTGACCTATCTGGACTCCACCTCCCAGAGAGGCCTTATATGCTGTGTCCTGTCATTGCCTCAGTGCCCTTTTGTGATGTACCTGAGCGCATTCGGAGTCTCCTGTTGTGATCCATTCCTGGCTGCTGAATCTGTTTTGTGTATGACCCTGGCTCCATCTGACTACTGGTTTTGTGCCTGAACCTTTGGCCTGGCTGACTGACCGCTCCATGCCGATTTTGGCTGCCCGACTACCTGCTCAGTGTATGACCTTTGGCCTGACTGACAGCTCCGTACTGTGGCTTTCTGACTTCCCTTTCCGTGCCAAGTACTTTGGCTTTTCTGCCTACCCAAATAGTTTTGACCATGGGCTCGTTTGTCTCACTCTCCCTCCCTGGGGCTGGGAACCCTCCTTGCAGGTTCCCAGTCTGTCCTTGGTTAGGTAGGTCCTGTCCGTAGTTCAGCAGCACCCTGTCCTACTGAGCATTGTTGTGCCCCTAGTGTTCTAGAGTCGCAGTGTTTCTGTAACCCTAAGGTGTGGGCCTCCAGATTCCACTCCTCTGTGGTTCTGCTCACTCTACTGTTTCGCTCCATGCCTGTTCATCAGTCTGGCTAGGTTCAGTGTCTGCTTCTGGTAGTGGACTTCGCACTGTCCTCATGCCTGACCCTGGGAGGGTTGGGGAAGTGTCTGTCTTCAGTTTTCGTGTTTGATTTTTAATAAAGTGGTATTGATTGATTAATTTATGTTTTTTGTACCTGTTGGAGTCGTTATTTGCAAGTGCCTGTGACAGTATGAAAGGGCAATGACTTCAGAAGGTACAGGCAATCCACAGGTGCCTAGCATCCTTGCCAGGATGGACATGCAGGATCAAAGGATTGATCAACTTTCCTTGGCAATGCAAACACTCCTTAACCGCATAGCGCACCTTCAGGGGTCTGCGAGACAACCAGTGGCCTCTCCTGACCCTACACTGGTGATGAGGGCTAATGCTGAGTGTGATACATTGCAAGGGCTGTCTGGAACCACTCCCCTCCCTCAACGATACGATGGGGAACCTACTGTGTCGTGGTTGCCTAAACCAGTTGGGCATATTTCTGGAACTGGCACCTAACACATTTCCAAGTGATCGAAGCAAGGTGGGCTTCATGCTTTCTCTCCTGTCTGGTAGAGCATTGGCATGGACCAATCTGTTATGAGAGACAGGAAAACCCATAATCTCTAATTTCTCTGATTTGTATCACCTTTCCGAAGGGTCTTTGATGTTCCAGCCCAGGCAGTGTTGGCAGCCAAAGAACTTATGACTATCCGCCAGGGCGAGCACACGGTAACAGAGTACGCTATTGAATTTCGTACATTGGCGGCAGATGTGGGCTGGAACAACGAGGCTCTAGTGACTGCATTCTCGCATGGTTTAAGCGATTTGATTAAGATGAGACAGCAGTCCGTGAGCTGCCTGAGGAGGTTGATGAACTAATCTCCTTTGCTATACTAATAGATACTAGCATCAGAGAAAGAGCCCCTTTCAAGGATCAGTTATGGAGGCATCCTTCTCGTTTGACTCTGAACTTTGCAATCCTCCCAGACCTCCTAGTGCTGAGATGGGTGGGGCCAAACCTATGCAACTAGGGTTCACGTGCATTTCGGGGCAGGAGAGGGCCTATGCCTGTACTGTGTAGGGCAGGGCACTTATTATGAACTTCTTCCGCCTGGCCGGGAAACGCTTGCACCTAAGGTTGAGTCTGGGACAGACCCTGGGTGGAATTTCACAGTCCCCAGATCAGATTCAGACGAGACCTATCCTAGAGTTGATATTGACATGGGATACATGGTCTATCATGGCTCTGGCATTGATGGACTCTGGAGTGGCATGTTATTTTATGGATGCAGATTTCGCTACCCAGAACTCTATTCCATTGGTGCCTTGTTCCTTTCCTCTTGCTATAGAGGCCATTGACGGAAGACTGTTGCAACCATCACAGGTGACTCGCAAGTCATGTTCACTGTCTCTAAGGATGGGGCCCTCCACGTGGAGACCCAACGATTTCAACTTAAAAAGTTGCCTCACTACGCGATCATTCTGGGGTTCCCTTGGCTTCAGACACACAACCCCAGAATAAATTGGGAGACTTGCGACATTGTCTTGGTCCTCTAAATGTTCTCAGGCATGCCTACAGCAGCCTACCAAGATCCTTTGTACCTCTTC
Source organism: Rhinophrynus dorsalis (assembly GCA_037306005.1). Classification (NCBI taxonomy): domain Eukaryota; kingdom Metazoa; phylum Chordata; class Amphibia; order Anura; family Rhinophrynidae; genus Rhinophrynus; species Rhinophrynus dorsalis. The sequence goes on from CM074724.1 coordinate 103,243,748, forward strand.
ATCATTACCCTCAAGAGTATCAGGCTTTTAGTGAGGTGTTCAATAAGGTAGAGGCTAGTACTTTGCCTATGCATAGGGCATATGACTGTACCATTAATTTAATAGAAGGTGCTATACCTCCTAAGGGGTGTACTTATCCTCTGTGGAAGAGAACAGCACCATGGAAGAGTATGTGGCTGATTTCTCTGTCCAGAGGGATAATCCGGAAGTCTTCCTCACCTGCTGCTGCAGGTATGGGGAGTTGAGACCCTGCATTGACTATAGAGGTCTGGATAAACTGGTGGTCAAGAATGCTTACCCCATACGTTTTGATTACCGAATTGTTCAACCGAATTAAAGGCTCTTCAGTCTTCACCAAACTTGATCTAAGGGAGGCCTATAACTTGGTGAGACGAGTGGTAAACTGCATTCAATACACGCAGTGGTCACTATGAATACTTGGTTATGCCATTCTGCTTGTGTAATTCACTGGCAGTATTCCAAGAAATTATTAACAATGTATTGAGATATTTGCTACAGAGCTGCGTAGTAGTCTATTTGGACAACATCTTAATTCATTCCCAGAATCTAGTAGCACATCGGAAGGATGTTGCAACTGTATTACAACTTCTGGGTGAGAACAAGCTATTCTGTAAATTGGAGAAATGTTCCACGAATCTGTGACATTTCTAGGTTTATATAATCTCCTCAGACTGTATAGCTATGGACTCCCAAAAACTCTCGGCTGTCCTGCAGTGGCCCAGGCCAGTGGGCTTGCAGGCCATACAGAGATTCCTTACCGAATTTCTCCACAGTGGTAAAGCCTCTGACATGACACATAAGGGCGCTAACCCATCTGTATGGTCTCCTAGTGTCATCCAGGCTTTTGAGGGTTTGAAGTCTGCCTTTAAGGCTCCGATATTGTTGCATCCCAGCCCCACCCTGCCCTTTTACTCTGGAGGTGGATGCGTCTGAATCAGGAGTGGGAGCCCTCCTGTCCCAGCATTCTGGCCCTGGTTAAACCCCTTCCATGTGTGTTTTTCTGTAAGAAATTGTCAAGAGCTCAGTGTGTATGATAGGTGACTGCGAGCTCCTGGCTATTATCCTTGCTCTCCGAGTGGCGTCAGTTCCCCAATCCTGATCTTGATGGATCATAAGAATCTCTAACATATCTGTGCAAGGCCAAGAGACTGTCTCCACGACAGGCCAGACGGGCATTATTCCTGTCCAGATTTAATTTTGTGGTTGCTTATCTTCCTGGCTCCAAGAATGTCAAAGCAGATTCCCTGTCTAGACAGTTCAGGTCTGAGGCTGAGACTACACCTGTGCCTATCATTCCTACCGATCGTGTTCTAGCTACTATACGCACCAGCATCACCTCTCCTCTGGGGAGGAGATTTTGGCCTCCCAAGCCGCTGCTCCTGCTGAAAGACCCAGTGGTAAATGTTTCATACCAGAGACCCTTCATACCAGATTGTTTGAGACCTATCACTCATCGAAGGCTGCTGATCATATTGGCCATGATCAATTGATTTGGTCGGTCTCCCAGTTGTTTTGGTAGCCCAGTCTTAGGGCAGATTGCTCAGCCTTTGTGGCGGCATGCTCCATCTGTGCTCGTGCCAAGATATCTTCCTGTTGGTCTACTTCAAAATGTTCCCAGTGGTGAATGTCCCTGGTCTCACGTTTCCTTAGCCTTTATGGTAGAACTGCTGGTATCGAAGGGGTACACGGTCATTCTAATAATAGTGGACAGAGTCTCGAAAATGGCTCACACTTTGTCCTGCTCCGGTCCTCCAGGGAATTGGCCAAAGTGTTTGCTAGAGAGGTGTTTCGACTCCACGGAGTGTAACCAGATGGGTATCAGACTCTCATTTTCCTCTGCATACCATCCCCAGTCCAACGGTGCTGCCAACCAAGGGCTGGAACAGTTTTTGCGTTGCTTCATCTTGGACCATCCAGACAATTGGGCATCCTTGTTACTATGTGCAGAGTTTGCCAGGAATTGTGCCGTAAACTCTTACTCAGAGTTCAGTTCTGGAACCCATAATTGATCAAGCCCTCAGTGCTTCCCGACTCCTGTCGTGCACAAGATATTCCGGCTCTGGAAGAGCATCTTGGGCAGCTCCACTCCACTTGGCTACAAGTCCAGAGAGCCCTACAAAGATCCATGCAGCGCTATCAAAGACATGCAGACCGGAGGAGACTGCCTGCTCCTGTTTTTCAAGTTGGGGACAGGGTTTGGTTATCCTCCTGCAATCTAAACCTCCAAGTGCTTTGTAAAAAGTTGGCCTCTCGCTTTGTAGGTCCATACCAGGTGCTTAGTAGAGTGAACCCTGTCACTTATTTTCTGGCCCTTCCTGCCAGTATGGGCATCCACAGTGTGTTTCACGTATCATTACTCAAGCCTCTGATATATAATTGCTACACTACGGCACCAGTGGTGCCAGGGCCTGTGCAGGATGAGGACCATGACGAATATCAGATACAGAGCATTATGGCTTCTCGCAGAGTCAGAGGTCACCTCCAATATTTGGTACACTGGAAAGGCTGTGGTCCTGAGGAACATTCCTGTGTGACTAGTGTTAATATTCATGCTCCTGCTCTGGAGTTTCCACACTCGTTTTCCAGACAAGCCTGGTCCTTTTCCATGGGGGAAAGGTCACTGAAGGGGGGGGGGGAGAGAGTTACTATCATGGTACCCGTGATTCTGGCGCTTTTGCTTGTCTGCTTCCTTGTGATTACCTGGCGGCAGCATGGCGAATGATTGACTATTTCCTGGTTACTCGCCAGTCATTCTGAGCACTCGCTATTTTATAGTTCTGCCTTGACTGATCTATTTGGACTCCGACTCCTAGAGAGGCCTCATATGCTGCGTCCTATCATTGGCTAAGGGCCCTTTCATGGTGTATCTGAGCGCATTCTGAGTCTCCCGTTGTGATCCGTTCCTGGCTGCTGAATCTGTTTTGTGTATGACCCTGGCTTCATCTGACTACCGATATTGTGCCTGAACCTTTGGCCTGGCTAACTCACCGCTCCGTGCCGACTTTGGCTTTGTCCGACTACCTGCTCAGTGTATGACCTTTGGCCTGGCTGACTGCTTCCGTGCGGACTTTGGCTTGTCTGATTACCCACTCCATGTATGACATTTTGGCCTGGCTGACTGTCCGCTCCGTGCTAAGTACGGTGGCTTTGTCTGATTTCCCGCTCTGTGCTAAGTACTTTGGCTTGTATGACTACCCGAATAGTTGACTGTTGGCTGGTTTGTCTCGCTCTCTGGTGCCTGGCACACTCCTTGCAGGTTTTCAGCCTAAGTCCTTGGTCGGGTAGAACCTGTCCTTGGTTCAGCAGCGCCTAGTCCTACCGGGGACTGTTGTGCCCCTAATATTCTAGGGTGTGTGGTAGCTTCTGTAACCCTAGCATCCTAGGGTTTGGACCTCCAGTTTCTGCTCTGTTGTAGAGCCCGCTTACCACTATCTCTACCTCTGTGGTTCTGCTCACTCTACTGGTTCGCTCCAAGTTTGTTCATCAGTCTGGCTAGGTTCAGTGTCAGCTCCTGGTAGTGAACTGCGCACTGTCCCCACGCCTGACCCTGGGAGGGTTTGGGAAGTGTCTATCTTCAGTTTCCTTGTGTTTGATTCTTAATAAAGTGGAATTGATTTTATGTACCTGTCTGAGTCTTTATTTGCAAGTCCCAATGACCGGTACCTGTCACTGGACTAAGAGAAAACAATTTAAGAGGTAAGAACATTGAAACCATATCTTTTTATTCTCGTATATAATATACCACACACACTTCACATAAGGTGAAAAGGGGAAAAAATTGTAATATACCAGAGATTTTATGGTAATTAGTGTAAAGTGGCATCAAGAAAAGTAGATGTATCAAAATAATTTATTACAAACTGCTAGTGCAAAATATATATATATATATATATATATATATATATATATATATATATATATATATATATATATTAAAGCTGTTCTGTAAAAAGCGTATGTGTTAGTTTAAATAAAATTTTTTAGGCAGGTGTGAGTATAAAAAATGCTGTAAACGAAGAATGCTTCCAAAAATAGACAGGGTTTTTTTTTTTTTTTTTTTGTTTTTTTTGTTTTTTTTTAAATAGATCGATTAATAAAATGCATAATGAGTGAACAGAAGCGAAAGAAAATCTGAGTCAAATCAATATTTGGTGTGACTACCCTTTGCCTTCAAAACAGCTTCAGTTCTAGGTGCACTTTCCCAATGTCAGAAACTGCTGTATAGGAGAAATAAAACTGGGTGAGAAACAGCCAAACTCTGCTAACAAAGTGAGGTTGCTGAAGACCATTTAATATTAAGTCATACACCATACCAATACTGAGCACATCAACAAGACATAAGGTAATTATAATTCACCCAGGCAGAAATTTCAAGGCAGACAGTGTTTTCTACATGTGGTGTCCAAGCTCTTTTGGATAAGCACAAAGAAACGGGCAACATTGAGGACCATAGCCACAGTGGTTGGCCAAGGAAACTTAGGGCAGCAGATTAAAGACTCATAGTACTACTCTTTGCAATCTGAAGATGTCCAGCATTGGCATCAGCTCAGAATTGGCAGAAAACAATGAGACATTGGTACACCAATCTACTGTCCAGAGCTCTTGTTAGAAGTGTTCTGCATGGAAGACTTGCACCCAGAAAGCCATACCTCAGACATGGAAACAATGCCAAGCGACTCAACTATGCATGAAAATACAGGAACCGTGGTGCAGAAAAAGGGCAGCAGGTGCTCTGGACTGATGAGTCAAAATTTGAAACATCTGGCTGTAGTAGAAGGCAGTTTGTTCACAGAAGGGCTGGAGAGCTGTACAAGAATGAGTGTCTGCAGGCAACAGTAAAGCTGGTGGAGGTTCCTTGCAAGATTGGGGCTGCATTTCTGCAAATGGAGTTGGGGATTCGGTCAGAATTATTGGTATCCTTGATGCTGATAAGTACAGGCAGATACTTATCCATCATTCAATACCATCAGGGAGGCATCTGATTGGCCCAAAATTTATTCTGCAGCATGAAAATGACCCCAGACATACAGCCAAGGTCATTAAGAACTATCTTCAGAGTAAAGAAGAACAAGGAGTCCTGGAAGTGATGGTATGGCCTCCACAGTGCCCTGATGTCAACATGGAGTCTGTCTGGGATTACATGAAGAGAGAGAAGCAACTGAGGCTGCCTGAATCCACAGAAGAACTGTGGTTCATTCTCCAAGATGTTTGAAACAACCTAGCTGCTGACTTAAGTTGTGTGCAAGTATACCTAGAAGAATTGATGCTGTTTTGAAGGCAAAGGGTGGTCAGACCAAATATTGATTTGATTTAGATTTTTCTTCTGTTCATTCACTATGCATTTTAATTGATAAAAATAAACTATTTACATGTCTTTTTCAAAGCATTTTTTCCAACCTGCCTAAAACTTCTGCACAGTAATCTATATGTATATACACATACATAGCACATATATTGCCTGAAATCATAATTTGGATGTGCATGGTATAATTCTACCATGAGAAACGAATGGTGGATGTGTGTATTTGATATACTTCCCATTACTACTTCAAGCTTCTAAAGTTAAAATGGTAAACCTTTCACATTTTACCCTTCGAGTACCCCAGTGGCTGTCAAATTAAACATAATTTTGGCTTTATCATTTTGTGTGGGGAGCCTAAAATAGTTATCACTTAATCCTTTCAGTGTCAGGGTAAAGTGTTGTGTACCCTTCTGGCACTCAAAAGGTTAATATTCTGTCCGATTGCAATGGGTTTTAGTTTATAACTTGTAACCGCTTTGCACATGTCTTGGGCTTGCACAGTTTTCATCCCTTTCTCTTGTACCAAGATTTCATGTAGCCTATATATGGTAAACCATTGAGATTTAGATTTACAGCCTACCCCATCCAATCAATTTAAGGAGGTTGATGCATTAAGAACTGCAGTAAGCCTGTGATTAACCCCTCCACCATAACGGACAAATCTTTCGAAAACCTAGCCAACTGGGACTTTTTATTCCCTTAAAAAATAAATATATAAAATCGGAGATTAGTTGTTTTGCTTAGTGCATCAATCTGATTGTTACCTGGGGGTGGGGTGGAACGTCCTTACCCATAATCTCGGGCTTTATTTTATACTGTGTAATTATAAGTCATGGCTTAAAGCCACAGATAGAATGGTCTTTAATCCTGCAATCCCTTAGTTCCGTTGTGCCTTGGTGCTGAACTATCATTTCCTAGTGTATATTATGCAAATAAAATGCATTTTGAAGCTGGCCCTGTATGAATAAATCCTTGTAGACAATCTATTGAATGTTTTTGTCTTTGTGTGTGCTTAAGTGTTGCAAGTACATTTTGTAGGAATTAAACGTTCTCTCTGAATCTTTGACAGTGACTTAGGGGCATATATATATATATATAATGTTTGTGTAAAAGTGGAGCAATTATGGAGCAAAACCCCTGCAACGCATCTATAAACCTTAGCCCCTTGACTCTGGGAAAGATATCAAACCTATTTCTTCCCAATACACTGGAGACCTCTAGTCTTCCAGAGTTTAAAAGGTTCTACTTGGTTAGTGGTAATTTTGTTTCAGGAGGAGTTGTTACCCCAGAATTATTCCACTTTTATCTTTATACATGTATGCTCCTGGGTCGTGCCTGTTAAAGCTCAAGCTCTGTAGAGTCCAAATCTTGTGTAAGAGGTAGTTCTAACTGTAGAAAAAAGATGTAATGGGTGGGGGGGAATACATATTTCAGGGTTCTTCCTGCTGAGGAAAACGTGTGCACTCGCTGATAAAGAAGGTCTTATTCAAATGTTGTTACTGGAGCTCAAGCTTTCATTTTGTGAGTGCAATATCTCCAGCACTGTAAACTTGTATGAACAGTTATGTTCATTGATCATAGTGGTCTGAAGAAAGGGGGGGGAAGCAAAAACTTGAAATAGCTTTAGAAAAAAAACCTTTCCGCAGTTTGAATAATATTACTTAGCAGGATAAGACTAGCGATGTGTGGTGGTTTGCGTGTCTCTCCTTGTTGCACAATCCTATCTATTAAATATTGGTTACTCCATTATAGTAGGCTTTAAATCTGCTTCCCTTTTGTACTCTAGCTAAATGGTGTTGCAGGTAGATTCAAGAAAGGTCTCCAATGTGTGGAAGATTTCTCTAGCATCTGAGGCATAGATAGGAGTTTACTGGACATCCACTGTTACAGCAGCTGTGGATGATGGGAGTTGCAGCCCCCCAACAATTATGGTAATTACCCTGATCTAAAGTGGTGATAATATTTATTCTTCAGCGCATGTCTGTATTGAGGAAAGAAACCATAGTGGGTACTTACTAAAGGGCAAATTGGCCATTTACAGTATAAATGCTCCCACTGCTCTTGTATCTAAATTGCTGAGGTAGATCCTAGTGATGTGTGGATAGTTCATTTTCCTTCCTGTGAGGAAATTCTGCAAAAGCATGAAGCTTTCTCACAGAAACTGACAACGCTGATGAAACTTGCTTGCAGAATGGTTAGCCCATTGATTTCAGAGCACAATTTACTACATTCCTACAAAACATTGCACAGGCATATACATACACATCCTTCATCATTTGTTCCCCCTACAGGAGGGATTGACGAAGGGTCTTCACACAGGAGTTCCTGTAGAAGGTCTTACTTCTGTACTAACCTCTTCTTGCGGCAATCAACTCCATACATTCCAAGCTGATTCCATGAACCTCAATTCAATCAGAGCTGAACCAGAATTTTCAAATCTACCTGATTAGGTCATGCTGCGGTTTTGGTCGGACCAGTCGGAGTTGGTCTATATGCAGATAAACAGTGTGATCAGTGAACAATTTGTATGTATATTTTTAGTAAAAAACATTTGTATGGAGATGGATGTTAAATTCCCTAGACTAAACAGCCGTTTAGATTTTTTTATTTCTACAAACTCTCATAGTCTCCATGCAGGAGGTTCTTCTGAACTTTGACTGTCTGTTTATAAAACCAGAGTTCTGTCTGGTATACAAAAAACTATGGTAGTTGGACTTTGGAAAACAAGCTGTTGGGGACTACAGCTCCCATAATTCACAACCACCCAAAGATTGGTAGTTGTAGTCCAAATAGCTGAAGGTCCAGAGATGGACTCCTCTGCCATATATATTTGTTTAAATCTATATTGTAGGATCTTGACAATACAGATTGTAGTTAAAAACTAAACTAATTTGACCCATACATTTTCAAAGTCCAGTACAAACTTGTTAGATGTATAAAATCTGCTTTGTAACTTGCACTTGACAGGCATTGATTGTAATCTTTCCCTGTATTCTAATTTAAATGCCTTTTTAATCTGGAATACAAATGCACAAGGCAGTACTTCAGCTGATTTAAGTAATAAGATGGGGTGTTTACAAAGACCAATAATTATGGAAATAATATAATACAATTTTGTACAGTGCTGCACAGTAAGCTCAAATAACCTTCTCTTTTTAACAACCGTTGGTAGCACCCTTGTTTTACTTTGCAGGACAAGCCTACAACATATTTTTCCATAATTGGTATATACTGCCCACTTAACATTTTGAGTGCCAGAAAGGAGCATGTAACAGGTGTTGTGTGCACCCATGCCATCTTGGCACTCGAGTTCAAAACTCTTCGCCACCTCCTCCTTGTCTTTAGGTGGCAGGCCCACTTTAAGACTCCTAGGGCCATATTGAGGAAGATAGTCGCAGTTCTGTAGCAAACCAAACTATACGATCAGTAGCAAATTAAATTTCTCTTGCGTCCAATATGGAGCACAGGAGCCATGGGGGTTGAGTCCCTCCTCCTGGAGGGCAGGACATATCTCAAAAGACAGTGTTTTGGGTGAAGACTTCCTCCCCCAGCACAACACCCCACCCACTAACTCCCAGAGTCCATGTGTCCAGCTAGAAGCTGGCAGGGCAAGACAGTCTCGACATTTTTCTTAATTATTCATTATTTGTTCTTCGATATGGGGCTGTTTAATCCCCCATTAGACAGGTTACCATCACTATACTTCCCTGGAGTGGATTGACTAGTTCACATGTGCTTTGTGGACCTTTGCAGCCCTGTGGAGGGAATCTTGCAGTCAAGTTTTCCTTCATGACTGGGTCTATTGGGACTCTGGTTTTTCTCTTAGATGGTGACCTGAAGACAAAAGACTGGCGAGCAACCCTTTGAGTACCTTGGTCCACTTATGTCCCAGCTGTGTAGCCTTGCCTTATATAGGCTGTTTTGAGCCTTGGTAGGCACTGGCACTCATTATGGGTATTTTTATATATAATTTTATCTCTCGGGGCTTTGGAGTAAAGATCGCTGCTTTCTTCTGTTGGATTAATAATTTCTGTACTGTTCTTGACCTTTTACTTGTTCAAGTGCTTTGAGGTGTTAATTTTAATATTACCACTACTTGTAACTTGGTTTTATATACCCCTCAGATGTTCCCTGGGGTTTTTGGGTTTTATGGTAACTTTCAATTTGGATATATTTTGATGCAACAGCCCCTTTAAGAATGGGAGCCCACCCGCTGCCAACTTTACCTTCTGTGGATACAATTTCTAAAAGACCTATCTCTGCAATGGTTTGTGCTACAACAGTCAGAGGGCTCTATCCTCTTGTCTCATGCCCTATCATCCGTTCTACTTTGAGTGTCCAGAGGGCTTGTGGCTTTCCAAGAATTGAGTTGTAGGCATTGCCAGGCAACGGCAACAGACACTGCTGTCCAGAATGCCCGTTTTGTGGGCTTTCTTCTGATTGGCTGTCAGTTTGGCAGTGGCCATCTTTTTCCCTTGCTAATCCTATGCAGACTCTTCTTGCTCTCCTCCAGCTAAGTATATTCTGGGCTATTAAGGGTTCTTTGTTTCTGGGGATACCTCTAATATTTAGACACTTTATTGGAAAGTATGCCAGACTGTAAGAGGAATGGGGAAAAATCCAAGGCAAAGGACTCTGGGGTCTTTCCTTACCCCCCCCCCCCCTCTTGCCAAACAGGGCTTCCTATAGAGTATTCAGGGGTCTAAATGCCCCTCTTTTGCTGTAGCCCCTACTACTCCACCAGGGCCCTCCAGCACTTGTCAAGAGCCAGCTTGGGTCAAGACATTATGATCTTCAGTGGCCCAAATCACCTTCTCTCTGTATGGGGTACTCCAGTCATGGAAACCCTACCTTTAAGCATATATCCCACTTTTCTAGGGGTCAGTCAGAGGTTTTTAGGGCTTCCTCTGAGGAGGAATTGTCAGATGAGGATGATGGGGACTATGAAGACATGTATTATTCCTATGGAGATTCCTATGAGGCTTATCCTCTCCTAGGCGGAAAGGCTAATTAGGGGACTCCCTCACAGGATGTGTTTCAGAGGCATAAGGGGTCTTCTTTCTGCTTCCCACCTAATGCCACTCTTGACCAGATCCTTCTGGATGAGTCTTTACTAAGCAGAACCTGCTTTTGGTTACGGCTATACTGCAGTGGGCCCCCCCCCGACCCACGTATTTCACTGTTAACTAAGATGAAAGCTTTCCTCTGGCGTGTGCAGCAGGCCTTAAGTAGCTGGCTGATAAAAAGCTGGACTCCATCCTCAAGGCCGCCTTCGAAGACAATGGTGCAACAATAAAGCCTAGTTTTGCCTTTGCCTGGATTAACAGAGCTGTTGCCATTTGGGGTTAACAGCTGGTTGAGACTGTCCATGCTGATGTGCCCAAGGAGCATTTATTGGCCTTTATAACCAAAATTAAGGTGGCCAACAACTATCTTTCTGAGGCGCTCTGATGCAGTTAGGTCATCTGCCAAGGCCTCCGCTTTTTCTGTTGCTGCCTGCTGCACCCTGTGGCTCAAGATTTGGTCTGACTGGTTTCCTTCCATTTCAGGGCAAGCCCCTTTCTGGACCTGAACTGAAACCAATCACCAGTGACGATACTAGTGGCAAGAGTACATTGTTACCTCAGACCCCCACCAAGTGTACATTTCTGGGGAGCAAGGTGTGCCTTTTTTTCTCGCCTCCCCCCCACACCCAAACGAGGCCAAAGAGCTCAGAAACCTCTTAAGTGTGCCCTGCCTCAAAGCCCGGACAAGCCTGAGCCCATGCAAGCTGCAAAGACTAAGCCTAACAAGCGCTCTTCCACGTGACTCGTGGAATCCTGGTACATCGTTGCCTGTAGGAGGCAATCTTCACCTTTTGCGAGACGCCTGAGTGTCCTCAGTGGTGGACCCAGGGGTTTTTGCAGGTTCTCTAAAGGGTATTGAATAGATTTCAAGTCCCTTCCTCCATATTGGTTCTTTTGGCAAGTGTTCCGAAGGAACCAGACAAGGCAAGGCTGTTTCAGGAAGCGGTGGATTCACTTCTGGAAAAAACTGTTCTGGCGTCTGTATTCTCCCCCTAAACCCCACCACCACCATCGCTGTTCAGCTTTCTATTCCAACCGGTTTGTGGTCCCAAAGGCAGACAGTGGCTGTTGCCCTACTTAGTACCTTAAATGTCTCACCAGGCATGTGGTCCCTATGGGCTTCAAGTTGGAATCTTTACGTTCTGTCATAGCATCGATGTGCCCAGGAGGAGTATCTGGATCTCCTGGAGGTGTAGTTACACATCCCAGTTAACCCAGACAGCCAACACTACCTACGTTTTGCTTTCAGCTCCAGTCATTACCAATTCAAGGCTCTGCCCTTTGGCCTGGCTTTGGCACCTCTTGTCTTCACCAGGGTCATCTTGCTGACACCAAGGTCACCATTGCATCTTCGATCAATGCTACTATATGCCAGGCTTATGAGATTCAGAAGAAACCTGTTCCCTTTAAGATCACTGCGCACGCCACCAGATATATGTTAATTACCTCCATTCCAGCGACGCAGTCTTCTGTGACACTGGATGCGTCAAAACATCGCTTCTGCCCATGTGTCACTCACGGTCCCGGGTCTGGGCGTGCTTGGCGTGACTTTTGGCCATCCATGACCCCTGGCTAAGTTGTTTTGATGCTCAAATTGACGCAGGCATGAGTCAGGAGATGGACGCATCCTGGTGAGATATGACAACCCGTGAGTGTGAAGCGGCATTGTGATGCAGGGCTCTATTTAACCACTTTGTGTGGTACCTCCTCCCAGCTACTTCATGGGTTGGGCTTTAAAAGGGAACTGAGTGCTAACTGTTGCCCTTGCATTGTTGTTCATCACAGTTCTATTTCCCTTGGGCTCCATGTATGACCTGGCTTGTCTGTCCATCCATCCTGGTGCTTACCTGTGGCTCTGTCTGACTATTCTGCCTACTCCCTGTGTATAGCAGACACACAATCTGGTGCAAACCTGTGGCTCTGGCTTCATACCTGAACTGTGTATGACCCCGCTTGTCTGACCATCCAACCTGGTGCTGACCTGTGGCTCTGTCTGACTATTCTATTGCTTACTCCCTGTATTAGTAGACACCCAACCTGGTGCGGACCTGTGGCTCTGGTTAAGACTTTCCTTCCTGTGTCACGGAGTGAGACTGGGTTCTCTCCCCGTTGCGTTCCTTAGAGTTTCCCCCCATTGGACTGACTGCATGCTGCATCCGGTTATCTCCCTACTATCTACCACCTCTGGGAGAGTCCTCGACCTACCCACTGACAGCAGGCGTGAGTCAGTTTGTCTCTTGCTGCGTCTCCTGCTTGCTTCCCTTATTCCGAGAATACAGAGGTAGGGGCCTTTCTCTGGTAGGGGCTCTCCCTATTAGGCAGACTCCTATTTCTGATAGAGTTGCTGACCTATAGTAGGACCTCTACTTCTTCTCCGTGTTTAGTTCATGATCGTTATTGCCATTATTATTACTCGTTATCATTTTAATAAATTGTTGTTTTTACTATACTGTTCTGACTCCTGATTTGTACTTGGCAAACCGTGACAGCATGTGGGTGCCTCTTGGGCCTACAAAAACCATACCTTAGCTGAACTACTGTGCAAGGCAACGACTTGGCTTCCTTGCATACTTTCGCTAAACACTACTGCGTCAATATTCTGACTTTGGCTGAGGCAAGCTTTGGCCAGAAGGTCCTGCAGGCAGTTCTGCCTGTTTAGGGATCTGCTTTTGTTTGTTTGTTTTCGGACAGGTTGTTTGGTGAGTCTTGAGTCCGATTGGCTCTTGTTCCGTGTGCTGTGTATGTTCATTGTCCGTTGACACTTGTTACTTGGGTTATTTTCTCTTACATCCAATATGGAATGCAGATACCATAGGAATCTGCCAACGCTAATCTCCCAGAGAAGCAAAAGGAGAAAGGACTTAATGCGTGTCTGGTTTCATGGAGACACGTGTGAAGTCCTTTCTCCTTTAGCTTTTCTGGGAGCTTAAAGTTGGTAGATCCCTATGGTACCTGTTTTCTATATTGGATGTAAGAGAAAGTAGGATTTGTGTTCTTACATGTTAAATCATTTTCTCTTTAGTCCATAAGGAACATAGCTCCCTCCCAGAGAAAGGGACCTTTGTGGTTTTGCCTTCCTGGGAATAGGAGTCCTCCTTTAGAGGTTTCTCACAGCAGACTTTATTTTCTTCCCTGCTTACTTTTTGTGTGGCTTCGGTCATATGAATTGTGGGAGTTAGTAGGCGGGGGCTTGAGGAGGAGGGAGTCTGCACCCCAAAGACTGTCTTTTTGGATGTATCCTGCCCTCCAGCAAGAGGGACTCAACCCCCATGGTACCTGTGTTCCATATGGACTAAAGAAAGAAGGATTTAACAGGTAAGAACACTAAACTCCTATTTTCCCTCTGCTTTTCACCAGTCTAATGCCAGAGAGGTCTCCACTGCAGTCTGTAGCATATCAGGCGTTAAGACCCATTTAAATCAATGTGAATTTTGAGACTTATGTCTTCTGTGGTATAGTTCATTTGTCCCAGAATTATTGTTCAACTCCCTAAATACGACCCTGATATCCTTTTGTAGCACAGTTTTCTGCCTCCAACAAGAAATGTTGCTGTATTCAAGCTGCCACAGGAAAGGCAACATATGGCCTGTTAAATGTGGTCCATACATTACTGGATTCACATTTTAATGTTGTGTGTACATGGATGACTTAAATACTTAATTTTGAAAGACAAATGAAACAAGCATCTCTATGAAGTTCAAGGTGTCATCCTTTGATAACAAATTAGTATTTGTATCTGGTAATATGACACTGTCGGGTTATTTTCAACCTTCTTGCCTTTTCCTTCATAATTTACAAGTAAATAATATAAATGGTAAATTATTTAGGAACATGTGGACACAATAATTAAGTTGTGTGTACCGTTTTTTTTTTTTTTTTTTAAAGAACCTACCAATGTTTGTAACAGGTAAATGTCCACCAATATTGGGAAGAACAGGTGGGGTTGGGTGGGGTGTGGTGGAACAAGAATCTGTATATTGATCATAAGATGAGACAGGAGGGTCGGTGACACTAGTGCAGTTCTCTTTAAGTGGGACTAAACACTTCTCCAGTTTGAAGATAGCTTAATAAATGAATGTTAGTAGAATATTCTGCTGCATCAGTCACGCTAAAGAGGTGCAATTTGCAAACAGACCTACTGTACTGTAAGGCCGAAATTGTTTCCACAAATTCCTATTGATTTAAATTGGATTTTTAATTACTTTCATGCTAGAAAGTTCTCAAACACATTGCATTCCAGCATTTTGAAAACCTCTCTAGCATTTAAGGGGTTAAAAGCGCCATTTAACCCCCTCCCCGGTTTAGGTCAGGAGAAAATGAACATTCATCATTTTGTATTATATTTTTTTGTTTTAAACTGTTTCCGGACCTGTACGTCTGTGCTCTGTTAAGTGTCACAACCAGATTATAGTCAGCGATGATGGAATGCAGTATCTGAAGTAATAATTGGTGTATATCCTTTATACAATCCCACTGCGTAGCGTGAAACATCTTGTTAAAAGAAAAAACATTTTAAGAAAGGATGCTTGAAAAATTCTCAAATTAGAGAAGTTTCTCGGATTTGTATCAAGAGTAATGCTTCTTATACACTTTATTTTGTTTGAGTTAGACTGATCCATCCATTATACTCTTAACTGACCAATAACTTTGGCCGGTTATTTAACATTTTATTGACCCTCCTTCCCCTTTATGTGACAGCAGTTCCTTCTACAGCTGCAGATGGCAACTCTACACCATGACACCACTTCCCCATTTCTAAGTGTTGAAAACAAGTTATGAGCACAGCTACAACAGAGCTGAGCTTAGTACTCGGCACTGTTACAAGACTTAACAGGAAAGAGTCTTAATCGTAAGATCATCTTGTAGGTTTGCCATTGGCAATCCGAGCCTGGAAAACATTCTAACTTGTCAACACTTTCAAGAAGAATGGGCTGTCGTCGCATAAAAGGAAGGGTAGGAGCAAAAAAAAAAAAATCAAAAAAAAAATCACACTATCGTCTGGCTGGGATCAGTTATTCTTAAAGGGTTAGTAATGTCTTGTATTAATAAGAAGTAATGTTGTAGTTATTCAAAAAATCAATTGATGCCAGTCCGATCTCTCAAACCTTTATACTTTGAGAGAGATACAGTGATAGTTCTTCCCTCCATCCCCTTGAGCTGATGTCAGCTGTAAAGCTGACAGAACTAGATTAGTCATGCAACTTGCGGTATTTCGGCTCTGCTGAAGAGCCGCCTCAATATAAACGGAAATGCTTCATTGGAACGGTCTACATAGTGTGCCTGGTTTGCAAACACACTTTGTAGACTGTTCCAATTAAGTATTTCTTTATTGCAGTATATTGGCTCTGCTGAAGAGCCTCCTACCTGTCCCAGGACCAGGCTCTCCTTCTGTCAGCTAGAGGATGACGTCAGTGAAAGGGGAGGGATGGGGGAAGTTTATCACCTCAAACTCTAAATGTTTGAGAGATCGGACTGGCACCAGTTGATTCATTTTTTTTTTGAATATCTACAATATTACTTTTTGTTAATGCAAGACCTTACTAACCCATTAAATGGCAAACAATTGCATTTTGTGTAAGAAGCATTACTATCTTTCTAATATTGGTTGTTATGTAATAAAATGGAATGTATTCTGCTGAAATATCAGGTCTCCATTATTGTAAATAAAATTATGAAAGTGCAACACACTTTAATTATGTTATTAAGGTGGTAAATGGATCATCTTGGTGCCAGAGGGATGTCCAATGCTTTGTTTTGCAATGTGTTGAGCACCATTATGGCAAAAAGAGTTAAAGGGACAGTAATGTCCCCCAAAAAAAGTCCAGTTTTGTAGAGTTTCAAATATTAATCAATACTCTCCAAACCCTCTCTCTCAAACCGCTGTGAGATTCAAAGTTCCCCCCTCCCTCCCCATCTCCAGATGTTGGCTGTAAAATGACAGGAGATTTGAGTCGTACGACTCGAGGAGGCTCTGCAGCAGAGCCGAAATCGCGTTATTGATAAATAATTAATTCATTGGAAAGGTCTAAAAAGTGTGCCTGGTTTGCAAGCCCACTTTGTAGACCTTTCCAATTAATGAATTCTTTTTAAATAATGCGATTTGGGCTCTGCTGCAGAGCTGCCTGCTGGTCCCCAGACCAGAATCTCCTGCTGTCAGTTAGACGCTGACATCAGGGGGAGGGGGGGGGACTTTGAATCCATATATTTCTCAAGCCATAGCGGTCTGAGAGAGCGGATTTGGAGCGTATTGATTAATATTTTAGACTCTCTAAAACTGGCCGCCTTTTTTTTTTTTTTTTGAGGGGGGCATTACTGTCTCTTTAAATGACATCTCTGCTTGCACCTGTGTTTGTACTATCCCAGTTTATTTTTTCAATTTATTTTAATTTATTATACATGAAAGCAAGAGGTCTTCTTTCAAAACCGCAATGAAGATTGCAGCTATACCTGTGACGAAATGGGATTAGACAGCAGACATTTTGTGTATCTTTCAGAATGCTTTTGGCCTATTTTCATTTGGGAAGGGGGGGGGGGAGTGTTTGCATTGATCTCTCCTGCCAGTAATGGGTGTTGCTATGCGATCAATAAAAGACCTGGAGAAAATTTTAAAAATGTGTGACGTGTGTTTTTCATTAGTTGTGTATGCTGCTATCCTTCTGTAGTAAATTAAAAGAACCCAGAGTATAAAAATCAAGTTGATTGATGAAGACTAAAAATCTCTACATTTTTGCTTACTAACCCCTTAAGGACCATTGACGTGGCAGGACCATCACGCTGGTCTGGCACTTAAGGACCAGTGACGGTCCTGGTACGTCACGCTTTTACTCACCGTGCTCCTGCAGGAGTGCGGTAATACCGGGGACTGAAGTTGATCGCTGCAAGACCGGAGCCATCTTTTTCAGTCCCCCGTTCAGCGTGCCGGCACATGTGATCAGTCATGTGGGACGGCACGTCAGACTTTCCTATCTGGTCCTTAAAGGACCACACACCCCGGGACCGCTGGTCCTTAAGGGGTTAAGGACCAGAAAAATCTGAGGTTGTTTTCACTTAAGGACCGGAGCAATTTTGATCTTTTTGACTATGTCTTTGTTCAACAGTGTTTTCCCTCTGTCTTTTATTCCACCCCCATAAATTATATACTTGTTTTTTTACGCACAAATAGGACTTTCTTTTGATACCCCACTTATATGGATAACCCACCATTTACTTTATTAAAATTTAAAAAAAAAAGGTAAAAAAAAAAACAAAAAACATATTTGTTTTTTCTCTCGGGATCAATTGGGCGCAAAGGGTTAAATTTTTATGGAGACTGCATGAAAGGTATGACCGATCAGTCTTACCTACAAAATGCAGAGTTTAAAGTGGCCATTATCCCGCCGGGTGAAAATCCCCATGTCCCTTTTTCCGCACCCTATTTTCCCACTTTTTATCTATGACATTTGGCGGTGTCTATAAGTGTATTACATGGATCCACAACAATCACAATCCCAGTTTTGTTTGAGATTTTTTTTTTCTTTCTTTCTTAAATACACAGAGGCAGAGAGGAGACACAGAGGCAGTATGCTTTGCGTACTGCCTCTATCACTCAGAATGCCGGTACATGTGATCGCTGCTACGGTGATCACATGACACGGCACAAGCAAGAAGGGCTGAGACTGAAAGCCTCGGTCTCGGAGCTGTCAGTCTCCGCCTGGCATTAATGATAGCAGCGTGCGCGGAGGCACGCTGCTATCATTTTAAGCCATGACGGTCCAGGACCGTCATGGGTCCTGAAAGGGCTAAGGAAGTATCCCACATGCTGCAACACAATGACGTGTAGACTGTTTGTCAGACACAATTTTGCTAATTTTATTCTATTTGTAAACGTTATGGCTGAGATTTGAGAGTAGTACCCTCTGTTCTTCAAAGGCTGGTAAAATAGTTTTATAGACAACAGTATTGTCTTATGAAAAACTAGATTTTAGGCCTCAGAAGAAGTAGACCATTACAGCTGCCTGCATGAAGTACAGGGTATGTGTGTAGAGAACCAGATTTCATTTATAGGTATTAATATTTCTTTAAAGTGTTCAGTGGTGAATAGCCAGATAAACGTGTGTTTCGTGATTTTTGTAAGCTAATATTCTGTTCTACAGGATTAAAGTGTTTTAGTGATAGTCCATGTGCTGGGTGTGTGTACACCTTTTCTCTTATGTCCAGTGTGGAACACAGGAACTGTAGGGTAAAGTTTCCTCCTCCAGCAGGGCAGGGCACTTCTACAAACATGATCTCTGAGGTGAAGACTCCCTCCCTTATCCACTTTATCCCTGCATGAGTTTGGTCAGTTGTAAGTGACCTTTCAGGAGGGCAAAACTTCTGTCTTGGTTAATCTTCCTTTTTTTTACATTTCTCTATCACCCAATATAACCCACAGGTACCATGGGGAGGCAAAAGCTCCAACCAGTGGGCTGGAACAATTCTAGAACAAGTGCAGGGGTGGAACCTCCCCTCCTCCATATCAGGCTACCTCACCTAGCCCCATCCCAGACAGACTTGTTCCATGTTCCTGGTTAGGTGGCTGAGAACAGGTTCTGCTTAGTTTTCATTAATTTTATTTTTTGTTAGATATGAGGTGTCAAAATTACCCCATTCGGCGGATTACCATTCTGGCTTCCCCTGGAGGCCTGCCCAGTTATCAGGTGCTGATGTGGACCCTTTGCAGCCCTGGGAGAGAGTCATGCAACCCATGTCTCTCTTCTGAAGGGGTCTCTCTCAGGCTTCTTCTTTCTCAATGATAATCTGTAGAGAGAAGACCAGCTAAAAAGGTGAGCAACCCTTTGAATGCCATGGTCCACCTGTCCCACAGTTCCCCGCCGCATGGGTCTTACTGGAGTTCTTTAGAACTCCTGAACTCATGTTGGGTATTTATTTGTTTGTTCCCTGGGTCATTGTAGCTTGGTTGGCTGTTTTTGTGGTGTTTAACCCCTTCTCTGCTGTTTTTAATGGGTTCTGGTGCTTATTTTTCACTTTTCCTTTGATTTTTGAGTTATTGGTCCCTACATGTTCTATGTGTGTTTGGGGTACTTTTATTCATTTTTCAAAACTTTGCTATTTTTTTTTTTTTTAATTCAACAAGCTTTACTGTGCAGCCGCACTTGCTCCATTGACTTCCATGGGACAGACTGCTTTGAGACATATCTCTGAGACATATCTCTGAGACATATCTCTGAGACATATCTCTGAGACATATCTCTGCAACAGTTCCACTTAGAGTTGAGAGAGGGCTTGTTGTTCTTGTCTCTTCTTGCTCTACATTCGGGTTCACATCTTCATTGTCTTGGGGGCCCCTGGGTCCCCACCAGTTTGGGTTCTAGTGTTGCTGGGGAAACTACAAAGAGAGAAACTACAATTCCCAGAATGCCAGTTTCACTGGATTTTCGCTGATTAGCTGCGAGTTAGGTCTCCATTTTCTTTCTCTTTGGCTGAGTATCCTACGCAGAGGCTTAGATTCCCTTACTCTCCTCCACAGGTTAACCTTTTGCCTGCCAGATAACTACATTTGGGATTTCTGAAGTGATTTATTAATCTGGGTGACAGTATATGGGTTCCCTCTTACTGTTTAGACACTTTTCCTGTTAGGATGTTGGTTCCAAAGGGACATGGAGCTAGACCTAAGACTATGGACTCAGGGGCATCTTTGACCCCCCCCTTGCTTACTGTTCCTCATGCCAAACAGGGCTCCCTAGAGAGTTCTCGGTACACTTAAGCCCCTCATGTTCTGTGGCCCCTACCACTCCACCCGGGACCTCCAGCCTTGAACAAGAGCCACTCTGGGTGAAGGACTTAGTCCTCTATGGCACAGTTCCCTCTTTCCCTCCACAGGGTTCTCCAGTCTTGGAAACCCCCTCACCTCATTCAGGTTTAAGGCCCCTGACATTCCTGATCTTTCTGATTCCTCTGAGGAGGATTCATTTTGAGGTTGATTCAGAGGAAGGAATGTGCAGAAGGGGCTTCTTCCCATACATATGGCGACCCCTTTGAGGCTGACCCTGAGCCCTCTGCAGAGGATCTCGTTAAGGCAGTTTTTACTACCCTTAACGTTCCTATTAACCCTGCAGAGTCTGTCTACTTCTGACGTCTTTCAAAGGCACAAGAAGTCCAGTACCATGTTTCCGCCTCATCCCGCTCTGGATCAGATTGTCCTGGATGAGTGGAAGACTCAAGACAAGTGTCGTGCTCTCTCCAGGAGATTCTCTAAGCTGTACCCCTTTTCTGATGCAGCTTTCGCTCAGTGGGCTACACCTCAGGTAGACCCCCTATTTCCAGACTGTCTAAATCCACTGCTTGGCGGATGCCACAGCGCTTCAAGCTTCCTTTCAGTTAAATCTTTAACCTATCCTGAAGTCCACTTTCACTGCCATTGACACTTCGTTGAGGCCTACCTTGGCTTTTGTTTTGGGTTACCAGAGCCATTGCTGTTTGGACTGAACAGCTTACTGAAGCTGTCCACAAAAACGCTCCTAAGGAGGATCTCTTGTCTATTCTCGCCAATGTGTTTGAGGCCCAGAACTGTTACTGATGCCCTTTTTGACGCTGTCAGACTTGATGCTAAGGCTTCTGACTTGTCTGTGGCCTCTAGACGCACCTTGAGGCTTAAGTGGTCTGCTGACCTATCGTCTAAGAAGGGACTAATCTCTCTTCCCTTTCAGGGCAAATCTCTTTTTGGTCCTGAACTGAAGAACATCATCAGTGAGGCCATGGGGGTGGGGTAAAGCACCTTTTTGCCTACAGTTCCTAAATGCCCTGATATGGCAAGGGAACAGAGTCTTTTTCATCCCCAATAAAGCGAACAGCAAAGGCCAAATCCAGGTGGGTCTCAGGCCAGCACCCCACACTCTGCCCCCAAGCCCAGTCAACAGTGGAGGTGTATGCACTCATCCACCAAATCCAAACCCTCCAAACTTGCTTTGGCATGACTCGCCGAACCCTGCTCCGCACATACCTGTAGGTGGTCACCTGCAACATTTTTCAAGCATTTAGGCAGGCTCTGTTGCGGTTCAGTGGGTATTACAGGAGTTTACAGGATTCCCTTCACATCCCTGCCTCCTTACATATTCTTCCTTTCTCATCCTCCCCAGTCTTAGGGAAGGTTAAGGTTATTCAGTGGGATGGTGCAGGCTCTCATGGACAAGGGAGTCCAGATTCAGGTTCCTCTGCTAGAGAGAGGTTTAGGTTTTTATTCCAACCTATTTGTAGTTCCCAAGAAGGATGGCTGCAGCTGTCCCATCCTGGACCTCAATTCTTTTAGAGTCCGTACTTACTACAAGATGGAGTCCCTTGCACTCTCATTGCTATGATGTTTGCAGGGGAATTTCTGGCCTTTCTGGATCTGCAGGATGCTTACCTGACTGTCCGGATGAATGGGGATGTGCAGAAGTATCCCAGATTTGCTTCAGCTCTGGGACATTTTCAGTTTACCGCCCCCTCCCATTTGGGCTCACCACTGCTCCTCAGGTGTTTGCATGTGTTTTGGGTGCCTTGATTGCCTTCCTGCACACCAAGGAGGTTCAGGTGACTCTGTACATGGTCGACCTTCTGCTGAAGGCTCCCTCCAGGGACAACCTAGACTGCCAGGTCCAGGAATGTGCCTAGATGCTCCTCCAGCATGGATGGATTCTGAACATGGGAAAGTCTGCTCCAGTTCCTTCTCAGAATCTGGTTTTCCTGGGTCTCTGGTTAGACACCTGTCAGGGTATGGTCTATCTGACAGAGGATTCTGTTCAGCAGATCATGAGCAAGGTGTTCTGCGCTCTGGAGTGGACCTCGGCTCTGGTTCGCAAGTCCTCTTCCGTTGTGGGCAACCCTTTGTAGTCCAGTATTGGAATCTGGTGACGATGGACGTCGGCCTTTACAGCTGGGGAACTGTTCTGGGTCACCTGGGGGGGTCAGGGGCGATGTAATGCGGAGGAGACCCTCCTCCTCATCAACCTTCTGGAGCTCAGAGTGATTCATTATGGTTTACTGGTAATCTCCTCTGAGGGACTGTCCAGTCAAACAACGCTACGGCTGTGGCTTACATCAACAAGCAAGGAGGCACAAGAAGCGCTTCTGCTTTGTTAGAGTTCAAGGCTATTTTGGCCTGGGCAGAAGAACACATTCCTGCCATCTTTGCCGTGCACATTCTCTGAGTACAGAACGTTCTGTTGGACTACCTCCATTGCCAGACGATGGATCCCTGGGAGAGGGAACTCCTTCCAGAGATATTCGGCATATTGGTCCAAAAATGGGGCTGTCCTTGGATAGATTGGTGGATGTCTACCAGGGACAACAGGAAGGTTCAGATGTTTTGCTCTCTGGGTGTATCCTCTGGGGTTTGCAGCGGCCAAATCCAGGTGGTTCTCAGGCCAGCACACCGCACTCCATCCCCAAGCCCAGGCAACAGTGGAGATCCAAGCACTTCTTCACCACCTTTGGCATGACTCGCTGAACCCTGGTCCGCACATACCTGTAGGTGGTCGCCTGCAACATTTTTCAAGCATTTGGGCAGGCTCTTTCGTGGATCAGTGGGTATTACAGGTCGTTTCAGGAGGTTGTGAATGGATAGCAGCCTTTGAGTGGTGATCTATCCTGGGACACCTCGGGGTTCAGGGCAGATGGACTGCGGAGGAGACCCCCCTCCTCATCAACATTCTGGAGCTCAGAGCGATTCACCATGCTCTAGTTTACTGGTATTCTCCTCTGTAGGACTGTCCAGTCCACGTCCAGTCAATAAACACTACGGCCGTGGCTTACATCAACCAGCAAAGAGGTACAAGAAACGCTTCTGCTTGGTTAGAGGTCAAGGTTATTTTGGTCTGGGCAGAAAAACACGTTCTTGCCATCTCCGCCATGCACATTCCCAGCATAGGGAACATTCTGGTGGTCTACCTCAGTCGCCAGAAGGTGGACCCCAGGGAGTTGGAACTCCATCCGGAGGTACTCGGTCTGTTGGTCTAGAAATGGGGGCGTCCTTGCATAGTCCTGAGGGCTACCAGGGACAACAGGAATGTTCCGCGGTTCTGCTTTCACTGGGGGTATCCTCGGGCATTTGCAATGAATGCCTTGTCCATTGTAATATTAATCTTATGGTGAAATTTCAAGTTTTAAAAATGAACCTCCCCTGATTGAGGATTTCTCAATGTAAGCTGAATAGCTCTTTAGCCAATGAGAGCGCTCCAGCTTGCATTGAGAAATCCTCCGTCATTGGAGGAGGTTCATTTTTAAAACTTTAAATTTGCTTTGTAATGCATTAGATACTTATCTGGCACTCAAAGGGTTAAATTGAAAAAAAAAAAAAAAAAAAAAATCAACCTCATATGGTCATTATTCTTAAAGGGAAACTTTCATGTCTGCATGAGAGGGTCTCTATCTTTTCTTATACATGAATCCTCTATTGCTATGTGTTTCAAACGGTTCATAAATTGATCTATGTCTCACAAGATAGAATAGAAGTTTGTATCATTGAATGTATTCCGCAGCAAAATCTGTACTGCTCGTTACCTTAAGGTAACCAAGCCGCTCCCACAGGTCATGTAAAAGAATCGCCCTTCCAGCACCTCCGAATTATGTGACCTGTCATGCTCCATGCATTGTACGTGTTCAGGTCCTGCAAGTATAGTGCGAGCAGGTTCACGGAACTCGGTCGTACTATTTAAGCCAGTAACATAAATCCTTGTATTTACAAATGAGGCTAGACACTCAAGAGTGAAGAGTCTGGAATATTGTGGGGGCATAGCGCTAGCACAAATTGAAAGTTCTAGACTATAGATTTTAAAACTTGACACTCCTTACAACCGTGCACTCCTCAAGGAAAAAAAAAAAGTCCACTCCACTCCACTGTGATTGACAGACACAATGGAGTGGACAGTGATCTCCAAGAACGTTACATTTACACATAAGGTACTTTTTTTTTCTTTTCTTCAACTTACATCAATTTATATATTAATTGCTATACATTATTTGGTACCCATTGGGGAAACATACTAACAGAAGTAAAGTTCATATAACTTGAAAGATCTGCTTTAAAGGGATAGTAATGTTTCCTAATAAAAGCAGCTCTTATTAATCATCATAGTATTTGGACTTTGGAGAGTGTTATTTCAATTCTGTCAGAGTTGTAGTTCAAGAGTAATTCAATGACAA
Organism: Rhinophrynus dorsalis; assembly: GCA_037306005.1. NCBI lineage: Eukaryota > Metazoa > Chordata > Amphibia > Anura > Rhinophrynidae > Rhinophrynus > Rhinophrynus dorsalis. Next base: position 103,268,294 of record CM074724.1, read on the forward strand.
AGTCTCCCCCTCCCACCCATTTTACTGATGTAACACTGTTCAGCCAGAGCAGAAGGGAGGTGCCCAGGTAGACTGCAGACAGGGACAATCTTCAATTAAGATAAGGGAAAAACCTGAAAAACTTGTCAAGGAGGCAGGGTTTTCATAGAAAGAAGATTGTCCCCTTCTGTTATCTGTCTGGTCTTACAACCAGATTTCACATCTGAGAAGAGATGGCTTACACTATGTAAAAGGGGTGGGAGTGGAAACTTTGCTTGTGAATATCTCTTAAACCATAAAGGTTTGAGAGATAAGACTTATATCATTCTTAATGTTTTTTTAATGCCTACACAATAAAATAAAGATAAAATGAAGTATTACTATCCCTTTAAGTAAATACTATGTATATACTTTTTTCCCCTATGCCTAAACCAGGCTCAAACTGTAAACCATGTAAAAGCTAATCCTACCTAATGTAACTTGAACTACTCACCCAATCTAATTAATTCCCTATTAAATACAACTCATTTAAAAAAATTGAAGGGGAAGAGAAAAAAAATGAATCATATTAAACTGGAAAAAATGTAACCCCAAATGGTCACTATTTTATTTTTGTTTAAATCCTTATGCCTAAATCTAACCCTAAACCTTTTACCTAATCCCCTAAACGTGCATAATTTAAGTCATGTCCTAGTCATGTTATTAAAGCAATCAAGTTACATGGTGATTTTGCCAAGTACTGCCAAACCACACTGAGTTCTTGAGAAGGAGCCAAAATCTTCACAAAAAACAATTCCAGTGTATGCTTGTGGTATGGCAAAGGTTGCCAAGATGTTGGCAGTGAACATGCTGCCATATTCTTTTGTTAAAAACCAAGGATTCAGAAAACTGATGTCATGTGTAGATTGTTGCTGGTATAATCCCAAGCCGCAGTTATTTTTCAAGGATGCTGTACAAGCAGGGGGTTAGTGTGATGGTCAAAGTGCTTAAAAGCTCAGAGTGCAAGAAAATCCACCTGACAACAGAGAAGTGGGCAGAGCACAGACTTGTGTGACCATGACAGCTCATTTGGTTTCCATCCCACCAGCAGTGGCAACACTTCTAGCTTACAGCATCAGGTGATAGCCAGTAATCTTGCCTCTGGGTCTGGCAGTGTGATTAAAAGGCAGCAGCTGCAGGATAGCCCATACCATCAGCATGCAGAGTTTTGAGAGACAGTCTCACAAAGCTGTAGATGTACTAAGTAAACTAGAGCAGGCTATAAAGGAATGGATTGTACCCCTCTCCTTGAAAGAACATTTTTTTGAGTCTGCTGATAATGGCTCCAACATAATTGCTGCCTTGAGAATGGGTGATATGATATATGTGCCCTGCTTTGCCCCTGTTCTATTTAGTTGTGACCAGATTTTTGGCAGAATCCTCAGCCCTTGTAGAAATGCTAAATATTGCTCACAAAATCTGTGCCCATTTTATCCACTCCTACAGCGTACGCAATGCTTTATATTACATACAAGAGTGTAACAACCTTCCCCATCACCAGATGAAAATGGAGGTCCCTATCAGGTGTAATTCCGCATTGTACATGCTAGAGCATTTGTATGAGCAAAATAAGGCCATTACCAAATGCACAATGCAAAACTAGAAGGCTTTGGAGTAAAGCCTTTTTGTCACCTGTGTAATGGCAACTAATGTGGAGCTGCTGAAACTATTTTAGGAGGCAACCATGCTGGTTAGTCTTGTAGGGGCAGGAATGAGCAAAATTCTTCCTCCAATATATTTATTGCAGAAAAAACTGAGGAGCACGTCTGAGGAATCTTACCATGATGACAACACACACATGCTACCGGTGATCCATGTTACCATGCTTTGAGTAAGATCCTCACATAGTTTCCATTTACAAGCAATGACAAATACATTCACACAGGGCGATTCATGGTTCTCAGGGGTGGCAAATATTGAACATTTGTGGTGGTGGCACATCTCTTTGGGACTTGCTCCCTACATATAGGTTGGAAACTGATACACAAGAACACAGTGTAACTCCTAGAAGTGGTCCCACTACATGTGAGATGGTTTCAGTATACTTGTGGGATAGCTACTTCCTGTATAGAAACGATGACCCCATGAAATACTGGCAATCAATGTGTGTGGCCAGCACTGACACAGACCACAGTGGAAACCCTTAGTTGCTGACCAGCAAGCGTGGAGTCTGAGACTGTAGGCATGAAATAAGGCAGCAGAAACATAGTGCTGTGCCTCAGAAATGTTTGCAAGAAGGCACAACTTATCTAAGATGGTGCATCCTGACGAACAACCCGGGTGAGCTGTTCAGTCCAGACCGCAATGGCCCAGTTCACTCACGCTGCGGAAAACGCTGGACGCCTAGCAGAACAAGCAGTGGCAAAAATGGACTTGAGGAAAACTTCTTGTCTGTCCAGTCCTTCAGAGCGGAGGCATCTGACACTGGTAAGTATCACGGTGCCCGTGATTCCAGCTGCTGGGCGACGTTACCTCCGGGTTTACCATTGCCTTATTCTTATTGGCTTTGGGACTCTGGCTCCTCCCAGGGCTTGCCTTTATATACTCACTCCTGTCATCTTTACACTGCCCTTTCGTGGTGTACCCATGCCTAGCGTTTGTTTACTGCTTGTTCCGGTTCCGTGTATGACCCGGCTCGACTGACTACGTTCCTGGTTCCTGACGCTCCTGTGATCCGATTCCGTTGCTGACTTAGGACTGGCTGACTACCTCTGTATGTACAGACTGGGGTAACTCTGGCTTCTAATCTGTCAGGGTGCGCACCCTGTATCCTATTCCACCTACTCCCACTTGCTATACTATACAGTGCCTGCCTGGCCTGTCTATCCCTGTAGTCACCAGGGGTCTGTGGGAGTCTGGTCACTTGCCAGTGTCTGTGTAGCCTCTGTTAACCCTAGCGTTCTAGGGACAGGTCACTGTCAGAGTCCTGTCGGTGTTGCCTCCGTTAACCCTAGCGTTCTAGGATCAGGTCACTGCCAGAGTCTTGTCTGTGTTGCCTCCGTTAACCCTAGAGTACTAGGGATTGATCACTACCAGTGTCCTGCCTGTGTTGCCTCCGCTATCCCTAGCCTCCTAGGGAGTTGCCCTGCAGTCTCACCCATCACCCTTTCTCACCTAGTTGGGGTATGGGGCTGTTGTGGTTCTACTTGTTCCTGTACCTGGCCACGGATCAAGCCTACAGAGTCCTATTGCTGATTACCACTGTGATATTCATACATCCTGACCTGAGTCAGATTTGGGAAGTATTAGGTACGGACCTCATCTGGACCTGAGTAGGGTGAATGTTCCTTTTATTTTCAATAAAGCTTTTAAACCTTACCTAACTGTCTGAGTGCTCTTACAAAAACCATGACAGTAAGGCAGTAGATTTAGATAGCCTGGATACAGGAGCATCCACTTTGGGGGGATGAACCCACTGCACAAGTGCTGCCTCAGAGAAGGGATAAAGCTTGGCAGATTTCTTGGACACAGAGGGTTTCTTGTCTGGGGATTTCCACTCAGACACAAGGTGGTCAAGAGTGGGATTAGGTGGAAAGTAAGTAAGGGGCTTTGCAGGCTCCTGGAACACATCAGAGGGATCAGAAGGGACCTCCCGAACTAGGGGAATGTTAAGAGTAGTTAAGACGGCCCTGATCAGGCCCTCAGCTGAGGGCTCAGGATCAGCCTCAAAAGGGTCCCCAAAAAATGAGAGGACCCGAACACAGAACACTCCTCAACATCCAAATCCACCAGAAGTTCCTCCTCAGAGGAATCTGACTTGTCAGGTACTCCCTGAGGTTTGGGTAGGGAAGACTTGACTGAGGAGGGGGCCTGCCAGGACTGGGATGGAAAGAGTTGCAATGTGGACCGAAAGTCCCTAGTCTCAGCCTTCAACTCTTGCACCCAAGCTGGCTCTATTGCATGGCTGGAGGTCCCTGGAATGCTGTCAGGGACATCAGTACATGCTGGGCATAAATGACCTGAGAATTCTCTAGGTAGCCGTGAGTGACAGGAAGAGCAATGCGCAATGGGGGATACAGAGACCCCAGCCTCCTTAGTCTTAGGTCTGGCCCCAAGCTCCAGCGGTATAGACATTCTCACAGTGTCAAATAACCTCACTGTACAATAAATCACCCAATTATAGTGTGTAGGATTAAAGTTTCACCCCAGAAATCGTTAAAATAAACTTATCTGGCAGGCGAAGGATTAATCTGCAGAGGAGAGAAGGAGAGTCCAAGCCCTGCGTAGGATACTCGCCCAGAAATGCTCACAAAATGACTGCCGTGGCGGGAGCAAATCAGAAACAAGAGCGCGAAGCAAGTGCTCATGGGAAATGTAGTTTTCCCAAAAAGTACTGATAATCAAAAATAGCAGCAAGATGTAATGACAACTGGTTGGAGGATACATGATGTGGTCTTGCTCTGTCTTTGCTGCTGGAGGCCGTTTGAGTCATTTGTGTGCCCGGTACTTGTTCGTGATTTCTCTTTGTGTGTCACTGTTACCATGTTTTCCCGCATTGTCTCACCTTCTGCTCTCTGGCTCATCCGGGGTCTCTCCACAAGCGCACAGGAACACTCCAGCAAATAAACTCCACGTGCAAGAAGGACGCTAAAGAGGACATCTTTTGGTCAGTCGGTGAAGTGGCTATTGAGGGGACTACTCGGCATTGCACAGCAGTAGATTCTTGAATTGAGGCAATGAGAGGGCGGAGAGAATACGTGGGGACAACGGTGATCCGTAAAATAAACTTTCTATGGGCAACACTTCAAGAAAATCTCTAGTAAGTGGACCCCTATACTTTTCTTTGATGTTACACACGTTGCTCTAGTTTTAAACTGTTTCTTTTTGTCCAGATATCACGTATCCTCCAACCAGTTGTCATTACATCTTGCTGCTATTTTTGATTATCAGTGCATCCTCCATAGTGTGCTCACCATATATATTTTTCTGTATCTGACCATCCCAATTCTTCTTGCCTATGTATATAATATCACACGTGTTTAGTACATTGAGAGATTGTGTGTACACACTTATTCATTTATATGCTAGAAGATCCTAGCCTCTGTCCCTTGTATATATTTATATACAAACTTATTTTTACAATTTCTTATATTTATCTGTGACCAATAAATTAATATATTTTATCTATTCATTATATACGGTCTTTGAAGTTATAACCTACTACACTTAGAGGATATTTTCCTGCGCTGTCTACCCCTCCCCTCCTTCTGAATAAATTTTGTAAATATGATTGGATACAATAAGTGTGATGAAGGATGCTACATTGGGGAAACATGCCAAAACGTACATACCTGAATGAACTAGCACAGACATACAGTAAAACATCACAATGAAGAAAATTGCTATACTGCCGCTGAACACTATTTACTCAACCAGAACCCTCAATGAACAATCTTACAATCAGGATGCTTAAAGGAAATTTTAAAAGCATTCAAGAAAAAAAAAAGACATTTAAACCAAAAAGAAGAGACCCAGGACTCAAGCCAATTCCACATAGTTAAAATGGCTTTAGAGCAATAATGCACACCAAACAGTACACCCATAGTGTTATTGTCAAAATCCAATTGCTCTTCTAACAGGAACCATGACACGCATTGGGACACAGAAACCTGTGGTCTAACGTTCGTTGTGTTTTTTTTCAGTCGCATAACTCATACTAAATAGCATGGGAAATAGGAAGATCAAATGAAACCAGCTAACGCTCTGTGTTTGACACAGTGTCAAACACTGAAATTGAGCTGTAAACACAGTGACCCTTAAAAACCTCAACCCTTCCCTTGGTCCTACACTACTCCTAAAATGAACAATAAAGTGTACCCATACTAGCTCTAACATTAACCTGTCACCCATAGCTATAACATTTACCTGAAATCCTGATGTCCAGCTCGGTCTTCTGTACCCTGGTGTTCTTCTTCTGTAAGCTTCTATTCTGTTCGTCTCTCTTCTCCTTCATCTGTCATCCCCATCTTCATCTGTCATCTTCATCTATGCTCCTCTTCGTTCTTCTTCCTGTTACTTATTGTTGAACTTGTAAAAAATATATAGTTATTAAAATACATCTATCTTTAGGTCTGTTGCCTGATGCCAACTGAGGAATATTTGAACAGGGACTACCTTTTATATGACCAGCCCCTTTTTAATTTGCCTCCCCTGCTCCCATTGACTGGGATATGGGGTTATGCAGAGCATGGAACATGCCTTGCAGTAACAAAACATCCTACCCAATCAGCTTCTAGCTGGAGGGATGACTCAAAGTGCTAGAAGTTGATTGACTGGGAGGTGGGGTTACTGCAGGACACGTTACTTGCCCTGCGTAACCCCTCATCCCAGCCAATGAGAGCATGGGAATTAGTTTGAACAGAGACTGGCCATATGAAAGGTAGTCCCTTTTCAATTTTCCCTCAGTGTGCAACTGCCTGAAAGGTACGAGAAGAGGAGGACTTTTACTATTGTTTCCTGCCGCCAAGACTTGCGGCAGCGTAAATTTAAAGATAGATTTATTTTATTAACTATGTTTTTTTTTTTTTTTTTTTACAGGTTCAACGCTAAGCTGTGTGACACAGTCCCAGGAATGGTGATAGAGGGTGTATGTATATCTCCCCAAATCCTGCAGGGTATCTATCCTGATTAGCTCAGTGAAATAGAATGTATAGGTAACTATGTGTGTTGGGTCAGTCCTCCATTCCACAGTTTCACAGTAACTGACGTGTCAGGTGAAGAATCCACACCAGGAGTTCTATCACTCCCTATTCTTCACCCACCTGCATCTGGTAATTAGTGCAGCAAGCAGTCATATACTTCCCCCTGCACTGAGCCATGCGCTCTGTCTTTTTGTTTGAGTTCCCAGAGAGGAAGGAATTAACCTCTGAAAGCCTGCAACTTGTGGAGTTAACTTGTGCCTGCTGGACTGTGTTGCTGTATGTTTATCTCTTGAGCTGGTAATCTGACTAGTAGTCCAAATACAGTCAGGAGCTGATATGTTTAGTTAATGCTCTGTAGAGCAAGAGTCTTGTTTTGTTTGTGAAGCTGCTGTCTCACCACTTGGATACAAATAAACAGGCAAAGACTTGATTTAACCTCCTCCTGTGTGTGAAGTGTCTCTGCAACCTACAAGGCTGATCCCAGGAAAGAAGGTACAACACATTAAAATGTACTTTTGTCACAGCTGAAGAAGAATGAAGAAGAGCACAGAGTAATTAAGAAGATGGAAATAACAGATAATGATAACAGATGAAGAAGACAGAAGCCTACAGAGGATGAATTGAAGAGGAAGACCAGGGTGCAGAAGACATCGCTAGACAACAGGTAAGTTTTGATTTTCATTGTATGGTGTTATTATTGTAGTGATTCACCCTTTAAGTGCCAGTGAGCTATGCAATGCTGTACAATGTGTTGCATACCATACTGGCAATCAAAGGGTTATTTTTTTTCCCCATTCACACACTTTTTTAGAACCCTTTCAGTGCCAGAGGGGTACGCAACACATTGTTTTGCAATGCATTGCGTACCAATCTGGCAGTGCAAATTTTACTTTTTTTTTTTCATTTACACACATTTTACACACCCTTTCATGCCAGAGGGGTATGCAACATATTGCTTTTTTTCCATTTGGTAGTGTGTCACGGATCATGTAACTACAGACGGTCCTTTATTTTTGTACACTGAGATGCTAATGCTTTGATGCTTTGAAAACTTGCATCCTAGGGCCTCTCAGCCAATAAAGGTATAATTTTTACTTTACTAGTCTGCTTCTTCTTTGGCTAATATGGTACCACACTTTACCCCTAGCTACTTTGTACAAAACAATGCAATATTCCCAGACTGTGTGATTAAACAGACTTTGTGTTTGAGCATGGCTTGAGATGATGAAGAAAGCTGATCTCTTGAATGCTTGTTTTATAACAGTGTTTCTCAACTCCTGCCCTCAGGACCCACTAACAGGCCAGGACTTAGGAATTTCTCTGCTAGAGCACAGGTGTGGTGATCAGAGGCTCATTCACATTGATTAACTCACCTGTGCTCTAACAAGGAAATCATCAGATCCTGGCCTGTTAGTGGGTCCTGAGGATGGGAGTTGAGAAACACTGTTTTAGAATAATAATTGTTAGTCAAAATCAAAAAAGTCTAACAGATATATATCCCTTTAATCTGCACCCTACTAATTAAAGGCTGCTATACAAACTATATTCCCACTACAGAATATCACAAACCAGATAAATATGTAAAAAAATGTCTGAAGCGCCCCGTACATATACAATAAATCCAATTTTGGGTCTTGTTTAACTCTTTTTATTATAAGCAATACAGATAATAAAGGAGTCCACCTGCTGTGTCACGATCCTGGGCTTCCCAATCCCCCCAATTAAATTAATAAAGGAGTCCACCTGCTGTGTCACGATCCTGGGCTTCCCAATCCCCCCAATTAAATTTGTGGATTGGAGACCAGGATCATACACACAACACCTAGACACAAATTAATAAAGATATACCTTTATTGAAACTGCATACACTGTCTGTATGCCAAAAAACGCAGTGTGTGTATGTGTCCTGGACAGTAACCTCCGCGGCAAAAAAGAAGAAAAAAATGAATATAAATAATAAATGGTAATTTATAATAAGCCATTATGATTATTATTATTATTATTTTATTAATTAAAAATCTTTATCAAATAGTTACAAAAATATAATACTTTCCATGTTACATTTTTACATTATTGTACATTGTCCCAGATTAATCTATAACCCTTTACTTTCTCTTCATCTGTGCTTAATCAGTATGGCGTTACTGATATATCTGTAGTAGTGAGGGCAACATGTGGCTCTCCAGTGGTTGATGAACCAAAGGGCAAACTGATAATGAGTCACAAATTATCTACACTGATCTACAATTTTGCTGCCTCCATTATGGTTTGAAAGGCCAGCTTTGGTCTCATCGCTGTCAGGCATGGTCTTCAGTCATCCTTCTGGCAGGCACTGGGTTAAAATAAACTGAATGTATTCTGGTCCATGTCACATGAATGGAAATTGGTGAAGAATTGCTGGTCAGAAATTAAGTGTATCTAGTGCTCAAACTTCATTTGAACGTGTCAAAGTCTTTCTTTTGTTCTTTAGGACAGCAAGTATACTTGCAATGTGAATCTGCTGAACATGCTCAGACATGTTAGGATGCAGACTTAAGTACCTGGTCAAAATGTGAACCGTGCAACTTCAGTCTATGGATATGATCTATCCAACAGATACTGATTTTAAACCAACCGATTTATCACTGGCAACCACACTCGTCCACAATCATTCCTTCGTGATTCTGGAATGCAATGTCATCATGATCATAGTAAATCATACTGAGGGAACTCATCCTAATTGGCACACAGCACACTCCGGGAGCCTTCCCGTTGACATAATAGTTCATCAGGCTCTGCAAAGAGAAGTGAGAAAAAGGTGGTTAGAAAGACTGCATTCTCAGAGCAATATTAAACATGATGATATGGAGAAATTACATGCAAAGGCCAGAGAAATCCATTTTCTTTGGGATTCAAAACTCTTTTCACCCTAGCTCTTAACACCAATTTCTTACTGTAAGATGACACTTGTTTCTTACATGCATTCTTGTTGTAATAATTATAAGGTGCAATTCTGGAGTAAACCAATTACACCATAAGGAATAAATAAAATGTTCCCAAATTCCCAATGATCTAAATGTTTCTCAATGTGTTAGAAAACTATCTAGCACCGAAGGGGTAAAATCATTGGGAATATTAATTTCTCCACTGTATATTTATTTATCCAATCTGTATACTAGTATTTTTTCTTTATATTTTTGTTACCAATTAGTTTTTGTACTTTTTGCGTGTGGCATGATCTAGTCAAACTATAGAATCAAGTTATTTTTAAGATTGTAAACTTTTAAAATACGTTACATTATATAAATAGGACCATAACCTAAATCAGAGGTGTCCAAGTTCAGTCCTCAAGGGACCACAACAGTCCAGGATGTAAGGATTTCCCTGATTAAGCACAGGTGAGTCAGTCAAAATGAATGAGCCACTGATTACTTACCTGTGCTTAATCAAGGAAATCCTAAAATCCTGGCCTGTTGGTGGCCCTTGAGGACTGAATTTGGACAGGCCTGACCTAAATCAGTGATAGGCAACCCTGGTCCTCAAGACCTACCAACAGTTCATGTTTCCCAGATATCCCAGCTGGAGACAGGTGGACTAATTAGTGGCTGAGTAACTTTATTTGGTCCATCTGTGCTCATTTTGGGATATCCTGAAAACACACACTATTGGTAGCTCGTGAGGACAAGTGTTGGCTACCCTTGACCTAAATGTTGTTAGTAATAATCTTATTTAAAAGCCAGATGAGTAAGTTTAACACTCCTCTGGCATTCAAAGGGGCTAATGTACTAAGAAGAACTGGAGACATTCTGAAGCAAACCAGTTGTATCAAAGGAGACAACTAAACATTACAGTTGATTTATATGGGGCCTTTAAAGGGATAGTAATACTTGAAAGTAATTGAATTTTATATTATAGCCCTTAAAAAAACATTAAAAATGATGTAAGTCTTATCTCCCAAACCTTTATGGTTTGGAAGATATTAGCAAGTAAAGTTTCCCCTGGAGTGACATCGCTACTCTAGCTGTCAGATTTGAAATCCGGTCCGCAGACCGGCCGCGGCTCTTCAGAAGTGCCGAGATCATGATCTTTAAAAAGAATTTCTTCACTGGAATGGTCTACAAAGTGTGCTTGCAAGCCAGGCACACTTTGTAGACAGTTCCAGTGAAGTAGTTCTTTTTAAAGATCGTAATGTCGGCACTGCTAAAGAGCTGCAGGCTGATCTGTGGACCGTATTCCAAATCTGTCCACTATATGGCAGACTTGGCTAAAACAGCCAGGAAAAGGGAACTTTACTTTACTTTACTTGCTAATATCTCCTAAACCATAAAAGTTTTGGAGATAAGACATATATCATTTTTAATGTTTTTTTAAGTGCTACAATATAAAATAAAATTATTTTCAAGTATTACTATCCCTTTAACTCTGTGAATACTAAAGAGGACTCCAGTATGTTGCAAAGCAATGTGATGAAGACCTTTAATTCAAGGTGTTACATGCCCCATTTAAATCAATGAGAATTTGCATTTGTCCCCTATGGTGAAGCTGCTTTGCCCCAGTATTGCTCCAGTTCTTCTTAGTATATCAGCATGCTTTACTTACCACCATTTGAAGGGACAGTACTGTATGGGGTTTTAAACCTTTTGAGTGCTAGAAGGATACTAAATGTTTTTGCTCTGCAATGTGTAGCATACCCCTCTGACACTCAAAAGCTTAAACATCATATATTACCAGCAAAGAATCCGTAAAAAAAATGCAGAGTGTATAAGTCAGTGGTGAACCAAGTGATGCCCTCCAGCTGCTGCCAGGCTACAGCTCCCATCATTCCCTCTCACCAGCCATTGGCTAGTGGGTATGATAGGAGTTGTAGTCTACCAGCAGCTGAAGGACCTCGCATTTCCCATCACTTTTATACCTATCTAGCACAGAACCATATTGAGAATTATGACAGATGGCTTCAACTGTTAGTAATGTCCACAAAAAAGTTTTTTGCATTTAGAAGAGCTTAAAAGGCTGAGCTAAATTAAAAAAACATCTCTCTCAAACCATTATGGTTTAAGAGATACAGGCGTTTAAAGTTTGATCTCTCCTACTGACAGCTGTAAAGCTGTCAGCAGGAGATCTGTGTCGGCCGATATGGAGGAGCTTGAGCAGATCCGCGATCTTGTTATTTACCACGAATCCCTTCATTGGAATGGTCTAAAACGAGTGCTTGATAACCAAGCACATGTTTTAGACCATTCCAATGAGGGCATTTATGGTAAATAACAAGATTGCGGCACTTCTCAAGCGCCTCGGAGAGATCAAACTTTAAAGGCTTGTATGTCTTAAACCATAGTGGTTTGAGAGATATGTTTTTTTGCATTCAGCTCAACCTTTTAAGCTCTTCTAAATGCAAAAAACTTTTTTGTGGACATTACTAACACTTTCAATGCAGATATGTTAATGATCCAAGGAACTATCTGACTGCTATTTGGAGTCAGTAAATATTTTTTTTTTACCCATTTGGGGCTTTCTTGGAAATGGCTTCAATGGGGGTTTTTTTGCTTTCCTCTGGATCAACAGGGATGATTTGACATGGGCTGGACGAATGTATATGATAGAGTGGTTTTTCTATGGATCTATAGGTCTCTACCTATGACCGTTTGACATGTGTGTTAATGTAAGCTCCAATGCCTGATAGATGTAACACATGTTATAATTTGGATAATACAAAAAATAAAAAAATGAGTCTTTTTCAGCTGAAAAGTAAGGGTTCTAAGCTAAAAATATAAAAACTAAAACTTCATTGTTTTAACAATATTGTTAAAAAAAAAAAGTAGCGAAAATGTAACGTTTGGCCTCCATACACATCTTTTATGATGAATACATTCTTGAAACTATGTAATGCCCTTTTTAAAAAAGAAGAGTATGCCTCTTCTTAATTACCAATTTGCCTCAAATTCATTTTAACACTTTCAATAAAGTGTCCTCCATAAATCGCTTTAGAAATTACTTTTATTTAGAAAATGCTGGGTACAAGCGATGTCTCCACTGTATTGGATAAACATTCTAATGGGTAAGAAAGCCTTCGGGACTCTAGATGTTTACATATAGTGTCACCTTGACTCATTGTTCTACTGTGAAATTAAATGTTCCTCTATTAAGTAAACTAGACAACGGTTGCATAGAATCGGGTCTTATGCAAATTGAAGACGACTTCCTGCTGTTTATATATCAGAGTGTAACGTTTGGGGTTTATCACACTTTCTCTCACAGCCAGTAATCAGAGGTGTGAGAAGTTAAATACTGCAGATTCCAAGGTCAAAATAAAATGCATGTGCTGAGGATCTGATCCTGCTAAACTGCCAAAACACAAAGGAATGGAGATATTGTCACCGAAAATGAAGAATACTGGAAACAATTTAGGCTAAGTTCACACAAGAGACAATAGTACAGTTATGACCTCACTTTCTAGGCACTGTTGAAGTTAGTGGCTGTTAGGAAGGTCTTCGTGACAGCCTAGTTAATGTCGAACTCACATTTTATAATGACTTGGGTGATTTTTAAATGGGTTTTCAAAATCATCTATATTTACAGTGGATATAAAAAGTCTACACACCCCTGTTAAAATGCCAGGTTCTTGTGATGTTAAAGAATGAGACAAAGATAAATCATGTCAGAACTTTTTCCACCTTTAATGTGATCTATAACTTAAACAATTCAATTGCAAAAGAAACTGAAATCGTTGAAGGGGGGGAGAAATAAAAAACTCACAATAACCTGGTTGCATAGGTGTGCACACCCTCTTATATCTGGGGATGTGGCTGTGTTCAGAATTAACCAATCACATTCAATCTCATGTTAACTAGAAGTCATTCATTACACACCTGCCATCATTTAAAGTGACTCAGATTAATCATAAATAAAGTTCATCCGTTCTAGTAGGATTTTCCTGACATTTGCTTAGTTGCATCTCAGAGCAAAAGCCATGGTCCGCAGAAAGCTTCCAAAGCATCAGAGGGATCTCATTGTTGAAAGATATCAGTCAGGAGAAGGGTACAAAAGAATTTCCAAAGCATTAGATATACTATGTAACACAGTGAAGACCGTCATCATCAAGTGGAGAAAATAAGGCACAACAGAGACATTACCAAAAACTGGGCGTCCCTCCAAAATTGATGAGAAGACGAGAAGAAAACTGGTCAGGGAAGCTTCCAAGAGGCCTACTGCAACATTAAAAGAACTGCAGGAATTTCTGGCAAGTACTGGCTGTGTGCGACGTGTGACAACAATCTCCCGTATTCTTCATATGAGTGGGCTATGGGGTAGGGTGGCAAGACGGAAGCCTTTTCTTACAAAGAAAAACATCAAAGCCCGGCTGAAGTTTGCAATAACAAACATCAAGTCCCCCAAAAGCATGTGGGAAAATGTGTTATAGTCTGATGAAACCAAGGTTGAACTTTTTGGCCATAATTCCAAAAGGTATGTTTGGCGCAAAAACAACACTGCACATCACCCAAAGAACACCATACCCACAGTGAAGCATGGTGGTGGCAGCATCATGCTTTGGGGCTGTTTTTCCTCAGCTGGAACCGGGGCCTTAGTCAGGGTGGAGGGAATTATGAACAGTTCCAAATACCAGGCAATTTTGGCACAAAACCTTCAGGCATCCGTTAGAAAGATGAAGAGGAAGTTCACCTTTCAGCACGACAACGACCCAAAGCACACATCCAAATCCACTAAAGCATAGCTTCACCAGAAAAAGATTAACCTTTTGGAATGGCCCAGCCAGAGCCCAGACCTGAATCCAATTGAACATCTGTGGGGTGAGCTGAAGAGGGCTGTTCACAGGAGATGTCCTCGCAATCTGCAGATTTGGAGTGCTTTTTCAAAGAAGAGTGGGCAAATATTGCCATGTCAAGATGTGCCATGCTAATAAACTCCTACCCAAAAAGACTGATTGTTGAAGCACCTTTTGATTTTATTACAGCAAAGTATTAGTTTAAGGGTGTGCACACCTATGCAACCAGGTTATGGTGAGTTTTTTTTATTTTTCCCCCTCAATGATTTCAGTTTGTTTTGCAATTGAATTGTTCACATTATAGGTCACATTAAAGTTGGAAAAAGTTGTGACATGATTTATCTTTGTCTCACTCTTTAACATCACAAGAACCTGGCATTTTAACAGGGGTGTGTAGACTTTTTATATCCACTGTATGTTAGCTATTCTTTATTTAAAACTGTATTGTATGACATATTTTAGTTTATTTATTTGCCCATTTATGTAAATTAGACAGTATGGCTGGCACAGCCTGATGTGTCAGATACTAACATTCCACTCTCCCTCCCAACTGTCACTTCTTCCTAGGAAGTTGTGGCTAATTGCATAAACTGACTCATACATAAAGCTAAATGTCTCATAATCTACAAGGCTATAGATTTCCACTTTCTCTTCAATAATTTGATACTTAATCTTAAAGATGCAATGAAAATACCGGATAAACTAAAACAAATATATCTTGCGCAAAAAAAGGAATATAAAACAGTATAACAACCACCACTATAATAGTCTTAGAAAATCCACAGAATACTTCTATATCTCTAAATAGTACCTGCGTTGGCCAGTGATATCCTAAACAGGAAAAGAAAAATCCACTGGATGAAGAAATGGATGGAGATGAATGGAAATGAGTAGTAATCAATAATGAATGATGTAATGAATTTATGGAAAATTGCTCACAAAACTCCTTATTTAATCCAGTATATTCTGGTGCACCTCAATATGAAAGTGTCCTTGTCCACAAAAAAGAAGAAATCCAATCTAAATTTAGAGTGAAACAAGAGGACAAATGGAAAGAAACCGATGAGTACATTAAGTGTAGCATTAAATAAATAATCAAGAGTAAAATCACATAAAAAGAACCCCCCTTCTCCCATTGCACTCACATGAAGCCCATCTTGGGCTATAAGCATCTCAGGGGTTCCTGCTCCTTGGTTATCAGAGTACCTTGCCCTCCCCTGCAGTTCTCAATTAGATGTATTCAGTGTCAGCTCTGTATCCAAATGCAGTAAAAGTTGTTCATTTAACAGATGTAGTGTCCTGGTTATGTGATTGTGATGCCACTGCTGTTTAGGGACTTAACAATAAATGAAGTAACCATTCCTCAAAAGTCATTGTTGTAAAACATGTGGAGGCAACGATGGAGAATGCTGACAAGAGTTTAAAGTGTTAGTAATGTCTAAAAAAAAAATTTTTTGCATTTAGAAGAGCTTAAAAAGTTGTCACCTCGACACGGAGGTGCTTGAGAAGTGCCGGGATCTCGTTACTTACACGGAATCCCTTCATTGGAATGGTCTAAAACGTGTGCCTGAACACTAGGCACATGTTTTAGACCATTCCAATGAAGGGATTCCGTGTAAGTAACGAGATCCCGGCACTTCTCAAGAGCCAGTGTGTTGACCGACACAGATCTCCTGCTGACAGCTTTACAGCTGTCAGTAGGAGAAATCAAACTTTAAACGCCCGTATCTCTTAAACCATAGGGGTTTGAGAGATACGTTTTTTTGCATTTAGATCAGCTTTTTAAGCTCTTCTAAATGCAAAAAAATTTTTTTTAGACATTACTAACACTTTAAGCAACAGACCACCAAAGACAGGACCAGGAACTAGGGACCCCACAGTGGGCAGGGAGGACCCAGATCTCTAAGTGAGCAGAAACTGGGGAAGGGAACATGCACCCTATGCATATTGTGGATTCTCAGACCCACTTCATCTGGGGAAAGAAAGACAATAGTGCACTGGGTCATATATATATATATATATATATATATGTATATATATATTAGTGTCCACTGAACATGATCCCATAAGTGTACACAATAAAGTCCATTGTAATATTAAAATGATAATATATGAATAAAATGTATGGTATAAAAAGTGCATAATTAACTCATACACCTAAAACATATAATAAATATAAAAGTATAATAATATGAAATCTGCAACAAGAGTTATATACATCATAGAAATAAATAAGCTAAACAGAAAGTGGCTCCTGTGACAAGTCTTTACTGGTACATATAATCTGATGGAAGAACTACAATATATCTCTATATGAATATTCACACACATACTTATATAAAATTAATTGTAATTTACATATATATGCCTATGTAGAAGACACAGGTATATAAATGTGAAAATATAAGAGACCATCTCCACAAATGTTCCCCTCCCCAGTTACCTCCACATGTTTTACAACGACTTTTGTGGACTGTTTACCGTTAATTTATTATTACATTGTCAACGCATCCCTGAACTGTAGTGGAAGTACATAGCCAGGCATCTCTATTTCAACTGAGATACATTGTTACAAGAACATCTTTTACCGCATCTGGATACAGAGCCGACACGGAATGCATCTGATGGAGGACTGCACAAGAGGGCACAGTATGCTGGCAAACAAGGGGTAGGGACCCCTGAGATGCTTCTAACACAAATTGGGCATCATTTGAGTGCAGAGGGAGTAGGGGAGATCTTTTTATGTGATTTTATTCTTAATTATTTATCTAATACTACACTTGGTATACCCTTCTGTTTCTTTCCTTTTGTTCTGTTGTTGTGCTCTATATTTTAAATTGGACAATGAAAATAATGTCTTATTTGTGTCATTAAAACATTCATTGTGTAGGAAAAAAAAAGTCTGACTCTTTTTTTAGATTATAATCTTCTTGGGAGAGATGCTATGGAGATGTGTGTTGAGCATATTACCATAGCAATGGATACATACAATGCCATATGCTCTAAAAATTAGTGATGTGGTGGGATTAACACATTAGCATGCTGGTGATGCCCTCCCTTACACAACTGCAGCAGTTCCACAGCACTGAAGTGTGAACACCTCTTCTATGCTTCCCCACTTGCCAGCTTGAAATGGGTCCAACAGGTTGTGTTAAGGAAGTCAAGCAAAATGAATTAGGATAAGAGTTACAAAAACAGGGAGGCAAAAGGCAGGAGAGAAACCAGTTGATGAGCAAGGGTGTGATGCTGCCAGGAGAATTGTTCTTGAGGATAGGTGTCACTATGGCATGGAGGTACCCCCCCCCCCAAAAAAAAATATATTTTCTTCTCTGCTTCCCTCATTGCACCCATGTCAATATGCCGCAACCATCTCCTCCTTCTACTCACGCCCTGGGAGACCACCTGGTAAATCTGTGCAGTGGGCGGCATGCTTACATCTGCCACCCGATTCCTGCACTGCCCTGTGAGGACCTATTTTAATTCAAGATAATGGCAGTGCCCTTTTGAGGACCTTCAGGAGGAGGGGAACAGGGGAGGATAAGAGGCTGTAAACAAGGGGGATATATTCCTGGATGGATTTTACCTTGGTTGTGAAGAAATTAGCAAAATCTTGCCGATGTGTAGCATTTGGGAGGGAGGCAGATGGAGGGTACAGGAGGGAGTGAGTGGAAGAGAAGAGACTGTGGGGGTTGGATTTATGTATGTTAGTGTGTGGTGAAAAGTATTGTTTTTTTTTAGCCAGGGACAGAGCAGACTTAAAGCAGTAAAGGAGGAATTTGTAGTGGAGAAAGTCAGACAATGAGCCCGATTTTTCCAGAGTCATTCAGCTGAACAGGTACAGGAGCAGAGGAATCTGGTGTTTTTATTAAGCTATGGCTATGAATTGGATTTACAGGAGATGTGGAGAGACAGAGGTGTATATATATGTTCAAAGAGGAAGATAGGGCAGAGTTGTAGGTTTTGACAAGTCTGTTAGTGTCAGTAGGAATGGATGACAGTCCAGTAGCCAGGGAGGACTGGAGAGCAGTGAGACTGAGTGATTTGAATTTACATGTGAAGAGAGGAGAAGAGGCAGGGATTGCCGAAGAAGTATGTTAGTGCTGAATGTTACAAGGTGGTGATCGGATAGTAGAAAAGAGGAGATATTAAAATTAGAAAGTACACAGCCTCTAACGAACACGAGGTCTAAGAAATGGCCATCCTTGTGAGTACTAACAGCTGTCCTCTGGTGTAGTCCAAACACAAATGTTAGAGAGAGAGAAAGCAGATTGCCCAGGAGAAAGAGAGTTCATCTACATGGCAGTTGAAGTCCCCCAAAAGGGAGAGTGTGTCTGATGACAGGAAAAAAGGAAAGCCACGATTCAGGCAGAAAGAAGGTGGTACCATGTTAGCCAACAGAGTAGGTGGGATTCAGTTTACTTTTGTAGCAAAAAACTCACAAGAGTGATATAAAGGTGATGACCTTTTAATGGCTGAGGACATGGAAAGTGCAAGCTTCTTCAGGAATGGGTTATCAAATTAAGCTGGAATAGCATTGTACCGTCTATCTTAATGTATGATCACCTGATGTTCCCGTTATGGTTATCTATCTATCCACTTAATTACTGCACTTACTATACCCACCATATAAAATGTAAAGTGCTAAGTACACCTGTTGGTGCTATATAAATAAAAATATACATATGACATACATTTGAAGAAAATTACACAGTGGGGGGACAATTAACTTAGTAAACATCCAGTCTGCATAGATATGAAATTATATGTTTAGGGTTAGAGCAAAAGGAAATTTGATGTACATGTGAAGTTAGGTGGGCAATAGATAACCACAACATGTAGACAGACAGGAACAAAAATACTGACAGTATGTGACTCAAAAGAGGAGAAGCAGAGTGGTTTGTAATGGCAGTGTTTAGAGAGTACAAGTCCCATGCCACTCCCACTTCCTGTTTGGAATGGAGTGTGAAAGGAGAGACCGCAATAGGAGATTGCTGCCTCTAAACGAGTCCAATTGAGACATTCAAGTTTCAGTTAGCATTAGTAACTGTAAAGAGTGGGAAAGAAAGAGATCACACACAGTGTTATATTTGTTAATAAGAGATCACGCATTCCAGAGAACACAGGGAAAAGGACCACACTGTGGTTGAAGACAGAATGGTGATTGTGTTTGAACTGTTCCTATATTTTCACTGGAGGTAGAAGGTGTGCAAAAGGAAATGGGGCCAGGGTTTGGTGAAATAGCTCCAGCTGCAAATAGCAGAAGAAGAGAGAGAGAGACAGAAGAGAAGATAATATCTTGTTTGTATGGGGTTTCCTGTTTGTGTAAGGTGGGAGGTATACAGAAAAGGAGAAAAATGAGGCGTTGTGTAGAGGTGAGTGTGGATGAGAGAAGTGAAGGAGAAATAGGAACAGACTGGGGAGAAGAGGACGGAAAGCAGAAAGACCTACATTATAGTGAGGAGTACAGCTGTAGCAATAAAGAATAGGAGGCATTTTAGTTGAGCATCTCTAAACACCACTTTGCACATTTCTGTCATTAAGGGACCCTGTTGAGAAGAGCAGCAGAGTACTTCTCAGCTCTAATGCAGCTGTGCAGGCAAAGTCATGTGACATCACTGTACATAAGAGCACAACTGGTTCTCTGGACCAACAGTGCGTTCAAAATACTAGCGACAGATCTGCTTATTGACTGCTGTGATAGAAAGGGAGGTCTGTGCTGGGCTACAAGCCCCAAGCCTTAATTTAGTCTCATGCTAGAAGAAAATGACATGCAGCTCCTGTTTGGTTTTAGGGTGTAGGGCTCAGTTCTATTTCTAATGTTTAGAATTATGTGAAAATTACATTTTGTTGAAGCCCAGCAAGTGTCACTTTCTGTCATAGCAGTCAATAAGAAATTGTGTTTCTATTGTTTAGAACCCTGTGATCCTGAGGCTTTATTCCAGGACATTGTATTGTCCCAAGGAAGGTGAATACCCAGGGTGCAGGACACACATTTGAAATCTGGGACTGTTCTGTGCTTAAAGGGAAATTCAAACATGAATAAGTATGTTTTAAAGTAACAGTAAGATTGTATTATGAATACACACACACACACACAAAACTGAATGTATAATGTTGAAGAATGTATCATGTAGGACTTATTATAACCATACCTGGGAACTCTCCGGTTTTGCCCCGGAGACTCCGGATTTCAAATTGAATTACCGGGTCTCCGGGGCAATGTGCAAATCACTGGGTGGGCAGAGTTTAAGTAGAAACTCTGCCCACTTGTGCTCCATCCCACCGGTTCCTCCCACTCCCCGCCCACTTACCTCCATTTTGCAGGGGGTTTTGTTTTGTCCCGCCCCCTGCGACTAAACACCGCCTCTTTTATGACACGAATCGCGTCATTTTCCTCCCGGGTCGGCACTAACAGGGTTACCCTCCGAGTAGCTCTGTTTCAAAAGTTCCCAGGTATGATTATAACAGAGTGGCTTCAAAGGAATAAATAATCTTACCTGCATGTATGCATGGTTGTTTGGTTTCACACTCTCGTTTACTGGGGTTGGACATTCACCTTCACATCGATAAGCATTGTACTTCTTTGGGTGAATAATCCAGATGTCCCAGCCAATCTGTTTAAAATCCACAAAGAAGTCAACTCTCCTGCAAAGCGTCCTTGATCTTTCAGCAGAGGGAACATGCTTCATACCCATAATGCGTTCCTTGATAATATGACTTCTTCTGTGTCTCCTTGAATTTGAGATAGTTTGCATAACTGGCATCATTGCCAAGTATTTAGAGTGTGCAGCATCTTGTAACAGAGTGGCAGTCACCGAAAGTTTTTCCTTTGAAAGGTTGGAATATACAAACATTAGTACTTGCTGGTCTGTTGACTTATGTTCCTGATATCTGCTTTCTGCACTCTCTGCCCGTGGCAACTTTTTTGGCTGCTTTAAATGAAATTGAACGTTCGTTTTTAGACTTTCAGCTCTCTCAAACCATTTGTGAACTATCTCTGTGGCTTCCAACATCAAACAAGCTTCTGAAGACCTTGACCGAAAGGTACCTGTAAATGAACCAAGATACGCATAGTTTTGGCAAAATCCATTAATCTCTTGGCATGTTGAGGGCTGGTGAAAAACATCTGCTGTAACCTCTGTCCCAACAGCAATCAAGCCTTTAAATGCAGGAAGCCCAAATCTGATTTCAGCAAGAAGAAGCTCTTCCTCTCGATTTAGGGATGAGAAGTCAAACGCAAGTGTCAACCGGCTACCTCCCAGATCAAAACCTCAAAGGAAACATAACATAAAATGTATTGTTAAATGCAAAACATCAAAATTATAAAATGTTTTCATACACTAATTATTGTAACTATAATATTAAAGGGAAACAAACAATAAAGAATACACATATTAAAACTCAGTGTTTTAAAGGTTTATCATCCTTGCATCCAACTCTGGAAGTAGCTATAAACATTCAAACCAAATTGTGCAGGTCCACCCCAACTACTTGTCCCATCTCCTGCATGAGCTGCAAGTGTCAGTCTTATTTTTATTGGCTGTGCAGATAGGTGTTACATTGCCATAGCCAATAGGAGCAGACAGTTGCCTCTATGTTGTTTAATTCAGATGTTGTAACAGTTCAAAACTGTTATACCGTCTTGAAACAGAGATCCAGGGACTTTAATTCACATTCTACGGAGAATGTTTGTCAGTAAACTCACGTCTCCCATAGAATACAACAGAATAACCATCTAAAATCTGGTCGCTAGAGGGCACTGTTAACACAAAATAGTCTGGAAAGAAGCATCTCACAACAGTGGGGGTACCATCATTTTATTCAGCAGGAGGAAAAAGTTTACTGGCTTTACTGCTCCAGATTAGATAGATAGATAGACAGATATTATTCATTAATATTAGTTACACTTTAAAGGAAATTAGTCACTAATAAAGTGTTGTGATTTAGTTGTAAGTTAAGTAGTATTGTTGGCTCTAATTCAGTAAGTGGTGTAATTCGGGAGCAAACCAAGCCCATCATATGGGACAAAGGAAAATTAGCTAAATGCCCATTAGTTTCAATGGTGTTTAACCCCTGGAATGCTAGATAATTCACAGATGCCTAACAAAGCAATGCATTGGAGACGTATCTAGCATTCAAGATTTGACCCTTTGAATGGCAGAGAAGTATCCAACGCATCACAATGCAATGGGTTAGATGCCGCTCTGTGACTGAAGGAGTTAAAAAAAACAATTTCAGGCAAATTAAATGTTCATTTCTAATCTATGGTGCACTTGGTTTGTCCAGAATTGTACCACTTTAGCTTGCAGAATTAACCCTTTGAGTGCCAGAGTGGTAAGGAATGCATTGAAAAGCAATGTATTCCGTACTGCTCTGGCACTCAAAGGGTTAAGACTTCTGACCCATATTTATAAAATCTGGAGTTATTCTGAAGTAACCCAAATGCCCCATAGGAGACAAATAAAAATTAATGTTAAAGGGACAGTTTCACTTATTATGCAATGTAATATATATTGTAAGATTAATTCTCCTGTGTAAACTGGGCTACTCCCAGGGCAGTGGTGATTTATTTAAAATGTATTGCAGCTCAAACTTGAATTTTTTAGGTGTAGTATATTAATGGTCTGAAAGTTTACAGCGGTGCTGTTGCTACACCATCCCATAGACAGCTCTGGTCAGTTTATCAGAAATCTCCACAGGATGGTGTAACAACAGTGCCACTCTACAATTTCAGGCCATTGAGATATTGAGCTTAAAAAATTCAAGTTTGAGTTGGAATAACTTTTGAATCAAAATCCTCTCAGCACTGGGAGTGACCTTGTTTTACTTTGGAGGATAAACCCTATAATATATATTTATTTGCATAGTAAGTGTTTATATCTCTTTAAATTAAATTGTGTTTTTAACCCCTTGAATGCTAGAGAGTTTCTAGTGCACTGAGACTCAATTCCCTGGACACCCCTATAGCCGTCAAGTGGTTAAAAACACAGTAATATCATTTAGATTTTTTTTTTGTTTAATTAAGCTATAGTCTATTTTTTGGCTCATTTTGAACCTCTTTTAGGTAATCATGTGACTTTTTCCCGTCAACAGTCTGGTGATTCACTACAGCACAGGCTTCATCAAAGAACACCATTGTCACTCACCGTCAATGGATAACTACATCTAAAAGAAAGGCTTTAGTTTGTGATTACTATTATTGTTTATTAATCAAACATATGTCACAGCTCCCTACACTGTAGTAACCAACATTAAACACAGTACAGCAGATATACTAAGAATAACTGAAATAATTGTAGAGAGAACCAGCTGCTCCATAGGGTACAAATAAAATCACCACTGATTTAAATTGTTCTTTTAACCCCTTGAATGTTAGAGAGGTCTCAAATGCACTGAGAAGCAACGCATTAGAGACCTCTTTAAATTTCAAGGGTTTTAAAGCACCATTTAAACCAACGGGACTTATTAAATGTTAATTTGTCTTCCATGGTTCAGTTGGTTTGATCCAGAATCATTCCATTTGTCCTTAGTACATCGTCCTCAGTAACGCAAGAAAATGCCATGTGACAATGTTCTAACAGTGTTTTGACTGGGGCACAACTTCTCTTGTATCTGAAACACAGCAGTACAGCAATCTAACAGGAAATGGAGAGAACAAAGTCAAGTTCCTTCCTCCAGACTGCTGCAACACAGCACATGCTGGAATGTGATATTTTTGAGCTACAACAGCTACAATATGCTCTTTCATATAAAACACTGAGGCTGATGTACTAAGAAAGTAAATGTGACAGTTGTTAAACATGAACTTATGCTGTTTTTTTGTTGTTTTTTTTTGGTAACCATAACCCTTTGGGAACCAAGCTGTATGCAACTCATTGCAAAAAGATTTGTTGCACACCCCTCCAGTCCTTAAGGGGTTATTGTAAATATTGGCTGTATGTATGCGATAACTAGGAGTACCAGAAGTCAGCGTGATCTGCATTACTGTTTTACATATTAACAATTTCCTTCTCTGAAGCACTCCACAAATAGTAACCACAAGATGTTCACGTAGACAAAAGGGGCCTGGATACTTATTTAAAAGAGCATAACATAGAGGGCTATGTACGTTAGTATTGGGATTAATATTTAGTTAGGGCTTGTTGATCCAGGGAGAAATCTCTTCTTTTGGATCAACGAAGGTAAACAGGAATAGGAAAAGGGTTGAACTAGATGGACGCAAGTCTTTTTTCAACCTAAATTACTATGTTACTATGTTAAAGTGAAACAAGCCAACTGCAACGTAGGGAATAAATAGCCTGTATTGCAAAGTAATGTGTTGGAGCCCTTTTTATCATTTAAGGAGTTAAAAGTCCAGTTTAAATCAATGTGAATTTGGTTAATTTTATTTGTCCTCTGTGGAGCAGTTAGTTTCCACCAGAACTGCACCACTTTAATTCCAGACATCAGCCTTAATGTACAGGACAGTAACGCAATGCGTTGGAGATCTCACTAGCATCCAAGGGGTTAAATAGAATGTGGGTGTGGCCAGCACAGCTGAGGCTCCCCTCAAAATTTGGAGCTCTAGGGAAGTGCCTAGTCTGCCTTTGAAATCCAGCCCTGTTGGGGGTGAAAGTTCCCCTTTTAATTTCAGCCAGTTTTCCCTATTCCAGCTGACATTTTTTCCTCTAGGTCATGATCAAAATCCAAGTCCATTGATGGAAAATGTAAGGAGCAGAAAGAGCTGAGAGGGCTGGGTGGGGTTTGAGCAGCTGGCATCATGAGAGTAAGATAAATTGAGAGTAAAGATTCTGCTGATTGCCATAGCAACACACGAAGCATGTTAGACTGTTTTGTAAAATGTGTATGTGCCTAAGAGATGTGGAGACAAATATATTAGTACAAATCGTTTTTTTCCCCGTACATTGGATACCTCTCTGGCACTCAAGTGGTTAACATACTACTGAACTTATCTCAGTCTTGTCCTAGAATGCACTGCACCTTTAACACCTTGGATGATAGCAGGGGTCAAGCATTGCTTCCTAATACATTAGAAGCTTCTCTAAAATCCAAAGGGCTGCTAATCTTAACTGAAGCACAGTAATTGAGAGGATCATTCTTGGTCACTTCAGGTACCTGGTCATGTACTTATCCCCTACCTCCTGCTGCTTTTATCAAGTACATCTTATTTGTAGTGATGGTTGGGGGTACAAGATTTGACTAATTTGATTTAGACAGGGTGCAAATTTATGCTTCCAGGGGCTGTCTTGGCACTTCCTTATTTTGCAGTTGTAAAGAGTGTCAAAGACTTTTTAACGACCTGTAACAAAGGAGCAGCATTAATCCTAACTGAAGGGACAATAAATTGTTCAGGATTTTTAACATTAGTGAATTGTGATTTTGTATAGATATATAAATCAAATTCCTCTCTAAATAATCATAAAAGCTTTCAATGCCTTTCGATAAGGATTATGGACTGATATTATTTATTTTGAAAGTATTTTACCAGAGAGAAAACAAAGAGGGGAATGTACAAATTCACTTTGCAGCCCCATTGACTGCTCCTTAGGATATGTATTGCTGCATATGAGCATTCTAGTGCCCACTGGAGAATAAACTCCACCATCTTTAGGATTTTAATACCAGCCATCTCGACACAATTATACACTAAAAGAATAGAAGTGTATATAGCTATTTCATCCAGCCAGGATGATGATCCTGTACCTTTAATATCTGCTGTAACCTCAGCACAGCAGAGTATTACTCCATAACATGCCACCAGTAATGCATTACACCATAACAGAATGAGGTGACCTGTTGCATTTCTTTTTAGACTTTCTTCCCCCATTACGGTCCTTCTTATATATGTTAGTAAATGAGAAAGGTGTGTATAACTCTCAGAAGCATATATGTACTAATATTTAACATTAAATAAAAACTTTGGAAGGACAAACAATATGATTATGAAAAAATTTAGTTAAAAGTGTAAGTATACAGATTTTTTTAGCTACAATGAGGAAATGTATAATGTGATTCTGCTCTCAGTCAAACCCTGGAATAGATTTTTTTGTCCTTACTCCTGCCTAACATCAATGAATCAAGATACATGCACCAGAATTACTCCACTTAATGCTGCTGGCACCAAGTAGAGGACATTGGGGCAGACTGTGGGCATTTTGGAATATTCCTGTTTGCTACACTTTGCTTAACACCTTAAAGGGATAGTAATACTTCATTTTAACTTTATTTTATTTTGTAGGCATTAAAAAAACATGAAGAATGATATAAGTCTTATCTCTGAAACCTTTATGGTTTAAGAGATATTCACAAACAAAGTATCCCCCCCCTGTTCAACCAGATAAGAAGGGAGATGCCCAGGTAGACTGCAGAGAGGGACAATCTTCAATTAAGATAATGGAAAAAGCTGAAAAACTTTTCAAGGGGGGAAGGGCTTTCATTGTTTTCATACAAAGAAAATTGTCCCCTTCTGTTATCTGTACTGTCATACAACCTGATCCACATCTGAGAAGAGATGTCTTACACTAGGAAAAAGGGGCGGGGAGGGGAACTTTGCTTGTGAATATCTCATAAACCATAAAGGTTTGAGAGATAAGACTTATATCATTCTTCATGTTTTTTTAATGCCTACAAAATAAAATAAAGTTAAAACGAAGTGTTACTATCCCTTTAAGTCCCAAAAAAAGTATCCTGTAAAAAAACACTTAATGCGCTTAATCCTTTCTCTCAAACCGTTATGGTTTGAGAGAAATAAGAAAATAAAGTCCGTCGTTCTCTCCCCTTTCTGCCTGACTAGCTGTAAAGCTGTCAGAGGCAGAATCCGGTCGCCCGACTGTACGTGGCTCTTCAGGAGCGCTGACATTGGGATATCTAACTATAATTACTTCATCAGTATGGTCTACAATGTGTGCCTGGCTTGCAAGCACAAGTTGTAGACCATTCGGATGAAGTAATTATATTTAGATATCTCGATGACAGCGCTCCTGAAGAGCCGCCGCCTGGTCCCGGGAGGAGGATCTCATGACGTCCGCTGTACAGCGGACGCATGAGAATGGGGAGGGAACAGAGGTCTTTATTTTCTTAGATCTCTCAAACCATAATGGTTTGAGAGAGAGGATTAAGTGCATTAATTTTTTTTTATTGCAGCTACCATTTAGAAGATACTTCTTTTTTTGGGACATTACAATCCCTTTAAGGAACATAAGGGGATGTGCAACACATTTTGAAGCAATGCGTTGCATACCCCTCTGGCACACAAAGGGTCAGATTCATAAAGTGACTTACATGTGAGCAAATAAGTAATGAATTCAAATCTTCAAAATTGTAATTACAGTCTAAAGGAGGTCTAAGTGATTAGTAAGTGACTAAAGGAATAGTAACTGCCCTGTGGTAAAAAAATGAGTAATTCTTGCACAAACCAACTGGCCTATAGGGAAGAAATAACAATGCATTTTACTTTACATATGGATTTCTAGCCCACTTAACCCTTTGAGTACCAGAGATGTATACAGTGCATGAATACCTTTCTGGCACTCGAAGGGTTACTGCTAGAAGCTTCACCAATGTGATGGAAACATGTAGAGCATTCAATGGGTTAAAAAGTCCCACTCAAAATGAATGTGAATTTGAGAGATTTTTTGTCCCCTGTGGTCATTTGTACTCTTTTGAAAATAAGTGAAATATCTCTAACATAGGGCTAGTTTACAAATCTTATCCCTGATTTGATATCACCAATTACTACTGAAGTCTATGAAGAATATGTTAGATAAAACCAGTGATAAAAGTATCAAATGCAGTGGAATATGGCCCCTATTAAATGTCAGCACATAAGATCAGTAGAAGTGACAGGCTCGTATTAAGCTTAATCTAAGGATAATACAGCCGGGTCTATTCTGAATGGAGTGTGCTAGATGTGGATTGTAGAGCTTCTAGATTTCAATAGGGCCGTCTGACTGAGGCCTCCTTCCACTGTCTCTTAGTTTGAAAGAGAACAAAGGGGGAGAGGAACATTAGGAGGCTCAAGCTTAGCAAAGGCCTGCTAAGGAAGGCTCATTTCAGACTTGAGCAAGAAAAGGATGTGTATTAGGGTGTGTATTAGGGCTATACATTAGGGCTGTTCAAAAGTGTGTCTGGCTCAGAGATTTAACAAGTGTAGCAATGGCTGTCAGTGACATCAAAAGAAAAGATGGATAATGAATAACACAAATTTGTAACCAATCTGTTCATTAACAAGTCAGGATTAAAAACATTTTGAAGTTAATCCTGGATTTCACTACAATACATATAAAATATTAAAGCTCTGAGTGCAGACGTCCGAATTGTGCAGCCCTCAGACACTAAAATTGTACACTTTTTTAAAATAAAAATATGATGGGTGACTTTTCCTGCTAAGAAAGGCAACTGTACTCTCACTGTTGGGAGATGTTTTATTTACCTGTTATCACAACTCTTTTTTTTTTCTTTTACAGTAAATAACAGTTTTCTGTTTTGCTCAACAGGTGATGCTGTTCTTATTGCTTACTATGGAGATC
This sequence comes from Rhinophrynus dorsalis, assembly GCA_037306005.1. Taxonomy (NCBI): domain Eukaryota; kingdom Metazoa; phylum Chordata; class Amphibia; order Anura; family Rhinophrynidae; genus Rhinophrynus; species Rhinophrynus dorsalis. The sequence continues at coordinate 103,297,240 of CM074724.1, forward strand.
TGCAGTCTGTGACTTAGTCTTCCCATAAAGTACATTAGAAAAAAAGATTCCTTTTGAACACTAAGAGGAAATTCTACTAACAGTTTGATTAACCCTTTCAATGTCAAAGGGGTAGCATTGGATACCCCAACTGTCACTCAAAGGGTTCCAAATCTCTCTCTTGCACACACACACACTCTCTCTCTCTCTCTCTAAGTTTATTCAAGTATCCTTTGATGGTGTAATGAGGGCTGTCTCAAGCTGGACACCAGGCTGAGTACATTTATTAATATCTTATGGGACATGCACCATGTATAATTAGATATGTATCTGAGGTGTTTCAACATGTTTTCTGTGTGCCACTGCCCATCCTTTGTTCCTATATACATACATATCTAAAAATCTGCTTTTGGTTTACTGTACACCGCTCCCCGATGTCTGCCCCTCCACTTCCAGCGAACCGCAACTGGGCAGTGATTTTGTCCCTCTGGCCACTCCTGGCAATGCTGCAGTGAGATTCACAGAGACGGTGATTCTCAGAGGAGTGGTCATGGGGTGAAGGGCTTCTGACCACCCCTGTCAAAATCGCTGCAGTGATACTGCCATTGGCATCCAGCAGTTTCCAGATCTGCATGGAGCTCCTAATCCAAAGGACATTTGCTAGTATCTATCTATCTATCTATCTATCTATCTATCTATCTATCTATCTATCTATCTATCTATCTATCTATTTATCCATCCATCCATCTATCTATCTGAGTTGTAATTACGTTTTTAATGCAAACATTGCCTGCAGTGGAAAACCCTTTGTGTAACCCAGCAGGAAAAGATTTCCTGCGCCTTTATAGATCTAACAATTAGGAAGCATTCTTATTGTGTCATACATTCCAGCAGTGACATTTTCAGTATTCACAGATATAGCCCAGTAGCAAGATAAACAGCAGCAGTGGGTCTGGTTAGAGATAATGCCATGATGATAATTTGCAACACAACTACTATAACACATTGCTACAATCACATACTGTCATTAACACCAATGGCCATTAACACATTCTGCCCCTAACACTTACCATTGCTACCGTGTAGTGTCTATCACACATCAACACCCTGATTTTCAGTTAATCAGGTGGTATGTCACATGATAAAACCAATAGGTAAACTGTAAAACTAAATTACATATGCAATGTAAGTTGCCAGTTTTGAGTTTTCTGGTGAATTATTTCACTTTCAAATCAGAATCTGTGTTTTCATTTAAACATAAATAAATTGTGACTCTCAGTAAAATTGCTGGGATTTTTCTTACAGTATTTTTTAAGCTTCTATATGCTGTTGTTTGTACACTGTTGTACTCTTGTTTTTGGATTATATAGGTCAATAAAAAATAATTAAAACTCATAACTAAAGCATCATTATAATGAAACTATATTGTTTGTTTCAGTATGTAACATTTCATTAGCACAAGATACACTGAAAAAAATCTAACTGGTCATGTGTACAAAAAGAGAAGGAAAGTTATTCAAAGTACCATAAACTCTTGGGTATAATATGCACAATCTTTCCCCTTGTCACCTTATGTGAAGTGTATATTATACACAAGAGTAAAAAAATATAGTCTGCTCCCCTCCTCCCTCCCTCCACATAAATGTGTTGCCACCTCCCTCTACTCATCCTTTCTGGGGGCCGCAGGGACATCTCTGAAGCACACCAAATGCTTGCATTTGCCACCCACTTCCCATACTGTCCTATGAGGACCTGTGTTAATTAAAGATAATGGTAGTGCCCTATGAGCACCTGAAGGTCCTTGCAGAGCACTACTTTAGTGTCAATGGGCACGGGTCTGCAGGTCCTCCAAGGGCACTACCATTATCTTTAAGTAGCACAGGTCCTCACATGTAATATTACTAGCAATTATTCCCCAATACCTACAGCCCTGACTCAGTGACAAAAGCCTGAATATTAGTAACTATGGCCCATTTTTATAAAAGCAAACTGGAGTTATTCTGAAGTAAACCAACTGCACCAAAATAGACATTAAATTAAATTATGCTTTTAACCCTTTGAATGCTGGAAAGTTGTCTCTAGCATTCAAGGAGTTAAACAGCTATCTTTACATGCATGTGAATTTATTTATATTTTTATTTGTCACCTATGGTACAGTTGATTCACTCCAGAATAACTCCAGTTTGCTTTTATAAATAAGTGCATATGGGGGAGATTTATAAAAACCCTCCTTACTACTTTTTCAAGAACTGTTGTTAAGGCATGGCAAGTGGAGATAACATTAGGTCTGATTTATAGATGATTAAAGGCGTTTTTTCATAAATATGGCATTATTACACTGATGTTAATGCTTGGAATGCTTAAGGACAGCATATACCTGGTGATAAGATTGTGGTGAAAATTCTGTCACAAAATTGACACAAATAGCAAAATTCCTTTGTAAAATGGCTGCGCAACTTGTTACAAATGTCGTTACTCTATTTTACAAAAAAAAATACTACACAGAGTTCAGTCCTCTTTAACTGGTGTTACTGTGTTTATAACTATTGGGCACTCTGTTCCAGCCATTTTAATGCTTATTTTCACTCAGCTCCAATTTTATAAACCTCCCCTATATTGGCATTAAAAAATCTACATAATTAGATTACATCCGAAATATTTACCTATATGCATAAATTGATGCTTTATAAATAAATTATATATTATTCATACTGAACATCTCTTTGTATCAAATTGTGTCACCAATCTTTTGATGGCACATTAAGAATATTTAACTCTTTCATAAAAAAATACATATATTGAAACCATATAGTGACTATTTAATTAGAACTGTCACTTTGTAAAAAACAATGTGTGATTTTGATACAGCATCCAACATTTTTATTTCAAACAGTAGTTTTTCAAGATATTTAGCTTTATGAGTTTGTCAGAGTAAGCAAATTACTTAGTAAAGACTGGCAGGAGGTGGCAGTTGGCAATGAAGAGCAGTGTGGAATGTTTGTATCTGGTATACATATCTGGCAGATAGACCTGTACTAACTGGCAAAAACATAACAATAAATATCTGTTTAATGGGTATAATTCAGGGTCAAGCAAGATTTGGATAAACTATGGAGCAAACCAACTGTACCATGGATGAGAAAAAATTATATATGTATTTAAACTAGGCTTTTAAACCTTTGAATTCTAGAGATATCTCCAATGTAGTGAAATTAATCCACTGGCAGCCTCTCTATTATGCAGGAGATTCACTTTAATGTCCAATTTTAATGATCAATGATCAAATACAGATAGTGAGTTTGATGTACTAAGAAGAACTGGAGCAATTTTGGGCCAAACCATCTGCACCACATATTAAAGCCAGATCTGTCAGGACATAGACTACTGTAAATAATGTTTTAAAAAGGATGATCTAGAGTAAACCTAGCCAATCAAAAGCCTCATTCAAGCTTTGTATTTTAGTCATTAATCATGTTTTGACATTAGACAGCAGACATGAAGCCACAGGGCAGTTATTGATCACTTAGTAATTATTTCCTTAATAAAATATATTTATTTTCTATTTTTTATTTATTATCAATTTCAGCAACCCAATCACATGACTCAGATATAAGCCCTAAAATGTAATGATACTTTCACTGACAGCAAAATAACCATTCTCTATTATCCAAGGGGTTAAATGCATGACCACAGTTAGTAATATTAGCTGCACCTAGACTAAGGTTAACCCTTTGTATGCCAGAGAGCTATCCAACACATTGTGTTGGATACCTCTCTGGCACTCAAAGGATTAAAGACTGTTGTTTGCTCTAAGTTTTCTTTTCATAACAAAGAATAAACTGCGAACAGAGATTACGGACGTTTAAAAAAGTTAAATAAAATGGCTTACTTTTTGCAACCAGGCTCCTGATTATATCAGCCTGAGCACTAGAGGGCACTCCTGACAGAAGGGTAGGTCCAGCATCAATGCTTTGGCTGGATTCCATGCGGTTGAAGTTCTGGTAGAGATTCAGCATGTAGTTGGACAGTGGTGGAGTAGTCTGTTCTTTGGTTTCTGCTGTATTAGTCCTATTGGCAAGCTCTTGAGATCTGTTGGGTAGATGTCTCCTCAGGTAGCTGTTTATCAGGAAGCTGGTCCCTCCATGTATCAGCAGAAAGAGAAAAAAACAGAGAGATACAGGCATTGTGGCTATATGTTTCTGATGATTTTAATGACTACAGCCCAGGAGTCTAGCCTTATATTGCCCTTCCTCCTCTGGCTAATGCATATTCACAACTCAGCACAAAAACAAACTCTCCTAAGCCTATTGGGGACCAGAAAAAAGTAACACCTTCATCTGGGCCAGTTCACTTGACAAATATCAGTGTGGATAAATACATTAGGGGAGGGACTAGAGTTTAATTGACATCTGATACACATTTTCTTTATACAAGGTTTATCTAATTCTCTAAGTATATTAACTGTATTATTTAGGCATATACATATGCATGTACATAGCAATTCACAAATTAGCGATCACAACAACACATTAAACAGATTGATGCTTCAGACTCAATGTCTGAGAGCTCATAACTCTAATTAGACATAGGACAACCTTGTAGCAACAGAATGAAAGCAGTAAGTATGGGCTATACCCCTTTGAGTGCCAGAGGGGTATGCAATGCATTGCAAAGCAATGCGTTCTGTACCCCTCTGACACTCAAAGACATACTCACAAATAAAACTGGAGAAATCTGAACAAACCATAGGAGATAAATTCAAGTACCACCATTGATTTAAATAGGCTTTAAGGCCCCATTAAACCCCTTTAAGAACCAGAAAGGTATCAGGCAATGTAATACAACCATAGTTTTAGATGGTGGGATATAAGTGGAGAAGGCATCTACTTCCAGTGACTCGCATGGTTTTTACTAGGGGAAGGAAACATGTACCAAGCAGGGAAAATATATCCATCCCTGATAAAATCCATTTTGGTGAAATAAAGTGGACCCAACACCCAATGATCTATTTAGTTAATTTTAAAGACAAGTAAAAACTGCCTATATTGTGATAAACATGTTTTATAATAGAAATAGTTTTTGAGAAAATACCCTGTGCTCGGCCAGTAATACCACACACTATGCTATGAGTGACTCTAGGCAGAGCCCATGCATAGGAGACATTTCTAATAGCATAGTGAATGGTAAATTTAGCTTCATACAACTAATTATCACACTGTATAGGGAATCAGCATAGAGTGCCTCTGTACCACGAAAACATAAAGGTTGATTTACCTAAAAACTATTTATTTTACAGAAAATGTTTAGTACAATATATAGGCAGCTTTGAAAACTTTGAGTGCCAGATGGGTATGCAATGCATTGCAAAGCAATGCGTTGAGCAACCCTCTGGCACTCAAAGGGTTAATAGCTGTAGAACGAACTAAACTTGTTTTACAGTGACAGCCCCACTTCAATTAGTTTTATAAACATGCAGAGGCAGAGTCTGGTGTCACTAAGGTAAGCACTGACGCTTGTGGTCACCATTACCTCATTTGTGGAGATGCACTTGGCACTTCAGATGGGTGGCCCTGCTCCCCTGTATTGACAAGTCCGCTGTAGAAGTCTGGAATTTCTCAGTCCCTGAGGTGAGAATAACACTTTAGTAATCTGCAAGCGTCGATAAAGATTTGGCCAGTAAAGTGGCAGCAACCCCACCCCGTCCACACCTTTCACAGCGCTGAATAATTAATATTTATCAAAAAGCCTCAGTTTATTTGATAACTGTTCAGCAAGATTTTTTTCTAAACCTTGAAAACAGATCATATATTGGTGAATGTGCTCTTGGGGTCAGATTGTGTGGATGCAAGAAATTACATAGGTAATCTGACTGTAACATTGGAGAAGCCATATACCAATTTTACACCTGTGACTGCCAGAGAGAGGTATTCAGTGCATTGTAATACAACACGTTACATACCTATCTGGCTCTCAGAGAATTTCTAGCATATGAGGGGAATAATGAAGGATTGATAAGGTTTCGCACAGGGCTGGTAAATTGTTGGCCGCTCAGCTGTTGTTAACTACAACTCCCATTATCCTTAATCAGCTGTTGTCCAGTTGGGGATGATGGGAGTTGTAGTCCCCAACAGCTGGAGATGAATCAGCTGATTCCTGGCTTAGCCTCCCCAAAATAAACATCCATAGCTGCACAATTAGGTCCACATGCGCAACAACAAGAGTGGAGCAAATATGTTCCCAACCAATAGCACACTATGGAACAAATAGAAAAAATCCTAGTGAAGCTGATATCTAAGGACTGGAGTATTTCTGGAACAAATTAACTGCACCATAGGGGTCAAATTAAAATAATATTGATTTACATGAGGCTTTTAGTCCATTGATTGCCAGGGAGTTCTTTAAGGCATTGTGAAGCAATTCTTTGGAGACCCCTCTGGCAATCAAGGAGTTAAAAAACATTTTAAATCAAAGGGAACATGGTGAATTTTTATTTGTCCCCTATGGTACAGTTTATTTTTTCCATAATTTACTCCTGTTCTTATAGTACCAGACTCTTTGATTACTAAATAGGTCTTCAGCTCACTGACACATCTCTTGCATGCAAAGGGTTTAAAGCACCATGCCCATGTGCAGCAGACCTCTTCTCTGATCTCAGGGATGGATGTAGTTTTCACCCTTTGAGAGCTAGAGTCTTGCTCAAAGCCTCTGGTACTCAAAAGGTTAAAATGAAAAATATATATCTGCTATATGCAGGAGCCTGCAAACATTGCAATTCATGTGCAAAAGGTCAGAGTGACAGCTGGAGGGGCAGGTACAAGAATAGTGTCATCCACAGATGATTGACTGCATATCTCCCAAGTGTCCCTCTTTAAGACCCAAATCCCTCTGTCCGTTTTCCTCACCCTGGTGTCCCTCTTTTTAGGAGATCAACTGCGTGGTGTGTATATAACTTTATCACATTGCTCTACAACAACACTCATATTAATGTTTGTTTAAAATTAAGTTTATGTGTTTATAAATTAGTTTGTATAAATAAAATAGTTTGGTCCTACTCTAAATCTTTTATTCAGTTACTAGTCGAACAGCCCGTTATACGGGCCACAGCGCCACTGCCACCCGGTCGCAGGGCAGTCATGCGCAGTGGAGACTGCCCGCGCCGCAGCTCTGTATCAGCCGCGGCGCGGGCAGTCTCCACTGCGCATGTCGCAGCGTTACACACGAATTAGCGAATTATTATATAGGATGTTCAGCCACACCCCCAGCAACACCACCTAAAACAATACTGTCCCTTTTAAGGTATTTGAAATGTTGGGAGGTATGCTGGCTCATGTCCCTTGCTCCTGTCTAAGAGAATGGCCATCATCATGAGAATGACAATGGAAGGATGTCCTGTGTAGTTGTCTAGTCAGCGCCCCCATAGGTGATGGTACAGACATACAATGCTGCAACTGCCCAGCGATTGTCAGAAGAGATAAAGTTGTAGCATACTGTTCCTGTGAATGACTGCTGCTGGCAATGATCATTTTTTCATTTGTGACACAGGGCACTAGTCACAGGGACTATACAGTCCCATATGTAACATAGGCCAGAGGTAGCTGGCCATTATGGTTTCTGACCAGTTTTTTTTTTTTTACTTTTACTGCAACAAATTTACCTCCAATCTCAAAAAACATCAAGGTCACTTTTAAAACACTTCAGACCATAAGTACAAAGAGAAAAGTGGATCCATTATGGGAGAGACCAGATGTACCACAGGTAATAAATAAAAATACCCAACGATTTAAACATTTGATTGCCCTCTCTGGTACTCAAAGGGTTAAATTGGGTTTATAACCTCTTGAATTCTAGAGAAATCTCCATAGCATTACCCATTTAAATCAATGGGAATGTTCATTTGCTCCTTAAGGTGCAGCTGGTTTGACCATGATTGCTCACATGGGCGTAAGATCCCAAACATTCTTGGTGTGTTGGGGGTATAGGTGTTTTAAGACTCATTGGGGAGATTCAGTAAGAGGTGATAAATTGGAGTTAACTTCTCCAGTGATATCTCAATTCCTATGTTATTCTATGGAGCCAATGCACTAAGATTTCTCCAGCTTTGGAGATGTTAGTGAAGAGGCTCCATAGAATAACATAGGAACTGGATAAGTGATAAATTGGAGTTATCTCCACTTTATCACCGCTTAGTGAATCTCCCCCATCAAGTCTCTGAGTGAGTACAGAGAGAACCATCCCATTGCAAGAGAAGTTTGGGTAGGGAGACGGGCTCCATTTTTTTTTTTCTTCAAAAAATGTGCATGTTCTTCCTTTTCCCCTTTAAACCATTACGTGCCAGAGGGGTACGCAATTCATTGTGAAACAATGTGTTGTGTACCCATCTGGCACTCAAAGGGTTAAAGATAAGAGGAGTTAGAAATATGTTTTTAAGCAATGCAATGCACACTACTCTGATCCTTAAAGGGGTATATGATATTTTGCTTATATATTTATACCACCCTTTAAATGCCAAAGGGACGAGAAACACATTGTAAATCAATGTATTGCTCACACATGTGACTCTCAAAGAGTTAATATACACTGGGGACCATACCAGCCTTATTTCACTGTCTGCTAGTAGTCACAGAACCACACGTACACTGTCTGACATCCCAGTTTTGTTCCACTGCCCACTGGTAGTCATAGACTCACATATACATTGTGTGCTACCCCAGTCTTGTTCGGCTGTTGGTCACAGACCCACACATATACATTGTCAGATACCCCAGCCTTATTCCACTGGTAGTCATAGAACCACACATACACTGTCTGACACACCAGCCTTGTTCCACTGTTCACTGGTAGCCACATAACTGCACATACACTCTCTGGCAACAAATTCTTGTTGCACTGTCCACATAGCCACAGAACCACACATTCACTGTCAGATAACCCAGCCTTGGTGTAATGTCCACAGTTCACTGATAGCATTAGAGTCACACATTCATTGTCTGACAACCCAGCCTTGTTCCACTAGTAGGCACAGAACCACATATATACTGTCTGACACCCCAGCCTTGTTCCACTGGTAGTAAAAGAGACGCATATACACTGTCTGACACCCCATCCACTGGTGGGCACAGACCAAACATATGCTGTTTGGCACCCAAACCTTGTTCCACTGGTAATAATAGAATCACATATTCTCTGTCTGACACCCCAGCCTTGTTCCACTGGTAGGCACATACCTCACATATACTGTCAGACACCCAAACCTTGTTCCTCTTGTAGTAATAGAATCACATATACTCTGACACCCCAGCCTTGTTCCACCGGTAGTAACAGAACCACACATACATCTTCTAAAAACACAGCTTTGTTCCACTGGTACTAACAGAACCATACATACATTGTCTGATATCCCAGCCTTGTACTATTGGTAGTAACAGAACGTTACATACACTGTCAATTAACCCAGTCTTAGTGTAATGTCCACAGTCCACTGATAGCCTTATAACCACACATTCATTGTCTGACACCCCAGCCTTGTTCCAATAGTAGCCACAGAACCACACATATACTGTCTGACACCCCAGCCTTGTTTCACGGGTAGCAAAAGAGCCACATATACACTGTCTGACACCCCATCCTTGTTCCACTGGTAGGCACAGACCAAACATATGCTGTCTGGCACTCAAACCTTGTTCCACTGGTAATAATAGAATCACATATACTCTGTCTGACACCCCAGCCTTGTTCCACTGGCAGTAACAGAACCACACATACATTGTCTAAAACCAGTCTTGTTCCACTGGTACTAACAGAACCATACATACATTGTCTGATATCCCAGCCTTGTACCATTGGTAGTAACATAATCTCACATACACTGTCTGACACTCCAGCCTTGTTCCACTGGTAGACAAAGGACCACACATACAATGTCTTATACTTCAGCTTTGTTCCTCTGGTAGTAATAGAACCACACACAAACACATACACTGTCTGACACCCTAGGCTTGTTACACTGCTAGTAACAGAACCAAGCATATGCTGGCTGACACTCCAAATTTTTTCCACTGCTAGTAACGGGACCACACATATACTGTCTGAGAACAACCTTGTTCCGCTGGTAACCACAGAACCACACATACACTGTCTGCTCCCTAGACTTTTTTCACTGAACCACACATGCACTGGTTGACACCTCATTTGGCGTGAGAACCCATGACTGTGCTTCCATGTTTCTGCATGCTCAGCTTCCTGCTCTCTCTGTCTTTTACCTCACCATGTATGACTCTACCTGCAGGTTTGGGCAACTTTAGCTTGATGCACCTCCCAACAATATTAATCCATTGTTGCTCTCTGTCTTCCACAGTGGTGAACTGTCTTTTGGGATTTAAAATTCTCGATGTATTCCTGCACTCGTTCTGGTAGTGTTGCACAATCCTCTGGTCCTTAACCCCTTATCAACTCATGACATGCCAGGACCCTCACGCTCGTTTGGACACTAAGGACTGCTGACAGTCCTGGCACATCATGGAATTCTGGAATGGCAGCACAGCTGCATGCCACTGTGCCATTCCAGAATGCACTGCCCAGGCTGCCCACCCTGGATCTGGCAGTTATTAAGGGGTTAAAATGTTTAAGATTAATTTTAGGGAGCCAATCAATTATTATGTTCACACATCTTTTGTGCACTCTGACCCTAAAGAGGAGGAATTCTGGAGCAAATCAACTGCACTATAGAGGACAAATATAAATTATTTAGGTATATGCGTACTTAAATACTTTGTACTCAGTGCTAGCCTTTGTAAAAACACACTGTTTCTTCTCTGAGGCTAAAATCTAGTTTTACATATGGTCTGTAGTAACTCCCATTTCTGCTTTTTCCAGGACTCCCATTACAATAGCTGTGTTGACAGGTGTCCCAGACGGTGGTCTCTCAAGGTGAGAGCAGGTGAGCAACCCAGCACTGAAAGTGTTAAAAGAGTTTTTAATGCAGGGCTGTATTGGAATAACAGATGCACCATGGAGCCCTGCCATGGGCTGATTCTCCGGATGTAGGGAGTTTGTAATCAAATTCTTATCACTTCTGTGTCCCCAGTCTGTTCCACCCACTCCCCTCCTGTTTCCCTTCTTTCCCCAGCCTATTCATCAAACTTTTTCTACATTTTATAAGCCTCATCCCTCACAATAAAGCCCCACCCCTTTTTAAGCAAACTGTCTAATTTTTCTCCACCCAGCGGCACCGCAGGACTCTCCCACAAGTCAAACTTCCCAGGTACGTATATGGTCTGCGATATCAGCCTTTCTGAATAGATGCAGTGGGTACTAATATCAGTACATTAATAACATTAACTGTATGCAAACAACCAGATTGTAAGCTTTGGAGCAGGAATTCCACTTCCAGTGTTCATGTTGTTAATCAATTTTAACCCTATATTGGAAAATCCCTCAAATTGTAAAACTCCGCGTACACTTTTAGCACTTTATAAAATACTAGTGTAAAAGCCCATGTACATGGGGCAATGTCCAGGTGATGTTAACCCTTTGAGCGCCAGAGGGTTAAGAGGCCAGTCCTGTTCTGTGTCCTGCTGCCAACGCAGTCATGCACTGTAGAGACTGGCCAAAAGCAGAGAATGCTCCCAGGACAGAACTCCCAGCATTCTGTGCGTTCGGGCAGTCTCTACTGTGCATGACGGCTTCTGACAAACATCCTAGCAAATTATTATATAAGATAATTACTTCTTTTAACAAGTGTAAATTTACTTTTCATTCCTGATCAATATTTACTTATGGGCTTCTTTATTAAGAAAATATACAATGATTTCTGGGATATAGAACCCTTCAAATTAACCCCTTGGATGCTACATGTCTCTTGCCTCTAAGGGGTTAAAGAAGATATTCAAAAACTTTGTGACATTATGCCCCCCCAACCTCTTTATTAACCGTTTAGCCCTTTTGAATACCAGAGTGTTATGCAAGTCATTGTGTAGCATTGCATTATGTACACCCTCTGGCACTCAGAGGGTTAAGGACCAGAAACAATGCATTTCACACTAGTTCTTGAAGGGTTAAGATAAATGTAGCCCTCTGCATTTATATTTATAACATTCTTTGGCATTTTCTCACAAATAAATATTTCAAACTATAATTTTAAGTGAAGAATGACTAAATTAAATATAGGTGGTGGTGATAGCTCTTTCAATACTTCCAAGTAATTATAAAGTGTTAGTTCCACTTTAAATCAATGGGAATATATTCCTTACTAGTGTAAAAGCCAGTGTGCACAGGCCGTGAAGCAGATAGGTAACGGCAGGATGCAGAGCAGGACCGGCCTCTTAACATTACCAGGACCTGCTCTGTGTACTGCCGTTACCTTACTGCTCCACACAATTGTGCCGCCTCACTCAAGTGATGCAATCATGCTCAGTAGAGACTGGCCGAATGGGGGCAGTCCCTACTGTGCATGACTGCATCGTGACAAACTTTCTGGACTTTTATTATATAGGATTAATTCATTAACCCTTTGAGTCTCAGAGGGGCACGCAAAGGGTTATCCAAATTGTGTGTCTTTATAGGATAGTCTATAAAAACATGCATGTTTTTGGCCCAGTTATAGGGATATAACATAATTTAGCTAAATTGTACAGATGTTAAAGGGATAGTAAAACTTAAAATGTAAAAAAATATATGTTGTAGAGTTTATCCCCCTGAGTAAAACAGGAGTACTCTCACTGCTGAGAGATATTTTATTAAAAATAACAGCTCAAACTTGAATTTTTTAGGTGCAATATAACAGAGCCCTGAAATTATACAGTGGCGCTGTTGCTACACCAACCTATGGAGATTTATAGTTCCAGGACCAGAGCTGTCCATAGAATGGAGTAGCAACAGCGCCACTGTACAATTTCAGGCCACTGTGATACTGCACCTAAAAAATTCAGCTTTGAGCTGTAATAACTTTTGAATAAAACACCTTTCAGCAGTGGGAGTACCCTTGTTTTACTCAGAGAGATAAACCCTACAAAATGTATTTTTTTACATATTAAGTATTTCTATCCCTTTAACCTTAGTGCATGATAGTTAAAAATATATAACAATTTCATTTTTTGATCAGTGTTCCTTTAAATGGGACTTTTAACCCTTTGAATGCTAGAGAAGTCTCCTACGCATTGCAAAACAATGCACTTTTAACCTCTCTAGCATTCCAGGGTTTAAAACCCCACTTAAAGTGTTAGCAATGTCTGGATTTTTCGAAGTGTTATAATGTAGATATTAAAACAATAAGTTCAGTGATGTTGCTCCTGTCTCTTAAACTTTTATAGTATGAGAGATATGCGATTATACACTCCCCCGCTCCCTCCCCTTCCACAGACATAAGCCTCTAGCTGACATCATGAGATCCTGGTCCTGGAACCGGCAGGTGGCTGTTCAGCAGAGCCGAAATAGTGTAATGTAAAAAGAAAAACTTCACTGGAACTGTCTACAAAGTGTGCCTGCAAACCAGGCACACTTTGTAGACCGCTCCAATTAAGTATTTTTTTTTTTACATAGTGCTATTTTGGCTCTGCTGAAGAGCCGCCTTGAGTCGCACGATTCAAAAGTCATGCTGAGAGGTTGACAGCTGATGTCTAGGAAAGGTGAGGGAGGGGGGAAGTTTATAATGTTATATCTCTCAAACTATAAAAGTCTGAGAGACAAGAGTAATATCACTGAACGTATTGTTTTACTATCTACAATATAACAGTTTAGAAAAATCCAGACATTACTATCACTTTAAACAATGGGACTTATTTAAAACCTATGGTGCAAATGATTAGCTCAAGAGTTTCTCCTCATTTACTTTGTGCATAAGAACAATTTTGTATATTTATATTGGTTGATACGTGGAATATAAGCACATCTGTAGACTATAATGTCAACTATGCTGACTAGTTATACGTCCTACATTTATTACTATTGTCTAGAAATACTGAATATTTTTCCTTTTAGAGCCAGAAATTATGTAGGCTGGAGCAGACATGAATTATTGTATAAATAACGTACAATAGGCCCTTCTCATCTGGAAAAAATCATAATCAGCTATTTGAAAGAGAGTACAGATAAACGTTTTTAATTATTTCAGGTTTGGACTTCCAGAGTGATATCTATACAGCATCAGATTATGCACAGATAGAATCATATGTGTTACTCTCACACTGTTTTTAGTATTTGAGTTTTCATACCTATTCCTCTGAGTCTATACCAAAGGTCTACCTTCATCTGTGTGTTAAACCCTTGAGGAGCTGAAAAATCTGCAACAAGGAGTTGATAAATGGGAAATACAATCACCTAAAAGTAAGTATTTTGTAGTGAACATTTTAAACTCTTGAAAACTATACCTGGGAACTTTCTAAATGAGCTGGCTCTGAGATATTGTGAATATTAACCCTTAACCCTTTGAGTGCCAGAGTGGTATGCAACGCAATGCATTAGTACCACTCTGGCACTCAAAGGGTTAAAGTTCCCATAATATAGATTCTCTGAGATATGTCCCTGATCTCTGTAATTGAGAGGCGCTCTAACATGTCCTCAAGGAGCCATTAATACACAATTTAAATATATTACTGCATGAACACACACACATAAGACAAGTAGGACTTCTCTCTTTGCCTTTCTGGTACAAGAGGCACCAACTGAAAGACTAAAGAAGCAATTATTTTGAGCAGATATAAGCAGCACTGAACTCTCTCAGCCTGAGAATTTGCCGCTTTACCCTGAGACAATGAGATTTGGGTCACAGCCCTGAGTCTCAACTTAATGAACTAAAAATCGCATTCCATATGTTACATGGTACAACTGTCCTAAAACAGCTCAATCCTATATTATAATTCGCTAAGTATGTTTGTCAGAAGCCATCATGCGCAGTAGAGACGGCTGTGCGTGTTACAGTCACGAGTACTACAGACTGCCCGAACCGGAAGGTGCGCAGAGAGGACTGCAGTCTGAATTCGGAGCTCCCTGCTCTGTATCAGCCGTGGCACATTCGAACAGTCAGTACTGCTCATGACTGCAGTGCCGCCAGTGTTGGCCCGTGTATACGGGCTTTAAAGCTAGTAACTATATAAAAGCATATCTATATATATAAAAGAAGACTTTGTGCCTGCCAAAACACACCCAGGGGAGGCATAAAGCAGGAGTTACTATTCCTATTGGGTGATTCAGTCATGCAGGGAGTTGGCCCACCCCCACTATGCAGCCCGCCCACCACTATCAAAGTCAGAAAAAAACAATATGGCCGCCACTTGCTCCTACACTACAGACAAACACACATGCCCCACTCACACAACACCAAACTCACACACACAGACCACCACACACAAACATGCCCCACTCACACAGCACCACACAAACACACACACACATGCCCCACTCACACACACAGAGCACCACACACACACATGCCCCACACACACAGCACCACATACACACACAAAGCCAGAAATAAATATGGCTGACACACACACACACAGTCACTCACCCTGACTCCCAGTGGCCTCAGCAGGACCTGTAGTGCAGCACCAGGGGAACAAAATGGCACTCAAAGGGTTAAGGTAGGCCCTCATTGCTGAATTATTTCTTCACTGTCATCATTTGCCATGCAAGGCACAGGACAGACAGCCATCAGATTCACACTTAACCCACTGACTGCCACAGGGTTGTGTATCAAGTTTTAGCCCTCAGGGAGTGTGTTCAAACCCCTCATACTGTAAACTTGCATTTCCCTCCCACTTCTCCTCCTTCCCCAGCCTATTACTAACACTTTTCCACATTTATGTTAAGCCCCGCCCCTACTCATGATTAAGCCCCGCCCCCTTTTTTAACCCAGATTGCCCCATTTGTCTCTCCACATCAGCACCACATCAGTCCCCTCTAGGGACTCCACAAGTCAAAGTTCCCAGGTACGAACACACTTCCCACTGCTATTTAACTCTGACATGCCTCTCTATACCTTAACCATTTGAGTGCCAGAGGGGTACACAACTCATGCACGCATGTGTTTCTGCTTATATATGTTGTGTGTGTACATCTCTGTTACATATGTGTGTCCATCTCCAGTGTGTCTGTGTGTGTGTGCGTGTCTTTTGCATGTTTCTGCCGCTCACTGTGTGTATGTGCATACCTCCCAACATTTCACATGGCCAAAGAGGGACACTGTAGTTTTAGGTGATATTGTTGGGGCGTGGCTGGTGGGCGGGGCATTAGTAAGAATTTTTAGGTTATTTCATGACCTATTACTGGCTATTTATGTAACTGAATAAATGATTTAGTTCAAGACCAAAGTATTTTATTTGCACAGACTAATGTATAAACACATATACTGAAGTTTATTGCTTTATTGCTGTCGAGCTAAGTAATACACACCACACAGTCAGGGCTGGTGCAAGGATTTTTGCCACCCTAGGCAAAACCTAATTTTGCCGCCCATTTCGCTCCGCCCCTTGTGTCCCACCCCTTTATACCCTGCCTACTTTTACCCCACCTCTTTTCATGATTGTCCTCTCTCTGCCCCCTGGGCCAGTCTGCCCCTGATCTAGAGATGCCTGTAAGAGATGCCCCCCACCAGCTCCAACTTGCCCCTTATCAGCTCCACTTTGGCCCTATCAGCTGCACTTTGCCCCCCATCAACTCCAACTTGCCCCCATCAGCTACACTTTTGCCCCCATCAACTCCAACTTACCCCCATCAGCTCCACTTTGCCCCCCACCAGCTCCACTTTGCCCCCCACCAGCTCCACTTTTTCCCCACCAGCTCCACTATGCCCCCCATCCGCTCCACTATGCCCCCCATCAGCTCCACTATGCCCCCAGCAGCTCCAACTTGCCACCATCAGCTCCACTTTGCCCACCATCCGCTCCAACTTGCCCCCATCAGCTCCACTTTGCTCCCCATCCGCTCTAACTTGCCCCCACCAGCTCCACTTTTGCCCCCCCTTCAGTTCCACTATGCCCCTATCAGCTCCAACTTGCTCCTATCAGCTCCAACTTACCCCCATCGGCTCCACTTTGCCCCCCAGCAGCTCCACTATGCCCCCAGCAGCTTCAACTTGCCACCAACAGCTCCACTTTGCCCCCCATCCGCTCCAACTTGCCCCCATCAGCTCCACTTTGCCCCCATCCACTCCAACTTGCCCCCACCAGCTCCACTTTGACCCCCTTCAGCTCCACTTTGACCCCCATCCGCTCCAATTTGCCCCCATCAGCTCCACTTTGACCTCCATTCTCTCCAACTTACCCTCATCAGCTCCAACTTGCCCCCAGCAGCTCCACTATGCCCCCTCAGCTCCAACTTGCCCCCATCAGCTCCACTTTGACCTCCATCCGCTCCAACTTACCCCCATCAGCTCCAACTTGCCCCCAGCAGCTCCACTATGCCCCCTCAGCTCCAACTTACCCCTATCAGCTCCAACTTGCCCCCATCATCTCCACTTTGCCCCCCATCTGCTCCAACTTGGCCCCAGTAGCTCCAGTATACCCCCTCAGCTCCAACTTGCCCCCCATCACATACCTGTAGCTCCCGCGCAGTCTTCTCTTCAGTAATGCAGAGCGCGGCGGGAGATCATGACTCCCAGCGCGCTCTGCATTACTAAAGATCCGACCCAATGAGGGAGCGCTGTAGCAACACAGACCTGACTGTGTTGTGGTTCCCGGCGTGGTGTGTGCGGGCGCAGCTCTTCTCCGCTGCATGCCCACGCCCCCAGTATGCCCTAGGCCGGCGCCTACCTCACCTATAGGTGGAGCCGGCCCTGCACACAGTCTGACCTCCTAAAAAGAGGGACAACAGGGTGGGAAAGAGGGACAGAGGGATTTGGCCCTCAAAGAGGGACACTTGGGATGTATGGTATGTGTCTGCCTGTGTGTTGCATATGTCTGTGTTTTTCAGTGTGTCTGCATTTCACACACATGCGCCCAACGGTCATGACATGATGGGCAACGCCGTCCCACATTGCTAGTATTTCCTATAAGTAGACAAGTTTACAAAGCAGAAAATTGCCAAAGTTTCTTTGTACTCAAAGGGATTTAGCAAGGAAATTTCAGAAATGTACAATTTCACTGAAAAATCTCTAGCAAGCTTTGTGTAACTAACAAAAAGTGTGAACTATGGATGCCATATACCTCCTGAGTTCCTTAATACCCAATATGTTTAGGTTCACAAATGGGTGTTCTTCCCCAGGGCCCCAAATTCTTAAGAGCAAGTATTACAATTTGTATTGACATTTTCATGGATGTAACCAAAATTACTATACATAGTTTGAAGGCATAATTACCCCATAACAAAAAAACCCTTACATACATTTCCTGAAAATAGATATCCCACTGCATCAAATGAGGGATCACTTGCCTTTTTACCCCAGCCCACCGTACAGAAATGTTTCCTGAAGGTGGTGCTAACGGAAAACTAGATATGTTTATACATTTTTACACCTGCAAACAATGTATTGGTCACTCCTGTGTCACACACAGGCTTAATGTTTTTATTTTGTTTATTGGGGGGGGGGGCAATAGGACCCCTCCTGATTCCCCACAGGTATTGATTTCTTACATGATCATGTAAGCTATCAAAACCAGCAACAGAACGGTACTTATGTAATTCTCATTTCCTTGGTTTATGAGGCAAAGGTTGGAACTGATAGACGTGTGTCTTTTTTCAACCTAATTTACTATGTTACTATGTATGTATTTTGCTAACTGCCTTCCTCCTCTTTCTCTTACTCAAAGAGGGACTCCCTGAAGTCTCAACTTGAGTGGGAGGAGAAGGGAACCCACAGCTTCATAGCTGATATTAGCTATGATCATACCTGGGAACTCTCTTGATTTGCCCCGTAGACTCTGGTTTTAGCTTCTAGTTATCAGGTCTCCGGGGCAGAGGTTGATTCTCTGGATCTGGGGAGTTTCTAATGAAACTGTGCCCACATCCGCTCCTTCCATTGTGTTCCTCCCACTCCCGCCCTCTTCTCCTCCTTCCTCATCTTATTCAGTACACTTTTTTTTTTATTTGTAAAGCTCCGCCCCACTTGTGATTAAGCCCCTCCCCTTTTTACACAAATAGCAACATTTTTCTCTCCCATCGGCAGCACAGGACTTCCCAGGTATGGCTATGATGCAAATGGGATTCCCTGCTCCTCCAACTCAACCAGGAATGTCAAGGAGCTTCAGGTATTGATCTCCTATCTCAAACACATAGGCTACTAGTACAAAGGGAAGCATCAGGGGGATCCTGATGTGCCCCCAGCAGTGTCTGGATCTTCCAGTTTAACACTGTGCCCCATATGCTTTGCTGATGACATCAGACCGGATGTCACAAATGAAATCAATGTCACTGATGAGATAATTTGTGATGCTACCAATATTTGTGATGTCAACAATTATGCCATTGACAAGGTCATTTGTAATGTCATGCCTGATGTCATCTCAAAGCTATTGAGTAATTGAAAACAATTAACCCTTTGAGTGCCAGAGGGGTACGGAATGCATTGCAAAGCAATGCGTTCCGTACCCCTCTGGCACTCAAAGGGTTAAATACCCTATATATCATGCTACTGTCTGTAAAAATGATCTTTTTGTTTTCAGAGGCTTAAAATCTAGCCATACAAATGCATGCCTCCTAAGTTTCCTTCTTTAGAAGGAACATTCCCTCTATGAGTCCCAAATTACTCTGTTCCTCATTCTTTTACTGGTGTCAGTTATTTTAAGAGATCTGAATATAGAGTTATATAGTAAGACAGCTGATGAAGCTGAAACAAGACATGTACATCAAGTTTATCTCATGCCATATCACCCCTGTTGATCCAGAGGAAGGCAATAAAAAATTAAGATATTTCCAATTAAGCTCCAAGTGGGTAAAAAAAATCCTTCCTGACTCCAGTTGGCAGTTGGACAGTTCCCTGGATCAACATCCTATCTGATTTGAAAGCAGCTGTCATAATTCTCAATTTTGTTCTGCGCTAGAAAGGAATTAATTACTTTTTGAAAGCAGCTACATTATCTTCAAGCACAGCATCCCAAGACAAGGAATTCTATAAATGTACTGCCCTTAATCTTTGTTTTTGTTTTAGTCAGAAGAGCATTTTATCTACCTCCTGTTTTTTTTTCTAAGCTCTTTGAGTAAATAATTTCTTAGAGAGTTCTTTGTTTTGATCTTAAGTATATTTGTAAATTGTAATCATATCATATCACCCTTTAGACTAGGGTGTCCAAACATCACCTTTAACTGGGAACACATAAAAAATGCATACCTCAGGGCTGCTTTGATTTCAGTGCAGTCCTGAAATATGCCTCTGTCCTATGTGTCCCTGGTTAAAGATGAGATCTGGTAACTCTACATTAGATGTCTCTTCTCTAATGTAAACAAACCTAATTTGCCTGGTCTCGCTTTATAATTAAGATACTCCAATCCCTTTATCGGTTTTGTTGTATGTATAGTGTGTATGTAAGTGTTTCACACTCATTTTAATCTTTGTATAAACGTTAGTATATATGTTTATTAATTCATCTGTCTAAAATAAAATATTTTGGTCTTGTTCTAAATCATTTATTCAGTTACATAATGAGATGTTAATAGGTCATGTCATGAAGTAACCTAAAAGAAAATTATGGAAATGCCCACCCAGCAGTAACAGCAACACCATCTAAAAGAAATGTCCCTCTTTGGCCACTGGAAATATTGGGAAGTATGCATATATTTTGAGGGAGCAGACAGTCCTGGCTTTTCCAGGGCTTCGGGGGTCCTAGGATTATCTGTGAATTAGCTGAAAGAAGATAACAGCCTTTCTGTATTCAAGAGCAGAGGCCAGTAATCACAATTAACTGACTGACATTTTTCTTATCTCTCAATACAATCAGCAAAAACAGCATAAATCCCTTACCTTAAGGACCACTGGACAGTGGGTACTTTTATCTTTAAAGGGATAGTAATACTTCATTTTAACTTTATTTTATTTTGTAGGCATTAAAAAAACATGAAGAATGATATAAGTCTTATCTCTGAAACCTTTATGGTTTAAGAGATATTCACAAACAAAGTATCCCCCCCTGTTCAACCAGATCAGAAGGGAGATGCCCAGGTAGACTGCAGAGAGGGACAATCTTCAATTAAGATAAGGGAAAAAGCTGAAAAACTTGTCAAGGGGGGAAGGGCTTTCATTGTTTTCATACAAAGAAAATTGTCCCCTTCTGTTATCTGTCCTGTCATACAACCAGACTCACATCTGAGAAGAGATGGCTTACACTAGGTAAAAGGGACGGGGAGGGGAACTTTGCTTGTGAATATCTCATAAACCATAAAGGTTTGAGAGATAAGACTTATATCATTCTTCATGTTTTTTTAATGCCTACAAAATAAAATAAAGTTAAAACGAAGTATTACTATCCCTTTAAGAAAAGCATAGACTACATTTGGGTGCTCACGTGTACCGGCTCACCAAAAGAGAGGCTGAAACTGACCGTTCCATTCTTGAAGCAGTCAGATTTAGGCTCCTGGCGTGATCACAACGTGCCCACAGGTGTAAGTCATGACGTGACAGGACCGTCATCAATCCTTAACACATGAACACTAGTGACGGTCCTGGCACGTCACTGGTCCTTAAGGGGTTAAATACCCGCTCTCTGAATAAGACAGGTTACAGATGCAAGAAAAAAGCAAATTTAGCATTGCATTTTAAGGATGTAACATGAATAATTAATTGTTACGTATAGCATCTGTAAGTACGTGATACTTAAATCAGAACCATCACCGCAAGTAAAGTCCTCCCCCAATAATTATTCATATAGCGACCTGAGGAAGAGACCCAAGGTCTCGAAAGCTTGCATCCTGAATCTGCTTAGTTTGGCAATAAAGGTATCAACAACTATATTTGCCAGCAATAAGTTTAGAAATAGTACTATTATCCAGCATAAGTACCGTGGTGTTCAGAAATCTTACTTCTTCTGAGACAGACGGCCAGGCATCAGCGCAGACATCTTGGATTACAGACATGTGTGTGTCTGTGCTGTCCATCCTGGTCTCCTCTAGGAGGCGTGGCATTGTACCTTAAGGTAACAGAAGGGACTGACGACGCAGACGTGCAGATGCCTCTAAAGCAAGAAGCCTGGCCGTCAGTCTCAGGTGAAGTAGGATTTCTGAATAACGAGGTACTTGTGCTGGATAATAGTGCTATTTCTATGTTTATCGCTATATGCCTAATTATTGGAGGGGACTTTATTTGGGATGATAGTTCCTCTTTAAAGTTATAACAACATATTTCAGTTTTTCGGTAAAAGCCCTTTGAGTGCCATAGAGGTATCCAGAGCATTGTGTTGCAATGCATTGTATACCTCTCCATCACTCAAAGGGTTAAGTGTTCATTTAACCCCATGGATGCTATAGACATTTCCAATGTCTATAGCATCCAAGGGGTTAAATCAATCTCTTAACTCTTTAAGGATCAGAAAGGTGTGTAAATCATTGCAAAGCAATACGTTGAACAGTTCTCTGGTCTTTAAATGGTTAATGTTTCAGTATACTGAATACCTTGTTTTGTAGCACTCTTACTCCACATCTGTTTGATGTGTAATGTTAAACCATGCAATAATCCTGCTACAGTGAATCCTATTTCCAGTGGGATACTGAAGAGTACCGACTTCTTGGCATTTTTATAGAGAAGAGGCAGTATGCAGTTTGACAGCAGGTGGCGCCACCTAAGGTCAGCTTTGCTGGGCTCTGGACTACTTTACCTCCAGTGATTGTATATTACCATATTTTTTTTATTCCATTCATTATAATTTTTTTTTTTTGTAAAGGCAGAGTATACATGATATATAGTAATACATAAGAAAACTATAGACTTTTAATTTATCAGTGTCCAGTTGCATCATGAGTGTAGGTGCTCGAAGATGACACAAGTGAGTGTAGGTGTTTCCAGATAAAGGTGTGAGTGTAGCTGTTCTCAGATAATATTGGTGATCGTATGTGTTCCCAGATAACACCAGTGAATGTAGGTGTTCTCAGATAACACTGGTGAGTGTAGGTGTTCCCAGATAACACCAGTGAGTGTAGGTGTTCCCAGATAACACCAGTGAGTGTAGGTGTTCCCAGATAACACCGGTGAGTGTAGGTGTTCCCAGATAACACCGGTGAGTGTAGGTGTTCCCAGATAACACTGGTGAGTGTAGGTGCTCCCAGATAATGCCAGTGAGTGTAGGTGTTCTCAGATAACACTGGTGAGTGTAAGTGCATACCAGATAACACCAGTGAGTGTAGGTGTTCCCAGATAAGACTGTATTATGTAGGTGTTCCCAGGTAACACCACTACATGCAGGTGTTCCCAGATAACACTGATGAGTGTAGGTCTTCCAAGATAACACCAGTGAGTGTAGGTGTTTCCAGATAATACTGGTGAGTGTAGGTGTTCCCAGATAATACTGGTGAGTGTAGGTGTTCCCAGATAACACTGGTGAGTGAAGGTGCTCCCAGATAACACTGGTGAATGTAGGTGCTCCCAGATAATACTGTGAGTGTTATGTCCGTTCCCAGATAATGCAAGTGAGTGTAGGTGTTCTCAGATAACACTGGTGAGTGTAAGTGCATACCAGATAACACCAGAGAGTGTAGGTGTTCCCAGATAAGAATGTATAATGTAGGTATTCCCAGGTAACACCACTACATGCAGGTGTTCCCAGAAAACACTGGTAAGTGTAAGTGCATACCAGATAACCCCAGTGAGTGTAGGTGTTCCCAGATAACACCATATAATGTAGGTGTTCCCAGGTAACACCCTTTCATGCAGGTGTTCCCAGATAACAGCGGTAAATGAAGGTGTTCCCAGATAACAGTGTTAAATGTAGGTGTTCCCAGATAAGACCGTATAATGTAGGTGTTCCCAGGTAACAGAGGTAAATGTAGGTGTTCCCAGATAACAGTGGTAAATGTAGGTGTTCCCAGATAAGACCGTATAATGTAGGTGTTCCCAGGTAACAGCGCTAAATGTAGGTGTTCCCAGATAAGACCGGATAATGTAGGTGTTCTCAGGTAACAGCAGTTAATGTAGGTGTTCCCAGATAACAGTGGTAAATGCAGGTGTTCCCTAACTACTAACAGTAGTTAGTGTAGGTCTTCAAAGATAACACTGGTGTATGTAGATGTTCCCAGATATATTTAGGCAAATGCATTGAGGCTTATGCACTGTGAAAAGTGATGCAATTTTGGGGCAAACCAACTGAGTCATAGGGAAAAAATGAAAGTCCCCAAATTCCAACTGATAAAATACCTTTTTAATCTCTTGAATACTAGAAAGGTCTCCAGCACATTGCTCTAGCATTATATGGGTTGAAATCCCTATTTAAATCAGTGGTATAGGTGTATTTTTTGCCTTTGGTGCAGATGTTTTACTCCAGAATTGCACAAAGGAGGAGATACACTAAGTGTCAATGCTATGGCGATGTCTGTCTGTGGATGCATGGAGATGCAATGCATTGGATTCCTCTCTGGCACTCAAAGGGTTAATATATTTATAAATAGCACAGGGGCGGAAGTTATGGTGTGTTGTATATTGAATAACAGTCAAACTGGCAGAGCTGTGAAAGGTACTATGGGTGGAAAAATACTGTGCACTTCATGCTACAGAGGGAAGCCACGTCCAACATATCAGGCAGTGCTCAACTACTGATATGCGAGATGTGGCTTCGCTCTGTAGACTCAATCCCCAACCCTGATAAGCTCCTACTGCTTGGAACCCCAGTACAACCCCACACCATTACCCAGTACAGTTCCTCTTTCCCTCTTCTGCAGAAAAGGATTAAGGCTCCATAGGGCTCTAGGCAAGGTTCCGACATAACTTGGACCAGGGCATCTGACATAGAGTGCTTCTTGCAGGTACTGGTATTGTGGCTCTAACAGAAGTGGGAGCAACTGGATGATGCTGGTCTCTTATTAAAAAAAGGGGCATCTAATACAAGATGTTAGCAGTAACAACAGCAGGCCTCTGTCTGTGATCCATCACTTGCAGCCAGGGCCCCTCATATTGCTATGCTGTCCTGCCCACTTAAGTACAGGTCCCACTTCAGTGATCTAGTGTCTTTTCTTTATCCAGCGCAGTCCCCACAGTACAAGTATTCCTCTCCCAGTACTCCTGTACAGTTCCCAGTCACTACCCCTAGAACTGGGCCTCATATGCCACAATATTGGTCCTCATCCAGTACCCCTGTAATAGTCCTCTCTCTCTCTGCCCTGCATTGTAGTGCTGATGGTGCTAAAAGTCCCAGACAATGGTGGGGAACTGCAGGATATGGCCTGGAAGAGCCTGGGGAGGACCAGGGTGACAGATAACTTGCGTGAGCCTGTGTCTGCCCTTTTGAGCATGACCAGAGGCACACTGAGACATGCCATGTACCTACTTTTTTCTGACTGGAAGCATGGACCTGCAGCTGTGAACACCTCATGTTGCTGGTACGTCTGAGCCTCAATCACCAGTCTTAATTTCCTCAAATACTACTGTTTCACATTCATTTTTCCTTTCTATTTTTTTTTATAATACTTTTTATTGAGTATAAAGTTTTACAAAAACAATACGCAGATGACACAGAATACAAAATATGCATTGCACTTGAAATATCAAAGATAAACCATATCCACAGAGAGAAGGCAACCCTGGTACCAGCGCACCTGGAACTAGCGAAAGATGCCACCCCCAGCAAAATAATAGAAATGTCACACACAGACCATATTGAGCTGCTACATGAGAAGCGAGGAGGAAGAATAAAGAGGATGGTATAGTCAATGTGGTAAGATGGATGACTGAATGCCCTTCTGGGCGACCAACAAGGTCACTCTATATTCAGGCCCAATCAAGGCGCTATGTCAAATACGTGATAACAACATAAAACAAACATCTAGACAGACAAACACGTGCATGCCCCAAGGGAAACTAGACCCCCCCCAAACTGCCCCAAATACTAAAAGTGTAAGATACTCAGGAAAGTATGCCAGCCACCATCCTATCCCCCCCTACATCCACGTCCAGGAGACATGGAAGTGAAGAAGTATCTGCCCCATCACCCATCTCCAAAAGAGACTCTAGGGCTCCATCCAATAACAGCCTTTCTCCCAGCCACAAAGTGTATTTAACTCTGCGATAAAAATCAGCCTGTCAAGAAGATTGTAGGGTGAGGATGAAAGGTTCTCACAGGGTGATGAAACGGGCGGCCAGCACCTTCTTATCAGAAAGTTTCAGTGTCCAATGTAGTCTGGTAAAATGAAAAAGTTTAAGTGTCCACTGTTGGAGAAGGGGAGGACGAGGAGACAACCTGTGTGTGAGAATGCACTTCAGAGCCACCATGATCGCGAAGTCCACTAACCGACCCTGGCGGGCTGTCAGATGGGAGGGAGACTCATAAATACCCAAGAGAAGTGCAGAGGAAGCAGTGTCAATAGGAATTCCAATTTTAGACTTGATGTAAAAAAGGACCTTAGACCAAAAGGAAAAAAATGGTTCCGTTCTATTTTTTAACCCATTGAAAACTAGAGCAGTCTCCAATGCATTGCAAACCAGTGCACTGCAGACCTTATACCATTCCAGTGGTTAAACCTTTGACTGCTATAGGGATGTGCATACCTGGAAACTTTCTGGATCTGCCCTGGAGCCTCTAGTTTTCAGACTGAATTACTGGCGCTCTGGAGACAAAAGCTGATTTTCCGGCAGTGGTGAGTTTCTTCAGTTTCCCACCCTGTTCCTCCCACTTCCTGCCCTCTTCTCCTTCCTACCCTGTTTCCCCCACTTCCCACCCACTACCTACCCACTTCTCCTCCTTCCCATCTTGTTCTGCCCAGTTTCCACACACTTCCTACCCACTTAATGAAACAAAGCTGATTAAGCCCCAGCCACCCAATTAAGCCCCACCAACTTTATGACTCAAATCGCATAATTGACATGCCCCTGGTGGGCAGCACTTGCTCCGAGGGCTCAAGATGAGGAAGTCTCCAGGTATGGTTAAAGTTGTTTTGTTTTCTCCTACTTCTCCCAGCTAAAGCTCCTTTTTCTCACTTTTTCCAATGTAATTTTCCCCCAATTTATTTATCTGATTTTCAGGTCTTCTTTGGTTTCCCCTTGCAGTTACAACCCATACATTAACTCTCCTCTGTAGCCTGCCCCACATTCTTGTCTCCACTCTGGGCTCCCAGCGGCTCCCTGCCACATCCTCTGTCCTCCTTCTTGGCCTACCCCTTTTTTACTCTGTGTTCCACTGTCTAGGTGATATCATCGCATCACCAGTGAGACCTTTGATGCAGGCAAAATTTTTATGTCACCCTTTTGACACTCCCCATTTAGGTGATGCCATTCTAATAGTAAACCCTTCTGCCACTCTGCTTCATATTCGTCCGTTCTCACCCTCACTTGATCTACTTAAATGTAAACAATCTGCACTGCTTAACACTTACTCTACTTCCACTACCAAAAATGCTGAACCATACGAGAGAGAAATACACACAAACATTCCAAATCATATATTAATCTGCAATAGCTATACTCTTGTGGAAAAAATAATAGAAAACACTGCATAATACAAAGTCCAACAATACACTTAAAGGGATAGTAATGTTTAATAATAAAACAGCTCCAATTTATCTTCATAGTATTTGGGCCATGGAGAGTGTTATTTCAATACTGTCAGAGTTGTAGTTCAAGAGTAATTGAATGATAAAGTATCCCCCCTCCCGCCCCTTTTACTGATGTAACAATGCTCACCTCAGAGCAGCAAGACTGTCCGGATGGATCGCAGAGAAGGACAATCTTCAGTTAACATAAGGGAAAAACCTGAAAAACCTGTCAAGGGGGGCAGGGCTTTCATTGTTCTCACAGTAAGAAGGTTGTCCCTTGCTGTGACCTGTCTGGTCAAGAGACCAGATTCCACATCTGAGGGGAGGCAGCTTACACTAGGTAAAATGGGTGGGAGGGGGATACTTTAGCATTCAGTTACTCTTGAACTACAACTCTGACAGTATTGAAATAACACTCTCTGTGGCTAAAATACTATGAAGATTAATTGGAGCTGCTGTTTTTGTGAAACATTACTATCCCTTTAAGTTATGTATCTCAGTTACACAGTTAACTTATGAGAAACTCTTCAGGCAGAGGAATGACGGAATTGAGTTCCAGAGAAGTGAGCAATGCAATGCATTGCTTATCTCTCCAGCGCTCAAAGGATTGCAGTAGGCCTGCAACCACGGCTACAGCTGCATAAAGAGCTATAGTAAGATCCCCACATCATCAGCCTCAGGCGGGCGATGTTGGAGCTGTGAACTCTGACAGCACAGGCTGCTGTTGGAGAGTAGTGCATGTGGCGAAGTGCCTTATTAACATGTAATCACACCCACATGGATACGACAGTGGCTTATTAAACTGCAATTCCATATGCAAATGAGACATTGTCTGTACAGTGAATGCAAAATTATGAACCTCTTGAAGGCATGGTAGTTTCATGGTAATGTCAGCATATCATCAGAGGCGTAACTAGAACACTCCGGGCCCTGGTGCAAGAAGTGCCATGGGTACCCCCAACCCCCGAACACATTGGCCCCTGGGCCCTCCACAATGCCTCCATTTCCTACCTCCCAATCCCTGGTAGTCCAGTGGAGTGCCAGGAGAGACAGGCTGGTGCGATGTGCTCCTGCGTGGTCCTCTTCTGTAATGCAGAGCACTGGGAGATGATGTAATCTCCTGGCTCCGGAGGGAGATTGTGGCGCCAGGAGGAGGGGGTCGCAGGGGCAGCTAGGCCCCTGGAGTGACGGGCCCGGTCGAGGTTGCGACCCCTATAGTTACGCCACTGCATATCATGGTGGATTGAATGTGTATTCACCGAGATAAGATGGCCAAGACATCTGTTGATATGCCACTGACAAATATGCCACCATATCTTACTTCATGCAAGGCACTAAAAACAGCAAAATTTGTTCTAGAAAAAAAAAAAAAAAAAAAAAAAATATATATATATATATATATATATATATATATATATACACATGTGTAGTTTTACATATATATATAACTAGAACAGTAACTCTGAGAATCAAACCTAAACAGATGGATAGCAAAATGTTGAAAAAGTGTCTGGACTCCTCAGAGGATAAAACTCCCCAAACCTCCAGCACTCAAAGGGTTTCTGCATATGGGACCCAAAGAGTTAATAGCTATATGAGTGATTTAGAAATGGAAAAAAGAAAAGAAAATACCTATTTAACAATGCTTGCTATATCCTGGGCCCTGTTTTGAAGTAATAAATGACACATTCTTTTTTTATTTCACATACTTCCTTGATATATTGCGTTAGGAAACTGGACACCGCTCACATAACTCTCTGTGTTTAGGTTTTCAACTCCCTTTGGCTCCAGACATCTTCCAGCAGTAGTACGCTACTTTCTCACATGTATATGTTCTTGTATAATATATGGTGTGTGTATTTTCTCATTTTAAAATACACAAAGATATAATAAAAACTCCAATGTAAAATCATTTGGTGTTCTTCTATATCACCACTTCGGTCAGTTTGTTTAAAAATTATTATCCTTATTATAACTATTATCCTTATTATTATACATAATATAGACAGGATCAGTATTCAATTTGTTATGCAATGCACTGAGAGAAAATTCCTTATGTGGTGCCAGAGGGCGGATATAAATGATGAGATTTGTGTCACAAAGGGGGTGGTGCTTATTTGTGGGTGGGGGTGAGCCTTAACAGGTTGTGTACTGAAGTGGGTGGGAAGTGGATGGGAAGTCGACAGACCAGGTTGGGGAAGGAGAAGAACTGGGTAGGAAGTGAGAGGAACAGGCTGGGAAGGAGAAGAAGTGATCAGAGTTTCATAAGAAACTTCCCACCAATGGAGAAGATAATCAGCCTCTGTCCCCAGAGACCCAGTAATTCACTGCATAAAATTGATTCCCCAGGGCAAATCCAAATTCCCATATATGATGATTGTACACCCTTCTAGTCCTCAATCATTTTGCCATATGCTCTAGTCCCAGATTGTTTTGAAACCTAGTAACACCCCTGGCTCCAGTCCTCTGTGCCCACCAACAGGATAGTCTTACTTGAATAGGTATACAATCTTTGATGGGCAGCCATCACTATATGTGAGTATAACCAATGAAATTTAATCTGTATTAGATTTACCCTATGAGACATCCTCTTGTGTGTTTTTGTTTAATACAACATATACAGGTGACTTTTAAAATGCTTTTAAAATCACAATAATTGTATACATGTGATAGTGGCCCTTAAAAAACTTCCCCATAAGAAAAATGCATGCTGTAGGACTACAGTGATTATTACTGTCTAAAATGATTACTATGTAGCAATACAATATGAAGTTTTATCTTTTTTGCTTTTTAAACAAATGATCTGGCAACTCTATCCCTTACCATGTGGCCATTGGATTAAATAGGGTGCTTTCTGTGAAACTGGGTTTATTAGGATCCCAAAGTGAGGTCTATTGAATCAGGAGGCTCCATGCTGCCAGGTACACCAATGCATTAAATTGTACTTGGCAGTAGTCATTTTTAGTTAGCACCTTTACTACTAAATGGAATGTATTATATTATTATATTATAGTGAGAAAAGATTAACCCACTCAGACTTAATTTGTCTATTTTTGCTGGAAAAAAAAAATCTCCCTTCCTTCTGCTGTTTTTTACTTGAAATTGTCTCCTAGACGATTTTTTACTGACATCTCTGTACTGTACTAGTCAGGTGGCAACTCCACACTCTGGTGAAATGTAAAATTTACTATAAATGTACTGTTTCAAAACTAAAACCTTTTAGTGCTAGAGGGTGGGCAAAAGGGGAGCTGCCCACAAAACTTTGTGCTATAATACAATAAAGATGCAGAAGCCACCGCTTAACCCATTATTTTGCAATGAATTGGACACCCCTCTGAAACTCAAAAAGTTAAACCATAACTTGAGTGACCTTCTCTTTTAACCCCTTAAAGACTGAGGCTTGCCTGGCACTTAAGGACCACAGGCCTTTTTTTTTTTGTGTAACAGATACAGGGACCCCCGAGCAGCTTGCAGCCATGCGGGGACCACAGAATTCCATGACATTCATGTACATCATGGGTCCTTTAGGCGCATTCACCCCGTGACGTACATGTACGTCCTCAGCCCTTAAGGGATTAAAGGGGAACTACCACCCCGCAAAAACCTAACCTGTATTGATTCTTCATCTGGCGACTAGCTGCTTAGTAGCGCTAGTCGCCAGGAATATTACCCGGTTCTGAAGATTTCGTCTTTTTTCTGACTGTCACTGGAATAGGAAGCACGGACATCTCGTCCCAGTGACGTCCGTGCGCCTGCGCTGTCAGTCCCTTTTGAGACGGCTGGCTCAAAAGGGACTGACAGTGCAGGCGCACGGAGGTCACTGGGACGAGATGTCCGTGCTTCCTGTTCCAGTGACATCAGAAAAAAGACGAAATCTTCAGAACCGGGTAATATTTCTGGCGACTAGCGCTACTAAGCAGCTAGTCGCCAGATGAAGAATCAATACAGGTTAGGTTTTTGCGGGGTGGTAGTTCCCCTTTAAGCGTGGGGATAATATTTTTGTTTTGGAGCAATGCATTGTGCTCATGACAGCTATTTAAATGGTTATAATTTGCTAATTCATTTTCAGCCCTATTGTTAAAGTGATGTAAGTCATGCACTATAATTCTTACTAGTTTAAAAGATATCAAAAGTTTAATATGTGTCCTCTCACCCTTATCCTTCATGTCAGGCTCTTATCTACAAGAGGGGCACCGACCCATTTGATTCAGTGAGTGCCATGTAGATCTGGTCACAGAGACAGATTAAGGCTCCATAGGGCCCTAGGCAAGGTACTAATTTGGGACCCTACATCTCTAGATCCAGTGCTTCTGACACAGAGTGCTGTTAGATACTGGCATTGTGATTCTAATGGAAGTGGGAGCAATGGATGATGTTGGTCTCGTTCAACAAAAAGGGCATCTGACACAAGAAGTTAATTGCAGTAACAGCAGGGCCTCTGTTTGTCATCCATCACTAGTAGCCAGGACCCTTCATATTGCCATGGGCCCTAGGCAGTAGCCTAGGTTGTCATAATGGATGATCTAGCTTTGCTGGTCCAGCACTCACTAATATGAAGACATTTGGTTTGGATGAGCAGTTTTAATGCATCCTCAGCACTACCTAAAGCTCCAGTCAGTAATTTATATTTCTATAAGAAACAAAACCCAGTAATCATTTAACACAGCTGCTGGCCAGCCAAAACACATGCAGTGTTACATTTTCCAGTGTAATAAACATTAATTCTTTAATGTCTTTTGTATTTGGTTAAAGTTGTTTAAAAGTTGTAAGAACTGGCGACATGTCCAGATTGTTATCTTTTACCAACATTAGCATGAGATCAGTCACTGTCATGTCCTAAAAAGGATGCAGTTCTGATAAACATCTTTTCTTTCTTGTGCTTCAAGTTTGCTTTATCTAACACAGACTAATGCACTAGAACTGTTACCTAAAAGGGATAATAATACCTCAATTAAAGTTTAGCTCTGAGCATTATTTACAATTTTTTTAACATGTTGTGCTACATATAGTTACTTACAGTGTTGTAGTTGAAACGCTATTCAAGACGAAAGGATCCCCCACCCATAGGCTGACCATATTTCCTTGAGACAAAAACGGAACGGGGTGTGGGACAGATGGACAGTGGGACGCCATCACTCCGAGTCCGATCATAGTAAGCTGCAAGCAGTGAGAACGCTTTTGCTCTGTCTCTTACTAGCGGTGTTCTCTCTCTCTGGCCAAAAAGCCTGCTCCTGAAGTAAATAGGAACTTCCTCTCTTCGTCACTCACACTAGTGGTTTTACTGTGTTTACTGTATGCACTAATCACCATAGAGTCTTATGACTCGTCATCATATCACTGTCTAAGAGACTCTATGGTAATTTACCATAGACTCGAGAGTCTTAGACAGTTATGAGTCACTCGAGTCATAAGACTCTATGGGAATCAATGTGTACAGTAAAACTACAGTAAAAGCACTAGTGCGACGAAAGGAAGTTCCAACTAACTTTATCTTATGAGAAATTAACAAGCCACTTTCAGTTTTTTGCAAAAAATTAAAAACTATATATGTTATATTAAAACGGGACAAAACTGATATTTATATTAAAAGATGGGACAGTCTGGAAATATGAAAAAAACGGTACTATGGCATTTCAAACGGTAGGTATGGTCAGCCTACCCACCCCCCCCCACACCCCTTTCCCTGCATCATGCTGCATTTATGTCTGGTCTGGATCGAGAGCGCAAGGGACAATCTTTAGTAAGCAAAAGGAAAATCCTGCCTCCAAGGGGCAGGGTTTTCGTTATAATTACTGTGTGAAGATTGTCCCTTGCTGCATCCGTCCGGTCCCATTACCAGATTACAGATCTAAGGGGAGGCAGCCATAAGGGGTAGGAAGGGGATCCTTTCATCTTGAATAGTGTTTGAACTACAACACTGAAAGTAACTATATATAGCGCTACATGTTAATAAAATGGTAAACAATACTCAGAGCTAAACTTTAATTGAGGTGTTACTGTCCCTTTAAACTTGTTATTGATGTTAATATTTTAACCCTTTGGGTTCCGAATGAGGTCTTAAAGTATTGTTCTGCAATTATTTGGTGGCCTTGTTATGTATGTACATTTGTTAACAAAAAATAAAATAAAAGCATTACATAAAAAATGACATTTTTTTTATTCAAATGAAGCATTTAACCGTCTGAATGGTATATAGGTTTACAGCTCTTTTCAGAGCATCACTGGGAAGTATGGGGAATTATTTTATTTCTCCTCTATGATACTGTTGTTTTGCTGCAGAATTGTTTTGTGGAATGCAGCCCAAAGAAACCTTAACCCCTTAACGACCCTTGACGGTCATAGTACGTCAAGGGTCGATTTGACTTAACGACCGATGACGTACTATGACCGTCATCGAGTTCCGGGCTCCCCCCGCGGCTGCACGCCATTCGGGGAGTCCGGAACCCAACGGAGCAATAAAAAAAAATTGCTCCGTGGTCGTTAAGTCACTTCCGCTTCCGGATTCCCCGGTCGTTAAGGGGTTAAAGAATTGTTAGGACCCCTTAGGGCTTATAGTGTATTAGTGGATATAGATGTATGTCAAAAGCAGACGGTATGATACACCTGAATAAACACAGACACATATCTTTGGGATAACAGGCAACAGCTTTATTTAAATACTTCCATTTACATTGTTATTTAACCATAATAATTAATTAATCATTATCTGACAGTCCTTGCCAATCCAAATTCATTGAACCAAGCATGGCTAAATTGCCTGGGCTCATGCTAGAATCCCAACAATCTTCATTACTTACAGCTGACTCCAAAGGAATTACCCCATTGGCCATCCACCTTAGCTTCAATGGGCAACGTCACTATCTGCTACCTAAGTCCTTGGCAAAAACTCCCAAAGGGATTCAGCCCCAGGGTAAATTTACATAACATTTCCATATAAGTTATTGATTTCTGAAAACCAGGCAAGGACTCCCTGCCCTGCTGTCACAAAGCAACCACAAGCACACCATAATAGGGAGGGATGCTTCTTCTTGTCCCCTATTCCCCAAATGGCAGTCTACTTCCTTTCCCAACCCCTTATAAGCCCTCTAGCCTTACTCCTCCCCTAGCACACACCATACCTGTCTGGATTAACCCTCTCTATGACATGCTTCCCCTCCCTGTACACTTTGTTCACATTCGCAGGATGTCTTATCAACTAAGACAATGCTGTGCAACACCACTCCTAGCTTTTAATTTTGCAAGATCGGCATCAGTGTGCCTCCATTCCTGGCCTTCATTTTCTTCCTCTCTTTGCTTTAAATTCCAGCTTGTGGCACACTTTTTTGCTCATTCAAAATGCCCATTACCTTGTTCCAACCATCTCTGTGTTCGGCCTGTGCTTCCAGCTTTGACCTGTGCTTTGTTAAGTTAACTACCCCTTTGCCTGCTGATTTAAATTAACTTCCTGGTGTGCTTTTCTCCTGCTGAGCTCAGCCTGTCTGACCACACGTCTTTGTGCATCACCTGGTCTCAACAAAGCTCTTCTTCATTCCACTAGTTCCCACTGCAGTTTTCCTGGTCACTGCTATGAAGTAATCTGTGTATTTAGCACTGTGTCCTGAAAGGGTAGTTACTTTCCTACCTCTGGGGTCCAGCATCCACCAGTCACATGACACAAAACAGAAGATTAATTTTATGGGCTCAGGCTCCTGAGATTTTCCACCACAGTTTTAAACAGAGAGGCTGATGTACCAATAGAATTGGTGCAATTATGGAGAAAAGCACCCACACCATAGGGGACAATTAAAGATATTCAAATTTCACATTTATTCAAATGCTGCTTTTAAAACTTTGAATGCCAGTAAGGTCTGGAATCTGCTTTGAAACTGGATTGGTCAAGGCTTATTCAGGCCAATATGCAACTACACCACTTAGCCTGTTCTTTTACTGCCTGCATCCGACCATTTGATATGTGGTATTGACTTTCACTTATAGTACTGACCTTTACCACATCAGCTGGGATTCAGTTTCATGACTAGTCTACTCTATTTCCCTGGAGCCTACCTGTGTAGAGCACAATCTTTTGTACATATGCTTATCATTCCCTGAAATGGACTTCCAATGCACTCTACATTTTCTCTTGTGCTACTGAGTTGGGCTATTTGCTATCCCCTTGGATTGTACTGAAATGGTTGGTTTATTGTGCTGCCATCATCAGGTGAATGCCTAGAATACTTGAGCCATCTTTAGGGCATTTATCTCTAGCATGTAAGACGGTATATCAAACTCAAACTTAGTCAAGGGTTGAATAATCAATATTTCCCTCATAGGAGATACTCAACAGTTATGGTTGTAACCATTTGATATTTTCAAATCTTAAAATAGGTCAGATTGTATGTTTTTTAAAATAAATTATACTTTTATCTGGGTCTCAGTCAGACTTGGCAGGGTCCTTCCTTAAAGGGATAGAAATATTTAAATGTAAAAAAAACATGTTATCCCCCTGAGTAAAACAAAGGCACTCTCACTGCTGAAAGGTGTTTTATTCAAAAGTTAT
This sequence comes from Rhinophrynus dorsalis, assembly GCA_037306005.1. Classification (NCBI taxonomy): domain Eukaryota; kingdom Metazoa; phylum Chordata; class Amphibia; order Anura; family Rhinophrynidae; genus Rhinophrynus; species Rhinophrynus dorsalis. The sequence goes on from CM074724.1 coordinate 103,333,346, forward strand.
TACAGCTCAAAGTTGAATTTTTAGATGCAATATCACAGTGGCCTGAAATTGTACAGTGGCGCTGTTGCTACACCATCCTATGGAGATTTATGATCCCGGGACCAGAGCTGTCCATAGGATGGTGTAGCAATAGCGCCACTGTACAATTTCAAAAAATCTACTTTGAACTGTAATAACTTTTGAATAAAACACCTTTCAGCAGTGGAAGTACCCTTGTTTTACTCAGGGGGATAAACCCTACAACATTTTTTTTTTTTTTTTACATTTTTTTTAGAAAATATTTTTATTTTATTTATTTAGAAAATGATATTACCAGGAAGAATCCATTGAGATTTCTCTCGTTTTCAAGTCTGTCCTTGAAGATGAACCCTTTGAGTTCCACAGGGATACTCAACGCACTCAAATGGTTAATTATATCTTTGAATTCAGATGCGCATGTTGGTATTTATAAAGAGAGCGTATGCACTGTCTGTATATATGAATACGTACCTGTTTATACTAGTAGCATATTCTCTTCTCTCTATTGTTAATGTTAGTCTGACGGGTAATGCACAATTACACAATGAGATGAGCTTCCACTTTTATTTTTAGAAAACACATTGAGCCTTACACATTACATGCTTATACTTCACACTCCAACGCATTTTACACTTCATACGCACCTCTTACATTCTCCCCTATATGTATCATGCTCACTTATGACATCTTCTTGCTCTGCCATTTGTTTCTTGCTTTCACTTGCTTGCCTATGTGTCACTGGGTAACTTTTTATGTGTTTGTTTCCAAAACATACCAGCATTGCTTCTGGTGTGTCTTGTTATGCATTTGCCTTTTTAAAGGAGCAGTAAACTTTTTTTTATGACAAAATATATATTGTAGGGATTTTCCTATTGAGTAAAATAAGGATACTCCCACTGCTGAGAGATTTATATTTCCAGAGTTATTACAGTTTAAACCCATGTTTTTTTACATTAGCAGTGCCTCTAGTGGTCAAATTCTAATTAGATTTCCTGTTAGATTCTAATGGAGAGGGGAGTCAGAAAAGTCAGAGACATACAGTTCTCCATAGAATGTGATAGAAACTGCCTGTCACTTCCTGTCAGAACTATCAGGAAGTAAACACAATAAATTCACTTCCTGATTATTTAAACTGCTATAATTTGTAATAAAATATCTGACAGCAGTGGGAGTGACCTTGTTTTATTCAGCAGGAAAAGATCTATAAAATATGTGTTTGCATAAAAAAAAGTTTACTGCTCCTTTAAGTTACCTAACTTCCTTTTGCCTATGAAAGTGCATAGAGCTTATTACTTTTTTTGACCTGAATGTTATCCTGTGTGTCAAACTATGGCTTGTGCTTATGACTATAAATGTGTTCCACCTGTCCCGACCTCTGGCCTATTCCTCGTCTACGAACCAGAGACACTTGCCCCGACCTTTGGTTTAGATGAGCATGTTTCATGTATTCTGTTTTGACCTGGCACCTCACCAGAGTACTGGTAGCTTCTGATAACTCTCATTTCGCAAATGAGCTCATCCTGGTCTGGTCCTGGCTCAGTTTGAACTGAATATTCCCACTTAAAGTCTGCACCTTTTCTACTGGCTCTAGATGGAGCAAGGGCTCACTTATGGTAGACTCTGCTCCTTAGCATCACACCCAGCATCGCTCTCAGGCTTCTTGCAGAAAAGGCCCCCAGTCAGTTTCAGTCTTCTACCTCTGCATAGAAGTCCTCTAATTCTAGTAATTGCAATAAGTAGGCAGATATTGGAAGTTGTTGCACTTTTATAGTTACCTTATTGCTAGTGTACAAAATTCCTGCAGTTCAATAGAGTATGCAGGGGAGTCAGTGTGTAATATTAAACATTAGTGAAGGGTTGATACATTTGATCTAATACATTTAGAGTTGTTACATTCTTCCAGCTTGAAACAGTTGGATACTTTTTTACTTTGATGTTTAAAGGGCATGCTGTGCTTATATTATCTGTTACAATACAGGTACTGTCTGAATCCTTCTAATAGGCCTGTACTGCATTGTAACTGAAAGACACTATATGGAGGATGCATTTTAGCAGGGAGTGGGCTGCATGCGGCCTACAGACTTCATATTTGACTTACCTGATCTAAAGTTTTGATGAAATATGTTTCTGGAGCCTGCATGCCAGGTGTATTCTGGTGCTGCCACATGAAACAATGTAACAGACTGCACTCTTTGCAAATAACCTCATCCTTGCAGCAACTTTATTTCACATAGAGAACACTTCAACAAGACTCAGAAAGGACAATGAATTATCTCATGCATTTTGCATATATAGTGCTTGATCATAGACATGGTGTTGATTCAGTTAGGTCTGATGGCTAAAAAACAGCCAACAACATTTTTTCAAGCACAGTAAGCTAGTCAATTACCTGTGCTATGAAAAAATACCGGTAAAAAAAAAAGGGTGATAAAAATAGAGGCATTTTTGCCCCCCAAAAATAATAAAAACACAGCAAGATGCAATTCAATTGTGTGCGTTAGCCCTAAGATCAGGTAAGGGACCCACTTTATCGTGGGAAATTTTGCACTTTTTTTTGGGTGCAGAGTCCCTTATTAGATCAGAAAGTGCTCACACATGAATTGATAGTAAAAAAAAAGTAAAAAAAAAAAATCTCCAGTGCATGTATTGATATGGGTCCCTAATCAATACAATCCAAAGTCCCCAATCAATACATCCAAAACACTCCAAAACTGTGTCCAGTGTTAGAAGACTTAACCCTATGAGTGCCAGTGGGGTATTATTACCCCACTGGCTAGGGTTAATCCGACTAAGATGCAAAGCAACTGCCTCTGAAAACAGTTACCATTAATCCTGATATCCAGTGGAGACTTCAGTTCCCTACAGATCAATGCGTTGAGTACCTCTTTGGCACTGAAAGGGTTAAACAAGTCACAGATGTCAGGGTTAGGAAGACAGATAATGCCAACATGCTCAATTAATTGCCCCATCAATCTGGATTAAATCCAAATATTTTCTCCCAAGCAATGTTAACTAACGTGGCCAAAAATATTGCAGTCCATATTGCCCCATGGTTCTCGCCACTGCTGTTGGCAGGGGTGGAGGAGAAAGTATAAATGAGCAGCCCCTCCCTCCTTTGTACCTGACAGGCCGATGCCCATTCCACTCTGAGGGAATTTTTAATAGAAGCTGCCTTTATATATGGGAAGTCTCTGTTCAAAATGCCTCACAGCTATTGGCTGGAATGTGTGCTTACGCACCTCACAGCCAATCAGCTTTGAGCAGGTTATGTTAATCCCCTGCTCAAAGCTGATTGGTTGGGAGGTGCGTAAGCACACATCCCATTCAGTAGCTGTGAGACATTTTGAACAGAGATTGCCCATATATAAGGGCAGTCTGTTCAAAATTCCCTCAGAGTGGAACGGGCATCAGCCCGTCAGGTACAAGGGGGGGGGGGGGTCTGCTTGTTCATACTTTCTCCTCCACTGCCACCATCAGTGGTGGAAAAAAAAAATGGGACATCATGTAATATGACTAATTTTTTTTTTTTAAGGAATGACTGATCAGAAGACAGTGGATGACAGGTAAGTGTAACATGGATGAGCTAATGATCGGTATTAGCTTTTTTCCTTTGAAGTTCCTATTACTCACACTATTTAGTGTTTGTTTTGGGAACTTCTTGCACTACCTGACATTTGACAGAGAGTAATTTTCTGTGGCCTAACATCCATTGTCCTTTCAGCCGGTAGGACAACTAAATACAGACTTAGACTTTTCTTTTGTCGGGCGGTATCCAGTTTTGCCCTACTGCATGTTTTAGGTTAACTAATTGAATTAAGGCCAATATGCGTGAAATGCATGAGATCATCGATTGTCTGTTCAGTGTCTGTTGAAGGGTTCTCTATGTGACCGTGTGTGTGTGTGTGTATGTATGTTTCGCAGTTTGTGTGTGTGTGTGTCTGTGTCACAGTTTTTTTTGGTGAGGAAGAAGTCCACTCCTGTTAAAATCACACACCCCTGTATCTCCAGGGCTGACAGTATAGAGGAGATATAAATATCCCCTCCTTACTGAGGACCCTCGGTCTGTGTGTCTCCTGAGGAGACATAAATTATGTAATCAGGCTTTCTCTTTTATATATATAGATTTTCACCTGCATTTCCTCCCCACTGGAATTTATGCAAAAAGAAGAATATAGTTTCTTTTCTGTGGAAATTCCTGTTAGGAGGAAATTAAAACTTCTCTGTACCCCTAATCTTAAGGTCTTTTTACTGCTGTTCTTCACTTGTTAATTGGAATAACTGTACTCGGTAAACCAGGACTTTCCATTTCTTCAAAGTGGCATTTCTACTCCAGCAGGAGCAGCCCTTACGATCTAGCAGGAGTAGTGTTGTGCATCCCTGCTCTGCACTGAAATAGCTGGTTCAGATCAGAAACTGACCACAGCTGCTGTCTTACTAGTTCTGCAGTGCAACTGAAGCATAAGATTTTGAAATCTCGGATATCATTTTCATAAGCTTTGTGTGCAGCTTCATACTGATTGCATTTGAAACCCAAATTCTACTGACTGTAGAAGCAGATATGATATAGTCCAAGTACTTGATGCAGTATTTGAGTTCAAACAACCTGCCAGTTATGGGGATCAGTTTGCTGACATAAAAGCATCTAAATGGAGTCACGTCCTTTTTAAGTGTTTATTTTTAATTCAAGATATTAACATACAAACTATGAGAAGAATACAGAGGAAATAGAGAAGAAAAGAGAGAGAAAAAAGGGGTGGGGGTACAGAAATTCAAAGATCAAGAGGGTTGTAAGTAGCTGGATCTATAATCCAGTCAGCCCATATTTTATGAATCTTCTGTGGACACTCCCTGTGCATATTGGCTAATTTTTATACTCCTGAATTAATTAATTAATTAATTAATTAATTCATCCATTCATTGTAGTTATTGATTAAATATGGGTGTGTAATGTGTAAAAATTCAACAAAATGTCCTCCTGTCAGAAATCGGAGTAAAATCCTCCACCAAACCCAAGGAACTGTAGGATAACATTCGGAATGTTGACAGTTTAGAGCATGTGCATAGCATGTGAATAAATATTCCATCCTGTCATCTGCAACAAGAAGATAAAATGAAGCCACAACTTTAATTATGTTCTTATTTATTTTAATAGCTACTTAGTGAACTGAGTAAATCATATTCATTATTTTAACATATTTTGAATTCTGTAAAAATATAGAATTATTTAAGGAATCGTTAAAAAATTAATAACTGAAGGAGGAATAGGAAGGGCAAAGGAATGGGGGTATAATAGAGGAAAGGGTGAAACGTATAGAGAAGGTGGTGTGGAGGAGGCATCGGTAGATGGAGAGAATAGGACAAGCCATGAGGAGAAGCAGAAAACAAGATGGGGAAAAGAATCAGGAGAGAAGACAGGGGAAGGGCTCATACTGATGAGAAACAATGAAGGGAGGAATAAAGGCGTGAGTAGAAGCTGACATGAGAATTGGTAAAGGAAACGAAGAGGAGATGAAGAAATTATGGAGGTTACATTACTATTGTATACAAAAAAGCAAAAGGGTAATAATGGGGGAAATAACGGGGGAGACAGAGTAGGAGAAAAGTGCTAAAGTCTACATTTTGCACTGCCCATTTTGTATCCATGTCTTCCTCATTCCCTCTGATATATTCTTTTCATCCTCCTTTGTACTTTGTTCAGAGATCTATGGAGCATCATCCAATAAAGTTACAAAGCCTGCTATCCAATCAGGACATGTGAACTACTGTCCAATCAGGATCTGTATCTTCCATCTGATCAGAATGAGCATCCCACTGTCTAGCCAGGGTGCGCAATAGTCCTTTTCAGCATTCAAGCAGTTAAATGTACCATTTAAATCAGTGGCTATTGTTAGTTGTTCCCTTTGGTACAGTTGATTTAATGTAGAATTTCCCTATTTTCTTAGTACATCAGTCTCAGTGTCTCATTATGTACTAGTAGTTCATTTTTTGCTTTTGTTAATAAGATACATTTTTTAACATTCTTGAAGGTTGTCAGCTGAACTACAGAACTGTAATGTGTTTAGATAACTATGGACTGAATATTATTAAAACTGTTAGTTAGCACTCATTTAATAGATATGTAATGAGCGTATTGGACATTTAGCGCAAATGGGATAATTAACACTTGATAAATGGGCAGTTAACAGGTACTTAAAGGGTGAAACAAACAAACAAAAAATAACCAGGAAAGTAGGTGTTAACGAGCCGCAAATAGTATAATGGAAATAACCCTTTACACTTAAAATAAAACCCGAGGGGCATATTTATAAAGCCAAAGTAGAGCAATTCTGGGATGAAATGACAGTACCTACAAATTCCCATTGCTTTACACACACACACACACACATAAATAGACACACCCAAGCACACAAATATACACACACATACCCATGCACACACACACACATATAAGCACACATATACACACACATACACATGCATATACACACACCCATGCACACACACATATACACACACATATACACATCCCCATGCGCATACACACCCATGCACATACCCGCACACACATACACACCCATGCACACACATACTCACATACATACACACCCATGCACATACCCGCACACACATACACACCCATGCACACACATACTCACATACATACACACCCATGCACATACCCGCACACACATACACACCCATGCACACACATACATACACACACACCCATGCACATACCCGCACACACATACACACCCATGCACACACATACACACCCATGCACACACACACACACATACATACACACACACCCATGCACATACCCGCACACACATGCACACACATACACACCCATGCACACACATACTCACATACATCCACACCCATGCACACACATACTCACACACACACATATATACAGACATCCACAAACACAAACGCACACACACACACATATACACACACCCGCGCACCCACCCACACCCACAAAAAGACACACCCTTGCACACACATATGCACAAACACATATACACACATATACACACACACATATACACACGCAGACACAAACACACACATATACACACACAAACCACACACATATAATACACACACACACATATACACGTGTGCAGACCAACACACACATATACACACAAGCCCATGCACACACATACACAAAAACATACACAACACATACACACATGAACATACAAACACATCCATGTACACACACACCCTTGCACAAACACACACTTACACACACACACACATATACAAGCACACACATATACACACATGCACACACACTTACACACACACACATATACAAGCACACACATATACACACATACACACACATGCACATACCAACGCACCCAAACACACACTCCCTCTCTCTGTCTCTCTCTCTCTGCCTCTGTCTCTTTCTATTGGCAGTGCATCTTGCCCAGTGAGACTGGTCTCTATGGAAGCCCTGTGTTCCCCTGATAACTCCCCCCACCTCCTAATTCCAGTGTATGATTGGGTTCCTGGGAGGAGCATGTGCAAGGCTGAGAGCACAAAGTAGTAACAGGCATCCCCCTTCTGCCTCCTCCCTGCACATCTGTATGCAGCAGGAGCAGACAATACCAGGAGTGTGGGGTACCCCAGTATAGAAAGAGGTAAGAACCATGACAACTCCACATCTGAGGGAGAGAAAAGCCCCTTCAGCTGCTTCCTGCCCAACCGTTTGTGGTTTTCCTTCTCTAACACTCATTCTTCCACTGCTCCCCTCATTCCTGTACAGCTGCACTCTTTTGTGCCTGCCCGGGCTGGCTGTGCTCTGATCTCACCCATATTATCCCAGTTTGCCTGTTCCTACTCTCCACTATACTTAGACTGCCTCCTTCCCTTACTTATTTCCATATTGTGCGTGTTTAACCCTTTCAGCTCCAGAGCGATGTGCAAATCCATAGTCTGCAATGTGCTTCACATCCCTCTGGCACTCAAAGATTCAATACACCCCCACCCACTCCCTCTTCCTCTCCTTCAGTACTGTGCTACACAACCTGCTGACTTCTTCACACTTTCATCCTTACATCTTTCTTTCTCCCCATTTCAGACAACTTCCTCTGAACTCGCTGTCTCTTGGACAAGCTGAATTTTCCTACCAAATTACTGCCCAGCCCAGGACACAGACATCTCACTGGAGCCATGCAGCAGTCACAGCCACGGTAAGAAATGTTTTGCCCAAAGTTAATAGTGGAGCACTTCTGAGGCAAACCAGCTGCATCGTAGGCAACAAGTAAACATTCCCAGTAATTATTTTAACCCCTTGAATGCTAGAGAGGTCTCTGAATGTGATGGAAACCACCCTAACATTTGAACAGTTAAAAGCCCCATTTTATTCAAAGGGGCATTTAGAAATTGTTATTCGTCCCACATGGTGCAGTTAGTTTACCCTACAATTGCTCCATTTCTTTGTGTACATGACCCTTTATTACTCATCTACAATGGAATGACAGTAGGCTTTTTTTGTCTTGTACCCTGTTGTTTAACCCTTTGTGTGCCAGAGAGGTACCCAACGCATTGCAACACAATGCATTGGGTACCTCTCTGGACTCAAAGGGTTAAGGATAAACAATTGCTACATAAAAAAAAAAAGAAAAAAGCATTTAAATTGAAATACTCCCTCAACCACTGGAATGCTTGAGCAGACTCCATCATATTGTGATGCAATGTGTTAGAGATGTCTAGCATCCAAGGGGTTAACTGTTTTCTGCTTCATAACTGTGCCAGTTTTCCTATGACTCTGGGACTACTCATTATTAATATTTCTCCCATCCTGCTCGGTGATCCTTTAAAGATTTCATCTTAACCCTTTGAGTGCCAGCAAGGTATCAAACGCATTACCTCTCTGGCACACAAAGGGTTACATTACAGATGTAAACAATACAATACTGAGTCTTCCTCATAGAGGTTACTTGACCGTGAGGGACAATGGGGGATCAGATGGCAAACTCTGCCAATATATACCAGCAGGCTGTGGTTGTTGGGATAGGATACAATTTGTATTTCATGCTAACATCTGTAAAGTGTATCTGTTTTCTAAGACCTAAAATCTAGTCTTACATGTGCTCTGAGGGAGCAGACATTCCTGCCTTTTTCAAGGGCTCCCATTGATTATCCAGGATTATCTGTGAATGGGATGAAATAAGAACATTACACAAGCATTGGGCTCTAATCACAATCAATCAAGGTTTTTCTGTAATCTGTCAGTGCAAAGTGCACAAAGAAGATTAAATACATGCTCACTGAATAGGAAAATCTACAGATATATTAAACAGTAAATGTAGGATTATTTTTAAGGGTGTAACATAAATGGTAGCTGGAAGTAATTTATATTTAAAGGTATATTAGCCCATTGAGCGCCAGAGGGATACATATCACATTGCAATGCGTATCCCTCTGGCACTTAAAGGGATAAACTTTTTTTCGTGTGTGTGTTATTGTTCCTTTAACGCTTTTGATGCTAGTGAAGTCTCCAACACATAGGGCCGTATGTGCCAAAGAAAATTGGAGGAGTTCTGGGGCAAACTATTTGCATTATAGGGGAGAACTCAAAATTCCAAACATTCCCATTGATTTAAATGGGGATTTTTAACACCTTGAATGCTAGAAAGGTCTCCAGCGCATTGCTTTGCAATGCGTTGGAGACCTCTCTTTCATTCAAAGGGTTAAAATCCCCATTTCAATCATTGGGAATTTTTAGTTTTCCCCTATAGTGCAAATGGTTTGCCCCAGAACTCTTCCATATTTCTTTTGAACATATGGTCCATAGCTTCTCAATCAGGATGACGTGTGAAGATTAACTAACTATAGGAGCAAACCAAATTCAGTGTAGGGGAAACATTAAAATTCCCATTGATTTAAATGGGGATTACAATCAACTGAATGGTACAGATCTCTCGAATGGATTGCAATGCTCTGTGGACCTTTCTAGCATTCAAGGTATTTAAGTCAGTGGTAATTTTGAGAATTTGCATTTGTCCAGTTCATGTACTCCAGTTCCTCTTAGTACACCAGCTTCAATGAGTTGTAGACCTGCCTAGCATCCGGGGAATTACTCACCACAATACAATGCAGATATCGCATTCTTTCCACTGATGGTAGCGGTAGTGGGGTTAAGTGCATAAACCAGTGAAGAACAACCCGAAGCCCTCCAGCAGTTGTGGACTACAATTCCAATAATTCCCAGCCATTTGCTGGCCATGGGTGATGAGTGTTGTAGTCCACAACCACTGGAGGGCCTCAGGTTGTCCTGCTCTGGCATAAACTTTATACATTTTCCAGTGGGTCCAATCTTATATAATCATTTGCAACATTATTTGGAATCAACCCAAAACTAAAAGTTATTTAAAGAGGAACTATCACCCTTTGTAAAGTAATTCCCCAATAATCCTAAATAATAATTTGATAGGATGTTTGTCAGAAGCCGTCATGCGCAGTAGAGACCGAACCCACAGAATGTTGGGAGCACAGAATGCTGGGAGTTCTGTGCTGGGAGATTCTGTGCTTTCGGCCAGTCTTTACAGTGCATGACTACGTCGGTGGCAGGACGCAGAACAGGACTGGCCTCTTAACCCTTTGCAATGCGTTTCTTACCCCTCTGGCACTCAAATGGTTAACATCACCCAGCACTTGACCCATGTACACAGGCTTATACACTAGTTAGGTATATAGCAATATGCTTCTTAACAGCACTATTATTGGGCACAAGTACCAAGTTCTGAAGTAATCCTTCTATTTCTGAGACTGACGGCCAAGCTTCTTGCTTTAGAGCTGTCTGCATTGTCTGTCCCTTCCGGTACCTTAAGGCACCATGCAATGCCTCCTAGAGGAGACCGGGACAGACAGCACAGGTGCGCAGTCATCTCTAAGCCAAGATGTCTGCATGCATGCCTGACCACGGTCTCAGAAGAAGAAGGATTACTTCAGAACTTGGCACTTGTGCCCAATAATAGCACTGTTAAGAAGCATATTGCTATATACCTAATTACTAGGGAATTACTTTATATCAGAGAGAGTACCATTTTTGACCCAATAGGTTTTAAAATGAAAACATGGCCTAAAAATGTAAATGGGGTCCTATACACTTAATAGCCTTTAATCTCTGTCATTATCTGTAAAAATACTTTCATGCGTTGTAGATCCATAAATTCGAATCCTAAACTGGAATTTCTGGTACATATTAGCAGTTCTGTTCAGTGCTGTCATTGAGACTGATGCTCTAAAAATTGGTGTAATTCTGGAGCAAATCAATTGCATCACAGGGGACAAATACAAATCCACCAAGTACCTACTCATTTAAACAAAAAGGCTAGAGAGGTCTCTAATGCATTGCAAAGAAATGAGCTGGAAGCCTCTAGCATCCAATGAGTTAACAGACCCAATTAAATCAATGTGGTGCATAGGGTTGCCACCCAGCCGGTATTTTACCAGCAGGCCGGTAAAAAATTGGCTTCTGTCCTATGTTAAGTCTATGGAGGGAATGCCATGGCCGGTATTTTTTTGAAGAAAAGGTGGCAACCCTAGTGGTGCAGTTGATTTGGCCCAGAAATAGCCCACCTCTTCTTAGTACATTTTGTTACTATTATTTTTGCAGCTTGTAAGGAATCACAACATTTAATGCAGTTAATTTATTAAACTTGGTCCCCCTTCACTTTCTATGCAGACTAGGCTGACCAGATCTCACCTATAACCAGGGACACACAGGAAATAGCCATTTTGCAGTACTTCACTGAAATCAATGCAGCCCTGCAGTATGCATTTCTTCTATGCGTCTATGCAGACTGCTCTAATATATTTATCAAAGTCACTTGAACACATAAGGACTCTGGGGCTGTTGTCAATAAGCTAAAGAGATGGAATCCTGGCAGAGGCGTAACTAGAACGGTCCGGGCCCTGGTGCCATGGGCCCCCCCAACCCCCGAACACATTGGTCCCCGGGCCCTCCACAATGACTCCATTTCCTGCCTCCCAATCCCTGGTGGTCCAGTGGGGTGGCAAGAGAGGCGGGCTGGTGTGACGTGCTCCCGTGCTGTCCTCTTCTGTAATGCAGAGCGCTGGGAGATGATGTAAAAAAAAAAAATATATATATATATAACTGAGCATGGCTCAAATGAAAATGTAGATGTTTATTGTATCAGTTGATACAATAAACATCTACATTTTTGTTTGAACCAAGCTCCTGTGAGTGCCGTCCTTCAAGAAACTGTATGTACTAAAATCCTTCTCTGAATGTGCACCCAGGCTGGATATTAACTTATTCTACAGTTGACTTATATAAATAATTTTATATTTTGTTACCACTGTCTCTCCCAACTGCATCTATATTTTTAGTTTTAAAATGCCAGTTTTGCCATTCTTCATAATCTTTCTTACCATCCTAGTACTGTGGAAAATAATGACTTGTGTTTGTTGCCCTGCCAAATGCAAGTTCCCCATCTATTATCTTAAATACGTCTGCTGACAGTGTTAATAGGAGGATTTCCTTTAGGCACCGATTAGGGTGGGAATTACACAGCTAGGCACTGAGAACATTCTCCGATCATACTGGTTTTGTTGTTGATTTAGGATTCATGTTTGGATTCAAGAGGCTGAAAAAATTTTGTGAAAGGGGGAAATTCAGATGATTTAAATACAATCACACACAGCTTAGCTGGTTCATTAATATTCATCTCAAGTAATGGCAGCATGTTCAGAGAAAAACCTGTAATAAGAAAACAGGTTAAGCCCTTTACCAGGACAATATTTATATCTCACATGCCCCAAGGCAACATGGGTGCTCACAAAAACCACACCCCCACTACTTACATGATTGCATGTCCAGTTTCATGCAGTGTTCTATGGCTCAGAAAATATCATTCTCTTATAACAAGGGGAAAAAAAACCCAAAAAACTTTTAACCCTTGGTTGCTAGAGAGATCTTCAGTACATTGCTTTGAAATGCATTGGACATGTCTCTAGCATCCACAAGCATAAGTAATAGCCTGTAAATGGGTATATAAACTGTGAAGGAACATTGAGATTGCTCTGACCACACCCACAATTCAAAATGTGGGTGTGACCAGCACAGATGAGCCCCCCTCAAAATTTGGAGTTCTAGGCACTTGCCTACTCTGCCTAATGAAAAATCTGGCCCTGCCCTTGATGACCAGACAAATGCACAACTCATTGCTTTGCATTGTTAACCTATAACTACGCTAAGATATGCACCCTTTTATTTAGCTAAAAATATCTACTTTAACTGTTTTAAAGGCAGGGTGGACAAAGATATTAAAATATAAAAATCTTTGGAGCCAGACAGAATTTTTACTAGCCATCTAGGAGTTTTAGGAACCAACTGCTGGTTACAGATGCATATAAAATTCCCCTGGAACTTAGGAGCCAGGAGAAACATTTGAATAGCCAGGCTCTTGTGTCCCCCCCCCATTTAAAGGAACACTAACATTCTCAAATAATAAACCCCCAATTAACTTAAACTGGGCAGAAAATCCTAATGGCTACTAATAATACATTTCTACTTAATTTGGTTTACTACGATTAAATCTTACTGGATATCATATTCATGGAGGCAGACATAATTCTTTGTTGCCCGAGTCCAGGAGGACCCCAAACCTTTCACGCTGAAGTCTTTTTCTTCTGGAAACAAAGAATCACCTCCACCTCCTACATACACGATAAGCACTAGTATTTAAAGATTCATTTAAGGAAACCAAGTAATGGAGAATTGATGTATAATTCCCTTTAGATTTTTTTTGCCCTGATTAGGGTATGTGGGAAGGTGCATTATTAACCCTTTGAGTGTCAGAGAGGTATCCAATGCATTTCAATTTAATGCATTGGATACTACTCTGGCACTCAAAGGGTTAAGGGGCTATTTGCATAGCTGGGAACTCTCTGGATTTGCCCTCAGACTCTGGTTTTGGCTCTGCTTTACCAGGTCTCCAGGGCAGAGGCTGATTCTCTGGATGTGGGGAGCATACCTGGGAACTCTGCGGATTTGCCCCGGAGAATCTGGTTTTGATACTGCTTTACCAGGTCTCTGGGGCAGAGGCCAATTCCTCCGGATGTGGGGAGTTTACATTGAAACTCTGCCCACTTCTGCTCTTTCTCCCTGTGCTCCTCCTTCCCCCAGCCTTCTTTGAATAGCTTTGTCACACTTTTGAGCCCTGTCCCCACCAACTCATGTCAAGCCCTGCCTCTTTTTGACGCAATTTGTGTCACTTTTCACACCCCCTGCTGCAGCAGAAGACTCCCCTCCTGGTAAAGAACAATAGAAAGTTCCCCGGTATGATGGGGAAATTCTGCCTACTTATGCTGCTTCCAAGTGTGTTCCTCCCACTCCCGCCCTCTACTCCTGTTCCCCAGCCTATTCCTTATACGTTTTTTATTCATTTTATAAGCTCCACCCCCACTTACAACTAAGCCTGCCCTTTATTTATGCAAATCGTGTCATTTTTCTCCCCCACAGACACCACAAGTCTCCCCTCTCCGGGGAGTCCACAACAAAAAAGGTTCCCAGGTATTTCTATTTGTATACCTTTAACCCAGGTATAGTCATTCTTTGGACTGGTTGAGGACAATGGGATTTGTAGTGCCTGGTTTTTGGAGGTCCAAAGATTGACTAACTCTTCTTTAACCCCATGATTGCTAGAGCTCCTAAGCAAGTCAATGCAATAGAAAGCTCTCTAGAATCCAAGAGGTTAAAAATCTGTGAATTCTCTGTTCATTGTTCTGAGTATACGATCAAGTTGCATTTTCTGTGCTTTTGTGATCCCCTCAAGGACCACAGGGATGAGTTAAATGAGTTAAACACCCCTCTGGTCCCCAAGGAATTAACGGATAAAAGGGTGTTTTGAATTTGAAACCAGAAGTTATGCGAATGCTTCACTTTATTGATTTTCCTTTGACCAGCGGTAACTGGAGTGGTTGAGGAAAAAACCCTCACACATAAAAAACGTACATGCTCAGCAAAACATAACGTATTTAGGAGCATAACGTTTCCTGAAAATATTTTTGGCTGAAGTTTCCACTTTCCTGAAATGCCGTCCAAAACCATCTTTGCTGTGCTGCTTGGCAGTTTCAACTTTCATAATGTTTGTTGACTGTGGCAGGTCCAGAGCAGTGAACATTTCTGACAAACATAGTTTGATGAATTGAAAATACTTATTTAATTTTGTAAAGAGACATGTTTTAATAAACGTGATGGGCTTATACTGCAATACTATTTTTTGCAGAATTATTTTTTATTGTTAAAAACCACTAAATCTGCAATTATCTCCAATGATTACAGGTTCTATTGTATAAGCTCTACTGTATACAAACCATGTATACATGCTCTAGAATGCAAACTAGGGCCTGGATTCCAGTGCAGTTGGTAACTTTATCACAGAGTTATCTAAAAATGTTCCCATAGACTTCAATAGGAATCTGTGAGACGAAAAGAGTAAAAGCACTTATCACCTGCAATGTAATACAGCCCTGTATTCATCCGTTTCCCAGTTATTTGTGAACTCTCTGGGTCGGTCTACTTTGATTTTAAATTATGTGATTCAGTAAATACAGATTAAAATTGGTTATTTCATATATTGTTATTAGCCATGTATGTCTTTCCTGTTGACTTGAACGACTCTTTGGATTGCAAGCTCTGTTGTCAATTATAAGCTCTGTTTTAGTCTCTTGATTTTAAACTATGTAGATCAATTCCTCTATAAAATGCACATTATTTATTATCAGCTTATCCTTCAGATAAAAGTTCTGCGGTTCTATAAACTGAAAAGTTGGATAGTCCTGCTATAGATTACAAACTGTGGGAATCCATTTTTCTGTTGAATGCATACCTCCCAAGAGTCCCTCTTTAGGAGGGACAGTTCCTCTTTTAGACCCAAATCCCTCTGTCCCTCTTTTTAGGAGATCAGATTGCGTGATGTGTATATGAATGTATTACATTGCTCTGCAGCAATAAAACTCACACTATTGTTTCTTTAAACATCAGTATATGTGTTTATAAATTAGTATGTTTAAATAAAATAGTTATCTTGTTATAAGTAATTTATTAGGTAACACAAGGGGGTGTCAATAGGTCATAAAATAGGCTAAAAAATTATTGTTAATGCCCCGCCCACCAGCCACACCCCCTAAAACATGATTTTCCCTCTTTGGCAATTTGAAATGATGGGAGGTATGTGAATGCAAATGTAGATTTCAAGCAGCGTGCCTTTGTTTGTACAGATTGCAAACTCAAAATTGATACTTTGTTGTTTGTAAGGGATTTGGGTTTGAACCACGTAATTTGTAATCAAAGAGCACTGTTAAAGGGATAGTAATGTTTCATAATAAAAGCAGCTCTAATTAATCATCATAGTATTTGGACTTTGGAGAGTGCTATTTCAATTCTGTCAGAGTTTCAGGTCAAGAGTAATTCAATGACAAATTATCCCCCTCCCGCCCCATTTACTGATGTAACACTGTTCAGCCAGAGCAGAAGGGAGGTGCCCAGGTAGACTGCAGAGAGGGACAATCTTCAATTAAGATAAGGGAAAAACCTGTAAAACTTGTCAAGGGGGCAGGGCTTTCATTGTTCTCATAGGAAGAAGATTGTCCCCTTCTGTTATCTGCCTGGTCTTACAACCAGATTCCACATCTGAGAAGAGATGGCTTACACTAGGTAAAAGGGGTGGGAGGGGAAACTTTGCTTGTGAATATCTCTCAAACCATAAAGGTTTGAGAGATAAGACATATATTGTTCTTCATTTTTTTTAATGCCTACAAAATAAAATAAAGATAAAATTAAGTATTACTATCCCTATAATCTACAGATTGTAAACGTAATGGGTCATTTTTCCTTCCTAAATGGATTTTAGATTTGCGAGTCAATCTCATAATTTTTTGCAAATTTTGTGGTTCAGTCTCTAAGGTCTGCTATCTCATTGTTACATTTTCTCTTCAGGCCAACAGTTTTCTAATGTAGACTCAGTACATCACAAGTTCTCTGGGTAATATATCTATTTCTTAAACTCATTCTGTTCAGTCAGTCCCTAGAAATCACAGACATTTTGACTCCATTCCTCTATGAATTGCAAGTTCTTTGGGACAATTTACCAACTTAAAGTACTGAACACGATTTTAGTGCATCAGCTACAATGCAAAGATCATTCTGGCAACTGGTCAGTGTTCTGCTTACATGTGTTTGCCTTCCTCTGCTAGGAGTTGAGCAAGGGAATGCTTCTTATTTCATACCTTGTTGTATTTACTAAGGTGATTTCGTGAGTGGACTCAGAGGCTTTTGTTAATTAATAGCTGTGTCCCAAGCCTGGTGTGCTACCATACCTCCTAAGTGTCCCTCTTTAGGAGGGACAGTACCTCTTTGAGACACAAATCCCTCTGTCCCCCTTTTCTACCCTTTTGTCCCTCTTTTTAGGACATCAGAATGTTTAGTGTGTATTACATTGCTCCACAGCAATAAAACATACATAAATGTGTTGGTAATTGTCAGTATTTGTGTTTATACATTAATATGGGCTATTAAAATACTTTGGTCTTGCGCTAAATCATTTATCAGTTACACAAAGAGGTGCAGATGGGTCAAGAAATAACTTAAAAATTCTTGGAAATGCCCCGCCTACCAGCCACGCCCCCAGAAACACCACCTAAAACAGAAGTGTTCCTCTTTCGACATTTGAAATGTTGGGAGGTATGTGCTACACCATGTTAAATTATAGAGAAAAAAAATCCCAATTTTAACAGTGGAAAAACGTGAGATAAGCTATTGCCATATTGATACAGGCTTTTTTATTCATTTTTATAAATGCAGATTCATTACTCCCTTATTGTACAGAGCTGCAGAATATGTTGGCTCTTAATGGGCTGCATTAAGTAAATTACAGAGGTGCATTTTTGAAGCAAACCATCTGTATCATGAGGGGGAATAAAATTCTATTAATTCTAATTGATCTACATGGATCATTTATCCCTTATAATGTAAAAGAGGTCACCAAACGCATTTCTTTGGAATGTTTTGAAGACCTGTCTGGCATTCAAAGCGTTAAAAACCCCATTTATATCAGTGGGACTTGTTGTCCCTGACTCCCATGGTGCATTTGGTTTCTTCTAGAATCACACCTCTAGCTTTCTGCATAAGTACCTATAAATGAATATAAAAAGCACAAAAGGAGAAAGTGCACACAATCTAATTGTAGCGTAGACTGTTTAAATGTAGATGTTTTACACCTCTACCATGGATATCATTGAGTGCCTCCTCCTTCACCGTGGCAAATCACCTTTACAAATGGATGGCTGTTGGACTCACCTTAAAAAGAGGCAAAACCAGCCTCTAGGTGCATACGCCTTCATTGGATAACCTCCAGTGTTGGTATCAGCTGGTGTCTCTGGGTCCCTCCTTTCTAGGGTGACCATATTTCAATTCTGCAATACAGGGACACTGCAGAGAGAAGCGCGCACCACAGAGATCAAAACACTGGAGGGAGGAATGCCCACTGACTGCTGTGACTGAAAGCAATGCCTGTTGTGAGCTACAACAAAATGTACATCACGCCCAAAGCCTTAAATTAACATTACACTACAACAAATTTACACTGCAGCTCCCGACTGATATCCAGATCAAGGCTCAGTTCTCTCTTTAGTGTGTAGAGCTCTGTCTGGAAGACATTATCTTGTAGCCCAGCAGAGACATCACTTTCTGTCACAGTAGACAATGAACAGTGTTTTAGAACTCTGTGCTCTGGACTCTTCATTCCGGGACTTTGTATTGTTCCAGAAGGGGGCTGCCCAGGACAAGGGACGCACATTTAAAATTTGGGACTGTACCAGGCAATCAGGGACACGGGGTCACCCTACTCCTTTCCTCTGCTCACACTCCTATAGTATCCAAATTCTGGAGTTCTCCCTGCTGTCCCAAGAAGACCCTCTATCTAAGACCTAGGGGCATTCTCTATCTTGGGC
The DNA here is from genome assembly GCA_037306005.1 of Rhinophrynus dorsalis. Taxonomy (NCBI): domain Eukaryota; kingdom Metazoa; phylum Chordata; class Amphibia; order Anura; family Rhinophrynidae; genus Rhinophrynus; species Rhinophrynus dorsalis. The sequence continues at coordinate 103,352,372 of CM074724.1, forward strand.
AACTCTCAAATGGATGACTATAACGGAGAACTATTATGAAGTAGGGCCCAATGTATATATCTATATAATATATAAAGGGCCAGATTGTCCAGGTACCTAGGTCACAGATGAACCCATGACTTTAGTTTGCGTGTCCCTGGTCTAAAGAGAGCTTGTGTCTAAAATAGCTTAGAGCAGGCATATAAAATAGTCTGTCTGTGGGACAAACAATGTGTGGCTCATGGGCCAAATGCACACTGGCAGTGTGAGGCTCTCCATAGGGACAAAAATGTTTAAGTGCCCTGCAGTCCAGCATAAAGGGGTTAAATTCCCCACTTAGATCAATGGGATGTTTTTTTATTCTAAGTCACTTTAACCCTCTGAATGCCAGGGAGATGTCATGTAACATCTGTGGTGACCACGTATTCCTTTAAATTAATGACAAGTAAAAATGCATTGTACAGGGCTGCACAGGATTCAGCCGAACCCTGCAGGTGGTGTTTTTTCTATGTGTTTCTGATTTAACCCTTTGAGTGCCAGAGGGGTACGCAGCACATTGCAAACCAATGCTGATATGTGGTCACCTTAGAATGTCCCGCCTATATACGTATGCAGATATACACACCTGGGAATAAGCAATGAGCGAGTTACATCTGCATATGTTTACTGGTGGGGTGTTACATGGCCACCCTATTGGTCACAAGTAAAGAGAGTATGGACGTTTTGCATATGGTGATTGTTTCACTTATTACTTTTAGATGTGTTATACACTATTCCATTTCCCTTCATTTTTCCTAAGGTACTTAGATAAGGATTTATCTACTGCATCCCTCCCAACATTTCAAATGGTCAGAGAGGGACACTTTTGTTTTGGGTGATGTTGTTGGGGGCGTGGCTTGTGGGCGGGGCATTACCAGTAATTTTTAGGTTCTTTCCTACTAACACCTCTTTGTTTAACTGAATAAATGATTTAGATCAAGATCAAAAGTATTTTATGTACACAGACTGATTTATAAACACGTATGAAGTTTAAACAAACATTAATCTGAATTATATAGTTGTGGAGCAATGTGATACACTTATATACACACCACATAGTCTGTTCTCCTAATAAGAGGGACAATAGTGTTGGAAAGAGGGACAGAGTGATGTGGATCCCACAAAGGGACTGTCCTTCCTGATTTTTTTTAACCCTTTGAGTGCCAGAAAGGCGTCCGCTGCATTGCGCTGCAATGCACTAGATACCTCTCTGGCACTCAAAGGGTTAAATCCTTTGAGTGTTGTAGGGGTATGCAACGCAGTGCAAAGTGTTGCGTACCCCTCTAGCACTCAAAGGGTTAACCTCCTGTTAACATTTTTTGACAGATTTTAATGGGGTTGTGTGCTCAATGATAATGTCTCGATAAAGATTCCAGTGAGAATCAAAATGTTGACCTTTTCTAAGTAAATAGAAATGTATTGAAACTTGGCAAAGTCCTGAGAGCTCTAGCTGCCAATGTTGAGACCCTCCGTGGAGGAGAATGTTGAGTATGCAGCCCTTGACTGTATTTGACATGCCTGGCTCCGAGTCTAAAGCTCTCCATAGCAAGTGACAGCATTAACTTGCCTGGTGACTACAGAGCAAAATTGATGTTTAATTAAAAGATGAAAGAACCCCTTCCCTCAAAAAAAAAAAAAACTGAACTAGATCGAGTTTGAATAGCATTTAATGTATTATATGTGTGTTCATTTGTGTACTTTCATAGTGACACTGTACTTCCCCTTTAAGCCTTTGAGTGCCAGAGGAGTACACAACGCATTTTGAAGCATTGCGTTGTGTACCCCTCTGGCACTTAAAGGGTTAAGTTTTATCAATTTAAGGAAACCTTAACAATTATATATATGTATGTATCTTTATTTATATAGCGCCATACAAGTACACAGCGCTTAACAGAAGTTGAAATAATACAATACAAAAACGACAGAATTGGGTTAAGAGCATTAAGGTTAAGTACAATCATTACATTATTTGTGAGGGAAAGTGCAGCAAGGGAATCATACACTAGGAAAGGGACCCTGCCCCAAGGAGCTTATAATCTAGGCTGAATTCCTATTGACAAACAGAGGCAGTAGGAGGAGTATTATAAGTGCAGGTACATGGTGTGGTGAAAGAAGTGCAGAAGGATTCTGGTGTGACTATCTGTGTGCATATATTACAACAGTCTCTTTCATACAAGATAAACTTGTGACTTACTATTTGTGTTCCTATAAATTCAATTATGAGGTTATAACTTGGAGTTGAATAATGCTGTATATAATGCTTTTGTTTACAGCACAGAGGGTGGCACTGACATCTGTGTGGAGCTTTTATGTGAGCACTCGTGTGTTGTGTGGTATATACAGACATGGCTTCACAGCTAGGACGCATCTAGATTTACTGCTTACTTCCTGTTATATATACACACACACATTCTCCCCTGCCGCTTCTTTCCATACCAAACTACCACGTGTCCCTCTTTAGGAGGGTCAGTCCCTCTTTTAGACCCAAATCCCACTGTCCCTCTTTCCCACCCTAATGTCCCTCTTTTTAGGAAATCAGATTGTGTGGTGTGTATATAATTGTGTCACATTGCTCCACAGCAATAAAACTCACATTATTGATTCTTTAAATGTCAGTATATGTGTTTATAAATTAGTGTGCTTAAATAAAATACTTTGGTCTTGTTATAAGTCATTTATTAGGTAACACAAGGAGGTGTCAATAGGTCATGAAACAGCCTAAAAATTCTCGATAATGTCCGCCCACCAGCCACTCCCCCAGCAACACCCCCTAAAACACAATTGTCCCTCTTTGGCAATTTGAATTGTTGGGAGGTATGCCCTCAGTTGAAAGTTAATATAATGTAAAAAAGAACAATCATTTCTTTCAAATTATATCTGCTCTATTTAATTGTGTGCTCCTGGACCTCCCAGTATATAAAATTATACCAAAGGGCATGGGCGGATTGTCCTATTGGGGGATCGGGCATCCCTCGGTGGGCCGCTAGATCATGGGCCTGTGGGGGAGATCAGAGGATCTCACCTCATCGTCCCACGATATTTTGAAGGAGAGGTCTTTGTTGTCACCGGCACTCTCTGTGACAGCCTTCACGGTCCTTGTTAATGCAGAGCGCCAGGATATGACATAAAATCCTGGCGTCTGCTCTCCCATGCCGCACAGGGACCACAAGGGGGCGTTGATAGGGATGTCGGTGCAGCTAGTGGGCTGTTTTAAGAAAAATGCCTGGGCTGGTATTCCCCTACAATCCGCCCATTCCATTTTTCCTCAGGCTGACACTATGTACTGACAAGTGTAGGTAATTCCATGGGTTCTGAAAGATTTTAGCATCTCTGATGTGGTGAAAATGAAGAATATATGTATTTTCCCATACAGCCACATTCTAAAAAGTTATGCATCTGTCTCCTTTCCAAAAGGGTATACCTTGTCTTTACATGTGAAATTGTTATGATGTTATATATATGATTTTTTAAAATGTTGTTTTGCACAACGCCACCTTCTGGAAACATTTGTGCACATCAAGCTAGGGTGTGCAGTGTGTTGTCTTCCTTCCAAAACTGTATTCCTTGTCTACAATTTCTTTGTATCTCTAGTTGTTACTGCCATTTTACTACAGGCAGTTCACAGTTGAAAAAATTAAAGAAAAATGGCAAATTTTAGTAAGGGTAGCTTTGTGGTTCTGGCACCACCATGATATTTCAGATCTTACCAATGGGGTGTTATTACCCTTTGGAGAAAAGCTGGTAATGAAACCAGTAGGAAATTCAATGGGTTTCAAATATTTCAGCATCATAGGGGTAGAAACAAAAATGACCAGCCACTTAAATTGCAGTTGTGTGTACTTTGAAAAATATATATGATACGTAGGATCACATGGTTCATTTTTCATAATTTTGTTCCTGAAATGCATAACGGTGTAAAATGGGAAACAAATATTTAATTGCTAATTTTATGGGATGACTTACATATAAAAACACAGATATTGGTGATAGAAAGGTGAATTAATACTAAACTTAAAGGGATAGTAATGCTTCATAATAAAAGAAGCTCTAATCAATCATCATAGTATTTTGACTTTGAAGAGTGTTATTTCTATCCTGTCAGAGTTGTAGTTCAAGAGTAATTCAATGACAAAATATCCCGCTCCCACCCTTTTTACTGATGTAACACTGTTCAGCCAGATCAGAAGGGAGGTGCCCAGGTAGACTGCAGAGAGGGACAATCTTCAATTAAGATAAGGGAAAAACCTGAAAAACTTGTCAAGGGGGGTAGGGCTTTCATTGTTCTCATAGGAAGAAGATTGTCCCCTGCTGTTATCTGTCTGGTCTATGGACTGCATTCCAGATCTGAGAAGAGGTGGTTTACACTAGGTAAAAGGGGAGAGAGGGGAAACTTTGCTTGTGAATATCTCTCATACCATAAAGGTTTGAGAGATAAGACTTATATCGTTCTTCATGTTTTTTTAATGCCTACAAAATAAAATAAAGATAAAACAAAGTATTACTATCCCTTTAATACTAAACTTAGAACGATAAGCATTTGCCCATGGAAAATAATAAAATACACTTAGGCCAGTAGAATGTGATTCACTTTAGTGCAATTTCAATACAAAAATATTTTTGAATTCTGGATAACATTTTATGTTCCTGTTAGGGGATATCCGCAAACTAGTGGTAACTTTTGAAAGTATAAGATCTACTAAAGAAAAGGCGTATGGCATGTTCTCAGACAAGCACCTAAAAGTGTAATTTGACTGAAAATTGCTGCAAAAGTGTGGAAATCTGCTTAGCGCTTGGGAAAAGGTGAAAAGACTTAGCACAAAAGTGGTTAACCTCTTGAATGCTAGACACATCTCCATGTTATTGCTCTGCAATTGCCTGTGAGAACAATCTGCATGGCATCCCCATACACCGCCTCTTATACATCTTCATAGTGTCCTGTTTGGAATGCAGTAAAGATGCAGCATGCTTCAAGAAGCGAGATCACATTCTTCTGAACAGTCCCATTGACACCAAGCTGATCTATTTCTGGGCATGCATTAATGAACCTACAGCATAAATACTGCAGGTAGTTCTCAGCGTCTTTGCCACTTTTTTGTGTTGCTGTTTATACTGAAAGAAAGGGTAGCTTATAGAAAAACAAACTTTACTAAAAACTGCATATAAAACTCAGTAGAAACATATTTTGTAATGTAATTGCATCACATCAAACACTTGTACAGTTAAAATTGATACTGCTAAATAATGTTCTATATTAGGGCAAGGCAACCTGTGGCACTCCAGCTTTCGTGAGCTGCAATTTCCATAATCTTGAACCACCCAACCAGTTCTAGTCTGCAACAGCTGGGGTGCTGAAAGCTGCCAACTCCTGGGTCTATATCATGGTCATTCACATAAACATGTAGAGAAAAAATTAAAAAAACAAAAAGACTAGCACTTATATATTAGCATCTAACTGGTGATTTTTTTTGCCAGTTTATGGTATTAACCCTTTTTATGCTTTCTTTTGGATCAACAGTTGTATACAACAATAGGAAAAGGGTTGAACTTGATGGGCTCATGTCTTTTTTCAACCTAAACTATAATGTAACTATGTAACTTTGAGAGCCGGAGGGGTATGCAATGCATTGTAGAGCAATGCGTTGCATACTCCTCTGGCACTCAAAGGGTTAAGAGCAGCCTATGATGAAAGTGCAAAATGAAAGATAAGTCTCTCAGTCTGAAACATAACTCATATGTTGGATCCCACATTGGGTTGTATTGAATTAGCTGAAGAACAGCAAACCAACTGTACCATAGGGTAGGCTGACCAGACTTCACCTTTAACCGGGGACGCATAGGAAAAATGCATACTGCAGGACTGCTTTGATTTCAGTGCAGTCCTGAAATATGCCTATTTCCTATGTATCCCTGGTTAAAGGTGTGGTCTGGTCAGCCTAGCATAGGGGTCAAAAGAAATTATCAGTGACTTAAATGGGACGTTAACTCCTTGCTTTGCAACTTATTGGAGACTTTGCAAGGAGTTAAATACCCATTTAAATCAATTGGAGATTTAATTTCCCCCATGGTGCAGTTGGTTTCCTCGAGAATTGCTCTTCATTATCTTCATATATATATATACAAGCATTAGTATAAATAATCCCTCTTTCATTCAGGGGCCCTGCTGAAACTAGGTCAGCAGATTATTTCTCATCATCTGTAGTGTGGCTACACAGGAGAGCTCATCATGTGACTCTGTGCTATCACTGTATGCCAGTGAGAAACCTATGCTTTCTCCACCATTATAAACACTAGAGGGAGAGAACCGCCCCCGACTGCCAAACAGGAATCGCTGCCCACTTTACTATGTAACTATGCACTGGGATTAATATTTATTTAGATCTTGTTGATCCAAGGAGAAATCTGATTGCCATTTGGAGTCAAGAAGGAGACCATAATGGCTGATGAAGGTCTCACATTGCAATATAGAATATTTGTAGATGGCACATGAGCATTAGCATGTCTGTTTGACTTTCCATGCCTACTCTGTCATCGACCACTCATTAGAACAGAAACTGTGGTTTTACCTCCACTGCAGTCACCTGTGTGGAAAAGTCTTAACATGGATATTTTGTGTGGGTCACCTAACACCAGATTACTAAAACATAGAGAGGTACTAAGAAGGACTGGAATAAGTCTGTAGCTAATCAACTGCACCTTAGGGACAAATAAAAGTTTCCCAAATTTACGTTGCTATAAATTGGGCTTTTTAACCTTTTATACCAAAGCGGGCACTATGTTTAGAAGCAAATACTGTTTAAGCCCCCTGGTAAGAAAATGTATTGTGTAACAGATGTTAATGACAGTCAATAACTACTGAGACTATGTACAACAAAACCCATCTATGTAAATTTAGCACTCTGTATAATTCATTATGGTGCGTGTTCTCCCATGTAATTATATTACACATCATTGTCATAGGAACTAAACTGTCTAACACTAGAATCCAGATTTACCATTTGCCTTTGTTGCCACGTTTATAACCAGTTCTCAGGAAAGCTACCAGACTACCAGAGCAGTGTTCACATTCCAACTCTCCATGCTTCCCACCAGAGGCATAACTACAGTAGGTGCAAAGGATGCGGTTATGCCTGGGCCCAGCATCCAAGGGGACCCCACCTGCCCCAGAGTCCAGTAGGTTCTAGTTCTGCCTCTGTGAACATATTTTTATGTTGGGGTCCAAAAACAGTTTTGTACTGGAGTCATACAATCATAACTGGGAACTTCTTTCCCTTGAGCCCCTGGAGAGGGCTTATGTGCTGCCGACCAGGGGGGTGTAAATTATGTCATAAAGGGGGAGGGGCTTGGGTGGGCAAGTCTTACAGTCCTTGTGCCATAAAGTGGGCGGGAAGTGGACATAACAGGGTGGGAAGGAGGACATGTGGACAGGAAGTAGGCAGAACAGGGTGGGAAGGAAGGGAAGTGGGCGGAAAGTAGGAGGAACAGGGAGAGAAGGTCAAGAAGTGGGCAGGGTTTCACAGAACACTCACCACCTCGGAGAAACATCTTCTGTTTCCGGAGACCCAGTAATTAATACTAAAAACCATAATCATTGGGGCAGATCCGGAGAGTTCCCAGGCATATTTGCAATGACTAGTTACTCCACTGGTTGCTATAGCTTCCATTTCACTTCCAGCAATTCCCTTATGATTCCACATTATAAAAAGGAACCAGACTGACCTGTCTTCTCCTACAGAACTTTGTAAATCTCCCCCCCAATAATATACAAATTAAATAAAATCTTCTGCCTCTTTACAATCACTAAAAAATATCTGCTACTTGGTTTACAATGTGTTGTGTACCCATCTGACACTCAAAGGGTTTTCTTGTTTCTATTTATGTATAAATCTGTGACTTTGTATTATAAACGCTCTGGAGTACATCATGGAAAACAAGAGAAATCTCAGTGTATCCTTACTGGTACATTAGCGCGGGATGCTAATATTATTCTACTGCTATATAAATCATTGGTTAGGTCTCATATAGAATATGGAGAACAGTTTTGGCCACCAGTTCTTAAAAAAGACATTACTGAACTGGAAAAAAGTGCAGATGTGCAACAAAACTGATAAATGGATTGGAGGATCTGAGTTGTAAAGAGAGACTGGACAAACTGGGTTTGTTTTTATTAGAGAAGATACATCTAAGGGGTGATATGACTACCATTTACAACTTTATTCAAAGTCAATACAAAGAACTATCCAATAAATTATTTACGCAAAGTGTTGAGCTAAGAACTAGAGGTCATCCTTTAAGACTAGAGGAAAAGTGCTTTTGACTAGAACAAAGGCAGATATTTTTTCACAGTAAGGGCTGTAAAGCTATGTAATTCATTGCCTCAGGTTGTTGCACTTGCAGATACTGTAACTGCTTTCAAAAAAGCAATGGATACCTATCTAGCACAGAACAATATAGATCATTATGACAAATGGCTTCAGTGCAGATAGGTTGTTGATCCAGGGAAATATCTGACTGCCATTGGAGTCAGGAAGGAATTTTTTTACCCACTTGGAGCATAATTGTAAATGTCTTCAGTGGGTTTTTATGCCTTTATGTGGATCATTAGGGGTGTTTTGGCAGGGACTGCACTTGATGGACGCATGTCTTTTTTCAGCCTCATCAACTATGTTACTATGTAAAACACTTTGTAAATAAATAAAATACAAGGGATTAAAAGCCACCTATAAATACATGGGAATTTCTATTTCTCCCATATGGTGCAGTTGGTTTGATCAGAATTCCTCCATTTCTGCTTAGTTAATCAGTCTGCAAACCTGTTTCCCAGTTTTTGTGGATAACTACCAGCACTGAGAAATATTTTTTTTCCACAAATGGCTGTTTCTCCTATTGCCCTCTATATAACCTTAAACAACTTTGACTCATCATTTGATAATAAGCATGATTAGATGGAAACAAGTCAGACAAACTATTTCTGATGTATTCTGTAATCTAATATTAGCAATTCACTTCCTGTACATGGACAGCTTCATTCCCATCAAACATAAAAACTGAATTAGTTTGACAAATCTTTTCATCAAACAAAATGCATTTTTTTTCATACACTAATACAAATTATACTCTTATATTATTATGGCTGCACGGCACTGCTGTGGTAAATGACAATTTTCAAATGTGTATAGTTTTTGAACAAATGAACAACATTTTCTGAAAGTTGGCTTCTTAGAAGTCACTCAGTCTCCACAAACCCTGCAAGATAGTAAAATCGGTTTGGTATCTCTGCTACAGCACAATCTACTGATCTGATCTACTGATCTACTGATTTTAGTTTTAAAGGTTATATTTATGGCATGTGCTGTGCATTTTACACAGAAAATCATGTCATAAGCATGCATAGAAGCCAACCTTGGCTTGCACATCTCACAATCGAATAAACTGTACTTTACATTAATCAAGCTTGGGGGATTCTTGGATAGGGTCCTGTGATATTTCTTCTAGTTTTATTCCTGTCACTGACAACCAAAACGTAACATTCTGGATCCAGTATGTAGGTTACAGTGGGCCGCACCTAGAGCACTATTTTGGAATGCATAGTTCACTAGTTGACCCTGGTGTTACTGGACAGGTTTGAACCCCTCCTCACTAGTTGAGTAATTTTGTATGTGTTTTCTTCTGCAATCTCTCATTCCTTTACTCACGCTAATATATAGGGTGCCAAGAATTTATTGTTAAAGCACAAGACTATCTTGAATGGGATTCCATTGTTTGCCTTCAGAACCATGGCGCTCATGTAATTAGACCCTTGGAGCAACTCAGGAGGAGGGAGCTAGGAAGGAAGGAAGAGATAGTACAGGAAGTGGGGCAGTGTTGATAGAGTGGTTGGTTTGGGGGAGGCACCAGGAAGTAACGCCTGTGGGGGTGTTGTGTCCCACAGTCATTATTAGGCTTGTGCGATTCTGTTAGTCGACATTTGGAATACGAAGAAAAAGAGGTAATTTGGCAACATTCGGGCCATCCAAAAGGCAAGGGTCTTTCGCCAAAAAAAATCCAAATCAGAGCAGCCCAGGTCCAAATGTCATCAAAAATTTAGGAAATTCAGTGACTAATACCCACACGCGTGATTACTTTCCCTCCATACTTTCCCTCCATGTCTTTAGTCCAATTATCTTCTCTGTTTCATGCGCTACTTTCCCACTTTGTCTCTATTCCATTTAGCTTCTTTGTTTCATGATGGGGGTTGGACTAATGACACAGACACCCAGTCAGCCTGCATTTCCTGTTATTGCTTTGTTCTCAGAAAGAGAAGAAGCAGGAGATATTTGTTGTGTAGGCAGGCAGGTAGCATTAGGCATAGGCAGGCAGTCAACATTAGTGCCTTACTGCCACTGCAAGGGAGAGTCATCTTTGTTCCTGAGCAAAATATTAAAAATATTAGGGATTTGTTTGAATAATTTTCAGAGTGACACAGCCAGTCTCACAGTTGTGTAAGCAGACAGGGTGCCTTATTGACATCCCAACAGACAGTCATCTTTGTTCCTGTGCAAAAATATATTAAAAATTTAAGGAATTTGTTTTAAAAGTTTTCAGAGTGACACAGCCAGTCTCACAATTGTGTAGGCAGGCAGGCAAGCCTAGTACCTTATTGCCACCGCAAAGGAGAGTCATTTTTTAAAGCATTTTAAATTCGATGAATAATTTGAACTGTCGTCGAATTTCGTCCACATCGAACAGGTCTGATACGAAATGCAGTCGCTGAATGAAAAACAAAATTATCCGAAATCGAATTTTACCGAAAATTTTTGTCGTACACAAGTCTAGTCATTATGATTGAGACAGTCGTACAGTGAGGAGCTTACTACCCACCCATCCCTATGCTAGATGGTGGCATAGCCCTCAGTCATGTAGTGTCAGTAAAGTTTGGGTATTATATTATTAAAGTCAGGTAACGACTATGTATTTAAAAGCCTCTTTTACTGGTGTAACACTACTCACCTCAGAACAGAAAGGTGGTGTCCAGATGGCTTGCAGAAAGGGACAATTTTCAAATAGCATAAGGGGAAAAACCTGAAAAACCTGTCAAGAGGGGCAAGGTTTTAATTATGCTCACGGTAAGAAGATTGTCCCTTGCTGTGAGCTGTCTGGTCTTAAGACTAGTTATGTGTTCAGGTTTCAAGTGTTAATATAATGAATACATTTATTAAATAACTAGTATGAAAGCCCGGATACACGGGCTAAAGTGCACCCAGCTGCTGCCCCGGAGCCGGGAGCAGAGACAGGACGTGAGCTGTCTGGAGCGGGGCAGCGTGTTCGGGGAGTCTCTACTGCACATAACTGCAGTCGTGCCCAGTAGAGACTCACCGAACGCGCTGATCCTTAGTGGGGAGCACCAGACGGCTCGCGGTGAAGCTCCCTGTGTGCGAAACCACTACTGTGCATGTGCGGTTACGGCTCACAGTGAGCAACGCATTCTACCACTTTATGTTATAGGATGTTTTATCTTGGTAATAAATGCTGTGGCCTTTTCAACTCAACCACGGTGTCTTAAAGGATGGAGGGTAGGGTTAAAACTGGGAAAGAGGTGGATGACTTGACAATGCCCTATCAAGAAGCTGGATGGGGCAGGGTAGGATTCTACTACTATCAAAAACACACCGCACTGTATGAATAAGGAAACAAAGGGGTGCACCATAGGGGCCCAATTCAATTTTTCATTAATTTAAATTGGGCAATTAACTGCTTGAATGTGAGAAGGGCCTTTTTATGGTTTTAATTTTTACATTTTATCAATACAACAAAATACAATTAAAACAACAACAAAAAAAAAAAAAAAAAAAGGAAGGAAGAAGAAAAAGAAAGAAAAAGAGAAAGGAGAAAATAAAAGAGAGAACATCAGTGGCCATTTTTAATTCTTCCCTATGGTGCAGTTGATTTGTCCCAGACTTGTTCCATTCTTTCTTTACGTTGTGTATATGCCCCAAGATTTGTGTTTGTTGAACTCTGGCTCAGGACACAAGCCCAAAGCTGTGTATTAAATAGGAGGAAACACAATCTTCCGCCATAGAATTTATCACTTGAGTTCCAGCAATAAGCATTTATGAAAGTATAATAGTTACTATATTGGAAATATGTTTATCTTTCACTTGTAGTCTGATCTTCAGCAGTCACCAAAATGCAGAGATCTATCATTCTTCACTGTGCTGAGTGAGATCATTGCGCTTGTAAATGATGAGTTTGTGCTCTGGATTTTTGGATTGATGTCAGTGGGAATGATGTTGCTTTTCCCTGAATTGCCTGAATGGAAGAATAAAACTACAAAAATAAAGATTGTTAAATAGGTTAAACCTTTAACAATGCAATTATGTATTTTAAAGGGATAGTAATTATTAAGTAAAAAAACATTTTGTAGGGTTTATCCCCCTGAGTAAAAAAAGGATAACCCCATTGCTGAAAGGTGTTTATTCAAAAGTTATGACAGCTCAGACTCGAAATTTTTAGATGCAGTATCTTACTTTAATCTTTACATGGTGCTGTTGCTAAACCATCTGACGGGCAGCACTTGTCAGTTGACTATAAGTCTCCCTAGGATGGTGTACCAACAGTGCCACTGTGAAATTTTAGCCCACTGAGATACTGCACCTAAAATGATTGAGCTGTAATAACTTTTGAAGTGCCCTTGTTTTACTCAGAGTAATAAACACTGCAACATAATGTTTTTACATATTAAGTATTACTATGCCTTTAAAATAAAAGAAATTGTAATACTGTTTTATTAAAAAATAGCATTTTTATGAAACGGGAAAAAATACACATACTTAAATAACAAGGGTACCTTACAGTTGGAAGATGCTTTGTTCATAAGTTATTATAACGCAAGCCAGATCACACAATGCATTTTTTTGCATAGCTTCCTTTCAAGGGCTCTATCGCACACCAGTAGACAAGCTACAATTTAACGGTTTTCGATTCTCTGAGGCTGATATATTACGAACTGGAATATTTATGGGGCAAAACCACTGCACATTAAAGAACAAATAAAATTCCCAACATTCCCATTCCAACACTAGTTCTAAGTTGACTAGCCTCACTTTGTCTGCTTAGTTCCCCTCTGACTTAGACAGGACTGCTGTTTTTACTATTATAGACTTTCAGCATTGTCTGAGTATTAATACAGGACTCTTGGCGACAAAATGTGTTGTAAGAATATCGAAGGGAGTGAATCCAGGTGCAATAATTATAATTTGTAAACATGAGTCATAGCAAAACATTGGCTGCCTGTACGAGGTTCATGTTAGAACTGACATTTTACTGGATCTGTATATTTTCTCATAGAGAACTTATGGTAGTTTTCTCCACATGACTTTAGTAGAGGGTAACGAAATTATAAAAGAGAAATTATACCTAAAGGAATAAGTCTTTCCTAATGTGCTTAACAGAAGGGCTTATCTAAGCAGGCGATCTCCAAACATAACTCTGGCATATCCATTTATATGTTTTTTTGCATTGCATCTGCAGATTTACATATAAATGTATTTATAGAGTGCTAGCAATATTGGCACGGCTTTGCCCATGTGGTTAAAAAAGCAAATAAAAAAAAAAGTCCCATGCAGTTGTATGTAGAGCTAAATAAACGTAGAATGTTTTATAAAGGAAGTGGGCATTATGAAGACAGACACTACAGAAGACATCCTAAACAGGAGCAGCCATTATGTGTGTTATCCACTGCATTGCAACCCAAAGCATTGGATACATGTTTGGCACTAACAGGGTTAAAAAAAAATAAAAATCGGATTTACGTGTAGGACTATTTTTCCCCTGACATCCAGACAAATCTAGAATGGAGGCAATGTTTTTACTGACTGTCTTCTTAGATTTTCAGTGCTTAGTCCTTTCTGTTCCAAAAAAGTGTGAAACGCATTGTTACGTGTAGTGCACGTATTTCATTTTGCATTTCGTGTATAGCCTTTTGCATCTAGCATATTGCATATAGCGTTTTGCACTTTGCGTATTGCCTATAGAGTATTGTGTATAGCATACTTATTTTTGCATTATGCGTGTTGCATATAGTATATATCGTATTGCGTTTAGCACATTGCTTTTAGTGTATAGCATTATGTTTATAGTGTATTGTCTATAGATTGGCCTCCCAGGCCACTCCTGTGAAACTAAAGCCCCCTAGGAATTATCCAATGTGAGCGGCAGTGTTGAGGATATATCAATAACTCCTCCTTACTGCCACCCATGGGTGTGTTTTCCAGGCACACAGAAGTCTTCTTTTATATATATACTAGTGTAAAAGCCCATGTACACAGGCCAGCATTCTGTGTGTTCAGGCAGTCTCTACTGCGCATGACTACATCGGACAAACATACATCTGGCCTTTTATATTATAGGATATAGATATAGATGTATCTATTATTTAGTTTATGCATCCTACAACTGACAATAGTCATAAACATTCAGGATGAGAAGTCACCAAGGGCTGTATGTACAAAAAAAGTGGAGTAATTCTGGGGCAAACCATATGCACAGTAGGAGAAAATAATGCCCATTGATTAAATTGAATGAAACACTTAAAGGGATAGTAACACTTAATAAGTAAAAAAAAAAAAAATGTTGCAGGGGTTTGTCCTTCCGAGTAAAAAATGTACAGTGGCGCTGCTGCTACATCATCCTATGGACAGCTCTGGTCAGTTGACCATAAACCTTCATAGGATGGTGTATCAACAGTCCCACTGTACAATTTAAGATAATTGAGATACTACATCTTAAAATTTCAAGTCTGACCTTCAAACACTTTTGAATAAAACATCTCTCAGTAGTTGGTCTACCCTTGTATTACTCAGGAGGATAAACCCTACAATATATATACATTTTCATTTATTAAGTGTTACTATCTCTTTAACAGACAATATAAATGCACTGTGTTTCATGGCAATAAAAACACAGTGAATAACATTTTATCAGTGTTATTTAGGCCATTGTCAGAAATAATTAATTAACTATTTTAACATTATCCTATTAAAATATTTGCTCATTTAAAATGTTCAAAACATTCCAACAGCACGGGGCCTTATGTAGAAAGTACAGGGACTTACATAGAAAGCCTAGGACCTTACATAGAAAGCACATGGCCTTACTTAGAAAGCACAGGGACTTACATAGAAAGCACAGGGCCTTACATAGAAAGCCTAGGACCTTACATAGAAAGTACAGGGACTTACATAGAAAGCCTAGGACCTTACATAGAAAGCACAGGGCCTTACTTAGAAAGCACAGGTCTGTACATAGAAAGTACAGGGACTTACATAGAAAGCCTAGGACCTTACATAGAAAGCATAGCGCCTTACTTAGAAAGTACAGGCCTGTACATAGAAAGCACAAAGTCTTATGTAGAAAGCCCAGGTCTTTACGTAGAAAGCACAGGTCTTTATATAGAAAGCACAGGGTCTTACGTAAAATGCAAAAATGAGCAAATCTGGAGCAAATCAACTGTTCACTAGGACACAAATAAAATGTCCAAATTCTCATTGATTTTTATGGGACTTTTAAATCCCTTGAAGCAATGCATTGGATACCTCTCTGGCATTCAAGGGATTTAAACGCTCCATTTGAACCAATGGAATTTTTTTTATTATGCCTCCCTATAGTGTAGTTTCCTCATCATTTGCTTTATACATGAGGCCCTTACTGCCCTTACTGTCCTTTATTTTTTCTTTTAACCTATTGATGACCTGTGGGGTGCGCATGCAATAGAGACAAAGAGATTAAAGGGATAGTAATACTTTATTATTACTATCCCCCGTATTGTAGATATTTGTAAAATAATGTAATAGCCCCCAGGTTCATCTCTCAAACCTTTATGGTTTGAGAAATAACAGAAGACAAAGTTCCCCCCTCCCCCTTCCCTGAAGTCAGCGTTGTACTGACTGCAGGGGAAGTCTGTCGAACGACAGCCTTGCGGCTCTGCAGCTGAGCCGAGATTATTTCACTGAAACGGTCTTCTACATGTGCTTGGTTTGCAAGCACATGTAGAAGACCGTTTCAGTGAAATAATTCTTTTTCACTAACACGATCGCGGCTCAGCTGCAGAGCCGCATGATGAAAGTCAGACCGGAATATCCCTGCAGTCAGCACAATGCTAACTTCAGGGAAGGGGGAGGGAGGGGGAACTTTGCCTTCGGTTATCTCTCAAACCATAAAGGTTTGAGAGATGAACCTGGGGGCTATTAATTTATTTGGGAAATATGTACACTATGGGGGATAGTAATAATAAAGTATTACTATCCCTTTAAATCTGCTGTTACAAACCAGAGTGAATTAATTTTCTTCCACAATGAATGGAGGTGCATTCTAGTCAGATTGAGGTGATAGTTATCATGATGAGGCAAGGATCTCTTTTCTCGATTAGGGGTCTAGTCTCACCACATGTGCAAAGCCATACTCACATGGATACATATGTTGGTTGGCAAAGCCAGTCAAATAGTTCACCTTGTATCCTATGGGGCAATTTACATGACTGCAGCCAGCGGCAGTTTATTGTGGATGCTGAATTCTGCAACTTTCTGGTGACTGGCGTTTGCTGAAAGGAAATTATTTTTGATCATTGTTAACTAAAGAGCCTACAGGTTTTGCAGAATTTTACATTAGGTTAACAAATGGATTCACAATAGGTTAACAATTGAACATTGACTGAAACAAGAGATGATGAGGGCCCTGTTCATAAGCTTATTAGAGGCTGAGATATAGAAGAAACATATGACCTTAGTCATTAGGCTAAAGAGGTTCTGTAGAAAACCAACTCCACCATAAGTCTAACATGACAATTCTGCAATCAAGTGGTATCAAGTGTAATACTTTGCAGTGCTTTGGATACCCTTCTGGCACTCCAAGGTTAATTTGGAAAGGACTTTTAACCCATTGAATGCTAGAGAGGTCTCCAATCATTTGCAAAGCAATGCATTGGAGACCACTCTAGAATTCAAGTGGTTAAAATTCCCATTTAAATCAGTGGGAATATTCATGTTGATTTACTCCACAATTGCAACTCTTTAGCTTGATAAATAGAACCATAAAGTTACAAGTGAGTTGACCAAATGACTTGTAGTTGATGAGTAGCCATGTGGTGCCAGGTAGGTTCTAAAAAATCATGTTCCTGTGAAACATTTGTGGGAGGTTCTCTCCCTCATGTATCAAATCACCTTCACCTTTATATGTTTTACATCCCATAAAATGTATTTGTTTTGGTTTTTATTGTAATTGCACTGACAATGGACTCAAGTTTTAGATAACTGTATCTATCCAAGAGGAAAATAGTGTAAAATGAGACCATGTCATCATGTCTGGTATAACTAGGAAGAAGGGATTATTTCTGTGAAAGAGTGCATTTGGGCTTCTTTGATAGGGTGTGTCTGTAACGATCACTGAAAGCATTAAATGTTATGTCTGTGCATGTGTACATGTGTGTGTGTGTGTTTGTGTGTGTGTGCAGGGCTGGATTTACATTCCAGGCTCCACTAGGCAAAGCATGGCAGGTGCCCTTAACTCTGCCCATGGCCACACCCCCTAACATCACATGACTCCACCCACAGTCTCATCCACTGTTTCTAGCAACAGAAACAAGCAAGAATGAAAAAAGCTTTAATCCCTTGGTTGCTAGAGAGATATCCAACGTATCGCAAGATCTCTCTCTGTGGAATCCAAGGGATTAAATAATAGCCTGTAAAGGGGTATAAAACTGCTGCAGGGACATTGAGATTGCTCTGGCCACATCCACAATTCAGAATATGGGTGTGGCCATCACAGCTGAGGCATCAGTCAAATTTTGCGCTCTAAGCAATTGCTCTGCCTATTGGGAAATTTGGCCGCGTGTGCGTGTTTGTGCGTGTGATGATGCTGCAGTATAATATACATACATGTGAAATGCTATTGTTTCAGTACACTTTGTATTGACCAATCTCTGTGTGTGTTGCACAGGACTCCATCCAATCACGTTTAGCATATGAACATATGAAGACTCAGTCTGTCTGGCACTCACACCATTTTAATAGGTCCTGTGTAAATTCATTCTAAGAATAACATATTTGTGGCGATACTGTGATATTCAGTAAATTTGCATATTGACCAAAGTGTTTCTGTTGATTTGAGGTGATCACTTTGCCATGGAGAATACAACAAACGTCATCATATCCACTAAGAATCAAATATGCAAGGGGAGCGGGAGAACTTTTATCATTAACACAAATCTGGCGTGTGTTGGGGGCATCAATCAGCTGATTCATGTAAACACAGGACTTAGCCACACTCCACACACTACAGTCTTGGAGCAGGAAATTTCAGAGCCCTCTGGTGCTTACAGCGCTTCCTCAGGAGCCCGTAAGCACAAAATACGTGACGTGCCAGGACCATCACCGGTCCTTTAGGCAAGTTTACTGCTGACAATCCTGGCTCACCACCAGTCCTTAAGGGTTAATGGATCTGCATCCTGGTTTCTGAGGCATTACTTGTACTAACATGCTCAGTACAAACATATTTCTTTGACTTGGCTTGGCTAAAGAAAAGTTGTTTCATACTTTATTCCAGCAGGTGGCAGTACAGGACAATTTTCATTAGAGTCATCTATCTTAGGTTTCTTGTATACTGCAACACTGAGTGGTGATCTTTACAGGAAATCTATCATAGGACCTAAAGTTAAAATATTTGAGCATCAGAGGATGTCTCTGATACATTGCTACATTGAACTACCGCTGACACTTATAATGTTAATTGTTGTTGTTGCCAGAGGTCATTCAAAAATGACCTAAGTTTGCAATAAGGCAATGTGGTAATGAGTAGAGTCAGTTAACTACAGTAATCATTACTGGAACGGTAACAACATCAGAACAGATATTTTGTTTAAATAACACTGGTATAAAATTATTTTAATCATGGAAACTCCACATCCACAACTTTATAGAATATCTGTATATATTTATTTTCTTTTGAAAAGTCCCTTGTAACTAAAGAGCTGGGAGAAAAATCTCAGTGGCTCTATGAGTTATGCCCTTGTGCCTTGGTTCATGAGATAATGGGGGATATAACAATATGATCCCAGTTTAAGACCACTTTCTCACAGCGACTATCATAGCTGCAGCAACGCGTGAAAAAACACAAACTCTGAATCATTGTGTCCTGTGGGGCATTTTGCACACGCATCATGTACTGTGATTGTCATAGAGAGGCACAACATGTATGCATATCTTTATTTATATGGCACCACATAGTGTACTCAGCGCCTTACAACAGTAGTTTGTTACAGTGAGAGAGAGGTCTCTGCCCCAAGGAGCTTACAGTCTAAATGGCTGCAGTAACACACCTACAAATGTGTGGTATTGATTATAGTGGAATCACATTGAACTCACATACTATTACAGGCAGATGTGTTTCCCCTGCAATTTTATCACTTCTATTTATATTGAGAGAATGGGATGCTGGGAAACTTTTCTACACAATGGGTGAATGTACGAATTTGCCAGTACAGCCATTGGCTGCAACTAAGGTCATGCACTACAGCATATGACTGCTGTAATGCATAATGGCAAACATATTACACCAGTATAGGACTTTAATGCCAGTCAGCCATGTATGCCAGCCTGACAGCATGTGCAGGGAAATGAAGTACACGTACACCATTTACTCCATACCTTGCTTAGTACATTGACCTAAGCATGATGTACAGGAAAGTAACGCTCCTGAAACACTAACCGTCTGAACCATTGTCCTCCCATTGGCACAGACAGAGTTAAAGGGATAGTATTGCTTGAAAATAATTTTATTTTATATTGTAGCCCTTAAAAAAACATTAAAATTGATATAAGTCTTATCTCCCAAACCTTTATGGTTTGGGAGATATTAGCAAGTAAAATTAATAATAATAAAAGTAAAGTTCCCTTTTCCTGGCTGTTTTAGCTAAGTCTGTCATCTAGTGGACAGATTTGGAATCCGGTCCACAGATCAGCTGGCAGCTGTTTAGCAGAGCTGAGATCACGATCTTTAAAGCGCTGGTCCCGGGACCATAAATCTCCATAGGATGGTGTAGCAACAGCGCCACTGTACAGCTTCAGGCCACTGTGATATTGCATCTAAAAAATTCAACTTTGAAAATTAATAACTTTTGAATGAAACACCTTTCAGCAGTGGGTGTACTCTTGTTTTACTCAGGGGGATAAACCCTACAACATTTTTTTTTTTACATTTTAAATATTACTATCCCTTTAAAAAGAACTACTTCATTGGAACTGTCTACTAAGTGTGCCTGGCTTGCAAGCACACTTTGTAGACCATTCCAATGAAGAAATTCTATTTAAATGGATAGTAATGTCAGAAAAAAAGTATTAACTATATGGTATATACAATTAAACGAGAGTACTTGCACTTATCCGTATCTCTCAAAACGTTATGGTTTGAGAGATATAGGAAAATAAAGTTCTCTGGTCCCTCCCCTTTCTGCTTGACGAGCTGTAAAGCTGTCAGAAGCAGATTCTGGTCGCTTGACCAGATGTAGCTCTTCAGCAGCGCCGATATAACGATATCTAAAGATAAATACTTAATTTGGAACTGTCTACAAAGTTGCCTGGCTTGCAAGTACACTTTGTAGACCGTTCCAATGAAGTATTTATTTCTAAATAGCATGATTTCTGCTCTGCTGAAGAGCCTCTGTCTGGTCAAATGGGTGGAATCTGTAGCTGTCAGCTAGATGGCAGACTTGAGTAAAACAGCCAGGAAAAGATAACTTTAGCAAGTTATATCTCTCAAACCATAAAGGTTTGAGATATAAGACTTACATAGATGTTAATCTTTTTTAATGTCTACAATATTAAATCAACTTAAAATTAACCATTTCTATCCCTTTAAAGACTGTGATCTTGGCACTGCTGAAGAGCTGCGGCCGGTCTGCGGACCGGATTCCAAATCTGAAGTCTTGAGCAGTGACGTCACTCCAGGGGAAACTTTACTTGCTAATATCTCCCAAACCATAAAGGTTTGGGAGATAAGACTTATATAATTTTTAATGTTTTTTTAAGGGCTACAGTATAAAATAAAATTATTTTCAAGCAATACTATCCCTTTAAAGAGATAGTAATGTCTGCAGATACATTAAGCTTCCATCATAATTTTTAACAATGCAGAGTGTTATTACAATCCTGTAACTCCTCTAGTTCTTGTGTAATTATAATATAAAGTGTCTCCCTCCCACCTCTTTTACCTACATAGTGCTACCTCTCCTCAGATCTAGAATCTGGTTATCGGATAGCACAGATTGCAACAAGGGACAGTCAGTATAAGGAAAACCTGCCCCCATTGATGAAAGAGGGCAAGTTTTCCCTTATGCTGAAAGAAGATTGTCCCTCATCGTCATCCACGGCTTGCTGCTCACACCCCTTTTACATATATAAAATGGGCGGGAGGAGGACACTTTATAATTACACCTGAGCTAGACAAGATACAGGGTTGTAATAACGCTCTGCATTGTTAAAAAACAATAATGTATGTAAGCTTAATTTATCTACAAACATTACTATCCCTTTAAGAGGATACGTAGCTTAGTAAATTTATGTGAGGCTGGCGCAGGGAGGGAAAATCAATTCCAGAGCTTGATTTAGAGCTGAACTTAGGGCCGGCCCAAGACATTGTGCTGCCTGGGTTCAAGGATGTAATGCTACCACTAAAACCACCCCCATATCCATTATGTTATCACATATTTGGGGCCCAAATTTCCATTGATTTCTAAGTGTCTTTTAACCCTTTGAGAGCATATCCTTGGACTGACATGCAGTAGTTCTTCAGTTACAGAGCATGGTGACAATCCAGAGGGGCTATTAGGATTTTCTGACTATAATACTTTCCCTTTAAAATCATTTGGAAGTATTTATCCCTTATGTTACAGATGGTTTGCCCCAAAATTACTCTGGTTTCCTTTTACATGTAAAGTCCAGTGGTTGCAGGCCTTCAGATTCTAGAGGAGTAGACAGGGTATTGGGGGTGTCTGTCTCCCATCAGATAGCAGGCACCTCTCTCAAGCTTGGTATCACCTAGATGGTGGACAATGCACCAAGGAGACAAGCAGCAAATGCTCCCACCCCACAAATCATCTGCCCTTCTCATTGGCCAGGCACCTGCATCATCCCCTTTAGAGGCCCTGTGTAAGGGGTTGAGAGGCCTCCCGGATTTCTTGTTCAGCACCCTTCCACCCCACTATATAGCTTTTCCCTCTACTCCTTACCCTCCACCAGCTCATCAGATGCCACCCTGCCTCTCAGGAAGGATGGTACAAACTATGTGGTGTGGACATACGAGCCTCCCTGTCGGCCTGCTCCCGAGAGTATGGAGCTGAGTCACTTGAAGTGCTTTTTGCAGGTGGGTGTGAAGGGGCACATTGACTTAGGTTAGGGGACCTGGCAGAAGATGCAGATCCTGCAATGTTAGTCCAACTTACTCAAAGACTCCTATCATACACTGCCACAATGTCACCAACGTGAGCCGGTGCAAACTTTATTTGGCAATCAGTGGATCAGGCCTCCTCAGCATGGTGTGTTGCTCATGTGCACCACTGTTCTGCCTGTGGTGAAATTTCATCACCGCTCCTCTCCTGGCATGACCTGCGCAACATGACATGGGGAGGCAAATTTCCGCCCCGGTCAAAGTGCCGTCTGGGTCCATGGACCCACAAGGACCCATGTTAGGGCCGGCCCTGGCTGAACTGGTTTTGTACATTCACCCAAGTAGTTCTAAAAATGCACTGACGTTTTCATTTGCTACAAAAAAAGCAGCGGTACGAAAGTCGTCCGTGTGAAGAGGTCTATAAAAAAAGTCCTGGACCAGAATTTTTACTGCTGCTCCTGCCAATTTAATAAGTTATTTATGTTGAAAATTCTTCTCTTGATGCTGGTTCGGCCAAGGGGAGGGCAGGGCAGGTCGTTCCATGTCTATCTACATGTGCTGACAAGGTGCAGAGGAAATGGGAATTTTTGTTTGTTCCTTATGGTGCAGATGGCTTGTTCCAGAACTGCATTACTTTTGCTTAGTACACCATCCCGTGGTGCTGCTGCTGAAGTACTAAAAAGAACTGGAGCAAACCAACTGCACCAGAGGGAGAAATACAATTTTCATTGATTTAACTGGGGCTTTTAACCCCTTGAATATTAAAGAGGTCTCATCTGTGACCTCACTAGCATTCAAGATGTTAAGAGACCTATTTAAACCATTGGAAATTGTTATTTGATGCCTATGATGCATATGGTTTGGCCCACAATTATACCTCCTCATCCTCGATGTTGAGTCTGTGACACTTAGGACTATACTGTACTAACAACTGGAATCATTCTGGAGTAACCTAACTACACCAAGGGGTTGACTGACAAGACCCAGGCCACCTGGGGAAATGAAGGTCAAGGGCCCCCTTTACCTCACCCCAAGTTATACCCCACCCAGATTTGTATCCCATCCTTGAGTTATCTCTCCAGACTATCTCTTTGCTAATTTTATAACTGGCATTAATGTTGTGAAGTAAGGCAAGTGACACCACAGAGCTTACAATTGAAATGGAGCTACACTAGTGATACCATTGAGATTTCCATTGAAATGGAGCTACAGTTTCAGTGTGGTTCCATTTCAGCTGTAAGCTCTGTTCTATCACTTATGCAGCTCAGTTTCAACTGTGATACCACATAGCTTAAAAATGAAATTTAGCTACGCTAGTGATACACAAATCTTGCAAATGAAATTGAGCAATACAAGTGATACCGTAGAGATCATAACTGAAATGGTGCAATACAAGTGATACCATAGAGTTTACATTTGAAATTGGGCTCCACTAGTAATACCACAGAACATACCACAGAACCTACAATTCAAATGGAGGAACACACAAGTGATACCATAAAGCTTGCAACTGATATGGTGCCCCAATCCTACCGTAGCTCAATTTCAATTGTAAGCTCCATGGTGTCATTTGTCTAACACCAGCTCAGTTGTAATTTCTCTTGTATAATTACGTAGCTCCAATTAAATGGCAAGCTGTAATATAATTTACTTCCCATTCTACTGTACGTTCTGTGGCATCACATAGCACATTATTCCTTTACCCTCCCTTTTCCCGCTATCTCCAGAGGTGGCT
Organism: Rhinophrynus dorsalis; assembly: GCA_037306005.1. NCBI lineage: Eukaryota > Metazoa > Chordata > Amphibia > Anura > Rhinophrynidae > Rhinophrynus > Rhinophrynus dorsalis. Next base: position 103,376,535 of record CM074724.1, read on the forward strand.
ACATGCTTGAATTTGCCACAGTCTTCCTTGCTTCCCTTTCAGGAGCTGCCAGGTGCCAGCCCAGAAGCCACTGTACAATCGGATGTCACTTCTAGCTGTACAGTTAGAATACAGAGCCTAACAGGTCCTGAAAACCAGTGGATCAAGAGGGTGGCAAATTCAATCACTGATACCTGCAAAATGCATAGGCTTTGCATCTAGTGTGCATAGGCTGCCTGCTAGCTCAATGGACAGTCCAAAAAAGTCTAATCTGGCCCCCCAAATGCCCCCAGCATCCCCCACCCCACTCTGACAGGAGGTCTTCAGTCCATGAAGAATGTGCGAATGCTCAGTTCACCCCTGACTACGCCTTAAGAAACAAAAACAATCCCCATCACATGTAACCGGGGCTGTTAACCCCTTGATTGCTAGAAAAAAAACAGATGCATTACTCTGCAGGATAAGATGCAAATCCTACTGGGTGAAAACTGTGAGACAGCTGAAAAAGCTTCAGAATACCTGTCAGTGTGTCACAATATAACACACCCAAAAGACCACAGATATACAGGAGGATTTAACATGAGCTAGACTTAAAAACCCTGAGACAGAAAATGTACTGTATGAAATCCACTCTTAATCTATACTTAACCCATTAAGGCCAAGGACTCACATGTACGTCATGGGGAGAACGTGCTTAAAGGACCCATGACATACATGTACGTCCTGGATTTCAGGGGTTCCCGCGCGGCTGACACCATTCAGGGACCTCTGATTCCAGTAACAAAAAAATGCTCTGTGGTCTGTAAGTGCTGACCATGCAGCTGGTCCTTAAGGGGTTAAAATGTTAATAAGTCTTCAGAAATATATGGGTGAGGGAGTGTATACTAACCAGCTTTGCCAATACGGGTATCTATTAGGCATGCCAATAAAGTATTGTTGTATTGTATTTTATTCTGTTGTATTTGTGAGAAAAGGACTGGAACACTCTGGAATTTATCACAGATTTATCACAGATAACGTCTCTCTGACATGTTCACCCCTTTTGCAGCCTCCCCATTAGGCTGCTGTATCTGAGATGAGTTTACATTCCACTCTCTCCCATCTGACGTACAAAACGTTAATGCTGTTATACAGAACATGCTTTTCATTCAGAGCCAGCTGACTGTTCCAGATTTCTCTCTGGCTGAATTGCAGCTCAGTGCTTCTTATTTACTAAACAGTCTTGTACCACCAGGCATTTTCCCAGTGGTACCATCTTACAGCCTACTGCCTATATGTCTTTCAGCATGCAAATGTGTTTTGTTGTAACATAGTGTAATCTGCATTGCTAGAAAGAAAGCTATTTAACCGTTTGAGGACCAGAGGGGATGTACAACTCACAAGCATATAATTATGAAAAAACATAACTTTTAGGGCTTTTCATGCTGAGTAACATATAGATGCTACATTCTAAAGTTATTAAAATGTAATATATCATAAAGTGGAGGGGATGTTACCATCACATTCTACAGAGAACTGCTGACAATGGGTCACCACAGAATACAATATAATAACTGGCTTGGCACAAAGTGAAATGTTTGGACACCAGGCGACACTGTGTAAGAACCTGATTCAGACAATCCCTCCCTGTTATTACCCGTGCTCACCTGCAGCCTTCCAGTCCAGATAGACTAGTATCTATTAAATCTGTGTTCAATCAACTTATCCACAATCTTCATGCCCAGGCTGTACCACTCTGTCATGTCTCACTGTCTATTGCATATTCCAGTAACACCCCTGGCTGGACTGGAGTTGTCTGCGCTAACTGCTCAACCAATGATGCTTATTTCAGAGTCTACACTGGTTCAAGGAAGGGAGTGGTCTGCAGTGTTTAATTCTCCAAGACTGTTCTAGCTAGTGTTCACAGTGGGTATCTCACCAGGTGAAAATCCAAAGAGCTGTCCTTCTGTTTTGCCTAACCCATGCACTCTGGGTACCACTGCCTGCCTGGCAAGTAGAATAATACATTGTCACTTTATATAAAAATAGGTTGACCTGCAATTACTTTGCAGTAGAGCATCCACTAGCAGCAAGAGCACCTTTTTTGCACTCAGAAGGAACATCCTTACAGTTTGTGATTTTGTTCATAATAAAGGAATTATTCTCCTTTTTCATGCAGTATATTATAATGGGTTTTGCTGGACAGTAGATTCTTCAATCCTTTTAAGGATCAGAGGGGTGGGATATGTTTCACTTTGTAAAATAATGCATTGCACAACCCTCTGGTCACTAAAGGTTTAATATGCATTGAATGACTGGAGAGGTGCTATGTTCTGAATCTGAAAGATAGCAATTGAAGAGCTAGGTTACATGGGCAGATATGTACCATTGACAAGGAAAGTGCCATATGAGGCAGATTTACATTGACAGCTGTCAACTGTGACAGTCATTTACTGTTGCAAACAGCTGTAGCAGCTAGTCTCAGTGGTTTAGTAGTTAGGGACTTCCTGTGCATGCTAACCAGTGTGGCATGGCCTGAATAATTAAATTACTCTCCTCTGATGAAATTACATCGCTTTTCCTCACTCCTTCTCTTGAGGCTGCCACAACCAATTAGCTTCCAAAAAAAGGGGTGGCAAAATCATTGATGATGAATAATCATGCAAATCCTGTGAAGATAGAAGTTGCCCATTAAGGTGAGAATTTGGACAGATGACAGATCCTCTTTAAAACTACTTGACACATTCATTTTGTTATACTGAATACATAAAAAAGGCAGTGATCATACATAAGAACTCTTCGGATATTGCAGGAAACTACTGCCAACATTTAAAAAAAACTTCCAGGGACAGTTTTCCCATGGGAAGACACATTACATAGTGTCATTTGTGGACAATAGTACCATTTAATGCAACACTTGCAGGAAACCACGTACAATTCACTTGCAGCTTACTTATACAGGACAACAAACATTACACACACCTAAATACCATACTGAACCTTATAAACAAGCAAAATTACCACATGGAGAAGCTCATAAATGATTTAACTTTTAAAAACATCACATAAAATATGGGTTTCAAATAAAACCAGGGTCAAAACACAAGAAAGAACAGGATCCAGGGACAAAAAGCCAAAATCAGAAACTCTCCTTGGAAATTAGGGGAGGGTGACATGTATGCAGGTATGCTACCAGTTTCTGCTGTAGTCATTGGTCTCTGCAGAAAGAGAATATGCCATAGAGAAGCAGCTTACTTAAACTTTATTTTGTTCTAAAATGATATACAATGTATGACTCTACCCCACCGTGAATCAGGCCCAACCCTGTACATGATTAGAGGCTGCCCATCTACTCAGTGTGATCAGTTAATTCACCTGTTGCAAACAGTGGGTGGAGTTTGATATCACATAAGTAGCAAGGAACTCCAGATCAGGTAACCCAGCTATCAATAACAATATAAGACTTCAGGCTGTACAGTAGGCATGAGGAGGCTAGTTATGTCAACTGGTTGGGTGTTAGAGAGATTTTCTATGCATTGCTGAATACGTTGGAAACCTCTAAAATACCCAAGGGGTTAATAGTTACTTTATGAAGTTAGTTTGTGATGGTAAAAACAATTTTCTTGCTACATTGGTTTGAAAGATACTCCACTATACAATCAGCTGTTTAGTTCCTGTCTACAACTGTTCTTTGTTGTCATTGGAAAGTACAGGGTTTCCAGGCTTATCATTTCATGCACATGCAAAGCCAGGATTCCTTCCCTTCCTTTATACGCCACTGCAGTGAGTCTAGAGAAATTTGTAGTAAAATGTAGAGGCTGTATTTTATAGAAATGAAAACTCAGAAATGACATTTTGCATTTTAAAGGAAACAGAAGGTTATGCTGTGACGCTTTAGAACAGTGGTTCTCAACCTGTGGGCCGGGACCCCTTTGGGGGTCGAATGACGATTTGCCAGGAGTCGCCTAAAACCATCAGATATTTATATTTCGGTTCATAACAGCAGCAAAATTACAGAGATGAAGGAGCAATGAAAATAATTTTACTGTTAGGGGTCGCCACAACTTGGGAAATTTTATCAAAGGGTCGCGGCACTAGAAAGGTTGAGAACCACTGCTTTAGAATATTACACTCAAGTGTAGGGAAATAATAGGGAAATGGGTAGACTGGATGGGGCAAATGGGTCATTTTGGCAAACAAAATCTATGTTTCTATGTAAGTGAAATAAAAATAAATTATTGTTTTAACTGATTTAAAAGTGGATTCAACATCCCTGTAGAAGCAGGGGTGAGCAACATAATTAAATAATCCAATTCCTGGGGAGTGGGATAATTACAATTACATTGCTCATTATTAAAATAATTTTCAATCTAGCAGGGTAGGGGATTTTACAGTGTAAGTAACAGGCAGACATTGTGGGAAAGATAATCATACCCTTAGTTGAAATTACTAATTTCAATATTTGATGGTCCTGTTTGTGAATCTTTTTATCTAAAGGTAACCTTAATTAAAAAAAATTAAATGAAATTATAATAATAATAATAATGTATCTACCTTGTGACCAAGTTAATCCTTTGAATGTCAGAGGGATATCCAATGCATTGCAAAGCTATGCGTGGATAACCCTCTTGCATTCAAAAGGTTAAAGGGATAGTAACACTTCGTTTTAACTTTATTTTATTTTGTAGGCATTAAAAAAACATGAAGAATGATATAAGTCTTATCTCTCAAACCTTTATGGTTTATGAGATATTCACAAGCAAAGTTCCCCTCCCCGCCCCTTTTTCCTAGTGTAAGTCATCTCTTCTCAGATGTCAGTCTGGTTGTATGACAGTACAGATAACAGAAGGGGACAATCTTCTTTGTATTAAAACAATGAAAGCCCTTCCCCCCCTTGACAAGTTTTTCAGCTTTTTCCATTATCTTAATTGAAGATTGTCCCTCTCTGCAGTCTACCTGGGCATCTCCCTTCTTATCTGGCTGAACAGGGGGGGGATACTTTGTTTGTGAATATCTCTTAAACCATAAAGGTTTCAGAGATAAGACTTATATCATTCTTCATGTTTTTTTAATGCCTACAAAATAAAATAAAGTTAAAATGAAGTATTACTATCCCTTTAAGTCTTGTAAATCCATATACAGAAAGACATAGGTGAACCATAGAGACCAAATAAAGAAAAATATATATAATATATAGTAAAAGAGCTATAGTTATTGGACTATTCGCCTATTTATTTAAAGGAACAGGATTACTTCATACAAAAATATTTTTTTTTCATTGCCAACCTGCACTTTTTTAATGTTTGGTACAGCTTTTAATTTGGAGCTACCAATTCTTTAGAAAACATTCAAAATCACTCATATATATATTGAATATTTTCCTGAAATCAACTGCTTGTTAAAATCCAATTATGAAATCTTTGCTTAATTTATTTCTCACATGACTTACAGACTTACTGTAAATCACAATTTCCTTGTATGCAAGTCCCAAAATACTATACTAAATTGTGAGATATTACCAAATAAATCTAATTAAATTGAGGAATATTTAATGTCCCCCCCAAAAATAAACCATTTTATTTTTATGAATCTCTACCATTTGCTAAAGAGTATATTTATGGTTTGCTAAACACAGTTTAGAAAATAGGAAATTTCAATGTAGATTGGGGTAACAATAAATCTTATTATTTTTTGTTTGGTTTTAGGGCAACTGTGACGTAACAGTTAAGAAAGGAAAATGTTTTTAACTAGTTTCTCACTTTTTTTATATATTTTTTTGAAAAATATTTGATTTGTGGGATTTGGGTGTGGCTAATTGGTTTTATATGCTATAATTGTATAAATATCAATATATTATATTAGAATACCTCAGCCCCCTGTTTTCTAAAATTTCAATTACTATATTAATGTCTAAAATATGTAACTGAGGGGGTTATTCACTAAAGCGTGATAAAGAGGTGATAAAGTGGAGATGACTTCTCCAGTGATATCACTTTTCCAATTCTATGGGCTGTATGTTCAAAGGGATAACAACAAAATAATGTTGTATGAAAGACAAAGATAAGTAATTGTATGCATGAACGACATATTTTCTATAGAGTATACGACAAAAACACTATGTTAGCCATGCCCTTTCCCCGCCCCTTTGCCTGGCAATTCTGGAGTTGTGTCGTACACAACTAACATTACTAGTTTTTTGTCGTATACTCTATAGCAAATATGTAGTTCATGCATACAATTACTTTTTGTTGTTCATACAACATGTTTTTGTTGTTATCCCTTTGAACATACGGACCTATGTCTGAGGAGTGATCACAAACACAAAGAGGGTGGAGTTTTCTCTTTTCATACCCTAACTGATATACACTCCGACAGTTCCAAATTTACATTTCAGGTGCCCCAGGCAACCCCTAGGTGCCCTTAGCTCCTCCTTTGGCCACATCCCACTCATCACACAACCCCGCCTCCTGTCCCATTCTTTGCTCCCCTGCACAGAAAACATCCTTAATCTATAACAAACAAATGTAGAGAAAATGCTTTTATCCACTTGGTTGCTAGAGAGATTTATCCAAGGCATTGCTTTGCACTGCTTTCAAGATCTCTCTAGCATCCAAGGGGTTAAATAGTATCCAGTAAAGGGGGATTTAAACTGGTGTAGCCATTGTACTTGTCACATCCACAATTCAGAATGTGGGAGTGACCAGCACAGTTGATGAACCTCTCAAAACGTGGCGCTCTAGACAGTTGCCTGCTCCGCCTAATGGAATATTCAGTTCTGCACTGTTTTATATTTGATGGGAAATATAGGTGACAGAAGTTTTATAAATCTTGAATTTTGTTCGTACTTGGTATCCCCAAAGCAAAATAATTAATTGTCTTGGTACAACACATCCGCTCCAAATTTTAGACGCAATGAATAAAAAATTGACACAAAAATTATATTTGGACGAAACTCTCATGACCTGGAATAGCAGAAAATGTAAGAACATTTTGCTCATTTTTTTTCTTCTTGTCAGAAAATATAAAAAGTGTGGGTTTTTTTATTCCTATTCATAGAACTTGTATTTATAAGAGACAACTATTTAAATCTCCATCTATGAACCCTTTCAGCGACTCACTACAAACCAGTGTATTGCACATCACTGTGGCACTGATATGAATTAAAGTGCAAGGAGCAGGGAATTTTGTGGGGCATTTTCAAAAGCAAGTGCCCAACCTGTTTCCCTTGATGAATGTTTAAAGGGGAACATTCACATTCAACAAACTTGTGTCCATATGATTTACTCAGTAAAACTAAATTGTCATTTTTTTTTAAGTAAATCTTAGTTGGTATTGAAGATATTAAGCCTTAAAATTTGCCACTTCCGCGTACTTATCATGGTAAATGGAGCTTGCTGTAACGCTACGCCACATAAATACAACTATGAAGGAAAGAGTGAACGCGCTCCCTGGGGCAGCTGGGAGGCAGGTGGGAAGTCCTGCGGATTCGTGTGGCACATACAGGGTGCCGCAAATGCGGAAGTGGCAAATTTTAAGGCTTAATATCTTCAATACCAAGTAAGACTGACTTAAAAATAAAAAATAATGTTAACTTCGTTTTACTAAGTAAAGCATATGGACACAAGTTTGTTGAATATGAATGTTCGCCTTTAAGGAGTATATTAACACCTAACACACACACAGACACACACACATACCCATACCTGGGAACTCTCTGGATCTGCCCTGGAGATTCCAGTTTTTAGACTGAATTATGGAGTCTCCGGGGATAGAGACTGATTCTCTAGCATTGGTAATTTTCTTCTCCTTCCCACCCTGTTCCTCCCACTTCTCCTCCTTCCCACCTTTTTCTGTCCAATTCCCACCCATTTACCACCTCCTTTATGACACACGGCAACCCAAGCCCCACCCACAGTTAAGCCCCACGCCCTCTATGACATGAACTGCGTCATTGACATTCCCTGGTCAGTGCACATATGCTGTCTCTGGGAGCTCAAAAGGAAGAAGTTTCCAGGTATGCTCGTACACACACACAAACACACACACACACACACACAAACACACACACACACACACATACCTGGGAACTCTCCTGATCTTCTCAAAAAACTCAGATTTTCAGCTGGAATTACTGAGGCTCCCAGGACTGAGTCTGATTCTCCGGCTGTGGTGAGTTTCTTCTCCTTCCTATTCTGTTCCTCCCATGTACTTACTACTTCTACTCCTTCCCATCCTGTCAGGGGAGGGCTGGCCTGGGGAGCAGGGGTGCAATTATCCCCCTGGGCCAGTCATATGTCTAGTCTAGTGGGCCACTGCCTCACTAAATCTTCAGCTTGCTGCTGTACATGGAGCTATACAAATGATACGACAGAGCTACAATCCAGGTGGAGCTACACTAGCAGCATAACCCCATTTCCCTTTGTAAGCTCTATAGTATCAATAGTGCAGCCTAATTTCAGCAGTAAACTACATGGTATCACTTGACTTACTTTGCAAAATTAATGCCAATTTTAAAATTAACAAAAGAGGGAGGGCTGAGACAGTGGGCTCAAATGATAGTATTTGCCCCCTGGGCCACAAGTAACCAGCTGTACCTTGCATCCTGTTCTTCCACTTCCTGCCCCCTTTATGGCACATAAGTGCCTAAGTCCCACCCGATTAAGCCCACCGCCTTTATGCACATAAATGCACACATATATCCATAGACACACACATACGCATATATATATAACATATATATAACAGAAGGAAAATCTACATTAAATCAATATTTGGTGTGACCACCCTTTGCCTTCAAAACAGCATCAGTTCTTCTAGGTACACTTGCACAAAGTCAGGTATTTTGGAGGCAAATAGTCAGGTGTATGATTAAACAATTATACCGAACAGGTGCTAATGAACATCAATTTCATATGTAGGTTGGAACACAATCATTACCTGAAACAGAAACAGCTGTGTAGGAGGAATAAAACTGGGTGAGGAAAAGCTCAACTAACAAGGTGAGGTTACTGAAGACAGTTTAATGTCAAAAGTCAGACACCATGGCAAGACACAATGTAGTTATACTGCATCAGCAAGGTCTCTCCCAGGCAGAAATTTCAAGGCAGACAGGGGTTTCCAGATTTGCTGCCTAAGCTTGTTTGAAGATGCACAAATAAATAGGCAACACTGGTGACCATAGATGCAGCGGTCAGCCAAGGAAACTTAGTTCAGCAGATGAAAGACATATCATGCTTATTTCCTTTCGCAATCGTAAGATATCCTGCAGTGCCATCAGCTCAGGTTTGGCAGAAAACAGTGGGATCCTGGTACACCCATCTACCATTCAGAGAAGGTTGGTCTGAAGTGGTCTTCATGGAAGTCTTGCGGCCAAAAAGCCGTACCTCCAATGTGGATACAAGGCCAAACAACTCAACTATGCACAAAAACAAAGGAACTGGGGTGCAGAAAAATGGCAACAGGTGCTCTGGACTGATGAATCAAAATTTGAAATATTTGGTTGTAGCAGAAGGCCGTTTGTTCACCGAAGGGCTGGAGAGCGGTACAAGAATGAGTTCTGAAGGCAACAGTGAAGCCTGGTGGAGGTTCCTTCTAAGTTTGGGGCTGTATTTCTGCAAATGTAGTTGAGGGTTTGGTCAGAATTAATGGTCTCCTCAATGCTAAGAAGTACAGGCAGATACTTATCCATCATGCAATACCATCAAGGAGGCATCTGATTGGCCCCAAATTTATTATGCAACATGACAATGGCCCCAAACATACAGCCAAAGTCATTCAAAACTATCTTCAGCATAAAGAAGAACAAGGAGTCCTGGAAGTGATGGTATAGCCCCCACAGAGCCCCGATATCAACATCATTGAGTCTGTCTGGGATTACATGAAGAGAGAGAAGCAACTGAGGCTGCCTGAATTCACAAAAGAATTGTGGTTAGTTCTCCAAGATGTTTGGAACAATCTATCTGCTGAGTTCCTTAAAATCCTGTGTGCGAGGGTACCTAGAAGAATTGAGGCTGTTTTGAAGGCGAAGGGTGGTCACAAAAAATATTGATTTGATTTAGATTTTTCCTTCAGTTCACTCACTATCATTTTGTTAATTGATAAAAATAAACTATTAACATGTCTTTTTTGAACGCATTCTTACTTTACAGCATTTTTTCACACCTGCCTAAGACTTTTGCACGGTACTATATATAAATATATATATATATATATATATATATATATATATATATATATTATATATATATATATATATATATATATATATATATATATATATATATATATACACACACTTACACACAAACATATCTACATACAAACACACACATAGTGTATGTCTACAGTGATTCAGTACTGGGATGTTGTGTAAAATGTGGGAATTCTTGGTGAATGAAAGAGGAAAATGAAGTGATCTTGTGACATCACAGAAGGAAATATATGTGCCGTCTCCCACTTCACATTCGTTCCCAAAACACCTCTATGAAACAGTCTCTGTCACTTCCTGTCAAACTGATTGCCTGATAAGAAGGAAGAGTGCAGGCATATTTCAAAAGCAGACAGCCCCAGGAGAGGAAGTGAGTAAAAGGGAATAGGTCATATCCAAATAGATCTCGTTGGATTGTTGTCCTGTTTGTAGGCTTGAACATGGCTGCAGTTCAGTTTGATGTATTTTGCAGATGGTGCACATTTGTTGACATCATCTAATTTACTGTAAAATTAGATGAGCCACTTTTTCATTGCTTAATTGAAAGCAGTTATTCTTGGATGCTTTTGGTTAGAACTACGTGTTTGCCAGAGAGGAAAGCATCTAGTTTTAGTAAAAAAAAAAAAAAAAAATTAAGAAAGGCGTCCTCTTATCTTATGTCCATTGTGCACGCATATAAAATAAAGCCAGGATGGAATGGAACATTCAGATTTATTTCATATCTGTATATCAGGGTATTTATATTAAAGCGGAACTATCATCTTTATAATGTTGCCACCCAAAACATTACCAATATAGCGACAGGCACAAGCACACTTGTATTATGTTTAATTAGTCAGCTTTATTGAAGTAATCCACTTCTTCTGCAGGCATCCAGCAGACAACAGCACAGACATCTTAGAGGAAAGTTACCACTGAGTCTGCTGTGTCTGCCCCGTGCACTGACCGGATTGGTGGTGACATCTGTTGGTTACCTTAAAGGGATAGTAATACTTTGTTTTATCTTTATTTTATTTTGTAGGCATTAAAAAAACATGAAGAACTATATAAGTCTTATCACTCAAACCTTTATTGTTTAAGAGATATTCACAAGCAAAGTGTCCCCCTCCTACACCTTTTTCCTAGTGTAAGCCATCTCTTCTCAGATGTGAATCTAGTTGTAAGACCAGACAGATAACAGCAGGGGACAATCTTCTTTGTATGAAAACAATGAAAGCCCTTCCCCCCTTGACAAGTTTTTCAGCTTTTTCCCTTATCTTAATTGAAGATTGTCCCTCTCTGCAGTCTACCTGGGCATCTCCCTTCTGATCTGGCTGAACGGGGGGGGGGGATTACTTTGCTTGTGAATATCTCTTAAACCATAAAGGTTTGAGAGATAAGACTTATATCGTTCTTCATGTTTTTTTAATGCCTACAAAATAAAATAAAGATAAAACGAAGTATTACTATCCCTTTAAGGTTGCTGCCTGTGCAGGAGCACAGAGCTTGTCTTGTAAGCGCTGTGCCCTGGATGCCGGCAGAAGAAGGTGAATTACTTCAGTAATGTGGATTTATTAAACAAAATACAAGTTTGTCTTTGCTTATCGCTACATTACTAACTAGTGGAAAAGCCTGCGTACACAGGCCAAAGTGCATAAAAACGCAGAACTGCACCTCCCAGCATTATGTGCATTTGGGCAGTGTCTACTGCACATGACCGTAGTGGGCAAACAGCTGCGTTCAGGCAGTCTCTACTGCGCATGAATGCATTGGACAAACATATATCTGGCCTTTTATATTATAGGATGTATTGGGGGACAATATTATTAAGATGATAGTTCTGCTTTAATACAAATGTACACAGATTAATGTAGTGCACTGTCCGTTAAGCGCATGGGAAGTGATGTTCGTCTAAAGGGAATGTGCTCAGGTTGATTAAATATAATTAAACAAAGAGAGACAGGAGAGAAACCTGTAAACAGCAGCAGTCCCACCTTCCTAAATGAGATACTTAGCTTGCATATGTGGTACTTAGCTTGTATACTGCAACCCCAGTAGCATTGTACACAGAGTTTGCTGTAACGCTACAGAACAGAAACCCATCTTCAAAGGGGAGTGTGAATGCGCTCCCTGGGGCAGCTGGGAAGTCAAGCAGGACATTCAATCCTGATTTAAATTGGGATTTGAATCCTTTGAATGCTAGAGAGGTCTCCAATGCATTTCTGAAGCAACGGGTAGGAGACATCTCTAGCATTCAAGGTGTTCAAATCCCAATTTAAATCAGTTGGAATGTTTGGATTTTTTAGATCTCCCCAAAAGTGCAAATGGCTTGCCCCAAAATTCCTCCACTTTTCTTTTCAACATATAGCCCTGTATCATTAAAGATCAAATCTATTTAAGTCCTTAATTACCAGGGGTCCAGGAAAGTTACCCTCCCTTAAGGACCACTTTGATTGTTGTCAGTGCTCAGGCACATGTGACTGATGATGTGTACCAGCGCACCAAACTGGTCCGGTCTTGGAGCAGTCAGGTTGTTTTTTTGTGAAAGTATTTTATCAGGAAGAATACATTGAGATTGTCTGCCATTTTCTAGTAAGTCCTGTACTCATTTTATCTACCTCAGAAGGGTGAAAGCGTGAGCTGACCTTGTCGGGATTAGAACCTGTAACCTTGGAGCTTGAACAGATTCTACAACTGGTACATTAACTAACATGACGTGCCAGGATCGTCACCGGTCCTTCAGGGAAAAAAACAGAGATGGTCCTGACATGTCACTAGTAATTAAAGGGTTAAAATGTATCAGATTAGATTCAGTGCAGCAGACAGACATTTATATATGGATACATATATATTCCACTGTATATTTTCTTTATTGATTGACATGGAGTTAAACCTATTAGTTTGGCATAGATTTATATATGTGTAGGAGCATGCTAATAATTAAAAAGAAACAAAACAAACTTCAGTTGACCTTAGTTTGGCAATCTAGATCCACTTACTGTTGTTTCATCATCCTCAAACAGTCAGTGTGCTAATGATGGGAACTAAATGCAATAACAGCTTGAGAGCTGCCATGTCGTAGAGTAGTGGTTCTCAAAACTGACCTCAACACCCACTAACAGGTCAGGACCAGAGAAAAGCCAACTCCACCAGAGGGGAAATGAAATTTACCAACTTTTGAATTGATTTAAATGGGGATTTTTTAAAAAAATGTTTGAATGCTAAAGAGTTATCCAATGCATTGTGAAGCGCAACTGGTACAACTGGTTTGTTCCATGCTGTAATTACTCCTAATTTATTTTATACATAAGGTCCAGTGTGATGTACTATCTATAACTGGACTCTATAATTAGGGTTTATGTATGTTATTACTGTATGCAATTATACATGTAAAGTCAGAAGAGGAATTGGGCTATGGATTCAACAGGGGTTATTCACTAAGGCATGATATTAAGGTGATGAAATGGAGATGACTCCTCCAGTGATATCACTTCTTCAATTCCTATATTATTTTATGGAGCTTATTCACTAACAGTTCTTAAGTTTTGGAGATCTTAGTGCAAGGTTACATAGAATAAATAATCAAAACATTGTCGGATCATGAGTTGGTGGTAAAAGAAGGACAATATTTTCAGAAGACAATCCATCATGTCTGAAAATGTGTCTAAAGAATTGAAAATGACGGTAAGATCTTGATGAACATTACCTTTAAAAATTCTGATGTTAAAAATTGTCTTTGATTTTTGTCTTTGAAGCCACAAATTGCTTCTCACTCCTGCTAAAAGGACTTTACTTTGTCTTCTCCAAGTTCAGACCATTTTATTTTGTTGGGGAAAAATGATATTAATCAGATAAAAAGTGACGCTGAAACGATTAAACCACACCCACTTTTAGGATTGCTTTTTCCCTTTGACAGAGATGTCTGAATCGGATGCAAAAAATGACAGAACCATGTCTGAGAATTGACTGACCATGGTGTAAGAACTTTTTTTATTCTGATTACAGACAATTTCAGTTACCACCACTTTCTGAACATCTCACCCATAGGAACTGGAGAAGCGATATCACTGGAGAAGCCATCTCTGCTTTATCACCTGTTTACCACACCTTAGTGCATAACCCCCAGTATCTTCTCTTTAAAAAATGAAGAAGGGCAAAATACACAGTGACCACTAGGATTTTCTGGCCGTAGTAAGTTAAGTGGTGGAGTTATTACTAGAAATTGTCAGTTAAAAACCAGCAAGAAGCGCAACATTACTAAGTGTAGTAATTTAATAAAAAAAAATGATACATATGCACTCTCATGGCCTTCCTCTTGTGCTTAATGCACCTCAAATGTCCCAGCTTTTTATGCCACAATTCTGTGTCTCTCTGGTGTAGCTGTTTCCTGCAATCACACCACCATATGATCTCCTTCTCCAGCCTGTTCAGTTGTTACTAAGTCCACTATTTTGCCAATATTGGCATGCAGTTCAGTGGTTCTATGTGGTTATCTGGCAAACATTGAATAAACATTGCATATGGCTGCAATATGCGGCCAAGGGTTTGTCGCAGGGGGCCAAGCTATGGGACAGGAATTAACTGAGTGCTCCTAACTCCCAACGCATATCGTGAGTCACTACCCACTTCTTCAGGGTAAAGAAAATAGGAATGTGAGCTCATGCCAGTCAGTCCCCTATATGTCACATGGTAATTAGCCACCAATCAGTCAGCTAACCGCAAAAAATGCAATCAGCTGACCATTTCAGCAATTATCCGATAATTGGGCACCCAGTGGCGACTTCACAGACCAAGCCCCAACCTGAACCCAATTATTCAATCAAATGTAATAACGGACACGAAAATAATTAAGAACAATCCTGTATAAAAACGTATATTGACCTAAAACTACAAGAAACTAAACGGTATGATATATAAATTCCATAAATTAATATAATAATAAATGAATATTATATTCTTCAGGCAATATATATATATATATATATATATATAAATATATATATATATATATATATATATATATATATATATATATATATATATATATATACACACACACACACACATATTTTGTTTTAGATGCTGCTGATTGGGGCCTGGCTGGTGAGTGTCAAACTGAGAGTGGCCTAATATGTAATACTTCTTATTACAAGTTTTTATATCACTTTTTTTATTGGTTAATATTTAACTGTTAAGTGTCTGTTCATACCTTCAGCCTCATTATTATTTATTTAGACTGGAAATTGTCAGTGTTCCCTTAAGTGGATGGTCATGTGGACAACTTTATTGGAAACTTGCAACAACTCAAGTTTGACACAGAAAATGACTGTGGCTGTTACATAAGTTATACCATTTTCTCTGTGCCTTGTTTAAAGGCATATTATCACCTAAACACAACTTTCTTTATTTTAAAAGAGCTTAAAAATCACCTATATATTACATTAGCATTTTTTTATTTTGAAAACTAGTTTTATGTTATGTAGATATTTGTTATGCTAATTAAAGAATGCTGTGTAGGCACTTCCTTTTTGAGCCCTAAATTACATCACTCACTGATGCTTCCTGTGTTAGGGGAGGCGGGTTATACATTACTGGATAGTGTCAGTGAGTGGGGGAGGTAATACAGGAAGTGCCTGCATGGCATGCATTAACTCTTTGACTGTCAGAGTAGTGTCCAGCACATTACAATGCAATGTGCCAGACATCCACCTGGCACTCAAAGGGTTAATTCATATAATCTAAAACTCAAAATAACAAAAGAAAAAAATACTCTTCCTAAATAAAAATTGACCAATACAACATATAGGTTCTTTTGAAAACTTTCAAAATCGCCAAAGTTGTTTTTAGGTGATGTTGTCCATTTAATGCATGCAGATAAAGTGCAAAGGTGAGAACTACTCATTGATTTCCTCTCTGTCCTCACCTTGGTGACTGCAAGGTGTGTTAACAGGAGAATTTTATTGTAAGTAGCACAGTAAATTCATACCTCCCAAGTGTCCCTGTTTAGGAGGGACAGTCCCTCTTTTAGACCTAAATCCCTCTGTCCCTCTTTCCCAGCCTGATGTCCCTCTTTTTAGGAGATCAGATTGTGTTGTGTGTATATAAGTGATTACTATTGTTCTACAGCAATAAAACTCACATTATTGTTTGTTTAAATGTCAGTATATGTGTTTATAAATTAGTCTGTGTAAATAAAATACTTTGGTCTTGTTCTAAATCATTTATTAGCTTACACAAGGAGGTGACAATAGGTCATGAAATAGCTTAAAAATTCCTGGTAATGCCCCGCTCTCCAGCCACGCCTCCAGAAACACCCACTAAAACACAAGTGTCCCTCTTTGGCAATTTGAAATGTTGGGAGGCATGTAAATTGGAATTAGTTGGGCTTAAAGCTGGAAAATTGATTCCAGTACCTATTTTTGTATCTAATTGTATCCAAGAATCCCCCCCACACACACTATGACCAGGAGCAGATCTGGAAGTAGCACAGGGGCACAAAACCCCTCTACTTAAATTCTACTTTTAGCAGCCTAGAAGAACAGCTCTACAGGATGAACATCACTAAAATGGTTAACACTTTGAGTGCGAGATAAGAACACGCAATGCGTTGGATACCTCTCTGGCACTCAAAGGGTTAAAATGTTACATAACTTTCAGGTAATATGTAACATTAGTGATGGCAGGCAGTGAGAGTAGTTTGTGGCATTTCCTTTTGCTGATGTTTTTAAATAACTAACAGGATAATATAATGGTAATGTTATATCAACATTGGCCATTAGGTGGCAGCAAAGCAAAGTGCACAGGAGGAGCTTAGATCTGCAGGTTTTTCAGAGTTTTATCAAAACTCTTCTGTATATGGCTGTGTGTCCAAAAGAAAATTGGACCACTAAATATTGATTGAAATTAGGTTTGAACCTTAATCGGGTGGGTAGGACTTACCATTATTGTGTCATATTGTGTCATAAAGTGGGCAGGAAATGGGGAGAACTGGGTGGGAAGGTGGAGAAGTAGACGGGAAGTGGCAGGAACAGGGTGAGAAGGAGGAGAATTGGGCAGAGAAACTCACTACTGCTGGAGAATCAGCTTCTGCCCATGAAGACCTGTAATTAAATCTTAAATGGGACTCTCCAGGGAAGATCCAGAGCGTTGCCTTGTATGTTTAAAGATGATAAAGAGGTGATAAATTCTCCAGTGTGATAATGGAATGAATCAAAATCTCCCATGCAGGATATGCACTGCACTGTATGCAAGAGCCACACTGCCAGATCTATATCATGCACAGGAAAATGGCATACACTAATGCCAGTTCCTCTATATCATGTTTATTACTTTTGTAAAGTAGAAGTCAGAGACGCTCAGCCAGGAACAAGTCTGCAATACAAATTTGCAGGTTCTATAGGAATGGTGTCCTACCCAAGGTGCAGTCTCTTTTAGCCCACTAGTGCCTTTCTCAGAGACGAAATATCCTAAAGCATATCATATTGGTCCTGCCATAACAACAGTCCTACCACGAAATGCCAGGCAATTCCTCTCTGAACAAGAGAAGCAGCCAACCCCAGACGTACATTTCGGCCTTGTTGGGCCTCGTAAGTGAGGTGTAGCTGATGTCTCTAGGCACTGTGAGCAAGGGGTCCAGTGCTGGATTCCCCTATTACCCTTGAGGTGACAAATCTCAAGGGTAATTTGTATATGTAAAGTGGAAGTCAGAGATGCTCAACTAGGGGGTATGCATACCCCAAAGGCACTCACAGGGTTACTCTGACTAATATCAAAACCATCCCCTAAAAAAAACACTTACCTCTAACCTGATGTCCAGCTGGGTCTTCAGCACCCTGGTCAGCTACTGTCCATCTTCTTCTGTCATCGTCTATCTTCTTTCTTCTTCTTCATCATCTGTCTTTGTCTCTTCTGTCTTCTGTCATTTTCTCAAGCTGTACCTGTAAAAAAAATAAAGTTAACTTTAATATTATTATTAAAAAATATCTGTCCAAATGATGTTTTCATTAACCCAATTAGAATGTCAGAGGGGTACGCTACACATTGCAGAGAAATGCGTTGCATACCTCTATGGTACTAAAAGGGTTTAAACAGTACCGGCATTACAATAATTAAAATATATTTTGCCTAATGAAAAATAAATGTCACAATCCATATTGCCCAAATATATAAAATGGCGGCGGCGGCAGGATTGCATGGCAAAAATCCCCCGCCTTGTTACCTTTTGGGCCTATGCCAGTCTGAGGGAAATTTGAACAGAGACTGACTCTTATATGGCCAGTCTGTTTTCAAAATGGTTTCCAGCTTATGCACCTCCCAGCCAATCAGCTTCTAGAGGTTTTCGTCAACCCCCCCCCCTTAGAAGCTGATTGGCTGGGAGGTGAGTAAGCACACATCCCAGCCAATGATAGGCTGGAAACCATTTTGAACAGAGATTGGCCATATAAAAGACAGTATCTGTTCAAATTTCCCACAGACTGGTTCTGGCATCGGCCCAAAAGGTAACAGGTGAAGGGATTTTTGCCATGCAATCCTGCCTCCACTGCTGGCTACAGCAGTAGAGGCAGCAGCATCGTTTACACTTCAATTGCCTGAGGATCTTTTGGAATAAAGAGACATATTGCCTATGGGGTCTATTTTATATATTTGGGCAACATGGATTGTGATATTTATTTCACATTGGGCAATTATATATTTTAATTACTGAATGCTGGAAATGCTTAACGAAGACATCACTTGGACAGGTATTTTCTAATAATGATTTTAATGTTGACTCTATTTTTTTACAGGTACAACTTTAACAAACAGAAGACAGAACATTCATTCAGAAAGAGAAAGCACAATAGAAGACTGAAGAAGAAGAGGGACACTGGATGACAGGTAAGTGTTATAGATCTGGGTGTTAGGCTAGTGTTAGGGGTAGTATTGTTGTACTTCACTTTTAGGGGTAGTGTAGGGTTAGTCTTTGGGAGAGTGACTGAGTGTTGAACTTACGCTTTGTGCTTCACTGTGTGTCAGTTACCAATCGTTAGCTCTTTTCCTTTGATGTTCCAATTTCCTCACGCTATTATTATCGTGGGTTTTGGAAACAGAAAACACACCACGTACATTTGAGCACAAGACCGTTTCTGTGGCCCAAAATTTGTTGTGGTTTCAGTTGGTAGGGCAATTGAATACCGACTTAGACATTGTTTGTGTACAGTTGGTAGCCTATTTTGCCCTACCAGCTGTTTTTGCGGAATAAATTGAATCAAGGCCATAGTCTGTTAGGAGGGGAAGGTTGGGAGTTAGTAACATAGAAATTGGATAACATATAATCAATAATAAGCTACAAATACAAACAATCCCTTTTATTTGCGACAAAACACAGAACGGCAGCTAAACAAACTATATCCCCACTATAGGATATAATAGACCAAAACTGTATATATTAAAAAAAATGTTTGAAGCGCCTGTATAAAGATAAATCAAAATGAGAATACACTTTGGATTTATATGAGAATATTTATTATATGCAAAAGGTGGAGATATAGAAAATTGAATCTCTATCACAATATTCACTAATTGAACACTACAATTGCATAAAACTGATGTAGAATGCCCACATCTGTGGGACCAGACCCGCCGACTGGTGCCACTAATCTAATACGTCAGAGGGTGCGCACCCACAGATACAGATCCGGCAACCAATATATATATATATATATATATATATATATATATATGTATTAGCAACGTGGGGCGGCTCTGCCCGTCGGGCTTTATAGGGAATTAATGCACACACGGATGGAAGACACACCCACATGCAAATGCACACGCATGCACTGAGATGTATAAAGAGCGACACAGTCATACACACATACATGCAATGCACAACATGCAGACACATAGAGTGTGATACAGACATGCAACACACAGAGAGAAACACACAGGCACACACAGAGACACACACACACACACAGAAGTGAATCATAAGGGGGTGACTTATGTGTCATTGTAATGAGTTTGTGTTTGTACTTATGCCTCCACTGTGGCATTCATGCATGTAGTTGAAATGCATGTGGTAATTGCACATACTATGGTGGAAGGTGGATCGTGCTGGCTCCCGGGGTGTGAGTGTGTGTGAGTGAGTGGCATTCATTCATGTAGTTGAAATGCATGTGGTAATTGCACATAATATGGTGGAAGGTGGATCGTGCTGGCTCCTGGGGTGTGAGTGAGTGTGAGTGAGTAAGTGTAAATGAGTGCATGTGAGTGCGAGAGTGAGTGTGTGTGAGTGTTTGTGAGTGTGTGTAATTGAGTGAGAGTGTGTGAGTGTGAGAGAGTGTGAGTGAGAGGGTGTATGAGTGTGAGTGACAGTGTGAGTCAGAGAGTGTGTGTGAGTGTGTGAGTGAGAGTGTGAGTGTGTGATTAAGTGAGTGTGTGAGTGAGAGTGTGAGAGATTGTGAGTAAGAGTGTGTGTGTGTGAGAGAGTGTGAGTGTGTGTGAGTGAGAGAGTGTGAGTGAGAGAGTGTGAGTGTGTGTGATTGAGTATGAGTGAGTGTGTGTGAGTGAGTGTGTGTGAGTGAGAGTGTGTGCATGTGAATGAGAGAGTGTGAGTGAGTGTGAGTGTGTGTGATTGAGTTTGAGTGTGTGTGAGTGAGTGAGAGTGTGTGTGAGAGTGTGTGTGAGTGTGTGTGATTGAGTGTGAGTGACAGTTTGTGTGTGTGAGTGTGTGAGTGATTGAGTGTGTGTGAGTAAGAGTGTGTGAGTGTGTGTTAGTGTGAGTGAGTGTGTATGATTGAGTGCGAGGGTGTATGATTGAGTGTGAGTGAGTGTGTGAGTGAGAGTCTGAGTAAGTGAGAGAGTGTGTGTGATTGAGTGTGAGTGTGTGTGTTTGTGTCTGATGTGTTTGTGTCTGTGGTGTAGGAGACAGTGGCAGCCATTTTCTTTTTTCAGTCACTTGGATAGTGGTGGACGGGCTGGATAGTGGGGGCAGGCCAACTCCCTGCATGATTTAAATCACTCCCCTATTGAATCACCAAGGGGAGCAGTAACTCCTCCTTACTTAAGCTGAGGTAACATAGCAATATCACAAACGGTGGCTCTTCACTTGAGGCAACGTAGCAATATGCTGAGGGAACATATAGAAAGTGGTGTTTGAGGCTTGCCCTCTGTAACATACAGCAAAGCATCTCTCTCCCTTTAAGGAGAAAGGGCGAGAATCAGGAAGCAGGAAGTAGAGGAGTGACAGTTGAAAACAGACAGTTAGTGAGGTTGACTGAAAAGAGTTAAATAAAAGAGTTGCTATTAAGTTTATCTCTGAGTTTGTATTTTATGGAAACATTACACCCTCATACTGAAACAGAGTGTATGGAGGGTTACAATTATCTGTGGGAGGTGAAACGGTGTGTTTGTGGGGTCATGATCCTGAGTGAGAGTGTGTGTGTGGCCTGGGAGAAGTTATTGATATCTCCTACTTCAGGAGCGAGTGGCAGCTATATTTTTATTGTCAGTTGGATAGTGGTGGGCGGGCTGGAGGGGGCGGGCCAACTCCCTGTATGATAAACATGCCCCCATTGAATAACCCAATGGGAGCAGTAATGTCTCCATTGAATCACCGAATGGGAGTTGTGTCTCCTGATGAGACATAAATCATGTAATGAGGCATTCTGTGCAATGTGTGTGTGTTTTCTGAGGAGACATAAATTATGTTCTGTGTGTGAGGTACCATAAATTATGCAATGAGGCTTATTCTTTTATATATATAGATATATATGTCTCACAAAGCAGTGGTTCCCAAGCCTATCCTTGGGGACCACTAACAAGCCATGTCTTTATGATCTCCCTAACTGAGTGCAGGTGAGTTAATCGCAGGCTGTCCAATCATTTAACTCATCTGTGCACAAGCAGGGAAATACTGAAGACAGGCCTGTTAAGGGTCCCTGAGGACAGGCTTGGGAAAAAATGCCATAGAGGGCACATACTATTTTCTACTGATTCAAGTTACATTTTTGGCTTGATTGTTGGAGATCTTTCTAGTACTGAAGGGGTGTAATATCACAGTTAAATTACTTGAAAATTTGGGGAATTTTATTTGTTCTCTAAGATGCAGTTCGATTGCTCAAAAAATGTTCCAGTTAATCTTAGTACATCAGCCTCATTACATCAGCCTCATTGCATTTCCATACCTGGGAACTTTTTCTTCTGGACACCCAGGAGGGGTAGTCCTGAGGTGCTCTTGGGGGGAGATAAATGGGACACTTTACATCAAAAGGGGCAGGACTTAATCATGACTGGGATGGGGCTTAAGAAGCTAGTAAAAACAATAGGTACAATAGGCTGGGGAAGGAGCAGAAGTGGGAGGAAAATGGGAGGGACAGACAGGGAAGGAGCACAAGTGGGCAGAGTTTCAACAGAAACTCCCCACATCTGCCCCATAGACCCAGTAATGCAGAGTGAAAACTGGAGTCTCCGGGGCAAAGCCGGAAAATTCCCAGCAATGTGCACTTCCCATGGGCACAACATGGAATTTAGGCTTACTAAACATCACCTTTTATCCAGGGACACATGAAAAATGCACTCTGCATGGTTGCTTTGATTTCACTGCAACCCTGAAATATGAATGTTTATATGTGTCCCTGGTTAAATGGAATTTTTGCTCAGAATAACCATAAGGGACAAAGGAAAGTGTTGGAGACTTTTGTTCAATGGTGCCCCTACAATATAAGCAGAATAAGTGGCTGCTTAGGGCCCCCACTTGGTCAGAGGGCCCCAAAGTGCTTATATTGTACTGCCACTGCATGTAAACAAAATCAGATGGGAATGTTTTCTTAGATATAGCAAACATGGGAGTAAAGGGGGTCCCCATGTGAATTTTTCACTTATAGCCCCCAAATCCCTAGAGCCACCTAAGCCTCTCTGGCATTCAAATCAATAACAATTTGTCTCTTATGGTGCAGCTGGTTTTCATTAGAATTGCTCCAGTTCTTAGAACATCAGTACTCGCCCTTTAGCTGCCTTTGTACCTGAACTGGGACTTTCAGGTCTTGGTGTTCAGGTCCGTAGTGGGACCCATGGTGGAAGTAAGGTTATAGCTTACCACTGACTACGAATGGAATGAATTTAGGGTTGCCAGATCATCCATTTAAAAGAGGACACATATGAAAAATCCCTGCTCCAGGGCTCTATTGGTTAATTACTAGGTGGAAATGGTTTCCATGTATCAATGCAGCAGGGTTTTTGACATGTCCTTTTTTAAAGGGATAATCTGGCTTCCCTACTAAAGTGAACATGGATAGTGCCTTTTAATTTAAATTTTTCAGTGACAGAGGGCAGTACAATACATTTGCATCAAAGGGTTAAATATACATACTTTCCAAGTCTATGAAAAAGAGGAATACTACACATTGCCACTGTGATTTTTAACTCTGAATCACATGGATATCAAAGTCCGATCCTCAAGAGCAAGAAACAGACCGGGATTTAAGGATTTCTCTGTCTGAGCACAGGAGGGTCTGTCAAAAGGAATAAAAAGGAAAAAAGGATTAACTCACCTTTGTTTAATCAAGGATGCCTTAACCTTTTAAGGACAAGAGGGTTGTGTAACACATTAAGAAACAATGCATGGCATATCTCCGAGTGGCATGCAGCAGCACAGGGACCCCTGAATTCCATGACGTGCCAGGACCATCACTGGTCCTTATGTGCAGAACCACCTCATGTCATGGGTCCTTAAAGAGATAGTAATGTTTCACAAAAACAGCAGCTCCAATTAATCTTCATAGAATTTGTGCCACTGAGAGTGTTATTTCAATACTGTCAGAGTTGTAGTTCAAGAGTAATTGAATGATAAAGTACACCCTACCCCCCTTTTACCTCCTGCCTCCCCTTAGATGTGGAATCTGGTTTTGAGACCATACAGCTCACAGCAAAGGACAAACTTCTTACTGTGAGCATAAAGAAAACCCTGCCACCCTTGACAGGTTTTTCCTTATGCTCACTGAAGATTGTCCCTCTCTGCGATCCATCCGGACAATCTTGCTGCTCTGAGGTAAGCAGTGTTACATCAGTAAAAGGTGCGGGAGAGGGATACTTTATAATTCAATTACTCTTGAACTACAACTCTTCATGGCCCAAACACTATGAAGATTAATTGAAGCTGCTTTTATTGTGAATCCTGGACAGCTGGCAGCCTTTGAGGGCTGAACTTTAATAAATCTATCTTGATTTAACTGAAATGAGAATAGTCAGTTTCTATTTTACATATATTTAATTTATGAAAGGTACAGTATCACCTAAAATGAAAAGTTTTCACAACAATTAAATATAATATCCTAGTAATTGTCTGTAGGAATTCTTCCTTTAGTACCAGTTATGCAATCTGTCATGAATGAATGTGTAGAGAAGCAGGAGGCTGCATCTTGTCTTTGCGATGAAGAATATTAATAAACCCTGATACATAATACACAGAATTGCTCTGAAATTAGAATCCTTCATGATTCAGAAACATCTCTCCTGTTTCATAGGTTACGTCTATTATGACATACTTTGTGTTTCTCACTGATTAGGAGTTTGCATAAACAATGTCTTGTAGGGTGACCACGTGTCCCTGAGTGCTTGGGACAGTACCGGAGTTTAAACGTGTGTCCCTGGGCATCCACCTTCTGGGACAATACAAAGTCCAGAGCACAGAGATCTAAACACTAGAATGAGAACTGCTCATTGTCTACTGTGACAGAAAGTGATGTCTCTGCTGGGCTACAAGAAAATGTCTTCCAGACAGAGCTCTACACACTAAAGAGAGAACTGAGCCTTGATCTGGATATCAGTCGGGAGCTGCTCTGTAAATTTGTTGTAGTGCAATGTTAGTTTAAGGCTTTGGGCGTGATGTACATTTTGTTGTAGCTCACAACAGGCATCGCTTTCTGTCACAGCAGTCAGTGGGCCATTCCTCTCTCCAGTGTTTAGATCTCTGTGGTGCGCGCTTCTCTCTCCAGTGTCCCTGAATTGCAGAATTGAAATCTGGCCACCCTAATGTGTTGGATTCTTTCTGGAACTCAAAAGGTTAAAAGGCTATAAGGCCTTAGCATTTTCAGATGATACTGAGGCTATTGTACTAAGTAGAATTGTATCACTTATTAGGCAAACCAGCTGTACCATATGAGACAAATAAAACATCCCCATTGCTTTAAATGGGGCTTTTAACTAATTGAATGCTAGAGATCTACTGTACATTGGGAATTATGAGAATTTGTATTTGCCTCCTACTGTGCAGCCGGTTTGCTCCAGAACTGCACACATTCTTAATGCATCAACTTCACTGTCCCTTTAAACTCAGGGGTCTATAGTTTACTATGATCTTTGTTCAGATTGGCTGGCCAATAATAATAATAATGATCAGGCGTGGTGCATACTGGCTGCTAGGGGCTCTGCCAGATTCCCAGAGACCTGGGCTTGGTCCAGCCTAATGCTTTATTAGTGCACCTTGCAGAGTGATTAGCACCATTACATGTTCCAGGACTTTAGGCAGGACACCCTCTGCCAATGCATAGAGACCTGAGGCTTTGGCCCCCTCTGCCAGTACATAGAAACTGCCCCACTTGCAGCTTATCTATCGTTGCCCATGACACATACAAAATATGCTGCATTAGGCAATCTGTAATTAAAAGGAGCCTGGGAGTAGAGGTGTAGGAGGTGCTGCACCCCTCCGTACTGCAGCATGGTTTCCTCCCTGGTATTGTCTGTGCATAGCTGATATTTTACATCATCTGTAAGTAGCACAATGAGCTACAGGTCCAGCCTCCTGCCATTACTCACTTCCTTCCCACTTTATTGTAAGACTCTTAGGGGTATAATCCTTCACGTAATGTTAACCTTTTGAGTACCAGAGTGGTGCACAACACATTGCAAAGAAATGCTTTGTGTACCCCTCTGGCACTCTTAGGGTTAACATAAATAAGGTGAATGACTGTACCCTGTAAGGAGCTTACAATCAAGTGGACAGGATTTCCAGACTCCCTTCAGTAACTTTATACTTGCTGTATTAGTGTACACTATTGGTGACATATACATTTAATAAAATAATAATATGTTTTCTTATAAACATAGCACTGTCCTCCCTGGGGGTAACTAGAAATGTAACCCTATGGGTGCCAACACAATGCACAGACCTGGATATCACTGCGGTGCCACACTGTTATACTGTTCGACACATCCGTGCTCACTGGGTCTTATTCAGGAAGAAAAGAGGAGAAATTTTGGAGCATATTAACTGCACCATAGAGGAAAAAAGAAATTCCCCAAATTCTCATTGAATTAATGGGTAATTTTAAACCTTTCAGTGCCAGAGTGGTCTCCAATGTAATGCTTTGTATTTAAGAGTTTAACCCCTTAACGTCCAGCAACGTGCCAGGACCGTCACTGTTATTTTTCCGTTAAGGACCAGTGACAGTCCTGGCACATCACAGCGCTCCTGCAGGACTGAAGTTGACCGCTCCAAGACCGCAGCGATCTCTATCAGTCCCCCCGTTTGGCATGCCGGCACACACGATCAGTAACATGGGCCGACACGACAAAGTTTCCTATCTGGTCCTTAAAGGACCACACACCCCGGGACCACTGGTTCTTAAGGGGTTAAAATCCCCCCTTTAACCCTTTGAGTGCCAAAGAGGTATGCAACGCATTGCTTTGCAATGCACTGAGTATCTCCTGCCACTCAAAAGGTCAAATCAAGGGGGATTTTTAGATCCACCCTGTGGTGCAGTTGGTTTGCTCCTCTTGTCATGTCGGTGTCACCTCAGGTATAAACCTTGTGGGACAGGTGTCTGTGCAATGCAGAACAAACTTGGGGGGCAGGGGTTTCAGACAGGAACATAACAGCAAAACAGGAACAATCAGTAAGTGCCCTCCTTCCACATAGATTTCATAGCACTACGCTCCAGTGCTCTGTCTCTCTGGTACATGTAATTGTAGTAGTCAGTCCAATGTAGCAATTCAGATGTATGAGCGCTTTGTACTGGTGATACCTTTTATTTAATTAGGACTAATAGTTAATATTTTTCAGACAAGTTTTGTTGCTTTTTTTTCTTGGGGGGGGGCTCACTATTCCTCAGGTCAGATGGCAGTGCCAGCGGCTGGTTGGGAATGGTGGGAGTTATAGTGTCCAACTGCTGGAGGTCTACATGTTGAATACCCCTTCTTACCTCCCAACATTTCAAATGGCCAAAGAGAGACACTTTTGTTTTAAGTGGTGGAGCTGCTGGTGTGACTGGCATGCAGGGGCATTACTGGGATTTTTTTTTAGGTTCTTTTATCACCTATTGACAGCCCGTTATGTAGCTGAATATATTATTTAGAACAAAACCAAAGCATGTGATTTAGATACTAAATTATAAACACATATACTGAGGATTAAACAAGCAATGTGAAGTATATTGCTGTGGATCAATGTGATACACTTGTATATACAAACTACTCTTTCTGATCTCCTAAAAAGGGTGAAACCAGGGTAAGAAAGAGGGACAAAGGGGTTTCAGACAGGGCCTGTCCTTTCTGAAGAGGACCTGAAGTGGAACAGATGGGAGGTATGGCTCTGACATAGAAAATTAGATTTAAATTCAGTTTTAAAACCAGGGGCTGCATGATCCACTGACAGGAAGTAAAAACCAGTAACTGTCCCTGAGACATATGGCCGATATGCATTGGCTGGCTGAGGATGATGGAAGATTTAGTAGTTATCAACATCGGGGGGTGGGAATGGGCACTGTTGCCTACTCTTCCTTGGTCTATGTCTATATATATATATATATATATATATATATATATATATATATATATATACATACCTCCCAAGTGTCCCTCTTTAGGAGGGACAGTTCCTCTTTTAGACCCAAATCCCTCTGTCCCTCTTTCCCACCCTGATGTCCCGCTTTTTAGGAGATCAGACTGTGTGGTGTGTATATAAGTGTATCATATTGGTCTACAGCAATACAATTCACATTATTATCTGCTTAAACATCAGTGTATGTGTTTATAAATTAGTCTGTGTAAATAAAATACTTTGGTCTTGTTATCTGTCATTTATTAGATCACACAAAGAGATGTCAATAGGTCATGAAATAGCCTAAAAATTCTCATTAATCACCCGCCCACCAGACACACCCCCAGCAATACTGCCTAAAACACGTGTCCCTCTTTAGCAATCTGAAATGTTGGGAGGTATGTATATATTAAACTAACATACAATGTAAATTAGGTGGAAAAAGACACAAGTCCATCAAGTTCAACCTTTGCCACAATATAACCAAAAAAATGAGAATTGTATAAGCCTTTCCAACTCCACTAATACACAGTATAACCCTGAATGTTCCCTTCTGCTAGAAATGCATCTAATCTTATTTTAAATGTATCCATTGTATCTGTCATTATCACATCCTTGGCAAAGAATTCTGCAATTTAAAAGACCTTACTTTAAAAAAACTCTTCCTCTGCTGAAGGTGAAACCTCCTTTCCTCTGATCTTAAGGGTGTCCTCTAGCTATGTGATCAGGCCTTGGTATGAACAGCTTACTAGAGAGATCTTTGTAATGACTTTTTATATACTTATACAATGTATCAAGATCCCCTCTTCATCATCTTTTCTCTAGAGTAAATAAACCAGGTTTGCTAGACTTCTCCATACTTCCATTCGATCGGATGCAAGGCTCACCGAATGGTGTGCAGCCACATGGGGAGTCCTTAAATCCATGATGGTTCTGGCACATCATGGGTCCTTATCGCATGTTGGACCCATGATGTAATGGGTCCTTAAGGGGTTAATTAATATTTCTCCAGTTCTACAATATCCATTTTTAAGAACTGTTGCCCAAAACTGCACTGCGTATTCAAGATGAATTCTTACCAATGGTTTGTACAGTGGTTAAATGATGTTATTCACTCTTGCTTTAATATCCCTTTTTCATGCAAGACATGACCTAGTTTGCTTTTGCTACTGTTGTATGACACTGATCACTATTGCCAAGTTTGCATTTTAAAAGGATTCCAAGATATTTCTTTAGCAACAAGTCTCCCAAAATGATTCCATTAAAGGGATAGTAATACTTCGTTTTATCTTTATTTTATTTTGTAGGCATTAAAAAAACATGAAGAATGATATAAGTCTTATCTCTCAAACCTTTATGGTTTAAGAGATATTCACAAGCAAAGTATCCCCCCCTCTGTACAGCCAGATCAGAAGGAAGGTGCCCAGGTAGACTGCAGAGAGGGACAATCTTCAATTAAGATAAGGGGAAAGGCTGAAAAACTTGTCAAGGGGGGAAGGGCTTTCATTGTTTTCATACAAAGAAGAATGTCCCCTTCTGTTATCTGTCTAGTCTTACAACCAGACTCACATCTGAGAAGAGATGTCTTACACTAGGAAAAAGGGGCAAGGAGGGGAACTTTGCTTGTGAATATCTCTTAAACCATAAAGGTTTGAGACATAAGACTTATATCGTTCTTCATGTTTTTTAATGCCTACAAAATAAAATAAAGTTCAAACGAAGTATTACTATCCCTTTTAGTTCATAAGTAGCAGTGGGATTTGTTTGTCCAAAATGCATAGCTTTACAATTTCCCCACATCAAACCTCACATTCTATTTGTTTGTGCAATCTGCCATTTTATGTAAATCCCTATATGTACTTGTATAAAGCAAGTGATATAACACAAACTTCTCTTGTTCCCCTAAACAAGAATCTTGCATAATTTATCCACTATGCATCATTCTAAATGTTTATTATTGTGTTTTCACGCATTTGTGCAGAATGGTGTAGAGTAGATTATTGCTGCATTAAGTAGAGCATGAATATAATGTGTAAGGCTGCAGATAGCAAGCATGTTCTGCTCATCCTGCCTCCCACAGAGGAAATTGTGCTTTGGGGTATCATAGCAATGCAGAATGTTTGTCAGACAGCCACATCCTGGCATGTCATTCTCGTCACTCACTTCTACACATTAGCTGGTATTTTAAAGGAGAACTAACGTCTCTTAATAACAATAACCACTGAACTTACTATGACCAGAATATCCTAATGGTCCTTATGAAGTTTACTAATGTGCCATTGCTCAAGAGATCTTCATTCAGTTCTGGATGTCATATCCCTGGCGCCTCTGCTATCGAAGTTTACAGTTTTGGCTTTGCTTACCTGAGGGAGGAGAAGTGTATGGAGGGTTGTCAAACAGCTGGCAATGTGGGAGGGATACTCTCCCTCACATATTACCAGCAGTACGACAGTCCTGAAGTCTGAGATCATTCTGCCTGCTTCCCCACTTGCTCAGTAGGGGAGTGGAGAAGACCCTTTAAGCATCACAAACAGCATCACTCGTTTAACCATCTGAATGACATGGGGATGTGCATTGCTTACCCCTGTGGCACTCAAAGGGTTAAACAAGTACACCATGCACTACACAATTATCCCCTCAGCTCTGTATCATACAGTATTTCATATTCATACATGTTGGGGGGTCAGGCAGCATCCATTTGGATTTGTGGCTACCAGCTGCCCCCCAGCCTTTGCCCACTGGCAGCCATAGAACCCCATGTACACTGCCTGTACCCCAGCTTTGTTCCTTTGCCTACTGGTAGCAACAGATCAACATGTACACTGTCTGACACCCACAGCCTTACTCCCTTGCCTACGGGTAGCCACAAATCCCCAAGGACACTGCCTGGGCAAGAGAATAAGGCTGGGGGGGTGTCAGTGTATGTGGGCAGTGGTGTAACAATAGGGGGGGTCACTCCAGGGGCCCGGCCACCGCCTGCGACCCCCTCACCCGCAGCAGTCACTTACCTGATCTCCCACTAGGCGCGCCTCATTTCGCCTCCTTAAACAGCACTTCAACCTAACCCGCAGCATCAAGATGATTCATATGTCATAACTTTGTGTTTTAAGCATCGAATTACAGAGATTACAGTTTAACCTGAAGCTGGCAACTTTGTTAACCCTTTGAGTGCCAGAGGCAAAGCAATCTGTTGCATACCCCTCTGGCACTCAAAGGGTTAACAAAAGTTGCCAGCTTCAGGTTAGACTGTAAACTCTACCACATTTGCTAAACAAATTATGGACAACTTTAGAGTTATAACTATTTGTATGTATGTATGTATGTATCTTTATTTATATGGCGCCACACAGTGTACGCAGCGCCTTACAATAGACATATGTTACAATAAATAAGAGGGGATGAAATAAGTGCGACATTCATAGAAACAATGGGAGAGAATTCCCTGCCCCAAGGAGCTTACAGTCTAAATGGATAAAGGGAGACATACAATGGGGTAAGAGGGTGTTAACTGCTGAGATTACAAGTGCTGAGTTTGGCCAAAGGCAGTGCATGGTCCTAGTGCTCCAGAAGATAAGACTTCAGGGTAGACTTAAAGACAGAGGGGGATTTTTCTAGGCGTAAGGAGAGGGGTATGGAGTTCCATAGGTATGGAGCAGAAAGCGAGAAAGGTTTGAGACGGGAGAGGGCAGAGGGTGTGGATGATGCAACAAGAAGTGCATTGTGTGCTGAGCGAAGGAGGCGGCCAGGAACATAATAGGAGATGAGGGAAGAGATGTAAGGAGGGGTAGCAGTGTGGAGAGCGTTAAAGGTGATAAGAAGGACTTTGTAATTGATGCGCTGCTGAACTGGGAGCCATGACAGATGTCTGAGAATTATGTGGGCAGGTTCAGTTTTTGGGGAGAGTGTGGTGATTCGTGCAGCTGAGTTTAAAACAGATTGCATAGGTGAAAGATGAGTAGCAGGGAGGCCAGTTAGTAGGATATTGCAATAGTCTAAGCGGGACAGAATGAGGGCACGTATAAGAGTTTTAGTAGTTTGTTGGGAGAGGAACGGGCGGATTTTAGCAATGTTACGGAGAAAGAAGCGAGATGATCTAGCCACAGAGTTAATGTGAGGGGAGAAGGAAAGAGAGGAATCAAATATGGCCCCAAGGCAGCGTGCTGAGCTGACCGGATCAATATCAATTCCATCAACTGTAATGGTGAAGCTAGGGGATCGGCAAGGTCTTGGTGGGAAGATTAGCAGTTCGGTTTTGGCCATGTTAATCTTCAGCTGACGCTGTGCCATCCAGGAGGAAATGGACAAGAGGCAGTCTGAAATTTGCAGCTGGATTTGTGGTGAAAGATCAGGAGTGGAGATGTAAATTTGGGTATCGTCAGCATATAGATGGTATTTAAAGCCAAATGAACTAATAAGTTCACCCAATGAAAGAGTTTACAGTGAGAAAAGCAGAGGACCCAGAACGGAGCCTTGAGGCACCCCCACAGACAGAGGGACCGTGGAGGAGGTGTTATTGTTAGAGGACACAAAAAAGGAACGTTGTGAGAGATAGGAGGAGAGCCATGAAGCAGCTTGATTTCGGAAACCAAGACTGTGGAGAATTTGAGCAAGCAGAGAATGGTTAACTGTGTCAAAGGCAGAGGATAAATCGAGTAGTATAAGTATTGAAAACTGTCCTTTGGCTTTTGCAGTCTGGAGATCATTAGCCACCCTGCAGAGAGCGGTCTCAGTTGAATGACCGCACCGGAAACCAGACTGCATCGGATCCAAAAGACAGTTAGAGTTGAGGAATTTGGTTATTTGGGAGAAGACCAGGCGTTCTAGGAGTTTTGAGGTAAGTGGCAGGAGGGAGACAGGTCGATAGTTAGAGAGACAGGAGGGGTCGAGGTTAGTCTTTTTGAGCAGGGGTTTAATTTGGGCCTGTTTGAAGGAAGAAGGGAAGGTGCCTGTGGAGAGAGAAGTGTTGAAGATGTGTGTTAATATAGGTGTAAGGACTGGTGCAAGTGGTTTGAGTAAGTGGGAGGGCAAAGGGTCCAAGGAGCAGGTAGTGAGGTGGGTAGATAGGAGAAGTTGAGAAACTTCTTCCTCTGTTATTGGGGTAAAACTATCAAAGTATGATGAGGGGGGTTTGGGGAGAGAGAGTTCGGAGGCAGATGGAATAGTAGGAATCTGTTTTTGAATCGATTCCACCTTGTGCTTGAAGTGATCTGCAAAAGCTTGAGGTGAATGTATGGGGTGAGAGGAAGCAGTGGAAGGATGGAGCAAGGAGTCAAAGACCGCAAAGAGACGGCGCGGGTTTGATTTATTGTTGTGGATTAGTATGGTGTAGTATTCTTGTTTAGCTTTTGATAAAGCAGAATGCAGGCAGGACAGCATAAATTTGAAGTGGATGAAATCTGCATGTGAGCGAGATTTCCTCCAAAGGCGTTCAGCAGAACGAGTGCAGGAGCGTAGGAAGCGGGTGTGGGAGTTGAGCCAGGGTCGTGGATTG
Source organism: Rhinophrynus dorsalis (assembly GCA_037306005.1). Classification (NCBI taxonomy): domain Eukaryota; kingdom Metazoa; phylum Chordata; class Amphibia; order Anura; family Rhinophrynidae; genus Rhinophrynus; species Rhinophrynus dorsalis. The sequence continues at coordinate 103,409,967 of CM074724.1, forward strand.
ACTTGACGGCTCCGTTGTGGTTTCAGTGGGGCAAAGGAATCAATAGCAGAGGATAGAATGGAGTTGTAGGAGTTAACTAGAATGTCTGTGTCAGAGATGGCTAGCAAAGAGGAAAGATTAGAGTTAAGTGAGGCGCTCATCCCAGCAAGATCAAGTGAGCGGGTATCCCTTATAAATCTGTTGGTGGGAGGGATGGGGGAAGGGGCAGTGTGAGAAAGAGAGAAGGATATAAGATGGTGGTCTGATAGAGGGAATGGGGAAACTGTGAGAGAGGAAAGGTCCAGACCCTTAGTAAAAACAAGATCGAGGCAGTGACCAGCTTTGTGAGTGGCACTGTCGGTCCACTGCTGGAGATCAAGGGAAGCGGTTAGATCTAGAAGACGGGAAGCCCAGGGGACAGAGGGGTTGTCAATATGACAGTTAAAATCACCCAGAATAAGGACAGGATTGTCAGTGGAGAGAAAGAAGGAGAGCCAGGATTCAAAATCTGAGAGAAAGTTTGAAGGAGAAGAGGAGTTAGTAGGTGGCCTGTATATTACAGCCACGCGCATAGACAGGGGGTAATAGAGCTGGATTGCGTGTACTTCAAATGAAGAAAAGTGCACACATGGTGGGATTGAGAGGGTCTGGAAGCGGAAGCGGGAGGAGAGAAGGAGACCTACCCCCCCCCACCTCGACCAGAGGATCGAGGGGTGTGTGAGAAGCAGAACCCTCCATGAGAGAGTGCAGCCTCCACAGCTGTGTCCTGTGCAGATAACCAAGTTTCTGTGAAGGCAAACAACTGCAGTGATTGCTCACAGAAACAATCATGAATGGGGGTTGTCTTATTAACTATGGAGCGGGTGTTCAACAGAGCACAGGAGAAGGGGAGAAAGGAGGGTGAACAAAGAGGAATGTTTATGAGATTTGAGGGGTTAGAACCCTCCAAGTTGCGGTGGGAGGAAATGGTGGGCCGTGGCTGATAGCAGGTGGGTATGGGGATTGGGCCGGGATTGGGAGCAATATCCCCTGCAGCAAGCAGAAGGATAAGACAAAGGGCAGAGATGTGGGAGTGGGATTTGTATTGGTGCTTAGGAATAGGGACTGCAGAGGTAGAAGGGGTTAAAATCTGGAGAAGTGTGTAGGAGCAGACAGGTGTGAAGGGGAGGAGAGAGGGAGAGATGTGTATGTAGTTTGTAAAGTCAGGGGGAGAGCTGAGGCTGACAAGAATCCTGGGGAGCACTGAACATATAACAACAAAATAAATAGCAGATGTAAACATTGCAAGTCCAAATCTGATGCCAGAGAAGAAATGTCTTTGCTGATTATCTTCTTACAGGTGCTCCTTACAGGTAATGCAGGATTTCTGGTGCCTTGTATTTTGCCTTGTGTGTTGTCCTCGTTGTTGAAGTCAGTTGTTAAACTCTTGGAAACACTTTAGAAGAGGGGCACTTAGGAAGAGGGGTACAAATGCTCTGCCCCCAGCAAATGCTTTCCCCCAATGTGTGTCCAGATATATAGGCCACAAACTATTGATTAGCAATCAAACTATCAACATATCAAAGGATGGAGCAAAAGGCTGAGGGAAATGGAAGGTGTGAGAGGGAAATTAACTCTCCAAGGGAATGCAGACACACAGTCTATGAGCTAGCAGGGTTGATAAATTAGATCCACAAGATGTTAATATCTGTTCATACCCTGACAAATATAGCTCCAGACGCACCAGGCACACAAGGGGTTAATATGTCAACAAGGCAGATGATACACTGTTCATACCCTGACAAATATAGCTCCAGACGCACCAGGCACACAAGGGGTTAATATGTCAACAAGGCAGATGATACACTGTTCATACCCTGACAAATATAGATCCAGACGCACCAGGCACACAAGGGGTTAATATGTCAACAAGGCAGTCAATATGTCAATAAGGATTCTTATTCTTCTAAGAATCCAATGCTTAAAACACAGGTTGTAACACATGAATCATCCGGATGCTGAGGGTTGGGTTGAAGCGCCATTTAAAAAGGCGACATGAAAGTCTCGTACTTTTCATCATGGCAACATGCTGAATAGAGAGTGTAGCTGCCCGTTGTTTATAATGCAAAGCTTTAAAAGGATACCTCGACATGCTGCCCCACGCAAGCAGTAATCTTCAACACACTACCTAGTTCTGTAATGCATTGTGTGTATATATTACAAATGTACGTAGTGAAGAATCTCCAGTCCTGCACTATGCTCCATTTTTTTTTATTTTTTTAAGACAACCAGACCTCGCTGGGGGCATTGGGACCCCTCCTGATGTCCCCCCTGGTACTGAACACCTATCCAATAGGATGGGTGATCAATGCGGCAACCAGGAAAGTAATCACCACTTTCCCCTACTACCTCCTACTCAACCTGACATTCTATGAATGACCAGGTTGAGTAGGAGGATCCTCAAGATCCACTCGCATTACGTGGGTCTTGAGGATCCTCCTACTCAACTCGGTCGTTCATAGAAAAAAACTTTAGAAAAAAACCTTTTTTTTTTATTTTTAGTATTAATCCTTTTATCAGACATTTACATATATATAGATATAGGCCTTTTTTATCTAATAAATTGTTAAACATCTTCTGAGAAGATTTCAGTATTTTTTCTCCTCCATCTCATTTGGGATCTTACCTGTGGATTGAACTATAACCATATCAAGAAATCCTGTGACGTCCCGAGCAGGGACTGGTTAATATCAGCTGTCTGCTCAGTTGTCAGGTTAATCATTGTCTGACCATCGTGTCTGTGAGTACATAATATTTGAGTACACATTATACGTATTTACAGTGTTACACTACTGAGTGCCCTTGTTGTTTTATGCTTTTTATATAGTTATCCGCTTTGGGGAGCGGGTTCATAAGGATCTGCCTGTTCATCCCTTCATTCCATGTATACTGTAGCTGGGGCAGGATAATATCCCAGAGAGCACTTTCAGCTGTAATATACACAAGTAGTATTGCAGCCACTAGTCTTGTCAGTGTTGTCTCACAGAGTGTTTTGTGGTGGTGGCATCGAAACCTTCGCCTTTGGTGGCATCAAAACCTTCGCCTTTCTCCCCTGTTCTTATTTTCTATAGTTTAGTGTGTCTTGCCTGTTGTGTCAGATCTTTGTTGAAGGCACATCGCCAATATGCACTAACATGTTTTCGCCATGATATCCTATTCAATCCACCACCAATCTGCCATGCCTTTGACATTTAACACATTGAGAGTGGCTCATTTCCATATGGAATTTTAGGTTAATGAGCAATTGGTGTTTTCATGTGTATATATATTTACGTGACACATCACCACATGCACTAAACTCCAATAGCTGCTTCAGCTGTCGGAGTATACTGTACCAACATCATCCAGCTGAGGATGGCAATGTTGGGATCTCCCTGTAGCTCTCTATGCAGCCACAGACCATCACAGTCCTACCTTAACTCTGAGTGCCAGTGGGGTAAGCAAATCTTTGCAGAGCAATGCATTGTTCATCCCTCTGAAACTCAAAGGGTTAAGACAGCATGTTATTTCAACCAAGCCGATCTCTAAAGAAAAACTAGGACCACAGAATGACTATGGAACAGCCACTCCATTTGATGACGCACAAACCAGTGATACAAAACTATGGAACGCCTGAACCGGACCTGCCCCTGCTGTCCGCGTGCAGCAAGCTCCATGATCATTAATGAATCATCTCCTATGAGTGGGTGAGACCCTGTGCTCTGTAAGGCCAGAGGAGCTGCTTGTCAAAGTCACATCCGCTAGACACTGAAGGGACAACATATGGTGAAATCACATTGGCGAGACACTGAAGGGACAACATATGGTGAAATCGCATCGGCGAGACACTGAAGGGACAACATATAGCAAATTTACATCAGCCAGATGCTGAACAGACAACATATGACAAATTCAAATCTGCCAGACCCTGAAAGGACAAAATATGGCACATTTTTATCCACCAGGCGCTGAAGGGACAACATCTGGCAAATTCATATGTGCCAGACACTGAAGGTACAACATATGTTGAATTTGCATGTGCCAGGCATTGAAGGGACAACATATGGAGAATTCACATCCACTCACCTCGCCAGACACTGTCCAATGTACATACCCATACCATTCACATTGTTAGGGACAGATACTTTTTGTGGTACTGACATCTGAGGGGACCTTTCCACTTCTCCAGTGAGCAGAGAGAATGCACTTAGGCTTCAAGGTTGTTGAACTGCTGCCAGTGTGTGAGGGAGGGCATCCCTTTCACTTCGCCAGCAGTTCGACAACCCTTCATGCTAATGAGGGAATCCATCCTCCCCTTGCATACCTTATTCTTAACAGATAAGGCAATGTGTGTCTCCATCGCTAAGGTGAAGTGCTCGCCACACATCACCGCTTAATGCATTCCCCCCAGGTATTGCGCCATCACTTTCTATGGAGAGCTATAGTTAATGACTAACGTTCTACCATAAAGTTCATTATTAAAATAATAATAATAATAATGATCTTCAAACAGTGGAGCTTCCTTGTTTATTCAGCAGGAAACACTCTAGAACTAAGTGGACCACATACCCCTTTAAAACACACATTGTAGGGTTTCTCAGAATCCTGCGCAGTCCTGCAAAATGAAGATTTCATAAGCAACCTTGATTTACAGGGATTTGTGATTATCTTAACAAATAGTTGTTTTTGTAAAAATAAGTTTGCTGTTCCTTTAAACCTATTACATTAGAAAAACAAACTAAAAGAGCCCGCTAGAGTGTAAATACTCTGATAAAAGCCTCTTTGTGTCTATTGACAGAACAGGTGCAGTTACTCAAACTCTCCAGAGACTGAAAATCTAACCCACAATGCTTAAAGTGCCAACACGTTGAAGGGGTTAATGCTATTTATAGCTCATTCTTGTTGACAGTCTCATCCAATCATCAGTACACAACAGGGACGGGCAATTAGAGGCCCTCCAGCTGCTTCCAGGAATCACGGGAGTTGTAATTTGACAGTGGCTGGAGGGCCACATGATACCACCACAGATACAAAATGATCCAGCTTACTTTTTGTATATTACATGCACAAAACAAGTGGAGCAAATCTGGGACAAGCCAACTGCACCATAGGAGACAAAAATTCTCTAAATGCACATTTAAAAATATACTTTTATATCCCTGACTTTGAGCTCTCTGGATCTTTGTTGCAGGGAGGTTTTGGTCAAGGAGCAATTTATAGGACGTTGTAATCTCCCTGCAGCACTCTCTGATTTGTATGCTGTATAGTCAGGCTTTTCTACATTGTTTTGCTGCCTTTTTTACACTGTATCTTTTTTTTTCTATTGTTAAACTTGTTCTGCTTTCACAGTTCCAGACAGAGAACTCCCTGGAAAGAAATTCAGAAAGCTCCCTGTCGGGGACAACAAACTGTAAAAATAATAATAATAATTATAGGTGAAGATAAAAGTCAGTGGCGTAACTATAAGGGTCGCACCTGCGACCGGGCCCGTGCACTCCAGGGGCCTGGCCTCCCCCTGCGACCCCTCCACCTGGCGCCTGCAATCTCCTGCCGGCGCTCTAATAATGCAGAGTGCTGGGACATTACATCATCTCCCAGAGCTTTGCATTACTAAGAGGACCTCGCGGGAGCTCCAGGTAGGAGATTGGGGCATTGTGGAGGGGGTCAATGTGGTCAGGGGGGCCAATGTGGTGGGAGGGGGGCCCCATGGCACTTCTTGTACCAGGGCCCGGAGTCTTCTAGTTATGCCTCTGATAAAAGTTATAGGCAACTTGACTTTTCATATTTTGGACTTGCAACATATGTAAAGAAGATTAACTACCACAATGTTATTCACTCTAGTAAATCCATTTTTTCAAAATTTGTTGCACAATCTGCTGGTGCTCATGAGATTAAAGGGAAGATAGCACAATCTAAAACTACCTAAAATTTTAAGAGATTCTGTCTTAAAAAGATATGTGATATTGCAGGTTTCCTGCAGGTTGGGGGAAGTGTGTTTTCCTGTGCACTCTTCACTTCCTGCTCAGGAAGCTGTAATACAGTGCAAGAATCTGCAACGTGCTGGGTACACCCCTGGCACTGTAGACCTATCTAGCATTAAAGGGAGTTAAAATACTAACTTATAGGGATATTAACCCTTGCTTGCCTATTACTTTATTTTCATCTTCATATATTATTTCTCTATAATGTTTTTGGACCCAGAAATTGGGCTCAGGGATCTATTTCCATATAGTGATCTGCCAGGGACTATGAAATAAGGGTATAGAGGTGCAATGTAAAATAAATAAATAAAGTGTAAAAAAAAAGACAGCAAACAGAGATCTATGCACTGCATGGTTACAGTTACATTGTATCACTATCCTGCTTTGATGACTGATTGAACAGTGAATCTTACTGGAAACGGAGATCCAGGGAGCTTGCGGTCTGAGACATAAACGTGTTCAAAAAAGTGAGAATTAAAAAAATATTTATAAAAAATAATTTAAATCTATGCAGAATCTAATTTCTCCATTATGGTGCAGAACTGCAGAGAATTGCACTTCTTTAACTTGATGACTAATTACCCAAGTGTCTTGGAGGTTAAAATAAAAAAATATTGCCCCTATGGTGCAATCAGTTTGTTAAAGTATATTGCCAAAGGGCCATATTGTATAAGAGAAATGTGTGCAATTCTGGAGCAGCTCATCTGCACCACAGGGGAAGAATAAAATTCCTCACTGATTTAAAGGAGCTTTTAACCCCTTTATTGCGAGAGTGGTCTTCAACGCATTGCTCTCTAGCATTCAAGGGGTTAAACATTCCCTTTAAATTATTGGGGGTTTTCATTTCTCCCCTATGCTTTATTTGGTTTGCTCCAGATCAGTAGCATTTCTTTAGTTTATTGCGTATAGCACTAACTGTCTGGGAGGTTAAAACTGAAGACTCTCCACTCCCCAGAGAGCAATGCAGCTGCTTCTGTGTATCCAGCATTCTCTCCCAATTGTTGCTACTATGTAGCCACCAGTCACTGCGAGGTCCTGTCGCTGCTTCTGTAGGTAGCTCTAATGTGTGTCCGCTGCTTGTATGTGCAGCTTCTGTTGCCAGGAGTCCCCAGCCTTTGATTGGCAAAGAGGTCTGTGATGGAGCTGGCCTTCTTTTTCACTAATCCCTCCCCCACATCCTCCTGCCCACAGACAGTCAAGGCTATTATGAAGGGAAATATGTTGCTCAGGCAGAGCCTCTTTCTAATTCAGCGTGCTCAGCCCTCAACAGGGAAATCACCATCCTGAAAGGGATTTGCTACCTCCCAGCCCAGCCCCCCTTCTCCTACTGCTCCTTTGAAGGAAACTTGGTGTGAGATTTGGGACTGTGTTACCGCTTTAGAGTCCTGCATGGATTTTACTGAGATGCATGGAGATCTGTTAAATCCTCTGAGATAAACGGAGACCTTATTTCCTGGTTTTTCACGTTTCATTGAAGCCCTGTTTGCAGAGCACAGAGGGAACTGAATGAACAGCTGGACATCTGGAAATAAGGTAGGGGGGGTGTCATCTGACTTTACTGATACGATTTATTTTGCTATTGTTAGGGGGTATAAGTGGAGATGCTTAAATTGGACTTTCTTTGAGTTGCCCTGACTTTTTTAACCTTTTGTGAACCAGAGAGGTACCAATGCATAACAAAGTAATGCTTTACACAGCCCTGTGGTTTTCAAGAGGTTAAACACCACCCTGTTATTTATATGTGGTGTTAACTGTTGGCATTGTTTCAAACCCATAATTATTTCAACTGTTTGGAGATGTCTGTAGCATCCAAGGGGTTAAACTTTTGACCTATTAACTGATATCCTGTGGCACATGGGAAAATGTGAAAAGTGTTTTGCAGTAAGGTGTATCAGTGTATTGATTTGGGGTTTAACAGTTTGAGTTCCTGAGGGGTGAGCAACCGATTACACAATGTGTTTAACACACCCCTCTGACCCACAAGTGGTTACAGGAGTTTTTTTAGCTGGACAGTTTTGAAACTCTTCTTTTTAGAAGTGGTCATAGTGTATAGAATTGTTCTTGACTAACCCCACTTATAATAAAAGCCATTTGTGCATTGTGGTAAGGGGATTATTTCCCCCAGACAGGTATAACTTTAATTAATTAACCCCCTTACGCATAATGTAAGGCCAGGTTTGTTTTCCAAGAGGTTCCTCAGCAGCTGAAGTATTTTGCAAGTTATTGTAGCTGAGCAGACTAGCAATGGATTTGTATATAGCTCAGGGGTTGGCAGCCTTTGGATCTCCAACTGTTTAGGGGCTACAACTACCATCGTCTCCATAAAGCTGTTGGCTGGCTGAGTGTGATGGGTACAGTGGGTTTCAACAGTTAAAGAGCCAAAGGTTGCCTACCCCTGTTATTGGTCTTCATATATGTAATATAAACTATGGTCTAATGTATAAGGCACGTAAGACTTACCCCCCCAGGGGTTTACAGGCAACAATATGATAACAAATGCCAGCGGGAGACTAGTACAGTACGTTGTGTTGGTTGGTTTAGTGTTCCAAATGTCATTCTTTATAATACAAAAGTGTGGACAAGTTTCTTTTAACCCTTTGAGTGCCAGAGGGGTAACCAATGCCTTTCTTTGGCATGGCACTGGCTACTCCTCTGGCACTCAAATGTTTTTCAATCCGATGCAGTATATGAAACGTGATCCACCGATACAGCAAATGTAGAATCCCATAGCACATGTGTTTGTTGTTATATGGACCATCTGTATACAGGCAAAGGAATTACACACTATGGCTCATGATTGTGTCATGTGCAAAGGCAAACCCTCCTGCGTAACCCCTTGGATGCTGAGATTGCTCCACAATGTGTTGGGGACGTCTCTAGGATCCAAGGGGTTAAAGAGCCTCATTTCCCTTGTGTACCAGTCTTGAGTGCAAGAAAGCACTGCAGTGTTTTGGCTTGTGCTGCACTGGATACCCCAAAGCACTCAGGGGGCCAGTTACCTTAGGTGCAAATCTTTTAACACTCAAAGGGTTAAACAGAGGGCCTTTATTTTGACTTTACATACTCTCAAAGTGCATAATAGTCCAAATGCTTATATGGTTTATTTAATTATTCTATATTTGCATTTTCCTGACGCATTGATCACTTGATTTGTTTCCGGTGAGTTCACTGGTAATTTGTCATTATTCCTTTGAGTCCTAGAGGGATATGCAAGGCATTTTTTTTGTTCACCCCCTCTAGCACTCAAAGGGTTAATGCAAGACAGTGCTACTTTGTAACACTATCCATGGAGCACCGAGTGCTCTGAATGCTATATATTTTATACTAGTGTAAAAGCCCGTGTTGTCTCACTGCTCCGGTCCTGCTCTGCATACTGCCGCTACCTCACTGCTCTGGTCCTGCTCTGTGTACTACCACTATCTCACTGCTCCGGTCCTGCTCTGCATACTGCCGCTACCTCTGTGTACTACCACTATCACACTGCTCTGGTCCTGCTCTGTGTACTACCACTATCACACTGCTCTGGTCCTGCACCGTGTACTGATGTTGCCTCACTGCTCTGGTCCTGCTCTATGTACTGACGCCGCATCACTGCTCTGGTCCTGCTCTGTGTACTACCACTATCTCACTGCTCTGGTCCTGCACCGTGTACTGATGTTGCCTCACTGCTCTGGTCCTGCTCTGTGTACTGATGTCGCATCACTGCTCTGGTCCTGCTCTGTGTACTACCACTATCTCACTGCTCTGGTCCTGCACCGTGCACTGATGTTGCCTCACTGCTCTGGTCCTGCTCTGTGTACTACCACTATCACACTGCTCTGGTCCTGCTCTGTGTACTACCACTATCACACTGCTCTGGTCCTGCTCTGTGTACTACCACTATCACACTGCTCTGGTCCTGCACCGTGTACTGATGTTGCCTCACTGCTCTGGTCCTGCTCTATGTACTGACGCCGCATCACTGCTCTGGTCCTGCTCTGTGTACTACCACTATCTCACTGCTCTGGTCCTGCTCTGTGTACTGATGTTGCCTCACTGCTCTGGTCCTGCTCTGTGTACTGATGTCGCATCACTGCTCTGGTCCTGCTCTGTGTACTACCACTATCTCACTGCTCTGGTCCTGCTCTGTGTACTACCACTATCTCACTGCTCTGGTCCTGCACCGTGTACTGATGTTGCCTCACTGCTCTGGTCCTGCTCTGTGTACTACCACACTGCTCTGGTCCTGCTCTGTGTACTACCACTATCTCACTGCTCTGGTCCTGCACCGTGTACTGATGTTGCCTCACTGCTCTGGTCCTGCTCTGTGTACTGATGTCGCATCACTGCTCTGGTCCTGCTCTGTGTACTACCACTATCTCACTGCTCTGGTCCTGCACCGTGTACTGATGTTGCCTCACTGCTCTGGTCCTGCTCTATGTACTGACGCCGCATCACTGCTCTGGTCCTGCTCTGTGTACTGATGTCGCATCACTGCTCTGGTCCTGCTCTGTGTACTACCACTATCTCACTGCTCTGGTCCTGCACCGTGTACTGATGTTGCCTCACTGCTCTGGTCCTGCACCGTGTACTGATGTTGCCTCACTGCTCTGGTCCTGCTCTGTGTACTGATGTCGCATCACTGCTCTGGTCCTGCTCTGTGTACTACCACTATCTCACTGCTCTGGTCCTGCACTGTGTACTGATGTTGCCTCACTGCTCTGGTCCTGCACCGTGTACTGATGTTGCCTCACTGCTCTGGTCCTGCTCTGTGTACTGATGTCGCATCACTGCTCTGGTCCTGCTCTGTGTACTACCACTATCTCACTGCTCTGGTCCTGCACCGTGTACTGATGTTGCCTCACTGCTCTGGTCCTGCACCGTGTACTGATGTTGCCTCACTGCTCTGGTCCTGCACCGTGTACTGATGTTGCCTCACTGCTCTGGTCCTGCTCTGTGTACTACCACTATCACACTGCTCTGGTCCTGCTCTGTGTACTACCACTATCACACTGCTCTGGTCCTGCTCTGTGTACTACCACTATCACACTGCTCTGGTCCTGCACCGTGTACTGATGTTGCCTCACTGCTCTGGTCCTGCTCTATGTACTGACGCCGCATCACTGCTCTGGTCCTGCTCTGTGTACTACCACTATCTCACTGCTCTGGTCCTGCACCGTGTACTGATGTTGCCTCACTGCTCTGGTCCTGCTCTGTGTACTGATGTCGCATCACTGCTCTGGTCCTGCTCTGTGTACTACCACTATCACACTGCTCTGGTCCTGCTCTGTGTACTACCACTATCACACTGCTCTGGTCCTGCTCTGTGTACTACCACTATCACACTGCTCTGGTCCTGCTCTGTGTACTACCACTATCACACTGCTCTGGTCCTGCTCTGTGTACTACCACTATCACACTGCTCTGGTCCTGCTCTGTGTTCTACCACTATCACACTGCTCTGGTCCTGCTCTGTGTTCTACCACTATCACACTGCTCTGGTCCTGCACCGTGTACTGATGTTGCCTCACTGCTCTGGTCCTGCTCTATGTACTGACGCCGCATCACTGCTCTGGTCCTGCTCTGTGTACTGATGTTGCCTCACTGCTCTGGTCCTGCTCTGTGTACTGATGTCGCATCACTGCTCTGGTCCTGCTCTGTGTACTACCACTATCTCACTGCTCTGGTCCTGCACCGTGTACTGATGTTGCCTCACTGCTCTGGTCCTGCTCTGTGTACTGGTGTCTCATCACTGCTCTGGTCCTGCTCTGTGTACTGACGCCGCATCACTGCTCCACGCGATGCAGTCATGCGCAGTAGAGACTACCGAACACGGGCAGTGTCTACTGAGCATAACGGCTTCTGACAAATATCTCTAGCGTTTTAGTATATAAAGGATTGTATTTTTTTTAAGATTGTATCAACAAAGCTTGTTTTCACAGTCCCTGACAGAAAGCTTTCTGGAAGCAGATTCAGGAAGCTCAATGTCAGAACACAAAATGTGTAAGCAAAAAAAAAAAAAAAGGAGGTAAAGTAAAAGACTTTGGATACCTCCCTAACATTCAAAGAGTTAAGGATGCTTGTGCTTACAGCTAAACTTACCAGAACTCCCTTTTAATACAGACTTCTTATAGACAACACATGTGCAGGGTCCTGTTCTTTTGTACCCCTGCAGAATGACATTTTATATGTGTTTAAAAGGGGTGTCTGATCACCTTGGGTATGGAGTCTTCATTCATTGGAGTCGCTAACAAATATTTTCTTTGAATCCATGTTTAAGTGGGTCATTTTGTAAGCAGTGGACAAATCCTACAGCACCAGTATACCCAGTCAGTCTCCTTTCCAGGTACTAACTAGGCCATAGCCTTCTTCAGTTCAAATGGGTTTTGGATGTATTCAGGCTCGCATGCCCGTAGGCAACAGCAGTGCCTAAAGCACTCTGCCTTCCTCTGTTCAGTTCAGTGAGTCTGATGTTCTAAGAAAGTTGTTCAATTTTGGGGCAACCAAACTGCATCATATGGATTTTCCTGTTGATTTAACAGCTTGAATGTTAGAGGTATCCAATGAATTGCAAAGCAATGTATAGGAGACCTTTCTAGCAATGAAGGAGTTAGGGGTTAAAATCTCCATGTACCTCATCACTTAGTATATCAGCCTTATCTACTGACAGAATCCTCTGGGTATTAATGACTGTTTTTCTTAGGGTAGTTCATATTTGTATGAACTATGCCAAGAAACAGAATTCCATAAATAGCCCTTTTCACATGGAAAGACCTACTCTGTGCCATTAACAAAATACACACGCATAAACATATTTGGGCAAACCCAATATTTCCAGGAGAGGGTTCCAAAAAATAGATAAAGAATAGTTATATATTAGGGTGGGCAACTCTGCCCTTCAGCTGTTGATGGATTGCAATTCCATCCTCTTCATCCAGCCAATGGCCTGGCTGCATATGATGGGAGAGGTAGTTCATCAATAGCTACATGGCCTCAGATTGACCACCTTTAGTAAACACATTCAAAACAGCAATGAGCATGTCTCATTAAAGTATTGTCTCTCTCAGATGGTAGGGGAAAATTAGTACAGAGGGTAGAAATTGGGAACCCCATTTGGATTGCCTTTGCACGTATTTTTCTCCATAGACTTTGCCAGGCTGCTCTTGTCCATGATAGATTTGCACATTTTGATAAATGAGCAAAAGTACCTGTTTACTCCAAATCACTGGCAAATTAAAGAATTGTAAAGTTTCCAGAATGTTTAATTTTTTTTTTGCATGTGTGTTTTTAAAACAATCTTTTATAAATGATCACCTAAATCATGAGTAGCTGATCTTTGGGCCTCCAGCATGTGGGGTGTTTAGCTGGTTAGAGAGGGTGAGAGTTGTTCTCCAGCAGCAGGAAGTCCAATGATCAACCACCCTTGGCCTACATTTTTTGTGTTTATGCAAAATGAAGAGAATTAAGCAAGATTCATTACTATCCTATATAATAATTCGCTAAAATGTGTATAGAGACTGCTGCGTGTGCTGCAGTCTTGTGCAGTAGAGATTGCCCGCGCCATGGTGCCGCGGCACAGACAATCTCTACTGCACATGACTGCCCCGTGACCGGCTGGCAGTGGCACTGTGGCCCGTGTAACAGGCTCTTCAACTAGTCTTTTATGAATTCTCAAAATATTCTTATTTGCTATTTAGTTACGGAGCAGTAAACAAAGAAGTAAGATACTTTTATAGAACCACGACAAATGGCAGAGAAGGCTCTGAGTGTAAGAGTTTACAGCACACATGAAGAATATTGAACATACTTACTGTACTATAGCCCTCATCATCCTGAATTACCATTGGCTGTCTGAGGAGGATGAGAATTTTAGTTTATCAACAGCTGGAGAAATGCAGGTTGCTCATCCAAGGTATTTTCTCAGGAATCTTCAGTTCATTTTGTGTGCAAAATTACACAATTCTAAATCTTGCTACTGTTTGACTACATTTTTGGAAATCCTGGGTGTGTCTCTTAAAGCGGGACTTTCATGTATTTTAAACTGCCACCAAATATTTTTTTATATAGTGTTAAGCATATCCATACTTGTATTATCTTTAGCAAGTCCGGCATTATGTAGAAATCCAACTTCTTCTATGACTCCCAGGCAGACGACAGCACAGACATCTTGCTGTAAGAGTCATCTGTGCGCCTGCGCTGTCTGTCCCTCTCTCCTCTATGATTTGCTAGGGGGTGTTGCATTGTACCTTAAGGTACAGAAATGGACAGACCGCACAGGTGCACACATTCCTCTGCATCAAGATCACTGCTGGTGAGTCTCTGAAGAAGTTGAATTTCTAATTAATGCCGGACTTGCTAAGGATAATACAAGTATGGATATGTTATAACACTATATTAAAAATTATTTGTGGGGCACATTAACATTAAAATACATGAAAATTCCCAGAGCCGGATTAACACTCCACGGGGCCCTAGGCAAGGTACCAATTTGGGGCCCCTTCCCCCCCATATCTCCCTAACCCTGGCTACCTACACATTGTTTAGTTTACACTACAATTTTGTGGGCACAGGCACTCAAAACATTATACTAGAGTTTTGTGGACACTGACACTCAAAGGGTTAATCCAAAAATTGGATAACCCTTTGAGTGTCTGTTCCCACAAAACTGTAGTGTAAAGTAAGCACTGTGTAGGTAGTCAGGGTTATGGAGGAAACACAGGATACATTACTTCATTTACTTTTGTCCTCTCTCTGCCTCCTGGGCCAATCTGGAGATGCCTGTAAAACATATAACTGTGCCTAACTGCCTAAACTGAAAATGAATGCCATTGACAGCTACGCAATATAATATGATATAGTGAATTTGGGTTTATTCTAGTTTAATAAAGATGTTAAGTATTAGAGTGACTGCCCATTTGACAGATAAGAGATCACAATGCAATGTAGCCTTATTAGTAACTTTGAATGTTATATTACAATCAGTAATCGGTATATTTTTGTAGTAGGCTTGCTGCTTGCACTAAGCATACATACTGTATATGTACCCAGAACTTTAAAGGGATAGTAATACTTCGTTTTAACTTTATTTTATTTTGTAGGCATTAAAAAAACATGAAGAATGATATAAGTCTTATCTCTCAAACCTTTATGGTTTATGAGATATTCACAAGCAAAGTTCCCCTCCCCGCCCCTTTTACCTAGTGTAAGCCATCTCTTCTCAGATGTGAGTCTGGTTGTATGACAGGACAGATAACAGAAGGGGACAATTTTCTTTGTATGAAAACAATGAAGGCCCTTCCCCCCTTGACAAGTTTTTCAGCTTTTTCCCTTATCTTAATTGAAGATTGTCCCTCTCTGCAGTCTACCTGGGCATGTCCCTTCTGATCCGGTTGAACAGGGGGGGGATACTTTGTTTGTGAATATCTCTAAAACCATAAAGGTTTCAGAGATAAGACTTATATCATTCTTCATGTTTTTTTAATGCCTACAAAATAAAGTAATGTTAAAATGAAGTATTACTATCCCTTTAACTATAACTATTTGAGTGCCAGAGTGGTACGCAATGCATTGCAAAGAAATTCTGGGGCAAACCAAATTCCCCATAGGGGATCAATAAAAATTACCACTGATTTAAAAAGGGCTTCTTCTAACTCAGTGAATGCAAAACAGGCCTCTAAAGCACTGAGCAGCAATGTGTTAGAGACAACCGTAGAATTCAGAGGGTTAGAAATCCTCTTTTAAAGCAATATAAATTTTGTGAATTTTGCTGCAGAATTGCACTACTTTACTTTTATAACAGTAGTCCAAAAGCTGGTAATTACAGAGTGGTGACATCAGCCGGGTTGTCTGTGTGATTTCACGGTTCTGTGTGCAAAAACAGGCAAAAATGTTTTATCTTCTTTACTAAAGTGAAAATAAGGAATTGTACACACAATGAACCCTGAATGGGAAAGCAGGAATGAATAGAACGATATGCATGAAAGCTACTTCTCACACATTCTGCCTCCATTCACAGCCTGGCCGATTTGTAAAAAAATGTACCCACTGACCGCAATGGGATTCCGCTGATAAAGATGAATGAAGATAAGTGCAATCTTCATAGGTTATATAACAAAATTTGAGCAAAATACTTTGTAAAGGTGTGGTTCAACCTTTAATCCCTCAAATGCTAGAGGTTTCTTCAACTGGGGGATCATGTAAAGACAGCTCCAGATTTTAAATGGTTCCTGCTTCCTGGGCAGTGCTCTTCAGGACAATACTGAGCTGATATTATCCAAGTGTGTCTAGCTAAAGTGAGTATAATGGAATTTCTTAGTAGCAGTTCAGTGCAGCTATGACAGGCTGATAATTTTAAGCTTTATTAATTTTTGACAACTTGGCAACACTCCATTTCAGTGCTAGCTAAGGGCTGTATGTTTATGAAAAAAAAAAAAGTAGAGGAGACCATTTGCACTATAGGTGAGAACTAACAATTCCCAACATTCCAATCAATTTAAATGGGGAAATGCTGTCTAGGATTCAAGGGGTTAAAACACCCATTTATAGATTGGTATTTTTGAGTTCTTCCCTAAAGTGCAATTGGACTACCCCAGAACTCATCTACTTTACTTTTTAACATACGGCCCTAAGTCTCTTGGATTTACTCTTTATGATTTCCTGGCGGATATACAGTAAGGCGTGATACAGCAGTGATAAAATGGAGATGACTCCTCCAATGATATCACTTCTCCAGTTCCTGTGTTATTCTATGGAGCCTGTGCACTAATATCTCCAGATCTGTAGAAATGTTAGTGAATTGGCTCCATAGAATAACAGGAATTGGAGAAGTGATATCACTGGAGGAGTCCTCTCCACTTTATCACCACTTTATCACGCCTTAGTGCATCCCTCCCCCCTTGTACATCTGGCTATTCTTTCACTTGGGAGTCATGACGGATGGATGTCCAAAGTGGGCGTCAGCTATATATGTCTAGCAGACACCTACATGTAAGACAGTGATTACAGATTGTACTGAGCATCATAACCTGCAGTATCATTCAGTGAACGATGTCTACAGTGACCCATAGACCATTGTTCAGCTCAGACATTTAACAACTTGTCTTTGCTTATTATCTAAGCTGCAGTATGTTGCATTTTGTAAAGGGATGATTTCCCGTGTGAACAGAACTATGGGGCAAGCAATTTAAGTTTTGGTGATTAGTGTTGTGTTCATCACTTCATACTAATGTCATCCATGGGAATTTCCCTTTGCGTTTAAGAACTAGTTGGGGATAGTATTCAAGTGTAGGGTTTTGGAATTAAGGGTTGGTATTAAAGTGGACGTATCACTCTAA
This sequence comes from Rhinophrynus dorsalis, assembly GCA_037306005.1. NCBI lineage: Eukaryota > Metazoa > Chordata > Amphibia > Anura > Rhinophrynidae > Rhinophrynus > Rhinophrynus dorsalis. Next base: position 103,427,257 of record CM074724.1, read on the forward strand.
GCAGGGCTGGATTTCCCTATAGGCAAGGAGGCGGAGCATAAAGCTCCAGATTTTGAGGGGAGCCCCAGCTCTGCTGGCCACACCCACATTCCAAATTTGGGAGTGGTCAGCGCAATCTCAGTGTACCTACACCAGCTGTATACCCCTTTACTGGCTATTATTTAACCCCTTGCATGATAGAGAGATCTCCAGTGCATTTCTCCAAAATGAGTTGGAGATCTTTTTAGCAACCAAGGGGTGAAAGAGATTTTCATTCTATCCAAGGGTGTTTTCTGTGACAGGAAAAAGTGGATGGGATTGGGGGCGTGGTCTTGGGAACAGTGAAGGTGTGGCCATGGGCAGAGCTTAGAACACCTAGAGTGTCTTGCCTAGGGGTGCCTGGGATGTAACCCTTTGCATTGCATACCCATCTGGCACTGAAAAGCTTAAAGGGATAGTAATAGATTGATTTAGTGAAATGTAATACTGTGCATAGTAAAAAAAAAATAAATTAATTGCCCCCAGTCCGATCTCTCAAACCTTTATGGTTTGAGAGATATAAGATTACAAAGATCCCCCTCTTCCCTCCCCTTGCACTGACGTCACTGTCTAGCTTACAGAAGGAGATCGCAGTCCTCAGACCGCCCTGCGGCTCTTCAGCAGAGCCGAAATCTCGCTTTTTAGAAAGAAATATTTCATTCAAATGGTCTACAATGTGTGCTTGCAAACAAGGTTCACTGCACAGATGAAGTTGTGCCACACACCTGCTAGAATACATAGATATAAAAATATAGACCAAAAAACATGTGCATGGATTTGTCAGCAAACTAAAGTCTATGTGACATCACTCAAAGAGTAAAGTTCCTAAAAAAGGAAACGAGAAGATCACATAGTATGAAGACCTGACAGTAGATGGACCAAACAAGTTTTGGAATGGATTCCACTCGATACGAAACGTCCAAAAACGGTTGATGAAATTACCAATTTGTTGGTGCCCAGTAGCAAAAGAAAGCACAAGAATGAAATTGTTGCAAACTTGCTTAGGAGGCCTTCATCCTGCAGTGGACTGCAGTTGATGATGATGATTTAGTGAATAGTTGCCCCATCAACAGATCTACTCCCCTGGGAACTGATCTGCCACTGAAGCTGGGGCTGCATTGCGAGACCCACCAAATGAACAGGGAGGAATACTACTGAAATCGAAATATACCCCTGATGCTCCCCCAGTGCATGGAGACTGCATTGCACAGTTTAGTCTCTAGTCCGGCTTGATGCATTTCCCCACTGAACTGCTGTACAGGGGTTTGAAAGTCCAACAGTGTGGCTACTGAACATGCAAACCAGGAGTTTGTGCCTGAGAGCCACATATTGCTGGGTTGTGTTCTATATGAGGGGAGTTGGGGGCAGTTCCCTGATGCCATCCTCCCCTCCGATTGGAAGCCTTGTTGGTGTTGCACATTGCAGGCCTGGGTCTTTTGCTGTCTGCAGACTTAATAAAACATAATTGCCTTTAAATGCCATGCATGCTTTCTGTGTGGCATTACTAGTGCTTGATTGCAAAGTGCTTTTGGAAGCTCTGACAAACCATTGCAAGCTGCATTAGCTGGGGATTCACCGGGCCTTAGGTGCAAAAGAAAATAAGTAAAACCAGCTGCACTGTGGACTTTTAACTCCATGATTGCTAGTGTTCTTCAATGCATTGCAATGTTATGTGCTGCAAACTTATCTAACATTTTATAGAATTAACCCCTTAATGACCCATGACGTGCCAGGACCATCATGGGTAAACTTCCCATAAGGTCCTGGCACGTCATGGGTTAAATGATAGCAGCGAGCCTCGGTGCACAATGCTATCATTCTGCAAAATCTGAAACTGAGCGCTCCAGGACCGGAGAGCTCTGTTTCAGTCCTTGTCTCTTCTGCCGGTACACGTGATCGCTACAGGAGCGATAGCACATACTGGCATTTTCATTCAAAAAGGCAATGTGTTTGACACATTGCCTTTGTGACTGGTCTCTGCCGCTCTCTTCCTTACTATTAAAGTAAGGGAGAAGGAAGCAGAGCGCAGGCACATAATAAAATAAAACCATGCAATTGTTGAGGGTATTAACCATTCAGTACTGGTGATGGGGGCAGGCTGGATGCAGGTCCATTTCTGACCTGCTAAGATCAACTTTTTTTTTTATTAATTTAAACAGAGCAAATATTTTATTTAAACCTTATATTTATAAAATAAAGCTTAGAAGTGTAAAAGAATGGGAGTTTGATTGTTGTGGAGCAATTCAATACACTTATACACACCACCAAGTCTTACAAATAAAATAGTGGAAAAATAGGGTGGGAAAGAGGGACATGAGGATTTTTACCCTGAGGGGATGGTGCCCACTTAAAACTGCCCATTTTGTAGGTATGAATGACTGGTCATATCTTTCATGCAGTCTCCATAAAGATTTAACCCATTGTGCCGAAATGATAACAAGAGAAAAAAATTTTAATTGTGGTTTTTTTTTTTTTTTTTTTTTTTACATTTTATTATTTTTTTTTTTTTACATTTTTTTTTTTTTCTACATTTTTCTTTAATTGTTGTATAAAATAAATGGTGGGTTATCCATACAAATGTGGTATCAAAGGAAAGCCCAAATTGTGTGTGTAAAAATGGTATATAATTTGTGTGGCTGAAATAAAAGCCTTAGAGGGAAAACACTGTTGAACAAAGACATAGTTATAAAGATCAGAATTGCTCCGGTCCTTAAGTGCAATCCAGCCCAGATTTTCCGGGTCCTTAAGGGGTTAAAAACCCCATTTATAGCAAAGATAATTTAGCCTTTGAGTGCCGGAGTGGTACACTCAGAGGATTAAAGAATGTTTACTTGCCACCTATGGAGCAGTTGCTTTGCCCCAGAATTGTATACCTCCCAACATTCAACTTTACCAAAGAATCACAAATGTGCTAATGCTAATGACTTAAAGGTAGGCAGGCAATGTAATAAAGCAGCAGGGAATGCAAGCAGGGTGCTGGGTTGTATAGCTAGGGGCATTAGTAGCAGAAAAAGGGAAGTGGTCATGCCACTCTACAGATCTCTAGTTAGACCTCACCTAGAGTATTGTGTACAGTACTGGAGACCCCATCTCCAGAAGGATATAGATACTCTAGAGATAATTCAGAGAAGGGCTACTAAAATGGTGACTGGTTTTAGCAAAATAAATATCAGGATAGACTAAAGGATCTGAACATGTATAGCTTGGAGGAGAGAAGAGAGAGGGGGTGTGATAGAAACATTAAAATACATGAAGGGATTCAACAAAGTGCAGGAGGGAAGTATATTTCAAAGGAGTAAAAATGTTAGAACAAGAGGCCATTGTCTAAAACTAGAGAGACAATAGATGTAATGTAAGAACGTTTTACTTCACTGAGATGGTAGTAGATAAATGGAATAGCTTACCAGCAGAAGTGGTAAAAGTTAATACAGTAACAGAATTTAAGCATGCAGGGACCAGGCATAAGTCTGTCCTTAAAATAAGAAAAGACCAAGGACCAAAACAGGTGGAGGTTTTTACAGTAGGAAAATGGGCAGACTAGATGGGCCGAATGGTTCTTATCTGCCGTCAAATTCTATGTCTATGTTAAATGTAACTAGTGTGGGATGTGTGTGTGTGTGGCATAGATGTAGAAGTGTGTGTATGTATGGATAGATATAGGAGGGTGTATGGGTGAGAATATTAATAATGAGTTGCCCTCACAGAACTTCCTTTCCTCCATTTCCAGAGTTCATCTCTCCACTGTTTACTGAAGATCATCTTTTCACCTCCTGCAGTTTATGTCCCCATCACTGTCCACCCCACGACCTACATAGTTAAATTCCCCACCAGCTGCACAGTGTACCTCCCCACAACCTGCACACTTGATATCTTCTATATAGCCACTCCCGGGGTGGGGGTTGATTTGGGGGAGAAAGGGATATAAGCTGGCAGTGAATTTTTGCGGGAGGAAGTGAAGGGTCAATGGGGCACCAAGGACCTCCTGTAGAAACACCCCTGGCCAATCACGTGTTTCCTGTGGCCATTCATGCAGCCAGCCTCTCTCGCCTCTTTTTTTTTTTTTTTTTTCCTGCTCCCGTGTCGCAATTTAACTGAGGGGGGGGGGGCAAGTGACTGCTCTCTACCTGTAGCAGACACCACAGCAAAAATCATGCAGTTGCTGGGTCCAGGAGAATCCATGATTGCGCAGGAGGGCACAGAACCCATACTTGTCCCGCTCCATCTGTGTTTGTTGGGGCCTGTGGAATTGCTTATAGGGGTAGACTGACTTTTGTATTTGGGGAGGCTAATAATAAATCATTGAATGTGTGATATGTGTTATATTACTTTTTGTTGTTTCATTTGGCCTTCATTATTCTACTCCTATGGAATCGTTCCAATTTCCAAGATAACAAATACACCAGGATCTAGAAAGCTTGCTGCACACTTCTGTACTGAGAGTTTTCCCACACACTCTGGGAGCTGCTGCCCACTGCCTTCCAGACCATTTGTACTTGCATCCCAGCCCCCTGCCGCAGCTATTATAATATCTTCTCCCCCCTCCACACATACACACACACACACTGTAATTCTACACCTTGCCTTTAATTTGAGGCTCATCTCTTGTGTTACAGATACCAGGGTAGAGAATACTAGAGGAGATTTATAAAAAGTGTTCTTGCTTGTTTTTGTGAACGGATCCTTAAAATGTCCTTATTCCTTGTTACGACTGTTGGTATTTATAATGTATTCTTGGTACATTTATAAATGTGGTCACTGCAAAAATAAGAATAGGTCAGACATGGCCTTAAATATTTGGGAAAAATTCTGTTGCTGTATTGTCACAAATAGCGACCTTTCTTTATCAATTCTCCGGCCACTTTTTACAGATTTCCTTATGACATTTTTTTTTTTAAATTTACTACATGGCTTCATGTCCTCCTAAACTGTCATTATTAACCCTTTGTGTACCAGAGGGGTACGCAACGCATTGCAAAGCAATGCTTTGCGTACCCCTCTGGCGCTCAAAGGGTTAATTATAACTACCAGAGACAATCTTACAGCCGTTTTAACACTTCTTTTTTTTTTTTTATTAACTCCTCTTTTTATAAATCTCCTCCATTGAGTCCAATCGAGCCCAACGTTCACGGAAAAACTAGAGTAATTCTCACTCTGATAGTCAGCTTCCCATGGACTACAGAAACGAGCTGTGCTAAAGCAATTGGGATATGCTTTAACTCCTCTGTGTCTGGATTGGCTGACTGGAATGGCCTCCTGCCAGACAATTGAGAGGCAATATGACATTAAAGCTGCCCCATCTGCTTTAGTGCGGCTCTCGTCATTCATCTGCCACTGTGGCAGGAGATTAATATGTGGCTACTACTACAGTTGGGAGAAGGCTGGTTGGTCAATATGTGTGTTTCTATGTCTTTCAGTGCAGTGGGTCAAAGATGAGGGACAGTATATGTGGTGCAGTGGGACAAGGCTGGGGGATCAGTATGTGTGGTTCCCTGGCTACCAGCAAAGTTGGGACTAGCCTGATGGTCAATATGGGTGATTCTAGGTGTTCTGCTACAGTGATACAAGGTTGGAGGTCAGTAGGAGAAAACTGGGTGTCAGTTTGTGTATTTCTATGGCTACCACTGCAGTTAGGACAAGTCTAGGAGACAGTATGTGTGGTTCAGTGCCTACTGTGGTATCACTAGAGTAGTAACATTTCAACTGTACACTTTGTGGTATCACTAGTGTAGATCCATTTCAGTTGTAATTTTAAGTGTTTTCATTTTTTTGTTCACCCCTCTTGCCCCCCTAAAAAACAAAACAAACAGCTCCTCCAATTATGTCACACCTGGCTCTGCAAACCCTAGAACTGGTCTTGTATCAGGGTGAAACAGTCCAGTGTTACCTAATGTATGATCTACCTCAGTCTCTAAACTGGTGTCGTTTCCATACCTGGGATCCTTCTTGTCCCACGTCAGCAAATCAATGAGAATGGGAGGGTCCAAATGATACTTTTTTTTTTAGCTTAATCATGTGGGTAGGTAGTTGAAAGGATTAGTTTGCCATGAAATAGGTGTAGAAATGTAAGCTGTCACAAGCAGGGCCCTCTGATCCTTCTGTTATTCACATCTGATTGTACTATTTAATACCTCTGTATGTCTGTTCCCAATTGTACAGCGCTGAGGAATTTGTTGGCGGTATACAAATAAAGAATAATAAGTGGGCAGAATGGGGCAGGAGTTGGCTGAATAGACTGGAAAGTGGGTGGGTTTATAGCCAAATTTGCCAAGCTGGAGAATCGGCCTCTGTCCCTAGAGACCTGGTAATTCAATCTAAAAACTGGCGTCACTGGGGCACATCTGGAGAGTTCAAGGGTATGGTCATTTCTACCACAGAGACAGAGGGAGAAGTCCTGCTTGTGTTGTGTGTGTTCAAGCAGTGATATCTCTAACTTGTAGTACATTAAGTGTGTCTTATGGCGTGACTGGAATACCTGTGGGTTGGAGCAAGCAGGGTCATATTATCTAGAACTGAGCTGGGCAAACTGAGGCCCTCCAGCTGACTACATACCTCCCAAGTGTCCCTCTTTGAGACCCAAATCCTTCTTTCTCACCCTAGTGTCCCTCTTTTTAGGAAGTTAGGCAGTGTGGTGTGTGGATATAAGTGTGTCACATTGCTCCACAGCAATACCACTCACATTAATGTTTGTTTGTCTGCGTAAATAAAATACTCTTGTCTTGCTCTAAATCATTTATTCAGTTACACAAAGACGTGTCAGTAGGTCATGAAATAACCTAAAAATTCTTGGTGATGCCCAACCCACCAGCCATACCCCCAGCAAATCCAACCAAAACAAAAGTGTCCCTCTTTGGTCATTTCAAATGTTGGGAGGTATGGTCCGATTACAATTGTCATCATCGCCAGCCAGCCAACAAGACTTTTAGTCCTGAACAGCTGGGGGTCCTCAGGTTGCCCATCACCTACCTATAGTCAATGTTCTGGGAACATTAAGGGTTAATAATTCAAGTCTCAGCTCATTTTGAAAGTTCCCAGGTATGAAAATGAATCACAGACTGTTATAAGGGAGGATTTTGTTTTCTTATGGACATGCATACCAAAAATAGCATTGCCTACACCTCTGCTAACGAGCCAATACCTCCCCTCCCTTATACAAAATATAACTGTACACATGAGGCCAGCTGCAGACTGCACCTCTGGGGGAAAAAATGACCATTGATTTAAATAGGGCTTTTAATCCCTTGAATGCTAGAGGTAGCCAATGCATTGCAATCAATACATAGTGGGTGCAAGTTCAACTTTCTCAGATTCCCATCATTTTAAAGAGGAACTACCACCGCTAAACAACTTGAGCTTAAATTCCCCATCTGGCGACTAGCTGCTTAGTAGCGCTAGTCACCAGAATTATTACCTTGTTGAAGAGGATTATCAATTCTTGTTATGCTGACAGGTAGGACAGAGCACAGACATCGTCCCATAGTGACATCTGCACGCCTGCGCTGTCCCTTCCAGACACAAATGACTCCTAGCAATGCCTCCTAGAGCCGGCTGGGACGGACAGCGCAGACGTGCAGACGTCACTATGGGAAGATGTCTGTGCTCTGTCCTGCCTGTCAGCCCGACAAGATTTGATAATCCTCTTTAACAAGGTAATAATTCTGGTGACTAGCGCTACTAAGCAGCTAGTCGCCACATGGGGAATTATTTAAGCTCAAGTTGTTTAGCGGTAGTAGTTCCGCTTTAAGTGGGGGAATATTAACATCTTGAAAGGTAGAAACGTCTCATTGAATTGTAAATAGAATGTACTAAATCTGGGGGAAGGGAAACTTAAGAAACTTCAGCTCTTTGGCAACAACTACCATCAGCCTGTCTGAGGATGATGGGAGGTGTATGGATTAGTAACAGCTGTGGAACACTAGTTGTGTACCCCTGTAGTAAGTGGAGCAGTTGGTAAATAGCACCTTTCCTATTAATGTGAGTCCTGCTAACTTAAAGGAGAACTAATACCCCCTATTATCCCCCCCACACACACACACACAAACACTTATTTAACTATATCTATAAAATTCTGTTGGCTCTTATGAAGTTTGCTCTTGTGTCTTTGTTTAAGAGAGAACCTATTTCAGTCTTGGGTGCCATGCCCATGGAGGAGTGCATAATACATTCTGGCAGTTTTTTGTGTTTTGTATTTCTTTTAGCTGAAACAGGAAGAGTTCAAGACCCTGACACTTAATGGAATAGGAATACTTAAAAAGTAAAAAAATATGTTGTAGGGTTTATCTTCCTGAGTAAAACAAGAGTACTCCCACTGCTGAAAGGTGTTTTATTCAAAAGTTACTACAGCTCAAATATGACATTTTTAGGTACAATATCACAGTGGCCTGAAATTGTACAGTGGCGCTGTTGCTACACCATCCTATGGAGATTTATGGTCTATGGACCAGAGCTGTCCATAGGATGGTGTACCAACAGCACCACTGTACAATTTCAGGCCACTGTGATATTGCACCTAACATTTCAACTTTGAGCTGTAATAACTTTTGAATAAAACATCTTTTAGCAGTGAGAGAACCCTTTTTTTTACTCAGGGGGCTTAACACTTCAAGATATATTTTTTTTTTTACATATTAAGTATTACTATCCCTTTAACAGACCAAAAGTGGTGCTCATTCTATTGCAATGCATTGCACACCACTGATCCTTAGAGGGTTCGGATTCCTGTGTGAGAAGCAGCTGAGGTCCTGCTAGCAGCTATCATGATTGCCTCCATGGATATAACATTCAAGACTTATTGAATAGGTTATTTTCATTTCAGCAAGGGCAGCATTAATAGAGATTTTTTAGGAATTTATGGTAATAGCATATCTCCCAAGTGTCCCTCTTTAAGACCCAAATCCTGCTGTCCCACTTTTACCCTGGTGTCCCTCTGTTTAGGAGATCAGACTGTGTGGTGTGTATATAAGTGTATCACACTGGTGTCCCTCTGTTTAGGAGATCAGACTGTGTGGTGTGTATATAAGTGTATCACACTGGTGTCCCTCTGTTTAGGAGATCAGACTGTGTGGTGTGTATATAGGTGTATCACACTGGTGTCCCTCTGTTTAGGAGATCAGACTGTGTGGTGTGTATATAAGTGTATCACACTGGTGTCCCTCTGTTTAGGAGACCAGACTGTGTGGTGTGTATATAAGTGTATCACACTGGTGTCCCTCTGTTTAGGAGATCAGACTGTGTGGTGTGTATATAGGTGTATCACACTGGTGTCCCTCTGTTTAGGAGATCAGACTGTGTGGTGTGTATATAAGTGTATCACACTGGTGTCCCTCTGTTTAGGAGATCAGACTGTGTGGTGTGTATATAAGTGTATCACACTGGTGTCCCTCTGTTTAGGAGATCAGACTGTGTGGTGTGTATATAAGTGTATCACACTGGTGTCCCTCTGTTTAGGAGATCAGACTGTGTGGTGTGTATATAAGTGTATCACACTGGTGTCCCTGTGTTTAGGAGATCAGACTGTGTGGTGTGTATATAAGTGTATCACACTGGTGTCCCTCTGTTTAGGAGATCAGACTGTGTGGTGTGTATATAAGTGTATCACACTGGTGTCCCTCTGTTTAGGAGATCAGACTGTGTGGTGTGTATATAAGTGTATCACACTGGTGTCCCTCTGTTTAGGAGATCAGACTGTGTGGTGTGTATGTAAGTGTATCACATTGCTCCACAGCAATACAACTCACCTTAATATCTATATAAGCTTTACTATATGAATCTATACATTGCTCTGTGTAAACAAAATACTTAGAGCAAAATCAAAGGTATTTATTTATTCAGTTACAAAATGAGGTGTCAATAGGTCATGAAATTACCTACAAATTCTCAGTCATATCCCACCTACCAGACCCCCACCCCCCAGAAACACCCCCTAAAACCCAAGTGTCCCTCTTTGGACATTTGAAATGTTGGGAGGTATGTAATAGTAAGTTAAGTGGGGGTTATTATTAACCCCTTCACATCCAGTGATGTGCCAGGACCATGACTGCTGTCCGGCACTTAAGGACCAGTGACGGTCCTGGCACGTCAAGTACTTTTTACTCACAGTGCTCCTGCAGGGACTGAGATTGATCGCCTCAAGACCGGAGCGATCTCTTTCAGTCCTCCGTTCGGCGTGCTGGCACAAGTGATCAGTCACATGGGACGTAAAATCAAACTTTCCTATCTGGTCCTTAACGGACCACACACCCCAGGACTACTGGTCCTTAAGGGTTTAAGGAGATGTTAGTCCTTTTTTAACCCTTTGAGTGCCAGAGGGTACGCAACGCATTGTAAAGCAATGCGTTGCTTATCCCTCTGGCACTCAAAGGGTTAAAGATGGAACGAAATGAACTGCCTCCTGGCTTATGTATGATCCTTGCCTAACTGGGCACTAGCATGGAGCAACGGAGAGTAAGTATGACGGGCTCTGGAAACAGAAGCTCTCTGTAATTTCTCAACTTACTAATCAGACTGCAGTGGTTTTCTATGAATAGAAAAAGAAATTGCAGTGTTTGGTTTCAAAATTGGCAGTTCCTTTGTTAGACAGTGTCTGACAGTGTCAAGCTCTAAGACCTGTGTTGTGATTTAACAATGTCTTGAACCTACTTAAATGTCCAGAGAACTTGCCCAACATTGCTTATAAGAGATGAACCCCATTGAGGGCCATTAGGGTGTGCAACACATTGTTTTGCAATGCGTTGCACACACCTCTTGTTCTCAAGGGGACTAATACTTATTAGTGTGTGAAGGTGGTTGTATCTGCAAAAGAGCCCCTAAACTTCTAAAATCTGTTGGTGTAACTAATAAGTGGAGGGCCGCAGTGCAAGATACTATTTTTGGGCACCCCCTATTCTCCTCCTCCTTTGCTATCAGGTCTCTCTACTACATCCCTATCTTTCCATTACCAGCCCCACCACAACATATATAAGGCCTTGTACACAAAAAAAAGAGGTGCAATTCTGGAGCAAACCAAATGCACGTTATGGGACACATAAAGTCAGAAGAATTCCTATTACTTTAAATGGGGCTTTTAACCCCTTCAATATTTCACAATGTATTGGAACCTGTAGCATTCATGGGATCAAGTAGGTACTTTTATTTACCCTACTATAAAAGCCTGTGTACATGGGCCAAAGTGAGTAAAACTGCAAAACTATACCTCCCAGCATTCTTTGCATTCGGCAGTGTCTAGTGCGCATGACTGCACTGGACAGACATCTGCATTCTGGAAGTCTCTACTGCGTGTGACTGCACAGGCCTGCATCCTGGAAGTCTCTACTACGCGTGACTGCATCGGACAAACATACATCTGGCCTTTTATATTATAGGAGGATGTGCACTAGCTTTGCTCCAGAATTGCTATTTTCCCTTCCCAAGCCTGCTGTTTGTGTGTATGTGTAATATATATAATATGGTATGTGTGTGGATGTATGTATGTATGTTAAAATATATAACAGAGAGAGATAATATGGTGTTTATGTAGATGAGGTGTGCCTGTATTTATGTTTGGTGGCGGTATTCCATGTGTGGTAATGAAAAGTACCCCTTTGCCCAGCCCATGATGACCACATACAATTCAGGATCCTGGAGGAAGGATGAGGGAGGGACGGGGAAGAATACAAAGAGAGGGATGAGGAGGAAGGAGGAGAGAGGGGTTAGGAAAGTGGGGGATTGCAGTGAAGCAGGAGAGGGGGATGGAATTGGAAGGAAGGGAGAGGGAGAATGATCAGTGTGGGTAGAATAAAAGCAACAAAATCTCTGTTCCTTCAGTGTGGTGAGGTAGGCCTTATACACATGGAACAGCAGTACCATATTTGTACTTGATGCTATTGGTCTATGTAATAATGTCAGTGCACATATAAGATAGTGATCATGGACTCTTTCTAACTGACTCTTGAACGCTGCAGAGATTCACATGTGCACTTATCAAAGGGTCCGTGGTGCCTTGTACCACCAGTACTTCTGCACTGCTCTCCAATTCATTTAACACTTTGAGGAATCCAACACATTGCATTGCAATGCTTTGGGTACCTCTCTGGCAATCAGAGGGTTAAAGCAAAGCACTGGAGTCCTCTCTTGAGTCCATTAGTTAATGTTACATATAATTGTAATGAAAAACCACAGAGAAGAAGTAGTAGGCACTGGCTACAAAAGATATATGATAAATATATGGCCCAAACCACCTAATAAATAGGGTGTTCTCTGGGACTAAAGCGCAATACAAAAGAAGATACACAAAAATAGAGCCAGTGATAATCCCACTGTCAGGGTTTATAATTTTAAGTCCTTTGCTACTAGCCAGACCTGAAAAGTTACTCTCCACTGCAAGCCAACACATACCAACCAGGGCTGAATTTCTACTCGCCGGGGCTGAATTTTCCCTCACCATTGGCTAGTGGCGAGTGGAAATGTTGAGCCCTGCCCACTGGTATATTAATGGGAACAAGAAGTCCCTATAATAGGGTACTCAGGACCATAAAGATATCGTATATAAAAATATAGTAATCTTTATTCAAAGATAATACAAAAATATACATAGAAAGGTATCCAGAGGAGACATTTAACCCTTTGAGTGCCAGAGGGGTATGCACCGCATTGCTTTGCAATGTGTGGCATACCCCTCTGGCACTCAAAGGGTTAAAAACACTAAAAACCACAACACGGGGAGTCAAAATACTCCTGGAACAATATTGTTGAAAAGGTACAATCAAGAGATAACAGAAGTGAAAAATAAATAAATGAAATGAGGTGGCCTAATGAAGTGCAATATGACAAGCATACAGTCATAAACAACCACGGGGAATCTTCAAACAAAAACAGCATTCACCCTAACAAATCTCCTAAGTGCTAATGTGAGAGACCCTCTAGCATAACCATGTAAGCAGGGAGATATACATAATGTGTGAAATAAATACAAACAAATGCTAGAGAAAAAGAGGAAAGTGTAAATACAAAATCTACCGTGGCTGTTAAAGTAATACTTATCAGAAATATAATATCCAGCATCCAGGGGTATAGTCTCCCCGTGATCTTATCCTAATGCGTATCGCCAAAAAGGCTTCGTCAGGGGATAAAATCTAGTGTACAATAATGGCCATTTAAATCCTTATCACTGGTTCTATTTTTGGGTATCTTCTCTTACATACAATTGTAATGAGTGGGATTACAGGTTTTACATTTTTTTAATGAAATATTATTATTGTAGCTCATGTCCTGCTGAGTGAAACAAGGGTACTCCCATTGTTGGGAGATTTTTCATCCAAAAGTTATTCCAACTCAAACATAGACTTGTACACCTTGAAGGACAAGAGGGATGTGATTCTTAACCCCTTAACGACCGGGGAATCCGGCCGCGGACGCGACTCAACGACCACGGAGCAAAAATTTTTTTTTGCTCCGTTGCGTTCCGGACTCCCCGAACGGCGTGCAGCCGCGGGGGGAGCCCGGAACTTGATGACGGTCATAGTACGTCATCGGTCGTTAAGTCAAATCGACCCTTGACGTACTATGACCGTCAAGGGTCGTTAAGGGGTTAATGGCCTGCACACTCCTGGTCCTTAAATGGTTAAATGAAACTGTTAGGAGGAGCGCAATCTGGTGTCCATAAGGCACTCTTGGAGAGCTTGAGTTATTGACTATAGCACTCTTCCATAGTAAGTGATAGGAACAGCATCACCTAGTGACCGCATTAGATAATAGTAGTTAAATGCAAAAAACGAAATATAAATAAATCCTTTCCCAGCAGTGGGTGTTCCCTGGTTTTCATCAGCAGGAAAAGTTCCCTAACATTGTTATATATTTAGAGTGTGCTTGTTTTTTTTTTTTTTTTCTTCTTCTTCTTCTTCTTCTTTTTAACCCCTTGAGTGCCAAATGATTATCCAGTGCATTGCTTGTAATGCATTGGATAACCCTCTGGCAATCAAAGGGTTAAAGTAATAATATTGTTACAATGCAAGTAAATATCATATGAAAGGACACGTTGCAGTATTCTTAGATTCATATGTCCACAACTCATAGAATTGTATGTAGGATATTCCATAAATTGGTTTTCAGTGAGCTGGGGGAAGCATATTTTCTCTGCACCACTTCTGCTACTTCAGTTTCCTAGCCAGGAAGTGAGGATTGCAAAGCAAAATAGGTTTTCCCAGTTTGCTGCTGGGATTAGGGTTGCCACCTTTTCTTCTAAAAAATACCGGCCAAGGCATTCCCTCCATAGACTTAACATTGGAAAGAAGACAATTATTTACCGGCTGGGTGGCAACCCTAGCTGTGATGCAGTATCCTATATTCTACTTCCTGTCTAGGTATGATAAATTTTACATATGTATATGTGAATATTACAGCGTTCAACCATGCTCTTTCATATGATGGCATAATGTAATTTAGTATTAGTTTTAAGTTTCTACCTGTTAGCTCAGTCCCAAATCTACAGAGTAGGGGTAGTTAATTGTCGGAACTCCAGCTGTTTGCAACTACAAATTCCATCAGCCCTGACCAGCCAAGGGTAGCCTGTTTTTCAGATTGTACACAAAAGATATGAATGAAAAAGTCCATCAACAAATCCCCAATATGTAAAGATCCAAAGATTTACTTGTGCTATGGGTGTTACCCGAAAACATAACAGTGCAAACCTCTTTAAATTGGATTTTTAATTTATTTTTTTCATTTATAAAGCTCCAACTGTTTTCATTACAGCAATTACAATGTGACAGAACATACACAAACTGATCAAAATGGTGGACATTTTTCTGTATCTGCATAATGTAGAGTCCTTCTAGTGTTTGACCTGCTTTATTTATTTATTTAAACTATTATTAATCTGTTATGCACCTGAAATCTCTATCAATGTACCTCAGGTCTGGCCAACCTGAGATCCTGCCACTGCTGAGGCCTATAACTCCCAGTTAGCTGGCTGTGGGTGACAGGAACTGTAGTCTTCAACAGCTGGAGGGCCCTATGTTGTCCATCTGTGATCATCACACACATACACTAGCTAGAAAAGGATAATTATTTTATGGAAAAAAATACATTAAATACATAATTTTGAAATTTCTGCTGGGTAAAACAAGTTCAGTGCCACAAACGGTTACATAAGTAACTGTAAGCAGACAATCCTTCTGTTGCATTCTGTTGTAGAGGTGAGGCATTAGCCACAGTTCTTTGTAGAATATGATAGAATCTGCTCCATCACACTGTGACAGTCTGAACTATACTTACTTTCTGAATAAAGCATATGCAGCAGTGGAATTATCCTTATACTTTTAAACCCTACACTATTTTTTTTTTCTTACTCCATAGTATAACTATATTGTTTCTTAACCTATTAGTAAATTGAGCTGTCAGTAAAGGTCTGTTTTCATTAACTCTTTGAGTGCCAGAAGGGTACTCCATACATTGCTCTTCAATGTGTGGTCTACCCCACTGGCATTCAAAGAGTTAAGAGACAGAATCTATAAAACAGAACATAGCTTGTTGTCTTTTCTCAAGATGTTCTGTGCAGTTTAGGTCTCTGTTACACAAGTCATTGTGTATGAAAGTATGTGGAGCAAAGTGCATACCCTGCATGAGATCAGTGCACATTTATGGGTGTCTGCTGGGGGGGGGGGGCAAGAACCCCCCCCCCCCCCCACACACACACACACACACACACACACTCACTTGTCCTCCCCTGGATAAACACAGGGGGTGGGCAAGTTGGTTTAGGGACACCCATGTGCTCTTTCTGAAGGGTACTCTTGCCCCTTTGATTGCGTGAAATGTATCCAACGCATTTCACCGCTATTTGTTGGATACCTATGTGGCACTTCAGGGGTTAAGCATGTAGAGGCCACTAAGATGGGACTGATAACTCTTTGAAGCTGTAGTAAGATAGCTGTGTAGTAAAATAATGTACAGCAATGAGACAAATAATTAATTGGAGGAAAATGATTTCAAGATTTTAACCCCTTAACCCTTTGAGTGCCAGAGGGGTACACAACGCATTGCTCTGTAATGCATTGCGTACCCCTCTGGCACTCAAAGGGTTAAGGACCTGGAAAATCTGAGGTGGATTGCACTTAAGGACGGGAGCAATTCTGACCTTTTTGACTATGTCTTTTATTTCAGCCACATTATATATTATTTTTTCGCACACAATTAGGGCTTCCTTTTGATACCACACTTATATGGATAACCCACAATTTACTTAAAAAAAATGAAAAAAAAGCCCACTATTTTTATTTTTTCTATTGTGATCATGTGGGTGCAATGGGTTAAATTGTTATGGACACTGCATGAAAGGTATGACCGGTCATTCATACCTACTAAATGGGCAGTTTTAAGTAGGCACTCTCCCTCTGGGGTGAAAATCCCCATGACCCCTTTTCACTTGCTATTTTTAAAATTTTTGGAGTTATTATTGTGAAGTGTGTATAAGTGTATTACATTGATCCACAACTGTAAAACTATTATTAATTTGTGTTTAAACTTCAGTAGATGTGTTTTTAATTAGTTGGTGTAAAATAAAAAAATCTTACTCATATTTATTGAAAAAACAAAAAAGTTGCTGTTAGCAGGTCATAAAAGGACCTGCTTTCATCCCTCCCACAGCTCCAGCGCTGAAGGGGTTAATACCCCCATCGGTAGCCTCTAATACTTCATTTGTTTGTCTGTTCTATGAAAGTAAGGAAGAGAGAGGCAGAGAGTTACAAAGGCAATGTGTAAAACACATTGCCTTTGTGAATGAAAAAGCTGGTACACCTGAATGCTGTAGAAGGTAAACAGAAAAGGACTGAACAGCAGAACAGAGAAGGACTGAAACTGAGAGTTCCGGTTCTGAAGTTCTCCGTTTCAGCTGGTGCAGCATGATAGCAGCTCGCCACAGTGAGCGCTACTATCATTTAACCCATGACGTACCGCTTGGTCCCAGGAAGGTGCGCAGAGAGGACTCTGGTCCGAATTTGGAGCGCCCTGCTCCGTATCAGCTGCGGAGCGTTCTGGCACTCTGTACTGCGCATGACTGCAATACGGGCAGTGAGCAGAGAGGCCCTGTGCATCAGCTGAGGCTGCTGGGTGGCACTGTGACCTGTGTAAACAGGCTTTTAAACTAGAACATATATAAGATGATATGACCTGTTTGGTTGAACACATGCTCACTGGGTTTTCAGTGCAGGGAAGTCACTGTACAGTAGGAATTGTGAGACAGCAGGGCTATAAATGATAATGAGTACTAAAGCGTGATCCTATGATAGCCAACACTAGCTGATTACTAATTATTGCAGGATCAAGTTCCAGTGACTTCTTCAGGAGATTTTCCTTAACCCCTAGTGAAGCAATGTGTTGCGTACCCCCATTGTCCTAAAAGGGTTAAGGTTCCTCTTTATTTTGTAGTGTTTTGCCAGAAGACATCCATGCACCAGACGATTGTTTTGTTTTAAAATCTTGTTAACCCCTTAAGGACCGGCGCGCGCACATGCTACAGGCACTTGAGGACCACGGGGCTTTTTTTTTTTTTTTTTTTTTTAATTCCAGTTCAGGGCTTCCAGAACGGCGTGGAGCCACGCCGGGAGCCCTGAACTCCATGCCGTGCCAGGACCGTCACTGGTCCTTAAGTGCCGGACTGCCTTGACGGTCCTGGCACGTCAATGGCCCTTAAGGGGCTAAACTATGACATCATTTTGTTGTAGCTGCATTGTGAATAGGTGTGAGGTCAGCAGTTTTACACCAGGGTCCTCTGAACTCGTGCAATCTAGGCAGTGGTAGTGGGTGGTGCAGGTGTTTGCAGTCAGGGGATCAATTCTTGTCTACAGTCAGTGCTTGAGAATGGTTGGGACGGCCAATAGCATAGCCAGGATTGATTGATTGCATCGGTGCATTGTTCGCATTACTATAAATAAAAACAAACATGGAAAAGGGGAATAAATGTTTGGAGATGTAGCAATGTACACAGTTATGTATTAAATTGCCAGGGGTGTAAAATTAATATGGTGCTAGTTATTCTTCTTTGGAAATATTTTTGTTAGGGGGCCACAAAACATTTTGCACCAGGATCCTCCAAAGACTAATTATGTGACTGATTCAATATGAATAAAACCCTTTGATTGCTAGGGAGTATGCAAGGGATTGTTACATACTCCACTAGCATACATTAAAGGGATAGTAAAAGAATATAATAGAATTAAATACTTCTTTGGAACAGTCTACAAAGTGTTCCTGGTTTGCAAGCACTCTCTGTAGATCATTCCAATGAAGTATTTCATTCTAAATAGCACTATCTTGGCTGTGCTGAACTGCTGCCTGCCAGTCAAATGACCAGGATCTGCTTCTGTCCAATAGAGCGCTGATGTCATGGAAAGGGGAGGGAGGGGGGGACTTTAAATGCTAGGAACTAGCAAATTAGTATGTTTTGAGACATGGGAGGTAGGTTATTCTACTTCATTTGTTAATCTCAACAATTTAAGAAAATTTTAAACTCTGATGTTACATAAACAATACAGTTCTATGTCTTCAAAAATGACTACCAAGCCCCAGAACTGGATAAATGTTTCATCACAGCATTGAGTGGGCAGCTTCCCCCTTTATAATGTGTGTTGTGCACTGAATTCTGAACTCTAGTAGAAAATCCTCATTGACTGCTGTGAAACAAAGTGAGCCTTAGGCTCCACTACAAGTACATTCCTACCAGGCCCCAGGAAGGAAATCATGACAATTTACATATCAATAGATTCCTATGATCTGTACATACAAATAAAACCCTAAAACAGTGACTTTATTAGAATGACTATCAGTGAGCTTCAGCAGCCTTACTCTACAACAACAGACATGTGAAGCTGTGAAGGAAGGCATATTTTAATGTAGTTACATAATAGTTTAAGTTGAAAAAAGACTTGCGTCCATCAGGCTCAACCCTTTTCCAATTCTTGTTTACCTCTGTTGATATATGTCTGTGGCCCTGCTAAACTATAGGGCAGTTCCAATGTGTAAAGCAGTAGTGTTAAGTCTTCTCTGTTGGAGCAGTGCTCGGCTTCTTTTATGAGAATTTAAAAACATGTAACATTGAGCCTGGAGCACCCGATTATACCAGGGCGAGTGCAACAGTTTTGGGATTGACTCTCCCAGCCAGGGAAGGGCACTACCATAGCTTTGCGTGACTGGAGGGCTCCCATTTCAGCCTGTTATTACGTGGGATCTAATGGGGCCCATAGTGGAAGCTGGATTACTCTCCATCAATTTGTTTGTTGGATCCCCCCCAAAAAAAATCTGTGTAATGGCACTAAATCCATGATTACTAGGGAGTATAGATTATTGTTCATACAAGTAAAACACAATAACCATGAATGGTTATTAGGCTGCTTTCAAAGAAAGATGTAGGAAATGGGGAACTTAACCCTTTGAGTGCCAGAGAGGTATGCAATGCATTGCTTACATGGAAATAACATGCAGGTCTGACTGAACACAATCTCTTAAACAAAAAACACAAAGACAAAATTCATAAAGGCCATTGGGATTTACTGGCCATATTGAAGTAAGTGTGTGTGTGTGGGGGATGCTTATTATTTAGAGGTGTTAGTTCTCCTTTAATTAAATATAGCTAAAAACCAAAACCAAAAAGAAACCTGCATGAGTTACACCCCTCGCCCCTGGGACTATAGTAACTTTGCTAGGGATCTGCATATTTTGCAATTTCCTGGAAATTGCAGCGGTACAGAGCTGTAGAACTGCATATGAATTAGCAGTGGTTTAATCCTTTGAGTGCCAGCGTGGTGTCTAATGTCTTGCTGGCACTCGAGGGGTTAAAGTCAAAGTGCCCTTAACCCTTTGAGTGCTGGAGTGGTATGTAATGCATTGGGTTATGGGATAGTAACACTTAATATATGGTAAAATGTATATTGTAAGGTTTAACCTCCTGAGTACAACAAGTTCATTCCCATTGCTGAGAGTTTTCTTTTATTTAAAAGTGATTGCAGCTCAAAGTTTAGTTTTTTAGGTGCAGTATTATTTTTGTTGTTGTTCTTTATTTATATAGCGCCAACTAATTCCGCAGCGCTGTACAACTGGGAATAGACATACAGAGGTATTAAATAGTACAATCAGATGTGAAGAACAGAAGGATCAGAGGGCCCTGCTCGTGAGAGCTTACAGTCTTAGTGGCCTGATATATTGCAGTGGTGCTGTTGCTATGCCATCCTATGGAAGTTTATGGTCCATTGACCAGGACTTTCCATGCAATGATGTAGCAACAGCGCCACTGTAAAATTTTAGGCCACTGAGATAAGGCACCCATAAAAAAATTCAAGATTGAGCTGTAATAGCTTTTGAATATAAAATAAAACCTCAGCAGTAGGAGTACCCTAGTTTTACTCAGGAAGATAAGTCCCACTATATATATATATATATATATATATATATATATATATATATATATATATATATAATATAAATATATAATGTGTGTATTTTGACTTATTAAGTGTTAAGACAGGAGCTTTGTTAAAACAATCAATGGGATCTTCATCAAACTTTGGGGGTTATGCCGTAAGGCGTGATAAAGAGGTGATATAACTGGAGAAGTTATTTTCGTGTTATCACTTGTCCAGTTCTTATGTTATCCCATACATCCTATGCACTAAGATCTCCAAAGTTGGAGAAGTCTTAGTGAATTGGCTCCAAAGAATAACATAGGAACTGAAGAAGTGATATCACTGGAGAAGCTATCTTCACTTTATCACTTCTTTATCACACCTTAGTGCATAAACCCCATTGAATGATCTAGGATGTGGACTTCATCCATCAGTAATGCAGCGTGGGCCATATTCAGAGAGAAGAGGAATTCTGGAGCAAATCAGCTGGATCATAGAAGACAGTTAAAAATCCTAATACCTCATTGATTTAAATGTCTTTTTTTTTCAACCTATGGAATGCAGAACAGGCCTCCAACACTAGCATTCAAGTGGTTTAAAATCCCATTTAAATCTTTGGTGCCATTTGCCTTGCTTCAGAATTGCTCGTCTAGTTTCCTGAATATGGCCACATGGGACTGTCAGATTGGCATGACACAAATACAGTTCCTAGAACTGAATGTGGAGCTGGTCAAGAGGTTGTTACTATAGTGACAAATAAAGAGGGTCAAGTAGCTTGTTCTTTATTATGCAAAATGTTTTTCTTTCTCATCTGCAATGAAGGTCCAGAATTCACCTCTAGGACACTAATGCCAAGCAACAAGTTAAAGGGAAATGATGCCCTAGGATTAAACACTCTTAATTTGTTTGGTAGAAGAACTCGCCTAGGAGGGCGTACTTGACATAGCAGTCAGGTACATCTATATACTATTTTAACTGTTTCTGATCTCTCACTTGTAGTCCACTGCAAATTGTTTAAAAACTGACAACCTCTTGTGTCCCGCACAATTCATTCAAGTCTGTTGGAGTCCACTGTTTGCTGTGCGGAGGTGTGACCCAGAAACAGGCTTGAATAGAGACCACTATATACAGGAAACTGCAGATTGAATGTAAAATATAAATATATGGATATACCTGACTCTTGTATGAAGGGCACCTACCTAGGTAAATTAATCTGGTAAATTAAGAACCTCTTTTTCCTAGGGCAAAGATACACTTTAAGACTTCTAGCAATGTGTTAAAAAAGAACTGCCATATACTTCTAGATGGGTTTTTTAATGTGTTTAACCCAATGTATGTTAGAAATGTATCCAACACATTGCCTTGCAACACACTGAAGATGTCTATGGCAACCAGTGAGTTAAAGTGTTAGTAATGTCCCGTAAACGTTTTATAGATTTGTAGAAGGTAAAAAAAAGAATCTCATTGCCACAAACCCAATCTCTCAAACCGCTATGGTTTGAGAGATATTGGCAATCAAAGTTCCCCCTTCCCTCCCCTTCTCTTAAGGTCAGCTGTAAAGCTGACAGAAGGAGATCCGTGTCGGCTGAAAAGAACTACTTCATGGGAACGGTCTACCAAGTGTGCTTGC
The DNA here is from genome assembly GCA_037306005.1 of Rhinophrynus dorsalis. Classification (NCBI taxonomy): domain Eukaryota; kingdom Metazoa; phylum Chordata; class Amphibia; order Anura; family Rhinophrynidae; genus Rhinophrynus; species Rhinophrynus dorsalis. Next base: position 103,449,271 of record CM074724.1, read on the forward strand.
AAACCAGGCACACTTTGGAGACCTTTCCAAAGAAGTAATTCTGTTCTAATAAAGGGATTTTGGCTCTGCTGCAGAGCCGCTGACTGGTCCCCGGACTGGGATCTCCTGCTGTCAGCTAGACGCTGACGTCAGGAGAAGGGGAGGGAAGGGGGAATTTTGATTGTGAGTATCTCTTAAACCATAGTGGTTTGAGAGATGGGGTTTGTGGCAATGAGATTCTTTTTTACCCTCTACAAATCTATAGAAAACGTTTTATGGGACATTACTAACACTTTAAGAGAAGGGCCTGTCTATCTGGGAATCATAAAAAACTGCAGTAAGAGAAATTGATTTATGTATTTTATATATTGTATTTACTGATCTCCATTAAAATTGGTACTTACTTCAAATTTCCTTACAATATACAAACTAATAGGCTGTTTTCTGGCAGATGATGGGAATTGTAGTGTTCTATTGGTGGAGGGCCTCAGGTTGCCCATCTGTAAAAGAAGGATAACCACGTGTCCTGGATTGCCCAGGGTAGTCCCAGATTTTTACATTTTTGTCCTGCTCCCTTAGCAGTCCCCTCTGGGACAATACAAAATCCTGGAATGAAGACTGCAGATCCAGAGCACAGTTCTAAACTCCAAGAAAGAACTTTACCCTCAGACGGCTGTGACAGAAAGTGTCACCTATCCTGGGCTACAAGAAAATGTGCTCTACTCAGAGTTCTAAACACTAGGAGAACCAAGCTCTACTTCCTAACCCCAAAGAGTAGATGCAGGGCCATGTCTTGTACAGTTAGGCTACATTAAGTCTGAGGATTGACCTTCATTTTCTCATAGCCAAGCACAAGCAGTCAAAAGGCAAATCTCTGTCTAACACTTTAAACTCTGTGGTGCACTCTGTGGTGCTGTGGTGAAACCATCGTTTCTGCACTGATGACCAGTGAGGTCTTGTGACCTTGACCATACATCCATACTAGATCTGAGGAGAGGGAGTCTGCTGTTCTTTTCTTGACAGCGCCCCTGAGTGGTAAAAGTAAATGTTATCATCCTATCCTGTATAATAATTCGCTAAGTGTGTGTTTGTCAGAAGCCATCATGCTCAGTAGAGACGGCTGTGTGCGCTGCAGTCATGCGCAGTACAGACTGCCCGCGTTGCGGCTGATACTGAGCGGGGCGCTCCAAATTCAGAGTATCAGACGCGATGCGGGCAATCGCTACTGTGCATGACTGCACCACGGCCGTTGCTGGGTGGCACTGTGGCCCGTGTACACGGCCTTTTCAACTAGTCTACAATAAACATCCACTTTCTGAATGAGATCAGTCATATAAATAAAGCTCCACTTCAGTCTTCAGAATCACATAAGGATTTTCTGATGGTCAAATGCTACTACTTGCCAGCAGGTATCCAACACAATATATGTTTATATGTATACCTTACTGTTGCCTGTTGGACACTTACCTAGGAAAGTCCTTCTGATAAATAAAGTGCCATTAGACCTATAGATATTCCCCTTTAACTATTTAGCTCTTCTTAAACCATAGAGTTTATGGGTGGATTTTTTTTTTTTCAAAATTGCTAATCTCATTGTTAAACATTTCCAGTATTCAAAATACATTTTGCAATGTTGTGTCTTTTAATTTATTTAAAGAAAAAGCTTAACCCTTAGAATAATCCTACCCAATAAAGACTTGGGGGAAATGGTGATACTCGGTCCATGTTTTTAACATTTACTGGCCTGAACATATATTAAAAAGTGTGATATTATCTAGGCAAGACAAAGTTAAACACTTGCTCCATGGAGTAAATCTAGGACTTGACAGGGGTTGTCAGTCTTTGGACCTCCACCTGTTGATGACAGCTAGCTGTTGGCAGGTTGGGAATCCATGTGTTTGTTTTTTTAAGCTTCAGCTGGGTCCTGGGCAAAGTGTAAAGCAGTTGGCCCCTTAACCCACTGGCTGCTAGAGAGGTCTCCACTGCTTTGTTTTGGAATGCATTGGAGATCCCTGTAGTATTCACCTGTGCTGTTTTTCTCTCCCTCTGTTAACCCTTTGAGTGCCAGAGGGGTACGGAACGCATTGCTTTGCAATGGGTTCCGTACCCCTCTGGCACTCAAAGGGTTAAAGGGATAGTAATGTTTCAAAATAAAAGCAGCTCCAATTAATCTTCATAGTATTTGGGCCATGGAGAGTGTTATTTCAATACTGTCGGAGTTGTAGTTCAAGGGTAATTGAATGATAAAGTATTCCCCTCCCGCCCCTTTTACCTAGTGTAAGCCACCTCCCCTGGTCTTAAGACCAGACTGCTCACTGCAAGGGAAATCTTCTTACTGTGAGAACAATGAAAACCCTGCCCCCCTGTTAATTGAATATTGTCCCTCTCTGCAAGCCATCTGGACACCACCTTTCTGTTCTGAGGTGAGCAGTGTTACATCAGTAAAAGGGTGGGAGGGGGACATTTTATCATTCAATTACTCTTGAACTACAACTCTGACAGTACTGAAATAACAATATGGCCCTAGTTGCCAGAATTATTACCACGTTACTGAGAATGCACACTGCTCCCGGGAGTGACAGCCAGCAACCAGCGCAGACATCTTTCCATAGTGACTTATGCACACCTGCGCTGTCAGCCCCATTTGGAGCCGAACGGCTCCTAGCAACACCTCCCAGAGCAGACTGGGACTGACAGCGCAGGAGTGCAGACGTCACTATGGAAAGATGTCTGTGGTGGTTGCTGGCTGTCAGTCCCGGGAGCAGTGTGCATTATCAGTAACGTGGTAATAATTCTGGCGACTAGCACTATTTAGTAGCTAGTCGCCAGGTGGCTATTTATTTTTGGACAAAGTTTCAAATGGGTTGTAGTTCCGCTTTAAATGCTTATCCCTACATTAACTTTGCAAAATGCTGAGGCTTTTATACCCCACTTCACACAAATATACAAACAAAATAGTTAGTCTGGATCCAGCCAGCTGTACCATAGGGAGCATATAAATATTCTCACAATGTTCCACTGTTAAAAAAAAAATGTGGATTTTTATTTGTCCCCTATGTTGTGGTTGGTTTGCTCCAGAATTGCTTCACATCATTATACACTGGCCTCACGTTGAGTCTTCACATCAGACTTACTACACTGAGTAAGCTGTATTTTGTGTCCCCAGATAATCGAGAGGGTCTTATCTTGAATTTGGGGTGGGGCGTTGCCTATATTGCCCAATTATTAACAGAGTGGTACGGAATGCATTGCTTTGCAATGCATTCCGTACCACACTGGCATTCAAAGGGTTAAAGGGATAGTAAAGTCTAGTAATAATAATAGCTAATATTGTAGCTATTAAAATAATAAACTAAAAAATGTTAGTCCTATCTCTCAAACCTTTATGGTTTGAGATATATGAAAATAAAATTCCCCCCTCCCTCCCTCTTCTGTGACGTGACCTCTAAAGCCGGTTGCAGGATATCCTGGTCCCAGGACGAGACGGAGGTTCTTCAGCAGAGCCGAAATAGAGTGATTGTGACATAAATACTTCATTGGAAAGGTCTACAAAGTGTTCCTGGTTTGCAGGCACACTTTGTAGACCGTTCCAATGAAATATTTGTGTCACAATCACGCTATTTTGGCTCTGCTGAAGAGCCTCATCTGGTCGCTTGACCAGAATCTCAGGCTGACAGCTTTACAGGTCATGTCACAGAAAGGGGAAGGAGGGGGGACTTTATCTTTGTATATCTCTCAAACCATAAAGGTTTGAGAGATAAGACTAACATTGTTTAGTTTATTATCTCAATAGCTACAATACTGGCATTTATTATTTCTAGACTTTACTATCCCTTTAAAATTGTCCTGTTGGGGATGATGGGAGTTGTAGTCTCCAGCAGTTGGAGGTCAATATATTCACTATTCCTGCTCTAGGAGATAAATTGAATGTACCTTGATCTAGAAATGGCGTCTAAATATATGGTGTGTGTTTGTGTATCCAGTGCATTGCTCTGTGATGCATTACACAGTCCTGTGGCACTCAGTAGATTAAAGTCTCGTCTGATCTCACAATGAATCCTTCTAAACATAATTTCTGCTTTGGCCTCTTTCTTTTTCTCAGTTTGTTTTTCTTTACATTGTTATTTTTCTTTTGTTTACTTTAGGCTCCATCATATTCCCAAACCATGTTTTTTTTCTTTTGCTTTCTGTATTTTTATTTGGTGCATTTGCTGTATTTTTCTTAAATGATTTTCTTGCTCCTTACATTTTCATGACTCTTTGCAAAGGGTCGTGAGAATATGTTGTATGCCCCTGTGCAGTATTTTTTGTTTCGCAGAGTAGAACCCTACTCCTGGCTAAGACATCACTTCCTCTGATGGGGAGCTCTGCTGCTTGGCAATAATCAGAATTTTGCTCTGTTCATGAACAGACACACTAACTCCAGCAATAATAAAATGCTATGTTAGTCAATGATTCTCAAGTCCTTTCCTCTGAGACACTTACTAGGCCTCAATAATCCCCTTGGTGCACCAGTGTGCAAGATTATACCCATAGTATAATTGATAACATTTCCAGGGACACTTCCCGTTTGGATAGTCACAAGAAAGTGCACCACAAGTGGCTCATTATAAAACCCGTTACTACAGGTTTAAAAATTCAGTTGTACAGCAGACTAGACATTACACACAGCGATATATGCTTGGAATTAAATACATAAACTATTATCATGTTGGGAAGTGCATAACCTGTTAATGTATGAATAAAACAAGCAATTAGCATGTCGTAGCAGGTCCAAGGACAGGATCTAAAATCAGGGATAGTTGGCAGGTATACTATAGGCAAGGCACTTTAGGAGTCCCTAGAGACTGTGAGGTCTTTGAAATATTAGCCTTTAAAGTTTCCAATAACTGCTGTATCCCAGATTTGCTGCAATTCGTTCTCAAGGAAAGTTTAACATTCTACATGTAGAAATGGCACCAATTTAGAAGCAACCTTTTGAGTTTCAGCCTTGTCCCACTACATTGATAGCCATAGAACGTCACATGCAGAGTCTGAACTTCTTGAGCACAGGTGGACACTGGCAAAATTCTTGAGCTACATTTTTGAAGGTTAGCGAAAAAGCAAACATTTTATGGGGTTTCTATGCACAAGAATTTCCATGGAAAAAAGTGGGAATTTGAACGTTTTCCATGGTAATTAAAATGGGAAATAAACAGGACTTGTTACCCATCCCTGCTCCCTGGTCTTTAACTCTTTAAGGATCAGAAGAATGATGCCTCTCTGCCCATTAATGGGTAACTTTGGTTTTACATTGTTTTAACCTGTTAAATACCAGAGGCATAGTTTATGTAGCTACTAGCTGCCCCTTTTTAAAAAAAAATTCTTCTGAAGGTGGTAGCTATCCTATATTATAATTTGCTTCCTATGTTGTAATTCGCTAGGATGTTTGTCAGAAGCTATCATGCACAGTAGAGATGGCTGTGAGCGCTGCATGGCTGATACGGAGGGGGCCACTCTCCAAATTCAGACCGGAGTCCTCTCTAGGCACCTTCCTGGGACCAGGAAGGTGTGCAGAGAGGACCACGGTCTTAATTGGGAGAGTCCCGCTCTGTATTAGCCACGGTGCGTTCAGGCAGTCAGTACTGTGCATGACTGCAGTGCCGCCAGTGTTGGCCTGTGTACACAGGCTTTAAAACTAGTTATTGTATAAAATGTTCCCGTCCCTTATCTCTGTCTCTTTGAGGATACGTTCCCAGATTATATCTGTGTGGTGAACTACCACCGAGATGAGGCCTGTGGCCACTGACAACACAGCCATAGAATTGGTACACTGGGGCTTCCTTGTGGTCTACACAAACCATTCATGTTTAAGTGGCAGTGAGGTATTCAATGCATTGTGCTGTAATGCATTGCATACCTCTCTGGTACTCAAAGGGTTTAAAACATTTCAATGCTGTGCATATCTTTGTTTAACCCTTTGGTGCTAAAGCATTGCATCTCCAGCATCCAAGATATTAAAATATATCAGAACAGTTTGCTTTGGGTAATATATATTTTATTAAAGGAAAATGAAAACAAGGCCTCAGATCACCAGCCAGTAATGTATGGCTGACGCTGCTGTAAGACATTGTCTGTCACGTTTCTGTCAATCACCATTAACCGTTTCAGTGTCAGAGGGGTAATCAATTGCACTCAAAGAGTTAAATTATTGGTTCAGGCACTGGACAACAGGCAAATTCTATTACTAAATTTTCATATGGGTGACCTTCACATTAAATATTGTATTATCCTGGAAAGCTCTTTATAATTTAACCCTTTGAATGTGTTGCTTACCCCTCTGGCACTCAAAGTTAACTCTGCTTTCTTCTTGTCAAATATGTTTGTAACTTTTCAGCTGTTTGAATAAATATAGCATTATTATAATAACTTTCCGTGACGTAGGAAAAGTGGCTATGCATGAGACATTTTATCGTTCAAGGCAGTGTTTCTCCAACTATGTTCTTGTGGAACCTCCCTGAGTCCCTGATGAAGTACAAAGGGTTCAACAGAACAAATGTAAGAAATGATAGTCAGGAGAACAAGAACGGACTTGCACACTGTGACTACTGTATTTAGAACTGGGGCCGTGCTGGTGAAAATCAGCTGCACTGCATGGCATAAATAAATGCCCTATTTAAATCACTGGGGGGTTTGGGAAATGTTAGTCGTTCCTTGTGGTGCAGTCGACGTGCCCCAGAATTGCTCCTCTTTTGTGCATATTGCCTTAAGGATGGTATTTTACTTAGTATTAACCTATTTTTAAGAAGAGGTTTAAGCAGTGGTTATTAAAGTGCCAAAAATGAGTTACAAAGTATGTGTTTATAGCTGACTCCAGTCTAGCCACCATGCCTAGGTGGTGAGGGAAACCAAAACCACAAGTAGAAATAGTTATCACTTCTCTAGCTAGCTGGGTTATTGTAGTGTGTATCTACCAATCTGGTAGCTTTAGTAGTGCAGGTATCCTTACTCCATAACATGAAACTGGCCATACTTTAGTGCTGTCACCAGGGGCTACACGTTCTTGTACTGTTTGGAGATTATCTGTGCACCACCAATGATGTAGCCCAGCCTTTGGTTGTCCAGCTGTTGGGGACTATACCTTAATCATCCCCGACCAATGGTAGTTGTAGTCCTCAACCATTTAAGAGCCAAATGTTTCTTACTCCTGGCCTGAGCTTTAATGTACTTATGCTCAGAGTGATCTTGGTTGGAACTGACCAGCAATCTGATTTTTGAGAGGTCAGATTGCAGGTGTTTTCTCCCTCCACAGACTAGAATAGTGGCTATCTGATCACACCGTGGTCAGGTTGCCTGTTTATTGGTCTTTATGTGGGGCTGAGCAGGTCAGGGTGGAACAGATCTCTGTTTCCTCAGATACATGCACACACACTGTTTTTAACTGGACTGATCAGCTCAATGACCATTTTGGTTGGTCCAAAAGGATCAAGCTGTCCAATACACAAGCTGATTATTTTCTTCCAGATTTGATGGTTTTCAATTACCAAATTGACCCGTGAATGGGCATTTTTACATTCCCCATCAGGGATGCAAGTACGTTTCTGACTAGTCTTAAATTCAATGTGACTTAGCCTCATTACCATACCTGGGAACTTTCAGGGTTTCACCCAGAAACTCACTTTTTTACCTTAATGTCATGGTCTTGGAATGAAGGACCAGTTTTCAGGATTATAGAGTCCAGAATCACCAGCTATATTAATGGCTTGATGTTGGTGTAATTTCTTCTGTTAAGACGGTGAGGAAAGTCCTCTTTGTCATGTGTGTTTTATGAGAGCTTTTTCATGGCATGTTCTTCAAACAGTTGCTTATCTAATTCTGCCTGCCACATAGACCTGTGTCTGGCTCTACCTAGGATATCCTAGACTAGGCACCACCTTCTAAATTAACTCCTCTAGTTACACACTTATTGTAAACTGACTACAGCAGAGCCTTGCTCACAGTGGTCTGTCTGCTCTCTTTCGCTCTCTTTTCTGTCTATGTGTATGTGTCTCTCTCTTTGTCTCTCTCTATCAACCTGCATCTGGCAAAGATAAACTGTGAATCAGAAAGTCTATACTGGAGATACAAGTAATACTTGTATGTTATTGTTAAAATGTGCTATTTATTATGGGCAGAACTTTTAAGTGTGACTTTTAACGGTTTGAATGCCAAAGAGATGTCCAATGCATTGGAACGCAATGTGTTGGCTAACTTTCTGCCACTCCAAGGGTTAACTATGTGTTGGAATTCTTTCTAGCATCCAAGTTAAGGGCAATTATGATAACAGCACAGCTTTATTTTCTTGTTTTGTGTAAGTAAATTAACACACAGTAGTTATTTTATTTTTACAAAATGAAATTACTTCTTAAAGTTTAACGCTCTTCCTGCTAGAACCTCATGTGCCGGGTGCCCCTCTCTCCCATGCATGTGCCGGGTGCCCCTCTCTCCCATACATGAGCCAGCAGATTATGATAAATGCTACTGTTTGCTGGGATCAGTTCATGACATTACAACAAGTCTTTTTTGATTTGAGATATGTTCACTCTTTGTTACATACCATTGCCTGAAGGCTGTTTGCTGTGTTTGGAATGACTCTTTACTGTGTTTGAATCTACAAAGAGAGACTGCATATTAAATATTTCAAACAAGACTATTGTTTGGTTTAAACATGTTAAGAATTGGATTCTAGAATAATTATGATGAAAGCTAGAATGTTTTGCGTGCAAACGGAGGGGGTGAGACCAAAGTTTTTAATAGTTGTACTGCTAGATTTGCCTATAGGTCATAATATTTTCATATGTATAAATCACTCTTTCCTGCCCACAAAGTTCTATGTGACATTATATTACATACTCTTACTTTAAATTATCACTATATTGTTTAGTTTTCTTTTCAACCATTTTACCACTTGAATGTTGGAGTATTGTTTTACAATACTGTGTTGGAAAAAGTTTCCGGTATCCAGGATGTTAACCCTTTGAGTGCCGGAGGGGTACGCAACGCATTGCAAAGCACTCAAAGGGTTAAAGGGCACATTTCGATCAGGCTTATTAAGCAGTCTGGGGCTGTTCTCTGCAGTCCCAAAACTGACTCCTTTCACCCTAGTTTTGGGGATAGGGAGGTGGAAAGCCAGAGTTTGCTTTGAAATGGGCAGGAGAAGTAGGTGGGTGTGGGCAGGGAGTGGGAAGGACCATGCTGGACTTTGGTGGGATTGCCAGGGGAAAGCCTCAAACAGGAGAATTCTCTTCTGTTCTTTGAGACCCAATATTTAACGGGTGTCAGGGGCAGATCCAGAGATTTTCCAGGTATACTAGTGGCTAGTTTTAAATCCTTTCACTAGGGTTATCATACCTTTGAGACCCAAATCCCTCTGTCTGTTTTCCCATCCCAATGTCCCTTTTTTTTTTGGAAATAAGACTTTGTGGTATATATAATATATATATGTGTGTGTGTATCACATTCCTCCACTGTAATAAAACTCATAATAATGTTTGGTTAAACTTTGGTATATGTGTTTATACATTAGTCTGTATAAATAAAATACTTTTTTCTCCCTCTAAATCATTTATTCAGTTTCACAAAGTGGTGCCATTACCTCATGAAATAACCTAAAAATTCTCAGCAATACCCCTCCCATAAGCCACGCCCCCAGCAACATCACCTAAAACCAAACTTTCCCTCTTTGGCCTTTTGAAATGTATTGAGGTGTGGTTTATGAAGGCTTTGTCTTAGACTGGCAATGTTTGAGAACTCCGATGTTCTGCCAGAGCTCAAATGCTAACGTTGCCAGTTCATCCCTTTAAAAGAGCATACATGAAAAATCCCTGTTGCATTCATACATGAGAACCGTTGCAACATAATAATTAACCACTGGGGACTTGGAGCGGGTATTTTTCATGTGTCCTCCTTTAAAATAATGATCTGGCAGCCCTACACAATGCTATGCTGGTTTCATCTGCAGGTCTGCTGATGCAGCATTACTGAGGTGATTGTTGTTGCTCTTTAAAGGGATAGTAATACTTAAAACAGGGCTCAAAATTTCCACTCGCCACTAGCCATTGGCGAGTGAAAATTTAGCCCTGGCGAGTAGAAATTCAGCCCTGGTTGGTATGTTATGGCTTGCAGTAGCGAGTAACTTTTCAGGTCTGGCTAGTAGCAAAGGACTTCAACTTTTAAGCCCTGCTTAAAATGTAAAAAAATATATGTTGTAGGGTTTATCCCCCTGAGTAAAACAAGAGTACTCCCACTGCTGAAAGGTGTTTCATTCAAAAGTTATTAATTTTCAAAGTTTAATTTTTTAGGTGCAATATCACAGTGGCCTGAAATTGTAAAGTGGCGCTGTTGCTGCACCATCCTATGGAGATTTATGATCCCGGGACCAGAGCTGTCCATAGGATGGTGTAGCAACAGCGCCACTGTACAATTTCAGGCCACTGTGATATTGCACCTAAAAAATTCAACTTTGAAAATTAATAACTTTTGAATGAAACACCTTTCAGCAGTGGGAGTACTCTTGTTTTACTCAGGAGGATAAACACTACAGCATATATTTTTTTTACATTTTATGTATTACTATCCCTTTGATGCAGTAACACAGTCTAAATGTGCATGTTGCACACTATTTCTTGTACCCTCTCTATGCTTCATGCTAACCTAATCCTCTGAATTGAATTCAACCCATAAAAACACTTTAAATCTCCATGTCTGAGAAATCTTGTGGATGCTTTAATTTGTCACAGTGTTTGGAAATGTGAAAGCCACAGGTTGGCTTTCTTCTGGTTGCTGACTCAGAAATAGATGTTTTTAAGTATTACAAAATAATCTTGAACTGAAGCAGACTATTTATATTCTGACTGGGAATTATAAAATGCATGTTTTTTTTGCCAGATCCACTCTTTGATAATTTTCTAAAATTATACGCCTCTGAGGGAAACCATACCATAAGAACCAGTTCTACTTTAGTTTTACTTAAAATGTATATAGACTCCAGCAAAAGGGGCACTTTTAAGAAACTGGTGAACTCCTGGTCAAATTATAAAATAATGTTGCCTCCTTAACCCTTTGAGTGCCAGAGGGGTACGCAACGCATTGCTTTGCAATGCGTTGCATACCCCTCTGGCACTCAAAGGATTAACTCCTTGGCTGCTAGCCAGGTCTCAATTGTACTCTGAAGCAAAGATTGAAAACAGGATAGAAGGGGTTAAATGATGATCACACATGTTCATATCTTGTTAAAAGTGAAACTTATTGAGTTTACATTAATTTAATAGAATGGTGCAAGTTCAGACCTAGGATTATATAATTCTGTTTGCAGATACACAGTAACAACAAAATATTGAGTTATCACACCCATCTTCACACACTAGAGTCTTCACACCTGGGGTAGATGCAGTAAGGTTGATAAAGTTGTGATAGAGAAGATAACTTCTCCAGTGATATCACTACTCCAATTCTTAAGTTATTCTATTGAACCTATGCACCAAGATTCCTCAAATTAGAGAGATCGTAGTGCATAGATTCCATAGAGTAATAAAGGGATTGGAGAAGTGATATCACTGGATAAGTTGTCTCATCTTTATTACACTTTAGGGTAATTCACCTGCTGTTACACATTGAGTGGGGAGTATTGTGTATGGATATAGCCGCTCAGGTGGAATTGTAAAACACATTATAGGGTCCTTGTGCATATAGGAATCCCAAAAAAGATGATATAACAGCAAAGACAGTAATGATGGCATCACTCACTGGCACGGTACAGGAACACCATACACATAAAGTTGTGGAAGCGGTAACTTGGCAAGGAGAAGGTGCAACGTAAATGTAGAGTCCACCTCCAACCTTCCAATAAACAACATACGCACACGGCTCCGTCCAAAGATAAAAAAATCTTCAGTTTTTATTTAGACATGAAGTAAAAACCTGTCTCAAACCATACATAAAATGCAAAACACCAACACGTGCACCTCCTAACGCGTTTCAGACCAAAGTTCCTTAATCATAACTATGATCAAGGACCTTCGGTCAGAAATGTGTTAGGTGGTTTGAGACAAGTTTTTACCTCGTGTCTAAATAAAAACTGAAGATTTTTTTTATCCATGGACGGAGCCGTGTTGCCGTTTGTGTATGCTGTTTATGGGTAGTATTGTGTGCCAAATATTATTAGAGAGAAGGAGATCCAGTGGGTCTCTGGTGATGTTGTATGGCAGTCAGTGTTTCTTACTGACTGTGGAGGAGGCCCTTCCACCAGTGGTCCTTGGTCAGCTACCCACTTTTGCTAGTTTCTTTAAATAAACTAATATATATATAATATATATGACCGCATGTTTTTTGCTCACTTTCTTTATATGCATCGTTAGTAAATTATAGGTATAGCAACTTTATTATAAAGCCAACTGGTTGTTCCAGCATAGAGGTGTTACCTATTCATATTGGGTACAATACAGAGAAGATTCCATTGCAGTGTGAAGGAGCACCTCACAGAGGAATCCAGTGGGTGGGCAGTTGCACTACTAGCCTTTGGTGTGAACCAGTGCATGTGGTTGTATACTAGGAACAGGATTGCGCCTACGGAGAATACAAGAACCCCCCAATTTGTTTTTAATTTTGTGGTAATGCTGAAGGTTTGAATACATTGAAGCACTGTACCTAGAGATGCCCCCTGCACAGAAACATCATCTTTTGTGTTGTTTGCAATGTGTGTTTGTGGGAATTTGATCTATGTTTGGCGAGCATCGAAGACCCTTGTGGGACATGATAAAGACATAATCCATCTGATAGGTTTAAACCGAATTCTAATATGCATGGTCTGTTTAATTATATCGTTTTAATTTTTTATAGGGGGGACGCAAAAGTTTATAGGCCCATACAGTTGGATTGTGGATCTACATTGTTATACTGCACAGTTAATCTAATTAATTCACCTGTGCTCATATCCTTAACCCTTTGAGTGCCATAGAGGTATTGGTTAGATACCCCTCTGGCACTCAAAGGGTTAACCCAGTGAATGACAGATGGTTATGCAACACATTGCTCCGTTGCATACTCCTCTGACACTCAAAGTGTTAAAACCTGCACTGCTAGAAGTACTTGAGGACTGTGGTTGAGAAACTCTGCTTTATACTAAAACCAGGTTTCTCTCCTTGCAGAGAGATTCTCAGTTTCAAAGTTATAACTGTTCAAACTGTCACAAGGAGGTGTCTCAGCTTTCACATTGAATGCAACCGATAAAAACACAGCTTGAACTTTAATACACTTTAATTGAAGAAATTGTCAGCAGTCCTTGTTTTACTTGGCAGGAAAAGTGTTACATTGTATATTTTCTACAATAAAAAAATCACTGTGTCTTTAACAGAAACCAGACATGCACATGGTCCTGCTCTTGCAATATAGAGGAATGGATGTACAAGTGAAATCTAATGGGCTATATGTACAAGAAGAACAAGCCTCATGCAAACTCAGTGCACCAAGTGGGAAAATTGTTTTGCAATGATCTGAAAATGCCCTAGCATTATAGGGATTGTAATGGATCTTTATTTTTTGATGCCAGTTTTATCTCTCAAACCTTTATGGTTTGAGAGATATAAAATTACAAAGTTCCCCCTTCCCTCCCCTTGCAATGACATCAGCGCTCTATCTTACAGCAGACGATCCCTGTCTGCAGACCAGACGGCAGCTCTTCAGCTGAGCCGAAATAGCGAGATCTAATCACAAATACTTCATTGGAAATGTCAACAAAGTGTGCCTGGTTTGCAAGCACACTTTGTAGACTCCCGCCTCTTCTGGTCACCTCCCCTTAGATCTGTGATCCGGACCAGAATGATGCAGCGAGGGACAAGCTTCATTCAGTAAGTATAAGGAAAACCCTGCTCCCCCTTTGATGAAGGAGTGCAGGATTTTCCTTTTCTTACTGAAGATTGTCCCTCGCCATGCTCCATCCAGACCAGACAGAGGCAGCGTGATGCAGGGAAAGGGGCAGGAGGGGGATCCTCTCGTTTTGAATAGCGTTTGAACTACTTTGCTTTGCAGTGCGTTGTGTACCCCTCTGTCACTCAGAAAGTTAACCCAGATGTCCGTGTGTAAGACCAAATGCTCAGGGTAAAGGAGTCCTGCACCTGCTGACTGCTTCTTCAGTTTCTTGGTGCAATTTATATCATAAAGGCAGAGGGAGAATTCCTACTGTCTTCTGTAGGTTCAAGTAGTCAGACTTGTAGCATATTAAGAGTTCTTTGAGGACTGGTTGGGCACCTCTTCGTTAGAGAAAACATGTTAAGTTCAGATGTTGCACTGATGACACCTGTTTTAACTCGTGGGCAACAAATAGTGCAGCTTGTTAACCCCTTAGAGTCCGGTGATGTACCCGGACCGTCATGCTGGTCCGGCACTTAAGGACCAGTGACGGTCCTGGTACGTCACGTACTGTTACTCACCGCGCTCCTGCAAGACCGGAGCAATCTCTTTCAGTCCCTCAGTTCGGCATGCCGCACCACGTGATCAGTCATGTGGGGCGGCACGCCAAAATACTCTATCTGGTCCTTAAAGGACCACTCACCCCGCGACCGCTGGTCGTTAAGGGGTTAAACACTGCTTTAATCATGCAAAAAAAGAAAAAAAAAAACGCTACCCCACCCACTCAAAGTGCTGTTCACACCTCACAGAATACACGCAGACACAGCATGCTGCATCAGTGAGTTTCTCACCTTGGCTAGCACTGAGAGGGGTAAAGTGTCAATGAGTAGGAGATGTTAATATAGGGCTCAGACAGGAAGTACCTGCATGACATGCCATAATGAGCATAATGTATTCATCTAAATAAAAACTAGTTTCCTAAATAAAATGTGGGTCATACAATGTTTGGGTGATTCTGAAAACTGTCTTAAAATCCCACAAAATTGTTTTAGGTAATGGGGTCCCCTTAAATTAATCTGTTAACATTTTGAGTGCTAGAGATATCTCCATCGCATTTATTAATAACGTGCATACCTGGAAGCTCACCAGACTCTGGTTTTCAGAATGAGGCTTATTCTCTGGCTTGTTGAGCTGTGTGGTAACCCCACCTACTTTCCCACATTTTCCACCCACTTTAACACCCACTAAGAACATTGCTACCTGTTCCTCCCACATCCCTGTCCATTTACATTCAAGATCTACCTCTCCACCCTCCAAATATGTCATCTCTAGTAAGCCCTGCCCACATTATGATGCAAATAGTGTCATTTGGATACCCCTATACCCAGTCCTGTGTGTTTCCTTGAGGTCCATGGATAAGAAGGTTCCCTGGTATGGTAATGTGTTGGTGACAGCTCTAGAATTCAAGGAGTTAATTACCCCATTTAAATCCATGGGTATTTTTATTTGTTTCTTATAGAGCAGTTGGATTGCTGCACTTGTCATTATGCATATGCCACAATGTTTATCCACCACATTTCTATCACAGATACAGCTGCTCAGTAGCGGTAGTCGCCAGAATTATTACCACGTTCATGAGATTTATAGACTGCTCCATGAATGACAGGTAGGAAACCGAGCAGACATCTTTCCATAATGACGTCTGCGCGCCTGCGTTGTCAGTCCCAGCCTGCTCTAAGAGTTGTTGCTAGGAGAGTTTGGCACCAAAAGGGACTGACAACGCAGGTGCGCAGACATCACTATGGAAAGATGTCTGTGCTGTTTCCTGCCTGTCAGTCCAGGAGTGGTGTATAATTCTCATTAACCAGGTAATAATTCTGGCAACTAGTGATACTGAGCAGCTAGTCGCCAGATGGGTAATTATTTGGGGCCATGTTTCTAAGGGGTGGTAGTTCCGCTTTAAAATACATAGGAATAACTGACTGCTGTTTGAAGAACACCAACCCAGGTAATTCCTTCTGATAAACAAATTAAGATCCACTTTTTCTTATGGCGTTGCTCTCCTTTAAATGGCACTTTTAATGCTATAATGCTAGCAAAGCAATGCCTTGGAGATCTCTCTAGCATCCAAGGGTTTAAAAAAACAAAACAAAAAAAAACTTTTAAGTTAGTGGGAATTTGGGTATTTTGGGATTTTTTTTTTCTTCATTCTGTATGGTAAAATTGTGACAAAATTGCACTACTTTTCTTTGCACTTATTGTTTTTAACCCTTTCAGTGCCGGAGGGGTACGCAATGCGTTGTGTACCCCCCTGGCACTGAAATGGTTAAGTCTCATTTTCTCTCTCTATAGATAATAAATATATAAAATTAGGTTCTTCGACCACTAACAGACCATGGCGGCCCTTATTCATCATGTTAAAGATGTGCAATTCTGGGGCATACAGTCACATTATAGAAGGAGGATTCCCCAAATCTCCTTTGATTTAACCCCTTAGTGTTAACGCCCACCGATCTTTTTTTTTTTTTCACATTACATAAAATGACTTCCGGAAGTACATGCACATCCTCTGTCCACCTGGGACATCCGCTCGGGATGAACATGTACATGTAGCAATTTTAACCAATTGAATACTGGAAAGGCCTCCAAAGCATTGCAATGCATAGGAGACCTCTTTACCATTGAAGCAGTTAAAAGCCCCATTTAAATCTGTGCCGTGTTTCAGTTTTCCCCTATGTTGCTGTTCTTTTGCTCCAGAATTGTACATATTTCACTTGATGGTAAGGTTGCACCGATACCGATACTGGTATCGGTATCAGTGCAGATACCAGCATTTGCGCGAGTACTTGTACTCGCGCAAATGCGGCCGATGCCAGCACCGATACCCTGTGTCAGGGTCGGTGTTGCAGAGAGGGAGCCCGGGGAGCTGCTCACAATGCTCCCCGGTCGCCTCTCTCACTCCTGCAGCGTCGGAGCATTGTCGCGGGTTACCATGGCAACGCTCCGACGCTGACCTCTGTCTGCGCTCGCGAGAGAACAGTCAAGGAGGAGTGGAAGAAAGGGGGATCAAAAGCCAAGACAAAAGAAGGGGGCTCAAGAGGGGTAGAATGAAGCAAAAGGTGGGAATCAAGAGGGGGTGAAAGAGTCAAAAGGGGAGAATCAAGAGGTGGTGTGTGTGTCTGTGTGTGTGTGTATATATATATATATATATATATATATATATATATAAATAATATTTTTCAAGTACTCACCAATACAAATTACCAATACTTTTTTTTTGCGGTCATTTGCCAGTTTTCCAAGTACCTAAAACAAGTAGGTACTTAGAAAACTGGCAAATGACCGCAAAAAAAAGGTATCGGTAATTGGTATCGGTGAGTACTTGAAAAAAGTATCGGTACTCGTACTCGGTCTTAAAAAATCGGTATCGGTGCATCTCTACTTGATGGATTTGGTTCCATATCGTTCAGATTTCCCTGCTTGTACAATAAAGGGACAGTAATGTCCCATAAAAAATGCTTAGAGTTTTGTAGACGTTAAAAAAATAAATGATATGACACAAATCCTACCCTCCGCTAAAGGTCCCCTTCTCCTGATGTCAGCTATAAAGCTGACAGAAGGAGATCCGAGGAGGCTCTTCAGCAGAGCCGCAATAGTGCAATTTAAAAATAAATACTTCTTTGGAACGGTCTAAAAAATGTGCTTGCAAACCTGGCAAACTTTGTAGACCATTCAAAGAAGTATTTATTTTTAAATTGCACTATTGCGGCTCTGCTGAAGAGTCGCTTGTGGGTCCCCGGACCAGGAACCCCTGCTGTTAGCTTACAGCTGATGTCAGGAGAAGGGGAGGGAGAGGGGAACATTAATGGAGGATATCTCTCAAACCATAGTGGTCTGAGAGATAGGATTTGTGTCATGTCATTTATTTTTTTAACCTCTACAAAACTCTAAGCATTTTGTATGGGACATTACTGTCCCTTTAAATTAACTGATCCTCTGATTATCTCACCTGTACTCAAACAGAGAAGTCTTGAAGACATGGCCTCTTAGTGGTCCCTAAGGATAAATTAAAGAAACACTGAGATAAATGTCTCGGACAGAGGATGGGGCAGCTTATGCCTGACAGCACCAGCTGGATGGTTCTTTCCTTTCTCTTCAACGTTTATCTTTCAGGCAGTTTGTTATTGCAGAGATCAGATGTTACAGAGTCTGTTCACCTTTGAGCTTCTGATGTCATAGCCTTAACTAATGGTTGTCTTTTATCATAATGTGGTTCCTACAGCATGGTGCTTAGGTTACGCCCCAAGCATCATTAGGCAATTGTTTATGAGGGAGGAATAGTTGTAGATTTATAATATGTTATGATGCTGGGTGCACTGAACTTCTGACTCGTGATAGGCTACCACTTTAGTAGGACATATTGGTACTTAAAGGGATAGTGATACTTATAACAAAGTACAGCTCTGAGTGTTCTTTATTTTATATGTAGCATTATATTTCAATACTAATAGGCTTGTAGTTCAAATGCAATTGAATCAGAAAGGATCCTCCTCCCACCCCTTTCCGCTGTGTCACTCTGCCTCTCATGCTGGTCTAGATGTAGCGTGGAGAGGGACAATCTTTAGTAAACATAAGGAAAATCCTGTCCTTCTTCATCAAGAGGGACAGGGTTTTCCTTATACTTACTGAGTGAAGATTGTGCCTCGTTCTCCAGTCCCACTACTGTATTCCACAACTGATGGGAGGCAGCCAAAAGGGGTGGGAGGGGGATCCTTTCTGATTCAATTGCAGTTGAACTATAAGCCTGTTGGTATTGAAATATAGTGCTATGTGCTACAAATAGAATAAAGAAGATTCTGAGCTGCACTTTGTTATAAGTGTTACTATCCCTTTAAGTGTTTTCTCAGTGATTTCCACCTTTAATCCCTTTGATGCTTGAACTGTCTTTGCAGTGTGTGTGTTTGGCTGTCTTAACCCTTTAAGGACCAAGTGGGTGCATTAGACATTTAAAAGAACAACTAATACCCCCTGCTGATCTTACTGTGGACAGGAAATCCTAATGGCCCCTACGAAGTTTGCCCTTGTGCTTTTATTCAAGAGATAACATCTTCAATCAGTCCTAGGTTTTGGGTCCATGGAGGCAGACATGTTCATCACTGGCAGGACTAGATGAATAGAGGGGTGTGTGAAGCAATGCTTTACACACTCCCTCTTGTCCTTAACACCTTAAGGACCCATGACTCCGTGGTCCTTAACGGACCGCAAGGTGCGTGCACGGCCCGTCGTTAAGGGGTTAAAGGGTTAACTAGGCTCATGCACTTTGCCTACTCCATCTTGACATGATTGCCAGCAGCTGTCACCTCTGCCTTTATGGACTGATTGACTTCCATTAATTTAAATGGGGCTTTTATGGAGACCACTGAAGGGGCTAAAATCACCTTTTAAATCAGTGGGAATGTTTTATGTCCCCTATGCCACAGATGGTTTGCCCCAGAATCAATATACTTTCTTAGTGCAAATAGTTTGATGATGCCAAACTCCTGCATTTTTGTTAATCTTTTCTGGTGCATTTCTAACACAGCCACAAAGTTGCCCTTGGGAAGTAAGGCGATTACTACAACACCTCTCATCTGTATAGTACAATAAAATACATGTCTGCTGTTAGCTTGCTGTGTGTGAGTGATAACAAATCATGGTCATAAAAAGACTTCCAAACCCTCTAAGTGCAACACCCATAAAAGCCACAGGAAGAATACTTGTTGGAAAGACTGACAGATTAGAGAATTTTCCGGCAGCAAAGGATGTGTCTTTTGGCTCTTGTGGCCTCAGTAATTCTACGGACATTCCAGCACCCGGAGTATAAACAGGAAGATGGCAGGCAAAGATAGCACTCTTCCTTGCAACTGGCTTCCCTGGGGCTTCAACCTTCTAATAAAGGGACAGTTTTATTAAAAACAAACAAAAAATAAACAAAATGCATACCTCGTGATAACAAACCCCCTCTTACCTTAATTTAGGCAGGAATTCCCAGTGACCTTTATGAATCAATTCTCCATGAAATAGTTCTCCAAAAAATCTTTTATTAATCTTGGCCTCTGATTCAGAGGGTTCTGATGTGAGTTGGGAAGTACTAGCAATGGTCACTTTGGATTTGCAGCATTGAAGGTCTGCTCAGTTGTCTATGAAACCACCATGCATGTATGACACGTGTATGACTGAATCGTTTTGATGAATTTGTAAAGTTCTAATTACAGATGGGTCTTGTGGGCATCAGCCAATCAGGTAATGCTGAGTCCTTCAGAGACCAGGTTGCTACATTCAATATAAAGTTGGTGCAAACCAAATATACTATACAGTATGAATACAAAATTACACTGATTTTAAATGACATTTTAATCCATTGAATACTAAAGTCATCCAAGGCATTCTTCCACAATGCATTGGAGATGTTTTTAACATTTATGGGGCTAAACGCTCCTTGTGAGTAATTTTTTTTTTTTTTTATGGTGCCACTTTCCCTTAGTACATCCACACGTATGGGAACTCCCAGGGGTTTGATCTAAATTTGCAGCTGAAGGGCAGATTTATCTTAATGAGAGAATCATGTGTTATTTATAACATGTTTTGCACCAGCTGACTGCTTCTTTTGTGTCTAATTTGCTGTCATTGATACCAGTAAAGCAGATAAAGAAGTCTGTCTTGTCTGGTCAGTCAGTGTTACCTCTAAAGGCAGTGATTCTCAGCACCAGTCCTCTGGTCAAACTAACAGGTCAGGGTTTAAGGATATTCCTAATTAAGCACAGGCAGTGCAGTCAAAGTGACTGAGCCGCTGACCCACCCATTAACAAGCAGGGAAAAACATCACCTGCTGATGTGTTCTGAGGATGGATGCTCTAGACTATTTCTATTAACCCCTTGAGGACTTGGGGCATGCACAATGCATTACTAAGCTATGCGTTGTACACCCCTCTGATCATCAAGGGGTTAAAAGTTCTTTGAGGACTGACTGGAGCACCCTGTGGGTTAGAGACACAGAAACCACCCAGAATGTGCATTATGAGAAACTTTAACGGTTCATATTTCAAATACTCCAAGGTCACCTAGTTTTGAAAGTTCCCCTGTATGTACATCAGCCTCTGTAGTTCTTTTTGGAGAGGAACAGTGCAGCTTTGGATCTTCCTTTGATTATGGGCACTAGCTCCAATTTAGCCTGTCCAGGCATCCCTGCATATTCGCAGTAATCTGAAGGTCATGCCACATGAGAGCCTTTCTGTTTCTTTGAAATTACTGAACACTTCTCCATGGAGATGGCTTCCTCATGTAAAATAAAATTCTGGTATTGAGAATAAATGCTCCTCTACATCACATTTTAAAGCGTATCTACCTAGAGACTTTTGTTCTCATGATTGATCCTGTAAAAATGTAGTCATTTTTGCAGTTCTTCTGCCCACAGATTCTGTAATGATGACTCGACAAGCTTTTTGTGAATGCTCCATGGAATTCTGGGAATGCAATGGAATCTTTAAATGATTTAGATTGTTATCTGGAGATGGGTTTTCAGACTTGTTTTAGATGTAAAGTTACTAACAAGTGTATTATATAAGTAAGGATAAGACTTACAATAAAATTAATACAAATAAATATATATATATAGTGACAAGTTGCATGCTGGTGAGATGTCCCAGTTGGTTAATGCAACAGCTGTAGAATCTGTTCTAAACCTCAAGGTCACAGGTTCTAGTCCCAGCAAGGTCAAACTAAGCCTTACATCCTTCCGAGGTAGATAAAATGAGTACCATTACATTGGGTAATAATATCTATACCCCAGGACATACTTGAAAACGAGAGACAATCTCAATATATCCTTCCTGGTAAAATACTTTGACATTAGTAGCATTATTATTATTATTTTTTTTTTCTTCACATTCATGTTAATCCTTTCAGTGCCAAAGTGGCATGCAGCAATTGCATACCAGACTGGCACTGAAAGGGTTAAAGATGCCTCCAGTGCAATATGGAAAATGTAAGGTGTTAAAAGATGTTACTTATGTTGCCCTAAGTAAACTGATTTACAATGTGCAGCATATAAATTTATTTAATTCCTTGCAAACATGGAAAAAACCCTCTTATCAATTCTGGCACAACAGGTATCTGTGTTCTCTCTGTTTTGTAAGAGAGCCATAGTTTAACAGGATGTTGAGGGGGGAAATGCTGAGGACAGACTGATTCATTAGGTCACTTCCTGTAAGGTTCTATGGGCTGTTTGCTGTCACTGGTACAATGGTAAACTCACATCTCACTCTTGCACACTTCCATATCCCTTTACTGCTGTGGCCTCAGTGCTCAACAGATGTTTGGCTTCAGTTAACTGACTTTATTTTTTAGGAGTAGTATTTCTTGTTAAACTGTGAGACAATTTCCTGGTATAATAACTGAGAAAGTGGACCTTTTTTGTTGCTAGTGGTAATTGGAAACCATGGTCTTAAGTATCACAACAGTGTAGCAATTCTAGGGCAAATCAATTGTACCATAGGGGACAAATGATGATCCCCATTCATTTAAATTGGACTTTTATATGAGGGCTGAAGTTGATCGCCCAAGACCGGAGTGGTCTCTCTCAGAGCCGGAACACATAAAAGGTCATGTGTACTGATGCGTCCGAAAGGATCAAAGCATTTCTTAACCCCTTAAGGACCCTTGACGGCCCTAGCACGTCATGGGTTGGGGTAGCAATAGGACCCATGACATGCCAGGACCGTCATGGAATTCAGAGCTACACACTGTTCGGGGAGCTCTGAACCGGATGCTGTAAAAAAAAAAAAAAAAGAAAAAAAGAAAAATGGTCCGTGGTCCTTAATTGCCGGCCAGATTTGCGATCGGCCGGTCCTTAAGGGGTTAAGGGAAAGTAACTTCCCTGGACTGCTGCTCCTTAAGAGGTTAACTTTATTTTCCTGCACATGCTATGGAAGAGGCATTTGGAGCTTGTTGGTATTTTGAGTGCTATGGTGGTATCCAACAAATTTGTTTGCAATGTGTTGAATACATCTGACACTCAAAGGGGTATGCATTTGAAAGTGATCATACTTTCTAGTGCAGTGATTCTTGGCTCCATTCCTCGGATATCCCTAATTAAGCACAGCCGTCTCAGTAGTAAGAACTATTCCATTGATTACTCAGATGTGATTAAGCAGAGATATAATGCAAATTTGGCTTGTTGGTTATCCCTGAAGACCAACATTGAGAAAGAAATATTGCTCTAGTACATACCCTAAAAAGCAGGACCAGTAATTAAAGAGATACAAAAACTACTTTTATCATACTCTGCAAAGACAGGGATTTTTTTTTTATATAGAAAGAGCAGTAAAGTTATGGATTTCTTTGACTTGGGATGCAGTACTTGCAGATACCGTAGTTTTCTTCAGTAATGGTTACCATTGTACCTCAGAACAATAATGAGAATTATGAAATATAGGGGGTTATGCACTAAGGTTTGATAAAACGAAGATGACTTCTCCAGTGATATCACCTCTCTAGTTCCTATGTTATTCTATAGAGTCTGTGCTCTAAGGTCTCTGAAGTTGGTGAGACCTTTGTGCAGTGGTTACATAGAATAAAATAGTAATTGAAGAAGTGATGTCAATGGAGAAGTCGTCTCCGCTTTCACTTCTTTATCATGACTTAGTGCATAACCCTCTTATTTCAAAGCTGATAGGATTTTGATCCAGGAAATATCAGACTGCCATTTGGAGTCGGGAAGGAATGTTTTACCCACTTGGAGTACATTTTAAAATGGCTTCAACTGTCTCTTTTTTTTTTTTTTGTTTCTCTGGATGAACAGAGGTGATATGGCATGGGCTGAACTGGATGAACACTTCTTTTGTACCAGTCTCATCAACTATGTTACTATATTATGAACTTGCAGAACATGTAAAGTCAAGAAGTAGGTTGACTATCACTTTAAAAGCCAACTCCAAACGAGCAGCAATGGTGGATTTGTACATTTCCCCCTCTGTCTTTATAAATTAGGCTCTTTGTATAAATGTGCATTCCGGATTCTGCAACCTCAGGGGGTGTTCGGTCATAGAGGCATATTTACCTAAGCCAAACTGTAGCAAGCAAATGCACCATAAGTGTGAAGAGAAGAATCCAGTTGGCTTCAATGTTTTTGTTTCATTAAAACATATGGTCTGAGGCTCCCACCCTGGAAAGCTACTGGAAAACCCATTAAACGTACATGTGTTCAGTCCCCTAGTCTTCATGTCTACTTCTGTCAAAAATCTCCTGGACATGACTGGCAGCTTCCAAATACAGGAAAAGGATTCTTTTTAAATTTAGAGTTTTGCAGTGGTTTTTCCTTAATCCTTTGAGTGCCAGAGGGGTACACAACACACTGCAAAGCATTACTAGTTTTTTGTTGTAAACTCTATAGAAGATGTCATTCATACATAAAATTACTTATTTTTTGTCGTTCATACTACATTTTTTTGTTATCCCTTTGAACATACCGCCCTTAGTGTGCTAATTGCCTTTTAATCACTTGATATTTCTGCAGTGCTAAAACAAATTATGCATTCGATTTTTTTTCTTTTCTTTTGGCACTCAATGGGTTAAAGGGGTGCTGTGCCTATAGATATTTATACCCCTCTGTTCCTTAAAGGGTTAGCAGAAGGACTTACCTAGGTATGTTCCTTCACACAACAGTTGGTTATATCTATGTAAGGTAAGGCTGTAATGATTTAATCATTCAGTCAGTTACAAAGGAAGTCCCTTGGGTTCAGGGAGAGAATTGTTCACTTTTAACCAGCAGGAGCACAATAGGCAGGCTAGATGTGCAGTTTGCTTCCTTTTTAATTCGCAAAGCTCAGGACAGATGCATCCTGCAGCTGTGTAGAATTTTTATTCCATCAGACTCTTGTCTATATTTAGCAGTATTGTGTTTGAAATGCAGTTTTTAATAGCTACCTTCTCTCCGTCTCCTCGCTCCGTGTGCCTCTGCAGAGACACGTGGTGTCTGGATGAAGATGACTCTCTGTGTTATTATTTCTGAGGGCAAGACCATCTCTATCAAATGTTTATAAGAAAAACATGTTTGTTTTACTGACAAAGGGTCTTGTACACAAAAGTGGAACAGTTCTGGAACAAACCAAGCTCTTCGTACACTGAGTTTAAACTGAGAACTGTGCCCCGGAATAAGTGGCTCTTAATTTGTTTAGCAGAATAACTTTCCTAGGTAGCTGTTCTTAATACAGCAGTCAGGTATATAACTTTTTTTTGCATTATATCTACAGTTTTCTGTATATAGTGTTTTGTATGGAAAAGGTATATTTAGCACTTTACAATTTATATTAGTGATCTCGATTGAAGTTTGCCACTAAATCACACACCAGGGAGGGATTGCAATTTGTTGGGTGGAAATCCAATCTACTGGCTTATTTTTACTATCATTCCAGGGTACCCCCTTTTTTGTTTCTTTTAAAACTGATATTAAAGGAATAGTAATGTTTCAAAATAAAAGCCGCTCCAATTAATGTTCATACTACTTGGGCCACGGAGAGTGTTATTTCAATACTGTCAGAGTTGTAGTTCAAGAGTAATTCAATGATAAAGTATCGCCCTCCCGTCCCTTTTACTGATGTAACACTGCTCACCTCAGACCAGCAAGACTGTCCGGATGGATCGCAGTGAGGGACAATCTTCAGTAAGCATAAGGGAATAACCTGAAAAGCCTGTCAAGGGGGCAGGGTTTTACTTATGCTCACAGTACGAAGATTGTCCCTTGCTGTGATCTGTCTGGTCCCAGGACCAGATTCCACATCTGAGGGGAGGCGGCTTACACTACATAAAAGGGGCGGGAGGGGATACTTTAGCATTCAATTACTCTTGAACTACAACTCTGACAGTATTAAAATAGCACTCTTCATGGCCCAAATACTATGAAGATTAATTGTAGCTGCTTTTATTTTGAAACAATACTATCCCTTTGAAGTTTTAAAGTAAGGCAAGTGATATAGTGATATAAAAAAATAATAATAATCATACCACAGAGCTTACAACTGAAATGGGGCTACACTAATGCGACTACAGGGCTTTCATTTTAAGTAAAGCCACACAAGTGATACCATAGAGATTACAAGGGGAATGGGTTATGCTACTAGTTTAGCTCCATTTGGATTGTGGCACTGTGGTATTATTTGTGTAGCTTCGTTTCAATTGTAATGTAACAAAGTGGTGGGGAATGCAAGCAGGGTACTGGGTTGTATATAGGGGCATTAGTAGCAGAAAAAGGAAGTGGTCATGCCACTCTACAGATCTCTGATTAGACCTCACCTAGAGTACTGTGTACAGTACTGGAGATCCCATCTCCAGAAGGATATAGATACTCTAGAGATAATTCTGAGAAGGGCTACTAAAATGGTGACTGGTTTATAGCAAAATAAATATTAGGATGGACTAAAGGATCTGAACATGTATAGCTTGAAGGAGAGAAGAGAGAGGGGATATGATAGAAACATTAAAATACATGAAGGGATTCAACAAAGTGCAGGAGGGAAGTACATTTCAAAGGAGTAAAAATGTTAGTACAAGAGGCCATAGTCTAAAACTAGCAGGACAGATGTTTAGATGTAATGTAAGAAAGTTTTACTTCACTGAGAGGGTAGTAGATAAGTGGAATAGTCAACCAGCAGAAGTGGTAGAAGTTGGGGGAAGCAATTTTCTTTGTGCTATTGGTCATTAAATTTTAGTAGCCTGTGTATGAAACACCAGGAAGTGAAGGGGAATTGCTACCCCAGCCGGCTAAGACTGTACATGCAGTTTCACATATCATACGTTCTATGACTGAATGGACTTTTTCCAAATTTGTATCTGTGAATGTTACCACATATCTTTTTCACAGCATGATGTATTTATCATTTTCTTTTAAAAGATCGTTCACAACTCTCCAGACACCCCCAACCAATCAATTACATACTATTAAAGCAAGTAAACTGTACTTAAACCCTTTGAATGCCAGAGAAGTATCCAGCTAAATGCGTTTCAGTGTGTCTGGTACCTCTCTGACAGTCAAACAGTTTATACTGTGTATAGCCAAACTGTAGCTTACCATTTTTTAATTACCCTTGCTTTACTTGGTGGGATTGGCTCTATCAGAAGTCATTGGTGACAGCATGCTGCTCTGTGGGAATGCTGGCAGGTTGGTGGGGGACATCAGGAGCTTCATGTTTGTCCTCCAGTATGAAATCACTCATCTTCCTCATACTGAGTGACAGCGCACAAGAGATACGCCATTGTAATTCATTCTGTCAGTAGTAGCCTTTCACATCCTTCTGGCGCTTAAAGGGTAAACAAGGGCCCTTGCATTTTTGCACACACACACTGTATACACTTTTTCCTCAATACTTAGCCCTTTGTGTGCCAGAGGTGTGTCAGTGCATTGAAAATCCTTATGACACACACAGAGTTAAAATCAGGATTGCTTAATATTTGATACCACAAAGGACAACATAGAATGATTTGCTGGAATTTTTATGGGGCTTGATTAACGATGTATGAGTTCCACAAATTGCCCCAGGGCCTGTTTGCGCATACATGATTTAGAGATACCTCCAGAAGCAAAGCAGTGCATTCACGAAGTTCCTCTGGAGTCCAAAGTGTTAATGATGTCCTCTAATCTTTCTCATAAACATCTCTGTGCCTGATATGGGATTGCATTGCAATGTTCCTGAAATGGAATGTCTCTGTTACTGTGTGTTCTTCAAACTGGAATTAGCGAATATTATACATATTTTATTTGTATTTTCTACATCACTACAACAAAGTTTACAAAGCAAACATTTGTATAACCCCTTTATCCCTAACCTGTTCCCATGCTATCCTTGCCCATCTTTTTCACCTTAGTGCCCCCTCAGGAGTATATGAAGTTTAATCGTTGTTAATGTGACCAGATTACAGTTTTACTGTGGGAGGTTTGTTAAAATATCACTCTTCAGAACTTCACAGGAACCAGTGCAGTCATGTAGTGGTTGCTATTCATTAGCATCCCTTTAAAAAGGCAGTCTGATCACAATGTTCGTTGTGTCTTTTTTATTATATATCTTTGGAAGATCAATGGTATTTTTTTTTTTAATGGGTTCATCAAATTCAGTCTACCCCCCACATGTAAAGCATTGTATCATGCATATCACATTTGCAAACATACACAAATGTATATAGTGTGTCTGGTTCTTATGAACAGCTGTGGCACTTTCATACATCTGCTGACGCCAGTTCCTGCCATTTCTGTAGAAAAGCTTGTCCTATTAGCTGTTTTTTTTTGTTTTTGTTTTTTTTTTAAGAAACCAGCAAACTTTTAACTGATTTAGGCTTTGTGGTTGTCAGAATGACATAATTTGGGTTGGGGAAGTTTTTTTGTTTTTGTTTGTCAAACCCCTTGAGAACCGGAGGTCCATGCAAAAGCATTGTGAAGCAACATGTTGCACATCCTTCATGTGTTCAAGGGTTTAATGTAAGTTCATTTGTTAACCCTCTCGAGGCAAGATATATTCACAAAGCAGTTCACTGGAAATATCTCTAGCATCCAAGAGGTTATTAATATTTTTTAGATCAATAGGGCGAATCGCACAAAAAAGTAAATCAATTATGGGGGAATCTGCACCATAAGGGACAAATTAAAATTCCCCAAATCCTCATGGATTTAAATGGGGCTTTTAACCTCCTTGAATGCTAAATTGCTGCACATTGTTTTAAGTTAATTCTAAATAGGGATGGAAAAAAGTAGATTAATCCCCTGCATACTAGTGAGGCCTCCAACACAATACATCTCTGTGTGTAGGAGGTGCCTCTCTATCATCCAGTGGGTTAACGTGGATCGGGTTAAGTGTAAAGAAGTGCTGAGACAGAAGGAAGGATGGGTATATGTGTGCATGCGTGTATATGTGTGTGTGTTTGTGAGTATGTGTATATAATGTGTGTGTGTATAAAAGATGACACTGGAAGGGAGTGCTGCAACAGATCCACCGTTTCATCCAGAGTCAGATAACACCCAGAGTACGTTTCCAATAAAAATCTATTTATTTCACTTGTTGAAAAGCATCTTCATGAGTACAAATTCGCATTGACTAACACAAGGAGAAACCAGAAATGGACATCAAACACACTTGATGTCCATTTCTGGTTTCTCCTTGTGTTAGTCAATGTGAATTTGTACTTGTGAAAATGCTTTTAGACAAGTGAAATAAATTGATTTTTATTGGAAACGTACTCTGGGTATTATCTGACTCTGGATGAAACGGTGGATCTGTTGCAGCACTCCCTTTCAATGTCGTCTTGTTTCTCAAAGCTTTTGGCCGGAGCTGTTGGTGTTGCTCCGTATCCACTCTGGCTATGGGCCTTGGTGAGTCTTGTTTGCAGTGTTTTGGATCGACATTAGTAGCAATCTCACATCTATGTGTGTGTGTGTGTTTATTTATATAATATATTTAATGTGTGTGTATAGATATATAATGTGTGTATAATGTGTGTGTATAGATATATAATATGTGTGTATAATGTGTGTGTTTGTGTGTGTATATATATATATATATATATATATATATATATAATCTACATATATTTAATGTGTGTGTGTGTGTGCTGTGGGAGAGTAAAGTGGTGGAAATATTGGACAAACCAACTGTATTATAGGGAACAAATACAAACTCTCAATTAATTGTAACCTTTTGAGTGCCAGAAGGGTATGCAGCACATTTTGTAATCTTTTTGTGTACTCATATGGCACTCAAAGGGTTATTTGGGGCTTTTAACCCCATTAATTGTAGATAGGTCTCCAACCCATTGCTTTGCAGTTGGCTTGCTTCAGATGTTCTCCATACTTTGCTCAGTATATCAGTTTAAATGGCTTATGGGTGTCACTTGTAAGTCAGCTCTGACACCTTTGATGCTGGAATGCTTTTGGGTGCTTTGTCCGTTTATTAGACATATATTGATGTTTCCAGTCCTAGTTGAAAGCTTGGCTGGTGTGAATGTGTTTTCTCACCTCATTGTTCCTTTGATCACTCAGAAGTCTTGTTCTTAGAGAAAGACAGAATGCTAGTGGGTCATGTGTGCAAAGACAAAAATAATAGCACTAAGTAGGGAACAGACAACATTCCCATTGATTTTAGATGGGACTTTTAACACGTTGAATACCATAGAAGTCTATAATTCCCACAAAGCAAAGGGGAACTGTCTCCTGTCTACATATTGCTTCCATATGAAAATGAAAGCAACAAAAACAAGTCATGCATTGTGTACCTCTCTGGCATTCAAGAGGTTAAAAGCAAGGCGGAGGAGTTCAGGGGAAGATTGACTGACAATTTTAGGGCAAACCAAATGCACTGCAAAAGACAAATAAAAAACACCATAGAGTTAAATAGTTGGAATGTAGAAAGGTCTCCAGTGCAAGACATTGGAGACTTCTCAAGCATTGCTTTCTGTACCCCTCTGGGTTAAAGCCTCAAACGGTTAAAACCTTTTGGATGGCTTGAGCTTTTTAAATATAAACAGATACAGCTTTCCTTTATATGTAACTAGTTCTATTTTTAGTCTTTACAATAAAGTGCCGGTGAAATGTTACAACAGCATTAAATGGTAGAGTCCTCTTGGATATACTATTTAAAAACAGGACCGGATGTAATAGGACAAATAAGTAACACAAATAATTTAAGATTAGTTTTTCGCCTCTCACATTTCTCCTGTTTTTTTTAAAATAAATTTATATGTCACTTACATATGTTGCAGTAACATAGTTGATGAGGCTGAAAAAAGACATGCGTCCATCAAGTGCAGCCAATTCCAAAACAACCCTGTTGATTCAGAGGAATGTGCATAATTTTATGGCAAGTGGAGCTAGTGCTATTTTTGGTGCAATTGGCAATAAAAGCACTAGGGAAGATATTCGACATGCTAAAGAGGTGTAGTCATGGGTCAAACCAACTGCACCTTAGGGGGAAGTATACTATTTTGCCATACTGGACCCTTATCAAATTTGAGTACATCGCCCAGCTGGTGACCCTTTCACTAACTTGTTAATACACATAGCCATTTAATTTAGTATGTAGAGTAGGAATGGCACCCTAAAGACCCCCAGGTATTGTTGAACTACAGATGCATTCATCCTCCACCAACCATTAGCTGTCTAACAGTGATAGAAGTTGTAATTCAACAATAGCTTGGGGTCACAGGTTACCACCTCCTGTGCTTTTTTAAAAGAAAATGTGAAGATTATATAATTTTGGCTTCTACTATCATATACTGGTTATCTTTAGAGAACAGCTGCAAAGGATTTGATGGCAATGATAATACATTTCTTAATTCATTTTCATCTCAAGCCAAAAAGGTCAGTCTGCATGTTTAAACAGAAGGGTAGACAAAATCCTTGTGCTCTGGCAGCAATAAGCGTTCCTAAAGCTTGGCATCCCTTCTGCATAGCCAAGATGTGAGTCAAAATGAATCTGATAAGACAGTGGTTCTCAACCTTTTTTTTGCTTATGGCACCCTAACACACAATCTAGAACTTTCGGGCATCCCTACATGTTTAATGTAATTTATCAAGGATATAATAAAAGGTTAAATTCATGAATATACAGATATTATTAGTTCTCACAATCATAGTAATAAAAATAAACATATTGCGTAGAGCAATTTCCACATATCTACATTTAAAAGACAATATTCCCCTTTTTTTGTCAGTCTTCATAGAAAACATGGGGGCACCCTAATTTGATGTCCATGGCGCACCAAAGAGCCACAGCACCCGGGTTGAGAATCACTGTGATAACAGAGCTCTTTAATCTTCACTGTTTTACTTTGTTTTGCATTGGTTCTTTGTGAATGAGTTCCTTACTATAGGTATTTTTGATCTTTTGAATTTGCACCTGGACATATTCATCTTATTAACCTTGAGTACTGCTGTCAACATCAGACATCTATGTACATGTGTTCAAAACACACACACACTTACGTATGTTTGTATTTAAAGTCTGCTGCAGTTGTGGAAATATTTATTTCATTTATTTTTATTTTGCTGCCTTTTTTAGTGTGGATGGAGCTGGAGAGTGACTTACTATGGTTGGTTGAGGTGAACGTGAACACTCAGGGATAAAACGTGGTTCTTGGGCACAATTACATTTTCATAAGCTCAGTGGTTAGCACTGTTGCCTTGCAGCGCTGGGGTCCTGGGTTCAAATCCCACCAAGGACAACATCTGCAATGAGTTTGTATGTTCTCACTTTGTTTGCGTGGGTTTCCTCTGGGTACTCCGGTTTCCTCCCACACTCCAAAAACATACTGATAGGTGAATTTAGATTGTGAGCCCCAATGGGGACAGGGACCACTATTAGTGTAAAGCGCTGCGTAATCTGTGTGCGCTATATAAATAAAGGGTTGTTATTATTATTATTATTATTATTATAATTGAGGCCTGCTCACATAGCTTTGAGTTTCTCATTCAGATTCTTATGTGCATTAAATGTAGACTCCAAAATGAGATCTGTATGTAACAATTGGATCTTGTTATATATGATGATGATGATGATGATGATGATACTAACTGTTATCTCCACCTAGTGACAAGGGGTCCCTATATCTATTCCATGATTTACAGTAACATAAACTCACACAACATAACAGTTTTATTAGGATACTAGTATGAAAGCCCATATACACGGGCTAAAGTGCACCCTGCTGCCCCGGAGCTGGGAGCAGAGACAGGACGTGAGCCATTCGGAGTGGGGCAGCGCGTTCAGCGAGTCTCTACTGCGCATGACTGCAGTAGAGACTCACCGAACTTGCTGATCCTTAGCGTGGCGCTCCAGATGGCTCACAGCGAAGCTCCCTGTGTGCGAAACCACACATGCACAGTAGAGACTCTCTACTGCGCGTGTGTGGTTACAGCTCACAGTGAGCGATGCATTCTACCACTTCATGTAATAGGAGGATATGTTGAACAAACTAGTAACTGAGTAATGCAAGGAAAAAAATATGAACATGAAAGCAAGAACAAGCATATTATCAGGGTATGCCAGAGTGAACACTTTTGTCCACCCCATTGGTCATGTTTAAAATCCTTGAGTAGCAGTGTGTTGTGGGTGCATCTCACCAATTCCTTGCATGCAGGAAGGTTTTCAGAATTCAATTCAGCCAGGTCCTGCCCTAGAAGTTGGATCTCCACACAGATTTCAGCAGCCTCTCTTCCTCAGGTGAAGACTATCTTTTGAACACCTTTGAAAAATGATGATGAAATTGACACTAAGGATAACCTAACTAGGGAGTCAATACCTTATAAATGAGCAGGCACTCAGGGCCTGCCTAGATACCTAAGGGGCTGGATGCCTAGTCCTGTGAACTCCCCAGGACACCCTACCACTGACTGGGCCAGTCTTGTGGAGCTAGAGTTCTTTTCTGTGGCAGAAATCTCAGTGTTGCCAAGTCTGAGTGGAAAGCTGGGCTACAAAGTGGCATGGTGTGAAACCAAACTACATGTAAATACGTACAAATAGGCTTCCAGTCCAAAAAAATACCATCTTTTGTTGTGTAATAATTTACCCCCTGATATAGCCCAAGTATGCCCCTTATTTACCGCAAAGGAAAAAAATGATTTGGGAATCATTCAGTTCAGTCCACTCAGACAGAAATCAGAGGCCTAAAAATAAAAAATAAAAATAGTCATACTTCAATTAATTGGTAACTAATTAAAAGCAAATGTGGTGATGAAAACCAGAGGCCAGCAAAGGATCCTTGAAACCCCCACAGAATTAATCATTTATTTTTCTCTTGTTAAAAGCTCTGAATTCTACATTATTTTGAGTCTGTTCTCTTTTGGTATTTTTGAACAGAGATAATAAATCAGAATCCAATCTAAAACACAATCCTTAGAGACTAGAGAAAAACAACACTTTTTTACTGTTACCCTTTAAGTGCAAGAGGGGTAGGCAACTCATTGCTTTGCAATGTGTTGCATACATCTCTGGCACTCTAAGGGTTGACGGAACACCATATAAAACAGACTATTGCATGTTAGGGAATTCTTTCCTCTGTTGAACAAGACGTCTGTTGAAATCGTTGTGATGAAATAAGCTGCTGTTGGTATATTACCTTTTGAGTGCCACTGGCACTCAAAGGGTTAAAAGGGAAAACTAACACCTTCTATTAATAGCCTCTACTTGCCTTACTCTGGTCAGAAAAACCTAATGGCCTCTATGAAATGTGTCCGTGCCTTTGTTCAAGTAATAACATCCTCTTCTATCCGTTCTGGATATAATTTCAATGGAGGTGGACATGGCACTTTCTAGCAGGACCACAGAGCCTCAAACATTGCTCACTGCAAAGAAGTACATTACGTACCCCTCTGGCAGTCAAGGGGTTAAGGACCACGGGTGAGCAGCACATTGCTTCTCGATGATTTGCACCCTCCTGGTTCCTTCAAGAGTTAAATTGTACTCTGGCTGCTTGTTTGGAAAAAAAACTGCCAGCAGCTGTCATGTCCGCCTCCATGGCTGATTAACCCCTTAACAACCAGCCACGGAAGTGCTTGGCGGAAGTTAAGGATCACAGGTCATTTTTTTTTTTTTTCCAAACTGGATTCTGGGGCTCCCAAGCGGTGTCTCTGGAATTCCATGAAATGCCTGGACCGTCACTGATCCTTAAAGAGATAGTAATGT
Source organism: Rhinophrynus dorsalis (assembly GCA_037306005.1). NCBI lineage: Eukaryota > Metazoa > Chordata > Amphibia > Anura > Rhinophrynidae > Rhinophrynus > Rhinophrynus dorsalis. The sequence goes on from CM074724.1 coordinate 103,483,809, forward strand.
TTCACAAAAACAGCAGCTCCAGTTAATCTTCATAGTATTTGAACCACGGAGAGTGCTACTTCAATACTGTCAGAGTTGTAGTTCAAGATGAATGATAAAGTTTCCACCTCCCACCCTTTTTACCTAGTGTAAGTCACCTCTCCTCAGATGTGGAATCTGGTCCAGAGACGAGACAGCTCACAGCAAGGGACAATCTTCTTACTGTGAGCATAAGTAAAACCCTGCCCCCTTGACAGGCTTTTCAGGTTATTCCCTTATGCTTACTGAAGATTGTCCCTCACTGCGATCCATCCGGACAGTCTTGCTGCTCTGAGGTGAGCAGTATTACATCATTAAAAAGGGCAGGAGGGGAATACTTTATCATTCAATTACTCTTGAAATACAACTCTGATAGTATTGAAAGGACACTCTCCATGGCCCAAATACTGTGAAGATTAATTTGAGCTGCTTTTATTGTGAAACATTACTATCCCTTTAAGTGCCGAATCGGCACAACGGTCCTGGCATGTCAAGGGGCCTTAAGGGGTTAAGGATGTTACCTCTAGAAAAAAAGCACAAGGGTAAAATGTATAGGGGCAGTGGGGGTTATTAGCAGGTGTTCTTCTTTTAATAGCCATAAAATTAAAATGTATACATTTTGTAGAATCTTTCCTCTATGCATTGGAGACTCATCTAGCTTTGATGACGTACATAAAAGGGACAGGAGGGGTAAACTTTAGAATGCAATTGTTCCTAAACTATGAAAGTTATGTGAAAAATACATAGATGGTCTTATGTATTTCTTTAATACATACTTCATTTTTTCTGGAAATAATATTGTATTACTATCCCTTTAATACCTGATTCAAGAGTCATGTCCAAAGCAAGTTTATAGAGGATTGAGTCACAAACGTGCAGAAAAATGTCACATTTTTGTTCATTTTATTTTCCCTTATTCCTATCTGCCAAAGACTCAGATTTTCAGTTACAATCCTGTAGTGGGCGCTGTGGTTCTCTGTGCACATTGGGGTTCCATGTAGATACTATGAAAATGAAAACTGGGTCTGTATGAGAACCCCCAAGTGCAGAGCAGGAGTGAGTGGAGTGGGTGTGTCCAGGTCCAGAAACAGCTTGCTGGAGCTGGGTCTTACCCCCCCCCCAACAGACATCCTACTGGGGGTCAAGACTAGAATTAGAAGGAAAGTCTTGGTGGAGTGCCCTTTTGAAGGAAGAAGGAAGAACATCATGATCAGTTAGTTACCCATGAGCACTCTAATAGCTTGTCCAGTTGACCAGATATTGGAAGTTTCCCTTGAAGAGAAGAAAAAAGATCACGACAATCAAAAACTCTTCATATACTCCACAGACACAGGAGGAGGAAATGGAGCTGTATGCAGTTGTGAGTGCAAGGCTTGGGAATGTTGACTTGAAAGGTAGAAGAGATTTATATAGAAAGTGGAATATACAATATGTAGGACACTGGTTTTATATGTTGCTGGACCTTGAAGGGTCCAGAGTAGAGGTTCTAGCTTATCTGATGATTGTTGGAGTTTGTGGTTATGGACCTGCAGTGCACAGTAAGCATTCCGAAAACTGACCTGGGCTACTGGATTCAGTGAACTGGAATGGTAGAAATATTGCAGTTAGTGGCAGTTATCAACAGGAAATGAGGCAGAACAGGACAGAATCAGTAGCATGAATAGACAAAAGCAGGTTAGCCACTTACTTGACTTGGTAATATGAATTTGTTCCAGCAATGGAGAGCCATAGTTTTAAAATCCACATGGAGCAATGCCAGCTGTGACCAATAGGTGCACAGCTAGTTCTTGGGTGATGGCAAAAAGGATCATATAGGTTTTAAACAGGCTTTGGTTAATGCAAATGGCAGGCAGGTAGCAATCATTTACAGGCTTGGGTTGGTGCAGGTGGCAGACAGAGAATGGTCAATAAAGCAAGGCTTTCCAGGGACAATCCAAGGTTTTGGCTTCCTGTCTTTTGATCCTGCTGCCTTTAAGTTTTGTTCCTTGGTGTTAAATTTACTCTCAACTTCATATTCTATGAGCTTGTTTTTAAAAAAATGAATACCTCTTGAGGTTTCCACACCTCTTTTGGTTATTTGTATAACCTCATATAGTATTTAGCAGTGGTTAAAGTCTATTTATCTGAAAACATGGAATTTTATGTCTATTTTATTAAATTTTCTGTTGGCATTGCTCTACACAGTGCTATGGATTGCGAGCGACACTATGTCATGTGACCAAGGGAAGTGTACTTGGAAATGTTTTGGAAAGTTGGCAAGTATGAATTATCATCTCCATTAAAGATTTGATCTGAAGTAATCTCTTCATTAACACTTCATTAAGACATCAGTGCAATGTGTTAGAGTCCTCTCTAGCATCCAAATTGTTAATTATTTGCAGAGAGTTCTAAGATGTCATCGTTAATAAGAAGTGTGTGATACAATAGGGAAAGTAGCCACTTGTTTGACATGATAGCAGCTGCTTTAAGCTTCTCGCTGCCCCATGGGATCTGGTGTTTCAGATAACATAAACGCTGCCTATTATGGTGTGTCCTCTGATGAGAACTACTTTCTTTCCATGGAGAATTGCTGTCATGTTAAATCCTCAGCGCTCACAGCTATAAAGATTTGCTAGCTCATGTGAACTTGTGAGCCCTGTATCTATGGAATTATAAACACAAACTGTTCATTGGATGATCTATGTGAGGCAATACTATTTAACCCTTTAACCGTTTGAGTGCCAGAGTGGTACGGAATGCATTGCAAAGCACTCTGACACTCAAAGGGTTAAGGACCAGAGGGGTGGTGGCCAACCTTTTTGTTTTGAATTTACATATTTCCAAATGTATATATTTTTTTCTTTTTATCTTCACCTATATTTTTACATATTTATGCCTGACAGTGAGGTTATTGGATTTTGAATCTGGTGAGTTTTCTCTCTTGACAGTGAGAGCAGGGATACTAATAAAGTCTCTCTTGTATGCTGTAGAAGAAGGCTTTTCTATATTGTTTAACTGTGCTTTTTTGTATTGTATCTGCCTTACATTGCTCTACACTTTCTGGAAAAAAGTCTTCAAGCTCTCTGTCAGGGATATAAAAGTATATATATATATATATATATAATAATATAAAGTTATAGGCAATTTGACTATAAATATGCAGAATATGTAAAGTCAAAATAAACTGTTAATGTTCATTTAAATGAAAAATAAATAGTCCAACCACTCGTAAGATCTATAAAATATATATTGATTAAATATAAAAATAATATAAATATTCATTGTTGGTCTGTTGGTCATGTTAGCCTGAAGCACTTTGATTGTTGTAGATATAGCATGTTGTGCAATGCTATATGCAGGACTTAAAATGTAAAGTCCTTTGCTACTATCCAGACCTGAAAAGTTACTCGCCACTGCAAGCCATAACATAACCACCAGGGCTGAATTTCTACTCTCCAGGGCTGAATTTTCACTCGCCATTGGCTAGTGGCGAGTAGAAATTTTGAGCCCTGCTATATGTATTGTTACTTGTCATTTTTTGGAGGACTGATGTGAATGCAGGTGTATATTCTCATACGCAGACTTCACGTATCTATTTTCCAATTTAGATGAATATTAATTGTAATATTTTCATATATTTTTTATATTTTAATATATTTTATAGATCCTATGAGAGCTTGGACTACTTATATATTCATTTTCTTCTCTTTTGGGGGATTAGTAATCCTTTCATCACCAGAGGGGTATGCAATGCATTGCAAAGTAATGCATTGCATGCCCCTCTTGTGCTGAAAGGGTTAAGTGGAAACCCCATTGTCTTTAAGCTGCTCTTAGAATCTTACATATATCCTTCACAAACAATAAATTTATTATCTAACTAGTGTAAAAGCCAGTGTGCACGGGCCATGGAGCAGTGAGGTAACGGCAGTACTCAGAGCAGGACCGGCCTCTTAACATTACCAGGACCTGCCCTGCATACTGCCATTACCTTACTGCTCCACGCGATTGCACTGCCTCACTCACGCAATGCAATCATGCACAGTAGAGACTGGCCGAAAGTGGGAAGTGTCTACTACGCATGACTGCATCGTGACAAACTTTCTGCCATTTTTTTATATAGGATTATTATATAAGGGTGTTCATTTGAAATGTTTGAGATTCTTTTTTTGTTCTGAAAGTAACTTCTGAACGTGTATTTCATCAGACTTTACATAAATGTGATACCGTCTTTCAAGACCATCTGTTCTTTCTCGTCAGGTGTGAGAGAAGGATATTATTGGGGTGGAATTTTAATTAACTTCTTAACTCCTTAATATTTTTAAGTAGAGGTTAAGGAGCAACAAAGAGTTACAATGTGTATGTAATAATGTGATCTTTTGAGTACTTACGAAAGAATAAGTGTAGTTTGCTGTTTGGTATACTTTAGGCATGAATAAGCTCTTAAAATTGGCCTGTTAAAGTGACCAGACTTCTCCTTTATAGGGTTAGTAATGTCTAGTTAAAATAATTTCTCAGGGTCTTCTTTATATTAAAATTAAGAGATTGTGCTATAATTACTTACTTTATTGTAGTTCAAAAGTTGTGCCAAGATAAAGATTCCCCTCCCGTCCCTTCTGGCTGCCTCCATCTGAATCGGTAAACGGGTCGTGTGACTTGACGGCTGCAGTGAGGGACAAACTTCATTAAGTATAAGGGAAATCCCGCCCCCCTTGACGAAGGAGGGCAGGATTTCCCTTTGCTTTCTGAAGTTTGTCCCTCTCTGCAGCCGTCCAGACCAGACTGCAGATTCAGAGTGACATAGCCAGAAGGGGTGGGCGGGGATCTTTCTCTGCACAACTTTTTCACTATACCAAAGTAAGCGCTTAAATTTAGCACAATCTCTTCATTTTAATATAGTGAAGACTCTGAGAAATAATTTTAACTAGACATTACTAACCCTTTAAATGAGACCTAACGCCTCCTAATACTAATCCACCACTTACCTTGCTACAGCTGAAAATCCTGATAGCCCCTGTGAATTATGCCCTGCTGTCTTTGTCCAACAGATAACCTGTTCAGTCGATGCTGAATGTCATATTCCTCAAGGGGAACACATTCCACCCACTACATATTTTAATCTTAACTCTTTAAAGACTAAAGGGTTTTGCAACTCCCACGTCAGTGTGCTAGGTTCAAAAAGGTTATGCCATGGTCTTTGGCATTTAGTTGTAAATTATCATCCATGTCAGCTGAAAGGAAGCCCCTGTGATGAAGTGCATATGGAAGCTGAACTTCCTTATTCAAGATATAGACTGACTGCCCATCACAATGCAACACAATTAGGCTTCCTCATTACCACCCTGTTCATATGCTGCACAGTGATATGACAACAATAGGAAATTCCATACAAATGACATCCTGTATGAACAGCAACATTAATGCCAATAGAAATAACCATCTGATAAACCCCTTGGATGCTAGTAACATCATGCATTGGAGTAACATGCTTTATGCTCATAGTTTCTACTATTAAGTACATCAACTGAAAATGTTAGAAATTGAAATCCACAAAGAGCAGGAGAGCCACATGTTGCCCACTGCTGCTGCTGTTTAATGTACGAAGAACTGAATGAATTTGTGGGAAAATCCATTTGTATTATAGGCTGGAAATAAACAATGCCATTGATTCAAATGGAGATTTAACCCTTTAAGTGCCTGAGGTTTATCCAACACATTGGGGGAGATTGACAAAGCGGTGATAAAGAGGTGATAATGTGGAGATGACTTCTCCAGTTTATCACTTCTCCCATTCCTATGTTATTCTATGGAGCCTATGCACTAAGGTCTCCAAAGTTGGAGAAATCTTAGTGCGTAGGCTCTATAGAATAACATAGGAATTGGAGAAGAGATATCACTGGATAAGTCATCTCCTCTTTATCACTGCTTAGTGAATCTCCTCCGTTGTGTTGCAATCCATTAGATACCTCTCTGGTACGCAAAGCGTTAAGCATTGTGGTGGAGATATGGCTGGCAGTCCAGATGTTAACCATCTGAATGCCAGAATGTGTTACAATGAGTTGGATACCTCTCTGGCACTCAAAGGGTTAAAAGCCTCCTTTATTCAAAAATAATTTAAAGGGGAACTTTCACCCCGCAATAACTTAAGGTTAACTTATTGCACACCTGGCGACTAGCTGCTTAGTAGCGCTAGTCGCCAGCAATATTACCCGGTTCTTCAGATATCGGCTTTTTGCCGATGGTGACAGGAGCAGGAAGCACGGACGTCTCTTCACAGTGACGTCCGTGCGCCTGCGCTGTCAGTCCCTTTTGCACCACACGGTGCAAAAGGGACTGACAGCGCAGGCGCACGGACGTCACTGTGAAGAGACGTCCGTGCTTCCTGCTCCTGTCACCATCGGCAAAAAGCCGATATCTGAAGAACCGGGTAATATTGCTGGCGACTAGCGCTACTAAGCAGCTAGTCGCCAGGTATGCAATAAGTTAACCTTAAGTTATTGCGGGGTGAAAGTTCCCCTTTAAAGATTTTCTGTCCCCTATAGAGCAGTTGGCTTGTTCCAGTTTTAGCATTAAAGCTGTCTGTATCTGTATATCTTGGTGTACATCATTTAGATAATTGTTATAGGTCTATCTACTCCCAAATAAATACGTTTGGGTGACATTTATGTTCACTCTGTGATGAGATTCCAAAACCCAAGGGAAATCTTCTGATACACTGTCAGTTGTCTCCTGTGTCTCTGTGCTCAGTAGGTAGATCTCAGGCTACAGGTAGCTTATGAAGTACTTACTGATGGACCATAATAATATTCATTATGAGCTGTGTTTGCTGATCTAACCCTGTGCATATCAATTCATATCTTTGCAGACTGTATGTTTAATTGACCCCCACTGTGGACTCATATATTTTGGTTCAAACGTATGTCATACTCTGTAAATATAACTGCAGTGTTATTGTAGCTTTGTTTGTTAACCCATGCCTGAAGAAGGGACCTTAGTGTCCTGAAAGCTTGCACTTGTTATGTCCTCAGTTAGCCATTAAAAGGTATCACCTTTATACCACTCTTGTGACTTTTTTGCTACACTGAATCCTATCTACTCCACTGGCTAACACGGTACCATCTTTTTTTCTGGTTTCCTATGGTACAGTAGCTTTGCCCCAGAACTATTTGTTTTTAACATATTTTTTTACAATATCGTCCATGTGGTTTTTGTCCAGTTTTATTCTAGGCTAACAGGCAATATAGGGACAGGTATGTTATCCAACATGTTTGAATGTGATGAAGAGGGACCTTTGATGCTTGGTAGTGGATCATGTTGGGATGACCATGAAAAAAGGTAGATCTCATGTCACTAATCTGTGCACCCACGAACTAGAGCATTGCAAATAAATTGTGTGTGTCCATTGGCATCTAAATTACTACCAGTACTAAGAGAATTGTTTTACATTGCTGAGATAAGTGTGAATATCTGGTCTGGTTGTGCTTGTGGGTTATCTGCCATATGATTGCCTAAAGAAATATAATTTTGCATTTTGTAAAGTCCAGCTCAAGTCCTCAAAGGCTTAGTCTTACAATGACAGGAATATTCCTACTTTGATTACTACATAGTACATTACTGTTAAGTGTTCAGTAGATTACTTTCTGAGTAAAACGTTGAAAATGTTAGTGCAGTTCTTCTCAACCATTGTGTAGTGGCATTTAGATATCATTTTAACCATTTGAGGACCAGAAGCATTTGCAATGCACTGTTTTACAGTATGTTTCCTTCCCCTGTTGACCTCAAAAGCTTAAGCTGCCACATTCTTTATGCTGGGGTTTGGACTCACTTTATTGACCTCGTTGAGATGAACTTACTCACAAAGGTGTGTTGCCATGGTGACACCATCACAGTGCACAGTTACCAAAAATAGGTTGCATAGCACCTCATGGTGCTCTTCACTTAGTGCCAGTATGACTTTACTGAACATAGATTGTTGGGTATAATTTTAAAAAGTCGCAAATAAAATATTGTGTGGCTACCAGCCGCATTAACCATGTCGTTGTGAGAATCTCGCCCTGCATAAAAGCGCGAGGTTCTCATGTCACCACTTTAAACGCTGTTACCTTCAATCTTGCACAGATGCAATATACTGACCTTTAATAATTCATACCACCTGGGGGGGACATCAAGACCCTCCTGACGCCCCCCTTGCACAGCGCTGCACTGGCTCTCTCTCCCCGCTCCGCTTATCATTCTGGGCTGTCTCTCTCTCTCCCCGCTCCACCTGTCATTCTGGGCTGTCTCTCCCTCCCTTGCTCCGTGATTTAGTTGTCTTTTCAGCACCTACAGGACCCCATTTCAGATGTCTAAGGAGCTCCGGTAGGACCCTACATTGTTGTCCGTGGATTGCCTGTAGAACACCTAGGTCCTGGGAGCTAGGTTCTGGGAGCTAACCACGGAGCAGGGGAGAGAGAGACAGACCAGAATTACAGGCAGAGCGGGGAGAGAGAGCCGGTGCAGTGCTCTGCTGGGGAGGGGGCATCAGAAGGGTCTTGATGTCCCCCCAGCGTGGTCTGAATTATTAAACTTTTCCAGGTCAGTACATTGCATCTGTGCAAGTTTGAAGGTAGCAACGTTTAAAGTGGTAACATGAGAACCTCACGCTTTTATGCAGGGCGAGATTCTCATGTCGCCATTTTGAACACGGCGACATGCTGCTACTAGCTGTGTGATATTTTATATGCGACTTTTTAAAAGTGATCCATTTGTTGTAACTCCCTGATAACTAGTGATGGTCAGTGAGGAGTTGAAGGCCTGTATGATGAGGCATAGGGAGGCTGTTCACATGGAATCATTGTGGTGCTGTTTGTAACTATCCAATCAAACACTGGCCAACATGGATCCAGCCAATGAAGTAATGCCATCTCTAACAAGAGCCAGCTGGTTGCTGTAGGTTACACTCACCCCTCTGTGTTCAGCTCAGGTGCAGCACATTGCACAAGATATGGCCAATCCCAATGTGTGTAAGTAAAATTTATGGAGGTTGTTTTACACGAAAAGTGTCTTATTTACAGTAGTTCTAAACTTGGACATAATGTCTCCCTTTTGGGTTTTCAACAAATCCTGATGCCCCTGCCATGTTTGTATTGAAATAAATGTGCACATTTGTAATATTTTATATTAATTTGCATTGTATTTGTTTTGTAGTATATTTTAAAGGAACAAGTTCATTAATCATCTTACTCTTAATGCATTCACTTCTTCAAACTAATACATATATATTCAGAGCCAAAAATAAGTGTATCATGACTATACAAGTGCTTTTCACAACTGTTCTTAGAACAAGCCTTTCTAACACCTCTAACTGTCATTGCTTTTCGCTAATAGGGATACCGTTGCATGTGGTTGATGGTGAAACCTCTTGCTCCCACTAGAAAAGCCTCACGTCTCCCAGTTTGGGAACCACTGAATCTACTATGTTTAGTAAAAATGAGAGAAAACAACTAAAACGTGCACACTGGCATGTTTTTAAACATTTAATCAAAATCAAGCTAAACTAGAATGTAAATGCTACTAGCCAGCCAACATAGGGATCTATTATTAGATTTGCTCCAGTGCTGTACAAACTATTTGTCCTTTATGTATTACTTTATTAGTGCTGAAGTATGTCATTTACCCCCCCCCCCCATGTACATCCCAGTCCTGAGTGGAAAAACACAAAGTTTTGCTGCATGAGCAGAATGCAGCCACTATACAGGTTGAGATACAAGGAGAATGTCTACCTACGAAGTGTACATTTGGGATGAGTGGTTATGTGCCAGCACTAATGAAGCAATAAATAAGGTGCAAAAACAGTATGTCTCTAATCTATTAAATCCATCCTTTAATTTGTCATCCATGTGATAGGCACCATAACCGAACATAGTACCTTTCATAACCGGTGACATCCTGTGTGAAAGGTACCTAAGGGTGCTTTCATACATCCGACTTTGAAGCACAACTTGTTTTAGTGGAGTGACTGGTTTGTAACAAATGAAAATATTAGTGCTTTTTAATGCTGCAATGTAGCAAGGCTTTCCCAGCATCCCATTCTCTCATTATACACAGAACTGACTAAATTGCAGGGAAAATGCAGCTATCTGTGACAATTGTGCAAATTATATGCATTTCCCCCATATGAAAGGGGCCTAAAGATTAATCTCTGCCATAAATCAGAGGAAGTAGATACAACTCAGATAAGGGTCTTTTTAACCCTTTAAGTGCAAGAGGGGTACAGAATGCATTACAAAGCAATGCATTCCATACCCCTCTGGCACTCAAAGGGTTAAGCAAGCAGAATAACCCCCCACTTAATTAGAAGCCTGCACAATTTTACTCACTGCTATAACAAATATCCCTTTAAGCCATTGCATGCAAGAGATGTGTGCATGTATTGCCTCTCTAGAACGCCAAGGGTACTGTTACTTTTACTCAAGAGGAAAATCCCTTTAAAAGGATAGTAATACTTAAAATGTAAAAAAAAAAAATGTTGTAGGGTTTATCCCCCTGAGTAAAACAAGGGTACTCCAACTGCTGAAAGGTGTTTCATTCAAAAGTTATTAATTTTCAAAGTTTAATTTTTTAGGTGCAATATCACTGTGGCCTGAAATTGTACATAAATCTCCATAGGATGGTGTAGCAACAGCGCCACTGTGCAATTTCAGGCCACTGTGATATTGCACCTAAAAAAATTTAACTTTGAAAATTAATAACTTTTGAATGAAACACCTTTCAGCAGTGGGAGTACTCTTGTTTTACTCAGGGGGATAAACCCTACAACATATTGTTTTTTACATTTTAAGTATTACTATCCCTTTAACATAAAGTCAGAAAATATAAGACCTAATCATTTCAAGAGAACATATATTTCACCTCCTCCCTTTCTCCTTGAAGCTCTTGTACATTAGAGCCCAGTGGACTTACTAGCCACACCTTTCAAATAACAATTGGTAATGATATGTCATCCTTTACTCCAGCATCCTGGTTTAAGATCTTGGAAGCTCAGGAAGGATTTGAAAAGCTACATATTCTTCATCCACATATTACTGAGATGTTCCCATGAAACAGAAGTATAGCTATAATTAGGTTTGCATAGATTATTTGATCAATGTCTGTAATAGAAGGAAAGCAGAATATATGGGTAATTGTTGAGGGGGGCCTAATTTCAATGTTTTCGATATCAAATTAGCTTGATTTTAATGCCGACTAACATGATATTTTAAGATTCATCCTATGGCAGTAGTCTTTCATATTCGCCTAGGGTTGTACTGTGCTTCACCAAGCAACTCTTATCAATTATTTTGGAGATCAGATAACGGATTCCCTCTGGTGGTCAGGGGGGGGGGATCTCTTAACAAGCAAAGCCATGAACTGAATATTTTATTTTTTTCCTTGCTGGTCATCTGCCTTGTATCCCTCCAATGGCTAATATTTGACTTGGCCTGTTAGAATGAATGGGAGGCTGTGCCCGCAGAGGCGAATGAACTAATAAGAACTGGAGAAATTCGGGGCAATTGCACCCTATGGGATACACACAAATTACTATTGATTTAAATGGAGCTGTTATTCCCTTACATGCCAGAGAAGTCTTCAATGCATTTAAATCAATGGGAATATTTAAATGTGGGAGTGGCTAGTTTTTACCCTCGTGGAAATATCCTGTCACCCTGTTTTGGGGCTCATAAATGATTGCTGTGATTGGCCAGTAAACTGTTTATACTAGTTGGGCTTTCAGTTGGGTTTTGGTACCTACTAGTTTTGCTTACAAAATATTCGTTTTCTATTCAAAATTTGTATTATTATTATTTTTTTTTAAGTTTTGAATGTCAACATAATTTTAGATGCATTTCTCCCCCTTTATTATTTTTATGTATTTATTTTTTTGCAAAGAAAGCAAAGTGAAGACAAATATATTATTTCATGTCTGATTTTGCTTCACGTGTGACCAAAAGAACTCTGATCACACATCTGTCCTCTTTAGAGACTAATTGCTTATAAAACCGGATGTTTATCACTGAACAGGAAAACCTCATTGACTGAACTCACTCTCTGACAACTTAACCCACATTTCATGCTATGATAGTTAAAAAAAACTGTATTTGTCTCCAATTAAAGGAGAACTAACACCTCCTAATAAGAACCCCCACTTACCTTACTTTCCATGGCCAGGAAATTTTAAAGCCTCTGTGAATTTTGCCCATGTTCCTTTTGCTCGAAAGGTAACATCTTTAATCCATCCAGGATGTCTTGTCACTGGAGGCAGACATGACAGTTGCTAGCAGTACCACATAACCTGAAACTCTAGCTGCACATGGTAATCTTGACCCTTTAAATAACAGAGGAGGGTGTAGATATTATCTCATAAGTAAAGACAGAAGGACTAAATGCATAAGGGACATTAGGTGTTTCTGGGAGTAAGGTAAATGTGATGGAGTTTTATTCTTGGTAGTTGTGAATTCTCCTGTACTCCGTTCTGGAGACTGACCCATTGTTTAAAAAACAAAAAAACAAACAAACAAATAAATAAAGGCCACTTACAAGTCCCCAGACACTGTCTGGTAGGTTTACAATATGTTGAGGCATACAGACCATTATTATAGCGACAGGTAGACAGTGGGCAGATATTGTTACACCCAATTTCCGATGTAGACCCATCCAAACCAAAGCATGCTTACAAACTAGTTACACTTTGTAAACTGTGCCAATGAGAATGATCAGGATGACATGAGCCCGCTCCATCCTTATCATTCCTTTCTGGCCCATCAGGCCTGTTTTTCAGATCTTCTTAATCTATCCATAGGGGAGATTTTTCATCTCCCCTTGAGGCTGGACCTTCTGACCCAGAGGCCAGTATGCCACCCTGAGGTGGAGAAGTTTGCTTTGATGATTTGGCTCTTGAAGCCAGCATCTTGAAGAGAGAGGGTTTTTTGGATGCTGTCACTTCTACTATTCTCCATGCTAGAAAACCAATTTTGCCACAGGCCTAATAGACAGGAGCAAGATACTTCAACTGTTGGATGTTGGACACTGCTTAAAGTACAACAGTCATCACATGTGTCCATTTCTGAAATCAGACTCTCTTTTAATCATCCCTGAGGGCCCTTGTGCAAGCCAAGCTCTGTCCAAGGTTACCATCTCTTCTTGGATCAAGGAGATCATTTGACAGGCAAATGTCCTTAGGAAGAAGTCAGTTCTCTTTTCAAGTTACGGTACATTCCAGCAGATCAGTGGGAGCATCTTGAGCCTACAAGAATTGGGCCACTGCTGAACAGTTGTGTAAGGTAAAGATGTGGTCCTCTCTGCACATTTTCACTAAACGCTATTGAGTTATTAACCTGGCCTTTTGTGAAGTCCACCTTCAGATGGAAGGTTCTTCAGACATTGAAGTCTGTACAAGAGTCCTTCTAATTCCTTTTTTCTCTATAGATATCAGAACACTGTTGGTTTCCTGTTCATTTGCAGTTGTTTAGCGTGTAAGTTGAGTGTCCATTGACATCTGAAGTTCATGTTGTACCAGTTTAGATCTGTGGAAACTGGTCTCGAGTGGAGTGGTTATTTATCTTTTTACCTCCTAGGAATCTTGGTGGATAGTTTTGGTAAATCTCTATGGTTCCTGTGTTCCACATTGAACGACCGAGAAAAGAAGATTTTATTGAAGTTAACTTTAAATCCATTTCTCTTAGCCACGTGGAACACAGGATTCTCACCTGCAGAAAAAAAAACACTGGTTTGAGTCCCTGGGCAGAGGAGTTCTTGGGTTCTCTGTGCAGAGAATTTTCCTTCTTTCGTCTTCCTTCTGTTTTATCCAGCCTTTTCTATAACTAGAAGTAGGTGGGAGTAAAGTGGAGGGAAGATGGGAGTCTCTGCTTCAAAGGCCTTACTTTTTTTTTTTTAAATTCCCTTACTTTGTCCCATGGTTCTTGGATTAAACGTGGACTAAGACAAAAGGATTTAATAGTACCTTGACTAAAATCTTTTTATTTCAGGAAAAGATAATTGATTGTATTAAATCTGTGGCTCTTAATTTAACCCTTTAAACACTTGAAGACCAAAGTGTTGAGAACAAGAGGGGTGAACAACCCATTGATTTTGCAGTGTATTGCACCCCACTGGTCCTTAAACAGTTCACAGAAGGACTTGTGTGTGGGTCCTTCATATTTGGTATGTATATATATAATCTCAGAAGAAATGATCAACTCTGAGGCTTTTAACTTGTAGAATGCAAGAGAAGGAATACGTTGGGGACCTCTCTAGCATTCAAGGGGTTAAAAAGCACCATTTAAAGAAATGGGATTTGGGTTTCTGCCCTGTGGTGCACTTGTTTTGCCCCAGAATTGTTGTTCATTTCTTTGTGCATACAGCATATAGTGCGGTAGGCCGTTGTGATATCCTATATAATAATTCGGTAAAACGTGTGTAACGGTGCAGTCACGCGCAGTAGAGACTGCTCACGCCGGGTCGGAGCATCCAGCTCTGTATCAGCTGTGGCACAGGCAGTATCTACTGCGCATGACTGCCCTGCCACCGGCTGACACTGTATCAGCCGCGGCGTGGTCAGTCTCTACTGCACATGACTGCCCCTCGACCAGCTGGCAGTGGCACTGTGGCCCGTGTAACGGGCTCTTCAACTAGTAGGAATATATTTGACTAGCACAATTCTGTTCTCCAGATTGTGAGTTCTTTGTCCTAAGTGTGGAAATACCTAGTGTTTCCTTTACACTGTTTTGACTTTATAATACTCTGTCATTTCTTCACTCAGTCGGCCATTTTCAAGAGTAGCGATTTTGGATCAGACCTACTGCATCATAGGAGAAAATAAAGCTTTCCACTGATTTAAATGGGGCTTTGAGCATTTGATTGCTAGAGAGGTCTCCAGTGCATTGCATTGCAATGCTATGTGTGACCTCTTTAGTGTTCAAGAGGTTTGGGGAATTTTTAATTCTCCCACATGGTGCAGTTGGTTAGCTCCAAAATCTCTCTTCTCATTTGCATGAGGCCCACTGTTGTTATAATTCATCTTGCATAGTTTGTATGTATAAACATTCAACTCGTTTTCCATCTCTTTTCTCTTGCATGTTTTGTTGCTTCGTAAAGGCGCTTGTGGAGTATGGGTACGACTGCCAGTACAGCTCAACAGGCTGCCTCGACAGCGCCCTCTAATGAGAGTGTGCAGGGTAATGGCAGTGGCAGCTCCGGTGTAGAAGACCGCAACTCCCTGAGTATACATTCATTCCAGACTGTGAGCATCCACAACAAGGCCAAATCCATAATCACCAATAAGGTTGCCCCTGTAGTAATCACGTAAGTACCCAGGAATAATTTAAGTTTCTCTTTTTTTAAAACAAACTATCACAAGAAAATTGTCTTTATTAAAGGTTATTAAACAGTCTTTATTAGATAAATGCTGCTACTCCCACCTCTGGTAGAAGCTCATTATAAACGTCCAGCTATCAGTGTACAGGTCCTTGGCTTCTCCTCTTCAGTGTTGCTGTGGTGAGACCCAGAGAATTGCCAGTGGCAACCACCTGCACAACCAGTATGAATTATACTGCCACTGACTGTTTTATCTCTGGCAGGAGGTGGGACAAGGAACTTACCCTGTACATTTAGTACTGTAAGTTTATAATTATTGTATGTCCACAGAGGCAAATGTGACACTTGTTAGCAGGACAAACAAAACTCAAATTATGCTCACTGCACATGATAATCTGAATTCTTTAACCACTTGAATGCTAAGGAGGTATTGTGGAGCAATGTGTTATGCACCCCTCTGGCACTCAAAGGGTTAAAGATCAGAGGGTTATACAACACATTGCTTTACAGTTCTTTGTAGCCTCTGATCTTTAAAGGGTTAATTATGCTCATGCCTCTTTCAATTTGAAAAAACAACTGCCATCAAGTGTCAAGTACACCACCATGCACACAGCATCTAAAGGTGATTTAACAAAGGCACAAGGTCACACTCCATAGTGGTCTTTAGGATTTTTGGGCAATAATAATGTATGTGGGGGTTGTGCAAGGGAATTACTTGCACCTCTTGCATTGTCCTCCCACTTTCCCAAATGTAAAAATCATTGCTTCCTAGAACTGTCTGGAAAAGAGAAATTAAATTCATAAGTGTGATCATCATTTATTTATTGATCCCCAACATATTCTGTACCTGTGTATAATGTGATTTTCTTTTTATCACTTTTCACAGGTATAATTGTAAAGAAGAGTTTCAGATTCATGATGACTTGCTAAAGGCTAATTACTTGGTTGGAAGAATATGTGAGACCATGCCGGAACACTATCTTGTACAGGTAAGTTCTGTCTGGTGGGTTATCAACCTTACCTACATCACTCTTTTCATCAGATTACAAGTTCTCAAGTCTTTTGTTAAAGGGATAGTAATACTTCGTTTCATCTTTATTTTATTTTGTAGGCATTAAAAAAACATGAAGAATGATATAAGTCTTTTCTTTCAACCCTTTATGGTTTGAGAGATAGTCACAAGCAAAGTTTCCCCTCCCACCCCTTTTACCAAGTGTAAGCCATCTCTTCTCAGATGTAGAATCTGGTTGTAAGACCAGACAGATAACAGAAGGGGACAATCTTCTTCCTATGAGATCAATGAAAACGCTGCCCCCCTTGACATGTTTTTCAGGTTTTTCCCTTCTCTTAATTGAACATTGTCCCTCTCTGGGCACCTCCCTTCTGCTCTGGCTGAACAGTGTTACATCAGTAAAAGGGGCGGGAGGGGGATACTTTGTCATTGAATTACTCTTGAACTACAACTCTGACAGAATTGAAATAACACTCTCCAAAGTCCAAATACTATCATGATTAATTAGAGCTGCTTTTATTATGAAACATTACTATCCCTTTAAGTTAGAACTCAAGCCTTTTGTTAAGGTAGGAATCTGTAGTTTCAAATTGAATGGCCATGGGGTAGTGAATTGTTGGACTTCCATTAGTTGGAGACTACACCTCCCGTCATCCATAACCAGTCATTGATTTATAGGTGATGATGGGAGTTATAATCTCCAGTAGCTGGAGGTCCAATAATTTGTGGATTTTCCTAGAAGTTGTGAAGGAAAGTCAGAATTTTATTAAACATGGAGGCAAATATTATGCTTAGCCTTCTTTGCTGCTCCCTCAGGATCAGAAAAGGCAGGATCCAGAAGGGGACAAGCTAGGAAAATGTAGGGTAACAAAATGACCCAAGGGACATACAGAACAGCAAAAGGGGGCCCAACAGACACAATAACCAATTCAATAGGAATACAAATACTTATAAAATACCACATATACAAATGCATACAGTATAGAAGTCAGAAAAAAAATCATACATGACCTGATCCTGAGGGAGCAGCAAAGAAGGTTAAGCATAATATGAAGCCTCCGTGCTTGACTTAAAATAGAGTACCCCTGATTTATATGCTAACCTGAATTGTGCGTTCTTCTACATACCCAGAAATTAATGTTTGATTTCCTAAGTTTATGTGTAAGTGCCGAAAATGAGCTGTGTTGGTAGATTGTTGCAGTAAGCTCTCACAAACAAGGCCCTCACTTCCATTTGTTTAGATCCTGTTCTGTATGTTATTGTATCTTAGCTCCTTATTGGTAGGAATTCTCATTTCTCCCCTATGATAGAAAAATTTGTTGTACACCCCTTTGGCACTTAAAGGGTTAAAGCACTTTAAAGTCAGAAAGTTAAATTCCCTTTTGAAACAGTGATCAAGTTCACATCCTGAAGTATGTATGTGTACCTTGAATTTCTATAGCTTCTCCAAGGCATGCATTGTTTTATCAGTTGTACAAATGCTACAATCCATAAAATATACAATTCACTCCTGGTAAAGTGTGATAAGAAAAAATATATCACATAGAGTGGATGAGATTGCAGTAATGCATTGAACACCCCTCTGGTCCTTAATGGGTTAACCCTTTGAGTGCCAGAGGGGTGCACAAAGCAATTGCAAAGCAATGCTTTATGTACCCCTCTGGCACTCAAAGGGTTAAATAGATATATTTTCAGTCTCTCTATTCAACAGTGTATTTTACGGCATACTGTAATACATTTTGATAGCATTTATATATCCTTTATTGATTATATCCTAAACCATTAACCTTCTGAGTGCCAGTGGGATATATGCCAGTCATAGGGTTAAAAGGATGGTAATGTTTCACAAAAACAGCAGCTTCAATTAATCTTTATAGTATTTGGCCCATGGAGAGTGTTATTTCAGTACTATCCTAATTGTAGTTCAAGAGTAATTGAATGATAAAGTATCCCCCTCATGCCCCTTTTATCTAGTGTGACACTGCTCACCTCAGATATGGATTCTGGTCCTGGGACCAGACGGCTCACAGCAAGGGACAGTCTTCTTACTGTGAGCATAAGGAAAACCCTGTTCCCCCTTGACAGGTTTTTCAGGTTTTTCCATTTCCCTTATGCTCACTGAAGAATGTCCATCTCTGCCATCCATCTGGACAGTCTTGCTGCTCTGAGGGGAGCAGTGTTAAATGAGTAAAAGGAGCGGGAGGGGGATACTTTATCATTCAATTACTCTTGAACGACAACTCTGACAATATTGAAGTAACACTCTCCATGGCCCAAATACTATGAAGGTTAATCAGAGCTGCTTTTTTGTGAAACATTACTATCCCTTTAAGGAAGCAGAGGTAATGTCTGACAAATAGAACACATTTTTCCCAATTGTGTCTATGGCAGGGTAAATATTTTATGGTACGTGATGTATACAGCAAGTTGGATGTGCTAAACACTACAAGCAGTTGTGGGGCACCAAACTTCCGCCAAGCCAAAGGAGGCTATGAAGTCTATGGAATGGGCCAACCCAGCCTAAATGGATTCAAACAAGTGCTGCAAAAGATTCAGAGCGATGGACATAAGGTATGGAAATACATGGTGGGAAAATACACATGCTGGACTACTAAGAAGAACTGGAGCAATCATGGTACATAATGGCTTCACCATAAAGGGGACAAATAAAAATGGCTACTGACTTCAGTAAACCCTAGAATAGTAGAGACGTATCGAGCGCATTGCTTTTTAACGCACTGGAGAACTCTCTAACTTTCAAGAGGTTTACATCAATGGAACTTTTTATTTTCCTCCCTAAAGAACAGTTGGTTTCCTCCATTTTCCAGGTACATCAGCCTCAGCATGTTTCTTATTTTGCAGTCCTATATCTATTAATATAATGTCATCTAACTCCTGAATACAAATGGGCCATCCACTTTTACAGATATGGGGTATAAGTTCTTTCTTTCATCCAGGAGCACTGAAGATGTGTTCTTAACTATTTGAGTGCCAGAGGGGCACGCAATACATTGCAAAGCAACGTGTTGCTTACCCCCTATGGCACTCACAGGGTTAAATATGCATTCTGTAGTCTGCCATACTGCAGGGCAATAGTTACAGATCATGCTATGTTGAAAAAGATGTGTTTATGATGTAAATTTATACTACATACCTTTATATCTCTTTATTTACCTGGAGACAGGGCCAGATTTCCAATCAGGCAGAGAAAGCAAATGCCTAGAGCTTCAGATTTTAGGGACACCTTAACTGTACTGGCCACACCCATATTCTGAGTGGTGGGTGTGGTCATGTCAATCTCAGTGTCCTTTCACCAGTTTTATAACTCCCTGCAGGCTATTATTTAACCTCTTGGATGCTAGAAAGATGTCCAGTTCATTGCAGAGCAATGGGGGTATCCCCATGGAGCCCACTGCAATTCTGTGTCTGTGACACTCAGCTTTTCACATGCTGTGTATTAGCAACAGCGCCACCTGGCTCCACAACATCTTCAACTCAATCTATCACGAAAATGCCAAATAAAAACAGCACAAGCACCACAAACACTCCATAAAAATATAGCAATAAAATGTTTACTGAACCTCAACACCAATGTTTCAGTCCTTGATAGGACTTTTCTGTTGTAGACCCTCACTCACACACTCTCTCATACAGCTTAAGATATAGGAAATCCTCTGTGTTGTACTTTTAATAACTGTTGAAATAAATATCTCCTAGTACTGGGTACTATATTGAAAGCCCTGCAACATATTTTGTCATGATGTATACTACCCAATTCACACCCCTTTGGTCTTTAAAGGGGTTAAGCAGGGTTGCTAGAAAGTTTTAAACAATAGTACTGAAAGACTAAAGAAAGTAATTATAGAGTTAACACTTCTACATCCTTGTTTAGAGGATTATCTTAACCTGTCAATGCATTGCCTCCCATCTAGCAATCAAACGGTTCAGTTCTTTATCTTCATTATAATATACAAAAAAACTAACAAAGTATACAACTTCCAAAATACTTTTGACAAAGCAGTGAATGGATTCTTATAGATTCATGCCTGCTGGGAGCCATGTTTAAGTAAATTTTTCTTCTATTAGTTTTCTTGTAATGAAAATTCTACATGGATAAAACGCATTATAAAGGGGGCTAATAATGCTTCAATTAAGCTACCTTTCTGAGAAATGCGTTCAGACATATATGTTACTGTTGTGTGCTAAAACAGAACAGATATTGACATACGCCGTATGAAGTTGTCCAATGCCGGGGTTTTTTTCAGCAGGTTGAGCGGAACCATTTTACCTGCAGCCTGCTTGATCTGTGACCAGATACTGAGTATGACCATTACAGCAAATTGTTCTTTCAGAGAAAGGCAATTTGTATTTTTTTCTGTTGGTAACGCAATATGTTTGTCAATGATTATTGTAAGAACAGCAACTCTTACCATTCATTGGTTATATACCAAGATGGAAGAGACTACAGGTATGATTCCACTAGCTTGCTAAAATACAACACAGAGGATTTCCTATATCTTAAGTTGTATGAGAGAGTGTGTGAGTGAGGGTCTAAAACAGAAAAGTCCTATCAAGGACTGAAACATTGGTGTTGAGGTTCAGTAAACATTTTATTGCTATATTTTTATGGAGGGTTTGTTTTGCTTGTGCTGTTTTTATTTGTTTACTATATGGAAATAACGTTGTGACAAAACCCTTCATAGTTCGGGGGTATTTTACAGGGTGTTTACTTGTCCGAATAGCACAGAATCACTATATCCTGAGAAAAATCTTGCACTAAAGGCTGAAATATTGACTCAGTAACTTGCACCGTTTAATCTGGTATTCATAAACTGTGAGTGCTCCTTTCCAGTATCCCATGTTCATTTACACAAAAATAGCTTGTTTTAAGCATTATTACCCTTTTAAAATCTAATTTAACATTTGTTTGTTCCACAAAATAAAAGGATTACACCATAAATCTAACACAATCACAATAATGTGAGGTTAGAGGATCATAGTATTCTATGCTATCTCCCTGGTGGCTAGAAAGTTCTCTAACGCTATCTTAAAGGGATGGTAGTACTTAAGTATTACTAATCCCTATATTAAAGTCCTATTACAAATAAATGTATTGCCCCCAGTGTCATCTCTCAAACCATTATGGTTTGAGAGATGATCACTCCTAAAGTTGCTGTCTCCCTCCCCCTTCCCCGTAGTCAGTGTTGTAGCTGACTGCAGGGAAGCCAGTCGTACAACTTTCAGGCAGCTCTGCAGCACAGCCAAGATCGCGTTAATAAAATAGAAAACTTTCAATGAAATGGTCTTCTACGTGTGCTTGGTTTGCAAGCACACGTAGAAGACCGTTTTAGTGAAAGATTTTTTTTTATTAATGCGATCGCGGCTCTGCTGCAGAGTCGCCTGATGATCTATGACCGCATTTCCCTTCAGTCAGCTACAACGCTGACTTCGGGGGAGGGAGAGGGCAACTTTAGGAGCGATCATCTCTCAAACCATAAAGGTTTGAGAGATGATACTGGGGACAATACATTTATTATTAATAGGACTTTACAATAGGGATTAGTAATACTTAAGTATTACTATCCCTTTAAGCAGTACAGTAGAGATTTAAATATCATCCAAGGAAATAAAAACCCTTGCTTATGTTGTCTTGGTCTTATTTATACAGTAATGCAATTTGGTTATGTTTTTTATCTCCAAAGGAATGTGTCTTCTTCTGTGTCCGTGAGGAACCAGTGGTGTTCCTGAGATTGGAGAACGATTTTGTGCCTTATACTCCCAGGAGGAAGGAGAACCTGCATGAAAACCTACATAACTTGGAGAAAGGTCTCCGTGTAGAGAATCTGGAGCTTGCTATTCGGAAAGAGGTAAAATGAAGGACGAAATACCAGTTGTGGTCTGAAATTGATGTCACCTGCCATTATTCACCATTGCCCATTGCCAATAGTGCATATGGAGACCTTTCTCCCAAGGATTCCCAGCATGTATCAACTTTGAGAATTCAGGATGGTCTATAGCTGATATGGACAATCTGAAGGCTTCCAGCTCTTTTTGGACTACAACTAAACAACATCTGGCTGGGAATTATGGGATTTGTAGTCCATCAACAGCAGGATGGCTTCATTTTGCCCACCTCTGCTCTATATATATATAGAAAGAGTTGGGAATTAATGATTGATGTACATAATCACTCTGCCTTTAAATGGATAGTAATGTTTAAAATTAACTTTATTTAATATTGCAGGCATTAACAAAATAAGTAGATCTGTGTAAGTCTTATCTCTCAAACAATTATGGTTTGAGAGATATAACTTGCTAAAGTTCCCCCCTCCAGCCTGCTTCAGCGTCTATGGGACAGCAGCAGATACCGGTCATTTGACTGTCCAGCGGCTATTCAGCAGAGCCGGAATTGCGCTATTTAGAAATAAATACTTCATAGGAACAGTCTACGAAGTGTGCCTGGTTTGCTAACACACTTTGTAGACTGTTCCAGTTAAGAATTTGTTTCTAAATAGAGTGATTTTGGTTCTGCTGAAGAGCCGCAGGCTGATCCCGCACCGGCATCTACTGCTTTCAGCTAGATGGCAGACTTTTGTGAAGCATCCTGGAGGGGGGAACTTTAGCGAGTTATATCTCTCAAACCATAAAAGTTTAAGAGAGAAGAGTTACCCAGATGTACTTTGTTTTTTTAATGCCTGCAATATTAAGTAAAGTTAATTTTAAACATTACTATCCCTTTAAGTATTTGTGTTTGAAAACACCCAATATCTTCTCAGCGTCTACACATTAGTATTATTATAGGTTTGGTTATTATTTATATTTCCCATACATTGGAAACCTAATCAGCAATATAGGCACCTGCCCAGGACCCCTGTGTGTTAGACGGTCTCCAGGGGACGTGATAAGCTTTAGTAACCCATACTAATGCCTTGGTTATTAGGAATATGAAGTAATAGGATTTATTTTAAGATGTATTCTAATTTTAGCTTATATTAATTTATTTTGCTGTCTAGCTCCCTGTGTACTGGATTTAATTACAGGTGAGAATGCTATCACTGGGTTTACCTTCACATTACCCAGTATACTGCAGGAGGAGTTTGTAAGATAAAACCAGTGATAACACTGATCGCAAGTAATGTTATCACCATATCTCTTTAATTTTGTGTACTTCCCTTAAATTTTCTCTTCCTTCCGTTTTCAAAGATGTGAGTGCCCACTGCCTGCAGTCTGAAAACATAGTTGGAGGCTGAACTGTATTGATAAATGATCATAAGTAATCTGTTTGTGGGTGTTTCACTATACATATTCTGTTTAGCTAAACAGCTGGCACAATTTGAATGGAAAAACAGAGTCCTTCTGATCTTTTGCAGATACAGTTGAGTCACAGACTTTTTTATAGTCTGCAGGTAGAGGGCACTAATGTCACTGAAAATCTAATAAAGAGAAGAGGTTATATTTCAGATACAAGGTAAGAAAACAAAATTAAAGAAAGAAAACCAAAATGTTAAATACACAAATGTATGCTAATAATATACATAGGGACATATTCAATAAGATAAATAGGTGTAAATCTTGAGTTAACCACCTGCACTGTACAGGACAAACAACAAATCCCCAGTACTCATTGATTTAAAAGAGCTTTTAACCACTTGAATGCAAGAGAGGTCTCCAATAATTGCAAAGCAATATTTTGCAGATCTCTGGCTACAGAGGTGTAGCCAATGCATTTCTTCTCAATACCTTGGCTACTGCTTTGGCACTCAAAGAGTTAAAGGAGTTAAAAGCCCCCTTTGGAATCCTCGTTCTCCTGGGAGCTGGGCTTCTTAAGTCCATTCTACACACTGAGAAATGATAGGTGGAACACTTAAATTTGTAACATTTAATGTCAGGGGGTTAAATTACCCAGTTAAAGGGTTAGTAATGTCTTTGTAAAAGAAAACAAAATATTGTAGCTATTAAAAAAAATAAACTAAATGATCCCAGTCAACATCTCTCAAACCTTTTTGGTCAGTCGACACACAGTGGAGAGTGGGAGTTGCATCCGCAGGTGTTGCAACTCATTATTTGGCGATGGGGTCCCCCTTACATTGACCTGATGGAGACGAGACACAACAGGAAGGTTCCAGTGTTTTGCTCTCAGTGGCGAGTCCCTCTGGCTCTAGCGTTGGATGCAGTGTTCATTCCTTGGACCTTTCCTCTGGCTTACATCTTTCCTCCCCTTCCCATGTTGCGCAGGGTGTTGTGGAAATTACGTCTGGAGCGTTGCCCAGTCGTTCTGATTCCTCCATACTGGCATCTCCAGTCTTGGTTTCCCGAGCTTGTGAACTCAAAAGGTTGAACTGCACCCAAGCAACAATGTAGCAGTCATAGATGTGTAAAATCTAGCTTGCTCTATTGAAGATATCCTTAAAAACAGCGAACATCCAGACTTGTACATACAGTAACGGATAGAGGGGAAACATGAGGCATATTCAGACAGACAAAGAGCTCATCAGCCCGACATGTTTCTCGCTAATCAGCGCTTATTCATGGACTATAGACTTAAACAACTGAGTCACTAAAGAAGCCTCGGTCACACGGTGATTGGTTAAACCTCCGTTCTAATTCCAATCAAAAACCAATAAAGGTTCCCCACTGGAAGAGAATCAGCCGTCATGAGCTCCTTCTCTGTCCAAAACCAATGCATCATTAGACCCAATTAGGCACATTAAATTGAAAGGATACTGAACAAACATATGACTCTGATCTAGAGGCGTAGCATTTCGACAAAGGCACACATGTATAAAAAATATATCTATATATACATATATACCTTTGAAAAGAAGGAATGCTATGGTGGGAGGCACACATCTATAATTATAAAAATAAAAAGAAATATCAAAAATATATAAAAAAATAATAATATATATGATTTACACACATCTATATCAGTGGTGGAGCCCTTTCGGCTACCCGACCATCCAGACCTTCTTCTGCAGGGTTACCTGTGGAAGGAGGATGTGCATCGCCTGGCTTTGACGGCTTGGAAATTGAATCCTCAATATTGAAGAAGAAGAAGGGCTTCTCTTCTGGTGTGGTGGCTACTGTGCTCAGTGCCCACAAGCCTGTTTCTTCCAAGATCTACCATCGTGTGTGGTCGACTTTTCTGTCATGGTGTGCTGACAGGGACCTGTCTCAGGACTTTGATCTGCCTACGATCCTGGCCTTTTTGCAGGACGATGTGGATAAGGGCCTCAGTTTGAGTTCCCTTAAGGTTCAGACTTCTGCTCTCTCTGTTTTCTTTCAGAGGCGCATTTGCCATCATTCCTGATGTCAAGGTTTTTTCCCAGGGCGTTGCTCGTACTCATCCTGTTTTCAAGTCTCCCACTCCTCAGTGGGATCTTAACTTGGTTTTGGTCGTCCTTCAGCTCTCTCCCTTCGAGTCTTTGGCTACTATTCCTCTGTCTCTGTTGACGAGGAAAATGGCATTTCTCTCGGCGATTTGTGTCTGTTCGCTGTGTAGCGGAGTTACATGCTCTGTCCTGTAAACCTCCTTATTTGGTGTTTCAGAAGGACAAGGCGGTGCTTCGCACGTCTAAGGAGTTTCTACCAAAGGTGGTCTCTGAGTTCCACATCAATCAGGAGATTGTGGTGCCCTCTTTCTGTCCTGACCCCACCTCTGACAAGGAGAGGGATCTCCACTTGTTAGACTTTGTGCCTTGTCTCAAGTTTTATGTGCATCGCTCTGAGTCTATCAGGAAATCTGACGCTCTGTTTGTCATTCCTGAGGGTCTTAGGGCAGGAAGACCTGCATCCAAGGTGACTATCGCCTCTTGGATCAAGTCCACTATTTGCAAGGCTTGTGAGTTGAGGAAGAAGCCTGTCCCTTTCAGGGTCATGGCTCATTCTACTCGTTCTATTGGAGCCTCTTGGGCTTACAAGAATCAGGCATCCACTGATCAGTTGTGCAGGGCAGCCACCTTGTCGTCTGTGCATACCTTTTCGAAGCACTACTGTGTGGATGTGTTGGCATCGGCTAATGCCAGCTTTGGGAGGAAGATCCTGGAGGCAGTATTGCCTGTCTAGGATTTTCCTTGGTTCTTAATGCTTCCTTCACTGTTGAGCCCTGTTGGTTCTAGTTCAGTGTGCTGTGTAACGTTCCAGGGGTGCCGTTACCCCTGTTTTGTGTCCGCTGACACATCAGTTGTTGTTGGGCTATCTCTGATCTGATGGTTCACATATGTTCTGGTGACTCTGGGGGCCTTGCGCCTGGTCCTTGCCTTCTTCCCACCTCTGGCAAACTTAATGGTTGGACATCCCAGAGTTACCAGTAACCTGTATTGGACGGCAGAGAAAAGAGGATTTTAGTCTTACCTGTTAAATCCTTTTCTCTTAGTCCATACAGGTTACTGGTCTCCCACCCTGCCAAGGGACCATGCTTGGCTCTCCTGTGGCAGACTGTGGGGGTTCTTTGGGGGTCATGCTCACAGGATTCTTCTTCCTTCTATTATCTAGTCATCTTAGTGTCTCAAATCTTTCTGGAGCTGATTGGCTAGCTGCAGCCAAGGAGGGAAGGGAGGCTCCACCCCCTGCATACACTTTGTGAATTTGTTCCTGCCTACTCCCAGAGTTACCAGTAACCTGTATGGACTAAGAGAAAAGGATTTAACATGTAAGACTAAAATCCTCTTATATCTTAGTACCCATTTATTAAACAATTATTATGCTGCTTTTGACTCTAGGGTGCTCCATGCCCAGTTATATGATCTTTCTGGCAGCAGGTTTTGTATGTAATTTCTCAAGAGCTTCAGAGACCTTTATCTTTGGACCCAAAATCGTGGTTCTTGTTCAGATCACACACTTCCCAGGGAGCTGTTGGTGGTGGAGCAGAAGGTGGTGGCCACTGTGTGGATGTCAGACAAATCTCCCAGCATATCTACTTGGATCAACCTTATCAATTACAATATCCCATAACAATAAACTACTTAAATAGAGGTCCCCCCAAAAAAATGTACTGATATCTGGAGCACCTGGCTTATTGTCAACTCTACCCCTCGTTTACATAATTTACAATATATATAAGACATGTAAAACCCTTTCAGACCAACATCATGCACATGTGTAGGGACCTAATACTATGACCTTCCCTGGGGTGTCTCTTGGACAGAGACTGGGTGGTCAGGGGGTATGGCCTCTGGAGGGTTGGGGTTTGTTCTTCCTGCTGGGAGGAGGGTGGGACAGGTTGATTCTGTTTAATGGTTTGGCTCAGTTTTTTTTCTTTTTTTGGGGGGTTCATCTTGTTAAATATTAAAGTGGAACACCTGATGCTGCCGTTTAATCTACAGATAAACTCTATGTCTTGTAACATGCCCACATGTAAACCCCTGTAATATATCCATTGATGTATCTTTGCCTATGCATTGCATGGGTTCTTAATGTCGACTGACATTAATAATAATTAAAAAAAAAAAAAAAAATACCCTCTTTAAATAATTAGGACTTTTCATTCCTTCCCTACATGCTCCAGAAACACACCTTTTTTGCTTATGACTAGGGCCCTAAAGTTATAA
This sequence comes from Rhinophrynus dorsalis, assembly GCA_037306005.1. Lineage (NCBI taxonomy): Eukaryota > Metazoa > Chordata > Amphibia > Anura > Rhinophrynidae > Rhinophrynus > Rhinophrynus dorsalis. The sequence goes on from CM074724.1 coordinate 103,511,694, forward strand.
TTCAGAATCAAACCCACTGCCCCATGGGTTTTGAGTCTTTTAATACATAGAATGCTAAAGAGGTCTCTTATACTACCATTCAGAGGGTTAAAATCCTCTTTTAAATCAGTGAGAGTATACATGCCTACTCCCTGACTTCCCTGGTGCACCCCAGACTTCCACTTAGGGAGCCGCAATGTTCCATAAAGTTTTTAGCAATAATGTGGATGTTGAGTTTCAAAGGCATATTTATGACACTTATTATGTACAGTATGTTTTTATTCAGAATGTGAGACCTATGGATAATAATGATATATATATGTATTTGTACACTTCATTACAACATTGACAAAATAAATAAATAAATAAATAAAAAATAAGGGGTTCCCATGAAAACTTCAGATTGCCATGTTAGCATACCTGTTAACTTTTTGGTCTGGGCTCCCTGGAGGTGAGTCCTGTGGTGCCACTGAGGGGAGAGAAATGACTTGATTCATGTCATAAAAGGGGCAGGGCTTAATTGTGTGTGTGTGTGTGGGGGGGGGGGGTAGACTGGTAGAACATATAAAATAGGCGGAACAGGGTGGGAAGGAGCACAAGTGGGCAGAGATTCATCAGAAATTCCCCACATCCGGAGAATCAGACTCTGCCCGGTAATGCAGATTCAAAACCGGAATCTCCGGAGCAAAACCAAAGCGTTCCTAGCTATGCATGTTAGGAATGTCTTGAGCAAGAAAAGACTGAGAACCACTTCTCTTAAACCTACAGTGGCCTCCAATGCATTGTGAAACAGTATTATGGAGTACTCCCTAACATCCAGGGAGTGAATCTGTATCTAATTGAAACTAGAAAACTGTAGGGAAAAAAAATAAATAAAAAGAGTCTTCACATACGCACATTTTATTACAGTTCATACAGATATTTATACAAGTGAAAATTGTTTTAAAGTCAGTGTCTCGTTAATTGGTACCAGAGGCAATAAAATAAGTGAGCAGCATCTTCTGGTGACGTAAGCCAGAAAAAGCTACAAATCTGAAATCTGCATCCTACCAGAGCTAGACATAACACAGCAGGCTTGAGGGTGAACTGGCTCTGTAACTGCGCAGTAACCAGTCCATTTGATCTCCTCTTTTAGAATATATGGAATACGACAATGTGTTTCCAATTGCAGTGGAGAAACCGTTTTGTTTCAAAATTTTTCTCTGGAACCCTACCAGCCAAATCCTTTAAAGGGATAGTAATGCCTGCTGTTAAGAAACTTCAATATTGTAGACCGTTCAAGTGAAGTATTTCTTTTTCAATAGAGCTGTTTCAGCTCTGCTGAAGAGCTGCCATCGGGTCACACGGTCCAAATCTCCTGCTGTCAGCTAGAGGCTGACGTCAGTGAAATGGGAGGGAGGGGGATCTTTAGCAGCTTATATCTCTTGAATCTCTTACATCATTGAATTTATATTTTTAATGTATACAATATTAAAGTTTCTTAACTGCAGGCATTACTATCCATTTTACTCTGTGGGTGCTGGAGAGGTCTGCAATGCTTTGATTCTATAGCACTCAATTGGTAACATTGTAGCCATGGAATTTTAGCCTGTAATTTAAAACTAAATACATTTGCTAAAATGTCATGTAATCATTACCAGGAAATCATCATAGACCTATGCATGCATACACTGTCTGCCACCATAATGTTTATATGTAACCCCTTTTACTACTGTGGGGATCCCTGGGGTTCAGTGGAACGCTGTTTGAAAACTGCTGCATTAAGAAAAAAGTGGAGCATACCAACTGCACCTTTAGGACAAAAAAAATCCCATTTATCTAAATGGGGCTTTTTATACCCTTGAATTCCAGAGAGGTATCCAGTGCGATGCAAAGCAATGTGTTACCCACCTTTCTAGCATTCAAGAAGTGGAAAGTACCATTTACATAAATGGTAATATAGGGAATTTCATTTGTTTCCTGTGAAGCAGTTAGTTTGCCCCAGAGTTCCTTCGTTTTGCAGATATGGCTAATACTTAATGGATTATGATTATTTTTTTTTTTACTCACATTTTTCCATTATTTGTTTTTTCTTTAATATTCTTTGTTAAATTGGTATGAAAATATATATTTCTGACCTTTTGATTTTAAAGTGATAGTAATGTCCCCAAATTATTTTCTTTTTTATTGTAGATTAAAGAAAAATAAATTTGCAGCAAACTCCATCTCTCAAACCTCTATGGTTTGAGAGATATTTGCATTGAAAGTTCGCGCCTCTCTCCTCTTCTGATGTCAGCTGTAAAGCTGACAGTAAGAGATTCGAGTCATGCGACTTGAAGAGGCTCTTTAGCAGAGCCGAAATCGCGTTATTTAAAAATAACTTCTTCAATGGAACAGTCTACAAAGTGTGCTTGCAAACCAGGCACACTTTGTAGACCATTCAATTGAAGAAGTTCTTTTTAAATAACGTGATTCCAGCTCTGCTGAAGAGCCGCTGGCTGGTCCCCGCACCAGGATCTCCTGCTGTCAGCTAGACGCTGGCATCAGGAGAAGGGGAGGGAAATATCTTTCAAACCATAGAAGTCTGAGAGATGGGGTTTGTTGCAAATAACTTATTTTTATTTCATCTACAATACAAAAGAAAATAATTTTGGGACATTGCTATCACACGCTGTCTGACACACCAACCTTGTTCCACTGTCTACTGGCTAACTTCCACCTCAACCTTCTTCCACTGTCCTACTGGTAGTCACACATCCACACACACACTGCCTCACACCACAGCCTTGTTTAACTGTCAACTGACTGTCTTGCCACTCCAGTCTTGTTCAGCTGTCCTACTGGTAATTCCAGAGCCCAAAAATACAGTCTCATGCATAAACACTGTGTTTTCAGTGTTGTTGTTATTTAAACCCTCTGCAAACTCATGCAAAAAGACTGGGGATGATGGGTTGGAAAGAGAGTATGTAGTGCTTCTATATGTCCACCCATTACCAGACCAAGGTTGAGGTAACCACGTAAACAGAAACTTTAGTCACTTTAAGTCCATTTTTATTCAAGGGGTTAAAAACACCATTTAAATCATTATGAATTTTCAAAAAAAATATCTGTATTTATTTTTTTTTACTAGTAAAAAGTTTATTGTGAATATTGGAAACACAAAATCCCTTGCACTAGGGCTTAAAGTACCGCTTTGAAGCAATGAGCAAAGAGAAATTGAGAGAATTTGGCATCTTAGAATAATTGAATTTGGAAATGTTCTCTCACTGGAAAAATACAAGTCCAAAGGTCTTCCATCCTTACACTGGATTTTATGGGAAGAGACTGTTTGATAGGACTATGCAGGTATGGTTTAAAGCAGGCAAATGCAAATACACTAGTGGACCCCATTCTCAACATCCACAGCCATATTTAAAGCAAACAGGTGCAACAAAATGGTGCCCAGATGACATCATGTGCATGGTGGTGGGATAAGGGGAAAATATATTCTACAATAAAATAAATTCTAATACATTTCCATTAACATCATGAAAACATATTAAAGGGGATGTTTAACCCCTTTTACAACTTTGCTTAAACAGTTTTGTTATATACTGCAAATAATGAAAATTGTATAAGTTTAAAAAAAAAAAAAAAAAAACCCTCTTGTTTGTAGAAAGTAAAAGCAGCTCTGTACCTACATCTGACCAGACTGTGTGTAACGGATCTGTACCTCAGTCTGCCACTTCTATACAGCATCCTCCGATGATGGACGCTGTTTGTCTGTAAGCCGGAGCGCTCTCATTGGCAGTGATCATATTCTGGCCAATGAAAGTGCTCTATTATGTTTGTGTTTAGCTGTAATTTTCCTCTTACTCCTTTAATGTGCACAAATATATACTGTTTTTTCTTGACATAAGATGGGCTTTCTAAAGATACAGTTATTTTCATAATATCCTATAATTTACTATAAAAAAAATGATAAAATATGATGAAAAAAAGTAACAAAAACACTTTTTTAGCTTTTTACTCAAAATCTTTTACACATCTACAAATGCTAGAAAAAAAAACACCTGCTAAATAGATTATATGGCAGTAACTAAAAGTAGCAAAAATTGACTGGTAGTGTATGTGTGTGTATGTATGTATATGTGTGTATGTGTATGTGTGTATATATATATATATATATATATATATAGATATATATATAAATATTTTGGGCGCTATGATTCTATTTCACACACCAACCTTGTTCCACTTGTAGTTACAGATCCACATGTACTCTGACTCTCCAGCCTTGTTCTATTGGTAATCACAGTGCCATACATACAATGTATAAAACCCCTCAGAATCCCTCATACACTATCTGAAGCCCCAGCCTTATTTTATTGTCCACATGCGTACACTGTCAGACACCCTAGACTTGTTCTACTGGTCACCAATAATCGTAGAACCACACATGCACTATCTAACACCCCTGACTTGAGCCACTGTTCACTTTTAATCGTAGAGCCACATACACACTCTCTGCTTCACCAACCTTGTTTAACTGGCAGCCATAGAACCAGACATCTAATGGTTGCTTCCCCAGACTTGTTCCTCCAGTAGCCATGGAATGATATATATATATAATATAAACTGTCGGTATCCCCATATTTTCTTTTCTTTTTATGTCCCTGACCATAAGCTCACTGGATCTCTGTAGAGAGTTTTCTTGTCAACTAACCCTCAATACAGTACACTGATGTAACACTTTACCAGCAGCACTGAGTTCTCGGTATGCTACCTTGCTTACATTTTAATTTTTTTTTTATTGTATCATTACCCCAGCTTTCACAGCCCCTGACAAAAAGCTCTCTGAAAACAGATCTAGGAAGCTCAGTGTCAGGGACATAAAAGTGAATAAAACAATAGAAATAAAAAATAGGTGAAGATGAAAATAAAAATTATTTGCATTTAGACTTTCCATGTTATGGACTTGCACAATATGTAAAGTAAGCAAATAGGGTTACTGTCCCTTGAAAAGTGAATTTTGGTGAACCAGAGCACTCATTCATAGTGGTCATGAGCATTTTAACCTAGTTTAAGGTAAATGGGGAATTTATTATAAAGAGGCACTCCTGTTTCTTTACTCATTTTAGGATCCGTGAGGCTTTGACAATATCCCTTTTGGTTCTAAAAGGGTTAATGTGTTTTCTTTGCCATTAGTGGTTAAGTATTTGAATCTTTAGCTGCTGTTGTACTCCAGCTTTTGTTGTGTTCAACCAGTCCATGTGTTATAATATATGGATAGACCTATGAGAGTTGTGCCAGATCTCAGGTGTAATACAACTCAACTAACAGCCCTTTTGTGCTCTTTTCCTGTTTCAGCTTTATGACTTTGCCCAGCTCAGTGGAAACAGTTACTATGTATATAACGATATTGAGCTTTTTAAAGATGAGCCACACTCCATTAAGATTCAATGTGAAGAAGATATTCATGTCACAGAGGAAGTGTACAACAGGCCAGTTTTCTTACTGCCTTCCTACAGGTAACTCACCACATTGTTTATAAATCACATGTATAGCAGATAACTCTAGGAGGGTGGTTAGTGGTAGTATGACTGATAGAAAGGTGTTAGCATTCACTACTATAGAGGGATTACTTGTAATGTCACCACTAGGAAGGGGTAATGATAATGTCACCACTATAATAGGGTTACTGGTAATTTTAGTTAGTGGTAATGTGACTACTAGAAGGGGTTAGTGGTAGTATGACCACTATAGGGGGTTAGTGTTAATGTCACCAACTGGAGAGAGTCAGTAACCACTAGGAGTGGGTTAGGGATAGTAATACTACTAGGTGGGGATTATTAGGAATGTGACCACTAGGTGGGGTATAGTTGTGATGTTACTAGTAGGAGGGGGCAAGTGATAATATTACTATGGGATGGGGTTAACTGTAGTGTGTCTACTACTAGGGGATTAATGGTAATGTTACAACTATAAGGGCTTTAGTAGTAGTTTGACAACTTGGAGTGGGATAACGGGAATGTTAATAGGAAGAGGGGGTTAGCGATATAGGGAGGTTAGTGGAAATTTGACAACTAGGAAGGGATTACTGGTAATGTCACCACTAGTAGGAGGAGTTAGTGGTAATGTCACTAGAAGGGGTTTAGTGGTAGTGTCACCACTGGGGGGGTTAGTAGTAGACTTGTGCACAGGAAAAAAATTCCGTAAAATTCGATTTTGTACAAATTTTTTGTTTTCCTTTCGGTTGATCCGAAAATCGGACCGGACCTGTTCGACTCTGACGAAATTCAGATTGGATCCAAATTAATTTCACTATGCTTTTAAAAATACAATAAAATCAAAATTAGATAAATAGAAATAAGTGGAACCTTTTCCAGGGTCTAAATGAAGATGGTGGAACAGGGTAAGGTGGAGCTTTAGATGAAGCTGTAGTACTGTAGATGAAGCATGGATGTAGCTATTTGAAGGAAGAGGGAAGATTGAGGATGACTGGAGCAGGCAGGACTCGGTAGATATTAGATATACGACTTTTCTTAGATTAGAGTTAGACTACAAAACTGAGGATGACTGGAGCAGGCAGGACTCAGTAGATAAATATAAATGACTTTTCTTAGATTAGAATTAGACTACAAACCCGAGGAAGCCTGGAGCAGGTAGGACTCATAGAGATACGACTGTCCTTAGATTAGAGTTAGACTACAAAATTGAGGAAGCCTGGAGCAGGCAGGACTCAGTAGATAAATATATATGACTTTTCTTAGATTAGAGTTAGACTACAAAACCGAGGAAGCCTGGAGAAGGCAGAAATCATAGACATACAACTCTTCTTAGATTAGAGTTAGACTACAAAATTGAGGAATCCTGGAGCAGGCAGGAGTTTACTGACTCCACCTCTTGTTTGCTAGAGTGTGAGTTTAGTAGTCACCATGTGGCAAATGTCTTTGGGATCCAGTGTTGGGACGATATCGTCTTTGATTTCATCATGTTTCCACCGAAAAGAGGTACCATCGGATAACAATATGAAAATCATACAGGAAGCCTGGAGCAGGCAGGACTCATGGACATATGACTTTTCTTAGAATAGAGTTATACTACAAAACTGAGGATGACAGCAACACTGGAGATTTAGGCAGCACAAACAGCAGAACACTGGAGGACTCTGTAAATTCATGGATACAGCAGCAACTGAGGATGACTGGTGCGAGGCAGACTCAGGATGACATCAACATTGGCGTTGTAGCCAGCAGAAAACCGCAGAACACTGGAGCAGGCAGGACCCAGTAAATAGATACCGCAGAGCAAGACTGAACAACCTGTATAGTGGGACAACAATGTAGACTTTAAATTCCCCCCTGAGTCCCACCAAGTCGGGGGGGGGGTGTCCTCTGCCCAACCAACCACTGTCCTAGAGCTGGTTAAGCTGGAGCGCTTAGCATATTATGTTGCTATGGTACTTTTTTCCTTCTAATGTGCATCAAACCTGAGAGCAGGGTAACCCAGCATTGGCAGGTTGACTTTTAAAAAAGTAATTTGCTCCATGAGCTGGGGAACCAATTGAGAGCGCTGGGGACTAAGTATATTTAAAGTAACAGAAAATGCCAGTTCACTTTGGACAGTGGTTAGGGGGCAAAAAAGCAACTATCAGGGACAAAGTAGGCCACACAGCCCTCTTGTTATCCCAGAAAGTCAAGGGATCTGTACTTGGATGCAAAGAAGGTTCCACAAGGTAAGTCTTAACCTCAAACTCAGCACTTTTTCTACTGATTGGGAGCTGTTTGTTTTGCCCGAAGCATAATCTGTCCATTGCCTCAGCATAAAAAGCAGCAGCTGCTCCACTGGAAGAAGATGACGTGCTACTGGCACTGCTACTGATAGATTCCGGAAGACCACCACACTCCTCCAGCATCTTCTCCTGCCTCTTTTGACTGCATTCTGTTTTTCCTTTGCCTCTCACGCACCCTCGCTATCAATTGTTCCCTCCAGGCAGTGAGTGAATTGGTAGTAAGTGCCATCTTGCCTTTGACTCTTGGATCGTACATTGTGGCCAGCATTAACTCGGGACAATTGTCTATGCGCTCTTCCATGCTCCGAGTCAGTTCCTTCTTCAGCCTCGTTAGAAGGGCAGCAACATCAGGAAGTATATTACCATCAACACCAGGCAAGCATTCCCTATGGGCAAGGAAATCATCCAATTTTAAGGAGAGGTGCATGAAGAGGGGAATAACTTCTGCCAGGCTAGCGTTCTCTTTGCTCAAAATTTCTGTCAAAGCATGGAAAGGCATAAGGATTGTCACTACGTGTTCCATCAGGGCCCAGTCAGCCTTGCCCAGTGTTCTGTTAGTGCCAATGAAATGGTGACATGACATTGCGTGAATTGCCTTTTTCTGCTCCAGGATACACTCTAGCATATCTAAGGTGGAGTTCCACCTGGTCCCAACATCTTGTTTTAGGCGGTTCTCTGGGAGGCCTGCCTTTTCCTGTTCCTCCCTGAGGAGCTGGCTGTCTTTGGCGCTCTGATGGAAGTGGCCAGAAATTTGCCGGCACAACTCCAGAAGTGCTGGCAACCTTCCAGTGTTACTGCCATCCTCGAGAGCAGCCTCCACTGCTAGATGCAGGACATGCGCTGAGCAGCGCACACCCACAAATCTGCCATCCCGGAGAGCCTTGATCATGTTAGCTGCGCTATCAGTAACCACAAACCCCATTTGCACCGTTGTGCCTGCCTGCTCCCCTAGCCACTGCGCCACCATGTTCTGCAGTGCCTTGCGAATGTTATCTGAGGTGTGCTGCAGACCCATTACCTCAGCATGGAGGAGGAAAGAACGTTGCCCTGCCTGCTTGGCTACTGCACCCAAACTTGTTGTTGCTGTCGGTGTGTCTTGCAAAACATTAGGCTGCCACCAATGCGCCGTCAATGACAGGAAGCCATGCTGGCCACTCGGAGAACTCCATAAGTCAGTGGTAAAGTGCACTGACTGTCCAGCAGCCTTTCCTAGCAGGTCCTTCAAAATCCCAACGCATGACCGGTAGAGTGAGGGCACTATTTTTCTACTAAATGTTGTGCGGGATGGAATTTTATATCTGGGTGTGACAGCCTCCATAAGTTGGGGGAAGGGCTCCCCGTCCATCAAAATAAAAGCAGCACCCCCAACGGCTATGAGCTGTGCAATGAGGCATGTGATTTTCCTGGCCTGCTGTCTACACATCCCCTTGAAATGAAACCCACCAAAATCTTCAAGTGTGGCATGTATTGTTTTTGGGATGGGCTGTGACTGTCTGCTGCTCTTACTGGGACCAGATGTGGCTTGATCCCCCTGCCCTTTCTCCTGCTGCCTACTGGTGGTGGGTGTGACACTAGTATATGCCGTAGTAGTACTGCCACCTTCTGCACTTATTAGCACAGGCTTGTGGTAGTCGTTCAGGTGTTTGTTCATCCCGGAGGTGGTCAGATGACCCAAAACCCGCCCACGGCTGACTTCCCTGCCACACAACTTACATTTTGCTATCCGGCCATTGCCATCTGCCACAAAATAGTCCCACGCTTTAGAGCAACGGATGACTCTGTAAGATGGTGGAGAAGAAGAAACTAGGGTGACACTTTTTTCATCTTCACATGCTGGAGCAACCTCACTTTGCTTTTTCTTTCTACGTACAGTTACAGGGATACCAGTAGACCTAAAGATGGCAGCAGGTATGTCGGGACTGGGAATGGAGGAGGATTGTAGAGTAACAGTGGTACTGGTGGTGGAGATATTAGCAGCTACTACCTGGCTGGGAGACTCAAATGGAACTGGGGAGGCAGGTATTGAGGAGAAACAGGAGGAGTACTATGGGAAGCAGACGAAAAATTAAGCTCAGGGGAATAATCAAGGTCACTGGAAAAATCAAGCTCAGGGGACAAATCAAGCTTAGGAAACATTGATCCCTCAGATTCTTCTTCTACCTCTTGTCGATTTTGCAAGGAAGAAACATCATCATCAGCAGCAGATTTTGTGGAAATCTGCTCATTTCCCTCTTCTTCCTGGTGACTACCGGGAAAGGGAAAACTATTTTCCTCAATAACATTTTCTGGAGTGGATATGCTCTCAGTGACAGTGACAGTGGTGGCAGGAAAAATGTCATCCAAGTACTGCAATAATTTCCGTTTGGGCTGCTTACATGGACGTTTGCTATAAAAATCCTGCATTGATACTGATTGCAGTGTCTGACCAGAACTGTTACTAATGCTAGGTGTCCCCAGGTTTATACAATTGGCTGTAGTGGAGGTGGTGACTAAACTGCCAGTGGCACTAGTCTTTGTGCAGGTGGTTCTGGGGGGATCATCATGAAACAGCTGATGAGACACAGGTGACGGCTGCTTCATGGTTTTAGAGGAGGAGCTGGACCTCTCTACCCTACTAGTAGAGGTAGAACGACCTGCTGTTCCCTTCTTATTTTTATTTTTTTGTTTTGAATTCTGCTGCTGAGTCTGGCTAGTACTAGTACTCTTCTTTGCCCGCCTGCTGTTGCTAGCTCTGCTTGAACGTAACATCACTGTGGTGGTGTTGGTGGTCGCTGGGTCACTGCAGCTGGTACCAGGACGAGAAACATCATGTTGTTCACTAGGACTCAAATCTATTACACATAGGTAGGTAGTGTACTATAATAATTTGACAATTTTACAACCTGGCCACATGACAGCGGTCAGACTGGCTGTATCACTCTACAAATTTTTCACACACACTCGTAAGTTGAATTTTAAAATGTAACACTGGAACGATGATGATTCCCCCTTGCATTGGCAGTGTGCTGCTAGGCCTACCAGTCCATACACAACTGAAAGATTGTGTCTCTCTACAAATTTTTCACATACACTCGTAAGTTGAATTTTAAAATTGAACACTGGAACGATGATGATTTCCCCTTGCGTTGGCAGTGAGCTGCTAGGCCTCCCAGTCTGTACACAAATTATTCAAAAACACTCCTAAGTTGGATTTTGAATCTTTTAAACACTGAGTCTCCCTTGACGTGGCAGTTAGACAGCAGGCCCCCCAGTCCCTACACAGCTCTGAGATGGTATCACTCTGCAGATTATTCAAGTACACTTCTAAGTTGGATTTGGAATTTTTTAAACAATGATGATTCCCCCTTGCGTTGGCAGTGAGCTGCTAGGCCTCCCAGCCACTACACAAGTTTGAGATTGTGTCACTGCAAATTATTCAAACAAACTCCTAAGCTGAATTTTCAGCTTTTACACAGGAACAAAGGTGACTGTCCCTTGCAGTGGCAAGAACTGGCACTAATGCTGGCTGCCTGTCTATGCCTATCTGCCTGCCTACACAACAACTGGACAGTCACTCTCTCTCTATGTCTCTATATGCTTCTTCTCTCTCCAACCTCCAAGAGCCCAGTGCGCACTAACAGGAAATGCAGAAGCTGTGTGGGTTATCTGTGAAATCATTAGTCCAACCCCCATCATGAAACGAAGAAGCTAATTGGACTAGAGAGGGACAGAAAGTACAAAGAAGCTAATTGGACTAGAGAGGGAGGAAAAGTAGAGCGCGAGCAGGGAGACAGTCATCCGAATTTTGTACCGAAATTCTTCCCAGAAATGTTTCGGATTTGGGTTCTTAAAACGAATTGCTCCGAATTAGCCATATTCGTCTGAAATCCGAATGTGGACGAACCGAATCGCCCAAGTCTAGTTAGTGGTAATGTTACTGCTAGAAGGGGATTAGTGGTTACTGATAATAAGACCATTAGAAAGGGTCTAGCTGTAATTTTGCTACTAGGAAGTCTTTAGTGGTAATGTTACTACTGCCGTTAGCACTAGGAGGGGGTAATGTGACTTCTAGAGGGGCTTACAGTAATGTGACCACTAGGAGTGGGGTTGGTGGTAATGTTACTACTAGAAGGGGTTTAAAGGTAGTTACTACAAAAAGTGGGTTAGTGGTGATGTACCCACTAGAAAGTTTTTAGTGGTAATCTTACTCCTTGGAGGTGTTTAGTGGTAATGTTACTACTCTGAGGGGGGCTAGCAGTAATTTTACCACTAGGAAGGGTGAATAGCAATGTGACACTAGAAGAAGGTAATGGGAGCTATCGGTAATATAACCTCTAGTGGTGGTTAGTAGTAATGAATAATTTGAAGGCATGGTCATGGGCAAGTGGTGGTCAGTTGCTAGCGGGCAAGTGGTGGTCAGTTGCTAGCGCTCCAGCTGTTTGGGACTAAAACTCCATTATCCCTAACCAGCTGTTGACTGGTTATGGATGTAGGAGCTGTAGTCCCTAACAAAAGTCTGTGTCAGTTGTTGGAAGTTCATTAGTTGACCCCCTCTGGTCTAGGGTATGTTGGAATAATTGAACTATATTTAGCTATGCACACATATAGAGTAGTTCTACAATATAACAGTCTTAATCTGTCTATAACACCTTAACAAACGAATAGCAAATTGTATGTTTCACAGTAGTTGCCATTGGTAAATTGTGATTTTGTCTTGTTAACTAAATATATGGGATCTTATGTATAGAAGAAATCTGTAGCAAAACTGATGGAGGTCCTATTACTGAGCACCAGAACACTGGTTACTTTAATTGCTTTTCACCAAAGAATATTAAAATGTTTACTTGAGTGTTTATTCATTCCTTCAATTCTGGGGCAAGCTAGCTGCATTATAGGGGATGGACACAACATCCTATTGATTTAACTCCATCCTATTGATTTAACTCCATGAGTGCCAGAGAGGTATATACCTCTCTGTCATGCAAAGGGTTAACCTCTTTGCTGCTAAACCTTTTCACCCACTGTCACAGAGCATGTCACACATTTTTGTTGTAGTTTACAGTCAAATGACAATTTTTGATGCTTTTATGTGAACAAACCACATATGTCACGCACCGCCCCCACCTCCCCTTTGCTCACACTTTGAGCTAGTATGTCAGTATAGGTGTTGGATAATCTGTGATCACCTGATATATACTATCTAGAGGCTAGGCTTGTTTGAAAGAGGTTATCGCCTCTTTGAAACAAGGGTAGTACCATTTTATGTTGCAAGGGGGGGCTGAGATCAGAGCTATTTTCAGAGCTCCAGTCTCCCTTACTTAAAGGGATATTAATACTTTGTTTTATCTTTATTTTGTTTTGTAGGCATTAAAAAAACATGAAGAACGATATAAGTCTTATCTCTCGAACCTTTATGGTTTGAGAGATCTTCACAAGCAAAGTTTCCCCTCCCGCCCCTTTTACCTAGTGTAAGCCATCTCTTCTCAGATGTGGAATGCAGTCCATAGACCAGACAGATAACAGCAGGGGACAATCTTCTTCCTATGAGAACAATGAAAACCCTGCTCCCCTTGTCAAGTCTTTCAGGTTTTTCCCTTATCTTAATTGAAGATTGTCCCTCTCTGCTGTCTACCTGGGCACCTCTCTTCTGATCTGGCTGAACAGTGTTACATCAGTAAAAGGGGCGGGAGGGGGATACTTTGTCATTGAATTACTCTTGAACTACAACTCTGACAGAATTGAAATAACACTCTCCAAAGTCCAAATACTATGATGATTAATTAGAGCTGCTTTTATTGTGAAACATTACTATCCCTTTAAGCTTTTTTTCTCAAGTTACAATACTAGGTGCTCATGCCATCCTAACATTGTTACCGTCAAGTATAACCTTGTTTGAAAGAGTGAGATCTCCTGTTTCAAGTGTGGTATTTGAGTGTAAATCAGAGCAAGGAGGACTGAGATGTAGCCTCTTATAAATCCTACCCCTCTGCTGTTCTTTTAAAAATAAATTCCTGGTGGTCCATTGGGTTCCTGGCACAAAATGAGTTCATCAGACTCATGAGTGATGATGTCACTTATGCAGTCGGATTCCAGGAAAAGATTGAGGTAAATTCCAGTGCCCTGTAGTAATCTCTTCACTGCAGAACTGTAGAGGACTTGGCTGTCCATATCCTTAGTAGTTGTATGGTAGCTGCAGAGGACCTAGGCAGCCATTCAGCCTTGGCAATGAAGTGGTTAAATGGGACTTTTAACTCCTACAATGATAGAGTGCTCTCTAACAAATTGCAAAGCAGTACTTTGGAGACCTCTTTAACATTTCACTGGTTAAAAACCCCATTTAACCCTTTGAGTGCCAGAGGGGTACGCAACGCATTGCAAAGCAATGCGTTGAGTACCCCTCTGGCATTCAAAGGGTTAAACCAATGGGCAGTTTTATTTATCCTCTGTGATGCAAATAATTTGCCCCAGAATTGCAGCAGTTTTCTTTTATCCGTTGGGGGAGATATATGAAAAGCCTCCTTAACGCTATGAGAGCCAGAGGGGGTATGCAAGCATTGCAAAGGGGTAAGGGCCTTATTTTCAAAAGAAAAGTGGAGGAGTTCTGGCACAAACCATTTGCACAAAGGTGAGAACTAAAAATTCCCAAAACTCCCATTGATTTAAATGGGGATTTTAACACCTTGAATGCTAGAGGGGTCTCCGGTGCATTGCTTTGCAGTTCATTGCTTTGCAATACATTGGAGACCTCTTTAGCATTCAAGGGGTTAAGATTCCCATTTAAATCAATGGAAATGTCTAGTTCTCCCCTATAGTGCAAATGGTTTGTGCCAGAGCTCAACAATGGTTCATATTTATAACGAAGTAAAGTTACGTTTATAAATGTCTGTCTGAGAATATTCTGATAACATCTGAAAATGAGAATACTTTTTCACACACATTTCACTATAAACTTCCATTAAGAATAGGTTATACGTAGAGTTGATTGAATTAAAGTGTTAGTAATGTCTAAAAAAAAGTTTTTTGCATTTAGAAGAGCTTAAAAATCTGAGCTAAATGCAAAAAAACATATCTCTCAAACCGCTATGGTTTAACCCCTTAAGGACCGGGAAAATCTGAGGTAGTTTTCCCTTAACACCTTAAGGACCCATGACGGTCCTGGACCGTCATGGCTTAAATGATAGCAGCGTGCCTCCGTGCACGCTGCTATCATTAATTCCAGGCTGAGACTGAATGCTCCGAGACCGGGGCATTCAGTCTCAGCCCTTCTTGCCTTTGCTGGTTCATGCGATCGCCGTTCCAGCGATCACATGTACCGGCAAAGTGACAGACACAGACAGCAAAGAAAGCATGCTGTCTGTGCCTGTCAAGTCTGCCTCTGGCTCCGTTGCTATGAAAGTAACGGAGTCAGAAGTAGAGAGGAGACACCTAGTGGTGAAAGTAAATACAGCAGCTAGGGGTATTAACCCCTTCACTGCTGGTGCCAAAGGCTTGCTAAATGCAGGTCAATTTCTGACCTGCAATAATTTTTTTTTTTTTTTTAAAAACACAAAACACTTTTTTTTTTTTTTTTATACAAAAATATTTTATTTAACCCCTTAGTGACGGCCGCGTGCAGACGCGGCCGTCACTTAACGCCCGTCTAACATTTTTTTTGTCTTGTCTAAAAGAATCCGGAGTCCCCGAACGGCGTGCAGCCGCGCGGGGAGCCGGATTTCCGGGACGTACATGTACGTCCTCTGTCACTAAGTGACAGCCACACAGGACGTACATGTACGTCCTGTGTCGCGAAAGGGTTAAAAAAATAAATAATCTAATTAAACGTAAGTGTGATTGTTGTGGAGCTATGTAATACACTTATATACACCGCCAAATGTCACGGATAAAAAGTGTCAAAATAGGGTGGGAAAAAGGGACATGGGGATTTTCACCCAGGGGGGACAGTGGCTACTTTAAACTGTGCATTTTGTAGGTATGACTGACTGGTCATACCTTTCATGCAGTCTCCATAAAATTTAACCCTTTGTGCCCAATTGATCCAAAGAGAAAAACCAAAAATGATGTTTTTTTTACCTTTTTTTTAAATTTTAATAAAGTAAATGGTGGGTTATCCATATAAGCAGGGTATCAAATGAAAGCCCTAGTTGTGCTTAAAAAAACAGTATATAATTTATGGGGGTGGAATAAAAGACTTAGAGGGAAAACATTGCTGAACAAAGATATAGTCAAAAAGGTCAGAACTCCTCCGGTCCTTAAGGGAAAACAACCTCAGATTTTCCTGGTCCTTAAGGGGTTAAGGACCGGAGCAATTCTGACCTTTTTGGCTATGTCTTTGTTCAACAGTGTTTTCCCTCTTAGGCTTTTATTCCACCCCCATAAATTATATACTTTTTTTAAGCATAAATAGGGCTTTCATTTGATACCCTATTTATATGGATAACCCACCATTCACTTTATTAAAATTAAAAAAAAAGGTAAAAAAATGTAAAAAAAACACTATTTTTGATTTTTCTCTTGGGATCAATTGGCCACAAAGGGTTACATTTTTATGGAGACTGCATGAAAGGTATGACCAGTCAGTCATACCTACAAAATGCGCAGTTTAAAGTGGCCACTGTCCCCCCTGGGTGAAAATCCCCATGTCCCTTTTTCCCACCCTATTTTGACACTTTTTTGTCCCTGGCATTTGGTGGTATATATAAGTGTATTACATGGCTCGACAACAATCACACTTGCAATATTGTTTAATTATATATATTTTTTTTTAAATAAAAATATGTTTTTGTAAAAAAAAAAAAAAAAAAAAAAAGTGTAAAATTGCAGGTCAAAAATTGACCTGCATTTAGCCAGCCTCCTGCACCAGCAGTGAAGGGGTTAATACCCCCAACTGCTGTATTCTTTTTAACCACTAGGTGTCTCCCGTCTACTTCTGTCTCCCTTACTTTGAGAGCAAAGGAGACAGAGGCAGACGAGACAGGCACAGACAGCATGCTTTGCATGCTGACTCTGTCTGTCACTATGCTGGTACATGTGATCGCTGATACGACGATCGCATGAACCGGAAGAAGGAAGAAGGGCTGAGACTGAATGCCCCGGTCTCGGAGCGCTCAGTCTTAGCCTGGATTTAATGATAGCAGCGTGCACGGAGGCACGCTGCTATCATTTAAGCCATGACGGTCCTGGACCGTCATGGGTCGTTAAGGGTATAACAACCCATGATGGTGCAGGACCGTCATGGGTCCTTAAGGGGTTAAGAGATACAGGCGTTTAAAGTTTGATGTCTCCTACTGACATCTGTAAAGCTGTCATCAGGAGATTCGTGTCGGTCGACACTGAGGTGATTGAGAAGTGCCGAGTTCTCATTACTTACAAGGAATCCCTTCATTGGAATGGTCTAAAACGTGTGCCTGCTGTTCAATGCATTGTGTTCCCCTCTGGCACCCAAAGGGATAAATACATTCTTGCGCACAGCAAGCTCTCCATAAATAACTCAAACCTCTTAAATCTGCCTTTCCAGGTATCATCGTCTGCCCCTTCCTATGGATGGAGCTCCGTTGGAATCTCAGTTTGACGCCTTTGTAAATTTTCTCAGGGTAAGTTGTACAGTTTACTAATATCAGAACATGTAAGTGATATTGTCCTGCTATTATTTATCTTCTAAAAATAAGTGTTCTTTTTGCTATTCAGACAGTAGGCCATAGGCCCAAAGGTAAATGTGTACCTGTTCTGGGGCAAACCAGCTGGACCATAGACAACAAATAGCAATGTCCATTTAATTAGTGATTTTAACCCTCTGAATGCTAGACTGATCTGTAGTGCACTGTTCCACTTTTCTTGTGCATACAATGAGGTGACCAGATATCCATTAAAATGTAGGCTGCTTATGAAAAACGAACACTGCAGGGTTGCTCCGTCTTGTAGAATGAAATTTTCACAAGCGTTCAGCAAGTAAAGGGTTATGTGGTCGCCTTGGTGTATAGTACTGTTTCTTTTCTTTATTAATGACGGAAAAGCTGTAGTGCTGGAAACTTCCAATTTGTTCCTGAGAATACCTCAGATAAAGTAGCTATGAGTGTGATTTACTATTCCCAAAACCTGCTTCAGGTCCTCAGAAATTGAAAATGTCACATATTTACCATATTTTATGCTAAAAAGAGGCAGTTTCTGGTAATAGTGATTGTTGGTGGGAAATTAACTTTTTTCATCATCTGAAAGTAAGTTTTCCCTAATCATTTAAGGCTTTAATGAGATAGTAATGTTTCACAAAAACAGCAGCTCCAATTAATCTTCATAGTATTTGGACTTTGGAGAGTGTTATTTCAGTACTGTCAGAGTTGTAGTTCAAGAGTAATTGAATGATAAATTATGCCCCTCCCACCACTTGTACTGATATAACACTGCTAACCTCAGAGCAGCAAGACTGTCCCGATGGATCGCAGAGAGGGACAATCTTCAGTGAGTATAAGGAAAAACCTGTCAAAGGGGGCAGAGTTTTTCTTATGCTTACAGTAAGAAGATTGTCACATCTGAGGGGAGATGGCTTACACTAGGTAAAAGGGGCTGGAGGGGGATATTTTACCATTCAATTACTCTTGAACTACAACTCTGAGAATGTTGAAATAATACTCTCCATGGCCCAAATACTATGAAGATTAATTGGAGCTGCTGTTTTTGTGAAACATCACTATCCCTTTAAGGACCACAGGGTTGTACAATGTGTTGCACAAAACTCTGGTACTTAAAGGCTTAGAGAAAATGTTTTATTTGGTGATACAATCTGCAAATTGCATTTTAGAGCAGCACCATTTTACATATTAAAGACAGTGTTTGTGTGTGTGTCTGTATACAACATCTCAGTGTTTCTCACTGTTCATTCTCAGGACAATGCATGCTTTCATGATTTTCCTTCTTCTTCACAACTGAGTAATTAGTGACACTGTCACTGTGTCTGAGCCATCTGTGCATACTCACTGATATCCTGAAAACATGACCTGTTTGTGTATGAGAGGTGTGGGGTTGGGATGCATCAAACAAATTTTATAACAGCTGAAGCTCTTTTTAATAACACTTTAACAATGCTGGATGTACATGTATGTCATGGGTGGATGTCCCTAAAGGACGCATGACGTACATGTACGTCATCGATTTCAGGGCTCCCCACGTGGCTGCAAGCTGTTCGGGGAGCCCTGAATTGGAGTTTAAAAAAAAAAAAATGCTCCGTGGTCCTTAAGTGCCATGTGTGTGTGCCGGTCCTTAAGGGGTTAAACTGTTAGCCGTATAACTGCCTGGTGTCCATTTAGCACATTTTTTTCTTTTACTCTCTGATCAGACAACCTTTATTGTGATTAACAAAGTACTGAAGGCAATGTCCTGCTGAGTAAAACCGTGGAACTCAATTTGCTGGGAGGTGCTTCATTGAAATGTTATTACAGTTAAAAAAATTTTTTTTTAATAGTAATCTGTTAATAGTACTGCCACATGGTGTCCAGTTAATCTGGTGTATATACAGTTCTTCTGTTGCAGTACGTCTAAGAGCTGAGGCATTTTATACGTTTCTTCATAGAATGTGGTATTAATCACACCGCCACTTTGTGACAGATTGAATTTAATAACCTTTTGAATGAAACATCTCCTAGCAATTTGATTCAGCAATATATATATATATATATATATATATATATATATATATATATATATATATATATATTTCACAGTAAAACTTAGTTCCTCCTTTAACTCAATAAGAATTTTTTATATTAAAATGTGCTGTTACACCCAGTGGCTACTATAATTAATAGCAAAATCCATTATAATTATAGTAGGTGCTGGGTGTAGTTTATTTTGCAACCCTAGGTAAAAGCGTGTTTTTCATATCACACTAGCTGCCTTTATCAGTAAAATTACATATTGTTCTTTGGTTGTTAAATATCCCCCCCATTTTTTATTTTTTTATTTTTAAGAATTATTGTATATTCTATTGAGTGTAGTTGTTTTTCCCCAGAATTCTTCTTCCACTTCTGTTTTCATACTTTGTGTTATTGACAAGCTGACTTGCAACTTATCTACAGATGACCAACTTTAACCATAAAGACCTAGACAATAATAATAGGCATGTCATGCCAGGAAGTGAATTGGGGAGGTCCTGGAAGTCATTGTTTGCTTTGAGGATGTACTAGATCTTCTGTGTTTGTTACAGTCAGCACCACTCATCTTTCATTATGGAGTGATTTGCTCCCACTTCACTGAAGCTGAGGATGTTTTCTCATGTGACTCATTGGTTGTCAGTTAACAAACTGGCACATTACCACCTTATACACACTCCAACTGATCTTTTATTAATTTATAAATGTATATTTTTAATAAACCCTTTAAGGACCAGAGAGGAATGCAGTGCACATTTTACATTCTTATCTTGATAAAGGATGATGGTGGGACAGGCAGAAGTGGACTTGAGGTTTTGAATCTGGTTCAGAATGTAGTCTTCTGGAGGTAGAAAAGTTCTCTGTTCGATGGAATCTAATATAAGACCCAGAAACCTTTTGAGTGTCTCTGGAACAACATTTGACTTCTTTGTTAACCAGCTATCTGTCATGGACACCTTTGTCAGAAGGTCCCTGTTTCCAGATTGGTAGCTAGTTCTTTTAATTGCAGATCCTCATTTTCGCTTTCTGTCCAGTTATCAAGCTTAGTTTAATTTTTTATTCGGTGTCCTAGTTTTGTTGTTTTGTTTCTTGACTCCGTTTCATCTTGACCTTGATTTTTCCTACTCACGCCACTCCATCTTCCCTTCTGCGGAGTGCTGGTGTCCCTCCTGCAGTAACAGTTTTCTAGTTGCCGGTATTGCTTGAGCGAAGATGGAATTCTCTCTAAACATCCAAGCTGCTAGTCTGCCTGATCCTCCAAAAACTCTCTGCAGCATACTTGGACAAAAGCGGAATCCTCTTGAACATCCAGATCAGGCCCAAATGCCCAAATACTGTTTGGCGAGAGGTGATGCTGCAGCTTAAACTCCTAAAAAATCAGCTTATAAAGAGTGTGCTCCATGGCATAGTGTAGCCCACCCCCCTCTGGGAACTAGAAAAGGTACTGAGAAGACTGGTATTGACTCTATACACTTGGAATTCAGGAATGTGGAATTCATGCATGTGTTCCATTGCTCAGAAGTCACACCTCTATCTCCCAGCCACATCATCATTCCGTTACAGTCAACACAGCACACACAGCATCAGCTTACCAGTGATGAACCGATTGGGTTCAAGAGAGAGAGAGAGAGAGAGAAGATGGCAATGGGGGCCATTCCCTACTCTGATAATTGACTTTGATTGTGCTTGTCCAGAAGGCCCAGGAGGTGATCATCTGGGTCCACTAACAAAACAAGCAGAACGTTGGTAACAATCCTCTACCAGTCTGAGGTACAGTAGGTGAGGAACACTGAGGATGGAGGGATGAGAGGTCCATTTCCTGACCTACCTGGGGGGAGGGACTCTCTCTCTGTGTGCTACTTGGAGACCTGAAGGAAATATAATTGTTGTCTCACAGGCATAAATCATTTTTTCCAAGTCGGTCACAAGACAAGTTTGAAAACACTTTTGTAAGAGCACATTGCAATCATAGTTAATTCTGGACCAGAGGGGTCTGCATCACATTGCTTTTCACAGTATTGCACAACCCTCTCGGGATAAAACAAGATATGTCTTAACAATATATAATAAATATATCCTTAACTCCCTGTGCATCAACATTAGCATGTTCCGTGTTCCTAAGTAAAACTGTTTTTCATAAACTAGGCATCTTTACACTGTTATCTTTTTCTCTTCTGCTGTGACAGTGCCTCCCTCCATTCTGTTATCTGCAATCAGTTTCAGATAGACTGTCATTTAATTTTATTCTGTTTATAATTTTTTACTGTGCAACAGATGCTGTGAGTCAGAGCTTCAGAATAAAGCACAGGGTGTCACTGTCTGTCACACTTGTAGGGAGTGCAGTGTCGCCATGCAGAACTCCACCTCTTCAGGATAGGAATATATTGTTTAGAACAATCTGTACTAGGATTGTGTTTTTAATTATTATTCTTACTTGATAATTAAAACCTCCTAATAATAACCCACCACTTACCTTATTATGACCAGAAAATCCTAATGACCCTATGAACTTTGCCCTATCATGTTCACGGAGGAGGCCATGACAGTTGCTGGCAGTTTTATCCCTTGAGGACCAAAGACATGCACACGGCATTGTGAAACCATGTTACACACACCCCTGGTCCTTCCATGGGTTAAATTACGTGTCTAAAAAAAAAAATATAGTGTCTATAAAAATGTCAGTTCACGGAAATGTGTCCGCAAAAAA
Organism: Rhinophrynus dorsalis; assembly: GCA_037306005.1. Classification (NCBI taxonomy): domain Eukaryota; kingdom Metazoa; phylum Chordata; class Amphibia; order Anura; family Rhinophrynidae; genus Rhinophrynus; species Rhinophrynus dorsalis. The sequence goes on from CM074724.1 coordinate 103,533,751, forward strand.
ATGCTTGTCTGATTATTTTTTTTTCAGTCTTAATCATAAATACAGGAATTTGTAACCCTGATACAAACTAACTGAAAATAATAGCACTTATACCTTCCTTTGATACATATACCTGCCAACTAACTTATGTCTTCCTGGTTTACATATAATAGCATTAGCCTGCATCTGCAAAACATTAACCCTTTGAGTGCGTTCCCCTCTGGCACTCAGAGTTAAAAAGGGGTATTGGTGAATGTATATTAGAGTTTTTGAGTCTTATGGTTTTTGTTTTATAGGAAAATCCAAGCCTATTGCTACTCCATGATGCCACCCACCCACCACCTGCCCTGCTTTTCAGCTGCCAGACAGGAGTGGGCAGAACAAATCTAGCCATGATTCTTGGAACGCTGGTTCTGTATCACCGGAAAGGAGCCCCGGAGAAGCAGTCGTGAGTTTTTCATTACGTTTTAAGGGAAGTGATTCATTGAAAACAAACTTAAAGGGATAGTAATATTTCATAATAAAATCCGCTCTAATTAATCATCATAGTATTTGGGCCTTGGAGAGTGTTATTTCAATTTTTTCAGAGTTATTGTTCAAGAGTAATTCAATGACAAAGTATCCCCTTCCCGCCCCTTTTACTGATGTAACACTGCTCAGCTTAGAGCAGCAGGGAGTGTCCAGGTAGATTGCAGAGAGGGGCAATCTTCAATTAAGATAAGGGAAAAAGCTGAAAAACCTGTAATTGGGAGCAGGGTTTCATTGTTCTCACAGTAAGAATATTGACCCTTGATGTGAGCTGTCTGGTTTATGGGCTGGATTTCACATCTGAGGAGTGGGGGTTTACACTAGGTAAAAGGGGCGGGAGGGGGAAACTTTATCATTCAGTTACTCTTGAACTACAACGCTCACAATAATGAAATAACACTCTATGGCTCAAATACTATGAAGATTAATTGGGGCTGCTGTTTTTGTGAAACATTACTATCACTTTAAGGCCTTATTCATTAAACTAAAGAGGCGCTGCCACAGGTGAATGAAAATTCTGCAAATTCAAATTAATTTAAATGGGGATTTTAACCTCTTGAATGCCATAGATGTCTTAGAATGTGTTGAAGACGTCTCTAATATTCAGTGGGTCAGAAGCCCCTTTTCCATAAATGGGTTTTTTCATTCCTCAGCATGGTGCAAATTGGTCCTCTTTCACCCGATCAATAATGCCCATAGACCCGTATTTATAAAAGCAAACTGAATTTATTCTGGAGGAAACCAGCTGTACCATAGGGGACAAATAAAAATTCCTAAATTCCCGGGCATTTGAATAGAGCTTTTTAATTCCTTGAATGCTGGAGAGGTCGCAATGCACTGGATGCCTCTCTAGCATTTAAAGGGATAGTAATAATTATTTAAAAGGCCTTCTATGTGTGCTTGCAAACCAAACACACGTAGAAGACCTTTTTAGTAAAGGATTTCTTTTTTATTAACGCGATCTCGGCTCTGCTGCAGAGCCACCGCTGGTCCCGGGACCGGATTCCCCTGCTGTCAGCTAGAATGCTGACGTCAGGGGAGAGGGAACTTTGAAAATGTATATCTCTCAATCCATAAAGGTTTGAGAGATGCCGCTGGTCTCATTTAACTCCCTTTTTTACTGGCTACAACATGAGGGATAGTAATTTAGTTCTTACAGAAGAATTATTCATTTTATTGCGTGGTTAATTTCCTGGTGTGCTAAATAAGTGTATGGACAGACCAGGGGCAGAGATGTTTAAATGGATAGTAACCCCCCCCAGAAATCTTGAAGACAAATGCTAGTAATAAGCACAACATACCTAACTCCTTTATCCCCATCTCTCAAACCATTATGGTTTGAGAGATGTAAGAGCAGAAAGACCTCCGCTCCCTCCCCTTTCTGCCTGATGAGCTTAAAGCTGTCAGAGGCAGAATCTGGTCGATCGACTTACGGCGGCTGTGCAGGAGCGCTGTCATCTCGATATCTCTATATAATTACTTCATTGGTATGGTCTACAACATGTGCTTGCAAGCCAGGAATATGTTTTAGACCATACCAATGAAGAAATTATACCGAGATATCGAGAAGTCAGAGCTCCTGCAGAGCCGCCATCTGGTCACGGAAGCAGTGTCTCATGACATCCGCTATACAACGGATGCATGAGAAGGGGGAGGGAGCGGAGGTCTTTCTCTTCTTACATCTCTCAAACCATAACAGATTGAGAGATGGGGATAAAGGAGTTAGGTATGTTGTGCTTATTACTAGCATTTGTCTTCAAGTTTTCTGGGGGGGGGGTTACTATCCCTTTAAGGCTCCTTAGGGCCCTAGGCAAGGTACCAGTTTGAGGCCTCACATCTCTTGATCCATTTCTTCTGACACACAGCGCTGATAGCAGGCATTGGTATTGCGACTCTAATGAAAGTGTGAGCAACAGATTGATGCTGATCTTTCAACAAAAAGGGCATCTGACACTAGATATCAGAAGTACAACATCAGGATATCTGTCTGTGACTCATCACTTGCAGCCAGGGCCCTTCATATTGCCATGGGCCCTAGGCAGTAACCTAAGTTTCTATAATGGATGATCCGGCTCTTACCAGTGGAGTTGTTTGCTTCCCAAAGTTTTTTTTGCTACTAGTTGACATAGTAAAATCATCCATAACTGTTACATTGCTTTCTGTTGACATTTTAAATATATCCTTCATAAATTCTCCATCTCATTCTTCATCTTGCCATGGAGGTCTATATATTACTCTATTAGGAACATCTGTTCTAGCTCAAAATTCAGTGCTCTACCAAATGCTCTCTAAATTGTCTTCTGTATCTTTATTGGTTATTGAAGTAAAGAGCAGCTTCACTACATTTCTTTCTCATTTTTTCTATTTCTCTGTCGTCCAATACAGGTTACTGGTAACTTTGGGTAGGGGATCCGCCCCTTTAATTCTAGGCAGGAACAATTCTAGAATTGTATGCAGGGGGTGGAGCCTACCTTCCCTCCTTGGCTGCAGCTAGCCAACCAGCTCCAGAAAGATTTGTTCCTTGGTGAAGACACAGACAAGAGAACAGTTCTGCTGTAGTTTTAGAATTTTTTATTTTTCTTTTAGAAATGGAATACCACCATTAGGCGGATTACCATAACTGACAATGCCCTTAGATGTGGCTAGCTCAGTAACCAGGTGCTACTTGTGGACCTTAAGCCTTGGGGGGAAAATCTTGGGTTCAAGTTCTTTCCTCAGGAGTTGCCCACGAAGGCTTCTTCTTAATACATGGTAGTCTGAAGACAGAAGATCTACAGGAAAGGTGAGCAACCACATGTCCCACAGAGTCCCTCCGCACAGGGGTTTTTCATTTTAAGTTCCTTTTGCACACTCCTGCACTCATTTGGGTCTATCTGTGTGTCTGTTGGGTGTTTTGGAGCAGGTTTATGTGGTATTTTAACCCTTTAGCTGTTGGTTTTACATCTTTTGGGGGGTTTTCTGACACCTTTCCTACTTGTTCAGTGTTTTTTTGGGAATCCTAACATGTTCTAGTGATGTTTCATGCATTTTTATCTTACTGTTTCAATTTTGTAAATTTGAGTTCCTGCGCCCTTTACCGCATAGGCACCATTGCTCCATTCACTCCTATGGGACTGTATAGTTTGGGGAATATCTGTGCAACCGCTTAATCTAGCGACTTCAGAGATGGCTCATTTTTCTTGTTTGCCCTTGCTCTATCATCCGGTTCATGTTTCCAGTGTGTTGGGGGGCTCAGGGGGTTTTGGGCACTGTTTGGGTACTTTTTCTGGGAAAACTACATTTCCCATTAGCGCTTGCTTCGCTCACTCATTTCTGATTGACTCCTGCCACAGCAGCCATTTCCAGAACGAGTATCCTACGCAGGGCTTGGACTCTCTTTTTCTCCTCTGCTAATTAACCCTTTGCCTTCCAGATAAGTCTATTTTAGCGATTTCTGGAGTGAAACCTTAATCCTACACACTGTACTTGGGTGATTTCTTATTCTGTAAGGTTATTTGACCCTATGAGAATGTCTGTACTGTTGGAGCTTGGGGCCAGACCTAAGACTAAGGATGCTGGGGTCTCTGTATCCCCTATTGCACATTGCTCTTCCTGTCATTCAGGGTTACCTAGAGAATTCTCAGGTCATTTATGCCCAGCATGTTCTGATGTCCCTGAGAGTCTCCCAGAGACCTCCAGCCATGCATTACAGCCAGTTTGGGTGCAAGAGTTCAAGGCTGCTACCAGGAACCTTAGGTCTACATTGCAACTCTTTCCATCCCAGTTACAGGGGTCTTCCATTCTTGGCAGACCCCCTCCTCCGTCAAGTCTTCCCTGCCAAAACCTCAGGGAGTACCTGATGTATCAGATTTCAACTGAGGAGGAAGTGCTGGTGGATTCAGATGTTGAGGAATGTTCTGCTGTGGGCTCCTCTCAGTTTTTTGGGGATCCTTTTGAAGCTGATCCTGAGCCCTCGGCTGAAGGCCGAATCAGGGCTGTTTTGCATACCCTTAACATTCCCTTATTTCAGGAGGTTCCTTCTGATCCCTCTGATGTGTTTCAGGAGCCTAAAAAGCCCCTTACTTGCTTTCCACCTAACCCCACTCTTGACCGCCTTGTGTCTGAAGAGTAGAAACCTCCGGACAAGAAACCTTCTGTGTCCAAGAAATTTGCCAAGCTTTATGCCTTCTCTGAGGTAGCGCTTGCTCAGTGGGTTCATCCTCCCAAAGTGGATGCTCCTATCTCCAGGCTATCTAAGTCTACTGCCTTGCCAGTGTCTGATGCATCTGCTCTGAAGGACTGAACTGACAAGAAACTTGGTTTCCCTCAAGTCCATTTTTGCCTCTGCTGGTACTGCCATGCGCCCAGCATTCGCTACAGCATGGGTGAACAGGGCCATTGCGGCCTGGACTTAACAGCTCACCCTGGCTGTCCATCAGGGTGCTCCTACTTAGGATATCTTGTGCTTTCTTGCCAACATTTCTGAGGCACAGCACTATATTTCTGCTGCCATATTTGACACCATCCGTTTAGTGGCTAGGGTTTCCACCATGTCTGTGGTTGCCAGATGGGCTCTTTGGCTCAAGATCTGGTCTGCTAACACTGCTTCCAAGAAAGCATTGTTCTCCTTACCTTTTCAAGGAACTTCTTTGTTTGTGCCAGATCTTAAAGATCTGATCAGTGAGGCCACAGAGGGTAAGAGTACACTCACCGAACCCAGGTTCCCACTCTGCTGTGGGTGGTCATCTGCATCACTATCACAGCATCTGGGAGGATTCAGTGGCAGACCTGTGGGTTTTACAGGCTGTGACGGAAGGGTACAGGATCCCTTTTGTGTCTCTTCCTCCCTTTCACTCCTTTCCTTCTCATAGGCCTCAGGGCGCTGAGAAATGCTGGCTGTTCAACGGCGCTATTCAGGCTCTTCTGGACAAGGATGTTCTAGAGCCGGTTCCAGTTCAGGACAGAGGTATGGGTTTTTACTCAAACCTCTTTGTGGTCTCCAAAAATGAAGGCAGTTGTCACCCCATTTTGGATTTGAAGGATCTCAATTCCTTTGTGATCTGGATCCATTATCACCAGGAGTCTCTATGGACGGTGATTGCTGCTATGTCCCCGGGGGAATTCCTTGCATCCCTGGATCTTCAGGACACGTATTTACATATCACCATTCATCCAGAGAGCCGGCAGTATCTCAGATTTGCCTGCGACCAAGGGCATTTTCTGTTTTCAGCTCTTACCTTTGGTTTGACTACAGCGCCTCAAGTTTTCAACCATGTCCTGGGAGCCTTAGTGTTCGTCCTCAACCGGAACGGCTTCAAAGTTACTCCATACATGGAAGACCTGCTTCTGAAAGCCCCCTCTGCAGAACTTCTTCATCAGCAGGTTCACAATGCATTCACGCTCTCACCCATCACAGGTGGATCATCAACATGGACAAGTCAGATCTTGTCCCATCCCAGCGTCTGGTCTTCCTGGGCCTTCTCTTCGACACTCAGAAGAGCATGGTGTTTCTTATGGACGAGGTAGCTCACCAGATCGCCCACAGGGTTTCTGCGGTTCTGGCTCAAGATCCATTTCCAGCCAAGAAGCTGTCCTTTCTAGTGGGGAAATTAATTTCCACCATAGAAACGGTCCCATTTGCCATGGCGCACACCATGGAACTCCAGAGGTTTGTGATCCAGGTGTGGAGGGGTCAGCCAGACCTTCTGAAGATGTCAGTGTCCCTCCCTCTTCTTGTGGAACTGACTTTGTCATGGTGGCTTGACCTCTCCAATCTGCTGAAAGGCAAGTCCTTCCTGGTATCCTTCTGGACCACAGTGATGACGGATGCCAGCCGGCTGGGGAGCGGTCCTGGGTTGCCTGAGTGCTCAGGGTCGGTGGTCTCCAGAGGAATTTCTCCTTCCCATCAACGTTTTGGAGCTTCGGACGATATTTCATGCCCTTCGTGATTGGATATCTCAGCTGGAATACTGTCCAGTCCGGGTGCAGTCCGACAACGCCACGGCTGTGGCTTACATCAACAAGCAGGGCGGAACATGAAGTCTCTCCGCTTGGTTAGCAGTCAAGGCAATTTTGTCCTGGGCAGAACACGTTCCTGCTATATCCGCAGTGCACATTCCTGGCATAGAAAACATTATGGCGGACTTCCTCAGTCGACACACAGTGGATAGCGGAGAGTGGGAGCTGCACCCAGAGGTGTTCACTCTCATTGTTCAGAAGTGGGGTCTTCATTACATCGACCTGATGGCGACAAGACAAAACAGGAAGGTTCCAAGGTTCTGCTCTCGGTGGAGGGACCCTCTAGCTCTGGCGGTGGATTCAATGTCCATTCCTTGGTTATTTCCTCTGGCCTACGTCTTTCCTCCCCACCCAATGTTGTACAGAGTGTTTCTCTGCAATGCGTTGAGTACCCCTCTGGCACTGAAAGGGTTAATAATTTCTGTAGGTGATTCTTTCCCTTTTATTATAAAAAGGGCATGATTACTGAAATACTAAATATTTGATTATTTTGAATTTATAGATAGTATAGTATTACTGACAGCAGATCTATATTTATTATTATTATTTCTTTCTCTGGCGCCTAGTGAGTTATACAAACATAAAATGTTGTGCCTGTTGCTGAGTCTTAATATGACGTATGCAACACATATTCCAGATTCCTGGTATAAGACTTTTTCTGCCTGAAGGTAATGTAAATCAGATGTATTTACATACCCAGGTTTTTATAGACTGGAGCAAGTTACTATGGTAATGCATCTGCTATCTACTAACTGCTCAAGAAGACTTTGCTGGTTTCAAGTAGAACTTGGCAGGAGAAGCTACTTGCTGTTCCTTTAATTCTCAATATTGCTTAATTAATTAGTCCGCCTTTGAAGTCACTTAGGGTGAAATGCAAGAAACGTGCACAATCGCTATTTGCAGTGTACTTTTGATGACAAAATGATTAGCACTAAAATGTTCCGCATGTTTTTTCTCAATTAGCGAATGTTTGCTAGTTTTTTAGTGAATGTGCTTCAAAAAAGGGCGTGGCTAAAATATCCGTTGTTTGGTGAGAGGATTAGCAGTTGTGCCTAATTCAGCAAAGCAATTAGCACACATTTTTATGTCTGACTAACTCTGCCATTAAAGGGATGGTATTGTCAACTTTTTTAAAAAAAAATGAATATTGTAGCTATTTAAAAAATTAAGCTAAATGCCCCCAGTCCCAACTCTCATACCTTTATGGTTTGAGAGATATTCGGCCGTGAAGTTCCCCCCTCTTTCCCTGAAGTGCATGCTGTAGCTGACTGCAGGGGAATCTGGTCCCGGGATCGTTGAAGGCTCTTCAGCAGAGCTAGATTGCACGAGACAAAAAGTTACTTCACTGGAACGATCTACAAAGTGTGCTTGGTTTGCAAGCACACTTTGTACACCGTTCCAATTAAGTAGTTATTTTTCTCTCTTGCGATCTTGGCTCTGCTGAAGGACCTCCAACGGTCCCGGGACCGGATTCCCCTGCAGTCAGCTAAAACGCTGACCTCGGGGAAAGAGGAGAAAGGGGGGAACTTTACTGCTGAGATGGGGCTGGGGTCATTTAGCTTAATTTTTTAAATGGCTACAATATTCGTTTTTTTTTAAAAGTTGACAATACTATCCCTTTAATTTAGGAGCATTCTCTAACATTGCCATTAATTTAGGAGCATGTATCAAGGTTTCTTGCATCAGAATGTGAGCAATCACAAATAGCACATAAATGTATGGCTTTTATAAAATAGCAGATGCTCTACTTTCTTGCATTCTCCTCCTAAATGTTTTTGTATTGTGAAAAAAACAAATGAATTACAAGCCCTGGAAACTTTATTTACTCTAAAATGTTTAGGGAATTTATTGGGAGGTCAGTGTGTTTTACTTTGAATGAGATAAATGCATAAAATGGACACAGTCACAAAATCTATTGTGAAACCATGCATTGTGACTACAAATAATCATCCTATATAATAATTTGCTAAGGATGTTTGTCAGAAGCCGTCATGTGCAATAGAGATGGCTGTGCACACTGCAGTCATGCGCAGTAGAGACTGCACCCGGGAAGGTGCGCAGAGAGGACTCCGGTCTGAATTCGGAGCGCCCCGCTCCATATCAGCCGCGGTGAGGCCGCTCTCTACTGGGCATGATTGCAGCTGTGGCATTGTGGCCCGTGTAAATGGGCTTTTCAATTAGTTTCAAAATAAGTGCCAAAACAGTGAGCTTGCTTATAGGAAGCGCCAATCACTTCCAGCTTCAGCTAGTGCTTCATGTGCAGGAAGTAAAAGCTACTTTCCTATGTCTGGTTCAGTGGCAGTCAGCCTGACAGTTATAGCACTTTGGTGTGCCATGGACACCAGTTTAGGGTGCCACTTTTCTTCCACAAAGACTTTTGAGGTTTAACCCTTTGCTCACCAGAGGTATCCAACACATTCCAACACTGAGCTGAAGCACATAGACTGCACTAGAGATTTCGTTCTGGTTAATTTATTTAATCACATTCAGCTTCAGACAAATTCTACATTTTCAATTCACCTGCATAAGTAGACAGATTGTAGAACTGAACCTATACGCCCTGGTTGCATAGTGTAGCACTTAGAACTAATTATCACGGGATGCAGGAAATTATTGTGTTTGAACTGTGGGTTCTGTTTAGACTCGTACATAACACATTGTGTAATAATACTGGCCCAGCACATGAACTAATTAGCATAAAGTGCCACATAGCACCTGCAACATCTAAAAGTTCATTTCTCAAAAATCATTTATGGAGGCTGTTGTACTGTAGAAAGTGTTGAAATTATGGATCCAACAACCTTTATCATGAACAAATAACAATGCCCACTGATTTAAATGGGGAGTGTAAACCCCTTGAACACTCGCAATGCATTGGAGACCTGTCTGGTATTCAAGGAGTTAATATCCCCAGTTAAAGCAATGGATATTCTTATTTTTTCTCTATGGTGCTGTTGGTTTGCTTCAGATTCAGGGAAGTTTTATTTGTTCACTATGATGCAGTTGGTTTGCTCCAGAATTGCACCACCTTCCTATAGTACATCAGTCTTACTATGTTGTGTAACATTGGCTGGATCTGGCTTTTGTCTTCATTATATTATGCTTATGCTTTAGTCACACGTTATCCCCATGGTTCCTAGAGAGATCTCCAACATATTGCAAATCAAAATAATGGAGACCTCACTAGCATCCATGCGATTAATTCTATTAAGGACTGTAGGGCTGTGCAATGTGTTGCACACTCCTCTGGTCCATAAAGTGTTAAAGAGCAACTAACCTGGGGGGGAGAAGGTATTTTAGTTTAACCCTTTGAGTGTCAGAGATGTATCCAACGCATTACAACACAATGCATTGTATACCTCTCTGGAACTCAAAGGGTTAAAGCTGCATGTATAGCCAATTAATAACCACTATTCCCACTTCTCCCTAGGGTTGGTTCTGTGAGCTTCAGGGAGAGAGAGTTGGTAATTCCTGTTGGCTGTTCTGATGGAAAACCTTCTTGCACAGCCAATAGGAAGGAGGCTGCCACTGACAGTGAACTCTGGCAGGAAATGGGACAAGAAGATTGGTATGAGCCTATACAGTTAGGGCTGTAAGTGTATAAGGCTAGTATTGTGGTAAGCGCAGTAAAGCAAGACTGAGATTTAACATGTAACATGTTTGAGTGTGTGTGTGTGTGGTGGGAGCGTTGGTGTTTTTAATGCTAGTTGCCTTTTTAGTATGAACACTTTGAGTGCCAGAGCAGTATCCAACTCATTGTTTTGCAAAGCGTTGGATTCCTCTCTGGCACTCAAAGGGTTAAAGGTAACACTTGATGCAACCAATAAATAGTGCACTGTTAAATGTGATCATAGTTACTCATGTTTTCTGATGCACATCTTTCATAATTCCATTTTTCTGTTCAATGTTGTTTAAACAGCACTACCCAGGACACAAATGTTTTGCCAAAGGAACGATTTCGGATCATACAGAACTTCATTAACACGGTACCCAGTGGGGAGAAGATAGTTGATGAGGTAAACTACCGTATGATGAGAATTCCATATACAGAAATGTAACTTTTTGGTTTTTGAAGGTACCACGATACTGCACGATAGGAGACGTTACAATAGAGTGTTCCCTAATGGAATATTTTGGATGAACATGGCAGCAACATCAATGATTTATTTTAAACATGAGAGGAGGACCGACACCGGTATACTTTTGTCACCATAACACTTCTCATGCCCATCCATCATTCATAGTGCAGGACCGGTTTAATGTGGACCTGTTACCTTGAGTTTTTTTTTATATATGTTTTGAAACATCATTCAAAACTGCCTATGTGTCACGTTAACCAAAAGTCCAGCTGATGTTTAGTTTGGGAAATATTCACACTCTTCTTTCTGGGAAAATGCATCTCCTGGTGTAGCGCAGTGCTTAATTAGTATATGAAATGTCAATGAAAATGGTTAAAAGAGAACTATCACCTGTATTAATGTTGCCTTTTTTTTAAATATAATTCTTTATTCTCTGAGATATTAGTTTTTAAATTTAATGTGGTGACGCCACTTCTGGACAGACTGCGGGTCAACTATGCCGCAACCTGTTAATCTTCATTTGTTCCCCTCCCCAAGTAGCGTCTCAATCCAACCTCCTCTGATGACTGAGGATTTCTCCATGTAAGCTGGAGCACCCTCATTGCAAGCGATATGGCTCCAGCTTACATGGAGAAATTCTCCATCATGGTAGGAAGTTGGAATGAGACGCTAATTGGGGAGGGGAACAGACAAAGATTGACAGGCTATGGTCAGAGTTGACCTGCAGCCTGTCCAGAAGTGATGTCACTGCATTCAATTTAAAAGCTAATATCTCGGAATTAAAAAAAAATAAATAAAGATTACATGTTCAATGCAAAGGAGCATTGGAATAAGGGCAACATTCCCCTTTTAATTAGCATGTGAAATGCTGCTGAAAGTTTAATTAGCATATGAAACAGCACTGGTATTGCAGTGAGCAAACATTCGCATACATTACCAAGTATGACTATATCCTTAACTGTACATTTGCTGGTCTTCTGGCTAACAGGACACATAGGCAATTTTTAATGAAGTTTTCAAATATGCAAACTTGAATCAATGTGACAGGTTCACTTTAAAATGGGCTTGTCACCATAAGATAAGGTTTTAGTTCTATTAAAGAAACATAAGAACTGCTTATATGTTGTGCTAGCCATTCATTTGTAATATAAATCATTTTTGAGAGATTACGTTTTATCTGTTGGTCGTACAATGTGGCACTGTATGATAATTAGTTTCTGCGCTAGGTCACACACATTGTTCTGTGAATTAATTTGACAGATCCCACACACTGGGAACATTTCTAATAACACTAAGAGTGAACATGAACTCAAAAATAACTAATTATTATACTGCATAGAGAAAAGGCATGAAGCGCCACATTGTACCATCATTACATAAAGGTAATTTTCTTAAACTATTTATTTTACATAAATATGGCTAGTATTTGTCACAGGTGGGACAGGTCTACTTTATCACTAAGGTAAAATAGGCGGGTGATTAGGGCCCATCTGGTGGAGGCCCCCCAGTCCTGGTGAAACTTCCAGTTGTAATAAAACACTGTTTGCAATCCTGTGGATCTCCCAGTCCCGTGTGATCTTCAATACACACAGTCTGATCAGTGTGTGATGCAGGTTTGAGAACAATGCATTGGGTGGATATGATTGTGAAAACTTAGTATCATACTTTCCAACATTTCAAATGACCAAAGAGGGACACTTTTGTTTTAGTTGGTGTTGCTGGAGTCGTATCAGGTGGGTGGGGCATTTCCAAAAAACCTTATGTTATTTCATTACCTGCATGACCTCTTTGTGTACCAAACTGAATGGTTTAGAGCAAGACCAAAGTAGTTCAGTTACACAAACTAATGTATAAACACATATAATGAATGTTACCCAGACATTAATGTGAGTTTTATTGCTGTGGAGCAACGTCATACCCTTATATACACATCACACAGTCTGATCTTCTACAAAGAGGGGCACATCACGGTGGTTAAGAGGGACAGAGGAATTTGGGTCTCAAAGAAGGACACTTGGGAGGTATACAGTATTTTGTCAACCTACATTAGGTGTAAGATCCTGGCAATGTGTAAATGTAGATGTGCGCACAACATTCTATGAAACTAAAAAGTATTATCAAATGTATGTGAAGCTACTTTTGACAGGAGGGGAAAATGGTTTGATATTTAATCAACTGAACAAGTATCCTACTTTTTGTAAAGCAATGTGTAGGAGACCTTTAGCAGCCACGTGGTCCAGGGCCTTTATCCTTTAAATAGGGACCAGCATTAATTGAAATGGCCCTAGAAGAGGGAAGCTATTTACATCATGTCCTTATTCAGCATTTCCTTTGCAGGTTTCATTCTCTAAAATGTTAGTCTGATGTGCTAAGGAGAATCGGAGCCATTGTGGAGTAAGTCTGCTACTTATACTATAATTCCCATTCATTTAAATGGGGCTTTTAACTTGAATGCTAGAGGTCTCGAAACATAAAATATTGAATATATTGCTTTCAAATGCATTGGAGACATCTCTAGCATTCTAACAGGTTAAAAGTTTAATTTAAATCAATGGGAATTTTTAGCTCCAGAATTACATTTTCTTTTTGCATATGACCCTTAGTCTTCACCGGCTGTAACTAGTTCACTGACCAGTGTTTCTGCTTTGCAGGTTGACAGTGCTATTGCCTTGTGCTCAGAAATGCACGATATTAAGTCAGCTATTTATGAGTGTAAGAAGAAGCTGGAAGGCATTAGTGAAGGCTACCAAATTCAGGTACCATGGCTCTGATATTATAAACTTACTTGTACTTTACTTATTAACCCCTCAACACTTTGAGTTCCAGAAAAGCATTCATTGCATTGCGTCGCAATGCTTTGGATACTACTCTGGGACCCAAAGCATTAAGGACCCCAAGGATGTGCATCACATTTCTTTGTAATGGATTGCACACCACTGTAGTCCTTAAAGTGTTAATATTCTAGATATAGTTCTTATACTTTGATGTTAAAGGTGTATGTCACTTCATGGTTAATCTAATAAAACAGCTTTAACTTTCATGGAAACCTTTGGAAAAGGTATATGGATCTCTTAACAACCCTTTATACTCTGGAATGCTAGAGAGGGTCCAGAGCATTGCCGATAGATTGGACACCTCACTAGCATTCAAGGGGTTAAACTATTATCAAAAGTATATGATTACTGTTTGGTACTGGCAGCTTGATAAATCAGTAGGCTGAAATTCATCAGGTAAGTACTAGAAAGTAATTGCATTGTTCCCTTGTCTGCCATTACTAAAATGACCATTTCTGACTGTCATGCAATTGTGCAAGTATATATAATATGAAAAATAGAGTAGATGTGCTGCATTGTAAGTCTTGAAGTGCAGTAATGGCAGCGTGCAGCGTCAACTGCATACACAAGGCAAGCTAAATAATCCATTTATTATCATTGTGTTCAAGTCTATGACTAGACAGAGTGCATTGCACGTTCCCTCATAGGTAAAGAGTATGACCCTCCCAAAATAAATACAGACACATAGCTTGGGGACAACAGGTCACAGCTTTATTTAAAATACTTAATTAACATTATTTTTTACCATAATAGTTTTAAAATTACATTGACAATATAAAACATACTGGAATCAAGCATGGCCAAATTGCACGGGTTTATACTAGAATCCCAGCATTCTTCAGCATCTTATGCCTGACTCTAAAGGAATTACCCCGTTGGCCATAAATCTTGGCTTCAATGGGTACCATCACACACACAACCTAAATCTGGGGCAAAACCATCAAAGCGCTTCAGCCCGGGTATAGAGCCACATAACTTTAACACATAAGTTAGCAATATCTGAAAAATCGGGCAAGGATTAATTGCCCTGCTGTGACAAGTCCAACCACAAACTTGCCTTATTAGGAAGGGAGGGATTCTGCTTCTTGCGTTGGAGACCTCTATAGCATTCAATGGGATAAAAATATCCTTGGAGATCATGGTAAGTTTGGAAATTTTAATTTGTTCCCCATGGTGCAGTTGGTTTGCCCCAAAACTGCACTAGTTTTCATATGTATGTTCCGCTGTTTCTATTTAATGTCATCTGATTTGTGGCTTTGCTGATGGAGACACGCATCCCCAAACTTCAAGCAGATGTCTTCTTCCTTGCAACTATCATGAGGTCCTCCTCCAAATTTAACCACATTACATACACAACAGACTTGTCAGGCAGTGACTGAGGCCATTCGTTTAAAAAGGAAGGAAATTGTGTTTTTCAGATTCATAACAATCAGCATGTAATGTATAAACAGGACAGACTTGATGTAAACAGTGTCAGGAAGGTGCATAAAATGTGTATTTCAATTCCCTCGGAGACCTAAGCAGGGTTCGCGTCTCCAGTACTAAAGGGTTGTCATGCAGGAAGCACTGCGTTCCAGGAGTGAACTTTAGACTATTTATCTTCATCTGTTCATTAGTGGATGTACCTGTCAAAACATATAACACACTGGGTTTATGCTTCATAAGTCAGGATTAGAAGCTGTAATGGTCACAGAGCTGTGAATATGGCCATCTCTGGGGATGTACGTTAATCTCCTCTCAGAGTGTATTATCGTCTTTATCACTTGTGGTTACATAAATACCATGATAAAGCAGTACTTACACTGATATTTTGTGTTATTCTGTAGAACGGGTTCCTTAGATTGCGGTAGTATGGGAAAGGGGTTCATGTTCTAGAACAAAGAAGGTTTTGTTACACACCAGCTGCCCCATAGGGAACAAAATAAATCCTCAAATGTTTGCAAGGCACATTTAACCCCTTCACTATAAGTATTCCTGTCACAGATCAGTGGTTAAAGACCCATCTAAATCAAAGGAAATTTTGGAGGATTTTTAATTGTCCCCTGTGGGACCAGTTGATTTGCCCTAGAATTGCTCCTCTTTCTCTCTCTGCATATAGGGCAATAAATATGAAGAAAATTCTCAGTAATCTAGTTAATTGCCCCCACACTGTAAATGTACAAGCCTTGATAGGGCTTCATGTTCAAAAAAAAAAGTGGAGGTGTTCTGGGCCAAACCATTTACAATATAGGGGAGAACTAAAAACTCATATTGATGTAAAATGGGATGTAACCTCTTGATACTAGAGAGGTATCCAACTCATTGCTTCTGTTTTGGAGACCTCTCTAGCATTCAAGGGATTAAAATCTCCATTTAAATCAATGGGATTTATTTTAGTTCTCCCCTGTATTGCAAATTGTTTGCCCCAGAACTCCTACACTTTTCTTTTGAATGTACAGAGTAAGTGTACACATTTTTACACAGCTTATTTTCCAACCTGCTGAAAGAGGAGAGACTGTCCATTGGGCTGTGCAGGGGTGTGTGAACTCAAAGTAGCCAATAGGAGCTGTTAGCTGCCACTGCAGAGCTCACTGTCCCTGGGGGAAGAAGCCCAAGTTGACATCTGCAGTGAGCGCTCGCTGTAAGTTTATAAAGCTGCTACTGCAGTTGGTAATAAAGGTGACAAACCCTTTAAGGACCATTAGAGTGAGCAACTCATTGTGAAGCATACAAAAACACCTTCTCCTGGCGCACTTCACTGGATATATTTCAGGTAATGTATAGTTCTCGCTGTTCCTGTGTGTCTGGATAGGGGTTCCCACAGGTGGTGCGCCTCCTCTTAATATAGGGGTTATACTATCCCCTGCAATAAAATCCTGCAGAACAAAGAACACAAAAGAAAGAGAGCACAATCCACCTCTAAGTGCATTATTCCGAACAATTGAGAAATCCCACCCGTGGTAATGTACTCACTAGAGACTGAGGCTTCAAGGAAATTGTCAAGCACTGGTTATGCCCCAGGCTGGCAAGCTGTCGACTTTCGGTCTGGTGTTTTTTTTCCTTTTCTTTAATCACCACAACACTTTACCCTCTGGATATATTCAGACGTATAATTTTAATGTATAAATTACAAATACATATGAAACTCTACCTGTTTCGTGATGAAACCATCACTTAGTCGAGGGTCAAACATTTGTGACGCGTTTTCTTACCATAAACCACCTTTAACATTGTAACCTTCTGTCCGATTCATTCTATGATGCAAGCAATCAACCACTAGGGGAAGTAATTAATATACTAGGAATAGCAGTAGAGGCAGTCAAGGTAATGATTCTCAGTCACCACTAGATGTCTCACCCACACCAATTCTATGGGCTGTACAGCGGTGTCCCCTGCTGCACATAGGGAAAAATCTTAATCTGTCATTAATAGAAACAAGAATATGATATCCTCTCATTGAGGCCATTTGGGGATACTGTGTTGAGTGTGTATGTCCAATATGCTTCTCTTTGTAGCAATAGACTATTTCCTCCCCTTTTTAATGGTGGTATACAGTCAATAAGCATAGCCTTAAGGTTCATGATGGAGTGTCATTCTCCAACCAGTGTCTGGCCACAGGCTTATCCGAGATCTTCTTGTCGAGCGTCTGTCTAATACTACTTCTATGATTGGCCATCCTGTCGCTGAAGGTAGTGCTCGTCTTAGTGGTTGATTGCTTGTCTCATTAATCGCATGTTGCAACAATGTATGGCTCTAGTTGAAGCAATGTGACCTGGTCCCTATATGCACTACCCTCCCGTTGGGGCTCCTGATGGAGGTTTCTGTAAAATATTAGGAACTATCTATTTTGACAAGATGTCTGCACTGTAGCCTGGGTTCCCGTTTCCAAATGGCAAGGATTTCTTTAGAATCTGCAATTTTTTTTAAAGGTAAGACATTGATTTCGAAGCTAGTCACCATGCGTTTAATGAATGCATAGATACTTAATAAGATCTGAATGTTCCGCTTTAAGGGGCTAACTGAGGTAAAAAATTTTTAAATACTTGAAAATTATAAATGTACATGCTCACAGATTAATCTGACGCCATTTTCTGGGGTTACACAGAACAAAATTTCCATGGTACATGAAACTGATGAAGAACTGTGTAAGAGTGGGCTCAGTTCCATTAGATATGGGAAATAAAAAAAAAATACCATCCTGAGGTGATTCCTTTCCTTCCTTCATCAATTCTATTAGTTGTAAAGAGCATCTGCCATGCAGGAAAAAATATTAGTGTGAGCTGAGAAATTTTTGCTCCTCAAATCAAAATACTTAAGTGAACTAAGGATTTTTGTCAATGGGAAGTACTAAAGCTGCATTATTTATTTGTAACAGTTGGTTTTCCCTTTTTGGGCAGAGGTATGTGTATATGTTTGTGGGGGTCCATGGATCTCCTCCTTGAATAATTTAACCCTTTGAGTGCTAGGGGGTATCCAACACTTTGCACGTGGCTAAACCCCTTTATAAATTATATGGGTTTATCTTTGTGAAACAAAGCATTGCACAACCCTCTGGTCCTCATGGGGTTAATAGTAGGAATTAGAGCTTGGGGATGAGGCAGAAATTCAGTCATTAAGAATGGTAGTCCAGGTGCGAAGCAGTGAGTTAGAGAAGTGTGTAACTTTCAAGATGTTAAAAATAAGCTGCAGGAACACCTTTGGAACGCAAAGTGTTAAATGTATTGGGAGCTTTAATGATTCAGAAAGACCAATTAATTAATGAAAGTCTTTGTATACCAGGGCTTTGCAGAGTAGGGGCTTAGCTTTCCATATTACATAGCACATTCTGTGAAAATCGAGGTAATATTCCAATTTTGAGAACATTTTGAAATGAATAGCGCCACCTGCTGTCTCTTACTAGTTTAAGCCGGGACTCCTCTTTTCCCAGATGTTTTTAAATAGTGGTAAATGATGCTCCCCATTTTGGCCTTCCACAATCTCTACCTCCCTATTTATTAAACCCTTTTGCATGCATGTTTATATTATTTTTAATTTGCATTTCATCTATTTTTGTAATACAGGCCTAGACTGCATTGCAGATGATAGATATGTCAAGGGTTTTATCTACACATTTCTCCATAGGCTCCAATGTATATCTTTTTTATAAAACCATTGATAGTACTTATCTATCTATCTATCTATCTATCTATCTATCTATCTATCTATCTATCTATCTATCTATCTAAGACAAGATGGATAGATGAAATTACCAAATTTGTTGATACAAAATATCCTATATAATAATTTGCTAATGTATGTTTGTCAGAAGCTGTCATGCGCAGTACAGGCGGCTGCCCGCGCTGCAGTCATGCACAGTACAGACTGCCCGTGCCGCGGCTGATAACAGAGCAGGGCGTTCTGAATTCAGACTGTAGTCGGTGCGCAGAGAGGACTGCGGTCTGAATTCGGAGCACCCCGCTCCTTTATCAGCTGTGGTGCGGGCAGTCTCTACTGTACACGACTGCACCACGGCCGTTGCTGCCTGGCACTGTGGCCCGTGTACACGGGTTGTTCAACTAGTATATCTATAAAATAACCTGGCAAGATAGCTCAGTTGGTTAATGCTCCAGCTGGAGAATCTGTTCAAACTTCAGGTTAACAGATTCTAGCCCCCTGGCAGGGTCAGATATCTGCCAAAATATCTCAATGAGTTTGATAACTCTCTGATGCTCAAGGGGTTAATGCCCACTGTTGACTACAAAGATGTTTTGCTGGAATGGAGCATTGCTGCTTTTTGATATCACAAGGTACGTTTGGGCAAGCCATCTACATCACAGGGAATAATTACAAACTCAGAAAATTCCCATTGATTTACATGATGATTGGAGACCTCTCTAGCATTCAAGGAGTTAAAAGCCCTATTTAACCCTTTGAGTACCAGAAGGGTGCCCAGCTTATCGTGAAGTAATTAACTGATCTCTCCTTTGGCACACAAAGGGTTGTCTCCTTTGCTGGGACTTGTAATGTTATGCAGTATAGTACACTGCATGTTACTCTGCCTGTGTAAGAGTTAAGCAGAACATTGCATGTTGCCAGTGACAGTGGAAAATTACTTTGGATTTGGCCATAAATTGAATCACCATTGCTGTTTATTCACAACTTACATTAGTAATAGTTGTAAACACAGCAGGAGAAAGAACAAACCTTCAGTAGCAGCATCAAAGTGTTCAAGCAGCCATCTGCATCTTGCTTAAATCCGCTAAAGCAAAAGTAACTCTTATTTAATAGTGTCTGTTGATTAAACCTGCTGGCGTTCTTTATCTTTAAAGGGATAATATTGCATAATATGGAAAAAAATGTATAGTGCAGGGTTTATTCTTATGAGTAAAACAGGGGTACTTTTACTTCTGAGAGACATCCTATTCAAAAGTTATTGATGTTCAAACATACATTTTTTGGGTGTAGTACCACCATGGTTTGATATGTTACAGTGTCAATGTTGCTGTAGCAGCCTGTGGAGGATTATTGTTACTGACAATCTATATCCATAAGTTGCTGTAGCAACTGTACTGCCATAAACCTTAAAGGGATAGTAATACTTAATAATTACTAATCCCTATAGTAAAGTCATATTAAAAGGAAATGTATTGCCCCCGGTGTCATCTCTCAAACCTTTATGGTTTGAGAGATAATTGCTCCTAAAGTTCCCCTCTCCCTCCCCCTTCCCCGAAGTCAGCGTTCTAGCTGACCGAAGGGAAATCTGGTCTTACGATCGTCAGGCAGCTCTGCAGCAGAACCACGATCGCGTTAATAAAAAAAAAAAAAAAATCTTTCACTAAAATGGTCTTCTATGTGCGCTTGCAAACCATGCACACACAGAAGACCATTTCAGTGAAAGATTTCTTTTTCATTAACTCGATCTTGGCTCAGCTGCAGAGCCGCCTGACGGTCGTACGACAGGCTTCGCCTGCAGTCAGCTAGAACACTGACTTCAGGGAAGGGGGAGGGAGAGGGGGATCTTTAGGGGCAATTATCTCTCAAATCATAAAGGTTTGAGAGATGACACTGGGGGCAATACATTTCCTTTTAATATGACTTTACTATAGGGATTAGTAATTATTAAGTATTACTATCCCTTTATCTTCCAAGGAAGTACTACACCTAAATTCATGTTTCAACTTCAATAACTTTGGAATAAAACATCACTCAGCTGTGGGTGTACCCTGATCTTACGCCGCAGGTAATATATATGTTTTCCATATTACAATACTATCCATGTTATTCAGTATACTTATACCTGGAATCGGGTGTTTCATTTATTTTGTCTATTTTTTACATCTCCCCCCCACACACACACACACACCTGCAGCCAGTAAATGGATTCTGCCATTCTACAGTATCTTAAAGGATCATAAGATCTCTGAGACTGATGTACTAAGAAGAGCAATTCTTAAGCAAACCAGCTGCTCTATAGTACACATTCCCATTGATTTACATAGTTCTTCTAACCCCTGCTAGAGTGTGCTACAGATGTCTCCAATGCATGTTTTTCACTTATATGCTGTAGTAGATATTCAGTATAAAATATAAACTTCATGCGGTCACTTCCGCATTCTGCGGTACAGTGGCGCAGGACTTCCCAGACTTCCAGTTCTCCTCCCTCCCAGCTGCCACAGGAAGCTCGTTTGCGCTTCCCTTCATATTCATACGAATCACGTCTACTGTAATAGCAAGCTCCGTTTGTCATTATGCTGAGATTGCAAGTGAGAATTTAAGGCTAATACAAAAGACTTCCTTCAGTGCCAGACATACTAGGAGGCATTGCATGGTACCGTAATGGTACCGAAAGGGAATGACAATGCAGGCACGCTTATGGCTCTAAAGCAAGAAACCTGGCCGTCAGTCTCAGAAAAAGGAGGATTACTTCAGAACTTTGTACTTGTGCCCAATAATAGCACTGTTAAGAACCTAATTTTTCTTCCAAAAAATAAATAAATAAATAAATGGAATTTATTTTTTTCTTTAACCCCTTGGGTGCTAGGGAAATATCCAGCACATTACATAGTAACTTTATGTAGACCTCACTATCAACCAAAGGTTAATTCATATTTTTTTTTCCAATCTCCCTAGTCCTTTGCTAACCGGAGAGCTGCATATGTGGCTCTTGAGAGGAATCTGGTTGCCTGCCAGTGCTATGGAGCCATTTGATATAATATCTCAAACCACCTATCAGATTTTGTCCCTCCCCCCTCTTCTCACACAGTCCCATAGTCCGAAGCCTTCCATCACATTACCTATACATCCATGTGGTTTTACCTTCTTTCTCTTGATTCAGTAAGAATGTCTTCTATAGCAATGTGTTTCTGGTTTTCTTCACTACCTCTAGGTAAATGTTAATTGCTCTGTCCAAATACATCCTATGGAATAACAACTTAGGACAATGTTTACATTTCTGAAACATTTACAGTAACACAGCACGAGGGTTGTATATCTGGATTACCGTATTTGGAATGTTCTATTTCCATGCTTCATCACATCACAGGCTTGTCAAAGGTGGTTTTTATTATATTCATGGGAAAAAAACTGTGTAGATCTAAAAGTGTAAGTGAAACTTTATCACAATGCTCAGAAAAAAACAACAACAAAAAAACAAAAAACATAATTTATGAAAGATGTAAAGGGGGAAATATAAGGAATGCCTGGCTCTTGGGTCTCTATGTTCAAATGCAAATTTGAGTAATTCTGGGCAAAGCCAACTAATCCATAAGGACAAATGTATTACCCAACATTCCTATTGATTTAAATGGGACAGTTAACCCCTTGAATGATAGGTGGCTCCAAAGCTCCATTTCAATAAATGCAGATGTTTACTCCCCCCGCCATGATGCAATGCATTGGCACTGAAAGGGTTTTATGTCCATCATAAGCAGTCCAATATATATTTATAAAACAAGGGAAATAAATATCTATAAACTAGTTGAAGAGCCTGTGTACATGGGCCACAGTGCTACCCAGCAACCTCGGCTGGTGGCCGGATCCTTTCGTCACTGGCGGAGGTGTAGTCATGCACAGTAGAGACTGCCTGCGCCACAGCTGATACAGAGCGGAGAACTCCGAATTCAGATAATAGTCCTCTCTGCACACCTTCCTGGGACCAAGCGGTCCCAGGAAGGTGCACAGAGAGGACTCCGGTCTGAATTTGGAAAGCCTGCTCCGTATCAGCTGCGCCGCGGGCAGTCTCTACTGCACATGACGGCTTCTGACAAACATCCTTAGTGAATTCTTATATAGGATGTGTATATATGGATTGTTCACTATTTATATTGCATCATATCTGTTTTTACAGAGCCCTGTTGTAGGCTGCCTTTAACTCTTCGAATGCCAGAGGGTTATACAACATATTCCATACCCCTCTGGCACTCAGTTGGTTAATTCACACTTTTCCAACAATAGATTAAAAGCTACTGTAGTCTAAATGATAACTCTTAGGAACAAAGAGCCCTACCGTTGTTCTTTAGAACACTTCAAGCTTTTTCAGATGGCAAAATGCCATTGTCCTTCCATACAGTTCCAAAGCAAATATATTATATACTGAACTGTTTTGTCTGAAGGATTCAAAATTAGTCCAGTTGTTATTTTAAGAGCCACTTGTTTTTATAGCGCCCTTTTTCTTACAGAGGAAAAAAAGTACCAAATGATTGGTACTTTTATTGATAAAACCAGTTGATATATCACTGTATGATATACAATTTACATTGACTTACACAGGATCAGTGTTAGACTGTCACAGTACCTTGTAGCACTGGCTCTTTTGGCGATGCGTACTATAACGCTCCAGCGTCAATTCCACGAGCAGTTGGACGCATCAGTGCTAGATGCGTCATCTGCAGGCACAAGGCTTCAGCATGCTGCAGGCCTCTGTTTTATGTGTTTGAGGCCGGAAGTCTCCTCCTACCTACTTCCTCCCTCTGAGCTGCTCCTCCTACCTACTTCCTGAGGAGGGGTTTAAAGGAAGACTGATTCCTGACTCGGTTACCCTTAATCTGGTGTTCTGTGCAGTTCATTATTTGTATTCCTGATTCCTGTGTAGGATCCGGCTTGTCTGTCCATCCATTCTGGTGCTGACCTGTGGCTCTGTCTGACGATTCTCCTTGTGCGTTCCGATTTGGCTCGGATATCCTTTCTGGTGCAAAACTGTGGCTGTAGCTGACTACCCGCTCCATGTATGACCTAGGCTTGTCTGACTACCCACTCTGGTGTTGACCTGGGGCTCTGTCCACTGTGCATACCATCGCTTCAGTGGATATCCTACCTGGTGCAGACCTGTGGCTCTGGCTGACTACCTGCTCCGTGTATGACCTAGGCTTGTCTGACTACTCACTCTGGGGTTGACCTGGGGCTCTGTCCACTGCACATCCAGCATTCCATCGCTTCAGTGGATATCCTATCTGGTGCAAACCTATGGTTTTGGCTGACTGCCCGCTCCGTGTATGACTTTGGCTCATCTGACTATCCTGTCTGGTGCTTACTAGAAGGCTCTGTCTGTTCGCTCCTTTGTTAGTTCTGTTATTCATTCATCCTTCCTAGTATAAACCTGGGGCTCTAGCGGACTCAGAGCTACTGACTGCAGTCAGTATCACTCTTGGATGTTACCGTACCGCGAGACTCCAGCAGGCTGAGGCCTAGTCTCTGACAGTGTGGTGGTGATATTTGGAGACTGCTATTCCTGATACAGTACTCGCCTTTTCATTTACCCACTGTGTGTATATATTTATATTGCATTGCTGTTATTATTCTCATAATAAAGGTTATATTAACTATACCATCTGACTCCTGGTTTTGCTTGCCAACCGTAACATAGACTTGTGCACGGCAAAAATTTTCGGTAAAATTCGATTTCGGACAAATTTTTTTTCCCCATTCGGAGGATCCGAATTTCAGACTGGACCTGTTTGACTCGGACTAAATTAGGCAATAGTCCAAATTATTCGGCCGAATTAAAAAAAAAAAAAAAAAAAAAGTGATTCAATAAAATATTTAAATTAAACAAAAATAAAAAAAATACATTAAACTAAATTAATAATAAATCTCTAATGAGGCAGGAAGGGGTATTTTATAAACCCCTACACACTTAAATATGTATATGTCACATGAAATTAAAGCCCTTTCAAAAATGGTATATAATATGTGTTTGTGCAATAAATGAGAAAGGTAGGAATTATGGTTGAACACACGCATAGCAAAAATGCCAAAATTGCTTGTGTCCTTATGTGGTTAATATCTGCACTTTGCATGAACTGTAAAGCGCCTGTTTTATCAGATCTATTTTTAGCAGCATGTAGCATCATTGTAATAGTTTCAGGCGGGCTAGGTCCGTTTCGGATTCTGAATTTTTTTTTTTTTTTTTTGTGGGTGGACCTTGGCTTTCAGAAGGTCCGACTGATGCCGAATACACCTTATTTGTCCATATTCCGAAATTAGCCAAACCGAATTGCACAAGTCTAATCAGTGTGAACCCTCTTTCCTTTACTGTGACAAAGAGGTAAAAATGTATACAAACTACTGCTTCATCTACACTTGTTTGTTTTGCATGTCACAGAGTAGCCTTAGTACTTATTTTACCCTTTGAATGCCAGAGGGATATGCAACGCTTTGCTTTGCAATGTGTTACGTACCCCTCTGGCATGCAAAGGGTTAACAAGAAAGATATTAACTTGACCTATTTATATCTTATTTTTCCTGTTTTCTTTTAGGGAAATAGTACCAAAGAATATTTCCTCAAAGGAACCCTCAATAGTCTGGAGAGGTATTTTTACCTGATAGCTTTCAACTACTACCTTCATGAGCAGGTGAGTTTATACTGAACTGTATCCAGGTGTGGGAAAATGATCCCGAGTTAATTGTCTTCATTCTTTATATCCATACACACACACGTGCACACACACACACACACTCTTTATGCTATTAACTCCTTAATGACCCACGACGTACCGGGACCGTCATGGGTAGATTTGCCACAAGGACCCTTGACGGTCCCAGTATGTCATGGGTTAAAAGCTCTCATCTCCACCGCACTGAGCGATGGGAGAGCGCAGGCTGGCTGTAACTAAGCGCTCCGATACAGGGGCACTTAGTTGCAGCCAGTAACAACATTTTTGCAACATGTGATTCGCTTGATTATCAAATGACATGTTGCAAAAGCCGAATGACAGGGACAGTATTTACAAATACTGTACCTGTCACGTCTCTCTGCCTCCTTCCATATTACACACTTTTGAGGTGGAGAGAGACAGAGAGAGAGATCGTTGTCCTGTGTTCCATTATTATTGATCACTGATGTTGCAGTGATCAATAAATTCCTCCCCTCTGATCACTTTAATAGTGATCAATTGCTGCAGATCAGCTTTTTGTTGATCTGTGCTACTTCCCCCATTGTATTTTTTAGTTATTTATTTATTTTTTAATAAAATATGATTATTTAGTGTATTTAAGGTAGTTTAGATAGGTAGCTGGGTAGGTTTAGTCTACGTGTGTTAGGGAAAGGTTTAGAGTTTAGGGAAAAAAACAAAAAAAACACACAAAAAAAAATAATCATAGTTTAGATAGGTAGTTGACTTGGGTTAGGTAGGTTCAGGGTATACAAGGTTTAGGGTTAGATTTAGGTTTAGGAGTAGCGTAGGGAAAAAAAAACCCCAAAAAAGTATTTTATTAAAAAATTGATTTTTAGAATAAATAATTATAGTTTAGATAGGTAGTTGACTTGGGTTAGGTAGGTTCAGTGTATACGTGGGTTAGGGTTAGGTTTAGGGGTAGCCTAGGAAAAAAAAGTTTTTTAAGGTAAGTGTACATAATGCAGCGGAGATGCCTTTTTGGAGTCTGACTCAGAAGCCACAGACACTGCACTGCGTCAGACTTTGACATAACAGTTTTCAGAGAGTGAGAGCAGCTCTAGTGATGACGTTGGGCCTTCTGTGAGAACAAGACGCACTGCCCCAAGAGCTGCCCCAGCAACTGCCCCAAGAGCTGCCCCAGCAACTGCCCCAAGATCTGCCCCAACAACTGCCAAAAGACCTGGCCCAAGAAATGCCCCAACACCTGCCACTCCTGATCCTAATGAATGGATATCACCAACCAATTTATGCCCACAAATCCCAGAATTCACAGGCAACCCAGGAATTCAAATTGATGTGGAAGGATTTACCATTGATAAGTTATTTGATTTGTTTTTGGGGGAAGACATTTTGGGAGAAATTGTATCCCAAACCAATTTGTATGCAGCCCAGTATATTGCCGCAAACCTTTCAGCTTTCATTGTTAAGCAAGAAGTATGGAAACCCACAGACGTTGCAGAATTTAAGCAATTCTGGGCCCTAATAATGGCAATGGGGATAATAAAAAAGCCAACTATCAGATCCTACTGAAGCAAAAATGCCATATGTGATACCCCTATATTCTCCAAGACAATGAACAGGTCAAGATTTGAAGTAATTTAGCACTTTATGCATTTTAATGATAATACCCTGTGCCTCCAAAAAGAATACCCTCAGAATGACAGACTGTACAAAATTTGCCCCCCTAATAAATCATTTACAGAAAACATTTGGCCAAGTATATATGCCCCCAAAACAAATTAGTATAGATGAATCCCTAATTAAATATAAAGGCAGGTTAGGGTTCAATCGATACATCCCCTCCAAGCGTTCCAAGTTTGGTGTAAAATTTTATAAATTGTTCGAAAGTGCTACAGGCTATACCCAGGCCTTTCGAATTTATGAGGGCAAGGACAGCCAACTTGATCCTCCTGGTTGCCCCGAATTTCTGGGAACAAACGGGAAAATTGTTTGGTATCTAATTCACCCCTTATTAAATAAAGGTTATCAGTTGTTTCTTGATAACTATTACACCAGCCCACTTTTATTTAAGTCTTTTTTTTGTTTTGACACCGTGGCCTGTGGCACTGTTAGGCGCAGTTGCAGGGAGTTGCCCAAAAAACTCATAGATACCAAACTAAAAACTGGAACGTCCTTATCTTTGTGCCAACAGGAGCTGCTGGCAGTTAAGTTTAAGGACAAAAAAGATGTCTACATGCTGACCACCATGCATGAGGACAGAACTGTGGCAGTCACTGTTTGTGACAGGAGAGGGGTACTGAGAAAACCAGTCTGCATCAGGGACTACAACAAGAACATGGGGAGAAAAGCTATGAATTCTTTACTTACATCAGGTTTTACGAGGGATTGGTGGTAAAATGGCTCATAAAAAATTTGAAAACATGCCTAAAATGAAAGCCTGGGGTGTCTACTTTCCAAAAAAATATACACTTTTGTGGGGAAATGTTAAAGTGGAGCGCTGGAACATAGCCCCAAATGAGACATGGCACCAGTGACGGAAGATGTGAAAATTCAATATTTGTTCATAATTGGGCCCCGTGGCTCCCCCAAACCATGAGAAACCTATGTATATGGGGTATTGCCGTACTCAGAAGAAGGAGCTGAACACTAAACAATGCATTTTTAAAAATCTTCACCTATCCTGTGCTTGAAATTCACATCAACATTGAAACTGAAGTGTAAAAAAACTGAATTTTTTTACTTACGTCAAGATTTATGAAGGATTCGTGGTAAAATAGCTGCGTAAAAAGTTTGAAAACATACATATAATGAAAGCCTGGGGTGTCTACATTCCAAAAATATACAATTTTGGGGGGAAATTTTAAAGTGGAGCACTGGGACACAGCCCCAAATGAGACATGGCACCAGTGACGCAAGCTGTGAAAATTCAAATGTGAAACTAGAAACGTGCATGTTCCAATTTGGGCCCCATAGCTCCCCCAAACCTTGAGAAACCTATGTATATGTGGTATTGCCGTACTCAGAAGAAGGAGCTGAACACTAATCAAAGCATTTTTTAAAATTTCCAGCTATCACGTGCTTGATATCAACAGTAGTATTGAAATGTAAGTGTGAAAACTGCAAAAAAACAAAATATTACCACAATTTTGAAAAATATTTGCTGCATAAAAAAACTCCCAAATTCTCTTGATTATTTACCTTATGTTGTCTACTTTTCAGAAACATATACCTTTGTGGGACATTTTTGGTTCTAAGCTATGATGCTCACATGCCAATTGTTGAAAAATTACAGGTTGGAAATAATGGTGTCCATCTTGTAATATTTACCTTGTAAATGTGAGAAAGGGATTGAAATACTAGGCATATGGGGTACTCTTATATTCAAGAGAAGCAAATGAATATATTTAGGGGTATTTTTTGTAATGAACTAAGAGTATGCAAATCCTGACAGGAAAATATAAGCACCATTTTTTCCCCTCTTTTTTTCTATTTTAATCAAATTAAACGATGAGGTATTCATTAGTGATGAGCGAGCACCCCAATGCTCGGGTGTTCGGGTGCTCTGACCGAGCACCCCCGGAGGCTCGAGTGCTCGGCCGAGCACCCGAGCCCCATTGAAGTCAATGGGAGGACTTGAGCATTACACCAGGCACCCCCTGCTCTGATGAGGGGAGGGTGCCTGGTCCATAGGAAAAGGGCAGAAAAAGATGGAAACACCACAGAAATGGTTCAGGGACAGCATAGGGAGGATGTCTGGATGCATCTTGGACTCCAACATCGCTGCTGGGAACGATCTTTCGCCCGTAGTACGCCATTTTTACAGACTGACCGTAAAACACACAAAAAGGCAGATAAAAACGACTTTAGGCGAAAAATTGTTACCAAACAGTATTTGCTGTATATTTACTTGTATATCATCTGCAAATTCTCCCAAAAATTTCCTCGATTTTTCTGAACTGAGGCCATGACTAAGAGGGAAACGTGCGCAGAGGCAAATTCTCCCAAAAATTTCCTTGATTTTTCTGAACTGAGGCCATGATTAAGAGGGAAACGTGCGCTGAGCCGACCATCTAAAACATTATGGGTGAGGGTCTGCTGCGGAGCTGACCATCCTAAACATTATATGCGAAGGCCCGCTAGTGAGCTGACGCTATAAAACATTATATGAGAGGGCCCGCTAGAGAGCTGACCCAATAAAACATTATATGAGAAGGCCCGCTGGTGAGCTGACCTATACAAAAATTGTCAAACAGGGCCCGCTGGTGAACTGGCCCTATATAAAAATTATATCACAGGGCCCGCTGGTGAGCTGGCCCTATATAAAAATTATATCCCAGGGTATATGGAAGAGAGTCAACCATATACCCGTTTTTTGGGTGGAAGGGGTGAATGGGAATACAGAGTATTCCCATCATTGTAAATAACATATATAAAGTGAGTTTATGTTCCCCCGGGGCTTTCCTCCAGTGGAGTGGAGAAGTCAGGGGAAATCCAGGCCTTGTTCATTTTTATAAGTGTCAACCTATCAGCATTGTCGGTGGAAAGGCGGATACGCTTATCTGTTATGATGCCACCAGCAGCACTAAATACCCGCTCAGACAGAACGCTGGCGGCAGGGCAGGCCAGCACCTCCAAGGCGTAGAGTGCCAGTTCATACCACGTGTCCAGCTTGGACACCCAGTAGTTGTAAGGCACAGAGGGATCATTGAGGACGCTGACACGGTCTGCTACGTACTCCTTCACCATCTTCCAAAACTTTTCCCTCCTTGTGACACTAGGCTGCGCATCAGGGTGAGGGTGCTGGCGGGGTGTCATGAAGGTGTCCCACGCCTTGGAGAGTGTTGCCCTGCCTTTCTCGGAACTGCTGTGTGCTCCCCTTTTCTCCCCTTCTCGGTTGGCCAAGGTAGCACGTACTCTGCCGCCAGCGTTGTCAGATGGAAAATTTTGGAGCAATTTTTCGACAAGAACCTTCTGGTATTGCACCATTTTGCTTGTCCTCTCCACCGGAGGAATGAGAGATGAGAAATTCTCTTTGTAGCGGGGGTCCAGAAGGGTGAACACCCAGTAATCCGTGTTGTCTAAAATGCGTATAACGCGTGGGTCACGGGAAAGGCAGCCTAACATAAAGTCAGCCATGTGTGCCAGAGTACCAACAGTCAAGATTTCGCTGTCCTCACCAGGAGGATGACTCTCAATCTCCTCATCCTCTTCCTCCTCTTCTGCCCACCCACGCTGAAGAGATGGAACTAAAGTTCCATGGCTACCCTCTGTAGCGGAGGCAACCGTGTCTTCCTCCTCCTTCTCCTCCGCCTCCTCCAATTGTCGCTGAGAAGACGAAGTGAGGGTGCTCTGGCTATCACCTTGTGTAAGCTCTTCCTCCCGCATTTCCACCTCTTCCACATGCAAAGCGTCAGTTTTAATTGTGAGCAGCGAGCGTTTCAGTAGACACAGAAGTGGGATGGTTACACTGATAATAGCGTTATCGCCACTCACCATCTGTGTCGATTCCTCAAAATTGCGTAAAACCTCACAGAGGTCTGACATCCATTCCCACTCCTCACTTCTGATTAGAGGAAGTTGAACGGAGAGGCGACGACCGTGTAACAGCTGGTACTCCACTACTGCCCTCTGCTGCTCACAAAGCCGGGCCAACATGTGGAAGGTGGAGTTCCAGCGCGTGCTCACGTCACACAGCAGCCGGTGAGCTGGCAATTGTAAGCGCTGCTGCAGCTTCAACAGGCCGGCTGAAGCTGTAGATGACTTACGGAAATGTGCACACACACGGCGCACCTTGGTCAAGAGATCATGCACATTGGGGTAGGTTTTTAGAAATCGCTGAACCACTAAATTAAATACATGCGCTAGGCATGGTACGTGTGTGAGCTTGCCGAGCTCCAAAGCCGCCACCAAGTTACGCCCATTATCACACACAACCATGCCTGGTTGCAGGTTGAGTGGCGAGAGCCACTGCTCGGTCTGGTGACTAATCCCCTGCAACAGCTCTGAGGCCGTGTGCTGTTTGTCCCCAAGGCAGATCAGCTTCAGCACGGCCTGTTGACGCTTCCCCACTGCAGTGCTACACTGCTTCCAGCTACCGGCTGATGGGGGAGTGGCGCTGCGTGCAGAGAATTCGGAGGTGGAAACGGAGGAGGAGGAGCCAATAACGTAGGTGCTGGCGGAAACCCTGATGGAGGTAGGGCCCGCAATCCTCGGCGTGGGTAGCACCCGTGCCATCCCAGGGTCCGAGTCGCTCCCAGCCTCCACGACATTCACCCAGTGTGCCGTCAGGGAAATGTAGCGTCCCTGGCCACAAGCACTTGTCCATGTGTCAGTCGTTAAGTGGACCTTCCCAGTGACTGCGTTGGTCAGGGCACGGGTGGTGTTACGGGACACATGGTGGTGTAATGCGGGTATGGCACACCGGGAAAAGTAGTGGCGGCTGGGGACCGCGTACCGAGGGACAGCTGCTGCCATCAGGCTGCGGAAGGACTCCACAAGCCTAAATGGCAGCATTTCGATGGCCAGTAATTTGGAAAGGTGTGAGGTTAGTGCTATGGCCTGTGGGTGGGTGGCTGGGTATTTTCGCTTGCGCTCAAATGCCTGGGGTAACGACATTTGGACGCTGCGCTGGGACAGGGAAGTGGATGTGGTCGCTGATGGTGCTTCAGATGGTACAGGTGCAGGGCGGGAGGTATGCGGGCCTGCGCCTTCGACAGGCGATTGGCCGGCACCTAAAACAGGGGAAGAGGAGGCAGTGGTGTGGCCTGCAGACACAGATGGGCGATCCAGGCGTTCCTCCCACTTA
Source organism: Rhinophrynus dorsalis (assembly GCA_037306005.1). NCBI lineage: Eukaryota > Metazoa > Chordata > Amphibia > Anura > Rhinophrynidae > Rhinophrynus > Rhinophrynus dorsalis. Next base: position 103,565,783 of record CM074724.1, read on the forward strand.
CTACGGTGCTTGGATGCCATGTGTCGGATCATGCTGGTGGTGGTGAGGTTTCTAGTGTTCATGCCTCGGCTCATTCTGGTGTGGCACAGGTTGCAAACTACAATTCTTTTGTCGTCCGCACTTTCCTTAAAAAAACGCCATACCGCGGAACACCTACCCCTTGGCAAGGTAGATTTACGCAAGGGGGTGCTCCGTGGAACATTTGCGGGCCGGTTTGGTGCGGTCCGCCTTCTTTCTGTAGCCACACCACTGCCTCTTCCAGCCTGTTGCGGTGCTGCAGATGGCTCACCCTCAGGACTGCTGTCATCGCTCGGCTCTACACCTTCCCAGGTGGGGTCAGTCACCTCATCGTCCACCAAGTCCTCCTCCACTTCCTCACTCTGATCATCCTCCTCATGTCTTGATCCCACCACATACTCAGTCATTGACAACTGTATATCATCCTCCTCAACAAGGTCTTGAGACAGTAATAGTGGTTGATTTAATGGCAACTGTGTCTCATCATCATCATCATCATCCACTACTTCCTTTGACCTTAAATGCCGTTCACATCTGTCATCTTCTTGTGATTGGGTACCCTCTAGAGGTTGTGAATCAGGGCACAAGATGTCATGTTCCTCTGCAAGCGTGCTTGGAGAGAGGGTCAAATGAAGGATTGGTGATGAGACGAGCTCCTCACTATATCCCAGTGTGGGATCACTTCTTTGACCAGACCGTCTATGGTGGGAGGAAGGATGATCAGAGTGAGGATTATGTTGACCAGACTCTTGGCTACTGAGAGTGGACTTGGTGGAAGACAGGGTGGTGCTTAACCGACTGGAAGCAGTATCAGCTGACATCCAACCGACCACCTGTTCGCAGTGGTCGGACCTCGAGAGTGATGTCCTGCGACGCCCTGTAAAATTAGACATGAAGCTAGGTATGGTGGATGTCTTTCTTTCTTGTGCTCTGGCACCAGGCACAGTTTCTACGCGTCCTGACCCGCGCCCTGAACTATCAGGATCACGTCCACTTCCCCGTCCCTTTTTACCCGCCTTCTTCATATTACACGGAATATGTGCTGCAAATCTGCAACTGTGCACAGTACACAGAATGTGCTGCTAAACTGCGGTGACGCACACTGAATGGAATATGTGACTTTGATATTTTACAGTTTGAAGACTTAACAGTATTTCTTCCTATTCTGCAACTGTGCACAGTAAACAGAATTTGTTGCTAAACTGCGGTGACGCACACTGAATGGAATATGTGACTTTGATATTTTACAGTTTGAAGACTTAACAGTATTTCTTCCTATTCTGCAACTGTGCACAGTACACAGAATGTGCTGCTAAACTGCGGTGACGCACACTGAATGGAATATGTGACTTTGATATTTTACAGTTTGAAGACTTAACAGTATTTCTTCCTATTCTGCAACTGTGCACAGTACACAGAATGTGCTGCTAAACTGCGGTGACGCACACTGAATGGAATATGTGACTTTGATATTTTACAGTTTGAATACTTAACAGTATTTCTTCCTATTCTGCAACTGTGCACAGTACACAGAATGTGCTGCTAAACTGCGGCGACGCACACTGAATGGAATATGTGACTTTGATATTTTACAGTTTGAAGACTTAACAGTATTTCTTCCTATTCTGCAACTGTGCACAGTACACAGAATGTGCTGCTAAACTGCGGTGACGCACACTGAATGGAATATGTGACTTTGATATTTTACAGTTTGAAGACTTAACAGTATTTCTTCCTATTCTGCAACTGTGCACAGTACACAGAATGTGCTGCTAAACTGCGGTGACGCACACTGAATGGAATATGTGACTTTGATATTTTACAGTTTGAATACTTAACAGTATTTCTTCCTATTCTGCAACTGTGCACAGTACACAGAATGTGCTGCTAAACTGCGGCGACGCACACTGAATGGAATATGTGACTTTGATATTTTACAGTTTGAACACTTAACAGAATGTGCTCTAATCTGCAACTTTGCACACTAAACAGAATGTGCTCTAATCTGCAACTTTGCACACTAAACAGAATGTGCTCTAATCTGCAACTTTGCACACTAAACAGAATGTGCTCTAATCTGCAACTTTGCACAATAAACAGAATGTGCTCTAATCTGCAACTTTGCACACTAAACAGAATGTGCTGTAATCTGCAACTTTGCACACTAAACAGAATATATGAATTTTTTTTTTTTTTTTTCCCCCCACACAAAATAAACTGCTGCCCCCACACACAGTAGTCCTAAAAAGGACTTTTGGGTCTTTTTTTTAACAAATTTGCTTGTCTTCTCCCTACACTGACTTTCCCTTCCTATCCTCATCTCTCCCTGGCTAAGACTGAGCCGAACTCGCTGGTCAGGTGCTATACAGCACCCGACCACGGGTTCTGGCCAGCCAATCAGTGTAATGCCAGCAGCCAACATGGCTGCTGGCATTACACTGATGTCAGAGCCTCCCTGCACGTTTATTGTCTGCGCAGCAGCCGCGAAACGTGCGGGGAGGAGACCCGAACATGGCGGGCGAGCACATGCGGTACTCGTACGAGTACCGCCATGTGCCGAGCAGAGCGATGCTCGAGCCGATCCGAGCATCGGCCGAGCATGCTCGCTCAACACTAGTATTCATATAATTGTGGTACAAAAGAAAGCCCTACTTGTGCTTAAAAAACAGTATATCATTTGTGTGGGTGTACAAAGGGAATTAAAGAGAAAATATGGTTGAACAAAGACATAGTCAAAAAAGTCAGCATTGCTCCGGTCCCTAAGTGAAATCCATCTCAGATTTTCCCGGTCCTTAAGGGGTTAAACAATATTGTTTTGCTTTGTAATTGACGTTCAGCAGTAAGTTTATAGTGTTACCTTCCTTTTACATTCTAATTGGGGCTAATTGGTTAGGGTTAATTTGCTAACTGTTAAGGTATTGGATATATCCTTTTATTTCTGGGTCAACCAGATCAGCCCTGATGTATGTATTTAGTTATCCTTTGGCAAATCAGATCAGCCAAGGCCATGTATTTCACATGAGTATTTTATTTATATCTAATAAAAGTTATATTTTAACTATTCATGGTGACCTATCTTAGGGGTATCCCTTGGGCGGAAGTGGGAATCTTGAGTGCTATTACAGCAGGGATATCTTTTTTTTTTTAAATCTTTTTTCCCTTTGTATATATTTACATATTTTCCCCCATAGAACCTTCATACATCTTCCTAGTAATTATGTGGAAACACTGAGATTATTGTGATTTGGCAGTGTACGTTAGGTTTTCCTTTTGTTAAAGGAATAATAACCCTTTATTAATTCAAATTGCCAATACTTTTTAGTCATTCTCACTTTTTTTTTCTTTTTTACAATTTTATGTCCCTGAAAGGCCTAGCTAATTTTTTTCACAAAGCATTCTGTGTGACACTGTGTAAGCAGGCAGAGCACAACAATATAAAAATAGACGGTGAAGGAAAGCAGGAAGCTCTGCCACCACACTGACTAGATTGGTCAGTGGCATAGCAAGATTTGTGTCAATTGTATCAATATCTCTGCTTTCACTGTCAAAGGCAGAAAATTCTCTGAAAAAAGAAAGTCAGTGAACTCGGTATCAGAGATATAGGAAAAAATAATAAAAATATACGCAATATGACTTTACTTATTATGTACATACAAAAAAATGTGACTATCCTTTTAAGACTGTTAGCATAATCCTATTCTAAGATATAACCGTTTGAGTGAAAGAGGGCTGTGCAACACATAGCTCTGCACTCAAAGACACTGACCCTTATTCATCCAGCTGAAGAGGTGCAGTTCTGGAACCAACCAACTGCACCATAGTGCTGAAATTCCCAAATTGCAGTTCATTTAACGGCCTCTCTAGAATTCAACGTCCCATTTATAATGATTTTATCTTTTATTCATGGCTTATGGAAAATTGTTTGCCCAGAATTGTTTTAAATGTCTTCCATTGATTTGATTTTTAGGGGTGTTTTTGTTTTTTCATTCTGTAAAGTCTGCGGGTGCCAAGATCTGGGATGGGTTTGTACACAGCAGACCCACCATTATGCTTCTTTTCACAGGGAGTTCCTGACCATAAAACAAACACTTCTGGTTCACAGTAGGCCTCAATTCCTAGAAGTGACCTTGACTTAACCATTGTCCTTGGGCTGTTCAGCAGTGACATGAGACTTTGAATATATTCTTTTTCCTGGAATAGTAGATGAGAAATTGTATCTTCCCCTGAGAGCCTTGTACAGTCTAAAGGATGAGTAGGATTTCCTCTCACATTCAGGGTAACTGAGGATTAATTAAGAGGTTACTTTGACAATCACAACACTTGCTTGATGTAGATGTATGTTATCTGAATCAAGTGGAACTATATAGCCTTGAATTTCTTGGCTGTTTTCAAGGGGCTGGGGATTTAACTCATTGAGTGCTAGAGCTTTGCTTCACAGTGTCTTGCATACCCTTCTGGCATGCAAAAATATTGTGTGATGCTTTTACCCCTTGAGAGTCAGAATTATTACAATCAGCGAATCACTGCCACTTTCTGTGCCAATGAAGAGAATAAGATCTAGTGAAGTCGCCAAAATGCACATGGTAATTCAAATGAGCACTAACACCTCTTAATCATTTGAGTGCCAGAGGGGTACGCAACGCATTGCTTTGCAATGCATTGTGTTACCACTCTGGCACTCAAAGGGGTTAATAATAGTCCCCCATTCACCTTGCTCTGGGCAGAAAATCCTAATGGCCACTATGAATCAAATATATGTGGTCTGGTTCTCCAACATTACTCCTTAATTAGTACTGGATATTAGGGATGGGTAAAAAGTCTCATTCTCTTTTTGCTTAAAGGGATAGTAATGTTTCACAAAAACAGCAGCTCCAATTAATCTTCATAGTATTTGAGCCATAGAGAGTGTTATTTCAGTACTGTCAGATTTGTAGTTCAAGAGTAATTGAATGATAAAGTATCCCCCCTCCCGCCCCTTTTACCTAGTGTAACACTGCTCACCTCAGATGTGGAATCTGGTTGCTAGACCAGACAGATAACAGCAGGGGATAATCTTCTTCCTATGAGAACAATGAAATCTTTGCCCCCCTTGACAGGTTTTTCAGCTTTTTCCTTATCTTAATTGAAGATTGTTCCTCTCTGCAGTCTACCTGGGCACCTTCCTGCTACTCTGAGCTGAGCAGTGTTACATCAGTAAAAGGGGTGGTAGGGGGATACTTTATCATTGAATTACTCTTGAACTACATCTCTGACAGTATTGAAATAACACTCTCCATGGCCCAAATACTATGAAGATTGATTAGAACTGTTTTTATTATGAAACATTACTATCCCTTTAAATTTCATTTTCTCCAAAATTCCCATGACTAGAAATCCCATTACATGGCAAATTCCACTTATGCTTTCAGTGGCCTACAGAATTCCCTACTGTTTGTCTTGTCTTAAATATATTATGTATTATTGCTATCTCTGTGGTATATGTCAGAGATATTACAGTCACTGGGGAAATTGTCTCAATCCCTGGGACATCCACAGCACTACTATTATATGTCCCTTAGCCCTAGGGTGACCACCTGTCCCTGATTACCCAGGATAGTCCCTTATTTTGAATGTGTGTCCCTTGTCCCTGATGATGACTTCCTGGGACAATAAAAAGTCCTGGAAAAAAGACTCCAGAGCAAAGAGGTCTGAACACTAGAAGGAGAACATCCCATTGCCTACTGTGACAGGAAGTGACGTCTCTGCTGGACTACAAGAAAATGGCCTCCAGACAGATCGCTAAACACTAGAGAGAATGGAGCCTTCATCCTGATATCAAACAGGAGCTGCAGTACAATTTTGTAGTAGTATAAGGCTAGTCTAAGGGCGTGAAGTACCTGCTCTTGTAGTCCACCACAGTCATCACTTTCTGTCACAGCAGTCAAAGGGCAGTTCCCCCTCTAGTGTTTAGAACTCTGTGGTGCGCCAGATAAAGAGCAGGCAGTGTACTTATGTCTAGTGATGTACAATGACCTCTTCCACATGACTGCACTAAAGCCGAGAACAAGTACTCTGCTGCTCTCATCTCTGCAGTGTCCCCGAATGTCAGACTGGATATGTGGTCACCCTACTTAGCCCTATGCACTATTAGGAGTGCTTCTACTGCTGCTAGTCATTGTACTTCTGACCTGCTGCTGGTTTGTCTCCCAATTAGATTAATTTGTGTTTCAGAAGAGATCTCAATGAGGATGTGCCTAGATGTGGTCCTGCTTTCCTCTAGCTCACATGCTTTTAAACAGACTACAGATAGCAATATGTTTTTGCATCTCCATCTTGGATATTTCATAGACTGAGACACTACTACTTTTTAAATCATCACTCCTACAGGGGTTAGATGTTACAATAGTAGTAGTAGGTGGCAGTTGTGCTGCACCTTGAACATAATTGTAGATTGCATTCTAATGGCCAATTTGACAGCAGAGCTTCCATTGTATAGTGTCCAATATGACAGCAGAGCTTAGATTTTATGGTGACCCACATGGCACATCAAAGCTTGCACTGTATAGTGACCAACAAGACAGCAGAGTTTGCATTTTATGATGAACTACATGGCATTACAGCTTGCATTCTCTAGTGGCCCACATAACAACAGAGTGACCTCTTGCATTCTAACGACCCACATTACAGCAGTGCTTGCATTTTATAGTGACCAACAAGACAGCAGTGTTTGCATTCTAATGACCTACATGACAGCAGTGTATACATTCTAATGACTCACATGACAGCAATGATTGCATTCGAATGATTCACATGAATGCAGAGCTTGCATTCTAATGACACAAATGACAGCAGAGTGTGCATTCTATAGTTAACCACATGGCATGTATTCTAATGACCCACGTGAGACAGGAGCTTACAATCTATAGTGACACGTGACTGAAGAGCTTGCATTCTAATGAACTACATGAAATATGAGACCTTTCATTCTGCGGCGACTCACCGAAGTGACAGCAGAGCTTGCATTCTGTAGTGAGTTAGGTGCTTTAATGTTACAATTGTCTATATGCTGCTACATGATATCAGATTGTTGTTCCTTTTTACATTTCCTTTAGGTGTATTTGAGAGCCTCATTTTAATCCTTGCAGTGCCTGTAGTTCATCTCATTGTGGAACATTGCATTGCAGACCCATCTGGCACACAGGGTTTATGGTCTCTTGTCAGAGTCTCTCTTGCTGATCATTTTTATTTTCAATTGTCTTTTTAATCCATAGAGAGCACCATCCTCTTCTCCACATAAAGTGAAAGCAACCATTCTAGTTAATAGATCAGTTGCCAGCAGTAGGAGTTCCCTTGTGGTATTTAGCAGGAAACGCCTTACAACAGCATAATCTGTTGCTGGACCTTCAGCTGTTAGGGACTACAAATCCCATCATCAAAACAACAGTTGGAGAGTTACAGATTGCCCACCCTTTGCTGTAAACATTATGCATACATTTGCTAAATCCAACTTCTTTGTCTGTTCATCCTTTCAGTACCCATTAGCCTTTGCACTGAGTTTTAGTCGATGGATGTGTATGCACCCGTGGATCTATAGACTACAAGCCAATATGAATCTATCTGAACTCACTTTATCTGGAGAACTCATAACAAAGGGCACCCGTGTTCTGGTGAGTATTGTGCTGATCTGTGTGGCCTTGATCCTGAAAGTACATTTTCAAGACGGAGCGGGTAATTTCAGAATTAAAAATACAATCAGCTGCTTGAGGAAAACTCAATAGGGTAAATGTCTCCAGGTAGAAAAATGTCTCCAGGTTTTGGGTTACACTATGGAGCCTCCTTTTCAAGTTGATTCTATCTTAAAGGCATAGTAATGTTTCATAATAAAAGCAGCTCTAATTAATCTTCATAGTATTTGGGCCTTGGAGAGTGTTATTTCAATACTGTCAGAGTTGTAGTTCAAGAGTAATTGAATGATAACGTATCACCCTCCCGCCCCTTTAACACTGCTCACCTAAGAGCAGCAGGGAGTGTCCAGGTAGATTGCAGAGAGGGACAGTCTTCAATTATGATAAGGGAAAAAGCTGAAAAACCTGTCGGGGGGGCAGGGTGTTCATTGTTCTCACAGTAGAATATTGACCCTTGATGTGAGCTGTCTGGTCTATGGACTGGATTCCACATCTGAGGAGTGGGGGCTTACACTAGGTAAAAGGGGCAGGAGGGGGACACTTTATCTTTCAATTAGTCTTGAACTACAACTTTCATAGTATTGAAATAACACTCTCTATGACTCAATTGCTATGAAGATTAATTGGAGCTGCTGTTTTTATTAAATGTTACTATCACTTTAAATCACTTAGATCTCATTCACACAGGCTTCTTTGTATAATCACTTATTTGTATCAGCTGAAAAGTTTTTAGTGCTGCAGTATTGTTAGGTTTTCCCAGCATTCTGTTCTCTCAGTAGAAACAGAAGTGATAAAATCACAAGGATTATGCAATTTTATTGCAATTTCAGTGCGATTCCAACAATACTTCAAGTTTGCAGCTGCACATTGCACTGTCAAAGGAAATTTACAGCATGCTCCATCTCTCTGTTACAATTGCAGCACATTGCCTGTATGGAATTCCCCATAGGACAAAATGAATCACAACTTGTGATTTATTTTCACAATATTTTGATACTGTGGCAGTGTTTCCCGTGTGAAAGGGTCCTTAGTGCAGTTTATTTATTCTCTTTAAAATTAAATAAATTTCTCTTAAACTGGAACTTTCACCTTAATTCAAGTTTGCTTATTTGAAAACTGCATTACAAACTGCCTATATGTCATGTTATTCAAAAGTCCAGCAGATGTATAGTTTAGGAGATATTCACACTTCTTTCTGGGCAAAGTGAAAGTAAACATTTCCTAGTACTGCTCAAAGCTTCATTGTCATATGAAACATCATTGAAACCTTCATTAGCAAATGACACGTCACTGAAAATGCTGCATTAGCATCTGAAATGTCACTGAAAGCTTAATTAGCATAAATAAAGTCACTGGGACTGCATGGGTACCGCAATTAGCATATGTTAATAAGTGTGAATATGTTCTTACCTGTGTATTTGCTGGTCTTTTGGCTAACGTGATGCATAGGCATTTTTTAATGCAGTTTTCAAATATGAAAACTTGAATTAAGGTGAAAGTTCCACTTTAAAGTGAACGGTTCGCTTCAAACTTAAACATAATTGGAGAAGAACCCAACAAACATCTGTTTTTATATTGTACTCTTACATCATTATAAAAAGTATATGTTTATTTTCGAATTTATAAAAATACTTCTTGGCAGAGGGGCAACATAATCAAGGGAATACTGCATGATTAAAAAGAGGAACTTCTTTTGGAGTTTGTTGTACCTGTCAATGACTGAATGTTATAGATGCTACAGTTCTCTGAATTTTTTTAAATGTACTGGCTTGCACAATGTAGTATAGTGACTGCTTAACGCCTTAAAGGAGCAGTAAACTTTTTTTATGAAAACACATATTTTATAGAACTTTTCCTGCTGAGTAAAACAAGGTCACTCCCATCACTGTCAGATGTTTTATTCAAAATTTATAACAGTTTAAATAATCAGGAAGTGAATTTACTGTGGTTTACTTCCTGATAGTTCTAACTGACAGGAAGTGACAGGCAGTTTCTATCACATTCTATGGAGAACTGTATGTCTCTGACTTTTCTGACTTTCCTCTCCATTCGAATCTAACAGGAAATCTAATTAGAATTTGACCACTAGAGGGCACTGCTAATGTAAAAAAAAAATCATGCGTTTAAACTGTAATAACTCTGGAAATATAAATGTCTCGGCAGTGGGAGTACCCTTATTTTACTCAATAGGAAAATCCCTACAATATATATTTTTTCATAAAAAAAGTTTACTGCTCCTTTAAGGACTGGTTGATGGTCATAGCACGTCACATACTTTTTACTTACAGTGCTCCTGCAGGATTGCTATAAGTAAAAAAGGGTCTGAAATTGACAGATCCAAGACTGGAGCTATCTGCCTCAGACCCCAACTTGGCCGTCTATACATATAACGGGTCACATGTGCTGTTGTGACACATGGATCAAAGCAGTCCATAAGTGAAGGTAACGCTGGTCCTTAAGGGATTAACTCTCCTATACTTTTATTATTCTTATCATTAAAATCTAGTTTTTTTAATGCACTCTGAGGGTTATGGTTTAAAGGAGAACTTACAAATACCTCCCCCCAATATGCTTATCTTAATGTGGCTATGAAATACAAATGGCTCCTATGAAGTTTGTCCATCCTCAGTCTCTTAACTCTTTGAGTGCCAGAGGGGTACGCAACTCATTGCAAAGCAATGCGTTGCGTACCCCTCTGGCACTCAAAGGGTTAATATGTTAGGTGGCGGTGCATTTCTCCCCACTTACATACTTATTTGGTTATGTAAAGTTGACATTCAAGCAATGTGGCTATGTCACATTATGGGCTGTTTTCTGTTCCAGGTATTGGATGAACGGTTCTCCCCGGATGTGCTGAGCACCTTGAAAGAAATGAATGTAGCCAACTTTCGAAGAGTGCCCAAAATGGCCATTTATGGCACTGCCCAACCCAACTCAAAGGTGATGCTTATGCAGAATATATATATATATATATATATATATGTATGTATATATATATATATATATATATATATATATATATATATATATATATATGTCATATTTCAAGATATCAAAAGGAAGTGATTGAATCAAATTCATAGTTTCTAGAAGGCTGCAATGTATTGCAAAGCGGTGCATTCAAGACCTCTCCATCATTCTACATATTATCAAAGAGGAGGTTTAAAGGGTTAGTAATGGTTCAGTTAAACCTAAGCTACACCCTTTCCTTATAGTGTATACTATTGCTGTCCAATGGTGGCATTGTTGATATCGCTCTATTTTCTATGAAATTATGTTCTAAAGTGTCCCCCTTCCACCCCTTTTACTTACGTCAGTCTTCTGTCTTCAGGGCTGAAAGTGGATCGTGACGATGGACAGTCTTCTGTCAGTATAAGGAAAAACCTGCCCATCCTCTGTCAAGAGGGTTTTCCTTCTACTGACAGAAGGAACATCGTCTCCCATTGTGATCTGTCCGGTCTGATCAGATCTGAGGGAAGGCAGCTTACAAGAATGAAAAGTGGCGGGAAGGAAACACTTTATAATATAATTTCATAGAAAACAGAGCAATCTAAACATTGCCAATGTTGGAGAGCAATAGTATACACTATAAGGAAACTTCATAGCTTAGGTTTAACTGAACCATTACTATCACTTTAACAAGGAAATGTAGTTTTGTAAGAAACAAGTGCTTTTGGAAATGACTTGTATATGTCTGTTTGCCATTTTTTGCTTTAAAAAAATGTTTGAGTTTGCAGAATTCGTAATTTTATTTAATGTTAATTCGAGATATAATTACCACCCATCGCTCCTGTGCAACTCCCCTGTGTATTCCTTTACTGACCCTCTTTCCCACTATGTTGATAACCTATTAGTAACTGGAGAGAGGGACACCAATAAAACTTTTGCCAGTTGCACTGTAGGAATAACTAGGGAAGCAACTACAGGAGGTGCCGAGGGTGTAGTTGTTAAGATCTCTGGCATCCAAGGGGGGGGGTCCATAGACCAGACTCAAAAGGTTCTAGTTATTTGGGAGGGAGAATATTTTTGTGTCGCCTTGTAGATAGAGACACACATCACCATATGCTCTAAGAATTAGGGTGTGATGGGAGGTGAAGAGGTGATCACAAGCATATCATCCTGGAGTAAAGGTATCTGTGTGGGGGACAGCAGGGGAGGGAGCAGAGAGGATGCAGAGAGTGACTTCAGCACCAAGAACAGCAGCCCCCACTCAACCCTTTGAGTGCCAGTGTGGTGAGCAACACATTGCATATCTGGCACTCGATGGGTTAAATGATGAGTGCCTCAAGGATCTTAGCTAATATATGAGTTCTGTTATGCACTTCTAATATTATTTAGTGTCACAAGATTCCTTATAAATGAAAAACATGCACTGTCTGCTTAAATGAAAAACAAAAGTCAAAGTACAAGCTGAGTTTTTTGACATTCTGGACAGTACTGTCTGATCATATTGGCTGAGCAGTGTGAGTGAATGTGACTTCGCCAGTCACTCACATCCGCTCACATTGCTCAGCTATGCACTGCAGGCCTTGGGCAGGGTGTGTGTCTGTGTGTGTGTGTCTGTGTGTTTTTGTATGTGTCTAGTGCCCGAATTGTCCTCCCGGGAGAGGTTTGTTTTCGTGGCATATATTCATAGCCCCCCTTTCTGATCAAGTTGGACTTCTGGACAGGGGAGTTGCCAGGTCCTCCAAAAGACCCAGGTCTTAGACCAACCTAATACATTTATTTCTGTACTGTGAAGCCCAGTTTCAGCACTTGAAGAGGTTGGCACAATTAAATGCCTCAACTTGGCTTCAAGACACAGGTCTTTAAAGGAGAACAAACACCTTATAGTAATATCTCCACTTACCTTATTATGGCAAGGACATCCTAATAGCCCTCATTAGTTTTGCCTGCGTAAGATTACTGTGTGCAGTGGGTGGAGTTTGAGGTCCTGGGGTCCTCCATGCATCACATCTAGGATTGATTTAAAAATGTACTCTTGAACGAAAGCACAAAATTCATAAGGGCCTTTAGGATTATCTGGTTATAGTAAGGACTGAGGTTATTATTATAAGGTGATCTGGAACTTTAGCACCCTAGAACACTACTTAGCAATGCCCCTGCTTTCACATGTGCACCGGACATATTCTCCTTTTGATTGTTCCCTTCAGGCCACAGGCTGTGTACTCCGTTATCTGACTGATGCAAAAAGGAAGTATTCAAACATCCTGTGGGTGAACCTTCGAGAAGATATTGTGCTAGAAGGCAATGAACAAATTTACACCTCACGGGAACCAGATAATTTGGAGCAGCAAATTCCAGTACCTGCAGCTTCCCCAGAACAACTGGAGGTAATAACTGGTGGTGCAAAATGTATTCTTGCTAACTGTCCCAAGGCCTGTTCCTGGTGTTGGCTTCCTGTCCTTGCATCTTGCTGTTCCCTAGTTTTCAAATGTAATTTTAACCCCACATTCTGTACTTTATAATTAAACTGATTATAGCTTTTAATCTTCCCAGCATTTGCTATTATTGCTTTTTTATATGATTTCATCTAGTATTTTGGTTTGGTTTACCATTTGAATGCAAAAGAGGTATCCAACGCATTGAGAGAGATTCAATAAGAGGTGATAGAGAGGTGATAAAGTGCAGATCACTTCTCCAGTTCCTATGTTATTCTATGGATCCTATGCACTAAGAGTTCTTCAACTCTGGAGATCTTAGTGAATAGGCTCCATAGAATAACATAGGAACTGGAGAAGTGATACAGTGGTGATGACTTCTCCAGTTTATCACTACTGTAGCACCACTTAGTGAACCTGCCCCATTGTGTTGCAAGAGTTAATGGCTGTTTAGCTGTACAAGTGCAGTTCTAAATCTGCAGGGTTTTCTGTTGGCATTGTACTGATTTTCACTCCTGCTAACAGTACTTTAATGTGTGTTCTCCAAGTTGAGACCATTTTTATTTTGTCAGGAAAAAATGATGTTAATCAGACAAAAAAGTGATGGTTAAACATGACTGCTAAACACTCAGCAAATTATTTTAACATTTAAACATTTAAATTGCACTGTCAGTGACAGACTAAGGCAAAAGGCAGGACATTTAATTGAACCAGTAACACATGCAGAAGAAAAGATTTGTGTTGTCAGCCTCTCAGAACACAAGCAAAGAGGAGTTATCTGTACTTTCAAAATAACTTTCCTTCTGCCCAGCCAAACCTATGGATAAAATTGAACTTGGCAGTGATATGGAGCAGGTCTTCAAAAAACTTAGACTCAAAAAATTATTTATTGAAAACAATGAATCATCCCAAACCACAGAACTAAATCATCACTACAACTTGCCTACAAAAAAAATCCACATGGACCCTGCCTCCGGGAAGCAATTCCATGCTGGTCAAAGTATATAGAGCGCTTCAGAAATAGTCACATCAACTATACTTGACAGACAAATTGGTACAAAAAATGAACTACCAAGGAACAAAAAAGCAATACAGTTATGACTGAACACTAAATATAGTTTTTAAACTGTAAGACAAAGTTGGCACGGTAGTGATTATGAACACAGCCGACTATATAGAAGAGGCACACAGGCAATGTATGGATGAAAGATACTACAGCAAACTACAAGAAGATCCCATATCTAACTACACAAAAGACTTACAAATCATGAAAGGTCTCCCTTATAATACTGGAGACCACCTGGAGGCCCTCATTCTGGAAGACCCAAGGGTGGAGTGCTTCTATATGCTTCCTAAAATACATAAGAAAGGGAAAAAAGACACAGCGTTAATGTTGTTTTAAAGGTTGAAACCCATGGGACAATTTTTATTTTTGGTGATCTGCTTTAAAATAATTTACATGAGTGTTTAACTGTCATGTATTGTACATTCAGCCTTCATTCTCGTATGCCTGAAGAAGAGACCTAGGGGGTTATTCACTAAAGGGTGATAAAACAGAGATTACTTTTCCAGTGATATCACTTCTCTAATTCCTATACTATTCTATGGAGGCTATGCACTAAGGTCTCTCCCACCTTATCACTACTTTATCATACCTTGGTGAATATCCACCTAGTGTCATGAAAGCTTGCATCCTAGAGACACTCAGTTAGCCAATAAAGTATAATTTTTACTATACTAGACTCCTACTTTTTCCATAGCTAACACAGTACCACACTTTATCCACTAGAGGGCAGTAAGAACCACTGGATTTAGTTGTTGATAATGTGCTCTTTATAATGTGCTCTATATAATAAATGACCACTGATATATATGCTGTAGGATTAACCCTTTGAGTGCCAGAGAGGTAGTTGGTTACGTCCTTGGCACTCAAAGGGTTATATTAAGTGTTAACCTATTTTAACCCTTTGGGTACCAATGTTGTAAAATTCACAAGGTTGCAAACAGCATTTAAAAACAAGCAAGCACCCTCCAACAAGACTTGTGAATCAGGACCTCTCCTGACACCCCCTGCCCTCAAGTTGGAGAACCCTGAAGGCCCACTCCCAGCATTGCACCCTCCCACACAACCCAGAAGTCTGGAGAGCACATGGCTGAGGAGGGAAAGTAGGCAGTGAGTGCCTTTCATGTTGCCACTATTGATATCTTACACGATTGTCTAAGTGATCTCTCTTTAATGAGCTCTGATTATACAAAACAAATATATATATAAAAGGGCACTGCATTGGACACTCTTCTGGAACATATATTATAAATAAATCTTACATACACTATCTGACATGTAAGCCATGTTCCACTGCATACTGGTAGCCACTGGATTACACTTAAAAAGTCCTCTTCCTCAGCCTTGTCCCATTGGTAGCCAAAGGACCTCCCATACCCTTTGTTGTGCTGACCACAGATAGTCAGAGAACCACACAGACACATTCTGACACATTAGTGTTGTTATTCTACTGACCCACTGATGGCCACAGAACCACACAGACACATTCTGACACACCAGTGTTGTTATTCTACTGACCCACTGATGGCCACAGAACCACACATACAGTCTGAGACACCAGTCTTGTTCTACGGTCCACTGCTAGAGAGGTCTTCATCATATTGCTCTGCAATGGATTAGATACCTCTTTGGCATTCAAAAGGGTTAAAATGCATTAGCAATTTTACATTTCTCCCCTGTGATGCAGTTAGTTTGCTCCAGAACTGCCCCTTATTAGATTATTGATTATGACCCTATGGGCTTTATCTGCCAAAAAGAGGAGCAATTCTG
This sequence comes from Rhinophrynus dorsalis, assembly GCA_037306005.1. Classification (NCBI taxonomy): domain Eukaryota; kingdom Metazoa; phylum Chordata; class Amphibia; order Anura; family Rhinophrynidae; genus Rhinophrynus; species Rhinophrynus dorsalis. The sequence continues at coordinate 103,581,679 of CM074724.1, forward strand.
GGGGCAAATAAACTGCATCATTTGAGGAAAATACCATTTCCCATTGATTTAAATGAGGCTTTTAACCCTTGGAATACTAGAGAGGTCTCCAACACATTGCGACGCATGACATTAACCTCTAGCATGGGGGTTAAACAACTGGAAATTTGACAAATTGTAATTTCTCTCCCATGATGCAGTTGGTCATCTCCAGAGTTGCATCTCTTTTCTTTTGTGGATAATATTTTGTAAATGAGAGCAAATAACAAAAAGTAGCAAATTAGTGTGTTTTATTTAGAATGCATGTCCACATCCAGCCATGATTTTAACTCTATTTGCCAGCCTAGATAAAGACAAATATAATTTTTATTTCATTAAAAAAAAAAAGTGCAAACACCTTTTTACTCCACAATTTTCTTTTAAGTTGTTCGGGATGCGCATAGTACAGTTTACATTAAAGCGGAACGATCACCCCAAATAAAGTCCCCCCCCCCAAATAATTAGGCATATAGAGATAAGCTTAGTAATAGTACTATTATCCAGCATAAGTACCTCGTTATTAAGAAATCCTACTTCTTCTGAGACTGACGGCTAGGCTTCTTGCTTTAGAGGCATCTGCGCGCCTGCGCACACAGTCCCTTTCTGTTACCTTAACCCCTTAAGGACTACATGACGTACTATGACCGTCATGGTCGTTAAATACATAAGAACCAATGACGGTCATAGTACGTCACGTACTTTTTAGTTACAGTGCTCCACCGGGAATGCTGTAAGTAAAAATGAGGCCTAAAATTGACCATTCCGAGACTGGAGTGATCTCTTTGAGGCCCCAAAGCGGCGCGCCGATACACTCAACAGGTCACGTGTACCGGCGCATCGGCAAGGATCAAAGCGGTCCTTACGGGATGGAAACGTCCCAGGACCACTGGTCCTTAAGGGGTTAAGATACAATGAAGGAGACCAGGGAAGGACATCGCAGGCACACATATGTCTCTAAGCCAAGATGTCTGCGCACATGCCTGTCCGTCAGTCTCAGGTGAAGTAGTATTTCTTAATAACGCTGTACTTATGCTCGATAATAGCACTATTTCTAACCTTATCGCTATATGCCTAATTATTGGGGGTGGTTATTTAGCATGATAGTTCAACTTTCATAAAAAAATTGTTTCATAAATAAATGCTAATTCTTGCTAATTTCTTTTCTGTGCAAGAAAACACTAGCTGGAAGTTTGTAAACATGGCCAACAGTCTGTTCTAGAGTTAAAGGGATAGTAATACTTCGTTTTAACTATTTTATTTTGTAGGCATTAAAAAAACATGAAGAATCATATAAGTCTTATCTCTCAAACCTTTATGGTTTATGAGATATTCACAAGCAAAGTTTTCCCTCCCGCCCCTTTTACCTAGTGTAAGCCATCTCTTCTCAGATGTGGAATGTGGTCCATAGACCAGACAGATAACAGAAGGGGACACTCTTATTCCTATGAAAACAATGAAATCCCTGACCCCTTGACAAGCTTTTCAGGTTTTTCCCTTATCTTAATTGAAGATTGTCCCTCTCTGCAGTCTACCTGGGCACCTCCCTTCTGCTGTGGCTGAGCAGTGTTACATCAGTAAATGGGGCGGGAGGGGGACACTTTGTCATTGAATAACTCTGGAACTACAGCTCTGACAGAACTGAAATAACACTCTCCAAAGTCCAAATACTATGATGATTAATTAGAGCTGCTTTTATTATGAAACATTAGTATCCCTTTAACAAAAATATTAAAAACTATAAAGTCAGACAGCATTTTCAGGAGACAACTAGGTGTTTTAGGAGCCAGGATAGGGTACACATTTATATGAAATGCACATAAAATGTAGGCATCAGATGTAACATTATTGGAATCATTCTGTCCTGGGACATTTTCACCCTTGATATTGCTTTCTTATCTCCTAGCTGTCTCTCTAATGTGATCAGCTCATGGTCTTTTTCTGTCTCAGAAATTAGAGGCCACAGTAGCGAACCATGTCCTGACCTCCCAGAAGTGGCTTGAAGTTTATCTTGAGCAAGAAAAACAGATGAAAATGTTCAAAACATGTCAGAGTATACAAGAGATTTTCAACCAACAGAGAAGTACGTGTCCTGGGCTGTTATACAGAAGGATACCCATGCCAGATTTCTGTGCTCCCAGGGAACAGGTAATGGCCTGGAGATCATTTAAATGCATATTGATGGGGTACAGTGCTCACTCAGCTCTTTGATTGCCAGGGAGGTGCCCAAAACATTACTTAGCAATACTATGGACAATCTTTGGCACTTGTGAGATTACAGGATCAGCTGACAAAAACACATGATTTATGGTAACCCTCTGTCTATCTAACAGTCTAACTCTCTGTCTGTCTATCTATCTATCTATCTATCTATCTATCTATCTATCTATCTATCTTCTTTTTTATTACTGTTTTTATAAACTTGACTTCACCTTTAAAATAAAATTATTGTTGGGTTAGTGAGGGAAGGGGGTGTTTTATGTATCTGGTTTAGTGCTGGTTAATCCTTCCTTTGTAAGCCCATGAATAAGATGGGTTAACTGGATTAGTATAGTGTAGGGGGAAATTAAACCTTTGGCCCTCCAGCTGTTGGGACAACAACTCTCATGATCCCCAACCAGCCAATGGCTGGTTGAGGATCATGGATGTTGTAGTCTCCAACAGCTGGAGAGCCAAATGTTGAATACCCTTGTTCTTGGATATCTGAGATACAGTGGTGCCTTGTCAGCTGTTTAGAGATCAAAAAACTTGGCTGGTTGCAGAATGGAATCCAACCCAAAGGTTTGTGGCTCTTGGCCACTTTTGAGCCAGACACAAAGGGGTTTTTGGGGACTGTGCATTCATCCCAAAGAGACTAGTCTGCAAAGAATCAGTTTTACAGTTCAATATCGTCTCGTGATACCAACATGGGAGACTCCTATTCTGCTTCCCTGGAGGTCTAATCACAGTGCAGCCCAGGGCTGATTATAGGTCCTGGTAATAGGGCACTTTGTGCGATAGCTGCACTTTAAACATGCTGTTCACCAATATTTCCGCCCAAAAGAATAATGAAGGCAAAACGTAGCAAACGATTCCCTTAGGGCCTTTACACAAAAGAAAATGGAGTAATTCTGATTTAAATGGGCTTTTAGCCCCTTGAATTCTAGAAAGTTCTTCAACGCATTGAGAAGCGAGTTGGAGACCTCTAGTATTCAAGGGGTTAAAAGACCCATTTAAATCAGTGGGAATTTTAATTTGTTCCCTTTGTGCAGATGGTCTTCTCCAGAATTGTTCCACTTTTCATTAGTGTATAAGGCCCTAAGAGTATATTCTCAGTTAAGTCAGTTCCTATATCCTGATAGAGATTCTCTGAGGCCCTGACTGAAGTTGTTTGTTCCCTGCAGGACTTTGACATGATTCTTCAGTCGATGAAGAGCACTCTAGCAGAAGACTCCAATGCAGCCTTTGTCTTTAACTGTAATGATGGCAAAGGAAGGACAACTACTGCTATGGTCATTGCCTTACTCATCCTCTGGCACTTTAATGTAAGTACTATAGTGTGCTGGGCCATATGCAGAATGGAAAAAAGTGGAGACATTTTATGGCAAACCAACAGCTTCATAGGAAACAAATACAAATTCCCATTGAATTAAATGGGACTCTTAACTCTTTGAATGATAGAGACTTCTCTTCTAGCATTCAATGAGTTAAGAGTCCCAATAAAATCAGTGGAGGGTTTAGTTTTTCCCTATTGTGCAGTTGGTTTGCCCCAGGACTGTTCCACTTTTTGTCTTCATATATATTGCCTTTTTTTTTTTTGAGTGCGTTTTAATCCAAGGGTGGGCAACATGTGACTCTCCAGCTGCCATTGCACTGCTAGGTTTTGAGAGCCATTGGTTTCTCACCCCTTGCTTTAGCACTTAAGCACTGGAGAATCTCCTTCTGCATTTAATAGGTTAACAACTTTGTTATCATTGAGCTGCATGAGCTTGTTGAAACACCTTCTAGCAGTGGGAGTACACTTGTTTTAATCTTTGCTGTTCCTTTAAGGCATGTACAGTAATTGATATCCTCCAATAGTCTGACAAAGTGATCTGCATTTATTACCCATCACTGATCTTTTTATCTTTATTGCAGAGCATTCCTGAAATTAGTGAAGATGAAATTGTGAGTGTTCCTGATGCCAAGTATACCAAAGGAGAGTTTGAGGTAAGACATATTTACTACATTGTTATTTCTCTAGACAGTGTACCTCTCTATCTGCCTGACTTCTCCAGTTTATATGCTTTTGCCCATACAAGTATCACACAGCTAATCTCTTAACCCTTTGAGTGCCAGAGAGGTTGCATTTGAGACCCCACTGGCACTCAAAGGGATAATGTTTCAGAAACTTCTACAGGCTGCCAACTTGTGGCCTGTAGGGCAAATACAAATACAAATGGCAAATACAAATGGCCTGTTTCCACTATAGTTCTAGTCCACTGTCCCAGCCCATAATTTATGTTCATTTTAAAATTTGTATTAATGTTGAGTAGTAAGTCCTACCATGTAGCTTATAAATGGAATTTCTTACATGATAAGGGTGTCTATAGTTTGTGTAATAATAAAGCAGACTACATTTGTAGATAGTGTAAGCCTGGATGTAATAATGAAGCTGACCTCATTTGTAGTTGTATTATAACAAGGATTTTCCTTCTGGGTAAAACAGTTACCCCCCCCCTTTTCTGGGTGATGCTTTCTTTAAAAGGTATCAATGCTCAAACTTGTTTTAATAATTAAAGAGCACTTTGTCTTTGTGGTCAACAAGTGGTGCTGTTGCAATCACTTCTGTCCTATTTAGATAGTTTGCAAACCTCCCAAACGTGCCCCTGCCACAAAACTCAGACAAGCCTGGCTGCCCAAGCGAGCCATTGCAAAGGCTAAGTCTGACCAGCACTCTTCCACATGACTCAAGTAAGCCTGGTCTGTAGGGGCCGTCTCCGCCTATTTCGAGACACCTGGGAGTCCTCGGTCATGGACCAGTGGGTTTAGCGGGTAATTTCAAAACGGTATCGCATAGATTTAAAATCCTTTTTTTTTGTCAAGGGTTCCTATGGAGCCAGACAAGACAAGGCTGTTCTAGGAATTACTGAACTCACTTCTTGAAAAACAGGTTCTGGTACCAATACCTCCCCCCAAGTGTGGTTCAGGTTTCTGTTCAAGCCTGTTTGTGCTTCCAAAGAAGGACAGCGACTGTATCCCTATTCTGGACCTCAAATGTCTCAACAAGTATGTGGTCACTACATGCTTCAAGACGGAATGTGTTCTGTCATTGCAGCGATGTGCCTGGGAGAGTATCTGGCCTCTGGACCTTCAGAGCGCATACTTAAACATCCTGAATTACCCAGACAGCCAACACTACCTACATTTTGCTTTCTGCTCCAATCATTACCATTTAATGGTTCTGCCATTTTTCCTGGCTTTGGCGCCTTGTATCTTCATCAGGGTAATGCCAGGCTTAGCGGCCTTCATCCATACCCAGGGCATCTCGCTGGCACCCAACCTAGATAGTCTACTGATCAAGGCCCCTTCTGAAGAGATCCTTGCTCACCACGTTCAAGAACGCACCTGTATTCTTGTTCACCGTGGGTAGATTCTGAATATGCTCAAGCCATCTCTGGTGCCCTCCTAGGGTCTTCTGTTCCTCGGGATGCAGTTTGACACCCATCAGGGAAAGGTTTTCCTCCTGGAGGTCAAGATTCTTCTTGTGATTCATGAGGTGTCCCAGGCCCTAGAGTGGTCTTTGGCCATGATCAGGAAGTTCATGAGTGTTTGGGGCTGACTGGTGTCCACCCTGGATGCCTTACTCTTAGGTCCACACGAGGGAACTACAGTGGGATGTTATCCGGAATTGGTCTGGAAATCCTGATTATCTGGATCAACAGATATGTCTCCACCTAGTTTTTGTTCACTGGACCCCACTTCTGTCGGGGAAGCCAGTGAGGGTTCAATCAGACAACTCCACGGCTATCGTGTTCATCAATCGCCAAGGGGGTACTTGCAGCATGGCTGCCTGGACCGAATGTGCATCCTTTGTTGGATGGAGGCCTACTTTCTGGAAATATCAGCCGTTCACATTCCAGGGATAGAAAACTTTCCAGCTCACTTTCTCAGTCACCAAGACAAAGATCTAGGAGTGAGGGAACAGAGTCTGGATGTATTCTACCTGATTGTGCAACAGTGGGGTGTGCTTAGGATAGATCTCATGGCAACCATGGAAAAAAAAGAAGGTGCCAAGTGGTCTATACCAGGAATGCAGTCGATTCACTGGAACTACCACCTCACTTTTGCATTTCCTCCAATTCATCTCATACCCAAGGTACTTTGGAAGAGACACAAAAAAAAACAAAAGTGCACAAAATATGTGTGTAGACCTTAAATGATCACTTTGTTCTACCTTGAACCCTTCACAGAGTGAACTCAAGGTTTCACCTCCTTTACCGTGGGAATCACCTTGCTGTTAAAATAGGTGTTGAACTCACCTTTGAAAGAGGCAATACAGGCTCTTGGTGTTATCGCCTTCAATGGATAACCCCCAGCGTTGGTATATTTGCGTCAACTGCTTACGTCTCTCCATTCCCAGTTCTTTTGCATTCCTTTTGATTGTTCTTTTGCAGATTATGATGTAGATGTATCCGTCCTCTGTCTAGGGCCCTCTACACTCTGGAACTAATCTAGGTACCCTGCTGTAGCTTAATCATGAAAGACTCTGGAGTTCAAATAACACTTACATATTCAAACATTTATTAAAATCTATAAAAAATATACTTGCACAAATATCAGTAAATATAAACACAAATAGTATAACCAATATCACTATCTCATGTGGAATGGAGGGATCTTCATTTGTTGTATGTGTTGCTTTGCCTTAAGTTTTATGTGAATCATACTGAGCCTTTTCACAAGGCTGAATCTCTCTGTTTGTCATCCTTGAAGGTTCTACAGTGGTCAGGCTGCTTCCAAAGTCATCATTGCATCCTGGATCAAGGCTACTATACGCCAGATGTATGAAGTCCGGAAGAAACCTGTTCCCTTTAAGATCAAAGCGCACTCCAACATGTGGACCTACAAGAATCGGGCTTCAGCTGAACAGCTATGCAAGGCAGTGACTTGGTCCTCCTTGCATACTTTCTTCAAACACTACCGGTTCAATGTCCTGGCCTCGACTGAGGCCAGCTTGGCTAGAAAGTCCTTCTGGCAGCTCTGCCTGTTTAGGGCCTGCACACATTTTTCTGCCCAGTTGTTGTTCAGTAGTTTCTGAGCCTTGTTGGCTCTTGTTCTAGTGTGCTGTGTAAGTTTACTGTATATTGACCTGTGTTCCATACTGGACATAAGAGAAAATAGGATTTTAGTGTTCTTATCTGTTAAATCCTTTTCTCTTTAGTCCGTATAGAACACAGGTCTCCCATCCAGAGAAAAATACCTTTGTGGTTTTGCCTTCCTGGGCAGCGGAGTCCGCTTAGAGTCTCTTCTCTCTGATAATTTCTTCTTCTCTTCCCTGCTTAGTTTTCCTTGTGTGGCTTTGGTCACAATAATTCTGGGAGTTAGTGGGCAGGGGGCTTGAGTTGGAGGAGGGAGTCTCCACCCATAAGACTCTGTCTTTTGTGATGTTTTCTGCCCTCCAGGAGGAGGGACTCAACCCCATGGTACCTGTGTTCCATATTGACTAAAGAGAAAATGATTTAACAGGTAAGAACACTAAAATCCTATTTTAGAGGAGATTTTGCTCTCTGAGTTTGTCTCATGTGTGTATTATTCTGAAGCATGGTTGGGTTCTTAGTCACTAGAAATCATCACTGGTTCTCTTCCAGGCCAATCACTTCCTCAGTGTAAGATTCAACACTCTGCTTGGAAAGTCTTTTTACCAGACAACAGGCTTCTTTTGTTGTCCCTTCAGGTGAATTAGGAAGTATCCTGGTTGTTGCTGGCAGTACAGGAGTACATAAAGGGACTAGGCTACCTTGCCCCATTTGCTCAATTTCACGCTTGCAGACTGCAGCTGGAAATTCTCAGGAATTGGTAACAGTTCCACATTTTCTGTGTCATATCTCAGGATGAAGCGGGGGGCACTCGCTGATGACTTTAGAGGCCTCCTCTGTCCATGGGATGGCTACTGGTTATCCAAATTGGGTTGTAGTCAGGACGCCAACCTCATAGACTCCAGACTAGGTCTCCAGACCACAAAGGGTCTTTGGACCAGGGTGGAGAGCACCCTGTCCATAAATGTTCTTTATCTTCATGCGACTCCCCTGCTCTGCAGCTCTGGCCTCCTGGTGCAGATCTAGGTGGTCAATGTGACGATGTTCGCATACATCAATCTCCAGGGAGGAAAGAGCAGTGTGGCTGTGTGGGCCAAGGTTCGGATGATTCTCATTTGGGCAGAGGCTCATGTGCCAGTTATCTCGGCCGTTCACATTCCATTGGTAGACATAGTCATGTCAGATTTTCTCAGTCACCGATGTCTGAATTGTGGCAACTGGGAGCTCAGTCAGAGTGTAATTGACTCCTTAATTTTTCTTTTCCCAAGAGTCAATCTAATGGCTGCTTGGCTGAACTCTAAGGTCGCTCAGTTCTGTGCCAGGTCCAGGATCTTCTAGCCCTCATGGTAGATGCAGTGGTCATCTCATGGCATTTTCCTTTGGCTTACATGTTTCCTCCGGTTTCCCTGATTCACAGGGTGTTGTGGAAAATCAAGATGAAGCCAAGGCCATGTCATTCTGATTGCCCCGTTTTGGCACTAAGCTTGGTTTTCAGATCTTCTCAGTCTATCTGTGCTGGAACTATTTTGGCCCTCTGCGTCTGGACCTGTTGACTTGGGGTCCGGGTCCATTGTGTCATATACAGCTGGAGAAATTGGCTTTGACAGCTTGGCTCTTGAGGCCATCATGTTGAGAAAGAAGTGTTTTTCTGACTCCTTGCTATCATGTTACTCTCCCGGAAACTGGTCAATTCTAAAACATATCACAGTGTATGTTCCCTGTTCTATAAGCGGTGTGAGGATCAGGGGTCAGGGTTGCAACCTTTCTGACTTCTGGGTTGTCTTGGCCTTTCTTCAGGATGGTCCGCAGAAAGGGCTTGGTCATAGTTAGATTAAAGTGACAATTTCAGCTCTTTCTTTCCTTTTCCAGGTTCATATTTCCATAGTGCATGATGGGCAAACTTTTGTCCAAGGGGAGGTGCATGCCTACCCTGTCTTTCAGGTTCCTGCTTCTCTGTAGAATTTCAACCTGGCTCTGGGAGTGATTCAGAAGGCTTGAGCCACTGTCTTTGGTTTTCCTGCATTTTTGACACTCAAAACTGCCTTTCTCTTGGCTACTATATCAGTTTGATGGGTGGCCAAAATTCAGGCTTCATCTTGTAAGCCTGCCTTTTTGGTTTTCCACCCTGGTAGGCGGATTCTGAGTACTCCTATAGGGTTTCTCCTTAAGGTTGTGTCTGAGTTTCACATCAAGAAGGAAATCATATTTTTTTCTCTCTCTCTGTCCAGTTTTATTTAATAGGCAGGTCCTTCATCTCTTGGATATGGTTGGGTGCTTGAAGTACTATGTTCATCACATGCAGCCTTTTAGGAAATCTGATTTGCCTCTTGTCATCCCTGAGGGGCCTGGTGTGGGACAGGCTGCATGGCTTCTTGGATTAAGGTTACTATTCACTAGGCATATACCCTAAGAAAGAAGCCGGTGCCCTTTTGGGTTACTGTGCATTCCACCAGGTCAGTGGGAGCATCCTGGACTTATAAGAAACAAGCCTTTGCTTGCCAGTTGTGTAAGGTGGCAACATGGTTTGGATGGAAGATCCTATCTATAGGCTGTTGTGCCTATTTAGGTGTCATTCCTGATTCTCCTTTCACCAGTAACATGATTGTTCCAGTTCTTTGGCTTGTAGTGTTGGTGTCCATAGACACTTGCTGCTCATGTTGTACTGGTTCATTTCCTTTGGAACTGTTCTATGTTTGTAGGGATTTTCTTCTTCCCTCACTGGAATCTTGGTGGATGCTTTGATATATCCCCATGGTTTATGAATTCCATATAAGATGTAAGAGAAAAAGAGACTTTGGTGTAGTTACCAATAAAACCCTTTCTCTTAGTCCATGTGGAACATAGAACTTCAATCCCAGAGAAAAAACAGTGCTTCGAGTCCCAGGTCGGGGGGTCCTCATGTGTCCTCTGTTCAGGAGATTCCCGGTCTTGTTCCACTTCTGTTTATTTTCTTTTGGTTTTGCTGTACATTCAAACTGAGCATATCTGGGAGGGTGAAGTGGTGCAGAATGGATTCTTCAATCCAGAGAGCTCTTCTGTTTAAGTGCCCTGCCCTCCTGAAGTAGGGGGCGATGAACTAAGAGAAAAGCATTTATCAGTAAGTACACAAAAAAACAAACCTTTTTGTTCCCTATGGTGCAGTTGCCTTACTTTCTACATTATGTATCTGATCCTTCATCTCTTATTCATGTTTCAGTCATATATTAATTACTTGAATGCTACAAATGTCTCAAACAAATTGAAAAGCAGTGTCTTGGAGTTCTCCCTACCATGCAAGGGGTTAAAAATCCCATTTAAGTCGATGGGACCTTGTGTTACTCTATATCATCCAAAGGATTAATTCAGTAAATGGGTATGATCTAAGCAGTGACTTTTCTGGGGCTGAAAGCATTAACCGTTTGAGTGCCAGAGGGGTATGCAACACATTGCTTCACAATGCGTTGCGTAACCCTCTGGCAATCAAAGGGTTAAACAGAAAACAGGCGGGTCACATGTTCATATAAGAAATATTTTTAATATTCTGTAGTGAAAAAGGAATGTACTTTTAACAAGAATGCTTTTTGCATGGCAGACTTTGTTTTATGCCACACACTTTGTGAAGAATTAGTGGTTGAGATTTCCTTGCCAGCCTACAACAGTCACTAAACCACATCTTACAGATCTCTATGACAACAGTTAACATGATCCCCTGCCAGTTGCTATTTGTTACTGTGTGATTACTGTCCAGTGTAGACTTGTGGCATGCCACAACCAGACCTCCCACAGGCTGCTTACAGGAAGTGGAAGTAAAACACCCACGTTTTCTTCGGTCTTTTCAAATGTCTTCTTTAATGCTTACAAATGCACTGACCATTCAATAATATTGTGATATGCTGTCTTTAGTGGTTTGCCTTATAGTATTAATTGTAGCAGGACAAGAAGAGTGTGCAGTGCACTGTGAAACAGTATACCGCACACCCCTCTGGTAGTTAGAGGAACAGTAATGTTTCATCATTGGAAATATGTACTGTGATTCCCTCAATGCTTAGCACAACATGGTATGCTCACTGATTGGAGATTCTTCAGTCAAAAGTTATAACAGATACATTTTTTATTTTACCAACAATTGCTTTCATAGCTGTCCTAGTAAGCTCTTGTATCTGGAATAAGTTCTTGGCTTCAAGGAGTATAGCCTTCTGACACCTAAACATTCCATGTCCCAGGATCTCTGATTTGGTTACTGTTGATTGTCATTGGCCTTTATCTCCCTACTTTTTTCTGAGCCACAATATTTCTAATGATGACCAGAGAACTTGTGCTGCCCCTGTCATAACTGTGAAAAGCAGACACAAATATTTAATATTTTTAGATGTCATTCGATCCCTGCTATAAAAATTTAGTGACTCTTATCTGTTGGCCAATGGATCATCGTGGTTAGATAAGTCATGTTGGTGAGCTGTGCACACAGGAAAGTCATACTGTTTCCCAACCCCATATCTAGGAAAATGCAACCAGTGTCGTTGATTACCACTTTCAAGAGTAGGGTTTTATTGATTCATTGCTGAGAAACGGCATGATGAGATCTCAAGAGGAGGTCCCATGCTACTGATAGTAACTTCCATGTATTAACCCTTTAAGAACCAGATGAGTGTGCAACACATTGCAAGCAGTCCTTGCTATTCCTTAAAGGGTCAGAGTAACTAATGATCTTGACATTGCAGACAAATCCATTATTGGCTTAAAGTGAATGCAAATTTTTACATGTCAGGCGGGTAGCAGTAAAATGAATGCAGCAGTCTCAGAGTGATATGAATGCCAAGGTGCTTTCCATGCTTATCACTGGTGGAAGTCATTAGGAGCCCAGCTGCCATTAACTAACATTGCTTTCTCTAGGGGACCTAGATAGGAGCACTATTGTGTCAACAAGTTGCAGGATCCTTGGAAAATCAGTGTTGTTACAGTCTGTGCCTTAGGATGTGAGTGAAAATTCCCTCAGTCTCCATCTAGTAGATAAATACCATTGCTGTTCAGAATCTTTTTTAGTTCTCAAGCAAAAATAAAAATATTTTAATGTGAAGAATATGTTGGAAGTATATCTAATGTCCTGATGTCCAAGGCAGTTTATTAAAAAGTGACAATACAGATGATGACTTCGCTTTCTTAACGTGGTTAATTCTGTCTGTTGTGTCTAGGTTGTGATGAAGATTGTGCAGCTGTTGCCAGATGGGCACAAAATGAAGAAAGAAGTAGACATGGCTCTTGATAGCGTCAGTGAAACCATGACTCCTATGCATTATCACTTGCGAGAAATCATCATAAGCACCTACAGACAGGTTAGTGAAATGTCCAAATGGTCTCAGAAATGCTGATGTTAAACCCTAGGATGCAAAAGACTTCTCTAACACATCTAGGAATAATGAGGCTGGTGTACCAAGTAGAACGGGATCAATTCTGGAGTCAACCAACTGCACCATAGGGACAACTAATTGGCCTTACTAACCTTTGAGTGGTAGACAGGCCTCCAACCATTGTAAGCCAATACACTGAAGACCTCTTTACCATAGGTCCCACTTAAATCAAAGGGGAGTTGAAAGTCTATCTGTTCTCTGTGGAGCAGTTGGTTTTTCTCACAATTGTGCCAGTTTTTATTGCTACAGCGACAATACACTGGATATGTCTCTAGCTTCAAATGGTTAAACGTTTTGGCTAAAAAACATAAAACAAATATTTTCGTGATATATTGATCATCTGGAATGTTAAAACATGTACAGATATCCTGAAAGTTAGTTCCCTGAGAACTTTAATGAAGTATTCTCTATTACCACCATCTTACAGTCCCTATGTATTTGTGTAGAAAATTACAGCGCAAAATGACAGTGTTTCCTGACTTTGCTACTGACTGTCACATTCTTTTTTTCCCAAGGGCCTCAAGAGTAGTGTAATAACCTTAATCAATTTTGTGATCCATTAGCCTAATTTGAGAGATTGTTCACATCATGATAAACCGAAACGGTGATTTTCAAACTTTTTGCAGTGGTGGAACCCTTTGGTTTCACACAATATATAGACAGAACAAGCTGCCATCAAGGGGATGCAGGAAGTACATGTTTGTGGAGCCCACCCAAGCAGTGGGACCCACCTCCATGATCAGACTTGAAGGCCCCCATGGTCCTCGCAATGTGTGTGTGTGTGTGTGTGTTTGGGGGGGTCCCTGTTTATAAAAGGTCCCCCAGAAGACCAGATTGACAGAAGACAAACCTTAAATGCAAAACTGTGTATAGCTTACATTACTATTCCTATAACACCCACATATTCATTCACTCATTTCAAGTTGAGGTTTTGTTACATAGTTTAGCAAAATTTAAAAATAGTTTAGAAATTCCACATCATCTTTACTCCAGTTTAGGAACTACTAATATATTTAGATAATGAATCAGTGCACTTATCAGAAGGAAAGCAGCCACCTCATATATAACATTTATGTCACACACAGTGATATCTTCTAATGAGTGAATTTACAATTCACTATATGTGCATACCTGGGAACCTTCTTATTCCTGGCCACAAGATTAAGTAGACTGGCTGGAGGTAGCAGTGTCCAAATAATCAGATGTGTGTCATACTGTGGATATAGCTTAACTGGGATCAGAAGCTGGGAAGGCAGGGCTTACATTAATAATTAATGAACATGGATTCTTGGAAACTGGCCAAGCTGAGGAATCAATCCAAATAATCGGTGACCCAGTAAGTAGCTCTGATAACCATAGTCCTTGGGGCAGATCTGGAGTTTTCCAAGGCATGTCTGTATGGTGGGGTTGAGTTACCAGAGGTCCTCCAGCTGTTAAAGATTATAACTCCCATCACCCCAGGTAGATAAAAGCTGGCTTGGGGATTCAGGGTTATGTAGTCCTTAAGAGCCAGAGAACCTCCCCCCTCCATAAAGCACATGTGTATTCATGTGTGTTTTATGAGAACTAAGAGAGGGTGGTTTCACAAAGGTCTAGGGAGTGGAGAGCTTAGAACAGGAGCGGTAGTGCCACTGTGTCAAAGGCATCTGACAGGTCCACAAGAATGAGTAGGGAGTAGTGTCCTTTGACTGGCGGAGAGCCACTTTAATGTCTAAATGGAATGATGAGGGTGGAATCCAGATTGCAGGGGATCCAGCAGGGAAACATAAAAATGTACTCCGAAACATAATCACAATCGCAATACACATACTCACCAAATGACTTGCACTGTAGTGATTACTGGTATAAGAGCACCAGGAATGACTTTCTGCCGGGTACCCTAAAGCATCACTTTAAGAATAAAAGTGTCTTTTAAATCACGCAGTTCAAATTTGACCAGTCTCCAGTGGCTAAGCCTGTGTGGCCAGAGCAGGACTGGGCATGGATTATTACTCCTTTCACTCCATTGAAGTGAAGAATTCTCTAGCATTCAAGGAGTAAGACCCCCATTTAAAATAAATGGAATTTGGAGAAATTCCATTTGTTGTTTTTGGATGAAGGAGCAGTAAACTTTGTGTAATAAAAAATACCTTATAGGACATTTCTATGCTGATTAGAGCAAAGCTGACCCCACTTTGGGGTGATTTTTTATGCAAAATTTATGGCAGTTCAGATTTTGTTACATTAAACTCCAGTTTCTTATTGTTTCCACTAGGTGATACTGTTGCTATGATGGGAGAGTCAGTGAGTCATGTTCTCCCACAGAGGTGATGCTCTCGCTAAAACTTGTATTAAAAAACCCTTTGAGTGGTACACAACTCATTGCAGAGCAAGGTTTAAAAATCTTCCAGCAGTTGATTGTATTTACTCAGAAGGAAACATACTGTATGTTTTTCTTCTTACCCCCTTGAGGACCAAAGGGATGAGCAGCGCATTACTAAGCAATGCTTTGCACACAATCTTTGGACCTCAAGGGTTTAGGTTGCTTTGCTCCTCTTTATGCAAATAAATACATTTGATATTGATGACCGTTAAAGCCAGCGGTTCTTAACCTGTGGGTTGCGACCCCGTCGGGGATCGAATGACGATTTGCCAGGGGTCACCTAAAACCAGGGCTCCACTAGCAGGGGTTTCATTTAGACGCCCCCAGCTTCTTGGGTAGCTTGCCCTTATACTTTTAATTGAGTGGATAATCGGAGGCCCGGACCGAGTGCACCAGAGTAGCGACATGATGCCTCCAATTCACATTTATAATATAGTGGAGCAATTCCATTGCCTCCCAAGATATGTCACACCGGAAGTATGTTTGTTACGGAAGGACTGGGGCCCGCAGAACTGCCTCATTGAATGAGCTGAGCAGCTCCAACACACAGCATCGCAGTGGTCCCAGAATGCAACACAACGCATCGTTGCGCCATGCGTCACATCAATCATCCCAAGAACAGGTGACAGCAAGAGGTATGTTTTTTCTGGCACTCAAAAACCGATAGGGCCAATATGGAGATGATGGGGGGGGGGGCAATGTGAAGGCAATATGAGATGATGGGGGCAATGTGAAGATGATGGGGGGCAAGTTGGAGCTGATGGTGGCAAGTTGGAGCTGATGGGGGGCAATATGGAGATGATGGGACAATGTGGACCTGATGGGGTTCAATGTGGAGATGATGGGGCAATGTGGACCTGATGGAGGGCAATATGGAGATGATGAGGGGCAAGTTGGAGCTGATCAGGGCAAATGGGAGCTGATGAGGGGCAATGTGAGGGCAATATGGAGATGATGGGGGCAATGTGGAGCTGATGGGGAGCAAGTTGGAGATGATGGGGGCAATATGGAGATGATGGGGGCAATGTAGAGCTGATGGGAGGCAATTTGGAGCTGATGGGGGCAATATGGAGATGATGGAGGCAATGTGGGGGCAATATGGAGATGAGGGGGCAAGTTGGAGCTGATGGGGGGAAATGTGAGGGCAATGTGGAGATGATGGGGGGCAATGTGTGTGCATGCATGCATCCATCAGTAATAGAGACAAAGACACATGCAACAGACATACACACATATAGACACAGAAACTCCCACACACATGCACTGACATACATAGAGTGAGATAGACGCACTCATACATGCAGTGACACACACACATGTAAGAGAGAGACAATCTTAACGTGAGCCATACATATTTATTTTGGGAGGGGGTAAATCTTGGGTGAGTTCCCACACTTCTTTTCCCAGGACTTGACCCCTGCCTAAAACCATCAGAAAATAGTTTTTTTGTAGGAGCAACGTTGAAGGAGCAACGAAAATAATTTTACTGTTAGGGGTCCCCACAACTTGGGAAATTTTATCAAAGAGTTGCGGCACTAGAAAGGTTGAGAACCACTGATTTAAGCCATCAATCGCACTTCCTCATTAATAATTTTAAGAAGCTAGAACTGTTAGTAATAGCCCCCATTTATACAAGTTAAAACCATACTTGAGCTGGAATGCAGTATTACCGTGTGTGCGTATAGTTAATGTAATCCTATTCTCATTAGTGTGGGCTGCTGGCACCATTTTAATCCAGGCCAATACACACAATATGGAAACACCTGTTAGAAATATGCAGCATGACTCAAGTTTCCGGACTGACGGTGAAAATGCTCCCATATCTTGTACTTGACGTGCCATGTGAAAAGCAAACAGGTGGCTTGGAATGGTTTAAGCGAAAGATATCCAATAAAAGCTGCCAGTTTAAGTTTCATGAATGGCTGCCTCTGGGATACTGACAGCTGTTTCATGCAAATGAGAAGAGATCTGGCGCTGTATTAGGCATGGAATGACATTAATCGCTTTACACCTACAGAGCCAGTGAGATCTGTAATTGATTACAACTGGCTCTGAACCCGTTATTCTGCCAGCAGGATACATGGGAGGTCTGACTTCTATTGGAATTAGACTTCAGTCTTGGAACCATATTCATAAACAAAAAGTGGAGTAATTCTGGGGCAAACCAGCTACATTATAGGGGACAAATACAATTTCCTATTGATTAAATAAGGCTTTTAACCCCTTGATTGCCAAAAAGGTCTCCAACACATTGCACTGGAGACCTTTCTTGCAGTCACTAGGTTAAACGCCCCAAATAAATCAATGGAATTTTGGGAGATTTGGGTTTCTCCCCCGTGGTACAGTTGGTTTGCCCCTGAGTTACTCTGCTTTTTGTTTGTGCATAAATCCCTTGGTTTTAAATTTGCTGATCATCATAGTCCTGTTATATTCCTGATCTAAACATACAAGTCATCCCTTTATTTGTTTTACCTTATACGGACCAGAGGCTTCTTAACATTGCTTAACCCTTTGAGTGCCAGGGGTGTATCCAATGCATTGCAGAGAATGTGTTGGATACCCCTCTGGCACTGGATCGATTATAGCGTTAAAGGAACTCACCCCTCCTATGAGTAAACCAACACCTGTCTTAATCTGTGCAGAAAATCATAATGGCCACTATTAATGAATTACATGAACCAGTTCTCCCAAAACGAATCTTTAGTTATTATGGGATATCACGTCCACTGAGACAGACAGGATTATTTTTTCAGGACATCAGGACCACAAACTCCTCCCACTGAAGGCCTTGGTAGTCATTTGGCTTATTCCCACAGGAATGTCTACCCTGTTGCAGATCTTTGTATCATCTGCAAAAAGGCATACATTACCTTGAAGACCTTTTGCAATATCACTAATAAAATTCCTGAGGTAAGTCACTAGTAACACGACCTTTGTCTGAATATTCTTAATTGACTGCAACTCTCTGTCTCCTGTCACTCAGCCATTGCCTTATCCATTCAGCTATTTTTTTTGTTTGTAGTTCCAAGTCTTCTTAAGAGGCATTTAGTGGAAGGAGTTTGTAGTTCCAAGTCTTCTTAGGAAATCTTCAGTGGGAGGAGTTTGTAGTTCTAAGTCTTCTTAGGAAATCTTCAGTGGGAGGAGTTTCTAGTTCTAAGTCTTCTTAGGAAATCTTTAGTGGGAGGAGTTTGTAGTTCTAAGTCTTCTTAGGAAATCTTCAGTGGGAGGACTCTGTAGTTCTAAGTCTTCTTAGGAAATCTTCAGTGGGAGGAGTTTGTAGTTCCAGTTCTTCTTAGGAAATCTTCAGTGGGAGGAGTTTGTAGTTCTAAGTCTTCTTAGCAAATCTTCAGTGGGAGGAGTTTGTAGTTCTAAGTCTTCTTAGGAAATCTTCAGTGGGAGGAGTCTGTAGTTCTAAGTCTTCTTAGGAAATCTTCAGTGGGAGGAGTTTGTAGTTCTAAGTCTTCTTAGGAAATCTTCAGTGGCAGGAGTTTGTAGTTCCAGTTCTTCTTAGGAAATCTTCAGTGGGAGGAGACTGTACTTCTAAGTCTTCTTAGGAAATCTTCAGTGGGAGGAGTCTGTAGTTCTAAGTCTTCTTAGGAGGCATTTAGTGGAAGGAGTTTGTAGTTCCAAGTCTTCTTAGGAAATCTTCAGTGGGAGGAGTTTGTAGTTCTAAGTCTTCTTAGGAAATCTTCAGTGGGAGGAGTCTGTAGTTCTAAGTCTTCTTAGGAAATCTTCAGTGGGAGGAGTTTGTAGTTCTAAGTCTTCTTAGGAAATCTTCAGTGGGAGGAGTCTGTAGTTCTAAGTCTTCTTAGGAAATCTTCAGTGGGAGGAGTTTGTAGTTCTAAGTCTTCTTAGGAAATCTGCAGTGGAAGGTGTTTGTGATCCTGTGGTATTGCATCAAAGAATCATGATGTCAAGCAGTAATTAAAGTCTAGTTATGGAGACTCAGTTCACACACAGTGGGTTCATAATGACACCTGGGACATTCTAAATAGATTAACCCCTTAACATCACATGAATAGCCAGGACCATCACAGCTCTCCGGGCATTAAGGACCGGTGACAGTCCTGGCACGTCATGGAATTTTGTGATCACTATGCGCCTGCACGGCGTTCTGTGATCACTGGGCACGTTTGTGAAAAAAGAAATGTGCCTTGGTCCTCCAGAGCTCCCCAGTCCTCTTACTTACATGAAAACTTCACTAAAACTGCCTTTGTTCCCTGTTAGCCAAAAGTTCAGCAGATGGCTAGTTTAGGAGATATTCACACTATAATCTCTGGAAAAAGTGAAACAGAAAGCCTCTTGGTGCATCACACAATGTAATTTGCATAGGAAACATCACTGAAAAGTGTAATTTGCATATGAAACTAACTGTAATAGCAGGGCTAGTGATGCAATGTAAAAAAAGATGTGATAAAAGCCTGCAACCAGTCTATTTAATACAGCATATAGTTCATAGACTGCTGCAGATATAGGGAAACCTAAACACTCCTGGGCCCTAGAGTACCTCAGACATCCCAGCCTTGTTCCACTGTCCACTGGGTAATCATAGAACCATGCATATACTGTCTGTCATCCCAGGTTTGGTCCGCTGTCTACTGGAAGTCACAAAAACACGCATAAACTGGCTGACTTCATAGCCTTGTACCATGCATACAACATCCCTCCCAAATGTCCCTTTTTAGGAGGGACAGACCCTCTTTTGGACCTAAATCCCACTGTCCCTCTTTCCCACTCTAATGTCCCTCTTTTTAGGAGATCAGACTGTGTGGTGTGTATTTCATTTTATCACATTGCTCCACAGCAATAAAAACTCACATTACTGTTTCTTTAAATGTCAGTATATGAGTTTATAAATTAGTCTGCTTAAATAAAATACTTTGGTCTTGTTATAAGTCATTTATTAGGTAACACAAGGAGGTGTCAATCGGTCATGAAGCAGCCTAAAAATTCTCAGTAATGCCCCGCCCACCAGCCACGTCCCCAGCAACACCCCCTAAAGCACAATTGTCCCTCTTTGGCAATTTGAAATGCTGGGAGGTATGATACAAGATCTGACACACCTATCATGTTCCACTGGTAGTCACAGATCCACAAATACAGTGTGCCACACACTAGTTTGTTTTACCATGGATAGTTAGACCCACAAATACATTGCTTGTCACCACTTTACATTTTTTTAGCCCACTGTAGTGGAACATACTGTGGGCTCACTGTCCTCAGTTCTATTTGGAATGAAGCTGATCTACATGTTTTGCTCTATGTCTGATACTTCCTTGTTGCACTGATCTCACTTCAGTGAAAAGTGGAATAGCTTCACACTGAACACAGCTGTAGACAGTGTGGCCACAGTGTGCTTCACTACCTCCAGAAAAAAGAAAAAGGGCTGCACCATTGGTGGGCCACTGAGATATCCCCCCTGATCCCAGTGGACCAGTGTGGCTGTCTGGGGGACTCTTGTGGCCATAGAGTCAAACTACTAGAGCTGCGGGGTCCTCCACTAGGCCCTGGGACGAGGCATGACCTCCGCTCCATTGCATTTCAATCCTTGGTGGGACAGTTAGGGGACATACTCTAATGTCCCCATCCAGCCCATGATGCAGAGGTGCTGAATCCACTGCAATGCACACCCAGATGCATCTGTACCCTCTGTAGTTATGCCACTGACTGCAGTGATAATGATACATTGTATCACTATCCCTGATTTCAAAGTGACTAACCAAAAAGCTCTCTGGAAATAGAGATCCAGGGACATAAGTGTTAAAAAAAAAATAATAATAACTGAACATAGGGGGAAAAAGTATAGTTAATTTGACAAATTAAAAAATACTAATTCATAAACTATTGTTTCGTTCTTTAATTTCTTTCCAAAATCTAGAATCTTGCATGTGTGGCCATTTATCAGCAGTTCTTACTGTTCTGCAGTATGTGTGTGTGTTTCTTGTCCAGCTCAACTAGGTGCTAAAGTGATGTCAGTTACAAATACATTAGTCCCATGACAGAAGCCAGAGGTTGGCACAATGACAGCTGTTCGTCTAGGGGCAAATTATTCTTACAGGCTTAAATATTACTACTTGTACTTTCAGTATAGAAGACATTGCTGAAAACACTCTTACAGCATTTACAAGGCATGAAAGCAAAACGTTTCTTGTGACTTGCGCAACTAGGACACTTGATCTGCTGCAGAAGCTCTTGGGAAGCAGTCCTATCAATCACTATGTAACTTCATGAAGAAGAATATTGATTACGTCTTAACAGCTCAAAAGCTTCTATAGCAGACACATTCTTAAAATGGGCCTGCAAAATCTGCCTATATAGTTTTTTTTTATATTAATCCTTAACACATTGAGTGCCAGTGGTGCATTGCAATGCATTGGCTATCTCTCTGGCACTCAAAGTGTTGAGTTTTAATGGCAAAATGTTGCACTTTTTGCTAATTTCCTCTACCATATGCTAATTTGTTCCAGATCATTCATACCCCCAGTGTGTGTGCGCCTTATGCCTGGAGTCATTCATAGCACAGCGGACCTTATGCGCTAAAGAAAAAAGAAACAGTTCTGGGGTAAATCAAGTGCATCATAGTTGAATACTAGATGTCTCCATTTCATTGCTTTGCCATGCGTTGGAAACATCTATAGAATTCAAGGGGTTAACCCCCCATTTAAATTATTTACAGTGTTTACTAGTCCTCTAGGATGCAGTTTGTTTGTTCCAGAATTGCATCTCTTTTCTTTTGTGCATAATGCCATTTCTAGAACAAGTTAGCCTGAATAGTTACATTATATATCGAATATGTGTAAAAATGTATTAATTTCATTTTTTTAAAGCTTTATCTATTTGGCCAAAATTGAAGGAATAAAATCTGCCCTGCACCTGCTTCCGCATGGATTGCGGTTACTTGGTCTGTAACCGCAATCTGTCACTCAGCCTCTGCTCCCCTCCCTCTATGTGCCTGTAAGCTGGAGCGCTCTCATTGGATAGATATCGATCTCTTCAAAAAGAAAGAAAACACTTTGGGTTGCACTATCTTCAGGAAGGGATTCGAGCTACAGATCTGAGATATTAGCTAGTTGGGTGCAAGGGCAATACCAGAAACTGGTGAATAAAAAAAAAAAAAAAAAAGAAGGAAGAAAGAATGCCCTTTAATTGCACTCCAGAAAATTTCCCTAAGATGTATATGGTCAGTCAGTACCGAATGATTGGAAGAGAGTGTTTAAGATATTATCTTAATCTTAAAGTACAAAGAATGTATCAAAATTAAATAGATAGAGTACTGTGTAAAGGACCAAAACATGAAACTGTTAATAGAGGTGCTCCTGAGTGTATCACAGGGGTTGCTGTCGACACCTATAATAATCTGGCTAATTGCTAGTGTATAGTATAGCCAGACATATAACACTGTACTGTAAGGCGGTTCTCAAGGTCTGTCAAACAGCTCCCTGTCAATTCAATCATAAGTGTACTCGTTACATACCCTATAAAGCACACTTACATAAGTCCCTTAATCACTGATCTTGTGATCAGACCTGTGAAGGGAGAAATAATGTGTCGTACATAAAATGGGTGAGATGAAAATAAAACTTAGCCTTTAATAATGATAGAAATAAAATATAATTGACCTAGAAACGGTCAACAAAGTTGCGAATTATAAGTAAAAAGAGAGAAAAATTACTATGATTGTAATATAATTAGATATACCATATCCCTGTGAGTAATAAGGGTAACAACTGTTAAACCCCTAAAAGATGAGTTAGTAGGCACCCTGACGCAACGAGTGTAGAGAGGATGGTTAATAACAGAGTTATGTGCTTAAGTATAAGCTCAGTGAGGATAGATAGCCCAAAATCCGCTAAGAGCAATTTGACTCCATGAGGAGTTGTTGTACACGTCTAATGGTGTGAATAAGATGTTAATTAATGATTTTTAATGATCCGACATAAGGGTCCGTTGGATCAGACTAATCTGTAGTAGTACTCCTGTAGTATTAGGGATATATGAACCCTGTAACTTATATAGTGGTCTCAAGTCTATAACCTGGATTACAAACACACTTATTGCTTGTAGTTCTTAAAGGGAAACGAACTTTGGTGAGTGACAGGGAAAAAACCTACTAATAGTGTGTGTCCGTGGCGATCCGGGCTCAGAACTAGGTGTAATGATAGTAATACTGACAGATAGGAGTTGGCTACTGCGGTTATCCATGTGATCATGAGTTTTAAAGGAGACCCGTTATCCCATACTCAGTTAGTTGGATTGGGCTACGTCCTAGTATCAACCAGTTTATGAGTGGAAATCGGTGATATGCTGCTTGCGGGTTGACTCCTGGTCGCAATGGAGCTATAGCTCATCAAAATATCCTATAGGGTTAAGTAAGCCTGTTGCCCTCAATCTGCATGAGTGACCTGAAATATTTTTTTATTTCAATTCTTTATTGTGGAATCAGTCATGATTTTCATATTGATGCACACACTTGTGGTTTGGACAGATTCTCAAAGGCTCAAAGTCGTAACATTCATCTTTAATTACTGCCACTCATTGTATCGCATCACCCACCAAAGGGTTAAGATTTAACGTGATATTCCTTTTGTGAGAGTCGCCTTGGCCATACCGGAGTAACACGGTTCTGTGACAAAACACCAACAGTATTAATAGACCCTATTCCCCGGGAACGTTACATGACCTCATGGTCTTCTAGGGTTAATTTGTGAGTAAGTCTTACCGCTAGTTAATATAGATGGATATGGCCCTTTATATCTTATTGGAGGTGGTCTAGTATCAAATGGTGTATCATAAATACTTGTCTACCGTGGTCTATGTGATGGGAAAATATAGACTTTTCTGTATTCCTTCACCCTTGAATAGACAGATCTTACTGGAAATGGGCTGCTTTATAATGATACATCTGACATTTAATAGGGCTCATTTTCCAGGATCCATATAAGAACTCAGGGTCCTTACGGGTTAATTTCTTGACATAGGGTCTGGCTGATGTGAATAATAAATGCTGTATACGACCGTAGTACCTTAGAGCACAGAGGGATTAACGTCAAATACCAGAAATACAGTCGTCATACAAATGGAGGTCAAACTGGTTGTATCTAGGATAAAAACAAATCGCCAGAGGTGTATGATAAGTAAACAGGTGGTGGTTCCCTGTGCTAGGAGGTCGAACTTATGGCGATCCTCTCCTAAGACTGAACTATTGCCCACCACCTGTCTCAAATCGTTCACACGTTTGTGTTTACAGGGACAGGTTTACACTAAATCATAGTTGAGTTTTCAGAAAGAGTTCGATTTGTCTGCAGATCAGTGAGACTGCTTAAACAAGCATGTTAAAGTGATATTGTGTGGGCATTTATCAGACGCTTGGTATATTAAGCACTTTTCTGCAGGTGATTGAAACTTCTGCAGTGTTTCAAACATGTAGCATGGCATTATCAGCATATAACTTGCAGATGACAAGCATGATGCGCGTTTCTCTGTAGCTTCTTCAGAATTGAGGCTTGGGAATAAAAGGCACCAATATTTAAATGAAATTGGCCGCTTATAGGTGGATAGATGTAATAAGAAGAGCAGTAACAGTATCTGCTGGACAATAACAGATCAAACGTTATTAATCTGAGAAATGCCAGAAGTTCGTCAATTATATTATAGTCAGCTAGGACTCGGCCATTAAATATAAGACGAACCTGGGGATGGGAAATAGTGTCGTCCGTGATCAACCTCTTGAAAGTGATTTTGATATTATGAGAAATTAACTAAGACTCTCATGCCTAAACCAAAAGGGGAAGTGAACACATTTGCTACTGCATCTAGATGTTGAGGCTGGTTTGTTTGATATAGAATAATAAAAACACTAGTTGTACTAGCACCTGATACAGTGTATCAACCACAGGTGGCATATGCCTGGAAAGACATCGGAGTAAGGTGATTGGAGGTGTAATGAGCAATAGAGAATGGGTGTAAATGGAAAGAAGGGAATGAATCCTTTCTCACAGACGGTAATTGGAAATTGAATATTGCTCAGATCCAAATACCTTACCTGGTGGTCTTGTTGATCAAGTTAATCAGGCATTTGGGAGTGGGAATCCAGTAAGGACAATCACCAAACTAATATTACAAATGTGCTGTTAGGCACATTTCTTCATTCAATCCCCTGGGAATCATAGTATCCAGTAGAAAGATCCATTTATTTTACTGTCTTAGAAGGTTCTTTTCTGTGTCTCCCCCTCTTAGGCCTAGTGTCACTTTTTGTAGTCCCCATATTCTTAAACTTCTAGGCGAGCCATCATGTTTCAGTAAAAAATGTCTGGCCACATTTGTGAGGGTCCTTCCTTCAGTAGCATGAGTTCTGGCATTGATCATATTGCCTATGTGTTCAAGAATGCGTTGTTTCAGCATTCATGTCGTCTTACCAACATACCTCAGTTTGCAAGGGCATTCCAGACAGTAGATGATATTTTTAGTCTCACATGTTATGAAGCCATTGATAAAAAGGGTTTTACCCATTCTGTCGATCACATGTCTGCATTTCAGCATGTGCGGACAGAGTTTACAGCTTCCACATGTGAAGGATCCTCTTATGGTGTAAGGATCCTCCTAAGTGTAAGTTGGAAATGGCTTCTAACTAGGAGGTTGGATAGAGTCTGTGTTTTTCTATAAGTAATGGACACTCTGGTCCCAAGTATGGTTTGTAGCTTAGTATTTTGTAACAGGATGGGAAGGTGTTTCTGAAGTATTTCCTCAATTTCTTTATGCTGATTACTAAATGGCATAATCAGACGGACGTTAGTGGAATCTACTTTGGTCTTGGTAGTTAGGAGGTTGCACCTAGGTTCATGTAGTGCCCTGTTATAAGCCTTTTAGAGTTTGGCATTAGGGTAACCTCTCGAGTAACCTTTGTTTCAATATCGATCTCTGCCCTGCGGGTACAGAGCAGGTAACTGCAGTCTATGTTGAAGTAGGTGCAGGGCAGCGTTTATTTCTTCATTTTTCATTTTCAACTAGAGCTTTGAAAAAAGAAATTAATAAACTTTTACACATATTCGCTATGTAATGTAACTATTCAGGCTAACTTGTATAGGGGTGATACATCCCCTTTAATCCCTTGAGGACCAGATGCATGTGCAATGCATTGTAAAGTAATGTGTTTTATGCTGCTTTGATCGTCAAGTGGTTAAAATATGACAGGCATTTTGCGGTGATGGGTCCACTTTAAGAAGCTGCAGCTCTCTTGCGATATCTCAGTGCTTCCCTTTGTACCTTTTGTCACAAATCCAAAAACACTAAAAATGGAACACAGACAACCGCTTTCAGGTCTCTGGTGTGCCCTTATCTGTTAAAGCACAAGAAATCAAAAGACTGTCCTTGTCATATCCGTCTTTTAACTTGCCTCCCTGCTACCTGAGCCAGCACTGTGATATCAGAGCCCTTGTCCTTTCAGCAGTTTCTGGCGGTTTGATCAGTCAGTTGCAGACTTCTAATTGTGATAAAAGCCCCAGTATAGTTCTAGGGCACAATGGGTCTTTATTTCCTTTATTAAATAGTTCCTCATTTGGCTCTGCTTCTTTCCTTGTAGATCACGTGCGATATCGTATCACAAAAGTAATAGGAAACAAAGCAGTTTAGCAAAGTGAACTGGCTTACATTGTGAACACATGCATACATTCACTTTATGGGACTTGTTGTCCATATTCTTGGCTAAAGATTATTAACCCTTTTTAAGAACCAGAAGGGAGCACAACACATTACGAATCAATGCATTGGAGACCTGTCTAGCATTCAAGGAGTTAAGTTGCATTTGACCCTTTGAGAGCCATAGAGGTTGACTACTTCTCTTGCATTCAGAGGGTTAATTAAATTTACATTTGTATTTGTTCTCAAGATAAAAGTTGGTTTTCTGCTTTTCTTAGTACATCACCCCCAGTTTTTCGTAACTGGGCCTGAATTACATTGCAGGTGATACATATTTTCATTGGTTTTATTTCACAGATTCCAATTGTAGTCTGTTGGGAAACATGTACATAAAACCAGTAATGAACGTCTCACCTACAACAGAATCCAGACCTTGATCAGTTTCAACGAAGAGCATGACAGAGTGGTTCACACAGAAAAAAAAAATAAGATAGACGGAGCTAAGGGAGCAATGCGTAGATCTGTATAGGAGTGTTTAATAAGACAATGAACTGATACACTTTTTCCATAATCCAACATTGTTTTAAATGTATATAAGAAATGTTTTGCCTTAGTGTCTACTGGGTTTATTCATAAATCCTGACACAAATGAATACCACAGACTGCCTTCTTCTAGAGGTTAACTGACTACTCTTCCCCACTCTTAAGAGTTGTGTGTTTCATTTCCTATTTTATCTTTTCCTGGGTTAAAGCATTTAAAGGGATAGTAATACTTAATTTTATCTTTATTTTATTTTGTAGGCATTAAACACCTTGATGGCCAGAGGGGTGTGCAACATATTGTAGTCTTCAAGGGGCTAACTAATGCAAACTATTTTTCTGTTGTAGTAGATTAATTGGCATAAAAAGCTTCACATTCATGAGACATGCTCTTCTTTATAATTTCTTTTGGCACAACTAGGGAATAGAGTCAGCTGAGATACAGTCCATGAACCAAAGCTCATATTAAGACATATAGGTAAAAGGTGGTACCATGTTAGCTGTAGAAAAAGCTGTAGACTGTTAGTGTAAAAGTGATACCTTTATTGGCTGAGTAGCTTTAGAATGCATGCTTTCAAGACACCATGAGTCTCTTTGTCAAGCATGTAACAATGTGTATATTGTGGTGTCTTTCATTGTACTCTAGGTAAAGGTGGTACTGTGTTAGCTGCAGGAAAAGCAGGAGATTAGTAGCATAGAAGTGATACCTTTATTGGCTGAGTAGCTTTAGAATGTAAGCTTTCGAGACTGCTTCGGTCTCTTTGTCAGGCGTGTTAGAATGTGGAATAGTGTAGTATCTTTCATTGCACTATAGGTAAAAGGTGTTAGCTGCAGAAAAAGCGGGAGACTAGTAGAGAAAAGTGATATCTTTATTGGGTAAATTAGTAGCTTTACAATGCAAACTTTCAAAACAACTTAGGTCTCTTCATCGGGTATGCCTGACGAGGAGACCTAAGTTGTCTTTAAAGCCTGCATTTTAAAGGTACTCAGCCAATAAAGGTATCACTTTCACTCTACTAGTCTCCTTCATATTCAGATAGGCCAATTGAAAAGAGGCCTAAGCTTATAGGAACTTTATTAAGCTTTCCAACTATGGTCTTTATGGCAAGTGGATGCCAAGGTGAGGAAACCTAAAGCAACGTAATGTAGATGTCTCTAACATTTAAGGGATTAACTTGAAAAATAAGGCTGGGAAAGTTTTTTTTACTTGGAAAAATGGATTACTTTAATATTCATATGTGCTAGTGGTTCTGAAATCTCAGAGTTCCTTGAAGAAGTATTATGGGTTCCTGGGAGTAAATGTTAGGAATGATGGATAGTTTAACAAGGCTGGGTTGGCCTGTGTGGTTCTGTGACAACCAACGGACTTGTAGAAGATTGTAAAATGTTGTACAGGGACATTTTGTGTTCTGTTAGATTTTTTTCTGTAATATGTTCTATACATTATCTAGTCCCTTCAAAGAAAAACAATAATTGCTTGGTATCTGCTCTCTGATGTAGATGTCTCTAACATTTAAGGGATTAACTTGAAAAATAAGGCTATCTGGGAAAGTTTTTTTTACTTGGAAAAATGGATTACTTTAATATTCCTATGTGCTAGTGGTTCTGAAATCTCAGAGTTCCTTGAAGAAGTATTATGGGTTCCTGGGAGTAAATGTTAGGAATGACGGATAGTTTAACAAGGCTGGGTTGGCCTTTGTGGTTCTGTGACAACCAACGGACTTGTAGAAGATTGTAAAATGTTGTACAGGGACATTTTGTGTTCTGTTAGATTTTTTCTGTAATATGTTCTATACATTATCTAGTCCCTTCAAAGAAAAACAATAATTGCTTGGTATCTGCTCTCTGAGATATGTTAGCTTAACCCTTTAATGTTAATTTATTGGTAGAATTTAGCATAGTAACATTTAGTATGTAAAAAAATATATATCTTGCAGGGTTTATCTTCCTGAATAAAACTAGGGAACTGATGCTGCTGACAGCTATTTTATTCCAGTTATTGCAGCTCAAACTTAAATTTGTTAAGTTCAGTATCTCAGTGGCCAGAAATGTTACAGTGGCTCTATTGCTACTCTGTACTATGGACAGATCTGGTCAGTTGACCATAATCCTCCATAGGATGGTGTAGCAACAGCACCACTGTAAAATTTCAGGCCATTGAGATACTGCACTTAACAATTTCAAGTTTGAGCTGCAGTCAATTTTCAATAAAACACATCTCAGCAGCAGGAGTTCCTTTGTTCTCTTCAGGAGGATAAACACTGCAATATATGTTAAACATATTAAGTGTTACTATCCCTTTAAACTAAATGTAAACCCCCTTAGATGCTACTGCTCTCAAATACATTGATTTACAAGGTTATGGATATTTCTATAGCATTCAGAGGATTAAAGATTTGATTGTTAGGGTTCTGTTGTGAAAATTAATTTCAAACTAAAGGGTTCCGCCATGACAAAAAGTTTGAGAATCAATAATTTATATAATTGTGGTGGTTGTTTGTTAACTTATGGTGGATGCAGTGTTAGCCCCTTAGTGACTGGCCGCGCACACAAGCGTCCGTCACTTAATGCCCGGCTAAGAATTTTTTAATTTTTTTTAAAATTATTCCAGAGTCCCCGAACGGCGTGCAGCCGCACGGGGGACCCGGACTTCCGGGACGTACATATACGTCCTCTGTCAGGAAGGGGTTAAAGTCCGGCATCTGCATTTTTGTGATAATGTGTTACAAATGTTACTGTGAGGCATGTAGTACTCCTTATCCCCACTGGGTGATGCTGCAGGGTTGTATGTTGTGCAAATTCATGTTTAGCCTTTCTGTTAGAAACAGAATATCGGGGATATAAGTCTAAAAAAGTGCCCTTTTACTGGTAGAAGTATTTCTTTAAAATCGACATTGGTTGTTTTCCTATTTACTTTTACATGCACCCTCAAATGGTATAACTTTGCTAGTTTGCATGTTCTTGCAGGTTTTTGAACGGTATATGATTGCCTAGTTTTGCTCCTGTATACAATTTTTAAGCACTCTGACAAGCTTCTAAAGGCTTTATCTTATTACATTGTTGGAAACCATTAAATGCCTTTCTCATTGGCAATTTGACAGTGATGGACGGCAGGGCCCTATGGGTAAAGCTGTGCCGTAATGCGTCACCAAACTGCTGTTTTACTTGTGAACAGAAAGAAGCAGATACAAGGCATATGATTACTGCTTTCTTGAAAGACCTTATTATAGGTAAAGTGTAACTTAAAACAGACATGTTTGTCACAGACTTGTTTCATAGACAGGCCCAAAGATGCATCTACAATAGAAATGAGAAGAATTGCGCACAAAAGTTTTGATATAATTTTCAAACATTTAGTTTGTTATATAGGTGCGTGTCTGGTACTGTACGGCAGGTAATCAGTCTTTGGACATCCAGCTATTGGAGACTTCAACTCACTCCCATCATTCTCAACCAACCAGTGGCTTGTTTGGAATGATGGGCATTGCAGTCCCAACCATCACGGATGGGTTCTATCTGATGTAGATGATAGGTGGTTTCACTCTCATAAAAAGCCTACACATATCTGTGAAGAAGTAGCAGTGATGAAAGTTGTTGCAATGTTCTGTTTCTTTGGTTACTTCACAAATAGCAAAATGTTCTGAAAAATTCTTTTGGCACTTTAGGATAAGCAGCAATAATGAACCAAGCATTTAAAAGTGGTATTATTTGGTTGCTGTGAAATCGGCAAGAATGGTGAGTGAGGAGAGAGCCCAATTGTATAAAGACCTGTGCAGTTCTTTAACTTAAAGGAACTTTGTCACCAAAAAACAAAAACAGCTCAAATCCATTGAAACATTATGTACTTTGAGCTTTTACATTTTTTCCATTGATGAGAGAGTTCTAAAATATATTAAAATAAATGTATTCATTTTATTTATATACTTAATCATGTCATACATTTCTCATACCACAAAGAGTGGTCAAATGGCCATGCACAGCTGCCTTCAGATGAATAGGAGAAGTACCTTTATAATATATTTTTGGGTCTTATGCGCCTAATACATAATTTTTAAAGATGCTGATGGCTAGGTGTACATGATATTTAAAAGAATATGAACCCTATTCAGTTGTAGGAGATAATGTTGATTAAATGTGACAATAAAATCAATGCTCTTGTTTCTTTTTAAGTTCCATCTTAACCCCTTGAAGACAAGGGTGATGTTCAATGCACTGCAAAGCAAGCAGTTGCACACCCCTCTGATCCTCAATGGGTTAATGAAGATCTTGTTTTACCATCTTGTCGTGCGAGCAGCAAACATGAAAGAGAACAAGCTTTGCATTCAGTGGAATTCGTAAAGAATGTAGGAATCTGTTTGAAGTAGCAGTGAGCAGGTTTGTATTTGGACACACTGACCAGCTCTGAAGATCCACACACACACACACACTGCTTAATTTAAACCTCTTGGATGCTACAAACATCTCATAATGAGTTGGATCTAACATCTAAGTGGCTACAATTAGGGATGATTTAAATGTTTCGGTAAGTTCAGTATTTCAAGAAACTGGCTGTTATGTAAGACCAGAAACAACTCTTGCAAAACAGGTGTTTTGTTTCCTATGCTGGAAAAGCATTGCCTGGTAAGTGGGTTTCACTTTATCTTCAAACATTAATCAAACTGTATGCTTTTGAAAGGCCGCCCACTATTGGGTGACAAAGAAAACAGCACATTAAACGTGTCACTGCAATGAAAAGGGCAATATCAGAATCTCACCCACATCAAAAGGGTGAGATTCTCATATTGCGAGCGACATTTTGGATGACAATAGTGGGAGACATTTTGACAATGAAACCAAATGGTATCCTTTTGAAAGGTCACTCGGTATTGGGCGACAAAGAAAATTGCGCATTAAACATGTAGCTGCTATGAAAATGGGGAATCGGAATCTCTCTTGTATCAAAAGGGTGGGATTCTGATATCACGGGCTTAAGCGTCGCACATTTTAATAGTTCACTTTGAAAATGTTAACCTACACACTGCACACATGATTCAGTACAACAATTTTTTTAATGAAATGATTATCCCCCATTCTGTTGGTCATATCCACATTCTGCCTCACTCCAGCCATGCAAAAAATAACCTTATTCTAGGGTTGAGACCTTGTGGTTTTTGGACCTACATTGTTTTTGGTTTATAGACTAGACAAAATGAGCAAGGTGACATTAATAAAATTCAGAAGACTAGTAAAGTAAAATAATAGCTTTATTGGCTAACTGATTCTGGTTTCTTACTGTGCCTGAAGGAGAAACCTGGTTGTCTAGAAAGCTTGCATACAAAGCCACTCAGTTATACAATAAAGGTATCATTTTTACTATATTAGTCCCTGGCTTTTTCTATGGCTAACACAATACTACTCTTTACCCATTTTAATAAAATGAACAATACACAAGTAGAATCCAAGTCTGTGGATAATGTTTCACAGTAAGTTTAGTAAGTCTGGTTCCAAAGAAATGCATTATATCGGCCTTCTGCATAAATGCAAACTGGAGCAAATCTGAAGCAAACGAACTGCATTTAACATTCACAAATATCCACACTGGTTTAAATAGGGAACTACAGCTGTAAATAAGTGGTCAATAAGCTGATAAAATGAATAACCAGTAAGTGCTCGAGTTGTAGACTCTGCAGTCTGACATAAATGACCTTTTTACCCCTTTCACTCTCCGTTTGCAGTAATTGATAACATATGGTGTATTTATGGGCATCCTGTTCCCTTCCTGTGTTTAACCAGCCATGCTTCAAAACCTTACTCTGAAAACCTTATGTGCAGGAAAGAATAAAGGTTCAAGCTCTCCATTTAATAATTTCCTTGCTGGATTTTATGGTGTTAAATTATCTTTCTGTCAACTAACCGTGTTTCTGAAATTATTTGGGGCTCTTTTGTAGGGTGTAAGGAAACAAGCCTAAAATAGATTGTGGGCTGTTATCTTGATGATAGAAAACAATTCAAAGGAGAGATAAATGAATCTCAGAAAAAAAGTGAACTGTTTTCCTATGATACTATATCTACTTTATATTTGGCTTTGAAATAAGTGAGAACTATTTTTAGGTGGTAGGGCTTGATGGCTTAGAATGAGAACTAAATTTGAAACTATTATGTCTTTACATAGAATGCAGATGCAAAATATATGTCGATACCTGGGAACTTCATCCTCTTGTGCTGTCAGAGAGGGCTCGTGCTGCAGCCAGGGGTTTGTAAATGGTGTGATTTGTGTTATAAAGGGGGTGGGGCTTAATTATGGAGGTGGTGTTTGTAATCAGTTTTGCCATAAAGTGGGTGGGAAGCGGGTAGAACAGGTTGGGAAGCAGGAGAAGTAGGTGCAAAGTAGGTGGGAAGTGTGAGGGACATGGTGGGAAGGAGGAGGAGAAGTGGGTGAGAAGTGTGAGGGACAGTGTGGGAAGGAGGAGAAGTAGGTGGGAAGTGTGAGGGACAGGGTGAGAAGGAGGAGCAGTGGGCTGAATTTCACAGGAAACTCACCACCATTGGAGAATCGGCCTCTGTCCCTGGAAACCAATTAACTCTAAAACTTGCAGTCTCTTGGGCAGATCCAGAGAATCCCCAGTTATGGTAATGTCAGATTGCCTGTACTTTTTTTTATCGTCACACTTTTTTATGCTTTTATGTCCCTGACCTAGAGCTTCCTGGATCTGTTTGCAAAAAGTTGCTGTCAGGGAAAATGAAATCAGAGATGCAATGTAAAAAACATAGTATACATAGCATTTAGTGCTACAGTGATAATTTTACACCATTATTTTCCTGCTTTGATGGTCGACTGACCAGAACACTCTCTGTTAAAAGAGATCATGGGAGCTCACTGTCAGGGACATAAAATGGAAAAAAAAAGAAATATGAAGAAAAAAAAAGGATAGGCAATTTGATTTTTCAGTGTTACGCACTTGTAGAATATGTAAAATAAATATATGGCATCCCTTCAGAGGGCAAATGTCATTAGGAAACTACTGTTGTATTGAACTCTAATAAAACACAGTACAATGTAGATAATCTCCTTGTCAGGTTATTATGTAAGATTTATTACCACTTCCATTTTATTTGTACAATTTTATCACCCACTCTTGCTCTGCTGCAAAGCCTTGTGTAGAAGGTGTCATTTTAAAGGGGAACTACCACCCCACAATAACTTAACCTGCATTCATTCTTCATCTGGCGACTAGCTGCTTAGTAGCGCTAGTCGCCAGAAA
This sequence comes from Rhinophrynus dorsalis, assembly GCA_037306005.1. Lineage (NCBI taxonomy): Eukaryota > Metazoa > Chordata > Amphibia > Anura > Rhinophrynidae > Rhinophrynus > Rhinophrynus dorsalis. The sequence continues at coordinate 103,616,135 of CM074724.1, forward strand.
TATCCGTGCTTCCTGCTCCTGTGAGCATCGGTAAAACGGCAAAATCTTCGGAACCAGGTAATATTTCTGCCGACTACTAAGCAGCTAGTCGTCAGATGAAGAATGAATGCAGGTTAAGTTATTGCGGGGTGGTAGTTTCCCTTTAAGGTAAACTACACAATGCCTCTCATAAGAACCTACAGAACACTGATAACGATAAGCCTACAGTCTCTTTTGATTTTACAGCAGCTGAATAGATCTGCTTTGACTGTGGCAGGGAGACCAAAAAGTGATTTGCATAAGAACCAAAGTCCCTCAAATCATATGGGAAAAACTTCAAAACACAGAAAAAACACCAACACTAGTATATAGTTATTTCAGAATGGTTATTAAAATAAATAAAACCTTGTTTGTTGATGATTTTCCTTTTAAGAATTTCTTCCACCATTAGATAAAGACTGGCATGAGTTGCAGGTTTGTTCTTTCTACCAGACACTTCTGCTTATTCAGAAAATCAGTAGCCTGGGGCAAAAGAGTATATATTTTATAACATTCTGGTGGCCTGTAAGCATCCACTTGGGGTATTTTAAATTTAAATATGTAGCCAATAAGATCGCTCCAGCTTACTAACAGAACGCCTCTGTCATCGGAGGACACTGGGGAGAGTGACGTGAGCAGGGGCAGTGCAGCAAACTGGGGAAAGAGCAGTTTACCCGGAAGGAGGATACAGGGCACACTTTAAACCTTAATTTTCACGCAAATAAAATTATTTGCTAAGTAATCTACATAATGAACATAATTTGTAAAGTGGTGATAGATGCACTTTGGTGCATTTAACTACTGAATGTTAGCAAGGTCTCTAACACATTGGAAAGCAAAGAACTGGAGACCTTTTTAGCACTCATGGGGTTAAAAGCACAATTTAAAGAAATGAGAATTTGAGGCATTGAAAATTTTCCCCTATGGGGACGTTGCTTTATCTGTTATTTACCCTTAATTACCCTTTCTGTCATTTACCCTTAATTATTACCTTAATTAATTGTGGTTGGATATAATGCAAATAAAGTATCCAACTCATTGATCTCGAATGGTCTGGGGATACCTAGAAGAAATCAAGGAGTTAATAGATATAGAGAAACTGGAATATCACATATAGTGGCCCCTGCTGGATGCGCAGCTGTACTATTGTATTGTTAAAGTACTGTTTTTTTAAAGCAATTTGTATTCCTGATGTAGCATTTTCTAAAGGTGCGTGTCACCACAAACTGAAGAGGTCTTGTCTGTTACAGCAAGACACAAATAAAGTTTGAGCTGGCTTTGTAAATGTCACAGCTTGTCCCATTTACAAGATACTATTTGTCAAAAATGCTGCACATTTAGTAATCTTATATTTGTCTTCATGTCCTTTTCAGCCTCACTTAACCCTTTGAGTGCCAAAGCATTGTGTTGCACACCCCTCTGGCATTCAAAGGGTTAATGGCACACACAGGTATTAAACATGCATGTACTTATAAAGACACCTCCATGTTCAGGTCTTAGCTCTTGTGAGCCTCGAGCGGATATGGCACCTTCTTCTAGACATGCAATAAAATGTGGACACTTGGGAAGATTATATGATAACTAGTTGAAGAGCCACTGCCAGCTGGTCGCGGGGTAGTCATGCGCAGTAGAGACTGCCTGCGCCGCGGTTGACACAGAGCTGGACGCTCCTCACGCACAACAGTCTCTACTGAGCATGACTGAGTCGTTACACACGTTTTAGCAAATTATTATATAAAAATAAAAAGGAAGGATCGGGTTGGAAACAGTAATCCTAAGCACATGTTTGTATGAGTGGAAGCACCGAATGGGGATGGTGTAAGCTTTAGGACACTCATCATTCAGTCTTATTTTGCTGAGCTTGAGACAAACTCATTAACTGTAAAAGAGTTGAGGATCAGGGTTAGTGATTAAACTTGCCCTTGAGTTTAATGCCCCCCTCTCTAGGAAAGCATCTAATTAATTCCTAAGTTAACTTCAGTTTTGTGACCTCGTTCACTGTGCCCAGTAGGCATCCCAAACATTTACAGTTCCCTGAGAAGAAAAGCATTTCCTGATGTATTTCTCAGCATTTACCCCATGGTCTCTGCTATTGCTGTTAACTTGAGTCAGCACCATATAAAAATCAGTGTGCAAAGTCTATTAAAGTTACCTGTTGTGCACACAAAAGGCCCAAGTCACTTTTAAGGTCCATGGGCCTTCTGTATAAAGGCAACATGTAGCGATTCTGGGAAAACCAGCTGCATTATAGAGGATGAATAAAATGTACCATTGAGTGAAACTGGATTATTAACCCCTTGAAGTCCTTTAAGTGCATTGGAGACCTCTGTAGCATTGTGGTTAAAAAAAAAAAAGTTTCCCATTGATTTAATTGCTTTTTTTTTTTTTTTAATCACTGTAGTTGGTTTCCCCACAATTGCTTCTATCCATAAAGCCCCATGAATAAGCATTGACTTGAGTGCTGAGTAATAGCTTTTTCACCATTCACACTTCTCATTTTAATGGTTAATTAAGCAGATTTGCACTATCATCATTTCTTTAATTAATGTAGACAGTTGAATGTTGCATGGGACAAAGCTGAGCACATCTGTCAGTTGAAGCATTCAGTATTTTGATAGTATAACTCTTAACAGGGAATTGTAGCCTAGGACAGGGCTCAAAATTTCCATTCGCCACTAGCCAATGGTGAGTGAAAATTTAGCCCTGGCGAGTAGAAATTCAGCCCTGGTGGGTATGCTATGGCTTGCAGTGGTGAGTAACTTTTCAGGTCTGGCTAGTAGCAAAGGACTTAAAATTTTAAGCCCTGGCCTAGGAACAAGTGTCTCTTTACCTAGTTGACTTATTTAGGTAATTGTTAGTTTTACAACATTCTGGTATATATTTAGATTAATTTTTCATTAGTGTCTACAGTTGACTGTATCTGCTGGGTTGCATTTTAGGCCCGAACTACATTGTAGTTCATAGCCTTATCTACAAATTACCATTGCTTTATTCACCTGTGTTTCTGTGAGGAGATCTTGAAAATCTTCTCTGTTTGGAAGGCCTGAGGGCGAGCTTGAAATATCCATTACAATAAAACAAAACAGACATTTAGGGCTACTGTATGACTAATACCTAGGTAAGTGTTTATATAAAACCAAATAACAGCCTCTTAAAGGTACTTTATACCTAAAAACAACTTTGATGATTATGAAAGTGTTTTATGTTGTATTAGCCATTTGTTATTTAGAAAAATAGTTTTGATGTATTTAAAAGTATAGTCTAGTCTAGTATAGGTATGCCATGCAGCCACTCTGTGTCATAACCCTACATTACTTTTCCTACTCACTGATAATTTACACCAATTAATTTCCACCTTCCCTAGCACTAAGACAGGAAATATCAGCATGGACTGCCTTATTAGCATAATATATACATCTAATGAACTTAAAGGGGATGTATCACCTTATAAAAAATTTTTTACCACAGGTTTTGTTACTAAAGTATTATTAGGAAAACAGTTTTTTTTCTATGCAAGTACTTTTTCAAGCTGTGCTGGGCAGCATAATGCAGCAAGCTGATTCTGACACAGCTCTTCTAGACTGCCTAATTCTCCTCCCACCTCACTCCCAGCTGACACAGGGAGCGAGTTCACGCTTCCCTTTAGTGTGCTGTGAATGGCTTGTATTGTTATATCAAGCTCCGGTTCACATTATACTGAGGTTGCAACCTCAGTATAATGCTAACTGGAGCTTAATATGAAGATAGAAGCCATTCACAGCACACTGAAGTAGGGTTGCCACCCAGCCGGTATTTTACCGGCAGGCCGGTAAAAAATTGGCTTCTGTCCAGTGTTAAGTCTATGGAGGGAATGCCATGGCCGGTATTTTTCTGAAGAAAAGGTGGCAACCCTACACTGAAGGGAAGCATGAACGCACTCCCTGGGGCAGCTGGGAGGGCAGTAGGAGGAGAAGAGGAGTTGTGCTGTGTACCGTATGTGGAAGTGCACAGCACAGAAGATAGAATATCTGTAGATGTACTTACATAAAAAAAACAGCTTTACTAATAACACTTTAGTAATAAAACCTATGGTAAAATTGTTTATAAGGTTATGCATCCCCTTTAAAAACAAGTTTTCTTATGAAAAATGTCAAATGCAACATATGAATGATTTTGAAAGCATCTTCAAAATCATCAAAGTTGTTTGTAGGTCATTTGATCCCTTTAAACTTAAAGTATCAATTGACTTTAATACTGTGAATGCTAGTGTAGTCCTGGAGGGGGGAGTAACGTTTCTTTGAAAATGACCTTTATTTCGGTCTTTGCGATTTCCACCCTAACCCCCCAACCATTTCCATTGCTTATTGAAACCATAATCCTTTTTAAATTTTCATTCAACTACTTACATGTACTTTGAGGAACTACAACATGAACAATATCATCTGTCTGGCATTAATAACCGGCATTAATAACCTTCTTAATATTTTGTAATATTATACAGTCCTTCTACTGTGTGCCATTAGAATATCTATAAAACCGCATTAGCATACAATTTAAACATAGACCTAGAACAATGTGTCCTCTATTGTAAATGTTCTTTATAGTTTTTGAAGTTACCCCGAAGGAGACCCTTCCACAAAACCACTTGTTATCCTGGCATTCTATGCACTGTTATTTTACAATAAATGCTGTCAGCAAGTCAACATTATGCGGTATTGGTTTGGACTTAGCACCGTAGACTTAGTATCTCGTCTCCTGTATCAGATGACTGTTAATTAAGAACAACTGTGTGGGGTTTTTTGCTGTGATTACCTTTGCCATGTGGGCAGATGACAAATATTACATCAAGTATGCTGCCAATAACTGTGACTTTCCAAGAACTGGGTATTTTTAAGTTTATTGGTGAAAGCTAGTTTATTTTTTCCCGCGTTGCTAGAACGATGGCATGTGACAGGCATTTTCCATATTAACCGAAATGATAGCATAGACGTAGACTTGAGGACATCTGACAAATGCTCATGACAGAATTTACTAGATATATCAAGCCTCTTCTTAGAAATAGGTTATAGGTGCAGTAAATAACTGTGTCTCTGCTTTCAGAGTAACAATGTAAATGTAACCCCTTGGATGCTACAAACGTCTCCAACACATTGCTTCAAATGGTTACACTGTGCCAACAAAACATAAGCTTTATTTTTCCTCAAAAACCAATGTTACAGAAAAATGTTGTGTACAATATATAGGCATATTTTAATTCTCTGCAAAACGAAATTATCTACTTTTAGATTGACAAGCCCACTATTAACTCTTTGAATGCCAGAGGGGTATGCAACGCATTGCAAAGCAATGCGCTGCATAACCCTCTGGCACTCAGGGGGTTAATATCATGTACTTCAAGCTGCCATTTGTAAAATTATTCAGTATAGGGTTTCTAAATTCAGGCTTTTCAATTCCTGAAAATAACATTTTCAGTAAATGCAAGAACAACTACTGTAAAATCTTGCATATAATAACAGTTTTGCCCCTCTTCACCTTATGTGAAGTGTGGGGTGCGTATTATACATGAGAACAATTTTATTTAAAAAAAAATTACAAATTCAGCATCGTCGCAAGACAGTGCCATTGGCCGGGCAGAGGAGGTCCTGACAGAGCCATGCTGGAAGCGGGTGGTGGATGCAAGCATGCCGTCTGCTGGGACCCTGTCAGGATGCTGAATTTGGACTCTGGAGGGCGAGAGGCAGCTATGGGTAAGCGGGGATGGAGGAAAGAAGAGAAATTTTTTTTGTGTCTGTGTGTGACAGGGGAAAACAAGGGTGCATATTATACATAGGTACTCTTGTTTTCCCCTAAAATCTTGGGTGTATTATACACAGGTGCGTATTATACCTGAGACTTCATGGTAAATGCTCTTATTGAAGCAATTCTGTAAATTCACGCTTTTTAATTTACAACCCTATATTATGTTTTGTGTAATGCTCTAAGATCCTTGTTTGTTAAAGGAAGTTTGAAAGGTGTCTTAGAAGTGATAGTGCAGTATTGTCTGAAAAGGGCTGGATATATTTTTGATCCAAAAATGCAACAATTGGCCTCCCTATGGATTTTCTCCACATGAAACTGCATTACCGATTGCTGCAACTTCATTGCATTCAATGCATAAAAATGGGGAATTCACAGCAGACATGAACTGCATGCCAGCCTATGGGATTGCTGTGAAGATTGTTCACATGTACAAAAATGGAGACTGCACTACTCTTCTCAAGTTCCAGTGAAGGACCACCCTAAGTGGTCATCAGCCAGTCATATTCCCCAAAGATTGGATGACAGTGTAATGCAGGGCAGGTAAGTATCATGGGTGTCTTGAATGAAACAGCATCTCTATCATGTTCAAGTCAACTCCGTTGTGACCAAATGGAGCAATTTAGAACTATAACATTTGAAATATTGATCACTGTTTAGTACATTGTGTGACATTTGGTAATAGTGTGTGTGTGGTGTTGTACTGTAAGTCCTGTAAAGGGATATGGCAGTGGGGAACCAGAGTGCAGAGTGGGCTGTTAAGCCCAGCACTCTGGCTTGTTTAAAGTATACTCCATGTTTGTATGCTAAGGAATGTTTAGAATGTGGATTGACTCCTGCTGTGCTTCATTGATCAATCAGGGGAGGTTATTATGGACCAGTTAAAATGTCCCTTTTTCAAGCACTAATTTGTATTCTTATCTTGATAAGAGTATCTGGAAGTGTATATAAGCAGTGTGCTTTATCAATAAAGGCTGGTCTGTTCTACCCGCCTTAATACAAGTCTCGGCTGTATTTCTGGAGGAAGCTTGGGCTGGGGATTCTCTCCCTAGCCACTGCAAGAGTGAATTCACTTGCCTCGCTGGTCTACTGGTGTAGGGCCTCTGGAAACCCCACCTAGGGTTCTGCAACTACATTCACTAGGTCTGCCAGTCTGCCAGGGGGCAGCATCCAGTTGTTCCTGCCTGAGTATCCAGGACCTCTCCAGGAAGTAGCAGGGCTCCAGCTAGCCATGGAAGAGGGTAACCAGCAGTGGCAGTTCAGGAACCGATGACCCCAAAAGGGTCCGGTAAATCCGGTACCGCCAGATCCGTCATTTAACCTTTTAGAAGCTTACTAATGTTAAAAGGAAAACACATTTATCATTTAATACCCATAATCCTTTGGAATACCTTTATCTGTTACCACCGTTTAAATTAAAAAAAAAAAAAAAAAATAAATAAAAAATTAGTATTGTCTCAAATTTTTATTAAACATTTTACGATTGTCATGTTTTAGCAAGAGCTTTACCAGTTATCTTAACCCTTTAACCCTCTAAGTGCCAGAAGGGTATGCAACACATTCTGTGCAATGTGTTGTGTACCCCCTTGACCTGGGCTGTCCATGTTCAGTCTTCGAGGGCCACCAACAGGCCAAGATGTAAGGATTTCCCTGATTGAGCACAGGTGGGTCAGCCAAAATGAATGATCCACTGATTATCTCACCTGTGCTTAATCACCGATTATCTCACCTGTGCTTAATCAGGGAAATCCTTACATCCTGGCCTGTTGGTGGCCCTTGAGGACTGAACTTGGACAGCCCTTCCCCCTGACATTCAAAGGAGGTAGAGGGTAGAGGGTACAATGCATTGCAAAGCACACCTCTCTTCTACTGAAAGGGTTAAACACTTGGGAACTTAGAGGTTGATACCCGTCCGGCACTCAAATGGTTAAATTAGACTTCAAATGCTAGAGTGGTCTCCAGTGCATTGTGTTTTAGACATTTCATGGGGTTAATAGCACCACTGAAAACAACAGTAATTCTTAGTTGTTCTTGATTGTGCAGCTGGTTTGCCTTTAGAATTATTTTTCTTTTATCCCTATAAATATGCCCCATAAAATGTACATACAGTAAGATGATCTTACATTTGACACAACTGGACAACAAAACATTTTCTCTTTTCCTGCTTCATGAAACCCCTTAGTCTGGGAAACCTGAAGTCTGTGGTGAACCTCACTTGCTCTTGCATACTATTGTTCTGAGTATTTTTGCCACTAAAAACCTTTCTGTACAAAGAAATATTATTTCCCTCTATCTGGGCCCCAAATTACTTAATTGCAGAGAATTGTAGTTTAGGCAGACATTGAAACTTAAATACAGATGCACAGTGTACGTAATTTTCTAAATACTTCGTCAGCAGTGTCGTTAAACGCAATAATTTGTTACTTGGAAGAATTCTAGGTAATTTAGTGAGTGGGGAACACAATGTAAAGCATAGATATGGCACTATCAGTGAGAGAGAGACCATCGTAAATGTCCCTGATTTTGGCTACTTAAAAATTAATTTGAACTCCATATTCTATGTGCTTGCCATTAAAAGGTTAACAGGTTCTGAGCATCCAGGTATGTTAATGTTGCTTATTTATATGATTTCATGTTGTATTTAGGGTGTAAGTAATGTTTATTTTGCTGTAGGAGTGCAGTTATACAGTGCTTCCTGTTAACCCTCTGAGTGCCAGCGAGGTGTCCAGTGCATTTCTTCTCAATGCACTGCGCACCTCTGGAATGCAAAGGGTTAACCCTTTGAATGCCAGACGGGTATGCAACACATTGCTCTGTGTGTCACTAGTTATGCTGTGTCACATGACTGCCCAGGGGAAAAATGTCCTTTTAAAGTGGATGTGTCACCTATGTACAACATAGCATAAATAGTTAGGCTACATATCGAATACTACTAAAATGGTATTAATTTTTTTTTTTCAGTTTTATTTTGTGTAAATTTAACTTAGAAAGTCTGCATACCTCCCAAGTGTCCCTCTTTAGGAGGGACAATCCCTCTTTTAGACCCAAATCCCTCTGTCCCACTTTCCCACCCTAATATCCCTCTTTTTACGAGATCAGATTGTGTGGTGTGTATATAAATGTATCATATTGCTCCACAGCAATAATTGTTTCTTTAAACGTCAGTATATGTGTTTATAAATTAGTCTGCTTAAATAAAATACTTTGGTCTTCTAAGTAATTTATTAGGTAACACAACGAGGAGTCAATAGGTCATGAAATAGCCTAAAAATGCTCGTTAATTCCCCACCCACCAGCCACACCCCCAGCAACACCTCCTAAACACAATTGTCCCTCTTTGGCAATTTGAAATGTTGGGAAGTGTGAGTCTGGGCTGCAGCTACTTCCGCATAGACTGCAGTTACCTGCTCTGTAGCCGCAGTTCCTCGCTCTGCCTCTGCTCTCCTCCCTTCTCCAATGACACAGGCTTCTGTCTGTAAGCTGGAGCACTCTCATTGGCTAGATATCGATCTCTGCCAATGAGACTGCTCAAGCTTACAGACAGAGGCCTCCGTCATCAGATGAGGGAGGAGAGCAGAGGCAGAGTGACGGACTGCGGTTATAGAGCAGGTAACCACAGTCTATGCAGAAGTAGCTGCAGCCCAGAGACTTTCTAAGTTAAATTTACACTAAATAAAACTTAAAAATAAATAAATAATTAATTAATACCGTTTTAGTAGTATTCGATATGTTGCCTAATTATGCAATGTTGTACATAGGTGATACATCCACTTTAAGTGAATGTGAACTATTGGCACATATGCACTATGGGTTTTATATATAAAGACAAAGAGGAGCAATCTTGGGGCAAAGCAAGTGCACTTAGGGAATAAATAATATCTTCCACTAATTTAAATGGTTGTCTTAACCCTCTGAGTGCCAGAGGGGTGCACAACGTAGTGCAAAGCAATGCGTTGTCACCCCTCTGACATTCAGAAGGTTAATCTATTCAGTCCTAGTGGTCCTGGATTAAAACCCCCATTTAAATCGGCCAGGATTTTTATTTCTACCCCATGATGTCGTTGGTTTGTCCCAGAATTAGTCCTCTGACCTTGTGCATATGGCCTTTCACTCTTTAAATGCCAGAGAGGTTTCCTACACTCCTTGGATTCCTCTCTGGCGCTCAAAGGATTAAGGACCAAAAGGATGCACAACATATCAAGAATCAAAGTATAACACACACCTCTCTGGCCTGTAAATGGTTAATATGTGACCGTCTCCTACAGGGATAGACAATCTTAGGCTCACCAGCTGTTGGACACTACAACTCCCATGATCCCCAACCATCTGGAGAGCCAGTGGTTGCCTACCCCTACTGCACTTTATATATACATATAATATATATATATATATATATATATATATATATATATATATATATATATATATATATATATATAATATATCCATTGGCTGCATTCTGTAGATCCACCACATGACTAAACAGCTGCACTGTGCCACTTAACACCATACGTTTTTTGCCACTTGTCTTTCTGGATCCCTAAATGAATTGAAAGGGGGGGGGGACCTGACTGGCTCCTCTGTTTCCCCTGCCTTGAAGTCAGGTGGTAGCCCTTGTCTGCTGGCATGGTGCCCAAACACAAAACTGCAGGGGGTGGGGGACTCACCGCAAAAAGTAATGAAACATCATGTAGAGGGGGGAGCAAAAATCCCTCTTAAATTTTGCCCTTGTTTGCAAATTCCTTACCTTCTACGTATGCAGCGGCTTATGCAGAGCTCTAGGAAACCATGCAAAGCCTATTCGCTAAGCGTTCAATGTTTGTATCCACTTACACATCTATAATTGCCAAAAGTGCTGGTCAGTGTACTGTGTAAAGCCCTACTTGTAATCTACAGATGTAAACTGGTACCAGCTGGTGCCTCTCTCTCACTTCTCTCTGGGATACATGAGATTTGCCGGCTGTGGTCTAAATTCCCAGCATCTTTATTTCTTTCTCTTCTTTATGGTATTGGCATCCTTCCAAGTTACCAGGACCCACACAGGCCTATGAGTCATATGCACAAAGACAAAAGGGGAGAAATTATATGGCAAATAAAGTGTTACCCCTTAAAGCATAGTGTTTCTTTAACCCCTTAATTACATGCCTGTTCATTCTGCTCTTAGTTGTACTGTGATGTTCAGACTTCCTAGAGTCCCTTCTTTGTGTGAGTGTAAAGCGCTGCGGAATCTGTGTGCGCTATATAAATAAAGGATTATTATTATTATTTGTGTGAATTACCCGGCTTTGACCTTTGGCTTCCCCTTGACCACCAATCCTTGCTCCCTTTCCTAACCACTTGGCTTTGTCTGACCTGCACCTGTCTTGCCCCTTCTAACGTGACTCCTTGGTATATTTCTTACATTTAGAAGTATTGTGATTTCACCCTGAGTCTGTTCCTGGGTTCTAACCTGTCACTAAGTTCTGGTCCTGTCTATCCTGCTACTGGGTTCCACCCTATGCTTCTAGACACTATTTCCAGTCTGCTATCCATAACTCACTTTCTGATAGCTCTTTATGGGGTTGCCTGTCTCCACAGAGAGGTTCAGCAAGCATAGATTTCTGTTTCAATTGCTCATTCCTTCCTCAGCAGCACCTGTTGTTCTCCACTCCAGATACGGTACAAGCAATGCGTTACACAACCCCCTGGCACTCAAAGGGTTAAATAGAGAGCAAACTTAGTTTTTGACTTTGAATATTCTGAAACTGCTCAATTTGTAAAGTCATTTTATGTATAATTTATATTTTTTTTGTTCTTTCTTCTTAACCAATTTTAGAAGCTTTTATATTCCTGACAATGAGCTCTCTCTATCTCTTCCAGGAGAGATGACTGAGGGGAGCTATAAAGCTATTTCCATTATTAATAATATATAGGATACAGAGTACTGAGGTCTCTCTATGTTAAACATAATAGACCAGAGGTTCTCAAGGAATTTCCCTGCTAGAACACAAGTGTGTTGATCAGAGGCTCAGTAATATTGATTAACTCACCTCTGCTCTTAAAAGGAAATTCTCAAATCCTGGCCTGTTAGTAGCCACTGAGGGCACAGGTTGAGAACCACTGTAATAGACTAAACTGGAGGCAGAGGGTTTCATAGTTCTCTACTCCCAGTCTTTTCTGCTGCAAGGATAGTGGTAAATTGTATCCCTGTCTCTTTTATCACTGTCCCTGCTATTTGGAAACATGATAGAGGGAGTTCATTGTCATGGATATAATGGCTTTAACTCTCTCAGTGCTAGAGAGACACAGCACACTGAGAATGCTTTGCGTACCCCTCTGGCAATATAGGTTAAAGTGGAACTATCACTGAAAATAAAGTGCCCCCCAAATCATTATGCATATAGTGATATTCATATCCGTACTGGTATTACCCTGAATAAGTCCGGCGTTATTGATAAATCTGACTCGTTCCCAGGAGGCAGACAGGTAACAGCGCAGTCATCTTGCCAAACAGACATCTGTGCACCTGCGCTATCCATCCCAGTCTCCTCTAGGAGGTGTTGCATTGTAACTTAAGATACAGGAAGGGACTGACGGCGCAGGTGCACCGATGGCGGTACAGCAAGATGCCTGCCTGTGCGTCTGGGAATGAGTTAGATTTATCAATAACGCCTGACTTATTCCGGGTAATACTATGGATAGGAGTATCGCTATGTCCATATTGATTTGGGGGGCACTTTATTTTCAGTGACCGTTCCACTTTAAGATGGGAAAAAAATAAAACGTATAGGTAGAGTGAACATACATATTAAGCAGTTGTAGAATGTGCAAAGTCAGCAACTAAGCATATTCACAATTCAAAAGCACATTTTACATAAATGGGAACATTGTAATTGATTTGTAATTCATTTTATGATGCAGCTGGTTGGCCCCAAGTGTTACACTTTAATTTTATCAATGTGCCACTTATCGTTTGTTTTTTTGTCTCTATTCAACTTTATCATTCTGAAAATGCTGTCTCCTTATACATACATATATATAAATCTTACTACTTCCTGTTCGCTGTCACCCGCCCTGGGGCGGTAGAGTGGCAGAGATTGGCTGCTTGCAGATAATCAAGTGTGGCAATTTTCACAGGAGTGGGCAGGTGGGTGAAACTGCACAAGAGTCACTGGGAGTTGATTTTCCGAGGAGTGGGCAGGAGGGAGAAGCCCCTTCTGAACAACTGTGTGAAAATCGCTGCAGTGAAACTCGCTACTGAAGTGCTTCAGCAGGTCCCTACGTGTATGGCATGCCCAATCGAAGTGCACCATTCACTAGTATATAAAATATACAGTTAAAATGCCAATATTTTTTCATTCATATCTGTTTTGTTACACTTCTATGATCCTGACAGTAAGCTTGTTTTGTGTCCAGAGAGTATACTGTTTGATAGACTCTCTGCAGCACTGAATGCTCTGTCTGCTGTCTTGTTTACATTGAATCCTTTTTATATTTTATCACTAGACCTGCTTTTTGGGTTGTCTGACCAAAAACTCTCTGCAAAGAAATCCAAGGTACTCCTTGTCAGGCATGTGAAGTGTTAAAACATTATAGGAAATCTGACTTTTACATGTCAGGCACTTGCAGAATATGTAAAGTTAAAATAAAGGGCTATCTTTCCTTTAAAAGTTACATGAACATAAAATATTCAATGTGCAATATAATAACCTTGAAATACTGGCTTGAAATATGAGGCTGATAACTTGAGAAATTTAGGAGCAAACCAAATGTTTCATAAGGGATAAAATTCAAATTCCCCAAATCTTCACTGATGCAAATTTTACTTTTAACCCCTTAAATGCTGGAACGTCTCGAACTCCTGATGAAGCAATATGCTGGAGGCCTCTCTTACATTCAAAGGTTATTGTACTCAGTTAAATCCATTATAATTGTATGTGTGAGAAAGCACAACAATATAAGTCTAGATATGCCAGAAATGGGAGTAAACGATTAAAGACTGTAGTCTGGGGTTTTAGGCAGGATATAAAGTATCTAGATAAATGGTACTTCAGAATGTCAAGTGTAAGCAGACAGTCCCCTCAGAGTTCTGATATGCTCTTACTATGGGAAGCTGTCACTGTGAGCCTTATATTATATGAAGGATTCAAAGTACACAATAAATATAGGTGTCTGCTTACACAGAATACAGTAGCTTCCGTCAAATCTGTGTGATGTTACATGCTGTTACAAATGTACCCCTGCTTTATCAGGCTGCATTGGACGTGTAACCAATAGTGGGTATGCCATGTCTTATGCAGGAGTATTGATCAGGCCATCCACCAGTCAGCAGTGTTGTTTCTGGTATGCTTTACATCTTTCTGCTTGCTCGTCTTGACTGCAGCTTCCTTCCCTGGTATTCGTTTCAAAGATTTATGTGGCCCCTTTTTCTGGAGTTGATGGGACACAGTCTGTCCATACTTAATAGCCTATTCCACCAAACGCAAATCGGTATACCAGCTACTGCAGTGGTTCTCAACTCCTGTCCTCAGGACCCACTAACAGGCCAGGATTTGATGATTTTCTCGTAAGAGCACAGGTGAGTTAATCAATGTGAATGAGCCTCTGATCACCACACCTGTGCTCTAGAAGAGAAATCCCTAAGTCCTGGCCTGTTAGTGGGTCCTGAGGACAGGAGTTGAGAAACACTGAGCTAATGCTTACAATTCTCTTGAAATCCTTATCCAGCCTCATCATAGCCTGTACCAGTGTTTACAGTGACGAGGGTTTGGCTGTTACATTTTGATAAACCTGAGATTGCTGTATTTTGTGTATGCACAAGTAGGACAGCATACTTGTGTGTTTTGAATAATTGACTCCTATATTACAAGTTTCACACTTGAGATTCTGCACTGCTATTTGTTTAGATACATGTTTTATTTTCTGTTTAAAGCCCCATACCAGGGCTTTCATCCCTTTGAGTGTCAGAGAAGTATGCATCACAAAGCACTGGAAACCTCTCTGCCGTTCAGAGGGTTAAACTTTTTTCCCCTTTTTACTGCACATCTGTTTAGCCGTCTAATTGTGCTTTCTCTAGTTAGATGAGACATTAGTTTATCTTCTCCCCCTTTCTGATTCCACTTTCATATATATATATATATATATATATATATATATATATATATATATATATATATATATATATATAAAAAATTTTTTTTTGTGATGGGAATAAAGAGTGCGTTTTAAAGTAAAACATACTGCAATGCTTAAATAAGTTCTGTGTGCTGTGCTGCATTCTATGCTTTACATGTTCATGACATCACTCTGAGATTTGTTTTTGTGGGAAGAGCTGCACGACTACACTAGGGATACTACTAAAACTGTGTCACACTTGATACGTTTAGAACTCTTATTTTATTTGTTTTGCATTATAACCTTGCAGGGCAATAAATATATTCAATTTCATACTGGCATTGTGTAGAGTTCTGTATCTTGTAAATTAAATCTAGACACACTGTCATTCCCTGTCACCCTTCAATGCTGTACAAAGTGGTAGCACTAGTAACTCATCTCATCATCATCATCTTCAGCCATTGTCGATCCACTGCAGGATGAAGTCCTCCTCATCAATCCTCCAACAACTTTGGTCCTGTGCCTTTTGTTGCCACTGTGTACTAACAAATTTGATAATTATATCTACCCATCTTGTCCATCTACCATCAAGTCTTCTTGCTGTGTGGCCTGCCCATTTCCATTTCAGGCACTTTACTCTTTCAATTACATCATAGACCTTTGTTTCATTCTCTTTTTGTTATGTTTAGAATTTGATGCTCCATACTTCTCTGTAACTGTAAGTTTTTGAATGGCCTTGACATTCAGTGGGAGGATCCTTTCACTTGAGGCAGAGTAGTAAATATGTCTTAAAGACAGTACCACTATGTTTTCCATATGCTTGCCATGCCAATTTTATTTGTCAATCAGTTTCTATCACCGTGTTTTCCTGTCCAAGGTAAACATACATATCCACTTCTTCTAGTTCTAGTCCATCTACTGTGATTTTTTTTGGTATGGTAAATTTGTTAAACATGACTTGTGTCTTGTTGATATTCATCTTCAGGCTCAAATTGTTGCTTTCCTGTTGTAGCTCTTCAGTGCATTCTTTCAGTTCTTCAGGATTACTGGCTAAGAATATGATATTGTCTGCAAAATGAAATTGATGTGGTATTCTCCATTTACCTTAAGTCCTTTTTGTCCCAATATATTCTGCAGGAAATTTCTTCTAATCAAGCAGAAAAATTTTGGGGGGAAATTGTGTTGCCTTGTTGGAACCCTTTTTTATGTTTATCTGGACTTTATCATTGTTTACCTGTAGTGATGCGGTTGCATTTTCATATATTGATATCAGGATATTGATGTAAGCTTTATCTATTCCTTGCTTGATTAGGACATCCGTTATTGCTTGCTTTTTCACTTAGTCAAAGGCCTTTCCATAGTCAATGATGGCTATGCATAATGGAAGGTTGTATTCATTATGTTTCTGTATAACTTGTTGCCCTGTCTGAATGTGGTCCACTGTCCTGAAACCACTCCTGAAGCCTGCTTTGAACAACTTAAGGAACTTAAGTTGTGCCATGTTAAGTATTGTGTCCATTCTTCTTGCTAGTACCTTTGTGAAAACCTTGCAGACCACTGGCAATAGGCTTATTGGTCGGTAGTTTTTAGATCCTCCTGCTCATCTTTTTTTGTGCAGTAGGATAACTTCTGCATTTTTCCAGGTTTGTGGGCACTTTGCCAAGTAGTAGGTGTTTTAAGAATAGTTTAGCTAGGGCTGCTTTGCCATTTTCATTGATTTTATTGCAGCTTCTACTTCTTCTACCAAAACTTCTGGCACAGCTACAGCCTTCCATGGGTCGATGCCTTATTTTGTGGCAGGAGTGTTTGAGTGTGTCAGTGAAGCCAAGAACTATGCCATCGGGAGCGTATACTCTTGGCAGTGTATACTCCTGGCAGGGTCACCCAAGGTGGACAGATCAAAGCTAAGACACCAGATTAGATCAATCCAAAATCTGCCAACCTGCCCTGGACCATTGAGGCATATTATGGTACATTCCCTCAGCATGGTTTTACAACAAAAACAATTGCCCTCATTCTCTGGAGGCTTGCAAGCTACTTCCTATGGCAACGGGAAGACCAGCTCAATGGCAGAGGGTGGCAAGAATCACTAGGTTCTTCCAGGCTATCTTTGGTCTTTAGACATTGGAACTCTTAACATTTGATCTATAAGTACAGTTTCACTCTTAGAGGAACTTTTACAAGTACTAAATCATGTCAGCTATGACATCATTGGCTTATGTGAGACCCATAAGAAAGGTGAAGATTTAGTCAAATTAGAAGATGTATGCTGGCTTTACTATAAAGGAACCAATGATTGACGATGTGGAGGATTTGGATTCTTAGTTAACAAAAGACTGAGTAGAAAGTATTTCAGAAAGAATTGCTTCCTTTGTTCTCAAACAGTCGCTATATCCTTCATATCATTCAAGCTTATGCCCCTACAGTTAGCCACTCCTCAGTGATGATGAAGTTGAAAAATGTTATGATGATTTATTATGCCTCTACAAACAGGACAATTACCACTACAAGTGTATAATGGGAGATTTTAATGCAAAATTTTGTAAAATCAGTCGGACCACTTGGAACTGGAAAAAGAGATGACCGAGGTAACCAACTGATCAAATTTGCAGAAGAACAAAATTTCTACATCGTGAATTCATTCTGTAGGAAAAAGGTCCACAGAAAATGGATGTGGAAAAGCCCTAATGTAATACAAGTGAAATCAAATAATAAAATGTTTTTCACTGACTGCTCAGTCTTTAACGCTGGAAGTCACTATCGTCTGGTGAGAGAAAAAATCAAAATTAAAAGAAAATTATCAATTCAACAAACTTGAAAATTTACTCTAGCTAGCTATTGAAAAAAATCATAAGAATTTTGAAATAGCACTGTCTAATCGCTTCACTGTGTTGCAAGACCTTCTAGACAAAGAAATTTCAACCAACAATGAAAAAAGTTATTGAAGCTATCGCAGACACTGCCCATTATCTTGCACCTACTGTAAAACAAGAAAAACCAACCTGATTATCAAAAGAAACCATTGGCATGATGAAAATTCAAAGAGAAATTAAGCAAAAAGGTAATATTAGAAACAGGGTGGAATATGTAGAAATCTGCAAGACCATAATGAAGCGTATTAAAGAAGAAAAAAGCAAGTTCAAAGCTGAGCTCATTAAAAGGGCACTGGAAGAGAATCAAGGGCTATAGAAAGCAAAACAAAAGATGGCCACACATTGGAGCCAAATGTTTGTACTGAAGCTTAAAGACCGTACAACAGCAAAAACTCAACAACAAATACTATGAGTGGAAGAATTTTAGTCAAAAGTTTGTAATGAATGGACGACAACTGAAAATATATATTTGTACATAAAAACCTGACAACACGTCAGGCTTGGGTTATGAGCTTCCTACATGTTGACATTGCTATTTACAAGATTTCATGTAGTATTTATGTGTGGGTTATGTCTGTTCTGCTGTAGAAATGCAGTTTTAAGTACAGTGTACAAGGTTTTCTGCAAGGGTTGTTCTACACCGTATTATGGACCACTAGTGACAAGCTGTAATGTGACTGTCCAGGAGAAGGTGTACCTGGAAATGTGCTTAAAATGTTAGCAAGGATGCCAAACAGGTGTCCAATTAATTGCTCTGGAATATGTTTGATACTTCTCTGGTATTCAAGGGTTTAATGAGTTTTTGATCATGGTGCCATTAATTGTTATATTTATTTTATTTTCAGAAAGGAAAATATGGAGAAAAGGGGTAAGCTGTCTGCCCATCTATGAAAATAGCCCTGGTGTTATCCTGGGTCTAGTTTGTATTGCAGGTAGGGTTGCCACCCATCTGGTATTTTACTGGCAGGCCGGTAAAAAATTGGCTTCTGTCCAGTGTTAAATCTATGGAGGGAATGCCATGGCCAGTATTTTTTTTGAAGAAAAGGTGGCAACCCTAATTGCAGGTGATAATTGTTATCACTATTTTTATTACAGATTAGTAGTAAGTATGTGAGTGTAGCCCAGGCCTTAACTGATTGCCTAGTTTGCTTGTGTTGTATATGAGTCTGTCTTGTAATCATTAATACACCAGACCAGTTAGTTCAAGGATCATTAGAGTTACATTCTGAAAAAAAAATATGGGAAGATACTTAATTCAAAAATATACTTATGGGAAGATACTTAATTCAAACGTTTTTACAACTTAAACTGGCACTGGATCTGTTACTAGCACTTTCTATGAAGACTAGTCTAAAGCTCAAGCTCTTCCATAAAAAGCCAAGTAGTATGATTACTAATGGCTAAATAAACAAATATTCTATTGCATATTTTTATTTATATAGCACCAGCCTGTGTTCTTGGCACAGTTCACATTTAGTATGGAAGGGGTACAATAAGTGCAGGGATTAAGTGATTATATAGATCATCATAAGGGGAACACCAGGTGAGTATACATTAGGATAAAAGGTCCCTGCCCCATAGAGCTTACAATCTAAGGATAGGATGAGTGACATACAGATACGAGCTGGTAGAGGAGGAAGTGCAGTTTATGACATATGAGATAATGTTTCCCTAATTACAGTAATGCTATATTTAAGAGGTGCTCTTTTAGCTTTGATTTGAAGTTGTTAAGGGTTGAGGCTTGGAGAATGGTGGGTGGTAGGGAGGTCCAGAGGTAGGGAGAAGCAAGGGAGAAAGCTTTCAGTCGTGATACAGCGATAGTGGCTAGAGTGGCAGAGAGTCACCCACCATGCGTGGTACGTAGTGGACGTGTAGGTATGTGTCGGTATATCAAAGATGAAATATAAGGTGGGGACAAGTGATGGAGAGCCTTGAAGGTAATGAGGAGGATTTTGAATGTGATACGCTGCTTTATGGGAAGCCATGACAGTGATTTTAGGAGTGGTGGGGTGAGTACTGTTCTGGAGGAGAAGAAGAGTATTCTGGTGGCCAAATTAAGAATTGATTGGAGAGAAGCGATATGGTTAGCAGGAAGACCAATAAGTAAAGATTTGCAGTAGCCCATGCGAGAAAGGATAAGAGAATGCTCTAGGGTTTCTGTTGTAGAGTGAGAGAGGAATGGACGGATTTTTGCTATATTCCGAAGAAAGAAATTAGTTTGAACTGTAGGCTTTGAATGCATGGTCTCCCAACAGTGAGAGTGCCCTTGCTTTCCCCAATAGAAAAAGCCCAACAATATACATATTTTTCATAATGAAACTTTACTGCTTCTTTAATCCCTTAAGGCCAGATGGGTATGCAAGCCATTGTGAAGCAATGTATTGCACAACCCTTTCTGATCCACAAGGGGTTAGTGCCTCTTTTTAAAATAAACTGCTTTATAGATTAATTTAAAGGAATTTCTATTTTTAAACTTGTTAAAATCTGAGTAAAGAAATATGTGACATTTTTTGGCAGCTGTATCTCCCAACCCCAGCCGTGTCCTCTGCACAGTCAGTGTTTTTAATGGCATCACCATTGCATTTACTCCCAGCTGGTCAAAGCCTGTGTGGTTAAGTCATTTGGTTACCATGGAAATAATAACATTGGCAAAAGAAAAATTCAGTTAAGTAAGACTTTTAAACTCAGGTGGGACCAAACTACCTGCCAACTAACTGTGGTTTGCTCAATAGAAATTCTTTGCCAGCCTCCTTATTTGACATACCTGCCAGCTTTCCCTGATTTCCAAGGACAGTGCCTGGTTCTCGCTCTGTCCTTGGATCATTCTGTCCCTGGGTTTAACATTGAGTCTCAGCCTTATATTGTATGTGTTTGTCATTAAAAGCTGAATGAGTTATATGCTTCCTCACATTTTAATATTGTTTATTTATATGATTTCATATAGTTTGTGGGTATTAATAATGTTTATTTTTCTGTAAAGTATAGGTTTAATTCTTTTGTGCAAGGTTTTCTGTTGACATGCGGCTGCACTGCACTGTGAAACATTGGTGATAGAGTTAGCAGGATACGGAAGAAGCAGAAGAGTTTAAAGGGATAGTAATACTTCGTTTTAACTTTATTTTGTAGGCATTAAAAAAATATGAAGATTGATATAAGTCTTATCTCTCAAACCTTTTTGGTTTAAGAGATATTCGCAAGCAAAGTTTCCCCTCCTGCCCCTTTTAACTAGTGTAAGCCATCTCTTCTCAGATGTGGAATCTGGTTGTAAGACCAGACAGATAACAGCAGGGGACAATCTTCTTACAATGAAAACAATGAAAGTCCTGACCCCCTTGACAAGCTTTTCAGGTTTTTCCCTTATCTTAACTGAAGTTTGTCCCTCTCTGCAGTCTACCTGGGCACCTCCCTTCTGATCTGGTTGAACAGTGTGACATCAGTAAAAGGGGCAGGAGGGGGACACTTTGTCATTGAATTACTCTTGAACTACAACTCTGGCAGAATTGAAATAACACTCTCCAAAGTCCAAATACTATGATGATTAATTAGAGCTGCTTTTATTATGAAACATTACTATCCCTTTAAGTGTCATTTGAATACCAGGTGATTCGTTTTGGCATTGTGCTGAAAACACAAAGTGGCTGCTCTGATTCTCTTCATACCGGGAATTATCCAGCAATTGTTGAACTACAACTCTTTTATCCTCACCTGCCTTATTAAACTTCCCATGGTTGGACTTTATTGTGCTACAGTTATTAGATTAGTTAAGCTTTAAAGTGTAGATGAAATTTGGCATGAGTATTTAGTAAATACCCTATGCATTATTAGTTAATGCAACAATAAAACATTTTTATTAAACAAAAAGAGCATCTTCTGAGAGAGGGTCAAAGGTAATATTACATATATGCATAAGTGTTAGTGTATATGATTTGATTTGAAAGTTTAAAAAGTTAGGGAAACCTCTCAAAGAAGAGTGTATTGCTTAGAACTCCATTCCTTTAAAATCTTAATCTTGAAATATATACTATATTAATTTTCTCATCATCTGACCATAAATGCCCTTGTATGTTAGCTTGGGAAAATGAATTAGGATACTGCTTACCTCTTGAAGACTCGTGGAACATTTGGGAGTCTATCTCAATACTATCTATTTACTTTGCATTTAAGGTGCAAGTTTTTATAAAACTCTTATGAGATGGTACCTTCCTTTTTGCTATGTCTAGGTGGAATTCTTATGAATGTTGGAAGGAATGCTAACAAAAAGGCGCTTACATCCATACTTTGTGGTCCTGTCCCAAACTGACTTCATTCTGGAATTAGGTTCACTCTCTTATTTCTGAATGTTTACAAATCCCTGTCCCTAAAGATCCTTGGAACCTCCTGCTGTCTAAACCTCACTGACAATATCTCTTTTGTCCAAAACAAATTGGTTTTCTAACTTACTCTGGTGGCCCAGAGAATACTCACTGAACACTGGAATGCCCAACTATTGTAGCGATACATCGGTTAAAACAAGAAATTAGGGCTAATTATGAAATTGATAAATTGACCCCTTCTCAAACTATTTGCTTTTTGGGAGTCTTGGTAATGCTTGGAAAATCTTTCTCCTAGAACACAGAGTACACAACTCTTTCCCTTCCCTCTCCCCCTTTTTCCTCCCCTTGTCCAATTTTCTCCATTGTATTTCCTTTTTTATAATGTTGAAACTTTAAAATAAAGCTTTTTAAAAAAAAAAAAAAAATCAGGGAAACCCATAATGAAGTTATATGGTGAAATAAACCTGTGGGTATACATGCACAGAGTAGAATATTAGATCACCAGTTACATGGTATGGCATTATCCCATACTAGAAGCACAAGCATACCTATTATGTATGTTTTTAAAGCAACTGTGCATAGACCTATCATTTATTGACCTGTTCCAGATTACATAGGTTTTTGTTGGATGGTTCCTTATCTTCTTCTAGGTTATCTGTCTTATGTCAAGGATAAGAAATGAAGATCTCTGAAACTTCTGTGCAGTTCCCATACCAGGATTTGATTTCCTGTTTCATGGGTCTTGAACCCTTCTTGCAAGCTCTGGCACCCTTCTCACCATTTTCCCCACTCATGACCGATATTATGCCTACTGGATTCCACTCTCGTGGCTGTGATTAGTTTTTAGTATAAGTGGTAAAAGCCATTTTGTGCTGGTTACTGATCCTGAGCTGACCCAGATGCAGAAACCTTGGTTGGCTTCCAAGACACCACCTCCCACCCCAGTTGGTTTCCTCCAGTGTTTCACCTGTTGGCTTCCTCAATAAAGCTGTATGTATTAACTGGCCACAGAGGAAACTATGTTCAAAACACCTTTTTTGCAGACCTGTTCCAGGGATGTTATAATCAAATGGCACTCCTAGATGGTCTGTGCAGAGGAGTCGTGTCCCTGTGCCTACTACTGTACTTGTGTGTGACTGCTCATGCACATAAGTGCAGGCTCTGTTTACATGTTGACATAAATTTGCTATTCTGGTGTAAACCAACTGCACCATAGAGAACTAATACAATTTCCCATTGATGTAAATGGGGTTTTTAAAACCTTGAATGTATTGAAAACATGTTTATTCCTCCCTTTAGTGTAGATGGTTTGCTCCAGAATTGTATCTCTTTTGCTTATTGAATTGCACCATTAATCTTTTAGTATAATACAGATTAACGTGTGGGACATCCACCTGTAGTACAACAATTTTACCACATGACAGGAGGCTTCATATTTTGCTTTACTTCCTTTACTGAAACTCCAATAGCAGCACAGAACTTCACATAGTAACAACCAATCCGAGAAAAGGAAACAGGTAATATAAGGCATGGCTCAGCTAAACCACTCCCTCTTTCTTTGCTGCGCCAACAAGCTGCACAGGTCAAAATACCTCTTCTTTTTGCACATTGTGCCTTTTTTTGCTAACTATTATTTAAGTGTTTGACAGTGTATTGGCTTCAGCAGCAGTTACTGTTGCTAGGTTTACATGCCATGTCTTTTCACATTCCGTAATACGGATTAACGTGTAGGACATCCACCTGTAGTACAACAATTTTATAAGGTCTTAACACACTTAAGCATCTTTCCCTTCTTACATCATGCTTTAATATATTCACTCATTCTGCTAATTCAGGAACAATGGATATGAAATGATTGGGGATACTAGAATGAACAGAGTTATGTTATTTCCACCACTCTGATATCCTTGGCATGTTATTATTTATCAGCCTGCCAGCAATCTTTATTTTTGCTCTCTGAGCACCAGAGAAGAAAATACATTACAGCGGTAACATTTTCCATGTTTTCCAAAGTCCGTTTTAATGAGTTTGTTTTGCATGTCAGAAATGAAAATTTCTTTATGAAAATATCCACTGCTGTGAAAGACTGGTGGTGTGCAGTGCTTCAGGAGTTATTTTCCGTAATGTGCATCACAGGGACGTATGGAGAGCATGCTCAGTAATAGCACTGACCTCTTGAAACCTCAGTAGGAATCCGGACTATATTGTCATTCATGCCTCTGAGGTAGTCGGTGCAATTGTAGGAAAAAAAAAAAAAAATAAATAAAATATATATATATATATATTAATATTGCATTTGTAGAAAAAGGATATTCTGTGGTGTAATGTTCAGATCTTAGGTAACACTTTAAGGAACAGAGAGGTGTGCAACATGTTGCATCGAAATGCGTTGAACATCACTCTTGTCCTTAAATGGTTGAAGGGATGGTATGATCAAAAATGAAGTGTCTAATGCAGAATAAACATAAATCTGTTTCAAGAGATCACTTAATGGTAGACACTGATATTGCACATATTTGCACATATACAGACACCACCACACAGGGCAGGATTTCCGAATAGGCAGAATAGGTAACCTTCTACAACTGCTCAACTGTGTTAACTACACCCACATTCTAAGTTGTAGGTGTGTCTAGAGAAATCCCAGTCGTCCTGCACTAGACACCTGGTCCTGGTCATGGTGGCTAGTTTATATAGTAGTATGCAGTTGATTTTCCAGTTCCTGTATCCCTTTACAGTCACTTCTCTAACCTCATGGATGATAGTGTTATAGTGAAGAATGACTGACATTTTTATTTGTGATTAAAAGAAAAAAAAAATCATTTTGGGATGTGTGTATCTACGTGTGCATGTAACTGCGTGTGAGAGTGTTCTTGCAATAGAACAGACTGACCAATTATCAGTTACTAGCCTTTTCTATTGATTTATTTTGAAATTATAACCTGTATTATTTATATATAACTGTTATCACTCATATAATGTATGTAACCAGCAGCTTGATTTAAGTGTTGTTTCATTTTATGGAACAATTTCCTATAAGTTGAGCCAACTGGTTAGGTTTCTTTTTTCCATTTCTCCAAGCTCCGTTTATTATCCACGGTATAAACCCACTGACGTAATAAGTGCATAAAATGGTACTCTCCAAACAAATATACAAATCCTCCTTTTATTGTGGAATGCAATTACCTTGCCATAATCACTCTGGTTATTTCATATTTCAGCCTGTAAGCTCAGGTAACAATAAACTTTGCATTTTATAAGCTGCCTGAGTGTTTTAAAACTGAATCAGGTCACTGATATTGTTCAGTGTAGAAAAAAACTGAAGCCACTGTACCTAGTTAAGATCTTGGCATTCAGGAGAGAGCCAGATGTGGCCTGGAATTCCCGTTAGTTGTCCGCTCCAGGGTATTCGCGTTTTGGCATTTAAATTGCTACGCTAGTGTGTGCCGTCTCAGGCTCCCAACTGAAAGAAATAATCAACATAGCAGTACCAAGGAGGACCATAGAGTAAAAAAAAAAAATAACCAATACTCAGCACTTTGCTAGACCTGGATTCTATTGCAGTTGATAACGTTATCAAGTGTATTGTCTGTAAATTTCTCTATAGACTTCAGTGCGAATTTGTTAGCTAAAACAAGTGATAACTGCTCATTTTATCAATTGCAAGTAGTCTAGGCCTCATTATCGATAAAGGGTTGTTGGTATGATATTTACTTGGAGACAAGATTTAGAAGACCAAGGGCCATATGTGTAAAGTTATAAAGTTATGAACGTCTATAGTAAATCAGCTGCACAATAGGGGCAAGTAAGTATTCTGCAAGTCCCCGTTGATTTAAGGTGGTTTCTCACCTTGAATTGTAGAGTTGGTGGCTTTTCTAGCATTTAAGGAGTGAAAAACCAGTAAAAGTCATAAAGTAAGGGGTTAATCCCTAAGGTGTTAAAAGCAGGATAAAAAGCGGACAAGTAAGGATAGGATTTGCCTACCTTGAAATGGTGGCGAACATAGGAAGCTGCGACCATAATATGTGACTAAATCCTCCTTTTAATGCAGCAGTAATATGCCCAAAGAATATAGGATATCTTCAATAGTATACAGAGGGAATATTGAGGGATTTTGCTATGAATATGTACTATATTTAAATATGTTATAGCTATGTGGTCATAATGAGTTGCAGTCCAGCTAATTAATTGTGAGCGTGCTTGCCAAAACATTGGATCTGGATCCATCATAATTAGTCATTCTGGAAATTTGCCTACTCTGCCTAATGGGAAATCCAACCCTGATGTTAAAGGGATAGTAATACTTCGTTTTAACTTTATTTTATTTTGTAGGCATTAAAAAAACATGAAGAACAATATAAGTCTTATCTCTCAAACCTTTATGGTTTAAGAGATATTCACAAGCAAAGTTCCCCTCCCCGCCCCTTTTACCTAGTGTAAGCCATCTCTTCTCAGATGTGAATCTGGTTGTAAGACCAGACAGATAACAGCAGGGGACAATCATCTTTCTATGAAAACAATGAAAGCTCTGCCCCCTTGACAAGCTTTTCAGGTTTTTCCTTTATCTTAATTGAAGATTGTCCCTCTGTGCAATCTACCTGGGCACCTCCCTTCTGCTTTGACTGAGCAGTGTTACATCAGTAAAAGGGGCGGGAGGGGGACACTTTGTCATTGAATTACTCCTGAACTACAACTCTGACAGAACTGAAATAACACTCTCCAAAGTCCAAATACTATGATGATTAATTAGAGCTGTTTTTATTATGAAACATTACTATCCCTTTAATGTTGTGTTTTATATGGCACATTCAGATTTTTGTTTGAAAGTCACCTTTAATTCTTCTGCAGTAGCCAGAGACCATAGGGGTAAAGGAACTGACAGATCATAACTTTTTTAATTAAAGGGATAGTAATGTCAGAAAAAAAGTATTAACTATATGGTAGACACAATTAAAAGAGAGTACTTGCACTTATTCGTATCTCTCAAACCATAAAGCTGTCAAAAGCAGATTCTGGTCGCTTGACCAGACACAGCTCTTCAGCAGCGCTGATATAACGATATCTACAGATAAATATTTCATCGGAATGGTCTACAACGTGTGTTTGCAAACCTGCCACACGTTGTAGACCGTTCCAATGAGGTATTTATCTTTAGATATCGTTATTTCGGTGCTGCTGAAGAGCCGCCGTCTGATCCAGGAACCAGAATCTGCTTCTGTCAGTTTTACAGCTCATCAAGCAGAAAGGGGAGGGAGAGGAGAACTTTATTTTCCTATATCTCTCAAACCATAACTGTTTGAGAGATACGAATAAGTGCAAGTACTATCTTTTAATTGTATCTATCATATAGTTAATACTTTTTTTCTGACATTACTATTCCTTTAACATGTGGGGTTTACACCAATGGCTCTTGATTTTTTTGATTCAAGGCACACCTAACATCCAGTCTGGGATTCTCGGGGCACACACATTTTTATGCTTCATTTGTCAGGGGTATAATGAAGGATACAAATAGAAAAATATATTGATATTGTTCAGTCTCACAAGCAGAGAGTGACTAAAATTAGAATATTGTGCATAACAATGTCCATAAATACACATTTCAATCACAAGATTCCCATCAATATCTACATAGGAATAAATGGCACCCTAGGCTAGTGTCCGTGGCACACCAAAGTGGCATGGCATCCTGGTTGATAACTACTGGGTTACATACTAATACCAGGATTGACCTAGAAAACACTAACTTGATAGGTTATTTTTATTTATTATACAGTAAACCAGCTTTCATATGAATATAAAGTAAAGTTATAGATTACCACCAAAACACGGATTTAATAAGCCCAATCAGTTGTGCCAAGTGTTATATGCTAATAACCATTTTATTAGGTGATATATTAATAATGCAGAGAAATTTACTGGGAAATGCTGCCTTATTTTCCCTGACAACACGATGGATTTCCATCTATGAAGATAGAATGAGGCAAATGTTGGCTGCCTTGCTGTTCAGCTGTAGCCAAAGTCTAAAAGATGTTTCTAGCAAGAACATATTTCTTAGCATTCCTATTTGATTGCAGATCCAAAATGCTTGCCTGTGGTAAAACCCATTGAAATTATCCTTTCCTATTTAAGAACCATCAGTAAGATAGATTAAAAGGCAAGATTGTTCTGAGAGATCAAGTATAGATATGTGACATTGACCGTATTATGTATGTGCCAATAGATACAGTGTTATATGGACTACTGTTATTACTACCATTCTATAAGATGCCAGTGTATCTATATTCCTGATGACACACCAGCCTCCTGTTTTTTTTTTTTTTGGAGTACTTGTTTCATCTATAGTCATCCATTGATCAGCTAAGGATAATGAGAGTTGTAGGCCATTGACAGCAGGAAATGACTAATGTACATGTACATAGTTAAACTGACAAAGGCATAGTCAATTTTGTTCTTAAAATGAATATCAAGCTGAGCATTAGGGAGATGAAAGTTAAAACACAAAGGCATTTATTAAAAGGGGGGGGATTGTATTTATAGGATTACGTATTTCTATTGTTATTTAACAGGGTTACTTTGAAAGGATTTTTCCATGGAGCAGTCCAGTTTATCTGTTATAGGTTATTTGCATTAAATATGCAGTTCCCTAAGACTATTGTAAACCATCTGAATGAGAGCACTTATATAGAATGGTGTCACCCATTTTCAGTCTAGAACAAAGTTCCAGTGTGACCCCCCCACACAAAAAAAAAAAAAAAAAATCCAAAAACAATGTACAGATATATCTGATTATATAATGGAAGATTCAGACCTAGGTAAGCCCTTCCGTAAACCCTTTAAGTAGCAGAGGGTTATTGCACACCCCTCTGGGCCTTGAAACATTAAGCTAATGATGAGGAATCTGCAGCAAGCAACACAGACAGTGTGAGACCCCTCCTTAGTATTGAGAATCAATGTTATTCTCAATAGTAAGACTTTGTGAATGGGTTGTCCTCAGTGCGCACCCTATGTTGCAGACACCTGGTGCAAATTTAATGGGACATTGGCATGCTCCAGAGTATGCCCTAGAGTGAGAAGCATGTTGTTGCAGCCTGTACACCTAATAAAAATAGCGTAAAATGGTTCACTTTTAAAATGTTGCTTTGAAGACATTGTGCGGCTACATGCTGCATTCAGCATGTTGTCGTGATGAAAAGGGAAACATGAGAATCTCGCCCTGCATAACAGCACAAGATTCTCAGCTGATAACGAACAATAGTAAAATAGCTCTCCTATATCAGCCTACATTTTTTTTGGTCCTATTTTTTGTAGTATTGTCCATGATCAGCTGTAATGTTGAATCAACACTTAAGGACACAACATGAAAATCTTGCGCTTTTATGCAGGGCGAGATTCGCATGTTGCCTTTTTCATCACAGCGACATGCTTAATATGGTGTGTGGCCGAATGATATTTTCAATGCACGGTTTTAAAAGGATACCCGTAAAAGTACCAGGGGAGGGGGGCTGAAATAAAAAATATAACCTGTTAACCCTTTCAGTGCCAAGCATACATCTGCAGAAAATTGTTCACCCCAGGTTCCGGATATAATCCGTATGTGCTTGGTGGGGTGTCTGTCACCCTTCCCACCCTCCCTGAACATTTATTAAAAATAGATCTGACCTCATTGTGGGGTATACTGCATATAGTTTTGGGCTTCTGGCACAGAGCAGCTGCAGGCTTGTAACCATTTTCTCTCATAGGAGTAAACTTGGTAAAACACAATAAATGCCAAAATACAGAGAAAAGCAACTCGTATGGAGTGTTCCTGTTATGTGGAAAAGCTGAATGTATTTAGAAAAAAGAAGAAAACAAAGTGGTGCCTCATAGAGTAGTATGTTCTTAAATGTCAGAAAATTCCCTCAAATTTTTTACCCTCTGTCCCGCGTACTCACAATCTATGTTGGTCCACTAAGTATATATATATAATATACAAAGCAGACAAAAACAGCATATGGGAGACAACGATGCCCACTCCCACCTAGGCCGACTCCTCTGGTATATAATTCCTCAGCAGCTCATCAAAGATCACAGTGAGGACCCAAAAGAATGAAGAAAACAGAAATGCAGGTAGAGTATCTACAATTTCCAAGCGCTAATCAGATATATCTCACAAAAAGATAGTAATACTCATGGAGTCATAATTACCATTGTTTTCTACAATATACCAGAATAGATATCGCTTACAGGGATTAGTATAACACTTGTCCCTTCTCAAGCACCATCAGACAAATTCCTTGTCTCTCCATTTCCAATCCAGTACTCAAAGGGTAAATCATCGGTATGGTTATTATATTTAAGAAAGGGTATATGTGCTATTAGATCTGGTATCAAAAATATTTATTAAAATAGACCTCAATATATTGTCTTAAATTTAGCAACTGATACATATAAAAAAGAGAGAGATTAGTTTGTTGCAATGTAACGCGTTTTGTAGCGTACAGAACTTTCTCAAAGAATGATATACAATACAACTTCTTTCTGGTTGTCTTATGACAACTGCACTCGTGTGTAAATGGTGAGGGGGAAGATTTCAAAAGAAATATTTTTTTTTGTGTTGTTTTTTTTTGCATATGTTTATCAATAAAATATATTTAATATGGTACTGAACGAGCACCTTTTATATTGTAAAAAAACCAATATGTATATCTATCTTGAAAAACAATTATATACTTTACAGGTGTGCACTAAAGAGTCGTGAAATGTGAAGCTGTCCTTAAAGGGATAGTAATGTTTCATAATAAAAGCAGCTCTAATTAGTCATCATAGTATTTTGACTTTGGAGAGTGTTATTTCAATTCTGTCAGAGTTGTAGTTCAAGAGTAATTGAATGACAAAATATCCCCCTCCTGTCCCTTTTACTGATGTAACACTGTTCAGCCAGATCAGAATGGAGGTGCCCAGGTAGACTGCAGAGAGGGACAATCTTCAATTAAGATAAGGGAAAAACCTGAAAAACTTGTCAAGGGGGGCAGGGTTTTCATTATTCTCATAGGAAGATGATTGTCCCTGCTGTTATCTGTCTGGTCTATGGACTGGATTCCACATCTGAGAAGAGATGCTTATACTAGGTAAAAGGGGCGGGAGGGGAAACTTTGCTTGTGAATATCTCTCAAACCATAAAGGTTTGAGAGATAAGACTTATATCATTCTTCATGTTTTTTTTAATGCCTACAAAATAAAATAAAGGTAAAACGAAGTATTACTATCCCTTTAAAGGGGAACATTCACATCCCCAAAAATTTTCACCACTGCTTTTAAAATGTAAAACAATATTAGCACTGGCTTTATTGATTTTCTCCACTGCCTAAGAGTGGCGATATTAATCGTTGAAATGTGGCAGTTCCGCATTCTGGGGAATCATGTATGACCGGCAGGACTTTCCACCTCCCTCCCAGAAGCCCCTGGGGCGCGCTTTCGTGTTTCTCTTCAGAGCTGCATTTTTCTGGGCTAACATGACGCCAAGCTCTGTTTACTATGCTACTGAGGTTGCAACCTCAGTAGCAAGGTAAACGGAGCTAGCTGTCACTTTAGCCCAGAAAAATGCAGTTCCAAAGAGAAGCACGAACGCGTGCCCCAGGGGCTGCTGGGAGGGAGGTGGAGAGTCCTGCAGCTCCATGCCGCACATACACAGTGCCACAGACCCGGAATTGACGCATTTTAAAGATTAATATCTCCACTCTTAGGTAGTGGAGAAAATAAATAAAGCCAGCGCTAATATTGCTTTACATTTTAAAAGCAATGGTGAAAATTTTTGAGAATGTGAATGTTCCCCTTTAAGGCACAAAATTACCCTGGTCCTTAACCATCTGAGTGACAGAGGAATACCCCTTTTGTACTCAGAATTAAAAAGGGTTAATAATTAAAAAGAGCAGAATGTAAAGTAATCCTTCCAAGTTTGGGGACTGAAGGGCAGGTTAGTGCGGTTCGTTCGCCTGCACCGTCCATTCCTTCTGGTAACCATATTGTGCACTGCAGTGCTACTCACTGGAGACCGGGACTGACAGTGCAGGCATGCAGACAAGATGTCTGCTCTGTAGCCTGGGTTCCGGTCTCCAGATGGGAAGGATTACTTTACA
Organism: Rhinophrynus dorsalis; assembly: GCA_037306005.1. Taxonomy (NCBI): domain Eukaryota; kingdom Metazoa; phylum Chordata; class Amphibia; order Anura; family Rhinophrynidae; genus Rhinophrynus; species Rhinophrynus dorsalis. Next base: position 103,648,325 of record CM074724.1, read on the forward strand.
CTGTGCTATTTTTTTAAAGGTATGACATCTGTTTCCAAGCTAGCCACCATGCGTTTAATGAATGCATGGCAACTTAGTATGAACTGAAAGTTCTGCTTTAAAATGAACACATAAAAATGAAATGGTGTTATACACCTGTTAGCATCTGTAAAAATTCTTAATTTAATTATTAGTATCTTTTATTTATAAAATAAAGCACCAACATATTCTACTATAATATACAAAAGGATGTGAAACTACATTATAATATACCAAACCAGATTGACTCACTAGGAAGAATGGCCCATGCCCCATCCTCATTCAAAACATGTTGCAATAGCTCAGTTGGTTAATGCACCGCCTATAGAATCTGATCAAACCTCAGGGTCACAGGTTCTAGTTTCTTTCACCCTTCTGAAATGGATACAATGAGTACCCAGGACATGCTTGGGAATGAGAGACAATCTCCATATATCCTTTTTAGTAAATTAATAAAAATAAATAACTACCAATATGTTCTTGATCTGAGGGGTGTGATGTCTTGTGGGGGTAGGGCCTGAGTGAAGGCACAATAACAAAGCGCTGCACAGGAAAAAGTTACCTTCTTAACAGCTTGAGATCATATAGTTTTGTTACAACCTGTGTTATTATGATCAGACAAAACCATATTCACTGGTCATCTGAAAAGTCTGCACATATGCATATTTACAAACACCTTAAGAACAAACTGGTGCATATATGTAAAAGGCATAGGGTATAAGGAAAAACAATACAACACACCAAATGTTGGAAAAGAACAGGCCATACTTTATTTTATTATAAACATACAAACATATCGACAAACATTGTTGAATAATATAAACCTCTCTATATTATGGATATCCCAGCATGGCCCACACACACCCAGGCTCATGCTACCAACTGTTCCCATTCCTACTAATTCCTTTTACTGATAACCCAAATTACCCCAATTGGGCCGGACCGGGCCAGCCCAACGGGTAACGTAACCAACCCGCGACATAAGTCCGGGGGAATCCTTCCCTAGGGTTCTTCTCCCTAGGGAATCCAACGTCAATTCTTCTGTCACCCCTTGAAATCTAACCCACCATAAAGGTAATTACCCCGCCTATCCCCTACCCACCAGCTGGGAAGGCGGGACGGATGCTTCTTCTTTTGCTCTAACTCCACTACACTGAGCACTTCCTGTCTACCCCAGCTATCCTCTCCTCAAATCCCTCCCCTTCCTTAAAACTTTATTTCCCAACCCTCCCGTTTTACATGTCCCCCCTGCGCTATATTCTCCGGGGAGATCTAGTCCACCAGCACAGCCTCTAATTCAAGCAAGCATTGCCACACCTTTACTATTTATATGGAAACTGAACATTCTATAGTGAAAAAATATCTTTAATTAGCTTTCCATATACATTTTAAATACATAGAAAAACTAGTAAGAGCCTTATGAGCCATTTAGGTCTATTGAAGCCCGTTGTGTGCTGTGAAGAGTTGTGGCCTAGAGTCACATTTCAACAAAAATCACTGTATGCTGGAAACTGCAGATAAAGTACAAGTAAAGGATGTAATAGATCTGTTCTACAACTACACTATCAATTTTCCCATTTCTAGTACTGTTAAATTCATCTATAAGTACCTTCAGAGAAGCAATGCATAGTCACTATTTGATACTCAAAGACTAAACCTGCAAGCAAGGCTAGAGTCAGTGGGGGAGATTCACTAAGCAGTGATAAAGAGGAGAAGACTTCTCCAGTTTATCACTTCTCTAATTCCTATGTTATTCTATAGAGCCTATGCACTAAGATTTCTTCTACGTAGTGAATAGGTTCCATAGGAACTGGAGAGCGTTCTTAAGTTCCCCTCTCCCTCTCCTTCTCCTGACATCAGCTGTAAGCTGACAGCAGGAGTTTCTGGTCCAGGGACCGACAGGCGGCTCTTCAGTAGAGCAGCAATAGTACGATTTAAAAAGAAATACTTAATTGGAACGGTCTACAAAGTGTGCTTGGTTTGCAAGCACACTTTTTAAACCGTTCCAAAGAAGTATTTCTTTTTAAAAAGCGCTATTGCGGCTCTGCTGAAGAGCCTCCTTGTGTCGGCCTACACTGATCTCCTTCTGTCAGCTTTATAGCTGACATCAGGAATAGGGGAACTTTAGCGGAGGATATCTTGGTTTGAGAGATAGGAATTGCATCGATGGATTTCTTATTTTATGCTCTACGATGTTACTTTTTATATAATTAAGCCATTACTATCCCTTTAATAACAATGATATTCACTTCCAAAAGAGCACAGGGTGTTTTTTTGCAAGTTGAGCCCTGGCGTATTATGTTTATTGTGCTAACAGTGAGCAGTATTCTGTATCATCTGATATTTACTATTTACTGGATACCAAAGGCATAGGATTTAGTCACCAACATGTTACCTATTGACACTTGTTGGTGTTCATTGTTTTTTTATGGTTGGTAGTAATGGTTACAGCAGATACCATTTAGTTAGTAGGCCTCCTAAGTGGCATATTCTTTGTATTGTAAATGCAGACCTGGGGGATGGAAATTAATAACCTAAATTAAATAATGGCAGTTAATAATATATTTTAAACACAGTAAATACCAGGCTGTACAGTCATGGACTTTTAATGAGACCCTAGTTGCTTAAATGGCAGCAAGCCAAGAGATCTGAATGTATTTCACAGCCTACTGTAATGTAGATTTCATTAGAAAATAAACTTGTAACCTCCTCATCAGGGTCTCATTTATGCATTAATTTCTTCAGCACGTGTAACAGTTTGGCTCTTAACCTTTTGAATGCCAGAGGGGTATGCAATGCATTGCAAAACAAATGTTTATGGGGGGGGGGGGCAGAGCCATACTATAACCCCCCCCCCAAGCCAGTCCACCCAGCCTGTATGTTCATCAAGCTTGGGGGCAAGTCACACACAGACACACACACAGACCCAGACACCCATGTGCGCAACCCTCTTGTCCTTAAAGGGATAGTGCAACGATGTTGGCACTTTAGCTGACAGCTGCAGAATCCGCACATTTGTCCGGATAGAGCTTCTTCAGCAGAGCCGAAACCATGTGATCTAAACATAAATACTTCATTGGAATGGTCTACAAAGTGTGCTTGCAAACTCACAGGCAGTTTCTCAAACACACAGTTCTAATTCACAGGCAGTTTCTATCACATTCTGTAGAGAACCGTAAATCACTGACTTTCCTCTCCATTAGAATGTAACAGAATAACCAGTTGGAATCTGACCATTAGAGGACACTGCTAATGTAAATAAACATGGGTTTAAACTGTAATAATTCTGGAAATACGCATCTGTCAGCAGTGGGAGCACCCTTATGTTACTCAACAGGAAATGCCCTACAATATATGTTTAAAAGTTTCCTGCTCCTTTAAGTGGGTTATTTAACCCCTTGAAGGGTAAAACAGGAATTCCAGGAATTGACAAGACGTGGCTCTTCAACAGCACCGATATAACAGTATCTAAAGATAAATACATCAGGGCTCAAAATTTCCACTCGCCACTAGCCAATGGCGAGTGAAAATGTAGCCCTGGCTAGTAGAAATTCAACCCCGGTGGGTATGCTATGGCTTGCAGTGGCGAGTAACTTTTCAGGTCTGGCTAGTAGCAAAGGACTTCAAATTTTAAGGCCTGAATACATCATCGGAATGGTCTACAACATGTGCTTGCAAACTAGGCACACGTTGTAGACTGTTCCGATGAAATATTTATTTTTAAGTATCGCTGTGTCGGTTCTGCTGAAGAGCTGCCTTCTGATCCAGGAACCAGAATCTGCTTCTCACAGCTTTACAACTCATCAAGCAGAAAGGGGAGGGAGTGGAGAACTTTATTTTCCTAAATCTCTCAAACCATAATGGTTTGAGAGATATGAATAAGTGCAAGTACTCTCTTTTAATTTTATCTACCAGATAGTTAATACTTTTTTCTGACATTACTATCCCTTTAAAGCTAAAGAGGTCTCCAACGCATTGAGAAGCAATCCACGGGAGATTTACCTACCATTTAAGGAGTTAAAATCCCCATTTAAATAATCGTAAATGTTCTTTTCAACCTTGTTACAGTTGGTTTGCTATAAAATTGCTTTTTTTTCTCTGTATGACACACTATGTAAATATATTAGTGTTCTTGTGGTATTAGAGACGGGAAGTGACATCACCGAAAGGGATGGGGTTAAATATTATAATATTATATAACAGTATTTTTAAAACCACGTATTTGATTATTGTATTTTGAGAGATGCACATTTATTCATTTTTTAAATGTTGGCTAACAATACACGATATTTAAGAGTATGAAACCTAGATATACAAGATCTACATTTATAGGCTGTTAAGTGCTGCTACCTTAAAGCTGCTACCTTAAATGGAAGCATTTAGAAGAGTCACTGTCTCTGTTGCCTTGTTATAATATGTAGTTTAACAACACAGTTCGTTCTGTTGAGCGGGACACCTAAGTTGGCTCAAAATTTAGTCTGGAAAGAAAGATCTTTCCAGGCAAAAAGTTGGCTCTGTATCACAATAATGAATGAAGGATATTCCAAAGCAAAAAAAAATTGCAGCTGTACCACAATAATTAATGTTTTTTCTGTGTTTTATTAACTTGAACTGCGCAAACATATGATGATGAGCCATTCAGTGCCCCTTAATTCATTGTTGACACCATATCATTTATTTAGGCAAACTAACCAATTACTTGTCCATTCAGTTCATATATTTATATATGATGGATTTTTGACATGCAAGGCAGTAGATGTAGTATATCTAGACGTTGCAAAGGCATTTGATACAGTGCCACACAGAAGGCTGGTGTATAAAATAAGTAAATTAGGGCTAGGAGATAACCTTTGCAATTGGATACAAAACTGGTTGAAGGATAGGGAACAGTGTGTGGTTGTAAATGGAAAATTCTCCAATACAGTTAAAGTGGAGAGTGGAATACCTCAGGGTTTAGTATTAGGTCCGCTGCTGTTTAACAGTTTTATAAATTACCTGGAAATAGATATAGAAAGCAAAATATCAATATTTGCAGATGATACTAAATTTTCTCTGTACAGAGGGACTTACATACAATGAGAGATTGGGCAAACAAATGGAATATGAAGTTTAATGTGGGGAAGTGTAAAGTCATGCATTTGGGAGCAAACAATCCCAAGGCTACTTATGAACTTAATGGAATCATTTTATGGGACTCATTGCTAGAGAAAGACCTGGGTATCCTTGTCAACTACAAACTTGGAAATGGTGATCAGTGTCAAACAGCAGTAACAAAGGCAAACAAAATCCTGTCTTGCATAAAAAGAGGTATCGAAGCAAGAGTAGATAACATTATTTTGCCATTATAAAAATCATTGGTAAGACCTCAACTTGAGTGTGCAGTGCAATTTTGGGCACCAGTTCTGAAAAAGGATATACTAGAACTAGAGAGGGTACAGCGAAGAGCAACAAAATGAATTAAGGGAATATGAGGAACGACTAGACAAAATTTGTTTATTTACTCTAGACAAAAGACGTTTAAGAGGAGACCTTATCACATTGTACAAGTATATGAGAGGTCCATACAAGGATCTCTGAGGTGAGCTATTTATTCCAAGGCCTGATCAGGTGACCAGGAGACACCCCTTGAGATTAGAGGAAAGGAGGTTTAGACTTCAGCAGAGGAAGGGTTTTTTTACAGTAAGGTCTGTTATATTGTGGAATTCATTGCCCAAGGAGGTGGTTATGGCAGATACAATGAATACATTAAGAAGATTAGACACATTTCTTTTCAAAAGGGAACATACAGAGTTATACTGTTTATCAGTAGGAAGATCAGGAAGGTCTGATAAAGACTAACTTAACTGGTAGAAGGAAAGCTATAAAATTCTCAGTTACTGGGGTATGAGGAGAGGGTTGAACTTGATGGACTTGTGTCTTTATTCAACCTAATTTACTATGTTACTATGCAAGTAAACAGATCTATGCCTTTGTCATAATTAGAATTTTAGATATTAATCATTTGGGGGAAACTTGTTATCATAACAGGAATCTAATAAGCCTACCAAATGTATTTGTATGTTACATCATGTTCCATATCTGTGACCCACAAATGTAAACTGATGTAGGTGTATACATAACCCTGTATGTTGTTTATTTCAAAAGTGTTTTACTGAGAAGAATAAATTAAATTTTCTCATTTTCAGGTATGTCCAGGATTTGCAATGCAAAGTTACACATTTATTCAAAAGTAAAAATGAGAAACATGAAAATAACACATTAGCATTTATACACAATTATATTTTGATATGCAAAGAAGAGTTATTTTTAGGGATTTTAAACTGCCGAAAGATATTTTTTTAATAGATTATGTCTGGGGATTAGCACATGCTAATTGTGTTCCGCTACTGTTATTACAACTAAATGGCTGGCTAACCAGTGTTCATATTGTTTTGATAAAAGTTGATTTATTTATTTTTATCATCACCATATCAGGATACATTATATTAAATGTGCATATTATCATAGAGTACTCATATAATGTTACTCATTCTTCCTTTGACGTCTGTGTACATATGGTACCCTTGCTTTGATTTTCAGGGCTCTTTGCATTAAAGAGATGTGGTGTAATTGTTGCAGGTTTTTTTTCATTAAAGGGATAGTAATACTTTGTTTTATCTTTATTTTATTTTGTAGGCTTTAAAAAAACATGAAGAGCGATATAAGTTTTATCTCTCAAACCTTTATGGTTTGAGAGATATTCACAAGCAAAGTTTTCCCTCCCACCCCTTTTACCTAGTGTAAGCCATCTCTTCTCAGATGTGGAATGCAGTCCATAGACCAGACAGATAACAGAAGGGGACAATCTTCTTCCTATGAGAACAATGAAAGCCCTCTACCCCCTTGACAAGTTTTTCAGGTTTTTCCCTTATCTTAATTGAAGATTGTCCCTCTCTGCAGTCTACCTGGGCACCTCCCTTCTGATCTGGCTGAGCAGTGTTACATCAGTAAAAGGGGCGGGAGGGGGATATATGTTGTCATTGAATTACTCTTGAACTACAACTCTGACACAATTGAAATAACACTCTCCAAAGTCCAAATACTATGATGATTAATTAGAGCTGCTTTTATTATGAAACATTACTATCCCTTTAAATATCCCTGTCGCAGAGCGCTTGCAATCTAGATGCAGATGAAAAATTACCAGGAATCTTAAACAATCTAATGTCCATCAGTATTCAATAGCTTTCTGTGGATTCCATAAAAGCATAATAATAGGTCCACAAACAGCTATAAAAAAAATATTTGATTTTACTGCATTTTTGACTTGTCATAAATATCAATGAATGGATCTTCTTGTCTATGGCTGATCAGTATATTTATTTTCCAATTGCAGATTAAAACTGCCAAGAATGTTAAAGAAATGCAGCTACTTCAGCTCCGAAGCATTCAGTACTTGGAGAGATACATCTATCTGATTCTTTTTAATGCCTATCTACACCTAGAGAAGAAGGAGACTTGGCAAAGGCCATTTAGCACTTGGATGTATGAGGTGAGTGGAGTGTACACAAATCATTCAAAGGAACACAGGCACTTTTCTCTGATGTTTACAGAAGCTACAATGGACCAGATATTATGTTGTTATATCTGTGATCTTCAAAAGGTGGCTCTGGGTCTGCATGTGGCCCTTCCTGTGACTTCTCTTGCTGGGCAGTGCACCAATGAAAGCAATATACTGTATTTGTAGAAAGTTTTTTCATAACTTCCTCAGGGATCTGACCATCGAGTAGTATACTATGGTAGGACTTTGCATTTGTTTAATGAGAGTTATGTGACTTGTAATTTTATGTCCCTGACGGTGAGCTCACCTAATTCTGTTTCCAGAGAGCTTTCTGTTAGGGACTGTGAAAGCAGAGAATATAATATTGTAACACTATCCATGCAGCAGAAAAACCTGCCTCCCATAATGCCTGCAGAACAGTGAGTGTTGCTGGGATAGCGTCACATTGTTATCACTATCCCTTCTTTCACAGTGCATGATGGAAAATACTCTGAAAACAGAAGAAAGAGGTACAAGTATGTATTCTTGGAACAACAGAGCGCTCAAGGTATCAGTCTTCTCTAAAATCATATGCATACAACAGATACTCACAAGATTCCTTTGACCGGTGTTTTCATATCACCTGTGTATCACATACAGGGATATTGGCTTGTTCCCTGCTCAAGCTCACTCCGGTCTCAGCTCCCCTGGAAGTATTCACACACAAGAACAATGCTCCGATGTAGTCCAAAATATCAAATGTATTTAAAATCAAATGATGAAAATAAGCATCTATACAACAATTAAAAATATGTTCACACAGTGTCAAACATACATAAGATTTTTAGTCCTTTGTTCGATATGTAGCTTAACCCTTTGAGTACCAGAGATATTTTCAATCATTGGGGACCTCTCTGGCCCTGAAAGGGTTAACCATGCTACAATTGTAACGTCCAATGTTGCTTGTCATTCCTTAGGTATGCGGGCAATGCTGCGGGTTGATTTGAAGTGCCTTTTAAGGACGCAACATGGGAATCTTGCACTTTTATGCAGGGTGAGATTCTCATATTGCCCTTTTTATAACGGCGACATGCTTAATACGGCATGTAGACACACGTTTTAAAAGGATACCTTGCCCTTTTACCTATTGTAAGCTGCCTCCCCTCAGATGTGGAATTGACCGGACAGCTCATGACGAGGAACAATCTTATGGCTGTGAGCATAAGGAAAACCCTGCCCCCTTGAAGGAGGAGGGCAACTTTTTCCTTACGCTAACAGAAGGTTGACCCTTGCTGTGATCCATCCAAACAGTCTTGCTGTGCAGCTTTACACTGATAAAAGGGACGAGAGGGGAACATTTCATAATTTATTTACTCTGGAACTACACATCGTAGAATGATAATACAGCTCTGCATGGCCCAAAAACTATAAAGAATAATCGTAGCTGCATTTATTTTCAAACATTACTATCCCTTTAAAACCTTAATGACTCTTGACGGTCATGGCACATCATGTGTTGTTTTGCGTTAACGACCCATGAAGTGCCAGGACCATCATGGAATTCGGGCTCCCCACACGGCTGCACGCCGTTCGGGTAGCCTGGAACCGGAAGCAAAAAAAAAGGTCCGTGGTCCTTAAGTGCCAGCTGCGTGTGGACGCGGCCGTTCCTTAAGGGGTTAAATCATCTGCACAAGAGAGACCTATTTGTCACACAAGGATGCATGCTTTCAACTCTCCTTAATTGTGCCCAAACACACACACTACAAAAAGGAGAAGCTCACCTCTTGTGGGAAAGTATGTAATAAACCCCATGATTCCCGGACATCTAAAATGTCCTGACTTTTCAGCAGCCTTTAAGTGCAATAACATCTGTTGTGAATCTCCTTGGGGTCTTTAGAGACTTACATTTAACTTATCGATTTCAAAACCCATCATTTTAAGCCTTTGAGTGCCAGAAGTTGTGCAATACATTGCTCTCAAAAGCACTGCACATTCAGTGTTAAAGGAAAACTAACACCACTTAAAAACCTCCCACTTACCTTACAATATCCTGAAAATCCTACTGGTCCCTATGCATTTCGTTCTTGTGCATTTGTTCAAGAGATGATATCTAAGATTGATTGAAGCAGAAAGTGTACATGATGAGCCTTCTTAACCTTTTAAGGACCAGAGAGTTGAGCAACGCATTGCATTGGTCCTTAAACCCCTTAAAGGGATAGTAATACTTAAGATGTAAAAAAATATATATTGTAGGATTTATGTCCCAGAATAAAACAAGAGTACTCCCACTGCTGAGAGATATTTTATTAAAAAATTATAACTGCTCAAACATGAATTTTTTAGATGCAGTATCACAGTGGCCTGAAAATTTACAGTGGCGCTGGTGCTACACCATCCTATGGATATTTATGGTCTACAGACCAGAGCAGTCCATAGGATGGTGCAGCAACAGCGCCACTGTAAATTTTCAGGACACTGTGATATTGCACCTAACAAATTCAAGTTTGAGCAGTTATAATTTTTTAATAAAATATCTCTCAGCAGTGGGAGTTCCCTTGTTTTACTCAGAGGGATAAACCCTAAAACATATATTTTTTTTACATCTTAAGTATTACTATCCCTTTAAGGACCGATGATCTTGGAGCTTGATTTCCCTTAAGGACCACGTAGATGACATTTGGCTCACTGGCACACGTGACTGATCACATGGCACACTGAACTGGGGTATAATAGTGACTGATCCAGTCTTGAAGTGGTCACTTTCAGACCCCAGTAGCTCATAGCACTCCTTCAGGAGAGATGTGGGCACAAAATATGTGATGTGCCAGGACCGTCATCGGCCCTTAAGGCAAGGACACCGGTCATCGATCCTTAAGGGGTTAAAAAAAATAGTAACCCTATATTATGACTACATATTATGCAAATGTTTGCCTATTTTGATTTACACTTTTATGTCTGACAGTTAGCTACCTGGATTTTCTGGTTGATAGACCATCTAACTAGGCTATAATACAATTTTTCAGTCTCTCTGTAGCACTAAATGCTTGTCTGCTATTTTACTCCTTTCTTTACATTGTATTTCTGTTCCCTGACAGAAAGCTCTTGGAAAACATATCCCAGTAACTCATTGTCAATGTATATGTAAATATAAATATTGGAGTGCATGTAGGAAATTTGACTGTAAGCTGTATTAGACTTAGTATATTGTTTTTGTCTGAATGTTTAGGAAACTTTTTTTTTTTACCCATTCGTATGAAACAAATTTAATTTACCCCACTGCCAAACAAAATTCATTTACCGATATTCTGACCATTGAGTCACCCCCAGTCATATCTTTCCTTGATGTCAGTGGTCCATTGGTGTCCTCAAGCCCTGAGTCTCCTACTCTTCTGCATCTCCTGTCAAAAAATAAACAGTAAAAAAACCCAAAAACCTGCCAACACCATCCCTGCCACTGCCTATACAAAGTAAACCCCCCTACCCCCGGTAATCCTGCTTGGGCTTCTGTCTCTGCCAGAATGAGAACAAAATGAAGAGGGATTGACTTTCATATGGCCATCCCTGTTCAAATTAATTGCCACTCTAGCATTGGCTGGGATTGGTTAGGTTGCCCTGCAGTAACCACCTCCTAGCCAATCAGCATTTAGATGGAGGTGTCACAGATGTGTGCAATTTTGCCCCTTCTGATAGCCAATCATTGGCAATGGCCAGCAGGATTAAGGGTTTTTTCGGTTTTTTTTTTTTAAACTTTGTATAGGCGGCAATGGGGATGATGGAGGTGGGTTTTTAGGTCTCTTTGTTTTATTTTTTATGGAAGATGCTGGAGGCCCAGGGTGTCGAGGACACTGCTGTACCTCTAACATCAAGGTAAGTGTAATACTTGTTATGAATGGTGTAAGCATATGAATAGGCTTGTGATTGACCGAATGAATTTAACCCCTTAACGACCGGCGGTCCTGGGACGTTTCTGTCCCATAAGGACCTCATAGGACCACTTGGACGCGCCGGTACACGTCACCTGTCGTGTGTATCGGCGCGTCACTATGGGGCCTGATAGAGATCGCTCCGATCTTGGAGCGGTCAATTTCAGGCCCTATTTTTACTTACAGCGCTCCCAGTAGAGCGCTGTAAGTAAAAAGTACGTGACGTACTATGACCGTCATCGGTCCTTGAGTATTTCAAGGACCGTGACGGTCATAGTACGTCACATGTCGTTAAGGGGTTAAATGAAAGTGTTTAATGTGCTGTTTGTGTTTCTGGTATTTTGTGCCAGTTGTTTCTCATTAAAATCCAAATGTAATGAAACATAATTTTTATTACATTTTGCATTCCCTCTGAAATTAATTCACAAATTTACATATTATGTACTTGTAGAATATGTAAAGTCAAAATAGAGAGAGACTGTACGTTAAAGGGTTAATACTATTTTCAGTTAGCAAAATGTGTGATCCTGCTAACGACTGTCATGTCTGCCTCCATGGACATAACAACCAGGACTGATAGTTGTTACTTCTAGAACCAAGAGGCAAGGGCAAAATTCCTTGGATTTTCTGACCATAGTACAATTTGGGTTATTATTAAGCAGTGTTAGGTCTCCTTTAACCCTTTGAGTTCCAGAGGGGTACACAATGCTCCATTGTGGAGCATTGCATTGTTCACCCCTCTGACACGTAATGATTTAATCTTGAGTGCCAAAAGGTTGTGCAGTGCTTTGCAGAGAATTGTGTTGCAGAGAATTGTAATTGCAGAGAATTACACACACACACTGGCATTCAAAGTGTTAAACATGTTACTTCAACGTGCTGTTGGACACTCTAGAATTGAAAGAGTTAAACAGACTCTATTTTAATTGCTCAGTCTTTTTCATTCCATGTGTAATTTTCTTTGCCAGCTCTGCCACACTATTTATTAGTAAACAGAGTTGCCGTGGGCATGCCGAACAATTAAGAATGGAGGCTAGAGCTGGATTTGTTAAATAAATATTGGATCCTTTGCAGTCCAAATGGCTAAATGTTTTCATTTTTACAGAAAACCACATCTGTCCTAATAGCTGCCATTTGGATGTCAGTTTTTGTAGAGCTTTAAAAAATATTCCATACGGATTTAATCCCAGTACAAGGAAATCTTTTATTAAGGAGTTATTACATTTAAATATTTATTCTCTGGTTCCCTCCTAGTGACCTCCCTCACCTTGAGTTTCATGAACTAAGAGGAACAGGAGTATGCTGGAGTTAACCAATTGTGCCATAGGTGATTAGTACATTCCCAAACATTCCCATTGATTGAAAAAGGGATTTTTACTCCTCTACCACTAGAGGTCTCAAGGTCACTCAGATCCATGATAATATGTATTTCTTCCTCTAAGCTGCAGCTGGTTTACTCAAAAATGACTTATGTTCTTCTTAGTATATCAGTCTTTTTAAGTCATTATCCCTGTGGGGTCTGTAGTGTCCCAGCCTGGATGTTAGAGACCTCTCTAGCATATCAGGAGCCAAAAGCCCAACAGTAAACAGTAGCAAACCCAGAATTTTCAGAGAAATGTTTACAAACAATAACATCAAGCGGGTAGTTACAGACCCACACATACACTGTCTGACACCCCATCCTTGTTCCACTGTCCACTGGTAGTCACAGAACCACACATACACACAGGGCTGGATTTACATTTCTGGAGCACACTCACACTTCTCACGTTAGTCATTTAAACTGATAAATGAAACCTTTACCTTAAAACAGGAGGTAGTGTCTGTTGAGGGGAAAGTGGGATCACTCAGGCCACACTCATAACTCAGAATTTGGGTTTGGCCAGCATAGGTCACACTAGGTAGATGCCTAGTCTACCTAATGGGAAATCCCATCCTGCTTACACTGTCTTAATTTAGAATTTGTTGTGTGCGACTTTGCATACCAAAGCCACTGCAGATGCCTGAGCATAGAACAAAAGTGAGGACCTGTGGTACTCCTCAAGTTCCCATCATGCTCAGCTGGCTGTAGGCTAATGGGAGCTGTAGTGTAACAACAGTTGGACGGCTACAGATTTGTTGCCCCTACAAAGTATTTGTGTATCAAAATAATTGCCAGTATTGTAGTTGCTAAGTTTTATCTCTTGATCTGAGAGGACCCAGTGGTAAAGGAGGATATAAAGTGGTAAACTATAACAGCAGGTAAACTACTAAACCAGGAGCAGGTGCCTGGTGCTGGGACATTGAAGTTGTCCTACCCCACCCAAAACTCAGCATGGTGGATGCCTACTCTGCTTAATGGGACATCTGTCCCTGTTTTTATCACCTCTGACTTCATCACAACTGGCTGGGGATCATGGCCATTTGGAAATTCCTTTTTTCCAACCAAAGCTCTGGTGACTGCAAGAATTTGCCAGCACAGCTTCCCATGGAGTTAGCCTCTAATGCCAGTGACTGCACCCCAGGGTACGCACTGCATTGTGTGAGCAGAGGACAGGAATGCCCAAAACCACTCACAGCCCGTCCCATTGCCCTCCCCTTGGAAAATGCAGTGTTAACAGGAGGAATTCTGGGGTTTGTGGATTAGTAATTGTTGTTAGGCAGGCGTAGGGTCAAAAACTCTATTCCATTGCCTGATTGGATATGGAATTAATGTCATACATTCACCTCATTCACACCTAAAATTGAAATGTTATATAATTATTTAAATGTTATGTACTCTAAGCTGGAATCTGAAAAAGTGTATATTTGTTACAGAAGATGAATCTATTATAAATGTGCCATGTGCTGGGCTCTGGGGCCTTTGTTTGTTTAACCCGTTGAGTGCCGGAGAGGTACCCAAAGAATTGTCGGGTAGAATAAAAGCAGGGGAAGCCCTCTTGCTCCCCCTGGGTCACCTTTATTGATCTCCCAGCCAAATAGGCTGGGAGGGCCATCAGGAGGGGTCCTGATACCCCCTACCACAAGGACTGCCCTTAATAATACAATTAGCCCTTTGCGTGCCACAGATGTATCCAGCGCATTTCAATGCAATGTGTTGGGTACCTCTCTGGCACTCAAAGGGTTAAGCATTCTTGATAGGTGTCTCAGAAGTGATAGTGCAATAATGTCTGTAAACTGTCAGATGTATCATGAGCCTTTCTGAATAGAGGATGGGTTTGGCACAAATAGTATGATCCCAACATTAAATGCATTATGAACCTTTTCATTCATTACTAGCTGCACATACAGTACGAAATGAGACAGACATCAGTTTGTGATTCCTTCTGAGTAATTGTTAAAGGGCAGGCAGAAGATTTCTTCTTTAAAGGGAAAATGCATTCAACATAAGTTAGTAACCTGTGATTAAAGGGGAACTAAATCAGTATGAATAAGTGGCTCTTAATGTGCTTAACACATTAACGACCCTGTGACGTGCCAGAACGGTCACCGTTTTTTTCTCCTTAAGGACCAGAGACAGTCCAGGCACATCACATCATTTTTACTTACAGCGTTCCTGCAGTCACATGTGCTGGGTCGCCAACAGAGGCCCGACAGAGGTCAGCGTCGGAGCGTTGCCATGGTAACCCGCGGCAATGCTCCGACGCTGCAGGAGTGAGAGAGGTGACCGGGGAGCATTGTGAGCAGCTCCCTCTCTGCAGCACCGACCCTGACACAGGGTATCGGTGCTGGCATCGGCCGCATTTGCGCGAGTACAAGTACTAGCGCAAACGCTGGTATCGGCACCGATACCAGTATCGGTATCGGTGCAGCCCTACTTTTTACCTAGCGTAAGCCACCTCCCTTCAGATGTGGAATGTGGTCTTGAGATCAGACAGCTCACAGCAAGGGACAGTCTTCTTACTTCGAACATAAGGAACACCCTGTAGCAAAAAGAGAAGGGGGTGGGAGAAAATGCAAGCTTCCCTGTGCGGCATCAATTGGGATGCAACTAGCCACCACCAGCACCTATATGCCTACTCACAAGAATAATTGCTTATACCAAATCCAGCATAAAGACAAATGAGGATTGAAACTGCCCTCAGACACAGTATCCACAAACAGAACTTTGTCATATATTATGACTGCTCCAGTAGAACACGCTCCCCCTGAGATCCAAACAGTAACTTGAAAAAAATAAAATTAAAAAAAGACCGCCCAATAGTGTAATACAATATGATAAGACAAGGAATGTATATATAATATGTTGCACTCACATTAATAAGTGGTCAGAAGGCTGATATCAGTCTGACATGCGAACATGTGGAGAATTTTATCCATCTCCACTCGGAAGGCTGGCAATCCACAAAGGAACAAACTCCAACACACAACAGGACAGCTGCTGCACAATGTCAATAAAACTTTTAACGACTTATCCAAATATATTAAAAACAATAAAACTAACGTGAAACCATAGTGCCAACACAATAAATACACACAATAAATGCAAATAACAAATATATATACATAAAGATCACGAGGATTAGGCACATGTAGGTTACTGGCACATTTACATTCTCCGATGGTGGGTCATAATGTTGCGTGTCTTAATGGCAGGCATGGCCTTTTGAAGCACTGATTGGTGTGTTCATTATATATGTATTGTGTTTTTTTTATTTAGTATATATTTTTATATTTATTGTTTTTTGTCCAATGATTTTTTTTGTATGATATGTTTTATCATGCTATCTTAGTCTATCATGTTGTTGATCGATTCTTAAGCCTTTGAGACTTTTTGATATTTTGAAACAGGAAAGCCTATTGTTTATTTTTTTGGTTACTTCTGTTACGTCATCTGATTCACGTCGATGTTAGAGAGGCAGTGTTCTTATGGAGTATGGGTATGTAGATAATTCTATTAACACATTATTGGTCCTCAGCTCATTTATTTTGGATCATACTCGTGATATTTATGTATATATATTTGTTATTTGCATTTATTGTGTATATTTGTTGTGTTGGCACTATCGTTTTTGATTGTGATTGGTTGTTCATTTTTTAAATGGCCCAATCACAACCAGTAGGTAGTTTATTTATTATCGGTGTGTTTGACGGCTGTATTCTTTGTCTGTTGTCTTACTTTTGCTTTAATAAAGCAGGTCTATCACAGCGAAAAGCGTTAGCATTGTAGCCGATAGTTTTAATGTTTTTAATATAGTTGGATAATTCATTAAAAGTTTTATTGACATTGTGAAGCAGCCATCCTGTTGTGTGTTGGAGTTCGTTCCTTGGTGGATTGCCAGCCTTCCGAGTGGAGACTGACAAACTTCTCCACATGTTCGCATGTCAGATTGACTGATATCCGCCTTCTGAACATTTATTAATGTGAGTGCAACATATTATATGTACATTCCTTGTCTGATCATATTGTATTACACTATTGGGCACTCTTTTTTTATCTTTTTTTGTTTTAAGTTAGTTTGGATAAAGAAAACCCTGGCCCCCTCAACAGTTTTTTCCTTATACTCACTGAAGATTGTCCCTCTCTGCAATCCACCTGGACATTCTTGCTGCTCTGAGGTGAGCAGTGTTACATCAGTAAAAGGGGTGGGAGGGGGATACTTTATCATTCAATTACTCTTGAACTACAACTCTGACAGAACTGAAATAACACTCTCCATGGCCCAAATACGATGACTATTAATTGGAGCTGCTTTTATTGTGAAACATTACTATCCCTTTATAAAACAAACCCATTAATACATTTTAGGTTAAAGGTAAAGCAATCCTGGGGAAAATAATTGTTTTAACCCTTTAGATATCAGAGAGGTATCCAATGCAGCAACATTGCCTATGTGTCATTGAGAACCACCGGCCTACATCCTATTAATCACTGACCAGTGGATACAGGGTCTGAGCATTATCAACCTTCGTCTTTGGTTAACTCTTTGAATGCCAGAGGGGTATGCAACACATTGCAAAGCAATACATTGCATACCCCTCTGGTACTCAAAGGGTTTAATCCTTTATTACTACTGATCAAACACAAATGGCATATTTACTAGTAAGAAGTTAGTGTGTGGGGGTGCTAGCTTCAGGGCAGCTTATATGTATTTAAGAAAACATAAAAAAACAGGGTTTAGGAATGCACAAGTGTTTAAAATGCTGCTTATTTTCAATGACACTTGTACTATGCTCAACGCAAACATTTTGGGATCAAAACTTATTTGAGCAAGACAAAGGGTTTTATATTGAAACATTTACTGTAACAATAGTTGAAGTCCTGCTCAAAAGAAGTCGCATATGTCTGCATTCTGCTTCCGTATGTCCTGCCTGGTTATGGTGGTGGTGAATAATCAAGAGTAGCATAAAAGTAGCATATCTCTGAAGTCTGGAACAGCCTGCTTTACCATTCTTCCTTTAAGAAACTAGGTTTATACTTTGTACATAATTTTAGACCCATGATTATTCAGGTGTATAAGACCATATGGTAAACTTTAGGTTAAATATTGTTTGTTTTCATTATCTGATGCTGCAGTCTGTATGATTCAAGTCAATAGAGATATATAGGAGGTTGGTACTTCCATTATTGAAGAGTTATGGATCTCCACCATGTACTTTGTAGTTAAAGGGATAGTAATACTTCGTTTTATCTTTATTTTATTTTGTAGGCATTAAAAAAACATGAAGAATGATATGTCTTATTTCGCAAACGTTTATGTTGTGAGAGATATTCACAAGCAAAGTTTCCGCTCCCGCCCTTTTTACTTAGTGTAAGCCATCTCTTCTCAGATTTGGAATCCAGTCCATAGACCAAACAGATAACAGAAGGGAACAATGAAAGCCCTGCCCCCCTTGACAAGTTTTTCAGGTTTTTCCCTTATCTTAATTGAAGATTGTCCCTCTCTGCAGTCTACCTGGGCATCTCCCTTCTGCTCTGGCTGAACAGTGTTACATCAGTAAAAGGGGCGGGAGGGGGATACTTTATCATTGAATTACTCTTGTACTACAACTCTGACAGAATTGAAATAACACTCTCCAAAGTCCAAATACTATGATGATTAATTAGAGCTGATTTTATTATGAAACATTACTATCCCTTTAATGCATCTCCTTACACGTGTCAACTATATGTACCCAAACCAGAAAAAACATCAGCTGCCTTTCACTTAACCCAGGAATGGGTAGCTGCAGCCTCTCAGATGTTGTTTTATCACAGTGGCCTTTCACCTGGTTGTTGAGTAGCAGAGGATGTTGGGGACAACAGTTGGAGGGACTCAAATTATCTGTCCCTACCTTAATCCTTTGAGTGCATTGGATACCCCTATGGTACTCAAAATGTTAATCTTTTCGTTCCTGTGCACTGATGATGTTTTTGTCTCCTGTTATTGCTGTGCTGTTATGCCTCATATAATGGTGTGGATTTACACTGGTAGTAAGTCTGGTATTGGTATGTAATTTAAAGGTCATTGACCTGTAGTTTTTACCTGAGTTGTAAATTTCCAAACCACTGCAAATTTATGTCCTGTCACTCTGGTATTCCAAGCCACAAAATTAAACAATGTGAGACCTCTTTTTAGATTTTCTTGTGGATAAGTAAACAGGAGTTGGATTTCAGACAATGCTTTCATAGGGGGTCTACATTACTTATGTTGTCGGCTACCACTGGTATTTTCCCAGTTGTAGACAGCTGCTTTCGGATGTAAACAGCTGCAGTGATCCCATGTACAATGCAGTCTGTGAACTTGGAACTCTTTCCTTTCTGTATCTGGTTACCGTTTAACACTATTCCTGCATCCGCCACCTGATTGGAGAACAGGGACCTGTAGTTTCATTGCTACTCCCCTTGGAGAATTCACATGCTTATTAGCTCTTTTTTTAACTCCACGTTGTTTGTATATTGAACCCTGAAATGTTTGGCCTCTTTGTGTTTTGGTTGATGAATTTGCTCTGCTCTTACCATTTGGTCAGCTGGTAATGAACAGAGGAAAGTGGAATTTATGTGCATTCATTAGAAATAACAGCCTTTAGCCAGCAACCTCTCCATTCCCAAATGTGCGATTAGGTTTCTCTGTCTCGATTTACAGTTAATTAAGCCATAAAAAGCTGCCTGTTCTAAACCCGTATTAACTGTTCATTATATGATGGGTGGTATGAAAAAATCCTGTATTAATTGTGCATTATATGATGGGTGGTATGAAAAAAAAATCACAAGCAATAACACTTGGTGAGGCTAATATACTAAGAAGAGTTGGAGCAAACCAGCTGCACCACAGGGGGGGGGATTTAAAATAACAAAAACAAAAAAAGTTTCCATTAATTTAAATGGGAATTTTATACCTTTAAAATGGTAGAGCAGTTTTCAATGCATTGCAAAGCATTCAACATGTTAAAAGTCAAATTTAAATAAACTGGAATTTCATTTCACCCCACTGGTGCAATTGGTTTGCCCCAGAGGTTACACCTCGCTAGTTTACAGAATAAGGCTCTTTTTTCTTTCTGTTTGTCGATGTATATATTTTGCAGTTTTGAACATTTATGGGTTAACCCTTTGAGTGCCAGAAAGGTACGCAACACTTTGCTCTGCAACACGATGTATACCTCTCTGGCACTCAAAGGGTTTTTTTTTTTTTTCCGGGTCTCATGTGCAGAGCTATAGTGGATTCGTTTTGGGGCAAACCAACTGGAAAAAGGGGGGGGGGGATAAATGAAAGTTCCCATTTATTTAAAGAGTGCTTTTAACCATTTGCATGCAAGAGAATTATCCAGAGCATCGCAGTGTGCTGGATACGCCTCTGTAACTGAAAGGGTTAAACAAAAAACTTGAACGCTAGAGTGGCAGTGTGTGTGTATGAGACACCAATAGCTTTGAAGAGGTTAAAAGGCCCACTTGAATCAGCCAGTTAACCCTTTGAATGCCAGAGGGGTACGCAACGCATTGCTCTGCAATACGTTGCATTCCCGTCTGGCACTTAAGGGTTAAGGGGCTTTTATTAGTCCCCTGTGCTGCAGAATTGCTTCGGTTCCTCTTAGTGAATCGGCCTCAACATGAAGTATTCCTCTGTCAACCTGCCATATCTTCTATAACAGTAGTAAAGCTGTTTATATGTTTCTGTAGTTGTAGCTGATACATAGGAACTGAATGGAATTGCTGTTCTTGCTTAGGGTGTTATACAGAAGAGAAAAGATGAGCAAATCTACTATGCCATATAGGACAAATACCAATTTCTATTGAGTTAAATGGATAGTAATGTTTCAAAATAAATGCAGCTCTGCTTATTCTTTATAGTTTTTGGGCCATGTAGAGCGCTATTATCATGCTCTAGGATGTGTAGTTCCAGAGTAATTGAATCATAAAGTGTCTCCCTCCATCACCTTTTGCCTGTGTAAAGCTGCTCAGCAAGACCGTCCGGATGGATTACAGCAAGGGACAATCTTCTGTGAACATAAGGAAAAACCTGCCCTCCTCCCTGCTCATGGTAAGAAGATTGTCCCTCGCTGCAAGCTGTTAAGTCAAGTGACCAGATTCCACATCTGTGGGAAGGTGGCTTATACTAAGTAAAAGGGGAAGGGGACACTTCATAATTCAATTACTCTGGATCTACACATCGTAGAGAATGATAATATCACTGTACATAGTCCAAAATCTATAAAGAATAATAGGAGCTGCATTTATTTTGAAACATTGCTATCCATTTAAATGGGACTTTTGACCAAAGGTATCCATTGTTTTGTAATGCTTTGGAGACCTCTGTAGCATTGAAATGGATAAAAGTCCAATTTAAATTAATGGGAATGTTATTTCCCCTCTATGGTGCAGTTGGTTTGCTCCAGAATTGCTAATTTTTTGCGTTCTGCTGTTTCAAAATGTCAAACGTCAAGTGTATTAACCCTTTGAGTGCAAAGCAATGCGTTGGATACCTCTCTGGCACTCAGAGTTAAAGCAGAACTTTCATCTTCATAATATTGCCCCCCAATACATCCTATATAATAATTAGCTAAATGTATGTTTGTCAGAAGCTGTCATACGCAGTACAGTTGTCTGCGCGCTGCAGTCATGCACAGCACAGACTTCCCATGCCGCTGCTGATAATGGAGCGGGGAGCTCAGAATTCAGACTTTCGGTGTGCAGAGAGGACCACGGTCTGAATTCGAAGTGCCCGCTCTGTATCAGCCGCAGCGCGGGCATTCTCTACTGTTCATGACTGCCCCGCGGCTGTTGCTGGGTGGCACTGTGGCCCGTGTAGAGGGGATCTTCAACTAGTTACTAATATAGCGATAAGCAAAGAAATACTTGCATTATGCTGAAAAAGTCCACGTTATTGAAGTAATCCAGCTGACAACAGCGCATATATATGTTATTGAGACTCGGAGGTGACTTTCCTCTATGTGACCTGTGCACTGCCCAGATTGGTGGTGACATTTGTTGGTTACCTTAAGGTAAAGGAAGTTGCTGCCTGCTCAGGTGCACAGAGCTTCTCTTGTAGGCTCTGTGCCCTGGATGCCTGCAGAAGAAGGTGGATGACTTCAATACTCCAGACTTATTCAGCATAATACTAGTATTCCTTTGCATATCGCTATATTAGTAATGTATTGGGGGGCAATATTATGAAGATGAAAGTTCCACCTTAAATCATTTGCCTTTCATTACATTTATACAAGCCATGCTATCACAAGGACGTTTTAACCTCTCTATCCCATTGCATCCAAGGGTTTAATTTTTTAAAGTGTTTCTTTTTCAGAATAGACTTCGGTAGAATTTGTCACATTTATGATTCATGGTATGTGAGCTCCAGGGCAAAACATTTCCAGATTTTTGTAAATGACCAAATAATTTTCACACATTTTGACTAAGGCAAAATCATTTGGCGTTGGAGAAAGCAGCCTGATGTCTGTGTATACAAAGAAGTGATTACTGGAATAAAAATAAATCTCCTACATTTATCTTGAGTTTTCATCAGCATTAGTGTTGGACACCTATTTATTTTTTGGCTTATTGTATTGTTTTGATGTTATCTTGTGTCGAACAGATGTGGACACACTACCAGCTGTTCAGGACTACAGTTCCTATCGTCCCCAGCCAGCCATTGAAGGATGATGTGATTTGTAGTGCACAGCAGAGTGCATCAAATTGCCCAGCAATGGAGAATGTGTTGTATCTGTATCCATGACTATCAACCACATTCATTCTAACAGATTTAAATTAAATCCGTGGTTAAATTACATTGCATGGTCTATGTTCCAATCCTTAGATTAGATGTTAGTGTTAATGCACATAGGCCTACTATATGTCTTAGATTAGGTGTTAGTGTTCCTTTAAGACACATAGGCCTACTATATGTATCAAAGGATAAATAAGCAAGATGGGGGAGTATCTTACCATTTTATCAACAGGGTTACCATCAAAGCCTAATATGATTTGCATGTTTTTGCTGCTATGTCATATATGGCCCTCAAGCCACCCCTCAAGTTAATATAAATCTAAACATGGGTTGAAAAGTGGATTCATCTCTTGGATGTACTCACTAAAGGGGTCAAAGTTATACATTATAAAGGTAGGTATGTTAGGAAAAATGATATCTGGTTTTAACTGACAGTTGGGCATGTGTAATGTGGTTATAATATCCTCTTGTTAACAGTACCCACTGCTATTGTATTCATAAGGGCTGCTATCTTGTCTCAGCCCAAATACAGACTGTTCTGAACAATTAATGGGCATCATGGAAAAGGCAGTAATGTCTTCTCCCTCAGACCATATATTAGACTCAATTTTATGCCTCAGGAAACAAATAAAACATATTTTTTCATTGTTTATTTTACGAGCAAAGCCTGATACGCTTTTGTGTATTTCTTCTGGGATGTTTAAACCCTTTGCATAATTCCTGGTTAGTCAGTGGATGTGAGGCTCATTGATGCTGCTTCCATTCAAACAATACATGCAACAAACTACTTTTCAAGAATATTGCCTCATTGAACCTAGTTTTCCCATTATTTTTAACTCTCTATTTTTGACATTTAACTTTTTTTTCTAGGGGAAATGGGTACAGAAAGAAGAGAAGGCTAGGACTGGTGTACAGATATAATGGATATATAAGGCACATTGTTTATATTTGCTCAACGGCTTGTGGTGAAGCTCAACTCTTTTTCAAATCTGTCTGTTAGACATATATCACTTAATGTAGATGAGTATTGTGGCATTGGATATAGAGAAGAAGTGGTTCAAATAAATATTTAACAACAGCTGCCAATTAAAAGAACTGTAGAGTCTAGGAACCTATGGAAGAGTGATGTGCTGGCATTTGGTGGAGAGATAAGTAAAGGTGGTGTTTAATGGAAAAAAAGTGAGAGGGGAGGGGAGGTGGTAAGGGTAGCTTGATGAGAACCGTTAGTCTTGTCCTAAGAAGGGTGGAAGATGAAGGAAAAGTATTGGGAATAAAAGCTTTCTCTGAATTTAGGCTCATTACCCCATGCACATCTAAACATACTGGAAGGATGTGGATCTGTCCAGTACTTAGGAGTACTTAGGCATCCTGTATTCTGTTTTTTACTTTGTTTAGTGATGGGGGATTGGGACATTTCCACATTGTTGCAATGTAGACGTAGCAGGCTGTCTACTCAGACAATCGTGAATAGCTAATTTTGTTTGAATGAGCGGCACTTATATCTGTAAGCTCATTGTCTTGTTTGTAACATGACTGCCTATACCACATGTTATCACTGTAAGCTTATGTTGCTCAATGAACATTTTTGAGGGAGCATTACTTAATCATGATTTATATTTTTACCACACTGTGTAATTAATTAATTTTGTCAGTGACTGAACTAGCTTAATTACATATTATCTTGGCTGTGTTGCTTGATTTAACTCTCTGAGGGAACATTATTTAAACATGGCTTTCGGTTTTACCACATTTGTGTAACCAATGAATATGTTTTTGTTTCCAACCATTTATGTAAAGGACTGTTACTCTTTAGTCACATGTGGGTCATAGATCTACCATGTTGTATAATTTATTTTTTCATTATTATTTATTTATGTTGTGAATTACTCTTTTACGTTTTTTGGGATCATTATCACAAATGAGCCCAAGTGACAGTTCAGTAATACATATCAAGCACTAATAAATAACAACTGTGGTTGTATTTATTATTTCTTTACTGACACATTAAATGATTGAGTTATTAATACTCATCGCTGTTGTGAAGTAGGCAGTTTTTTTTTAATGAGCGCTACATGTAATATAAGAAATTAGATATGAATACACATTTTACCTGAATATGTGTTGCCAATGCACTTGTGACCCTTTTCACAGGAATTGTGTATGTATTTTAATAATAAAGGCAAAGTTTTATAAATTCACAATCTTCCATGAATCTCTCCTATTAAAGTGTTAGTAATATCCCAATATAAATGGACTTTATTTTGTAGAGCTTCAATAGTTGAATATAATGCAAAAAAGTATCTCTCAAACCGCAATGGTTTGACAGATATGGGCATTCAAATTTTGATGTGTCTTGCTGTCAGCTGTAAAGCTGTCAGCAAGAGATCCGTGTCGGCCGAAACGGAGGCACTGCAGCAGAGCCGCAATTGCATTTTTTAAACAGAATGACTTCCTTGGAATGGTCTAAAAAGTGTGCTTGCAAACCAGGCACATGTTTTAGACCATTCCAAGGAAATCATTCTGTTTAAAAAATGCGATTGCGGCTCTGCTGCAGAGCCTCCATGTAGGCCGACACGGATCTCCTGCTGACAGCTTTACAGCTGACAGCAGAACACATCAAAGTTTGAATGCCGATATTTCTCAAATCATAGCGGTTTGAGAGAGATGTTTTTTTGCATTAGATTCAACTATTGAAGCTCTACAAAATAGTCTATTTATATTGGGACATTACTAACACTTTAAAGGAATAGTAATACTTCGTTTTATCTTTATGTTATTTTGTAGGCATTAAAAAAACATGAAGAACGATATAAGTCTTATCTTACCTTTATGGTTTGAAAGATATTCACAAGCAAAGTGTCCCCTCACGCCCCTTTTACCTAGTGTAAGCCATCTCTTCTCAGATGTGGAATCTAGTCCATAGACCAGACAGATAACAGAAGGGGACAATCTTCTTCCTATGAGAACAATGAAAGCCCTGCCCCCCTTGACAAGTTTTTCAATTTTTTCCCTTATCTTAATTGAAGATTGTCCCTCTCTGCAGTCTACCTGGACACCACCTTTCTGTTCTGAGGTGAGCAGTGTTACATCAGTAAAAGGGGCAGGAGGGGGATACTTTGTCATTGAATTACTCTTGAACTACAACTCTGACAGAATTGAAATAACACTCTCCAAAGTCCAAATACTATGATGGTTAATTAGAGCTGCTTTTATTATGAAACATTACTATCCCTTTAAGAGCAGCTATGGTTATATATATTACTAAAAAGAGATTAAATTGTCCTTGCCAAATAGTTTTTTATGACTATATTTACTTTGTGACACCTTCACTTGTATAGGTGGTGCCTTTTTCCCCTCTTTTCCATTTGTTTTTGGTAAAATATATCTTGCAGATATGTGGCAAATCAGTTGAGTCGCTGGTCTAGTGGTTTTGATTTGGCTGTTTTTTAGTTTAATGTCAGGTTAGATTCTGCTACCAATGCCTGTAATTTACATCAGGTGTACACTTTCTGCTGCCAATTTTATGAAACCTATATAAAAGGATCACCAGATTAAGCCTTGAAGCAGGAAACCCCCGACCTGCAGTTATGGATTTTCTTTCCAACAAAGCTTTGGAGACTTGTGGGAAAGCCCCTGGCCCTCCATCTCGACTGGCCCTGCTAATTCATAGTGGCATGGTTGATCTCCAAAAGAGAGATGAAAGGCGCATCTGCCAGCTCCAGTTAATCAGAGTAGACTGGTCGTAGTAGAAGTAGAGATCGTTTGTCTTAAAAATACAGTTCCACAGAACCATTCTCACATTGTACGTTTTACCATTATTTTTCATGTCATGTCTTTGTATTCTGAGTTGATTTAACATTAGTTATTGAGAGATTTTTTTAAGTAATCATTGTCAAATATATAGTTGCCCTTATTGTAACAAATTTTAAATTGTTCTACGTTCGTTTTTCAGCAATCAGACACCTACTACAGCAATCAGTATTTTTTATTCTTCATTTGCAATGATGATTTCCCCTTTTAGACTTTAAAGGGATAGTAATACTTCATTTTAACTTTATTTTATTTTGTAGGCATTAAAAAAACATGAAGAATGATATAAGTCTTATCTCTCAAACCTTTATGGTTTAAGAGATATTCACAAACAAAGTATCCCCCCCCTGTTCAACCAGATCAGAAGGGAGATGCCCAGGTAGACTGCAGAGAGGGACAATCTTCAATTAAGATAATGAAAAAAGCTGAAAAACTTGTCAAGGGGGGAAGGGCTTTCATTGTTTTCATACAAAGAAAATTGTCCCCTTCTGTTATCTGTACTGTCATACAACCAGACTCACATCTGAGAAGAGATGGCTTACACTAGGTCAAAGGGGCGGGGAGGGGAACTTTGCTTGTGAATATCTCATAAACCATAAAGGTTTGAGAGATAAGACTTATATCATTCTTCATGTTTTTTCAATGCCTACAAAATAAAATAAAGTTAAAACGAAGTATTACTATCCCTTTAAATCAAAAGTGTTTATCTAAAAAACATGGATGTCATTGATTTCTCGATTATGAATATAGATGTTTGTGAAGCACACTGACAATTAAGCACTGTAGAAGCTGGCAAGATTAAACCTGGGTAGGTTGACTACATATCCATTCTGCCATTCAGGGACACTTTGGAGACGAGAGTAACAAAATCCTCGGCTCTAGTGCAGCTATGTGGGAGAGTTCACTTATACATCACTGGACATCATAAAGGAACCTACTTTTTTTGTGGTGCACCACAGAGTTCTAAACACCAGAGGGAGAACTGCCCATTTGAATGCTGTGATAGAAAGTGATGCCTGTGGTTGGCTAC
Organism: Rhinophrynus dorsalis; assembly: GCA_037306005.1. Classification (NCBI taxonomy): domain Eukaryota; kingdom Metazoa; phylum Chordata; class Amphibia; order Anura; family Rhinophrynidae; genus Rhinophrynus; species Rhinophrynus dorsalis. The sequence goes on from CM074724.1 coordinate 103,675,745, forward strand.
AATACAATGTACATCAAGCCCAAAACCCTAGACTAGCATTTAAAGGGATAGTAATACCTGAAAATAAGTTTATTTTATATTGTAGCCCTTAAAAAACCATGAAAAATGATATAAGTCTTATCTTCCAAACCTTTATGGTTTGGGAGATATTCAGAAGTAAAGTTTGCACCACCCTTCAGATTTGGAATCCGGTCGTAAAATATAGTATAGTTCACTTTTCCTTGCTGTTTCAGCCAAGTCTGCCATCTAGTGGACAGATTTGGAATTCGGTCCACATAGCAACCTGCAGCTCTTTAGCAGTGCAGAGATCACGATCTTTGAAAAGAACTACTTCATCGGAACTGTGTACAAAGTGTGCCTGGCTTGAAAGCACACTTTGTAGACCATTCCAATTAAGAAATTCTTTTTAAAGATCATGATCTCAGCACTTCTGCAGAGGCACTGCTGGTCGGGCGACCGGATTCCAAATCTGAAGGGTGGTGCAATGACTACTCCAGGGGAAACTTTACTTCTGAATATCTCCCAAACCATAAAGGTTTGGAAGATAAGACTTATATCATTTTTCATGGTTTTTTAAGGGCTACAATATAAAATAAACTTATTTTCAGGTATTACTATCCCTTTAAGTACAATAAAATTGCACTGCAGCTCCTGTTCTCTCTAGTGCTTAGAGTTCTGTCTGGAAGCCATTTTCTTGCAGCCCAGCAGAGGCATCACTTTGTGTCACAGTAGGCATTAGGCAGTTCTCTTTCTAGTGTTTAGAACACTGTGCTCTGGAGTCTTCGTTCTGGGACTTTGTATTGTCCCAGAAGAGGGCTGCCCGGGACACGGGAAACACATTTAAAGGGATAGTAATGTTTCATAATAAAAGCAGCTCCGATTAATCTTCATAGTATTTGGACTTTGGAGAGTGTTATTTCAGTACTGCCAGAGTTGTAGTTCAAGAGTAATTGAATGATAAAGTATCCCCCTCCCACCCCTTTTACTGATGTAACACTGCACAGCTCAGAGCAGCAGGGTGGTGTCCAGGTGGATTGCAGAGAGGAACAATCTTCAAAGAGCATAAGGGAAAAACCTGTCAGTGGGGGCAGGGCTTTCATTGTTCTCACAGTAAGAAGACTGTCCCTTGCTGTGAGCTGTTTGGTCTGTGGACCAGATTCCACATCTGAGGTGAGGTGGCTTACACTAGGTAAAAGGAGCGGTAGGGGGATACTTTATCATTCAATTACTCTTGAACCACAACTCTGACAGTATTGAAATAACACTCTCCATGGCCCAAATACTATGAAGATTAATTGTAGCTGCTGTTTTTATGAAGCATTACAATTCCTTTAAAATCCAGGACTGTTCTGAGCAATACAGGACACGTGGTCACCCTAAACCCAGGTCCCTTATATGTTATGTAGCATCTGGTCTACCTTCATGTTGGAGACATCACAGTACTTTGCAGTGTGTTGGAAATGTCCCTAACATTCAAGGGATTAAAATTAAAAGAAAATAAAAGGCCCGTGTCCATAGAGATATTTGACAGCGCTGATGTTTGGGTTTAACAAAACATACACCAAAAATGTACTTTAAAAGCAGACAGAGCTTTTTTTCTTTTTTTTTTTGATAATTACAGTTTTACCTATCTATTAACTTGCCAGTTTTCTGCACCTAGACAATGAATCCTGGCTTATGGTGGCCAGTTTATATATTGCATTACTGTCCAGTTTATATACTATTTGCACCAATTTATTTTCCAATACACCTTTACCAATTAACATTCAATTCTTTGAGTTCCAGAGAGGCTTCCAACATGTTGCAACACAATGTGCTGGATACCTCTCTAACAGTCAATGGGTCCAGAGCTTTTTATGGTTGTAGGTTATTAACTTAAAGGAGTATCATGAGATAATGTATCTGGCTGGGGGCATATTAATGTGAGGTGGGAGGTCCATGGTCAGGGCTAATGGTGATTTCCTTAAATCCCACCTTGTCTTGATGCATGTTTCTTGCACTGCATTATTATTGTTGTTTTCATTGCCATATTGATGTTATTTTTCCAGCCCATATTAAAATTATGAAGCATAGAACATGAAGATCTTTGATTAAACACAAATATTTCTATACTCTTTTTATTAGACTTGATAATGCCCAAGTAAAATATATTCTTAAAGTGGATGTATCACCTTATAATTTTTTTTACCATAGCTTATGTTAATAAAGTAGTCATAGGAAAGCTTTTTTTATGTAAGTACTTTAAAAGATATACTGTCTTCAAGCTGAGCATAATGCACCAACCTGAATCACCGGCACAGCTCTTCTTGACTGCCTAATTCTCCTCCCACCTCCCTTCCAGCTGCCCTAGGGAGCGCATTCACGCTTCTCTTCGGTGTGCTGTAAACGGCTTCTATCGTTATATCAAGCTCCAGTTAGCATTATACTAAGGTTGCAATTTCCGTATAATGCCAACCGGAGCTTGATATAACGACCGAAGCTGTTCACAGGACACTGAAGGAAAGCGTGAACGCGCTCCTGGGGCTGCTGGGAGGGAGGTGGGAGTAGAAGAGCTGTGCTGTGCACATTATGCGGAAGTGCACAGACCATAGTGTATTTTTTAAAGTATTTACATAAAACAAAAACAGCTTTCCTGTTACTACGTTATTAACGAAAGCTTTGGAAACATTTTTGATAAGGTGATACATCTACATCAAGGGCTTCAGATAATCAATAGGTAAAGTTTTCTGTTATTCAGCACCTATATAATATACTGGTGTGCACGTCTACATGTCCAAAACACATCAGAAATATGAATTCGACAAAGGATCCAAAGCTTCCATTTTTTCCATTGCATTCCCAGAATTCCACTCAGCAAAATATAAATGAAGACAAATGCAGTCATTCTTTAAATACAAACCCACATCAATATGCATTCCTTACAATGAAACAGATTGGTCTGTCGTTAAATACCTAGTTCTCATGCTTGTCCTGAGCCCCTAGATTTAAACATTGGCAGAAATACGTATGGCTTATATAAGCTGAACCACTTGGATGTTAGAGATTACCCCAGTGCATTGCAAAGCAAAACACTGGGGATCCATACCTCCCAAGTGTCCATCTTTAGGAGAGATAGTCCCTCTTTTAGACCTAAATCCCTCTTTCCCACCCTGTTGTCCCTCTTTTTAGAAGATCAGATTGTGTGGTGTGTATATAAGTGTTTAATATTGCTCTACAGCAATAAAACTCACATTATTGTTTGTTTAAATGTCAGTATATGTGTTTATAAATTAGTGTGTGTAAATAAAATACTTTGGTCTTGTTCTAAATCATTTATTAAGTTACACAAGGAGGTGACAATAGGTCATGAAATAGCTTAAAAATTCCTGGTAATGCCCCACTCACCAGCCAGGCCTCCAGAAACACCAACTAAAACACAAGTGTCCCTCTTTGGCAATTTGAAATGTTGGGAGGTATGTGGATCTCTAGCATCCAAGGATTTGAAGCAGTTACATGACCGAGCTTCTCCCTGTTTCTAAGCAGGGATTGCACCTTATTGGCCAGAAAGCTTGTTCAATTCATGACAGGGGCATCGTCAAGTCATCCACCTTTCCCAATTTTCTGCCCCCTTTAAAAACACACAGACACCTTTTTGGATGGGTTGAAAAGGCCACAGCATTTATTACCAAGATAAAATACTTAATACATTTTCATATCAACTGAAACTGAATACATAACCCATAAACTTAAACCCCTTAGTGCTTGCTAATACATAGTCATTACTTGACTTTAACCATATATAACTTTATTAACACTACTTGACAGAGGGCCATGCCACCATCCACCCTGACTATTTGAATGTGGCAAGTGTTAGCCCAACAGCCATACCTACGACTCTTAAGACCAAGCCTAAGAGCCATGAACCTGTACCATCACCGCGAAGCCCCAAGCTTCGCCCAGCAAGCACCCCGCCATGCTGTGACACCAAATTACCACCAGGCCAGCACCTTGCAAGCCAAACATTCACCTGCAACCCACCCACCACTCCAGACCCAGTACCCATGTGACCAGCCTACACACACCGAGGTGCGCACCGAGCACATGTCCAGTACAGGGGCGGGCGGGCGGGAAGCTCCTCACTGCACTATGTCTCAATCACAATGGCTGCGGGACCCAATACCCCCGCAGCCGTCACTTCCTGTGCCTCCAGTCCCTTTCCTCTCTCCCAGACTGCCTCACTTCCTGCATACTGCCTCCTTCCTTCCTAGCCCTGTCAAGCCCCCTCCGCCTGAGTTGCACTCTGCTCCAGGGGTCCCATGACAGGGGCATCGTCAAGTCATCCACCTTTCCCAATTTTCTGCCCCCTTTAAAAACACACAGACACCTTTTTGGATGGGTTGAAAAGGCCACAGCATTTATTACCAAGATAAAATACTTAATACATTTTCATATCAACTGAAACTGAATACATAACCCATAAACTTAAACCCCTTAGTGCTTGCTAATACATAGTCATTACTTGACTTTAACCATATATAACTTTATTAACACTACTTGACAGAGGGCCATGCCACCATCCACCCTGACTATTTGAATGTGGCAAGTGTTAGCCCAACAGCCATACCTACGACTCTTAAGACCAAGCCTAAGAGCCATGAACCTGTACCATCACCGCGAAGCCCCAAGCATCGCCCAGCAAGCACCCCGCCAAGGCACAGCCACTTGAAACCTTAAGCTGGCTGTGCCCCGCCACCAACCCAGGAAAGGCCAGTTCAACGCCATCCAACGACCCGCCAGGGAAATGCCCCGGCCAAGACCAGTGAAAAGGACAACAGACAATGAAGGACCCAGTTCCATCCCCGAACCCTCCACGACTAGATGCCGGACCACGCAGCCACGCAACAAGTGACTCCAGACACCTCCTCATGTACTCCACAACTGTCAAAAAGCCCGCCAACATCAAAGGCCTTAGAAACAAACCAAGCCTCAAGGAAAGAAAACCATAACCCAGCCACCCTGGCAGCCAAAAAACCACCAGCAGTCCACTATCCGGCACAAGACAAAACCCAACACACCACCAGTGAACCAAAGCACCAGTGCCAACAGAAAAAACCCAAAAACAAACAACAACCCCCCAAGTAATACCACCTCAGAGTGCAGGGCCATATCACGAACCAGCAGTCAACCGGCCCAAAGTGAAAAACCCTTCCCGGAAACCACCAAGGAACTCCAATAAAGATAACAGAAACCTCCCACACAGGTAATAGGAAAGGAAATGGTCCCAGCTGGGGAGACCCCCCCCCCCAGCAAGCTTGCCAAACCGGCCCACCAACAGTAGGCTAAATCTGCCGCCAAAAAGAAAAGAAAAGAAGGAAAAAATTGGCCACAAGCACTTCATAAAAGAAGGATCAGAACAGACAGTCCTCCAACCCGCAAAACCCCTAGAATTTATTTTCATTTATTTTTTTAATAAGCCCTGTACGAAGACGTGTTTGTCTTTGTGTTTTTTTTTTTTTGTTTTTTTTTATAATGTACTTCGTGTCGTGTTGTATTACCGGCATATATTTGATTGCTTTGTAGCAGCTAAGTAGTAGTCCAGTCCAGTGCTAGCTGTAGACAATTACACACACATACACACATATATATATCTACATATATATATACACACATATATATACACACACACATTTTTTTTTTTTTTTTTTTTTTGTGTTTAAATTGTAATGCAGACACAAATATGAATAGAGTGCTTAATTATGCATGTATTGGGAAATTGCGTAGAGTAGTGTCCCATCAAGAATAAGTGTCCAGAGATAGTCCAAATAGTCGCAGGTAGAGGCATACGGAGCCGTATGCCAAAGGCCAAGGGGCTAGAAGCCCACATGCCGTCACCCACCTCCTGTGACACCATCCGAACCCGACGGGTCCCTGAACGCAATCGCTCTAGGCAGACCAGTCCCTCCGGCCGTGTGCCGCAAACGACTGCAGGAACAAAGGCCGCTCCTCCCCGATGTCAGGAAGGCCACTCCTGGGATGTGGCCGTGGCAGGTCCTGTACCCCATCGTAGAATCTCCTACAGCAACTGGAACAGGACTGCAAGTCATGTCGGTAGCGAGAATACGCTTACTCCATCATGTGGCCTCAGCATGTGGAGACAAAAGACCACTGAGAGTGTAAAACAAAAAAGAGAAAAGCTACATTGTGACAGACAAAATGAGCCAACGCAACTGCAGAAGAGGCTCCAAGCTCCTCACTGCACTATGTCTCAATCACAATGGCTGCGGGACCCAATACCCCCGCAGCCGTCACTTCCTGTGCCTCCAGTCCCTTTCCTCTCTCCCAGACTGCCTCACTTCCTGCATACTGCCTCCTTCCTTCCTAGCCCTGTCAAGCCCCCTCCGCCTGAGTTGCACTCTGCTCCAGGGGTCCCATTATTATTGAAAGGAGACGGTCCTGCAGGAAGCAGCTCTCCCAGCGACACTGTATATTCTGTAGTTTGTGCATGAAAGGAGGTCTTTACCCTGAAGTCCTATCAGTCTCGCCCACTTATTAAAGTCCTTCGTTTTCACTGACAACAAGTAAAACATTGTAACGTGTCTGTGCAGCTCCTTGCCAACCATAACAAACTGTGCAAAATATAACAAACCCTTCAAAAGATGCTTAGAGAACTCAAAAAGCACCACGAGTTGAAAAGTAAGAGCTAACTTTGTACCTGCCATTCATGTCCTATCGTATTCTACTTGGACTGACATGATGTTTGCTACAGAAATCTATATTTATGTTTATGAGCGTTTATACCAAAACAGTTTCATGCCTTGGAACGTTTTAAAGGTGTTAGGAGCCTCTTGCTGAAAAGTATGTAGCCCTTTAATTATTGACATAACCCATAAAGGTCATATTTACTAAAGGGCGATTAAAAAGCGAATGTTTTATTTAACCCCTTGACTGCTACACATCTGCAACGCAGTGTGAAGCAATGCAGTGGGGACCTCTCTAGCACCCAACAGTTAACTCTTTAAGTGTTAGGGAGGTATCCAACACATTGCATTGCAATGCGTTGGATACCTCCCTGGCACTTAAGGGTTAATAGGGGACTTAAATGTGACCTTCCTGGACTGAATGGACTGAAAGGCAGGGTCGCACCTCCAAATTGTTGTAAATATTTTGGTGATGTTGGGTCTTGGGGTGTAAACCTGGGTCATTTATAAATATCCCCTGTGGGGCTGCTAGCGCATTCAGCTTCCTGTTTTTCTGCCAGCAGCCACACAAGCTCAGGGGAGGCCTGACACTCTTTTCATGTATGTGTTCTATCGTGCCTCCAGCCTCATGCCAGGAAGCAGGCAAACTGTTAATTGTCATACCTGGGAACTTTGATGTGTGGTCTCCCCGAAGGGGAGTCCTGTGGTGCTGCTGGGGGGAGAAAAAGGGCACGATTCACTCATAAAGGGGAGGTTATTAACCTCTAGTGGGGAGCAGGGCTTAACAGGAGTGAAAAAAGGGGTACAAATAGGCTGGGGAAGAGGAGAACTGGGTGGGGAGTAGGAGGAACAGAATGGTAAAAAGCAGAAGTGGGCAGAGTTTCAGTACAAACGCCCCACATCCGGAGGCTCAGCCTCTGCCCCGGAGACCTGGTAATGCAGTGTCAAAACTTCAAAGTAGGTTGTATGTGTCATATTGTGGAGGGGGGGGTTATTATGGAGTATATGCCCTCAATTAGCAGTAAAGTTATGTCACTTGGCAATGGTTGTATGATGACATGCGTATGGCTCAGCATAGCTTGCAAAAAGAAACCTGATTTGCTTAACCCTTTGACTGCCAGAAGGGTGAGCAATGTATTCCTTTGCAGTGTGGTGTTCTCCGCTCTGGCACTCAAAGGGTTACATTCTTAGATTACAGAGCCTCCTGTGGTAAATTGCTATACTTTGCGAGTGTTAAAGTTCAACTCATTTATCTATTAAGTTATCAGGGTTGATTTAGCCAGACCATGACAATTGTATATTCTTGCTACTTTTTTTTTTTGTTTGTTTTTTGTTTGTTTTTTTTGTTTAACAAACTTCAGCTCTCCAGCTGATCTGGACTACAAATCTCATCACCTCCCAGTCAGCCTTTTTTTTTTTTTTTTGGCGGGGGGGTTGATGGGAGTTGCAGTCATCCATTCTCAGGTGGATGCTGGCTGAAGTACAGTATTTTTCAATGACTCAATTTCATTGGCAGATATCAGCCTTAAAGGTATAGTAATGAGTCACAACATAGATATCTTTGCCATTTTACTTTTAGTCTATACTAAAGTCGCCCCCCCCCCCCCCCTTTACTTACTTGAAGCCTCTTCCCCTCAGGTCTGTAATCCAGTCAGACTGGACAGATCGCGGTGAGGGACAAGCTTCTTTCCTTCAGTATAAGGAAAACCCTTCCCCCTTAACGAAGGCGGGCAGGTTTTTCCTTATGCTGGAAAAAGATGGTCCCTCATTGCGTTGTGTCCACACAGGCTTGATGAGGCTGCTGATGTAAGTAAAAGGGCTGGGAGGGGGAACTTTATTATAGAATAAAAGTAAAAAGCAAAGTTATACATGCTTATACAGCTACAGAACGGTATAGAATCATATACTGAATACTTGATTGTAATTTAAAAATAACTCCTTATTATCCCTTTAATGTATCCAACTAACTAATAGGCACTGGATATATATACAAAAGTACAGGTAAATCACCTTAAACTGACAGTCAACCTCCTTTTTATTTTAATTATTCTGGTAGTTCATAATAATCAAATTGCTTAAACATTATTTACCTTCAACAATAATTTACACTTTTATGTCTCTGATGTTGAGCTCACTGAATTTCTGTTCCTGGAGACAGGGACTGTGAAATCAAGCATAGTGATACTATGTAACGCTATCCCTGTAGCACAAGTAGACTGGAGGCAGGCAGTTCTGCTGCAAAGATAGTGTAAATCTGGCTTCATAATTCCTGACAGAAAGCTTCCTGAACCAGCAATTCAGTAAGCTCACTGTTATGGACATACAAGTGTAAGTTTGTAAGAAAGTAAGTAAATAAATAAATGTTCATTGGTAGGATGTGTAAAGTCAAAAAGGCGATTGATTGTCTCTTTAACTGGCATATGATGAATAGCTGTGAGGCCAAACATTGTAGCAAATATCATTTGTCCTAAATGGCGACATTCAGGACATATGGAAGAGTGGTTAAAAATAGAGATTTTGGGATCCAGGCAGATGTAGATGCAGACAGATTGTATCAACATGAGCTTAACCCCTTACATGCTTGAGGCGTCCAGTGCATTGTAATTAAATATGCTAGGGACCACTCTAGCACACCTATTTACACTGTATAATGAACTAACATTAACCTCTTAAGGACCGGCCGTGCATGCACGCGGCCGTCACTTAAGGACCAGGAACCTTTTTTTTTCCTCTTTTTTTTCTTTTCAGAATCCGATTCCGGACTCCCTGAATGGCGTGCAGTCGCGCAGGGAGCCCAGAATTCCATGACAATCCTTAAGTGTATAACAAGCCATGACGGTCCTGACCATCATGGGTCCTTAAGGTGTTAATATATTTTTTTGGTGAGGAAGACAATTATGAATAGAAGATTTATGGGATAACGCAGGGGCTGGACAATCTGCACATCTCCAGATCTTGTTGTCTTACAATTCTCATAATCCTCACCCAGTTATGGACACTCAGGGCCTAATGTTAACCTCTTAAGGGCATACATGTATGTCATAGGGTGAACATGCCTAAAGGACCCATGACGTACATGGAATTCAGGGGCCCGGGGATCCCTGAATCGGTTTCTCCAAAAAAAAAGTCTGTGGTCCTTAAGAGTGCCGTCCACATGGTCCTTAAAGGGATAGTAATGTTTCATAATAAAAACAGCTCTAATTAATAATTATAGTATTTGGACTTTGGAGAGTGTTATTACAGTTCTGTCAGAGTTGTAGTTCAGGAGTTATTCAATGACAAAGTGTCCCCCTCCTGTCCCTTTTACTGATGTAATACTGCTCAGATCAGAAGGGAGGTGACAGGTAGACTGCAGAGAGGGACAATCTTCAATTAAGATAAAAATCTGAAAAGCTTGTCAAGAGGGGCAGGGATTTCATTGTTTTCATAGGAAGAAGATTGTCCCCTGCTGTTATCTGTCTGGTCTTACAACCAGATTCACATCTGAGAAGAGATGGCTTACACTAGGTAAAAGGGGCGGGAGGGGAAACTTTTCTTGTGAATATCTCTTAAACCATAAAGGTTTGAGAGATAAGACTTATATCGTTCTTCATGTTTTTTTAATGCCTACAAAATAAAATAAAGATAAAAGGAAGTATTACTATCCCTTTAAGGGGTTAGAGAGAAAAGTGGAATAATACTGGGGCAAACCAACTGCAATATCTGGGAGAAATTAAAATTTTCATTAAATGAAATGGGAATTTAACCCCTTGAAAGCTAGTGAGGTCTCCAATTCATTGGGATGTAATGCACTAGGGGACTTTTCTAGCATTCAGAGCAGTAAAATCCCCTATTTAAAGCAACCGAAATTTTGGGAGTTTGCATTTGTTCCCTATGGTTCAGCTGGTTTATTCCAGGATTACTCCTCTGCAAAGCAATGCATTGCCTACCCCTCTGGCACTCAAAGGGTTAAGATCCAAAGAGGTAAAGGATTGGCACATGGTCTTACAAACTAGGAAGTAAACCGCTCTTTCATGCACCAATACACCCTTGTCTAAAGAGAGGGCCAGAAAGTCAGAGAGGGAGAGACAGTAACAGAGGTGGATATGGAGAAGGCAGACTGAGCAGAGGGAGCGTGACATAAAGCGAGGGGGGAGAGAGAGAGATCTATTACTCTTTTATGGCTGGTTGCCAACACCTTTCTGTCAACCAGCCAGACCTCCACACCCTCTTTCCCCGGTGCCTCCCCTAGTCTACAGTGAGACTTATTACTGGAGAGCTGCAGCTTATAGATGCCAATTGTTGCTGTCTCAGAACATGGAACAGGGCACCTCATTCATGGTCCTGAGGATGAATGTATTGCATGCAAACACGCAGGCTCCTGTCCCTTGCAGTATGAAAGTGACTGCTTGAAACCATTCACATTCAGTTTTCTTTTTTTGTGCACTTCAAGGCAGTAGAGACTGAAAACAAGAGATCTGTTGATCTGTCTGCTGCTAGAAAAGACTTTACGATCTATACCTTACAGCTCTTCCACAGGAGGCTGGCTTCGGTACTACTTAAAGGTGGTAGCCATCTTGTTTTTAACCCTGTACCTGGAAGAGAACTCTGTAATGCATTGTTTTTTTCAGGTACAGTGACAGAATAGTTATTTTTTTCTCAAAAGATCATGGGCTTAGGCCAATAAAATGCATTATTAATCCTCTGAGCAGCCCCTTTGCAATGCTTTTTATGTCCATCTGGCCCCCTAGGGGTTAATGGAGACTGACACCATTACATACCCTAAGCTGGCAACTAGACCTGGGGCTTTAGCACAGAGAGGCTGAAGTACTAAGAACTGGAGCCATTCTGGGGCAAACCAACTGCACCTTTGTGGAGAAATGAAAATGGCCACTGATTTAAATGGGCCATTAGCCCCTTAAATTCTAAAGAGCTTGAAGACCTCTCAAGCGTTCAAGAGGTTAAAAGCCTCCTTAAAATCAGTGAGAGTTTGGGGAATATTTATTTGTCCCTTTAAGTGTGAAGTTGGTTTGACCCAGAATGACTACTTTTTATGACCTGTACATACAGCTCTTACAGGAAGCTGGCTTTAACAGAATATGAAGGTGGCAGCCATGTTCCATTTTACCTGCTAGGAAGTTGTGTAACACATTGTTTTATGGTGCTTTTCCAATACAGGGAGGCTGATGTATTAAGAAGAACTGGAGGAAGAACACACTGCACCATGGGAGGACAGATGAAAATTCCTATTTCATTTAAATGAGGTTTTTAACATCTTGCTTGCTAGAGAGGTTTCCAATCCATTGAGAAGCAATGGGTTACAGACTTCCCTAGCATTCAAACACCCCATAGAATGCAATGGGAATTTGTATTTGTCCTCTATAGTGTCATTGATAAGGGGGGATGGGCCTTTTCCTTCTTTTCTTGGCAATACAGTGGAGACTTTTCCAGCACGCATGGTGTTAAAATCCCTCTTTCAAACAATGGAGTATTTTATGGTGCAGCTGGTTTCCTTATACCAGCTCCGCTTTCTTTATACATATGTCCCTTTGATGGTGCATGTTGGGGAGAAGAAAATATAAAACGGGTCATGGGTAAAAATGTTGTTTTACTCTGCATTTGTTTATTGTGGCGGCAAAGGTTGTGTAACATTATTGTGGCCAGGATCCAAATTCTGCACATTGTAAGCACTGTATCTGGGAACTTTCAAAATAAGCTGACCCTGAAATGTTAACCCATAAATTTCTCCAAATGTAGATTGTAGGTGATATGTCCCTTCTTGTTGTAACACAGAGGGGCTCCAATCAGTCCTCAAGAAAGCTTTAACCCCTTAATGACAGTTTTTTTTTTCCCATTATAGCGAATGGCTTCCTGGAATTACCAGGTAAGTCGTCTGTCACTAAGGGGTTAAAGGGATAGTAATGTTTCACAAAAACAGCAGCTCCAATTAATCTTCATAGTATTTGGGCCATGGAAAGTGTTATTTCAATCCTGTCAGAGTTGTAGTTCAAGAGTAATTGAATGATAAGGTTTTCCCCCTCCCACCCCTTTTACCTAGTGTAAGCCACCTCCCCTCAGCTGTGGAATCTGGTCTCTTGACTGGACAGGTCGTAGCAAGGGACAATCTTCTTACTATGAGCATGAGGAAAACCCTGCCTCCTTTGACAGATTTTTTTCTTATGCTCACTGATGATTGTCTGTGATCCATCTGGTCAGTCTTACTGCTCTGAGGAGAGCAGTGTTACACCAGTAAAAGTGGCAAATAGGGCATACTTTATCATTAAATTACTCTTGAACTACAAATCTGACATATTGAAATAACACTCTCCATGGCCAAATACTATGAAGATTAATTGGAGCTGCTTTTTTGTGAAACATTACTATCCCTTTAACATGCTACAGATTAGATGTATAACTGATAGAACACACACAAGACAGACAAGCAACACATCTCATTTATTTATTCTGGTAGAAATGGTGCCACGTTAGAGATTTATAGAACAATTCATTGGTACAGATTATATAGTAAGTAACAATGGATTTTCATCCTGAGACTTTAGCTCTCCATGCTGAGATTTGGGTCACACCCCAGAATCTCTGGGCCAAACCCTGACAGTTTCTGGGTGATATGAGCACAAACCTCCCATGCTCATTCTGGGAGTCTGCGATTGGTATAAATGTTTATAGTAATGTCCACTCCGTGGGCCTTGCACACAAAAGAAAAAAGGAGCAATTCTGGGGAATACCAAACATTTTCTAAACTACCATTGATTTTAATAGGAATTGTACTTAGTGCCTTTAATGTTAAACAGGACTCCAACATATTTCTATACAATGCATTAGAGAACTCTCTTTCCTTCAATTAGTTAAACACCCCATTTATATAAATGGGATTTTTAATGTCTCCCCTGTGTAATGCAATTGGTTTGTGCATGCTGTTCAGTGTCTGTTCTGTCTGTTGTGCAGAAAGGTTTGTAGGCAGTTCACACAGAACAATATTTACATTGATTTAAAAGGGATAGTAACAGTTTATATTGAAAGACATCTATACTGAGTAAAACTAGGGCACTCCCGCTGCTGAAAGATGTTTCATTCGAAAGTTATTGCAGCTCAAACCTGCTCTTTTTTGGCTGCAGTACTTCCATGGCCTGAAAATTTGTAGTAGTGCTATTGCTGCAGCAGCCTATGAAGGTTAGTGGACAACTGGCCATATCTGTCCATAGACTGCTAAAGCAATAGAGCAACCATTAGATTTCAAGCCAGACAGGTACTGCCCCCCAAAATATGTATGGTTACAGCGGAACTATCATCAACCTTATATTGAGCCCCAAATCCTAATTATAATAGCAATATGCATACACTTACTTAGTGAAAAACATAACTTTTTAGGCAGACAGGCAGCAGGAAACAGCACAGACATCTTTCAGAGAAGACATCTCAGAGTCTGCTCTGTCCATCCCCTTCTCCTCCATGACTGGGGAGTTGAATGCCTGGTTACCTTAAAGCACCGGAAGGGACTGAGGGCGCAGGTGCAGAGAGTGTCTACGGCAAGAACCTGTCTGCCTAAAAAGTTTTGTTTTTCACTAATGTCGCAATTATTCTTGAACATACAAGTACATATATGCATATCACTATTATAATTAGGTTTTGGGGCTCAATATAAGGTTGATGATAGTTACTCTTTCAGCTCCAATAACTTTTGATTAAATCAACTTTCAGCAGCGAGAGCACCAGTGTTTTTACCGAAAAGGATAAACTCTGCAACATATGATTTTTTTTTTTCAATATTAAGTGTTATCTATTTAATTTGGGCTTTTGACCAGTTCAGTGCAATGTATTGGAGACTTCTCTAGCATTGAGGGGCTTAAAAGCCCAATCCTATATAAAAATTAGCTAAGATGTTTGTCAGAAGCCATCATGCGCAGTAGAGACTGCCCGAATGCACGGAATGCTGGGAGCACGGAATGCTGGGAGTTCTGTGCTGGGAGCATTCTGTGCTTTCGGGCTGTCTCTACGGTGCATGACTTTGTCGGTGGCAGGACGCAGAGCAGGACTGTCCTCTTAACCCTTTGAGTGCCAGAGGGCTACGCAACGCATTGCAAAGCAATGCATTGTGTACCCCTCTGGCACTCAAAGGGTTAACATCACCCAGACCATGGCCCGTGTTCACGGGCTTTTACACTAGTTTAAAATAAATGGAAATTCAAGACATTGTATTTGTTTCTCTATGGTACTCTTGGTTTGGCACAGAACACACCTCCAGGTGGCTAAACACTAAGAAGTAATAAAGAGGTGATAATGCGGAAATGATTTCTCCAGTGATATCATTTGTGTAATTCCTATGTCATTCTATGGAGCTATGCACTAAGATCTCTTTCACTGATAAATCTTAGGGCATAAGATCCATAGACTAACATGAACCAGAGACTTGATGTAATCATTTTATCATTTCTTAATCATACCTTAGTATATCTTCCCCTCAGCACTACTTAGTGCATACACCTCCATGTATCTGGGTAGCTCCATAAAGTTATTTTTTACACAGCTCCCTTGCGGGTAAGTGATCAAAAAGAATGGTGGCTAGCACTGTGTTCTATTAAAGTCGGCCTCCTCTATGAGAGAGCTGTAAGGTAAGGACTGTAAAGTAGTTTCCCTCAACAGACCCATCAGCCTGATGGTGACTGTGGGGCTGATGTACTAAGGGAAGGTGATGCTGTTCAAGGGAAAACAAACTGCACCATAGGGAACAAATAAAATAACTCAAACTGTATTGGACACCTCTCTAGTGTTCAAGTGGTTAAAAGGCCCATTTAAATCTGTAAAATCCTCTGTTTTATGTAAGTTATGAACTCTGTGGTGGTCGTCTGCATATCACTTGTATCAATACAAGGGCAGGAGAGATGTGTTTGGGCATGTCGGTGTGAACTTTTCATCTACACTTTGTTTCTCACTATGTACTACATAGGTGCAGAGAAAAGTGGCGAAACGCTACTCCATTTCCCTGTGCATGCTGTAGGGGGAGGTGTTCGTTGTTTGCTCACATTATAGTCTTAACAATAATGGAGTGTGTGAGCGCACTGTAGTGTTCATACACTCATATTCCAAGGTGCAGGCATATGAGTAGCAAGCTAAACTTTAAGATATGAATGTTAAGTATTCGCTAACGGTATATGGATAGGCCAGACATAAGCAATGGAAAGTGATGGGCTAGGGCACCACCAACTTTATGACCAACTCAGAGCCAACATTCCCTTTAATCCAGGCATGTACAATCTGTGATCTGCATCTGTTGTTAGGCTACAATTCCTACTGGCGAGCTGAGGAGGGTCCAACAACAACAGCTCAAGTGCACTCCTGATGTAAACTGTTGTATGATGGGTCATTGGTCACCTTCAACCAAAAATGCATTTCTTGACCTCTGAAGCCACAGGAAAGTGCAGATAATTAATGATCTACATTTACAAGTTTGCAAAGCCTGAACAATAATATCCACAATGATTTGTATACTGGCAACACAATGTAAGTGAATATAATTACAGAATTAGTTGTATTTTCTTCTACTGATTTTAATTTCTCTGGTGTCTTCAGGTGGCATCCAAAGCTGGAGTGTATGAAGTACTGAATCAGCTGGGATTTAATGAATTTGAGAATGCTGAAGACCAGCCATTATGCAGACTGCGCTATCGCTGGCAACAGCAGAACACTCATCCGCTTCCTTTCCGAGGAGAGTTTATTTAGGGTTACTGCAAACCCTGGTGTACACCTTTTCTACTCTCCCCTCACCCAGCCGTTCTGTAATTGGTGGGGAGGGAGAAGACTGCCTTAAATGACTTTTTTAATTTCAACATTGACAAGAAAACAAAAAAAGCAGCCACTCAAGACATTTTAAGGAATTATGTTGGTCACAATAAAAGTGCTATAAACTATATATATATATTTTTTAAAGTGTCCGCTTGATTGGAAAAACAATGGAATAATAACTTAGTCAACAGGGAATTATCCTCCCTCTTTGCTAGTAAACTGTTTTTAAAGGGATAGTAATACTTCATTTTAACTTTATTTTATTTTGTAGGCATTAAAAAACATGAAGAATGATATAAGTCTTATCTCTGAAACCTTTATGGTTTAAGAGATATTCACAAACAAAGTATCCCCCCCCTGTTCAGCCAGATAAGAAGGGAGATGCCCAGATAGACTGCAGAGAGGGACAATCTTCTATTAAGATAATGGAAAAAGCTGAAAAACTTGTCAAGGGGGGAAGGGCTTTCATTGTTTTCATACAAAGAAAATTGTCCCCTTCTGTTATCTGTACTGTCATACAACCAGACTCACATCTGAGAAGAGATGGCTTACACTAGGTAAAAGGGGCGGGGAGGGGAACTTTGCTTGTGAATATCTCATAAACCATAAAGGTTTGAGAGATAAGACTTATATCATTCTTCATGTTTTTTTAATGCCTACAAAATAAAATAAAGTTAAAACGAAGTGTTACTATCCCTTTAAACACCCATTCATCCAAGGTATGTTTTTATTTTTGCTATTAAGGTAGGCTGCATCTTAATTAGGAAATACCAGAACAATGCTGTCCATCATATTCATAGGATGTCATTTTTATTTAGACCCACATGTTGACAGTTCAGATGCTAAAATGAGGCAACCATCAAAAGCCTCTTGTAGCCCCATCTGAATTGCATAGTCATGTGCTAAAATGCTTTTGAGTATGATTAATACTGTGTATAAAAGGGCTATATATTAATTTAGTTCTTAATACAGTTCTTTCAATCTTGTTTGATAGAATTGTAATTGAATTGGTATTTCCAGTAAGACTGATTTTTTTTTTGATTTTTTTTTTTTTAACAGTTTTGTGTTATTCATTAAAAGCACACATTCCTTAGGAAATGTTCATACATAAGAGGTGTGCAATTTGTGAGTTTCCAGTTGTTGGTCTACAACTCCCATCACCTTTAGAAAAAGAAAATATGTCTGCTATTTAGTAATTTCATTAGGAAGTAGAATATTGTTTTGTTTTGTTTTTTTTTTTAATTTTTTTTATTTACTTTAATTTGGGCTGTGATACTTACTGTTAATGGATTATTTTTTTTTCTCTACGATGTACAGAACTGTATTCAAAAGTAGACTTTTGTGATGTTTTATAAACTGTACAATGTGATGTTGAAACATTCATACTGTTCCTTGGCATTTCAGGCTATGTATTTTTTTTCTTAGACCACTGATATAAAATTGCTACTGTAACATTGCCATAAAATATAATTAACAATTCAATCAGTTAATACAGACATTTTTATACATTTATTTATGGATGTAAAGCTTACTATATTGTATCAAATCAAAATACTGAAATGCAATCAATAATTTTTTTGATTTGCTATCTGCAATGAAAGAAATGCATGATGGGTTATAAAGGGGAAAGTGGATCACATTTTAGTTTAACATTGTTAAAATCAGATGTCCTAGAACATCAGAGTTCCACACACTTGCTTAACGAGATTTAACTCTCAGTATTGGAAGTGGAAAGAGAAAATCCTCACTTTTCTTGAAGTTTTTACTTCACATATTATGTATCTAGTTCCTCAAAAGAGATTTTGTCACACCAGGTCAACTGATGCTCTGGATGCATCACTGGGTATTGTTATTGGTAAAATGAACTACAATAGCTATTTCTTTATGGAATAAAGAGTTACTAGATATTTTTTTATAGTAAATATGTTTTTCTTGACAAAATATATATATATTGCCCATTATGTACCTGGTACTACAAAATTGCTTTTTTTGCACTATCAGTTGGTATTTTAGATACATAATTTGACACTGTGAAGGATATAAACTACAACTACAGTGGCATGTTTGTTCTGAAATGGGTATGGTTACTAGACTTTTTATATAGTAAATGTGTTTTTACCTGGTAAATATTCTTTTCCATTTTTTTAAGAACAAGTACACTTATTTTTGGTGCAAGATAGCCTTCTATAGTTCATTGTACCACAGTTATTATATGCAACAGTGATTGGGGTAGTTGTATGCATGTTGCATACATACAATTTACATTTGTTCTAGGCTACAGATGTCTTCTCACTACTTAAGAACCTTCATTTTAAATCTGTGATGTGAAGTGGAAAAATGTTTCTCTGATATTTTTTCAAGTGTTTGCAGGAATTTTCCACTAAAGTATGTTTCTGTGGAAAGCTTTCCATTTCCAAAATGTAAGTATAAGCAAAAATAAAAGCTGCTTTTGTATCAATCAACAAGACATTGGTCAAATCTGCATATAAGCCTCATCATAGTAGAATTTTGTGAACAATTCAAATTCCTTATGGGGAACCTTACCTACATGATAAGTGGCTCTTAATTTGTTGAACAGGAGGACTCACTTAGATATGTGCCTTTCATTGAATAGTTGGGTATATTTGTACTGACCCTAGATATCTACCTTTCATAGAATCTTTGGGTATAGTTATACTTTACAATATTTTTGCACCGAAAGTGGGTTATAAATTTTGTAATCTTATGCTGGGCTGTGGCAGTTCACTATTTGAAAATGCTTTCATTGTCCTGCAGAATGTGGTTGGGGCTTTTTATTATGACTTGGTTCTTAACTCATTTAAAGAATGCATGCCTACTCTTGGTTGTGAGATGTCATTTATTTAACATAAAACTTAAATGAGAAATACATTCCACTGATCATAGAATGACTCCTGCCCATTTATGTCCTTATGCCCCACTCATTTTAGAAGTAAGATTCCAGAGGAACAGCAAGCCCACACTTCTGTAATATTCTTTATTCAAATGTGATTAGAACTAAAAGGGTTTTTTTTATTATATTTAAATCAAACTGTTTGCAACAGTGCCAACTAGTGTCCAAAGGGCAAATGTTTGTACTTATTACTCTGTATGGCAGAAAACATGTTTGAGCTTTAAGAACTTTTGAACAAATCATCCTCAGCAGTGTAAGTACCCTTGTTTTAGTTAGCTTAATAGTACATGTTCATAATAGAACCTTATTACTTCTTTAAATAAAACTCACATCACAAATTCTATATGTAAAATCTTCTTGCACGGTGGAGATGTCAGTATCACTATTCATAAAGGCCAAAGATCTGAAGCCTCATGATACTTTTTGACCTTTTACTCTGCCTGTGTTAAAATGTTTGATCTATTTATTATGCAGAATAAGTTTTTTTCCTATTCCCCTTGGTTTCCAGAGTGGAGACCTCTATAGAAAAGTACTGTATTCTGTAAGCTCGAGAGGTGCAATTCTGGAGCAAACCAACTGTGCCATAAAGGACAGTAATAAACTCTCTAGCATTCAAATGGTAAAAAGACACCTTTAACCTCTTAAGGACCGGCGTGCGCACAGCCAGCACTTAAGGACCACGGAGCTTTCTTTTAGTTTGCAGATCGTTTTCAGGGTTCCCTGAATGGCGTTCAGCCGTGCGGGGAGCCCTGAAATCCATGACGTGCCAGGACCATCATGGGTCCTTATGGCCAAAGCTGGGATCTCTCTAGGTTTGCCCCGGAGACTCCGGTTTTGACTTTGCATTGCCGGGTCTCTGGGGCAGTGACTGTCCAGGGTGTGGGCAGTTTCTTAAGAAACTCTGCCCATTTATGCCCCTTCCCCATCAGTTCCACCCACTCCCCTCCTTCCCCAGCCTATAGTTTTACAACTTTCTGAAGCCCCACCCCCAGTCACAATTAAGGCCCACCCCCTTTTGATACAAATCACATAATTTGTCTCCCTGAATGGCACCACAGGCCTCCCCCTCCTGGGAGGCCAGAAGAAAAAGTTCCCAGGTATACTTGTGTCTCTTATAGTATAGTTGGTTTGCCCCAGAATTAAAGGGACAGCAATGTCCCATAAATACTTTATAGTTTTATAGAACCTTAAAAAAATAAGCAGAATGGTGCAAACCCTATCTCTCAAATGGTTTGAGAGATAAAGGGATTCAAAGTTCCTCCCTCCCACCCCTTCTCATGATGTTAGCTGTAAAGCTGACAGCAGGAGAATCGAGTCGTACGACTCGAGGAGGCTCTGCAGCAGAGCCGAGATTGTGTTATCTATAAAGAATTCCTTCACTACAAAGTCTGCTTGGTTTGCAAGCACACTTTGTAGACATTTACAATGAATTAATTCTTTATAGATAATGTTATCTCGGCTGTGCTGCAGAGCCGCCTGCTAGTCCCTGGACCAGAATCTCCTGCTGTCAGCTAGACGTTGACATCAGGAGAAGGAGAGAGAGGGGCAAACTTTCAGTGCAAATATCTCTCAAACCACAGCAGTTTAAAACTATATAAAACTCTATAAAACTATAAAGAGTTTTTATGGCACATTACAGTCCCTTTAATTACCCCATGTTTAGCTTCCCGAATATGACTTTAGGGCTTAAAGGGATAGTAATACTTCATTTTAACTTTATTTTATTTTGTAGGCATTAAAAAAACATGAAGAATGATATAAGTCTTATCTCTCAAACCTTTATGGTTTAAGAGATATTCACAAACAAAGTATCCCCCCCCCTGTTCAACCAGATAAGAAGGGAGATGCCCAGGTAGACTGCAGAGAGGGACAATCTTCAATTAAGATAATGGAAAAAGCTGAAAAACTTGTCAAGGGGGGAAGGGCTTTCATTGTTTTCATACAAAGAAAATTGTCCCCTTCTGTTATCTGTACTGTCATACAACCAGACTCACATCTGAGAAGAGATGGCTTACACTAGGTAAAAGGGGCGGGGAGGGGAACTTTGCTTGTGAATATCTCATAAACCATAAAGGTTTGAGAGATAAGACTTATATCATTCTTCATGTTTTTTTAATGCCTACAAAATAAAATACAGTTAAAACGAAGTATTACTATCCCTTTAAGAGTTCAAAATCTAAACTTTCTCTATCTGTATATCGATAAATATGTACAGTTTTGAATGTGCTTAGTAAATGGATTGATGCTAATAGCTGTCGCAGGTGTGGCAGTACTTTTATATATTCTCTAGATCTACTGTATATCTATGTGTTGAAGAAAAATGTGATTTATTGTGTTTATGCATTACAATTGCAGTGCCTTATTGACTATACTTCTGAAGAGTTTAGATTGTGGAAAAACTGAATAAATAAAACAAAGTTCAAAAGAATAGAATTAGACTGGGATAAATTGTACTGTAAATTAACAAATGCATTACATATTAAAATGTTTTAGTACTAGTTTAGAGTAAAACTCTAATTTCACTAAATGTTTGCTGTTTTGAGCACTGTTGTGTTTAACATGCTTTTGTATTTAATTTTATAATTAAAAAGTAACATTTGTGGCCATTGATGGGGATATTTTGCTTCTCTGTACTGTCTGTCTTAATTTGAATAAATCCACTATCAAAAACTGTCATAATAGGGTTTTACAACTAAAACTAGCCTGTCTTTGAGTGGTACTGTCACCTTGAATTGTTTGTGTCTTTTAAACTTAGTAATACTTAAGTATTACTAATCCCTATAGTAAAGTCCTTTTAAAAATACATGTATTGTTCCCAGTTTCATCTCTCAAACCTTTATTGTTTCAGAGATAATCACTCCTAAAGTTGCCCTCTCCCTCCCCCGAAGTCAGCGTTGTAGCTGACTGAAGGGAAATCCGGTCATAGATCATCAGGCAGCTCTTCAGCAGAGCAGCGATCGCGTTAATTAAAAAAAAAATCTTTCACTAAAACGGTCTTCTACGTGCGCTTGCAAACCAAGCACACGTAGAAGACCATTTCAGTAAAAATTTTATTTTTTATTAACGTGATCACGGCTGTGCTAGAGAGCCGCCTGAAAGTCGTACGACTTGCTTCCCTGCAGTCAGCTAGAACTCTGACTACGGGGAAGGGGGAGGGCAACTTTACGAGCGATTATCTCTCAATCCATAAAGGTTTGAGAGATGAAACTGGGGACAATACATGTATTTTTAAAAGGACTTTACTATAGGGATTAGTAATAATTAAGTATTATTATCCCTTTAAAATGGTTTATGCATCAGGATTGCCAATAGGCCAGCAGATGCATAGTTTATATATTATTTCTTTTATTTAGGAACTAGTTGAAGAGCCCGTTACACAGACCACAGTGCCACTGCCAGACGGTCACGGGGCAGTCATTTGGAGCGTCCAGCTCTGTATCAGCCGCGGTGCGGGCAGTCTCTACTGCGCATGAAAGTAGCACATGCAGCAGTCTCTACTGCGCATGACTTTGTCGTTACACACGTTTTAGCGATTTATTATATAGGATGTGAACTCTTTCAAGGCAACAGTATATGCTTATTAACCCCTTGTGGACCAGAGGGATGCACAACACATTGAGAAGCAATGTGTTGCACACCACTCTGATTCTCAAGAGCTTAAAGGGTTAATAATACTTCTAATAAAGTGCAACGCCAAGTTTTCTTTATTCTATTTTTAGCACATATCGCTATATTTCAAAACTAACAGGCTTTTAGTTCAAGTGCAGTTGAATCTCAAAGGATCCCCCTCCCGCCCCTTTCCTGTGCATCATCTACCTCTCTGTCTGGTCCGGATGGAGAGCAGCGAGGGACAATCTCAGTAAGCATAAGGAAATCCTGCCCTCCTTCATCAAGTGCGGCAGGGTATTCCTTATACTTACTGAGTGAAGATTGTTCCTCGCTGCGATCCGTCCGGTCCCACGACTAGATTCCACAACTGATGAGAGGTGGTCAGAAGGGGAGTGAGGGGAATCCTTTTGGATTCAATTGCACTTGAACTACAAACCTTTTAGTATTGAAATAGAGCTCAACTAGTTGAAAAGCCCGTGTACACGGGCCACAGTGCCGGCCAGTCGCGGTTCAGTTATGTACAGTAGAGACTGCCAGTGGTGCGGCTGATACGGAGTGGGGTGCTCTGAATTCAGACCGTCATCCTCTGCGCATCGGTCTGAATTCGGAGCGCCCCGCTCAGTATCAGCCGCATCATGGGCAGTCTCTACTGTGCATGACTGTGTCATTACAAACTTTTAGCTAATTATTATATAGGATATGCTAAAAATAGAATAAAGAAGACTCGGAACTGCGCTTTATTAGAAGTATTGCTATCCCTTTAAGTTCTGTGCTGCCTTGCTTGATTCCTTAATTAGCATAGGCTGCTGCACTATGGGAGATCACCATACAGAAATAAAATGATTAAATGATTAACCCTTTGAATGCTGGGGGGTGACCCACTGGCATTCAAAGGGTTAAACCAATACTATTACCTCCGAATACTAACCTCACTTTTACTATGGCCAAAAAATCCTGTTGTGATCATGAATTTTGACATTGGGCCTGGGTTAAAGAAAGAATATCTTCAGTCAGTCCACAGTATAATTGCTGGCAGGACTCCTGGACCCCACATTTCACAAAATTCAGAATCTGTCATTTTCCTAAACTGAAGCAGACAGAATTAATGAGCTCACAGAAGATGTCACTATTGCAGTGAGCCAATGTGGGTCCAAGATTCCTGTCAACAACCGTCATAATAATAATCCTTTATTTATATAGTGCACACAGATTCTGCAGCACTTTACACTCATATTGGTTCCTGTCCCCATTGGGGCTCACAATCTAAATTCACCTATCAGTATGTTTTTGGAGTGTGGGAGGAAACCGGAGTACCCAGAGGAAACCCACGCAAACAAAGTGAGAACATACAAACTCATTGCAGATGTTGTCCTTGGTGGGATTTGAACCCAGGACCCCAGCGCTGCAAGGCAACAGTGCTAACCACTGAGCCACTATGCTGTCATCTCCACAACCATGTATCTGTGGCTACAAAAGCAGAAATTAAACCCCCAAAAAATAAAATCTCATAAATGAGGCACATCACCCAAGGTTATGTGGTACAAATATAATAAACTGTATTGGTAACTCTTGTTAAAAAAACAATTAAAAACATTTCAAGGAGGACCTATATACTAAATAAGTAAAATAAGTTAAATTACCATGTAACAGTGACTACTACCTTAAAATATGTATTATAAGATCCCACTGATAAGAAAATCATGACATATAGCAAACAATCATATGATATAAATGATGTCTAATAATAAAGTGCAAGTGCTGACAAAGATGGCCAAACATCCAGCCAGTAAGTGAAAAAGTGTACAAAACAATACGAAAAAACACAAACACAAAGATACTTATCAACTGCAGAGTAAAAGATAAAATACAGTGGGAGATGGCACAATAAGAGTCAATCCTCATTCCAATGGTCCAACCCAATGCATATAGCCAAAGATAGCTTTGACAGGGGATGCCCGACGGATAACTACAACCCGAGCCTTTGAAGCTAGAAAAGGACAGTGAGATTTGGTTCCTAAGCACATGTGATGATGCATCATGTGGATAGGGTAACTGCCATTAAGGACACAGCAAGGTCAGATTATAACATACTCCCATATGACAAAGAACATTATGCACCTTTGTAAATTATATGATAAAAAATGCAGGTTAAGAACTGGTATTTATTAAAAATAACATAACTTTGTAGCATACCTTATATATTTATGAATAAGAGTCCACCATGTCATTAGTTTGTCAATGCGCATGCATCATTCTAAATAACACTTCCTTGTAGGAAATACTTGTGCATTATATATGCCGGTAAGAAGCGCATGCATAATCACAAGCAATGCCTATGCTACTCAAAATAGATAAAGCGTGTCATAGTAATGTGCATGTTTCTAACTATATCTACTCACTAAGACATGATAACCTTCAAATAGAATACAAGTATGTGCCAAAGGAAGAGGAGAAAGTATTCAAGCGCATATGCAATGCAGTTCAAGACAGACTTAAATAAACACATATAATATGTATACATGTGTATATGCGCATGCCTACTGAAGTTCAAAACTCCCATTTGTCCAGAAGAAAGATTTTAATATATAAAAAGTATAGTCCAGAGACCATTCTAGCAATTGTAATCATGGGAGAAACAACATACTGTATGCTGATACCACAGGCAAAGAGAAATATATATTCCACCCAGTGCCCGTTACCAAGTGAGTACACCACACTGAGGGAATAAAGAAAAGGTATAATAATATATAAACCAACAAGTATAAATATGGACAGAAGAATACTAATGGAGATGGGTAAAACAGACATATTTCAAATGACAATAAATGTTTTATGGGTAAATAGTATCTTAATGTGATAAACAGTACCCTCAATTTACAGATATATGCCCAAAAATAGTTCTATAACAAGAACCTAAAAGTAGGTTAGCAGATAGGAGAAGACCATCCTGTTGATTTTATCTTGATTTGATAAGCTGGAACTTGTAATGTATCATTCTTCTAAACCAGTGACATAAAGTAACTCCACAGATCTAGAGAAGGAGAAAGGACAGAACATGTTAGTTGATAAAGTTAGTGAAAAGCACATCTTCATTCATGCCCAACGGGTAGCAAGTTTGGAGCATATAAATCCACCATGTTTCCCTTTTCAACAATTGTTTACTAATATTACCTCTCCGCTTATACAGTTGGATTCTCTCAAAACCATAGATTTGTAAACCTTTAGGTGAGCCATTATGTGCACTAAGGAAATGATGGGCCACTGTAGTCAGAATTTGTCCCTTACCTGAATCCCTTTGTGCATTGTGTATCAAAGACAAATGTTTTTGTATCTGTGATTTCAGCATTTGAGTAGTCTGTCCCACATAAAGTTTGTCACAAGGGAACCTTATAGCATAAATACAGTTTGTAGTCCAACAGTTAATAAAATGTCTAAACTCTAAATATTTATCTATAAAAGGACTAAAGATCTGTTTAGTTGGCTGGACAACTTCACCAATGGAGCAGCTTCCACAAGGAAAACTGCCCACGGTTTTTTGGCCTTCAACATGTAATGTCGACAATTGAAAATGACTGTGCACAATCAAATCAGAAAGGTTTTTTGATCTTCTTGTTATCAAAGATTGACAGGGACTGATAAATGTTTTAGTGTTTCATCAGAATATGCCAGTGTTTTGGGAATAAATTAGTGACATTATCCCATTGCATGTTGAACGAAGTAATATGTATAATTATGGAAACATCTGTCTTGACTTTCTTACCTGTACTTAATAAAGTATTTCTGTTACTAGCTTGGTTCCCTGGAAACCCCTCTTTAGACAGAATTTTGGATAACCTTTATCTCAAAATCTCTCGTCTAGCTCTCGTGATGAATGCTTCTTCTGTGGAACAATTGCTACAAACTCATAAATACTGTCCAGTTGGAATCACCATTTTCATAAAACGTGGGTGTGACCTGCAAATGCAATAGTTAACTGAAGTAGGTTTTCTAAAGAGGTCAGTCTGTGCATATTCAGATTTATCCAAAGTAAGTGTTTATCCAAAGTAAGTCATTGTTAAGAACCTGGTTAAATTAATTACATGAAATGACTGATCCCTGCCACAAGAAAAAAAATATCAATAAAATGGTACCACAATAAAATGTACTCAGTCAAGATTTCCATTGAATCTGCAAACACCAGTTCTTTCACCATCCAAAAAAAAAAAAAAAATTTGCATAGGCAGGGCACATTAATTGAAGAAAGAATTCTGTGTCAAAAAGGAAATAAGTATGACTCAAAACAAGTCATAAAAGATCCCAAAAAATCCCAAAAGTTCTTATCCCTGTACAGATTTGATTGGTTTGAGAAATATGACACTGCCAGTAGGCCCTGCTCATGAGCTATGCTTGAACACAAAGCTTCCACATCACAGGTCATGATCAGGGTCCCCGGTTCTACCTTCACTGCAGTTTGGACAATAAGGGCTCGATTCTATTACCAGTGCTAAAACCGGTGTTACAAGTAAAACAAGTAGTGTGAATTTTGCAAACATGAGTTACGTCGATATTCTATTGCAGAACCACAGTAAAACAAAACTGACATAGACAGCACATTTCAGAGTGCTAGCAAAATCGGGGCTGTCTGCTTTTATTCGACTACCGCCTACAAAAAACGCACAAAATGTCAAAGTCCAAAGACATACGCGTACCTTTGACGACAGAAAGATCAAGTTTAGTTTTAGATGTGTTCCCCACATAACAAAATACAACATAGAGTGCCCCCCTTCAACATATTAACCCCCCTTTTAAAAGTTGACTACAGTGATTTTCTTTCACCACATTAATTGGCCAAATATTGTACTCTACACGTTAACCCCCCTTTAAAATTCGACTTACAGTGCTCCTATGACTTTCTTTCCAACATTTTTCTTTTCCTTTTTTTTTTTCCGACATGCCTTCATATTTTGTATTGCAAGATTAACCCTATGAGTACCAGCGAGGTAGCAACACATTGCAATGTGTTTGCTACCCCTCTGGCACTCAAAGGGTTAAAATAATTAGTGGAAACAGTGCTCCTCTATATTAAATAAACCCATATCTTGATTCTTTTTTTTTTTTTTTATAGTCCTGTAAGAAGTTTATTGTAACATTAATTAGTGGTTATGTAGTGATATAGTTATAAAGCAAATATACATAACATATATAATCAATATCTGCACAGGTGTTGTTAGAACCTTTAAGTCTTCATATAAAATGATGTATTGAGCTGGCCGACATTATATTGGAGATACTGGTCATGTTGAGGAGATTCATATCTCAGATGAGACAGGGTATGTTTAAACTTCAAGTCATTATCAACAAAACTCTACTTTATTAGATCAGCTCTTCTAACTTCCATTATCTGTATGAGCCACCCTTACACTGCCGGTTGCTTGTGAGCCCTAGGCTGTAGAAGCCTCAGAATTCTCACAGCCAGTGTGTATGTATGGCTTGCTGTCAAAAGTCAACAATAAGTTCCAATCAGCTCTTGCAACAAAGTATTCTTGAGCACACTGACTGAATTCTTTGTTGCAAGAGCTGATTGGAACTTATTGTCGGCTTTTGACAGCAAACCATACATACAAACACTGGCAGTGAGAACTCTGCAGTGTAAGGGTGGCTTATACGGATAATGGAAGTTAGAAGAGCTGATGTAATAAAATAGAGTTTTGTTGATAATGACTTGAAGTTTACACATAGCCTGTCAAATAGGAGATATGAATCTCCTCAACATGACCAGTATCTCTAATATAGTGTTGGTCATCTCAATACATCATTTTATATGAGGACTTAAAGGTTCTAACAACACCTGTGCAGATATTGATTATATATGTTATATATATTTGCTTTATAACTATATCACTACATAACCGCTATTTAATGTTACAATAAACTTCTTAAAGGACTATTAAAAAAAAAATAAAATAAAAAAATCAAGATATGGGTTTATTTAATGTTGAGGAGCACTGTTTCAACTAATTCTTTTAACCCTTTGAGTGCCAGAGGGGTAGCAAACACATTGCAATGTGTTGCTACCTCTCTGGTACTCATAAGGTTAATCTTGCAATACAAAATACAAGGGTGTCACAAGCAAAGGTTATACACCCTACTGAGACAGTGAGTAGAGTGTGGGAGGGAATGGGTTAACAATACCAGACACCTGGTTACCTGTTTAATATTCCTAGCAACCACCAAATTAACCCCTGAATTCCCTCCTGCATTATTACCCAGCACTATAATTTGCTGCCACCACCAAGACTTTATATCTGGGTGTCTTAGGTTACCCCAAACACAACAGAATACAGTACAAAATCACCTTAATAATCAGACATGTATATTTAACTCTTTAGTAGCGTGTTCTAGCTGAGATTCCTTCAGAGTAGTGAGTTCATATTAGAGGACAGAGACAAGAGCTGATTAATTGAACATTTAATCTGGAAAAAAAGATTCACAGGACATACACAAATAAAGATCACACATAAGCAAAACAGTCCATAAAATAAAATGGGAGAAACACAAGAAATCTTTAAATACAATTACCGATATTTTCAGAGTCCTTGCGGGAACTTCCGATGGTACTTCCCCCTTCAGCTGTTACAAATAAATTCACTATTTTATCCAAAAAACCCTTATTAAATACTTTCCACAGCTCCTTCTAAGAGGCCAAACCCCCTGGGTGTTACCTGGGGGGAGGTTTGGCCTGAGTTTACGGCCACTCAGTCAGACCTGTCAGGGATGTCACAGATGTCTACCTGAAAAATCATACAGCTTCCAAAAACATGCAACCCACAGCACACCTCTATAATGTTATAATAATCATATTCCTCATATCTGTGTGAATATCTGGACACCAAATATGCTGGGTCTAACTGGTTGCAAAGTGGCTATTCTTATAACTCATAGTAGGAACACCTCCCCCTGGCATGTTTGGTACCCACCAGAAGGGTAAAACCTGGGCATTCTGAATATATATTTGTATTGAACCATTTTACACTATATACATGTTCTCCCTATTTCATAATATTTGACTGTCCCCTGGATGAACCCCATCAGAGCAGATGGTCCAATATATTTTATGACACTGTGCTGCTCCGGTGATCTACTCATTCAGTTTCTGGTGATGTTATCTACTCAGCTTATTTTATGGCCTAGGACTGGTGCACTTTGAATAACATACAGGTCAGCAAACAAACAAACAAATTCTAAAACCGAGAGGGCCAGCTCATGCCTTGGCATGACAGAGGGCATGTTGAAACAAAAAAAAGAAGAAAAATGTTGGATATAAATGATAAAAGAAAGTCAAGGAAGCACTGTAAGTCAAAGGGGGAGGGGGGTTAAAGTGTCGAGTACAATATTTGTCGAATTAATGTGGTGAAAGAAAATCACTGTAGTTGACTTTTAAAGGGGGGGTTAATATGTCAAAGGGGGGCACTCTGTGTTGGATTTCTATGCTGTATACTTTATTCTACACTGCTTTTGTTCGAACAACGATGGTTTTGAAACTGTCGTTATGGCTTCTACGCCTCAACCTCTGAGGCCCAGAATTTCCAGCTTAACTTGTATAAAAAAACAGGAGCTAATACTGAGCGTGAGTAATAGGATACTACTTGCAGGTTGTTTTTAATTGATTCCTATGGGCTTTTTTTTGACTGGCGGTATGTGTAATTACCTCTGATTTTCTTTTCACAAATCGGGTAAGAGGATACCAAAAACTGACTTAAAAAACATAGCGCCTGTTTTTTTTTTTTTTTTTTTTTTGTGCTAGTAATAGAATTGAGTCCTAAATCTCCCGAATTACTGAGAAATTAGTTAAAGGGGCAGTAATGTCCAAAAAAAAAAAAAGTTCAGTTTTGCAGAGGTTAAAATATTAATCAATATGCTCCAAACCCTAGTTCCCCCCTCCCTTCCCTTCTCCTGACGTCAGCGTCTAGCTGACAGCAGGAAATCCTGGTCTGGGCACCAGCAGGCGGCTCTGCAGCAGAGCCGAAATCCTGTTATTGCTAAAGAATTCATTCACTGGAAAGGTCTAAAAAGTGTGTCTGGTTTGCAAGCACACTTTATAGATCTTTCCAATGAATGAATTCTGTAGCAATAACGCAATTTTGGCTCTGCTGCAGAGCCTCCTTGAGTCGTACGACTCAAATCTCCTGCTGTCAGCTGGCATCAGGAGAAGGGGAGGGAGGGGGGAACTTTGAATCCCTATATCTCTCAAACCATAGTGGTCTGAGAGATGGGGTTTGGAGCATATTGATTAATATTTTAACATCTACAAAACTGGACATTTTTTGGGGGGACATTACTGTCCCTTGAAAGGGTTAGTAATGTCTTTATAAAACAGCTATTACTAAAATAAATGATCCTAGTCCCATCTCTCAAACCTTTATAGTTTGAGAGGTATATGAGGCTAAATTTCCCCCTTCCCTGATGTCAGCTGTAAAACTGACAGCAGGAGATGCGTGTTGGCCGACTCGAGGCGGCTCTTCATCAGAGCCGAAATAGCTCAATGTAAAAAGAAATACTTAATTGGAACAGTCTACAAAGTGTGCCTGGTTTGCAAGAACACTTTGTAGACCGTTCCAATGAAGTATTTCTTTTTACATTTCGTTATTTTGGCTCTGCTGAAGAGCTGCCTGCTGGTCCCGGGATCAGTATCTCCTGCCGTCATCTTACAGCTGACGTCAGTAAAAGGGGAGGGAGGGGGGAACTTTTGCCTTGTATATCTCTCAAAACATAAAGGTTTGAGAGATGGGACTGGGATAGTTTAGTTTATTTTGTAATATCTGCAATATTACATTTTTTTATATAAAGACATTACAAGCCCTTTAAGATTTATCAACAAAGTTTGCAAAAAGTAATCAATAAACGTGCGTGGCTTCTCACAGAGACTATTGATTCCATCCACTATAGGCCGTCCCAGAGGTTTAGTGGCATTCTTGTGAGTTTTTGCGTAATCTCTAGCCAATGAGAGTGCTCCAGCTTACAGGCAGCCTCCATCATCAGAGGAGGCTGGATAGAGGGACGGGAGCAGAGGTAGAGTGACAGACTGCAGTACAGACCTGGTAACCGCAGTCTTTCCGGATGGTAGGGTGCAGGGCAGTATTTATTCTTTAGATTTCAGCCAAATAACGATCTAAAAAAATAAATTGATACAATATTACACATATTCGCTATATAACCAACCTATTCAGACAAACTTGTTTAGGGGTGATAGATTCCCTTGAACTGTCAATGCCCATAAATTCCAGGTTGATCCAAATTTTTGTACAAAAAGTTCCATGTGTTCTATAAGCTTCTAGTTTGCTGATATAACCTGGGAAGATGCAAAAGTGTGGCTATGTCTTGTTTGCTTTTAATGCTTTGTAATTGCATGCATTTGCTAAGGCAAAATTACATAAAAAATCTGTTTCTCCCTTTTTCACAAATGAAGGTAGCAGTGAAATGTAAATATAAAAGTGAGGATGTCTGTTTTAACCCATAAATGCATTTAACAACACAGAATGAAAAGGCATCATTGTTGAATCATAACATTTAGTCAAGCCAATGAGCCACAACCACAGGACATGATGAGCAGGATAAGTGGACTTTAATAATGCATTCTTTAGGTGATCTCGACCATGTCTAGCTTAATCACCCAAGAAATCATGTTATATATTACTTTTTTTGATAAGATTACAACACTGGCACTATGGTTTGGCTTGTCCAGAGAACAGCCTTGAGGTGCATATTTCACACTTCTAAGTGTCTTGAAAATTAGTGTTTTTTTAGAATGTGGTGGGTAACTGTCTACTGTTGGAGGAAATATAACCATTTCCCATCATCGTCTAGGAGTGATGCCAAATAGTCTGCAGAGGGTGAGGCAAATAAGTTGAGACAAATCAAGTAGAGGGATCACTTGGAGATGTTAATTTTTTTTTCATTTTTTTTTTTTTACGCTACCATACTGGGTAATGTAATTAAAGGGAAATGCTACATAATAAAGTGTGGAAGCACAAATGTAGTTATCCCCTTGATTTCTGAAGACATCTCCAATGCATTGAAAAATAATGCATTGAAAACATCCCTAACATCCATGGGAAGAATATGCACATATCTCCCCCCGCATAAATATAGTTTAATCTTGCAGGCTAATGGTTTCTAACTTCATTCAATGCGACACATCAACCGTTCTGTTTTTCAGGATTTCCTCATAGGAGCACAGGTGAATATCACTAGACAGGAGATCTGTCACAATGAATCATCCACTGGTTGAGCTACCTGTGCTTCTGTGAAGGGAACCTGAAAGCCATCAATGCTGATAGACTCAAAGGACTGGAGTAGGTAACATATATTGTAGACTGGGCACAGTATATCGGCTATAGCTAAGCTGGTTGCACTCGTGACCTTTTACTTTCATTGCATTATAATATCCCAAATGTTTATTCTTCTCTTCTTTTCTACAGAAGAAACTTTTGTAAAATCAAGCTGTAGACTTAAAACAAACCTGCACTCCTGCATGTCAGTGTGCAAATCTGTGCCCTCTCTCGAGCATCTATAATAACATTGTGTTAATAAATGAGGATTTAGTTCCATAATTTGGCCAAAACATGTTAAAGCTTGTCTAGCCCATCAAGGTACTTCAGTATATGGCAAGTCCTAATATACTGCACCTGTAAAACCATATCTAAATTAAAAACGTAGGACTTGAGAAGCTGTTGTAAGTAAACACGTAGGTGAGACCCCATAATATAGTATGTACAGTGCTTGAGGGTCCCAGTGTATGCAATTAAAAACAAGAGAACAAACAGCTATTTAAAAGGGTGTAAAGAAGGACCTAATGTTTGGGGGACTGGATAATCCTATCATTCCTTGCTGCTATCTATACGTTAGTCACTTGATCCTTCTCTAATCTTATTTACTATATATATATATAAATTATGGTGAGTTAGTGTTGTGAGCTATTTTCAGTCTTTGTTCTTGTTTTTACACATCTCCTTTGCTCATTCTATCTGCTTCTTACTCTATTGGAAATTACAGAACACATATAATCTTTGCTTATTTGATATCTATTTTTATTTTATTTAAAGGCATGGCTATTGGCCTGTCTATGCTTGCACACACCTTGTCTGTTTGTAATAATTCATCATTCCTCATGTGGCCTGTGGGGGTGGGAAATTTTGTCCTACAAGAAGGGCTGGTGGATCCACAGTCCTCGGGCCAGTATCCACTCGCTGCAGGCCAATGAAGTTCTATAACAGGTAAGTCCTTCTTTACCCCCTTTTAAAATAGCTGTTTGTTCTCTTGTTTTTATTTGCATACACTGGGATTATGGGGTCCCACCTACGTGTCTACTTAGAACATCTTCTCAAGGCACACATTTTTAATTTAGATAGGGTTTTACAGGTGCATTAGATTAGAATTTGCCAGATACTTAAGAACTTTGACGGGGTTGGCAAGCAAAAATATTTTTGGGCCAAATTATGGAATGAAATCCTCATATTTATTAACACAATGTTATTATAGATTCCCAAGACAGAGCACACATTTCCTCACTGGTATGGAGGAGTGCAGGTCTTTTTTGTCTTGTGTTTTCGCTTTAGGTTTTGACCTAATATTTGGGGGACTGGAGAACCCTCTCATTCCTTGAAGCTATCTGTAAGTTAGTCACTTGATCCTTCTCTAATCTTATTTACTATATATATATATATATATATATATATATATATATATATATATATATTATGGTGAGTGGGCACTGTGAGCTATTTTCAGTCTTTGTTCTTGTTTTTACATATCTAATTTGCTCATTTTAGCTGCTTCTTAATTACTCTATTTGAAATCACTAACAGAGCACATATAATCTTTCACTTATTTTATATCCATTTATATCCATTTTTTTTATTTAAAGGCCTTTAACCCCTTAAGGACTGGCGCGTGCACATGCGGCTGGCACTTAAGGACCACATAGAGTTTTTTTGTTGTTTTTTTTTTGATCCGCGCAGGGAGCCCTGAATTCCATGACGCACCAGGACCGTCACTGGTCCTTAAGTGCTGGACATCCGTGACGGTCCTGGCACAGCATTGGACATGAAGGGGTTAAATATATGGTCAATGGCCTGTCTATGCTTACACACACCTTGTAATTAATCATCATTCATCATGTGGCCTGTGGGGGTGGGAAATTTTGGCCTACAAGGAGGCTGGTGGATCCACAGACCTATTGGTCCAGTATCCACTCACTGCAGGCCAACATGGTTCTATATCAGGTAAGTCCTTCTTCACACCCTTTTAAAATAGCTGTTTGTTGCATACACTGGGATCATGGGGTCCCACCTACATGTTTACCTACAACAACTTCTCAAGGTATACATTCTTAATTTAGATAGGGTTTTACAGGTGCATTAGATTAGGACTTGCCAGATACTGAGGTACCTTGACGGGATTGTCAAGCTTAACGTTTTTTGGCCAAATTATGGAACTAAATCCTCATATTAATTAACACAATATTATTATAGATGCTCATGTCAGGGCACTTATTTGCACATTGGTATGGAGGAGCGCAGGTCTGTTTTTTGTTTTGTGTTTGCACTGTAGGTGTTAGTCTAATGTTTGGGGGACTGAAGAACCCTCTCATTCCTTGCTCCTATCTATATGCTAGTCACTTGATCCTTCTCTAATCTTATTTACTATATGTATATATTATGGTGAGCTAGCACTGTGAGCTATTTTCAAGTACTTTCCAACTTTTTGATTAACCTGTGATTGTATTAAGCAGTCTTGGACTTCACTTGCAGCTAAATTGCCTCCATAGATGCTAACAGTTGACATTCAACTCAGCCCATTAGTTTCTATGTAGGGTGCACAAACCTGTGCAAGTGAAGCCAGAGTCTTCAAAGTCTCTGCTTAACATATTCAATTGAAACAGCCAAAACAAGCTTAAAGGGATAATAATACTTCGTTTTATCTTTATTTTATTTTGTAGGCATTAAAAAAACATGAAGAATGATATAAGTCTTATCTCTCAAACCTTTTTGGTTTGAAAGAGATTCACAATCAAAGTTTCCCCTCCCGTCCCTTTTACCTAGTGTAAGCCATCTCTTCTCAGATGTGGAATCTGGTTGTAAGACTAGACAGATAACAGAAGGGGACAATCTTCTTCCTATGAGAACAATGAAGGCCCTGCCCCCCTTGACAAGTTTTTCAGGTTTTTCCCTTATCTTAATTGAAGATTGTCCCTCTCTGCAGTCTACCTGGGCACCTCCCTCCTGATCTGGCTCAACAGTGTTACATCAGTAAAAGGGTCGGGAGGGAGATACTTTGCCATTGAATTACTCTTGAACTACAACTCTGACAGAATTGAAATAACACTCTCCAAAGTCCAAATACTGTGATGATTAATTAGAGCTGCTTTTATTATGAAACATTACATAGTAACATAGTCATTTAGGTTGAAAAAACATTTGCGTCCATCTAGTTCAACCCTTTTCCTATTCCTGTTTACCATCGTTGATCCAAAAGAAGGCCCCTCAAAATAGCAATTTAAAATTCTGCCTTGAATGGGGGGAAAAAATTCCTTCTTGATTCCAAATGGCAGTCAGATTTCTCCCTGGATCAACAAGCCCTAACTAAATATTAATCCAAATACTAACGTACATAGCCCTCTATGTTATTCTCTTTTAAATAAGTATCTAGCCCCCTTTTAAAGGCATCTAATGTATTTGATAGCACCACCTCCTCAGGCAGTGAATTCCATACCTTTATTGTCCTTACTGTAAAGAAATCCTTCCGCTGTTGTAGATTAAATCTCCTTTCCTCAAGTCTAAGCGGGTGGCCCCTTGTCCTGTGTACTGTTCTGTTAATGAACAGTACTACCCCTTTAAAAGAGTTTGTGATTCCTAAATAGGATTGAGAAAAACAGTTCAGTAGCTTTAATATTCATACAAAACTGGTTGTTTAACAATAGCCTAGACAAGTGTTTCAAGTCTATTTTTGTTTGCTGCATTAGCCAGTCTGATCCCAGGAGAAGGTATCACATGATATGATATTTGAAAACAAACAAAGACAGGTACACACACTAGTAAATTATTTCAAAATAAGTCTGTATCTGGATCACTACTGGTCTGAACAAAGCAGAAAAAGAACATGTTGTCCAAAAAAGAGAGGGTGAACATACACTAAATGTAGGAGTACCAGACACAGTTAGGATATCTCCACCATATACACACTTCAGGTTGATATTCATTCAATAGAGGGGCATAGACGGCCTCTTGTTGCACAGATAGACACTGGTATGGACCCCAGCGTGAAGGCAATGATCTTGCTCTATGCATTAAAAAAATACATTTTAAAGAGCTAACATAGAGGGCTATGTATGTTAGTATTGGGATTAATATTTAGTTAGTGCTTGTTGATCCAAGGAGAAATCTGACTGCCATTTGGAATCAAGAAGGAATTTTTTCCCCCATACTGGACACTCAAATAACAAGGAGAAAAACATGGTCTCTCTGGTGGTATAACACGTATCCAGGTTTACAACCCCAGGTGAGTTAACTGTGAGGAGATTGTTTTCTTCTTCAATGGCTGAGGGGGTGGAGTAAAAGTTTTACCTTTCATAACTAAATGATACTACATAAGCGGCAGTGGCGTAACTATAGAGGTCGCAGGGGTCACACCCGCGACCGGGCCTGTGGCTCCAGGGGGCCCGGCCGCTCCCTGCGACCCCTCTGCCTGGCGCCCGCGATCTCAGTCTGGCACTGTAGTAATGCAGAGTGCTGGGAGATGACATCATCTCCCAGTGCTCTGCATTACTGAAGAGGACCGCATGGGAGATCGACACACCTCTCCTGGCTCCTGCCACTCCAGGGAGGTAGGAGATGGTGGAATTTTGGAGAGGGCCAATGTAGTCGAGGGGGGCGAATGTGGTCTGGGGGGGGGGGCCATGGCGCTTCTTGCACCAGGGCCCAGAGGCTTCTAGTTACGCCTCTGATAAGTGGTGAACCAGAGACTGGGTTTGTATCCTTGTTATAGGAGTACCCAGTCTTGAGTAGGGTGTCTCATGATGGAGATTTATTTGTTTTATACTGTTACAGTTAGACGGTATTTGCATACGTGTTTCTGTCCTATATACATATAAATATTTGCGCCTTTTTGAACAAGATCATCATCTGGGATCCATACCAGTGTCTGTGTGTGCAGCGAGAGGTTGTGTATGCCTCTCTAACAGTGTGTATGGTAGAGGTATCCTATATGTGTGCAGTACTCCTATACCTAGAGTATATGTGCTTTTTTTCTTTTTTAGATTACGTTGGATGTGATTCATAGAAGAGAGTACCTACTTTGAAAGAGCAGCACCAGTCTGGACCTTAGCATGAGGAAGTAATAGTTATTTGGACTTTCACACACAATTTTATATAATTTTTTATGTAATTTTTTATCTTTGTCATATTAGGTTTTTGAGAGATTATTGTTTTATGTTTTTGTTTCAGAAAAATAGCATGAATCAGTTAATATTATTTACTCTTTGAAAAAGCTGGACTGCAGTTCTCTCTCTCTCTCATTTCGTCCTGAATCAGTTTCTTCAGTTATCCACCATGATCCACAAACTGAACTGTAGAAATTTAAAAGGATAGTAATGTTTCATAATAAAAGCCGCTCTAATTAATCATCATAGTATTTGGACTTTGGAGTGTTATTTCAATTCTGTCAGAGTTGTAGTTCAATAGTAATTCAATGACAAAGTATCCCCCTCCTGCCCCTTTTACTGATGTAACACTGATCAGCCAGAGCAGAAGGGAGGTGTCCAGGTAGATTGCAGAGAGGGACAATCTTCCGTTAAGTTAAGGGGAAAAGCTGAAAAACTTGTCAAGGGGGGCAGGGCCTTCATTGTTCTCATAGGAAGATGATTGTCCCCTTCTGTTATCTGTCTGGTCTTACAACCAGATTCCACGTCTGGGAAGAGATGGCTTACACTAGGTAAAAGGGGCGGGAGGGGAAACTTTGCTTGTGAATATCTCTCAAACCATAAAGTTTTGAAGGATAAGACATATATCGTTCTTCATGTTTTTTTAATGCCTACAAAATAAAATAAAGATCAAATGAAGTATTACTATCCCTTTAAGTCAACTCTACCCCTGAATCAGCACTAATGGAATTGTCCTGCTAAACTGACCATTCTAAAGGAACAAACCTGTCAATGCCCTTTCAACACCAGCCAGAAAAGATATTACAGAATAAGCATGTTAAATTCTTTTAGATGTATTTTGAAAACAAAAATAGAATGAATTACTGTATATATAAAGTAATAGCATGAGTCTGTAAGATGTGCAGGGGCCTCCCAATCTTCAAATATTTCTGTAGTACTAGTGCCAGCTGTGTACACTTAAGCCTTTGGATCTTAGTGACATCTCCAACACTTATCTTTACAATGCATTGGAGACCGCTCTGGAATCCAAATCATTAATGATAAATGGAGTCACGGGGGGCGAACCATCTGCACGGTAGGGTACAAATAAAGATTTTGAGATTTCACAATGATTTTAGTGGAGCTTGTAAGTTCAGTTACTGCTGGTAAGGTCTCTACTGCATTGTGAATTAATATATTGGAGACCTCTCGAATTCCAGGGGTTAACAGTCTAATTTAAATCAATGCTAGAAGAAGTGCCCCAATTTGCTTTTGAACACTGGGACCTAAGTTCTACATTTCTGTTTCTTGGCAACTTCATTATCAGGTAATGTTTTTTTATCCCTTCAATACTACAGAAGTCTCCAACGCATTGCAAATCAATACATTCAACACATTACTAGCCTCCAATGGGAAAAGTGTGTTAGTTGTACTAATCTGGCACTAAAGGGATAGTAATGTTTCATAATAAAATCAGCTCTAATTAATCATCATAGTATTTGGACCTTGGAGAGTGTTATTTCAATTCTGTCAGAGTTATAGTTCAAGAGTAATTCAATGATGAAGTATCCCCCTCCCGCCCCTTTTACTGATGTAACACTGTTCAGCCAGAGCAGAAGGGAGGTGCCCAGGTAGACTGTAGGGAGGTACAATCTTCAATTAAGATAAGGGAAAAACCTGAAAAACGTGTCAAGGGGGGCATGGCCTTCATTGTTCTCATAGGAAGAAGATTGTTCCCTTCTGTTATCTGTCTGGTCTATGGACTTCATTCCACATCTGAGAAGAGATGGCTTACACTAGGTAAAAGGGGCGGGAGAGGAACTTTGCTTGTGAATATCTCTCAAACCATAAAAGTTTGAGAGATAAGACTTATATCGTTTTTCATTTTTTTTAATGCCTACAAAATAAAATAAAGATAAAACAAAGTATTACTATCCATTTAAGGAGCTTAAATATTGATCTTCCTACTTCTAGCCTGCAATTTAGAGGCATTACAGCAAGAACATGCTTTCTACTCACTATGATCTTTGGAATGAATCTGTGTCTGTCTACCTTAAGAACATTCCTGCTTGT
Organism: Rhinophrynus dorsalis; assembly: GCA_037306005.1. Taxonomy (NCBI): domain Eukaryota; kingdom Metazoa; phylum Chordata; class Amphibia; order Anura; family Rhinophrynidae; genus Rhinophrynus; species Rhinophrynus dorsalis. Next base: position 103,716,189 of record CM074724.1, read on the forward strand.
TTGACATTAAAGGAATGAAATATGTCTGTCCTGTGTGCATGCTTCCATATTCATATAGGAGATAGCACTGAGACAGTGAGCAATCAAATCCATTGTTTTTCATACTTTTTCTATGAGACTCCAAAACTAGTTAAAGGGGTCACACAGAAAAAAATAAAATCAGAAATGACAGACGGTGGGACAAGGCTGGGAGTCGGACTATGTATGGTTTGTTACTACCAGTGAGGTTTCAGACAGTGTATACTAATAGACAGGTAACAATCTATGTGATACGAATATCACCTGAGCATATTCGTTATATAAATGAATATACAGAGGAGAAACTAATCACATTGCTAATATAAGTCTCTAAATGTGCGTACCAGATATATTCTTGAGTTAAAACATTCCGGATTATGTCCCGTAAACCTCAGCCTCTCATTATGCCTACCAGATATTTTCTTGAATACCAGTTCACCTGTTGCAGGATATTTGTATTTTGGTATTGGGCCTGCCATGTGTTTTCGCCATCCTCTGACTGTAAGGATCCTCTATAGGCTTTCAATTCTCTGTCGAACACATGTGGCTCCAGAGTTGCACCACTTCTACTTACTGCATCAACCTCACTGTGCGCTCCAGTAATGGGAACTGCTGAGGACCAAAAATTGCTGCATATGGGAAGTCAGTTCTGCAAGTTAAGTCTATGGCTGAAACCAGTAAACCACAGAATTCACATCCTTAGCCCTACCTGCCAGCAACTGGGAATGTTTTTTTTTTTTTTTTTTTATCCCAAACATAACTGATAGAAACTTGTTTGGTGCTGTAGAGTGCAGCCCCCTAATAGTCTGTTGCAATGACTGGAGAAATAGGGTCACATTCACAAGTACAGTGGTGTAATTCTGTGGCAAACAAACTGCACCATAAGAAATGCACAAACATTGCCAAAAATCCTAGCGCTTTGGAGACCTTCCAGACATTCAAGAGGTTGAAAGTCCCATTTAACCCTTTGAGTGCCAGAGGATTACGCAACGCATTGCAAAGCACTGCGTTACGTACCCCTCTGGCACTCAAATGGTTCAACTGGGCTGATTTGGCATGGCAGGCAAGCTTAGATGTAGTGTGCCTAAAATATGAGACAAAACCTCATCTTGATATAAATTAGTTTATGTGGATAATAATGTATGCTGCACCAGGTAATTTGTATAAAGGAGAGCAGGACTGTCTTCAGTTAGTTTTTATTTTAATTTGGGGATGTGGAATTTCCCCTCTTTCCTTGTTCACTTGGGTTCCCTTTTGTATATGTATATTATAGTGTTCTAGCCAGGGCCGGATTTACATCCTAGGAGGCACAAGGCACTCTAGACTCCCTTAGCTCCACCCATGGCCACACCCCCATTCATCATATAACCCCACCCCAAGTCCTATTTACTCTTTCATGGCACAGAAAATACTCTTGGCCTATGGCACGCAAAAACCCAAAAAGTTTTAACCCTTTGGTTGCAAGAGAGATCTCGAACGCATTGCTCTACCATGCGCTGGAGAAATCTCTAGTATCCAAGGGGTTAAATAATAGACTATACATGGGCACTGAGATTGCTCTGGCCACACCCAAAATTCAGAAGGTGGGTGTGGCCAGCAAAGCTGAGGCCTGCTCCTCAAAACTGGGAGCTCTAGGCAGTGGCCTACTCTGTTTATTTGGAAATTCGGCCCTGGTTCTAGCACTTGGAGTTTATCCTTTCCTGGCAAATGTCTTCTCCTCAATCTAGCTTCTTGTCGTCAGCAAATTTACTGCTATGAATGACAATGTGCACTAAAATATGTTTTTAAATATGCACAATGGCTAATCATTTCTGAAGATGTTTTAACCCTTTGAGTGCCAGATGGGTATTGGATATCCCCTGGCACTCAAATGGTAAAGGCATAGTAGTACCTGACATCATTTTAATTAACCCCTTAATGACCACCCAATCTGGAGTGTGGGTGGCCTTTAAGGAACAGTGAGTTGTTTTTTTTTGTTGTTTTTTTTTATGCGTGTGTTATTTTGGGATAGCAGATTGGCCTGCAGCTGTGCTGCCATCCCAGAATTCCATGATGTGCCAGGACCATCACCGCTCCTAAAGATGACGAGACTGTCTTGACAGTCCTTAAGGAGTTAACTACATTAGATGCCTTTAAAAAGGGCCTGGATGCTTTTTTTTTTTTTTTAAAAAAAGAGCAGAACATAGAGGGCTATGTATGTTAGTATTGGGATTAATATTTAGTTAGTGCTTGTTGGTCCAAGGAGAAATCTGATTGCCATTTGGAGTCGAGAAGGAATCCCCCCCCCCCCAGTGAAACCAGAATTTGAAATTGCTGAAAAAAGGTGATTTTGCCTTCCTTTGGATCAACAGCATTAAACAAGAATAGGAAAAGGGTTGAACTCGATGGACACAAGTCTTGTTTCAACCTAAACTACTGTCTAACTATGTAACTTTTTCCTGCCCACGTTAGCCTGTAATCATTCCAACTTACATGAGTAAATGAAAATGGATATTGGAAAGTTGTATTATCCAGGCTCCATGCAGTCAATAGCAGTGGATGGGGCAGACCTCTATTAAGATACACTGTGGATACATCCTATTGCGATCCCCACCCACACACTGCAGACCATCCCTTTTGAAATTAGGACAGTTAAGCCTAGAAGGGATTAGACAGAGCTTTTAATATAAAGGCTATTTGCAAACCATATGATACGGTCGGTGAGATGTAATAGATAGGACTTCCCAAAAATGGAGTGGCTTGGAGTGGCAGGGATATTTAGAGGTATTTTAGCCAAACCTAATTCTGAAATAAGTGAGTTCATATGGGGGTAATAATTCTATACACAGGGTTCACATTAAAGTAATCTGTATAGACCACACATTATTTATTTATTTATTTAAATTAATTGGAATTTCTATTTCTTCCCTATTCTGCAGTTGGATGCCTCATTTGCTCCACTTTTGCAGAAGCAAAGTAGCATAAATGTCAGGCTCTGCAACCAACAACTAAAGATTACATTTTCAAAAACTATATTACAAACAAATGGCTAGTACCATATACATATTTAGGCAATGATGAGGGAGATACATTCCACTGCCCACTGGTACTGTACTTCAGGGCTCAAAGTTTCCACTCTCCACTAGCCAAGGGCGAGTGAAAATTCAGCCCTGGCGAGTAGAAATTCAGCCCTGGTGGGTATGTGTTGGCTTGCAGTGGGGAGTAACTTTTCAAGTCTGGCTAGTAGCAAAGGACTTAAAATTATAATCCCTGCTGTACTCACAGACCCACACATACCCTGTGTGAGACCCCAGAAACATTCATACCCTATACCCAGAAACATTCATACCCTACCTAACTCATCAGATTTCTTCCAATGGTAGCCACAGAATCATACTATACTGTCTGCCAGGCACAAGTCTTCTTACAGTGCTAGCTGCAAAACCCAATTACAATGGCCACCAGACACTGTCTGCCAGAGCAACCATGTTCAAATGTTAGCCACAGAACCACACTACACTGTTTGCCAACCCCAGCTTGTTCCATTTGTAGATTCAGAACCACTTTCCACTGTGTGCCATCCCAGCCTTGTTCCACTGGTAGCTGCAGAACCACACTGCTGTGTCTGCCAGTCCAGCCTTGTTCCAGTGATGTGTAACCGCCAAAACACTCTACGCTGTCTGCCAAGCCAACCTTGATTCAGAACCAAACTATACTGTCTGCCACCCCAGGTGTAGCCAAATAACCACATTACGCTCTCTGCCAGACCAGCCTTGTTCAACTGGTACTAGGAAAACCACATAATACTGTATACCAGCCCAGCAATGTTCCCCTGACAAGTAGCCACAAAGTCACACTACTCTTCCAGTCCAGCCTTGTTCCACTGGTAGTCACAAAACCTGACTGCTGTGTTCCAGCCTTGCCTAGTTCCACTGATGATGACTGCATCACACTGTGTTCCAACCTTGTTCCACACATAGCCACATAACCACACTAAACTGTCTGCCAGGTCAGCCTAGTTCCACTGATAGCTGCAGTACCAGACTAAACTGTATTCCAACCTTATTCCACTGGTAGCCACATAACCATACCATACTGTCTGCCACCCCATCCTTGTTTCACTGAGAGGTACTCTTAGAACCATATACAAACTGTCTGACATACCAGACTTGTTTAGGTGTCTCACTGGTAGCCACAGAACCACTTCATTCCAGCCTTATTCCAGGATATCGGAGGGGAAAGGAACTGCAGCAATTACTGGGGAAAGGGAAGTTGGGTTGATCGTTGTTGTGAGACACACCAAGAGAGCGAGATTCAGAGACAGAGGGAAACAGAGAGACATAGAGGAAGAGAAACACAGAGAGAGAAACAGAGAGAGACACACACACACACACACACACAGAGAGTGAGACAGTGTGAGAGATTATCAGTGAGTGGGGATGTTGGAGAGGGGAGGGAGTGATTACTGGAGGAGTGGGAGGGTTAAAAAAGGGATGTAGTGCATGTGATTGCCCAGGGATAGAGAGATAATTACCAGGATAGAGTTAGTGAGGGACAGTGAGGGTAGAACAGGGAAGAAAGTGGGTATTACCAGGGGAGAGCGAGTGATTACCTGGGCAGAGGGAGTGAGGAAGTGAATCCCGGGAGAGTGGGAAGGAATGCTTACCAGAGGCAGGGAGTGATTATTGGGGTAAAGTGAAGAAGTGATTAATGGAAGAGAGGGAGTGATTACTTGGGGAGAGGGAAGGTTGAACAAGGGAGGGAGGGAGGTAGTGAGTGGGTGGTTAGCAGGGGAGAGGGAGGATTGAGTAGGGGAGAAGTCATTAACTGGGGGTGGGGAAGGAATGATTAGAAACCAATTAACCTGACACAGAGAGAGATGGACAAGGCAGAGGAGGGAGCAATGAAAATGACAGAGGTAGCAGTGACAGATGGGAGCAGGAAGGGAAGGAAATGGTTGATGACACAGGGGAGACCTGGAATGGGAGCATGTAGGATTCAGAAGGGTGTAGCAGACAGGATGGCAGATGAGAAATGAGGGAGTGGAGAATGAGGGTGAGTTTGTGGGAATGCCTTGTAGGCGATTCAGCCAGGTTAGTGCCAGTGGGATTCTGCCACCATTGACATTGATTTTTCTTAATCAATGCTCTGGTGTGGATGGTGGCAGTCTTCACTGTGGCCTGAAAATGTCCTTGCAGATGATGAAATAGAGTTAGGCATGCAGGGGCGCCACACCCATGTGTCTTACTCTGCCTCATTGTCTCCACTGGGAGTGTTTGGCAGTGATGGAGGAACACATCCCGGGCTTTTCACTTTTATTTTCATGTTTTCACTTTTATCAGGTTTCTATTTTGGTTCACAAAACAGAATGTTCTGTTACATAAGGTTACTAAGAATAGCAGTATCCAAAGTTTGTGTGTCTGTAGCCTACTTAGGATGCTCTAGCAAGTCATCTTCTATACTATTCAGCGTAATATAAGAGTGTTATTTTAACGTGTTTGAGCACCACAGCAACCAGTTTACTGTACAGTTATTGAGACGCTATCTTTTTCCATGAACGGTAACTCCTAAATATAAGCACCCAGGAGGCAATTTTGAAACGAGTTTTATGACTAAAACCCTTTGACTGTAGACAAAAGGGGTTGTTTACTAAGTAGTATAGAAAGCAATAGACCTTATGCAGAGGCATTCTTGGGCAAGACAGCTGCATTACAGCGCCTCAAATAAACATTCCATTCATTTAAATTGAGTTTTAACCCCTTGAAAGCCAGACTGCAGAGCCTGTTCAAGCCTCAAGGTTGCAGGTTCAAATCCCAGCAGGGCCGACTCAGCCCTTCATCCTTCTGAGATTGATAAATGAGTACCATTGATGGTGTGTAGTAATAACATCTATTATTCAGCTGCCGATTCAGTAAATTCCTGTATAGTTTGAGAGATTTCAGGTTCCAAAGTACCCGGCTCCATCCCCTTTCATCGACATCATCATCTTACTGCAGGAGATCCTGGTCCCGGAACCGGCCGGAGGCTCTTCAGCAGAGCCGAAATAGTGCGATCTGAAACTAAATACTCCATTTGAACGGTCTGCAAAGTGTGCCTCCGGCTGGTCCCGGGACCAGGATCTCCTGCAGTAAGATAGATGATGATGTCGATGAAAGGGGATGGAGCAGGGAACTTTGGAACCTGATATCTCTCAAACTATACAAGTCTGAGAGATAGGACTGGGATCAATTGGTTTATTTTTTCATGTCTGCAATATTAAATGGAGATATCTTGATCCATTACTATCCCTTTAAATGGACTATCCTCCCCTTTATGCTATCTGTGATATTTACCTGCTTCATTCATTCACTTATGTAGATAGCTTTCTCTCTGGTCCATAAAGGGTTAAATTAACAACAAAATAATTTTGACTTATTCTGTCTGGAAAATAAGTACAATCATTAAATATCTAAAGACCATTATGGTTCACATCATCATTAGGGAAATATTTTACCATTTATGTACCCCCTGCATCAGGTCAACTTACAGTTGTCTGAACCACAAAAATGTTATGTGGGTAGACGATTGTCCACTACAGTGCTCGCTGTAATAACATAATGATTGAATGGAGGAACGGGAAAAAACACAGTTATAGCTGAATTGTTATTAGCCTATAAAAGTTAAACCATTTTCATTTAATGTTTGCAGTTTGATCCAACTGGATCCCATTTTGTATCAAATTTTGATGATTATATATCTAGCCAACAATCGTTAAGATGGTAATTTGTATGATTTAAGCAAGATGCAAATCACTGAAACAATTAAAGAGCAATTATTATGTAGATAGTGAACTATCAGCAGTCTACTTCCCTGAAAGAGTTCTGGCCTGACGCCAACAGAAGAGGTTCGTTTTCTGACCCACCAAATTACGGATGGGAGCCATTTTGTCACTGCAGAATGCAGACCCAGGCTTTTTACTAAATCTGCTCCCTCAGGAAAAAAACAGATGATAACTGACCTTTAAAGGACAACTAACATGAAAAAAAGTATGTTAAAAGTTAATTGCTAGTTAATAGTTGTTCTCATACATCTGGGTGTATCAACATTATACAAAAAAACTTAAAGGGATAGTAATACTTCGTTTTATCTTTATTTTATTTTGTAGGCGTTATAAAAACACAAAGAACGATATAAGTCTTATCTCTCAAACCTTTATGGTTTAAGAGATATTCACAAGCAAAATATCCCCACCCCTGTTCAGCCAGATCAGAAGGGAGGTGCCCAGGTAGACTGCAGAGAGGGACAATCTTTAATTAAGATAAGGGAGAAAGCTGAAAAACTTGTCAAGGGGGGAAGGGCTTTCATTGTTTTAATACAAAGAAGATTGTCCACTTCTGTTATCTGTCTGGTCTTACAACCAGATTAACATCTGAGAAGAGATGGCTTACACTAGGAAAAAGGGGCGGGAGGGGAAACTTTGCTTGTGAATATCTCTTAAACCATAAAGGTTTGAGAGATAAGACTTATATCATTCTTCATGTTTTTTTAATGCCTACAAAATAAAATAAAGTTAAAACGAAGTATTACTATCCCTTTAACAGCCATTGGTTTACAGGTCCCTGCATGATCTTCTTATCCCCAGTGCTGGTGCTGTGATTGAATGCTGGAGAAGCAGCTGATGAGTTGTATTGTCTCATCCATCTGCACAACCAATAGGAAAAAGCTACAGGAATTTAAAATGGTGAATGATCTTAAAATAATTAATATAACAAATACACCAAAATAAAAAAAAATCAAAATGTTATCCTTTATAGTTCTTCAAATAGTTAAAATGTCCATTTCAATTAGTGAGAACTTTGAGAAGTTTGCCACCGATAGTGCAGTTATTTTGAAATGACCTCCCTGTATTAAAATGTTCATAACCATTACATATATGAAGAAACGTTCAGTAAGACAGAGCATTTTTGAAAATAGGATTTCATCTGCTTCAAAAGCATTCATCTGCATTCAAGGGATTAACCTGTACAGTGCCATGGAAATACGGAGTATGAGCTTGGCCAGCTGTTTCAAGCCTTTAAGCTGTACCACCAAAATGTGACTGTCACTTAAACCAGTACAACCGAAATGAGGACATCATTGGGGACATCAGTACCCCTCCTGATGTCCCACCATATATTGATTTCTGAGTTGATAGGACTGGAAAATCCAAAGACATTATGCATGGCATCACTGCTCCGACCTTACTCTAATGTCTGGGTAGGAGTGGGTGGTATAGGAGAAAGCTTTCCACATCATAAGTGACGTGGACATTGTCACAGATGACTTGAGAGGCTTTTCTTGATCCTGTCCACCCTATCCAGAGATTCTGATTTGGTGTAAACAGGGGAATCATGTTGATATAATTTGCACCTGTATTATCTCCCATCACTATTGGCTAGGAGATTAACAGCTGGGGAACATCAGGAGGGGTCCTGATGCCCTCCAATGATGTCTGAATACATAAATATATGTGCCAGAGGGGTGTCAAACAATTTGCTTTCATGAGTTGGACACCTCTTTGGAACGCACACTTAATCTGCTTACTCAGCCTCCTGATCCTCTCTCCACTGGTAGTTATAGCCCACCCACATACACTTTCTGACCCCAAGCCTTGTTCCACTGCTGGCTGGAAGTTGCATCTTCACACATATACTGTCAGACCCCAAGCCTAGTTCCACTGCTAACTGAAAGTCACAGATCCCCACATACACTTTATAATCCTTCCAGCCTGGTTACAATGCCCACTATTAGACACAGATCCTCGCATGCACACTTTGACCTCCCCCAGACTAGCCTAGCTTTTGGGTAAAAAGGCAAGTGGCCCCTCATTTGATGCAGATGAATGCCTATTTTCCAAAATGGTCTGTGATACTGAGTTTTTCTTCATGTATGTAATGGTTATGAACATTTTAGTACAGGGAGATCATTTAAAAAAAGAAGAGTGGCAGGTGTTGGTTAATGATCCTGACACCCCATATATTATGGAGTCCCAAGCTAATGGGGTACTATTTTTCATGGTCTGGTAGAAATTACTGACTACAGAAGGGAATTCCATGGTTCTCAAAAGGGGACTTTCACCTCAGAAAAAAAAATTGACCAGTTGTTTAAACAGTTAAGCAGTATTAGGAAATGTGCTTCTTTTTTATTTTTAAATACTTAATAAGATCTTTGATGTTCAAGCCGTGCACTTCCGCATTCTACGGCACTGGTATCTTCGGCACAGCTCTCAGGACAGTTTCATTCTCCTCCCACCTCCCTCCCAGCTGTCCCAGGGCGCGCATTCACGGTTCACTTCGGTGTGCTGTGAACGTCTCTTAACGTTACAGCAAGCTACGATTAGCATTATACTGAGGTTGCAACCTCAGTATAATGCTTACTGCAGTTTGCTGTAAAGCTAGGAGCCGTTCACAGCACACCTAAGGGAAGCGTGAACATGCTTCCTGTAGCAGCTGGGCAGGAGGTGGGAGGGGACTGAAATAGTGCTGGGAAGTCACACAGTGACATAAAGGTTTGAGAGATAAGACTTATATCGTTCTTCATGTTTTTTTAATGCCTACAAAATAAAATAAAGATAAAACAAAGTATTACTATCCCTTTAACAGATACAAGGACAAAGTGAAGACTGCATACAATAAATACGGGTATATGGTACAAGATCGAAGACTACACACAATAAATAGGGGTGCAGGGTACAAGAGTTAAGGCTTCACACAATAAATAAGGGTATAATGTATGTTCTATTCAACTGAGAAATAACCCTCTGGCGTAAAGTGTCTGTGGTACCTGATATTGGCAATAGTCACAGACTATTATATATCTAAAGTCCCATGCAAACACACAACGGGTAAATCAATACTATGTATTATATAGATAGATGATCACATAATTATGTAAAAAAAAATTCAGTTCACATGTCTTATAGAAGTCTTAAAATCTGAAGTCCAATAGCATAAAACAAATCTATTAACCCTATGAGTGCGTTGAAATGTATCATGCACCCCATTGTACAGTGAAGTGTTTAAGTGCATTTTTGTTCCCCTGAAAGTAGACACTCTAAAGTACTAAACATTATTGGCTACTTCTGAATCATTTACAGGAACCCCTTTACGTGTAAGACTAAGGAAAGAAGTAGTATGTCAAAGGGCCAGTTAATGCTTGGTGATTCATTTATTGCTGTTCACAGCCTTTCATTCATCTGTTTTTGTGGCAAGGTATTTTTCATGTTTATCAAAATTCTCCCAATGTGCTGACAGAAAATGTAGTTACTGAGTTTGGAGAAGGATATATAGTCTAACACAGTCCAAAGCATGTGGAATCTGGTGAATCTCCTCTTTCTGTCAATTTCACAGCATGTCATTGTAATTTCTGGCAGGTCTTTGCAAAACTATTTGAAACATAGAAGCAAAGATTTTGATGGCAGAAAAAAGCATCTGTTCTATTAAATCTGTCAAGTTCCCAATCTAATTTGATATACACAGTCTTCCATAGTTCTCATAATAGACATATCTATCCCAAGAGTAACAGTATTAACAGTATTTGTCCCTACCACCTCTACTTAGAGGTTGTTCCATGAGTCTTTCACCTTTTCTGTAAAGTAGTACTTAGGCAAAATACTTCTGAATTTTACACCCTCTAACTTTAGATCATGACATCTTGTTCTAACATTCCCCTTTCTCTGAAAAATTCTTCCCTCCTGAGCTGTATTAAATTTCATAATATAGTTAAAGGTTTTTATCCTAACATACCTCCTTTCTTCCAAGACCCTGCACCATTTTAGTGGCTCTTCTTTGAGCAGCTTCCAAATTATAAACCAAGAACCCTGTTTGCTTTTCTCACTGCTTTACTGCATTTCTTGCCAAACTTAAATCATCTGAAATAATAACTCCCAAGTACCTTTCCTCTGTTTGTGTCAGCAAAGAACCATTAAAGAGATCGTAATGTTGCAAAAAAATGCAGCTCTGATTATTCTTTATAGTTTTTGGGCCATGTAGAGCATTATTATCATTCTCTAATTCTCCAATGAGAGTAATTGAATCATAAAGTATCCCCCTCCAGCCCCTCTTATCTATGTAAAGTTGCACAGGATGACTGTCTGGATGGATCGCAGCAAGGGAAAATCTTCTGTTAACATAAGGAAAAACCTGCCCTCCTCCTTCAAGGCATAAGACAGTTTCAGTCAGGCCAAACAACATATTTCCATTCACAACCGACACTCTCAGAAAATATTAATGAGCCCAATGACGATGTACTTTGAAAAGTCGTTACAAACGACAAAAGCTATTTCGCTACTTCTTTGAACGTATGTCCCATAGAAAATTATAATACTGCTCTATGTGGCCCAAAAACTATAAAGAATAATTGGAGATGCATTTGTTTTGAAACATTACTATACCTTTAAAGGGATAGTAATACTTCGTTTTAACTTTATTTTATTTTGTAGGCATTAAAAAAACATGAAGAACGATATAAGTCTTATCTCTCAAACCTTTATGGTTTAAGCGATATTCACAAGCAAAGTTTCCCCCTCCCGCCCCTTTTTCCTAGTGTAAGCTATCTCTTCTCAGATGGGGATCTGGTTGTATGACCAGACAGATAACAGCAAGGGACAGTCTTCTTACAATGAAAACAATGAAAGCCCTGCCCCCCTTGACAAGTTTTTCAGCTTTTTCCCTTATCTTAACTGAAGATTGTCCCTCTCTGCAGTCTACCTGGGCACCTCCCTTCTGATCTGGCTGAACGGGGGGGGGGGATACTTTGCTTGTGAATATCTCTTAAACCATAAAGGTTTGAGAGATAAGACTTATATCGTTCTTCATGTTTTTTTTATGCCTACAAAATAAAATAAAGATAAAACGAAGTATTACTATCCCTTTAAGCCTGAATTCTATATCTTGGTTTTTGTATCCTATCTTTCACTTTTAAGCATTAAAATGTAGATTGCATATTATTGTCTACTCCTCCAATTTTCCCAAATCCTCACACGTTTGGTTTATTCCTCCAGGAGAGTCAATGTTTTTGCAGATTTCTGTATTATCTGCAAAAGTTATACCTTACCGTGAATACTAATAGTAATTTGACTCATGAAGATATTGATGAGAACCTAGAACTTACCCCCCCTTGTGGCACTTCTCTAGTAACCTATCCTACCATTGATTATAACATGTCTTTCAGCCAATTTATTCTGTCAACTACTTTTGAGTCCAATAACAAACTATGCATCTTATAAATCAGCTTCATATGTCAAAAAATTTTAAAACTGTTACTAAAATCCAAATAGGCTACATCAACTGCTCCACTATTGTCTATCACTTCATAGATGTAAGTGAGAAAGTGAGGCTGATTCATCAGGCTTGATGTCTTCTCAGCACATGAGCCTAAAATAAATGTACAGATTCAGAATCTTCCATGTTATCACTTGTGTTTTACTTGGATAGTCATTCGTGTGCTTCTTTATTATTCATGTTTTCTTGTTATTCTTTAAATGCTTGCATCCTTATGTAAATAAAATATGAAACCCTTGGGAACTAGAGGGAGTAGACGATGCATTGCAAAGCAGTTCATTGCCCACCCCACTGATCCTCATGCAGTTAATAAATGCTTTCAGTTCAAATGGACTTAGCAACACCTTTCCTGGTCATTTTTCTTATGCAAAATTGATAGCCTGTAGATTTTACAAATTAAAATATTTGCACGTTTTCTAACATATTGAACACGCATCTGGTTGAATGCCAGGTGGGTACGCAACACATTGCTTTAAAATGCGTCACATACACCTCTGACACTCTAGGTGTTAAACCACACCTTGCATTATCTTGTAATTAAGAGTGTTTAACTATTTGAGTGTTTTTGTGTTGTTATTTTTTTTCAACAACATTCCCTCCTCCAGATTGTCCACAATTCAGTTACGCATGTATGTCACCTCTAGTCAAAGATCATGATTGATGTATGGTGGTAGGTAATATTCAATGGCCAGATTTTGAAGTACAAAGCAGACCAATATAATTTGACCTTCATAAGATCATATATGATAGAGGATCTCAATGTTAGTTCTCAGGGACCACTAATTAAGCCAGGCGTTGAGAACTTGCCTGCTTGCCCATGGGTGAGTTAATCAGAGGTTCAGCCATCTGAATTTCTCTCCTGAGTTCAAGATGGGAAATCTCAGCCTGTTAGTGGACTCAGTGGTCTAGTGCTGAGGATTATTTGTATAAGACGATACCATTGGATTTATCCAAGCATCTGAATCATTATTTATGCATCCTGAAGGTGTATTCCATTACAGAACAGGAGCTTTGGTGGAATTCATTAAACCTATGCCAGATGGGCTTTTATAAGCCCCATTTAAATCAATGGGATTTTTTCTTTATTCTTATTGTCCCTTGTGGTTGAGTTGGCATGCTCTAGAATATGCTTTGTGTAGAAGGCCTTATATTATGTCCAGAAAATAGAAGGTCAAGCACAGGGCTGTAGGTCTTTGGACCTCAATGACTATAATTCTACCAGGATTTAAGAATATCCTCAATTTTAACTGAACCATCTGTGCTCAAGCAGAAAAATCCATTAATTCTGACCTTTGTGTTGTCCTTAAGGACCAAACATCTGCATTCATTGCCTTATGCTTTTATACTATTTTCCCTTTGTAACTGGTATAAGCTATGTATTTGGACCATACACCCATGATCTACTTTCACTTTGCTTTCTTTAAAGGAACGTAGATACTGATCACATAATTTCCCCAAGGGAAAGAATATAATTAATTTGGTGATTTGCACAGAACTATTATTATCAACAAAAAGATCAATAAATTGCAGATATATGAAAGTTCACTTTTTTCTGAGCTCATTTTGAGCCTTAATATTAATATGTTTCAATCTACAGTAATGAAGCAGTGGTCTCATCTTCTAACACAGGATGGCCTGCTTAGTGCTTAATTATGTATAGATGCTGCCAAGAATAAATTCTCAGGATATGGGGTAGACAGTTTAGATTCAGAACCAGTAAACAGACAGGTCAGGGCAAGTATCAGTCAATATGAGTCCAAGATAACCATCCTAATCAGCAAAATAATGCCAAATAGCAAGGAAGTGTCACGGTACCTTTGGCTGGTGGTGCGGGCGCAAGGCTGGCCTGGGCAATCTGTGTGGCCTCACTTCCACCAGCTGCACTGTCTGGCTGAGTCCGGGCACATATTCAGAGCCACAGGGACTATGTCAGCCGTGTTCAGCGGTCCCACGGCTTCTTCCGGTGAACTCAGATGGGTTGCGTCTGAGCATGCACCCACACCCGTGCGGAGTCCCTTCTCTGTATGACCTTCACTTATACTATTGGCTGGGAGGTGCTAGGTCGCTCCACCTCCAGCCTAGGGGTATTTAGAGCCTGCCATTACCCTTGCTCCTTGCCCTTATGTGGTGTTAACTCCTGTTCTAGTGTGTGCTCCTTGTATTGACCTTAGCTTGTCTGACTACGATCCTGGTTCTTGACCCCTGGCCTGGCTGACTACGTTCCTGGTTCCTGACTCCTGCCTGGCTGACTACGTTCCTGGTTCCTGACTCTGGCTTGGCTGACTACGTCCCTGGGTTCTGTTTCCTGTGCCTCGCTGTTTTCTTGTTTGTTTAATAAATATTTTTATTATCTATCTTTATACTGCTTCCTTGTGATTTGTGTCCTGGTACTATTCAGTGCTGGTTGCAACCTCTTATTGAGCTTGGGTTCTGTGTCATTGGTCTAGAGGTTGCACACCCTGGCAGGAAGGAACAAAGACAACTTAGCATCACTGAAGTGTGAGGAGCTTTTTATAGGAGATGTTTGGAACTAAAAAGAGTGCTTTCACACTTCCAGTGAATCCTTGTTGTATTTCTATGCTAGTTACTGTTGCAACATTGTGTTTTTCCATAGTATTATGGTAGAGTGGTGAGCTTGCAACAAGATGCTACCCAAAGCTTGTGAAGGACACAAGGATGCTGGATGCTATTTTTTGAGCTGCCATTGAGAAGAATGCCATCAGGATAGATACCATCATGACATCAACTTATGGTTGCCTCTGGGGCTCCAACTACCTGAGTGCAGTACTCAGGACCTGTCTTTTGGCCCATATCGCTTCTAATGGGTGTAGAACTCTATCAGACCTTTAAGATTATGCTCATTTTGACAGTACCAGGATTTACTGGACCATTTTGGGGTCACTGGTTTCTGCACCATCACTACTGCTGTCCCTATTCCACAGCCGACTGAAGCCCTGCTTCTTACTGGTGGTCTGGAGGTCCCTAAGTCTCCCAGTAATTATAGTTCTTTGGCAGTGTGGAATTAATCCTTCACCAGAACAGGACAATTCCATTGTTTCTTGTCCTGGACACTCAGACACAAACAAATGGATGCTGCTATCTGGTAGGCCCACAGAACTAATGGATGTAGCTTCAGAACCCCAGGTGTGGGTTTCCAGGGTGGCTGGGGTGAGCATCTCCAGCCCAAGTCCTCTCCAGAAGCACAGCCAAGACCTGTATTAATGAGAGAAGAAGAGAACAGAACAGCCTTTATTGATGAAACACACTGCTTATATACACTTCCAGAGACTCAAGATAAAAATCCAAATCCAAATTAGGGATTGAAACAGTGGTGTCACAGTTGACCAATCAAGGGAAGTTATTTAATATCCACTCAGAGTGCCTTTTTTTCAAGCCATGCTGATGAAGAAAGCACAACAGGAGTCAATCAACATTACAACCTTTTCAGTAAAGTTGTTAGCAGAGCATACAGGGAAACACAGAAAATACAACAAATTATAACAGGACCATTTAAAACAGGGTACATAGTAAGAGGGGCATGGGCATCCTGCTTCACTGCTTCGAACAGTACTACGCAGGAACCTTGGTTGAATGGAAATAAACAATAGAGTGTTAGCTTTACCCTTAGGATAACCAGTCTGATAGGTAATATGGGGATCGAAGTGCGACAACAGAGCCCAGCAGACTTGCTCTTAGCAGTTTTTACTTGCCCCAAACATTTGTTATATGGGAAGAAGATTCTTGGTATCAGTTGCTGCAGTAGTATGGTAACTATTGCAGATTCAGATGTATCCACTTCTACAATAAATGGAAGAGCTGGGTGTGGATGTATGAAATTAGGACATTCAGTAAAGAATTTCTTGATGTTTTTTAAAAGTTTGCTGAGTTTGTGGTATCCAGTGAAAAGGACATTTTTTATTGGTCAACAACGTCAGCAGAAGCACCAGTTTAGATAAGGTTTGAATGAACCTGTGGCAAGCATTTGGAAACCCAATAATGTGTTTAACTCCTTTTCGGTCTGTTGCCACAGGCCAAACAAGGATGGGTATCTGAGTACCTTAAAGTCTAATGAGAAATCCCATAAATGAAATTATGGACACCTTAAACAAACACTTTTCAGATCTGGCATACAAGTTATTTTTTTGGTTATCTAAAGGGAGCACCGAGGGAAATCCTTTCAGCAAAAACCACATGGGGGAAATTCTTTATGTCTTCCACACTGCCTACCTCCAAAATCAGTAATATGTGGTATATTTACTTGCATGCATAATTTTACATATAGGGGATTGGGGTTTTGTATTATTTAATTTATTTCAATTTTTTTTAGAATTTTTCCTTTAGAATTTTGAAATAATCTTTCAAAACTGTTACCTAAGATTCATTACAAAAATTCTTGTAAAAGTTAATGCAGATAGTTAAGACAGACCTGTCTTGTCTGTGTTGAGAAAGTTAAACATACCATAGTAAGTGATAGAATACTTGGCTCTAAACACAACGCTTTTACCTTTAAATCTATATTGACCTGCTTATCAGTGTGGATAAATTGTGGGATAACATCTTGTTTATGGCAAGAGATAAAGAGTCTTGTGGGAGACTGTCTGCATCTGTCTGTCTTTAGTAGATAAAAAATTTAACTGTTAATGCTAGATAGATCATCAATGCATTACAAAAGGAAGCCATTGGTGTATAATAAATCCATGTGATATAAATATATACTATGTCACAACTGTACATTTGTTGTTCCCAGGACCATTCTTTTTTTCAGTTCAGTGTTATCTATGTTTAAGAACTGGGGCCTCAAACTGTACTCCATATGCTAGAGGAAGACTTTCCAAGGATTTGCATAGAGGTAGAATTATTCTCCCATTGGGTGACTCTATACCCCTTTTTGTACAGGATGGTACCCTATTTGCTCTTGCAGTGGCTGTGTGACACTGCACACTGCTGTGAAGTCTATTGTCCATCGGTACACCTAAATATTTCTCCAGCAGGACAAACCCATGTTTGTTTCTGCAGCTCAAATGCATAACCTTACATTTATCTACATTAAATATCATCTGCCACTTTTCTGCACATTCATTCAGTTTATCCAAGGGAATTAATATATATTAAGTATAAGCGTCTAGCTATTACCATTCCAAATGCATTGCTTACCTCTCTGGCACTCAAAGGGTTAAGTTCCCTTGAGTGTATGCCATCAGGCCCAGGTTCTTTAATCACTATAACTTTTTCCAGACTCTTTTGGACTTTTTTGTTACTAAGCTATGTAAGTTATGGAACAAATTCTTTAATTTTTCCTGTTTGTCCATAATTTGTTTAAGGTGTCAGACATTGCCTTATCCTTATTATTGCATTAATTTACCTGTCTTAATTTTAAGAGGACCAATATCACCCTAATGCTTTTGACATGTATATACTTGTAGAATTGTGTACAATTTCTCTTGTTCTCTATTGCAGTAATTTTCTCATTTTCAAATTTAGCTAGTCTAATTGCTTATTTGCAGATTAAATGATGCATGTGACCCTCCTGACTTAAACAATTTAAAACCTGCTTCTTAGTTCTCATTTCCCTGCAAACCTTTTTATTCAGCCACATTGGTCTTAATTTGCTCCTCTCGTACCTTGCCGTAGTTATTTTAGGACACACTAAAAGTATTCAGATGAGTGTGTGTTGAATTACCATAGGTGCTGGAGCTATGTGGGAGGTGACTGCTTAAGTAATGAGAGCCATCTCCTTCTGAATGAGGGAGCTAACATAACTAAAATGAGTGGGAGGGATTTTAAAAGAAACTCAAACAACTAAAAATGAACTGGTATTCTATACACTTAAATACCCTGTAATTCATGTTAACATCTGGAAACATTCTCCATATTATTTATCTAAGGCCTAAAATCTAATTTCACAGGGAGCAGCAATTCCCACCTTTTTCAGGGATCCCATTCATTGTTCAGGATAATCTGTGAATGGGTTGAGATAATAATTTTTTTCTGAGTTATCTGACTATTATTCATCTCTAAAAACAAACAGCACACACAACAGTAAATAAATAATCTCTGAATTTATATTTTTGGGAACTATTTATATTTTTTGGAAACTAACATAAAACATGTTTTACAAATAGTAGCTGTAAGTAATTGATATTAAATAAGCCTATTTCACTTTTTGGGTGTTAATGTTCATTTAAATAAAAAATGTAATAAACTTTATAAAAATGATTTACTGTTGTTTTAAAGAATCTTACAGCTAACCATTATTACCTCTGGAGGTTCTTACTCAAACATGCAGTAGCCTGGAAACCCAACATTGACATTCTGCTAATCAGATTTTTTCACCCTTGCTGAATTTTGCTGATGTTTCACTGAGTCTCCAGAGATGCACTGGGTACAGGCTGTAAGAAAAAATGTCATGTTGAAATCAGAAAAATGACAAATCCATTCAGAAATACAGAGTAGGTGAAAGGTATTTGGTTTGTTCAAAAAAGGGCTTGGAAGTCAAAGCAATCTTTTTACATAGGTACAGATAGTTGTTATTTTACATGTCTCATGAACACCAGACAAAATGCTAGTTACAGGTTGTTGGTAATGGGCCAAAATAAAATGATACTATGAGTGCAAATAAACTGTACATTTCTTCATTGAATAATAAAAAAATCAGTCAGAACAGTATGTGCTGTGCCTTAAACTTGGCTCCTTAAAGACAGGATAAGAACATATGCTCTTAATTGAAGTCAGTTCTAGGAAGCAGCAGGAACTGAATTATATAAGAAAAAGGAGAGAGAAACGGAAGAGCTAGGCAGACCTGAGATTCACTTTTATCCCTTTAAATTCTATAGGGATTATGGAGCAATGAGTTGAACAATCCACTGGCACTAAAAGGGTTACGTTTATAGGCTCATTGCCTTAAGTTTGGTAAACTAAATTAGCCCTGGATTTCATTACATATGGTGGGGAGTTTGCAGAAGTCATAATTTTTTTAGCCTTTTTCCAACTCTTGCTATTTTAATAATACTATCTCCAAAAATGGAAGGATAATGATCAGGGGTAAAAAGAAAGGGAGAAACCCCTCTGGTCCCCTCCCACAGTAGAGGTCTAATAATGGAGGCACTCAGTTAAAGGGATAGTAATACTTTGTTTTATCTTTATTTTATTTTGTAGGCATTAAAAAAACATGAACGATATAAGTCTTATCTCTCAAACCTTTTTGGTTTGAGAGATATTCACAAGCAAAGTTTCCCCTCCTGCCCCTTTTACCTAGTGTAAGCCATCTCTTCTCAGATGTGGAATGCAGTCCATAGACCAGACAGATAACAGAAGGGGACAATCTTCTTTCTAGAAAACAATGAAATCAGCGCCCCCCTTGACAAGCTTTTCAGGTTTTTCCCTTATCTTAATTGAAGATTGTCCCTCTCTGCAGTCTACCTGGGCACCTCCCCTCTGCTCTGGCTGAGCAGTGTTACATCAGTAAAAAGGGCGGGAGGGGGACATTTGGTCATTGAATTACTTTTGAACTACAACTCTGACAGAATTGAATTAACACTCTCCAAAGTCCAAATATTATGATGATTAATTAGAGCTGCTTTTATTATGAAACTTTACTATCCCTTTAAGCAAATATAATATACAAAAAATATCAATGCTTTATTGCTACAAAAACAGATGACATATACAAACACTTAAAAACCTCTAAATGGGGGGATACCAAAATACAAAAATATATAATGTAATAGAATGTGATACATTATACAAAAGAATCATATGTAACAAAATTATTCTAATATATAATTAATATATAGTCTATATATAGTCATTGTCCCTTGTGATGAAAATATACATCCCTTCTTTGATAGAAAAGTAGTAAAAACTCTCCCTATTACAAAAAAGTAGAGAAATAGCTGTGAGAGTCAAAAAAACACACCAGTACAAAAATCCCTCACTAAGCAGGAACAAACGTGAATCATCAAAGCCCAATGTATAAGGACAAATAAATCATAATAAGCATACAAAATGTATATATTCATAGGAGAGGTACTTATCCATCAAACAGAGTATATCATGGGACACAATGCAAGATATAAAGCTGGAGCAAAAATGGACCCCCTTAGCAGCTGATCCCAACATGTGCTGCCAAAGACGGCTTCGTCAGAGGATAACAAACAAGAAACGGCTGCTTATATTTAAATAGATCATGGGCCAATGGGAGACAACAATTTCCTATCACATGACACAGTGCATTTGGGAACACAAAATTGCAACAATTACATGCTGATAAATCTTTATTATTTTTATACTTAAAGCATGCGCATATACTTCTCTCTTCAATAATGGGAAATTGATTGCACATAGACCAATTATATATATAAATATACACATATTCTTTTGTAGTGATGAGCGAGCATGCTCGGCCGAAGCTCGGTTCGGCTCGAGCATCGCTCTGCTCGGCACATGGCGGTACTCGTACGAGTACCGCATGTGCTCGCCCGCCATGTTCGGGTCTCCTCCCCGCACGTTTCGTGGCTGCTGCGCAGCCAATAAACGTGCGGGGAGGCTCTGACATCAGTGTAATGCCAGCAGCCATGTTGGCTGCTGGCATTACACTGATTGGCTGGCCAGAACCCGTGATCGGGTGCTGTATAGCACCCGACCAGCGAGTTCGGCTCAGTCTTAGCCAGGGAGAGATGAGGATAGGAAGGGAAAGTCAGTGTAGGGAGAATAAAAGTGTTGGAACTCTATCAAGACCCAAAAGTCCTTTTTAGGACTGTTGTGTGTGGGGGCAGCATTTATATTTTGTTTGGGGGGGCACAATTTCATTTTTTTTTTGTGGGGGGGGGATATTTAGGTGACATTGTACTAGGTGCACAGGGACAAATAGTGTACAACGCAGCGACAAAAAGGGCCATTTTAATAGTGTGCCTAGCCGCAGATTAGCGGCACATATTGTTTAGTGTGCAAATTTTAAAATTAACGTCACATATTCCGTTCACTGTGCCTAGCCGCAGATTAGCGTCACATTCTGTTTAGTGTGCCTAGCCGCAGATTATTTTCACATTCTGTTTAGTGTGCAAATTTTAAAATTAACGTCACATATTCCGTTCACTGAAAATAGCCGCAGATTAGCGTCACATTCTGTTTAGTGTGCCTAGCCGCAGATTAGCGGCACATATTGTTTAGTGTGCAAATTTTAAAATTAACGTCACATATTCCGTTCACTGTGCCTAGCCGCAGATTAGCGTCACATTCTGTTTAGTGTGCCTAGCCGCAGATTATTTTCACATTCTGTTTAGTGTGCAAATTTTAAAATTAACGTCACATATTCCGTTCACTATGCCTAGCCGCAGATTAGCGTCACATTCTGTTTAGTGTGCCTAGCCGCAGATTATTTTCACATTCTGTTTAGTGTGCAAATTTTAAAATTAACGTCACATATTCCGTTCACTGAAAATAGCCGCAGATTAGCGTCACATTCTGTTTAGTGTGCCTAGCCGCAGATTAGCGGCACATATTGTTTAGTGTGCAAATTTTAAAATTAACGTCACATATTCCGTTCACTGTGCCTAGCCGCAGATTAGCGTCACATTCTGTTTAGTGTGCCTAGCCGCAGATTATTTTCACATTCTGTTTAGTGTGCAAATTTTAAAATTAACGTCACATATTTCGTTCACTGTGCCTAGCCGCAGATTAGCGTCACATTCTGTTTAGTGTGCCTAGCCGCAGATTATTTTCACATTCTGTTTAGTGTGCAAATTTTAAAATTAACGTCACATATTCCGTTCACTGTGCCTAGCCGCAGATTAGCGTCACATTCTGTTTAGTGTGCCTAGCCGCAGATTATTTTCACATTCTGTTTAGTGTGCAAATTTTAAAATTAACGTCACATATTCCGTTCACTGAAAATAGCCGCAGATTAGCGTCACATTCTGTTTAGTGTGCCTAGCCGCAGATTAGCGGCATATATTCCGTGTAATATGAAGAAGGCGGGTAAAAAGGGACGGGGAAGTGGACGTGATCCTGATAGTTCAGGGCGCGGGTCAGGACGCGTAGAAACTGTGCCTGGTGCCAGAGCACAAGACAGAAAGACATCCAGCATACCTAGCTTCATGTCTCAGTTTACAGGGCGTCGCAGGACATCACTCTCGAGGAACGCCCGGATCGCCAATCTGTGTCTGCAGGCCACACCACTGCCTCCTCTTCCCCTGTTTTCGGTGCCGGCCAATCGCCTGTCGAAGGCGCAGGCCCGCATACCTCCCGCCCTGCACCTGTACCATCTGAAGCACCATCAGCGACCACATCCACTTCCCTGTCCCAGCGCAGTGTCCAAATGTCGTTACCCCAGGCATTTGAGCGCAAGCGAAAATACCCAGCCACCCACCCACAGGCCATAGCACTAACCTCACACCTTTCCAAATTACTGGCCATCGAAATGCTGCCATTTAGGCTTGTGGACACTGAGTCCTTCCGCAGCCTGATGGCAGCAGCTGTCCCTCGGTACGCAGTCCCCAGCCGCCACTACTTTTCCCGGTGTGCCGTCCCCGCCTTACACCACCATGTGTCCCTTAACATCACCCGTGCCCTGACCAACGCAGTTACTGGGAAGGTCCACTTAACGACTGAAACATGGACAAGTGCTTGTGGCCAGGGACGCTACATTTCCCTGACGGCACACTGGGTGAATGTCGTGGAGGCTGGGAGCGACTCAGACCCTGGGATGGCACAGGTGCTACCCACGCCGAGGATTGCGGGCCCTACCTCCATCAGGGTTTCCGCCAGCACCTACGTTATTGGCTCCTCCTCCTCCTCCTCCGTTTCCACCTCCGAATTCTCTGCGCGCAGCGCCACTCACCCATCAGCCGGTAGCTGGAAGCAGTGTAGCACTGCAGTGGGGAAGCGTCAACAGGCCGTGCTGAAGCTGATATGCCTTGGGGACAAACAGCACACGGCCTCAGAGCTGTTGCAGGGGATTAGTCACCAGACCGAGCAGTGGCTCTCGCCACTCAACCTGCAACCAGGCATGGTTGTGTGTGATAATGGGCGTAACTTGGTGGCGGCTTTGGAGCTCGGCAAGCTCACACACGTACCATGCCTAGCGCATGTATTTAATTTAGTGGTTCAGCGATTTCTAAAAACCTACCCCAATTTGCATGATCTCTTGACCAAGGTGCGCCGCGTGTGTGCACATTTCCGTAAGTCATCTACAGCTTCAGCCGGCCTGTTGAAGCTGCAGCAGCGCTTACAATTGCCAGCTCACCGGCTGCTGTGTGACGTGAGCACGCGCTGGAACTCCACCTTCCACATGTTGGCCCGGCTTTGTGAGCAGCAGAGGGCAGTAGTGGAGTACCAGCTGTTACACGGTCGTCGCCTCTCCGTTCAACTTCCTCTAATCAGAAGTGAGGAGTGGGAATGGATGTCAGACCTCTGTGAGGTTTTACGCAATTTTGAGGAATCGACACAGATGGTGAGCGGCGATAACGCTATTATCAGTGTAACCATCCCACTTCTGTGTCTACTGAAACGCTCGCTGCTCACAATTAAAACCGACGCTTTGCATGTGGAAGAGGTGGAAATGCGGGAGGAAGAGCTTACACAAGGTGATAGCCAGAGCACCCTCACTTCGTCTTCTCAGCGACAATTGGAGGAGGCGGAGGAGGAGGAAGACACGGTTGCCTCCGCTACAGAGGGTAGCCATGGAACTTTAGTTCCATCTCTTCAGCGTGGGTGGGCAGAAGAGGAGGAAGAGGATGAGGAGATTGAGAGTCATCCTCCTGGTGAGGACAGCGAAATCTTGCCTGTTGGTACTCTGGCACACATGGCTGACTTTATGTTAGGCTGCCTTTCCCGTGACCCACGCGTTATACGCATTTTAGACAACACGGATTACTGGGTGTTCACCCTTCTGGACCCCCGCTACAAAGAGAATTTCTCATCTCTCATTCCTCCGGTGGAGAGGACAAGCAAAATGGTGCAATACCAGAAGGTTCTTGTCGAAAAATTGCTCCAAAATTTTCCATCTGACAACGCTGGCGGCAGAGTACGTGCTACCTTGGCCAACCGAGAAGGGGAGAAAAGGGGAGCACACAGCAGTTCCGACAAAGGCAGGGCAACACTCTCCAAGGCGTGGGACACCTTCATGACACCCCGCCAGCACCCTCACCCTGATGCGCAGCCTAGTGTCACAAGGAGGGAAAAGTTTTGGAAGATGGTGAAGGAGTACGTAGCAGACCGTGTCAGCGTCCTCAATGATCCCTCTGTGCCTTACAACTACTGGGTGTCCAAGCTGGACACGTGGTATGAACTGGCACTCTACGCCTTGGAGGTGCTGGCCTGCCATGCCGCCAGCGTTCTGTCTGAGCGGGTATTTAGTGCTGCTGGTGGCATCATAACAGATAAGCGTATCCGCCTTTCCACCGAAAATGCTGATAGGTTGACACTTATAAAAATGAACAAGGCCTGGATTTCCCCTGACTTCTCCACTCCACTGGAGGAAAGCCCCGGGTGAACATAAAGTCACTTTAGATATGTTATTTACAATGATGGGAATACTCTGTATTCCCATTCACCCCTTCCACCCAAAAAACGGGTATATGGTTGACTCTTAATATTCTCATCCTCCTCCTCCTCTTCCATATGCCCAGTGATATAATTTTTATATAGGGCCAGCTCACCAGCGGGCCCTGTGATATAATTTTTATATAGGGCCAGCTCACCAGCGGGCCCTGTTTGACAATTTTTGTATAGGTCAGCTCACCAGCGGGCCTTCTCATATAATGTTTTATTGGGTCAGCTCTCTAGCGGGCCCTCTCATATAATGTTTTATAGCGTCAGCTCACTAGCGGGCCTTAGCATATAATGTTTAGGATGGTCAGCTCCGCAGCAGACCCTCACCCATAATGTTTTAGATGGTCGGCTCAGCAGCAGACCCTCATTCCTAATGTTTTAGATGGTCAGCTTAGCGGCATGCTCTCGCTCCTAATGTTTTAGAGGGTCACCAGCAGGCCATTAATCCTAATTTTTCAAGGCTGTGTATGATGCCCTCCTTTATGTGTAATAAAGAGTGTATTGGAGTGACATTTCAGTCTAATTTTTGGCAGCCCTTTCACTTAGTGCATAGGCTTTATGAGTGTTGGACCACTACCTGAACTATTGTACCACAATGTGAATGAGGCCCTCCATTTTGTGATATACAGGTTGTATC
This sequence comes from Rhinophrynus dorsalis, assembly GCA_037306005.1. Taxonomy (NCBI): domain Eukaryota; kingdom Metazoa; phylum Chordata; class Amphibia; order Anura; family Rhinophrynidae; genus Rhinophrynus; species Rhinophrynus dorsalis. The sequence continues at coordinate 103,741,671 of CM074724.1, forward strand.
GGAGTGCCTCAGGTCCTCCCATTGAATTAAATAAGGCTGGGGTGTTCGACAGAGCAGAAGGTAGTTCTTGGCTTCATCCACTAAGTCACTTCGTCACTTTTACTCAATGGATCAGACCCCACTGTTCCGACTATAAATTTTGGACTTAACAAGGGCAAACGGACATGTTGTAAAACCTGTGGTAGCTGCGGCCTCCGTTCCTGAATGCTGTACCTTACCCGGGCCATAACCACGTTGAACACCTGCTTTACGCTGCGCACGTTTCCCTCTTAATCATGGCCCCAGTTCCGAAAAATCGATGAAATTTTTTGCAGAATTTGCAGATGATATACAAGTAAATATACAGCAAATACTGTTTGGTAACAATTTTTCGCCTAAAGTCGTTTTTATCTTCCTTTTTGTGTGTTTTACGGTCAGTCTGTAAAAATGGCGTACTACGGGCGGAACATCGTTCCCAGCAGCGACGTTGGAGTCCAAGATGCATCCAGACATCCTCCCTATGCTGTCCCTGAACCATTTCTGTGGTGTTTCCATCATTTTCTGACCTTTTCCTATGAACCAGGCACCCTCCCCTCATCAGAGCAGGGGGTGCCTGGTGTAATGCTCGAGTCCTCCCATTGACTTCAATGGGGCTCGGGTGCTCGGCCGAGCACTCGAGCCTCCGGGGGTGCTCGGCCAGAGCACCCGAACACCCGAGCATCGGGGTGCTCGATCATCACTATTCTTTTGTTTTATATATGACTAAATATTTTGTGACCTATACCTTTAAAGATCTATCAGCATGTAATTGTTGCATTTTTATGTTCCCAAATGCACTGTATCATGTGATAGGAAATTGTTGTCTCCCATTGCCCCATGATCTATTTAAATATGAACAGCTGTTTCTTGTTTGTTGTCCCCTGACAAAGCCGTCTTTGGTGACACCCGTTGGGATCAGCTGCTAAGGAGGTCCACTTTCGCTCCAGCTTTATATCTTGCCATTGTCTCCCATGATGTACCTTGACTCTGATGGATAAGTACCTCGCCTATTAATATATACACTTTGTATGTTTATTATGATTTATTTGTCCTTATACATTGTGCTTTGATGATTCACGCTTGTTCCTTCTTAGTGAGGGATTTTTGTACTGGTGTGTTTTTTGATTCTCACAGCTATCTCTTTACTTTTTTGTAATAGGGAGAGTTTTTGCTACTTTTCTATCAAAGAAGGTATATATATATATATATATATATATATATATATATATATATATTCATCACGTGGGACAATGACTATAAACAGACTATATATTCTTTATATATTAGTTGTTACGGTTGGCAAGCAAGACAAGGAGTCAGACGGTATAGTTAAGATCACCTTTATTAGAAATATATAAACAGTAATACAAATAACAAATAACACACAGAGGGTGATCAAAGAGGCAAGCACTCTATCAGAAATAGCAGTCTTCCAATAGATCCACCACACTGTCCGAGACTAGGCCTCAGCCAACTGGAGTCTTGTGGTAAAAGGTAACGCCCAGAGGTAGCACTGACTCAGCCTGCAGTCAGTCTAGGAGAGGAGTCTGAATATCGTACGCAACCACGGAGACTACTGACTCATGCCTGCAGTCAATAGCTAGGAGTCTGATAGAGCCCCAGGTCAGTACTAGGAAGGATTTCTGTGGAACAGGACCAACACACGGAGTGAACAGACAGAGCCCTCTAGTAAGCACCAGATAGGATAATCAGACAAGCCAGGTCATACACGGAGTGGGTAGTCAGCCAGAGCCATAGGTTTGTACCAGAAAGGCTGTCTAAGCCAAATAGGAATGTACAAGGAGAATGGACAGACAGAGCCACAGATCAACACCAGAATGGATGGACAGACAAGCTGGGTCATACACAGGAATTAGGAATACCAAATAAATGAACTGCTCAGAACAACAACATAAGGGTAACCAAGTCAGGACTCAGTCTGCCCTTTAAACCCCTCTTCAGGAAGTAGGTAGGAGGAGCAGCTCAGAGGGAGGAAGTAGGTAGGAGGAGACTACAGGCCTCAAACACATAAAACAGAGGCCTGCAGCATGCTGAAGCCTCGCACCTGCAGATGATGCATCTACCATTGATGTATCCAACCACTTGTGGAAATGACACTGGAGTGTCACTGTGAGCATCACCAGAAGCGGAGGCGCTACAAGGTACTGTGACAGTACCCTCCCTTCAAAGACCCCTCCTCTGAGGGACCAGACCAGGTTTGTCAGGGAAATATGCATGGAATCTGAGCACCAGGAGAGGAGTGTGAACATCAGCAGCAGGGATCCAGGAGCGCTCCTCCGGACCATATCCCTTCCAATGGATAAAATACTGTAAGCGCCCCCTCTAACCATACGGGAGTCCAGAATACTTTGTACCTCATATTCCTCATGATCTGCAACTATCACGGGAGCAGGATGGACAGGAGCGGCGGTATATCGGTTGCAGACCAAGGGCTTTAACAGGGAAACATGGAAAACACTGTGTATGCGCATGTTGGCTGGTAGGTCCAATGCATAAGCCACTGGGTTAATTTTGCACAACACCCGGAAGGGGCCAACGAATCGAGGAGCCAATTTATTACATGGGACCTGGAGGTGCAAGTTACAGGAAGACAACCACACTCTGTCTCCGACCTGGATGGTCGGTGTCGGCAATCATCTATGGTCACCCTGCCTTTTTTGTCTCTGCACAGAACCACGTGGGGTATGCTGTACCTGAACCCAAGAGGAACAGAGTGCCTGCAAATGCTCATCAAGAGCCAGAATTGCTTGTGCTTGGAAGGACTCAGGAAGGACCGAGGGTTGGAACCCATAGTTGACCAGGAACAGGGAACTCTGAGTAGAAGAGTTAACAGCACAATTTCTGGCAAACTCCGCCCAAGGTAACAGAGTAGCCCAATTCTCATGTTGGTCAGAGATATATCTGTGGTGGAATTATTCTAAGGCTTGGTTTGACCTTTCTGCCACACCACTGGATTGCGGGTGGTATGCAGAGGAGAACGCTAATTGAATTCCCATTTGAGCAAAGAAGCACCTCCAGAAGCAGGACACAAACTGGCTACCTCTATCGGACACAATAACTTTAGGTATGCCATGGAGTCGGCCCTTCCTGGCGAATACTACCTCCAATTCCTGCACGAATGGTAAGCCCTTGAGGGGCACAAAGTGAGCCATTTTAGAAAATTTGTCCACAATCATTAGTATGACTGTACAGCCCATGGACTTAGGAAGGTCAACCATAAAATCGATGGACAAGTGTGACCAGGGACGTTCCCCGTTGGCCACCAGCTGGAGCAAGCCTACCGGTAGGCATCGGGGTTACTTGTTTTGGGACATGTGGTGCAGGCTGCAGTAAAAGCAGCACAATCTGAACAAAGATTCAGCCACCAGAATATTCTAGACAAAGACCAAATCAATTGGTCGCGCCCAATATGACCAGTGATTTTGGAGGAATGGTATGTCTTGAGAATTTTTATATGAAACTGAGCTGGCACAAAATATCTCTTGCTAAGAGTCTCTGCTGGGGCAGATGTTTGGGCAGCCAGTATCTCTTCTCCCAGAGTAGAAGTGATACAGGTACATAGGGGAGCAAGGATGTGATCAGCTGGAATGATCAGAGCAGGAGGAACCTTCTCCTTGGACATTTTAAAAAACTGGCATGACAGGGCGTCAACTTTTACATTCTTAGAGCCCGGGAGGAACGAAACCACAAAATTGAACCTGGATAGGAACAATGCCGATTTGGCTTGACGGGAAGACAGCCGTTTGGCTTCAGACAAGTACGTGAGATTCTTGTGGTCAGTAAGAATCAGAATGGGGGAACTGGTACCTTCCAAGAGATTACGCCACTCTTTCAATGCCAAAATGATGGCCAGTAACTCTCTGTCACCAATCTGATAGACCATCTCCGCCTTGGACAGTTTTTTAGAGAAGTAGCCGCAAGGGCGTAAGGCCTCTCCTGAGGCTGACCGTTGAGAAAGGAGGGCACCTACTCCATTCTCTGAAGCATCAGCTTCCAGGGTAAAGGGCAGGGCGGGCTTAGGCTGCATGAGAATCGGGGCCGCAGTAAATGCTCCTTTGAGGTTCTCAAAGTCTAACAGCACACTGAAAGACCATTCCAACACTTTGGCCCCTTTCTGCGTCATATCAGTGATTGGTTTAACAATGGTCGAAATTTTTTTTATCAATTTTCTGTAATAGTTAGCGAAGCCTAAAAATCTTTGAATTGCCTTCAGTTCCTCCGGACGAGGCCACTGAACCACTGCGGATAGTTTTTTGGGGTCCATGGCGAACCCGGATGCGGATATAACATACCCTAGAAAGGTAATTTGGGTTTTATGAAACTCACATTTTTCCAACTTGCAGAACAAGTTGTTTTTTCTCAAAAGCGTAAGGACCTTGGATACATCCGATAAGGGGATGAGGATCTCTGAATTATGCCTCTCTTCAGGGCATCGGCAACATACTCCTCCATGGCCTTTTTCTCCTCCACAGACAGAGGGTATGTACGGTCCAAGTAGTTCAATCGTACAAATGGTTGTTCTATGGGGAGGTAAAGCTCCAGCCTGGACTTTGTTAAATATATCAGAAAATTGAGAACAGGCCTCCAGTAGACCATAAGACTCAGCACAGGCCAGTCTGATAGGAAGCAAAAGACATGATTCATCACAGTCTGTCCCCCAAGACAGAATTTCACAAGTACTCCAGTCAATTTTAGGGTTATTTTTTTGCAACCATGGGAACCCTAGAACGATTGCATAGTGCGGAGAGTTAATCACCTGGAAGTTCAGGGTTTCTTTATGCAGGGCTCCCACACTTAGGGTAAGTGGGGCAGTCTCGTGAGTAATATGTGATGGCAGCTGGGGTCACCCATCAATCACTTCAACAGCCAAAAGGGAGTCACATGGCTGTAAAGGAATGCCATAACGATCAGCGAAAGCGGCATCCACAAAATAACCTGCTGCGCCAGAGTCTATCAGGACAGACACAGAAATAAACTCCTCAGCCCAGGATAGGACTATGTCGAGCAAGGGTTTAGTCTGAGAGGTTTCAGGGGACTGAGATATGCCACCTAAGATCTGACCCTGACAGTGTCTTCTTAAAAGACCAGTAGCTTTTTAAGTTTTATATAACTTAAGCCAAAGCCGCATCTCCTTGATGTCCATTTTCTCTACCCTATTTAAAGTAGTTGAATTGTGGTGACTTCCCTCATAACCAATATACTTAAATGGCACTTAAACCTACAAGTGCCAACAAAATGATTTCCCCACAGCTCTTCTCTGACTGACTTCCATTATAGGTCACATGGAACTGGTATATTAAAACATGGCATAGGCTTGTATTGCTCTGTTAAACGGTATGCATAAAACAAAAGAGTATTTAAACCAGGTAACCCTGTGAAGAAAACTGCAATATTTAGGGACCAATGTATGAAATGACAATATACTGGACACAGTAAAATGAACATTGTTATGTATTCAATGAAAAGGTGGAAAATTATATTTTCCAACAGTGTTCAGGACCAACAGCAACATCTGCCTAAAGTCATTTACTATAGGCTTCAAGATACATTATCATCAGAAAATGAATAGGGATCACACTGTTTTAAATACCATGTTCTTCTAGCCAGAATAAACCCCAATATATGCTATAAACACTTTTTCTATTCATCTGGATGTAGCTGTGCGTGACCGCTTGATCCTTCTTTGTTCACACAAGTGAGAAGGGCAATGAATGGCATGATTTAGGTAAACAAATACACAAGAGAGAAAATTTTCATTGAACTGAACTGGGTGGGTTCTAATCGCAAACAATTATTGTTATGTATTGTTTTATCACTTTATTAAATGGCTTGATAAAAAGTGGCATAGTGGCCACTTTTACCATTTATTTTTAAATATTTTAGAATATTATGACAAAAGAAAACAATTTTAATGTTTAAGTGACAGATTGGTATGCAAACCGTTGCTTCTGACATTATATAATATATTAATAACTAGTATTTATATAGCGTCTTTCTCCCAGTAGGACTCAACGCGCTTTTAGAACACCCTCTCAGAATTAACCGAATCGGCAGCTGAATAATAGATGCTATTATTACCCAATCAATGGTACTCATTTATCGACCTTGGAAGGACGAAGTGCTGAGTTGACCCTGCCGGGAATTGAACCTGCAACCTTGAGGTTTGAGCAGGCTCTGCAGTAAGGGCATTTACCACTGAGCTATCTCACTGGCATTCGAAGGGTTACAACAATACTGCCTAGGAGTACATAATATTTTAATGTATTTGAGCACTTCTTTTTTGGTGATAATCTCCCTTTAAATGCATGCACATATGTGAATGTGTAATTGTAAAGTAACTATCTCTTTGAGGTCTTATCTACATATAATACTTTCTGGAGGCAATGCAAATTCTTAAATATATTTCTATTGAAAGGTAGGTGCTACTGAATAGAAACAATTTGGCCTCTTTCCACATGATTTATGAAATCTCTGAGACAGCATATGCTAAATATTTGTGACAGAGACTCCAAGAAGCCCATGCACTAAGATAACCTTAGAGTAAATGGGAAGCAGAGATTGTCATTTACACTCTGCATCTGTTTCATTCATTTTAAGACTTGGCAGTATTCATTCCGTATCTAACAATTGTGGATGAAATCATTTTCTGGCTTACAATATAATCTGTGTAAGTGTTATTAACATGTCTTTTTGTTTGTGTTACAGCTTTGAACAAAATTGCTGTGTAACATCAACATTCAATTTATCGCCTTCAAAATGACATTTTAGATGGCCTTCTTGCTCCTTACCCCATTGGATGCTAGAGGAGTCTAGCTAAGTGCTTTGCAATCAGTCGAGGACCTCTTTAGCATCCAAGATATAAATATGTGCGACACATATGAGAGCTGATTGGTCCTTTGATAACCAGTAAATCAGCTAATTAACTGATCTGTCAGTACTTAGATTCCGGCGCTTAATGGGTTTAAAAATGTGTGACATCTGTCATTCAATTATTCTTTTTATTATTGCCTTTAAAAAAAAAAAAAAAAAGTTATTTTAATGTTCATTTTTATTTAAAAAAAATGCCAGCCACACATCCACTTTGCCTCCACTGGTGTCGGCAGACATGTAAGCCCCCTCTTTCCTACCTATCGGGCCATTGCCCGAGTCAGAATGCCAGAATTTTGAACAGAGACCTGCTTTTATGTACCAGTCTCTGCTCAAAATAATTGGCAGCCTCCAATTGGCTGGGATGTGTGCTTACGCACCTCCTAGCCAATCAGCTACTAGCGGGGGGATGATGATGGAAATAGTATTGAGCCCTTGGTATTTTAGCACCTAACAAACACAGGCATTGAGGGCTTTATCCAACTCACATTGCTAAAACTATCGGTAGGGTAAAAATGATTATCGAACAGCACAAATACAGGGCTTGATATTATTCCCTCAGTAAAACAGCTGATAAGGGAAAAAAAAAGACTGATCGATAAACCCACTTATGTACCGTAACTATTCTGTAGCTGGCCTGGGTACATGGAACAACCAGCGTTAATGGCCAAAACTCACGTTTTGGCCAAATACTCATTTTTTGTTCTCACAACTTGCACCAAATAGCGTGAATTGTGGGAACATCCAAAGAATAAAAGCCAACTCTCATAGTATGTCACAGTGTCAAATAAGCGTGAGCGAAAAACAGTCACCCCCACCACCTCCCATACACCCAAAACTACCCCTAACACTATACTAACACCCAGTACTATAACACTTATCTGTCATCCACTGTGTCTTCTGCAATCTTATGTCTTCTTTCTTCCCTTCTTCATCTCTTCTTTGTTCTTTCCAATCTTGAAAAAAAAAATTAAATGATTAGTTATGTTTAATCCCCCACTAGAAGCTGATTGGCTGGGAGGTGCATAAGTACACATCCCAGTCAATTGGAGGCTGCCAATTATTTTGGACAGAGTCTGGCATATAAAAGCCAGTCTACGTTCACAATTCTCACAGTTTGACTCAGCAATGGCCTGATAGTTAGGAAAGGGGGATTTATGTCAATCTACATGCCTGCTGCTGCAAGGGGGACATGTGGAGCTCAAAGGGTTAGATACCATGCACAACTGGCCAACAACTGTTAAAAAAAAGTGCATAAACCTAAAGAAATTCAATATGTTTTTCCTAAAGGCAGTCCTGTATAACCTTTTATCCCCTCCACTTTGTTTGGAAAACTTCTAATAAATTATAAATACCAAATGCATGATAATTGAAGTAAACAGAAGATAAGAGTCTGAGAAGTGAAGGGTTTTAATCTAAAAAAACAAAACAAACATAAAATGTAAAACATATAATTACTCCAAGAAAAGCACTAACAAATAATGCTCTAGCCTCTAGCCTCCATATACAGTAAATTAATTTATGGCAGATTTTAGAATTTTCATACCATGGAAATAAGTACTGGCTATGAGCACATGATATTTAGTAAACTCCTTTCATTTTTAACTATACCGATCCTTTAACTGTCATGGAGTTTAAAACATATCAGTCACCTAGTATAAAATTAATCTAATTATACAGAACTACAGAAGCTAAGTATTTTTTGTGTTCACCAGATCAGTTTGGAGTTATTACATGTGTTATGATGATGAACTCTGGCTGACCCAATCTATGTTTTTTTTCTCCTTACAATTGCAGATGGGGTTATGCAGCAGCTAAGAAGATCCGTGATGGCTAGTGGTAAGGTGACTAATCAAGACATGTCCATCTGTTTGGTAATCTCCCTTTACCAGCAAAAGTGCATTCAAAGTCCAGCAAAGAAAACAAAACACCACATCCTCTGAGGTTTGATGGGTAATCTACTTTGCCTTGTTTTTGTAATCTCCCTCTGATTTAGTTTATTCTACTAAGATAAAGTATAAAGTATGTGTCCTGTTTTAATTTTAGAATGCTTCACTCTCTAAATGGGCAACCTGGTATAGAGACCATTGTAGCTTCTCACTTTTTGTCCAGCAACAAGAATCATTATTATTTACTTATTAACCTCATGCATTTATTTGTGCTGTACAGCTGGGAATGAAACTAGAATTGTACAACCAATCAAACAGTATTAAACATATGAGATGACAATAAGTACTGCAGAAAACATTAATTCCTATAAGAAAGTCTGAATGGGCAGAATTGCAGATGAGACACAAGAAACAGAAGAAAAGGCAACCAGGACACAACATTGAAAATGAAAATAGCACAGTGAAATAGACCAAGACATTTTGCCTTAAACTGAATAAATACTCAGACTGGAGTGGTTTTATTGTAAGGTCTGCACAAAGCTATAGGAAGGTAATAAAAGATGGAGGGCATTCTAGTGGAAGGATGGAGAAAATGGACTTAGTTATGGTATATATGTAGCTGGATACCCCTTTGGGTACTGAAGTGAGTCTTCCTATTTAAATTTAGCAGATCTGGGCAGTACCTTTTTTGGACACTTCAACCAGAAGCAACAATAAGATTCAGGATGGTTTTGGGCCTTGTATCCTCCAGCAGGCTTCCAGAACAAAAATAACTCACTCTGATGAACATATACTTTGCTCCAGACACCAGAGGCTGCACCTGATATGACATTTGCAGCTTGAGCTAAAACCACTTCCATCCTATGGAACGCCCTTAGACAGGGAATCTCTAGGTGGGCAAAACTGTAAATAAATCCAGGAGCGGGACAGGTTGACCCAGAAAAGAACCCCACCACCTTATTCTGTTTTAGGGAAACCCAAGGAAATCCAGCAAGGGACATTCCTACCCTACAAATTAAACATTGAGACCCTGCTCTTTCTGACTGGATTATCATCATAAAGTTGACTACCCAGGCCATATTCACTGAGTAGTCACATTTATGTTTTGACACATACCTCCTTACCAAAATAAACTTTATGTTAACAGAGCTCTTCATGATAATAATTAATTGTCTAAGGTTCAAATAAGGAAAATAAACCCTTTATACTGTGCATGACCTCCATGTACTTAAATTAGTATGAACTCATTTTTAGAGTCACAGTGCAAAAATATGTATTACTGAAATATATCCATCATGGACCAGCTGGTTTTAGGCATGAGGTCATTCTCTCAGAAGTACTGACAGATTAGTTGGCTAGTCTCATTAAAATGACACTGTCTAGCAAAGTACAAGCATGGACCCTAGAGACAGCAGATACATGGGGTTTACATAAACAGCCTTGCCCAAAGACTTAGATGTCTTTTTCTAAAGCTTCGGGGAGCCAAGAAACACAAGGTAAAATGTAAAATGTATTATGAAAAGGCAAAATTGTATAGCTGAATATATAAATATATATTTCCATGTAGTATTACATTTATTTATATCAATCATAAAGCTAAATTACAACCAATAGTACAAAAGTACAATGTAATTAAGTTAGATTAAACTATTTCTAGAAAATGTGCAGCTTATAGAGTCACTGAGGTTGATGTTCTATGAAAACCTGAAATAATTCAGGGGAAAAACAATATTAGCATGACAGACAATAACATTTTCCATTGATTTAAAGCGGAGCTTTCACCTCTACTTCTTATGCCCCAAATTAATTAAGCAAGTCAAATATACAATAAATACTGTGTTTTTTTTCATGAAAACTTTTTGTTTATTAAAAAATGGATTTACTCGTTTGACACCGAGATGCCGTCAGGAGTTTGTATATGCTGGCCATCCCCTATAGATATAGTCTGCCTGCCCTAAGCTAAAATAAACCATTGGGATGAGAGAAGGGGCAGGCACAGATGAGTATTTGGGTGGGGGAGCGCTGTCAATCACCCTCTGCTGAGTGAAGATGGCTGAGCTCTTCCTCATGATTCCACAAACTACCGGAGCTGATTGGATCAAGAGGAAACATTTAATGAAAAGCCAGTCAGTCCGTTTTGTGGTGTACAGGTGTTTTATAATATTGTGGGGGGTGGATTAAGAAGCTGATAGTTCCGCTTTAAATTAGCTTTTCAGCCCTTCAATGCTTGAGTGTAGGGATGGGTGAAAATTTCTGCCTCAAACTGAAATCTGCGAAAAATGGCACTTTCCTCTTGGCGAAAAATTTCCCAAGAAAAGTGTTGATTTTCCGCTTTTTTCGCCTAGCTCATTCCATTGAAATCACTGGGAACATACAAGTCACACACAACACATAGCAAATATTATTTTACTAGTTGAAGAGCCCGTTACACGGGCCACAGTGCCACTGCCAGCCGGTCACGGTGCAGTCATGGTCAGTAGAGACAGCCCATGCTGCGGCTGATTCAGAGCGGGACTCTCCTTCGGAACACCCCATTCTGCATCAGCCTTGTCATGGACAGTCTATATTACGCATGACTGCAGCACGCGCAGCAGTCTCTACTGCGCATGACTGCATCATTACGCACGTTTTAGCGAATTATTATATTGGATTTCCCAAAGGCATAGTATACAAGGGGCATGAGGGTGCCTGTGTGAGTGGGGTGTGGGGAAAGAACCAGTTGAACAGGGGATGATTTGTTGGGGGGTTATTTACTGGGATTGGGGAGCACTTAATAAAAAAGAAATCCTAAATAAAATAAAATAAAATAAAAACCATAAGACGTGGTATAAAGGGGTCTGAGGAAGGTGCCTGTGTTGGTGAATGAATGAATCATTTGAACAGGGAATTTGTTTTGGAGGGGTTTCTTGACTACTATTGGAGGGACAGTTAATAAAATAGTAAATCAATAAAATAAAATAAGAAATGTGTAAGTAAAGTGATAGAGACAGGAACCTCCTGACATAAGCTGCCACTGGGGTAGACTGATACTTGACTTGATAGAGTATTTTGTAGAGGATGATTTGTTTGATTTGTTGTTAGAGGCCTTTGTAGGACTTAGACTTATTAGAGGCCCAAGCCCTGAAGAAACATTGATTTGTAGGACTTAAGCTTGTTTGGCACAAGCTCTAAGGAAACATTGACTTGTAGGACTTAGGCTTGTTAGAAACAAACACCCCAAAACATTTTTTTAAGGTTTTTTTTAAGGTTTTTTTTTTTCAAAACAGTGGCCACTGTCAAATGACCTCTTGAGTTGCAACTGCTGTTTGTACTGCTGCTGCAGAGTTGTTTAAGCAGCAGGATGATTAGGCAGCTGAAAGAATGGCTTCAGTGTTTTTTTTGCCTCTGGATCAACTAAAACAAAAGTGATGCTGCAAAGCTTGAACTTGATAGACGCTTGTTTTTTGTAAACCTTATTAACTATGTTAAAATGTGTAAAACACACTTTTAATTGATATTGTTGACCTCTAATCATAAAAAATATTTTCAATAACAGCAGACTGTTGGTCACCTTGTGGATACTCTTAATTTTATATACTACTACAGAATTTTGATAATATCCCCTATAGGCATGAAGTTGTTAATTCCAGGTTATCACATGATCACCTGGCACAAATCTGTACATCTAATGTATGTTAGGAGCTGTGGAGCTCAACCCTCTCCCCCAATTCCTATCATTACATTAGAACCCTTGTTCTTCCCAAGAAATTCTTCCAAAGTTTATTTGCACTAAGTAGTTTTCTGATCCTGGAAACACCTACAGTATATAAACAGGGCCAGATTTACATCTCAAGTGCCCCTAGGCACAACACCCTCTGGCGCCCTTAGCTCCGCCTTTGTCCAACCCCTAACCACACCCCTTCATTTAACCACACCTCTGAGAGCTGCTTATTGCTCCCCACTGATTTAAATACTGAATGTGATGCTTGAATATACAAGAAGGAAAACTTGCAGTCACTGTACTAAGAAGAACTGGGGCAAACCAACTGCATCACAGGGAACATAGGAAAACGGCCATAATGTCCATTGGTTTAAGATTTTAAGCCTTTGAATACTAGCAAGATCTCCAGTGCATGGTTTTTCAATTTGTTGGAGACCTCTCTAGCATTCAAGATCTTAAAAGCTTAATTTAAATAAATTACAATTTTAATTTGTTCCCTTTGGTACAGTTGGTTTGCAACAAAATTGCTCCAGTTCTTCTTAGTACATCAGCAATGTGTTGTGCTGCCCAAACTTCTGGAACTCAAAGGGTTAGTAGTGTGTGTGTGTGTAGGGGGGGGATGTCAGTCTTAAAATTTGGTACAGGGCCCTGTTAGCTTCCTTTTACACATATGCCCCATATTATTTCTACCATCTGTAAACACAATTCTGTCAAAGAAAACAGGGTGACTATGGATGTCAGTATATAGATGGGGCATTTATGTAGCAGACAATGAGTACTGACACAAGTACTTTTGGGGCAATCCTGGTGCATTAATAAATGATAAACACAAAACAAATGTGGCTCACACTCACACCAGTAAATAAGGAAAAGGTAAATATAAATCTGTACTTAATCTGGATGGATGGGAAGTATCAGAGTGTGTTGGTCTATGGTGGTGCTCTGTCTTCATTGGCAGCTATTGGGGAGAAAGGTATTTTCTAACATAGTGTCCTTGCAATAGCTGGAGCTACATATATATGGATATAGCTGCTAAAATTACCTGTTTGTGGCTGCTGCCACCGCTACCACCACCAATAAAATGTGCTGTGCTCCCCCTGCACCGCCAGTTACACACTGCATAATCCATGTGCTTAGCTGGTGTCTCCTGTATCCAGCCGCTCAACTACTGTAACAAAGAGCGTAGTGCCGGCTGTCTGCATTTCATCATGTGACACTGTAATGGTCACGCTGCAGAAGGTCAGGTGAGCAGAGAGTCACGGGGGGAGGCGCAGCGGTACAGAAACCAAGCGCCCTCTCAGGAGCACCATAGTATTACATTTCTTGGGGGACTGACCATTCTGTCCTAAATTGGGTGGGCCTGTGGGTGCGCCAGTGGCGTGACAGAGCCTTTGACAGGCACCCCTGAAATTTGGCAAGTGCCTCATCTGCCTATTTATAAATCTGGCCCTGTATATAAACCTGCCCGACTGGGGTTCCATTTTCCTCAGAAACTTACATGGTTATGAAAGGATGTTTTCAATGGAACTAAATGCTGGAAACATATGTACATTAGCATTGGGGTAGACAAGTGACCTGAAATGTAATGTGTCTGGCTGTCTGCCTAATTGTTATCACCATTTTAGTGCATGTAGGCAACTTGAAAAAGTAATTGGTGTAGTTTATTGTTCCTGGTATCCCCAACAGTATGGAAACCCATACCACTGTGGTACCATTTTTCTGAGGGTTGCAGTGCTGAATACACTGGAAAATGACATTGCATATTTTTGTACCTCTGAAGTGGTAGAAGTGTAAAAAAATCTCTCTCTCTCTCTCTGTATATATATATATATATATTCTCATAGCATTACCTTGTGGCAACATTTGTGCTATGGTTTGATGCAGTGGTTGTTGCAGTCATTTTAATATAGGTAGGTCATTTGTGAAAAGTGTAGAAAAAACAACAGATTTTGGTAAGGGTAGTTTTGTGATCCTGGTACCCACTACGGCATGTAAGTTCTTACTAATGGGGTGCCATTTCTCTGTGGAGAGGAGATTCCCCTGCGTTCTAGCTGACTGCAGGGGAAGCTGTCGTACGTCTTATGTGCATCAGGCGGCTGTGTAGCAGAGCGAGATCATGTTTATAAAAAATAATTCTTTCACTGAAACAGTCTTCTGCGTGTGCTTGGTTTGCAAGCACACGTAGAAGACCGTTTCAGTGAAATAATTATTTTTTATAAATGCAATCTCGGCTCTGCTGCACAGCCGCCTGATGCACATAAGACGTACGACAGCTTCCCCTGCAGTCAGCTAGAATGCTGAATTCAGGGAAGGAGAGGAAGGGGGGAACTTTGCGCGCTGTTATCTCTCAAACCATAAGAGTTTGAGAGGTGACACTGGGGGCAATACATTTCTTTTTAGCATAGCTACAATATGGGGATTAGCAATTTGGAAGTATTACTATCCCTTTAAATCAATATAAACAGAGTAGTACCATGTCAGCAGTGGATAAAGCCGAAAACTAGTAAACACTAGTAGAGGAAAAGTGACACCCTTATTGGCTAACTGTGCAGCTATAGAGCGCAAGCTTCATGATTTGGAAAAAGAGCTAAGTTGCCTTGAAAGCTTACACTCTAAAGCTATGTAGCGAATCAAGGTATCGCTTTTACTTTGCTTGTCTCCTTATTTAAATGAATAGTATTTTAGGAATGTTTATTTGTCTCCTGTGGGGAGCTGGTTTGTACCTCTTTACCTTCTGGAGTTGCACTTAAAGTCTCTAAAATCATTCCTGGATTTTATTGCTCTCACTTTTGATTTTGCTGAAACACATGAATGTGTATTGCTTACCACAGTTACATAGCACATGTGCTTTATTCTCTCTCTCTTGGTACGTGTGAGTACATGTAGTCTTTTAATATTTCCTGTTTGTAAATTGGTTATAAACATTATTACTTGAGTGCAACAGGCGAATTCCCAAAAGTGTATTTATTTGTGATGTCCTGGAAGGTAGGACAAATGATTTGTCCATTTAAAGGAACATTAACACCCAAAATTAACTACAGTGGATGACAAGTAAGTGTTATACAGAATTTAAGATAGAGTTAGGGGTAGTACTGTTGTACTTTACTGTTATGGGTAGTGTAGGGTTAATGTTTTGGAGGGTGATTCTGTGTGTGAGGTAACGATAAGTGCTTGATGGTAAGCCCCGATCGTTGGCTTTTTTTTCCTTTGATGTTCCTAATACTTACACTATTTATCATGCACCTCTTGGATAAAATCTAAACATGCTAGAAGGCACTGATGTTGTACAATGAACGGTCTTATAAATTATTTACATTATTGATGTCCTCTATCATCATCAGAACTAGCACTGTATTCAGCACTTGACCCTAATGTACTCTGTATGTCTCCCATTACCACTTTAGATTGTAAGCTTTCGGGCAGGGACCTTGCACCCAATGTTTCACTCTACAAAGCACCTGTAACCCTGTATTGTTTAAACCCTGAAACTGTAAAGCGCTGCGTACCCTTGTGGCTCTATATAAATAAACATATTCATTAGTGTTGAGCGAGCATGCTCGGCCGATGCTCGGATCGGCACGAGCATCGCTCTGCTCGGCACATGGCGGTACTCGTACGAGTACCGCATGTGCTCGCCCGCCATGTTCGTGTCTCCTCCCCGCACGTTTTGCGCCTGCTGCGCAGCCAATAAACGTGCAGGGAGGCTCTGACATCGGTGTAATGCCAGCAGCCATGTTGGCTGCTGGCATTACACTGATTGGCTGGCCAGAACCCGTGGTCAGGTGCTGTATAGCACCTGACCATCGAGTTCGGCTCAGTCTGAGCCAGGGAGAGCTGAGGATAGGAAGGGAAAGGCAGTGTAGGGAGGAAAAAAACAAAAATTGTGAAAAAAAAAGAACCAAAAGTCCTTTTTAGGACTACTGTGTGTGGGGGCAGCAGGTTATTTGGTGTGGGGGGAAAAAAAAAAAAAAAAAAAAAAAAAATATATATATTCTGTGTAGTGTGCAAAGTTGCAGATTAGAGCACATTCTGTTTAGTGTGCACAGTTGCAGATTAGAGCACATTCTGTTTAGTGTGCAAAGTTGCAGATTAGAGCACATTCTGTTTAGTGTGCAAAGTTGCAGATTAGAGCACATTCTGTTTAGTGTGCAAAGTTGCAGATTAGAGCACATTCTGTTAAGTCTTCAAACTAAAATATCAAAGTCACGTATTCCATTCAGTGTGCGTCGCCGCAGTTTAGCAGCACATTCTGAGTACTGTGCAGAGTTGCAGAATAGGAAGAAATACTGTTAAGTCTTCAAACTAAAATATCAAAGTCACATATTCCATTCAGTGTGCTTCGCCGCAGTTTAGCAGCACATTCTGTGTACTGTGCAGAGTTGCAGAATAGGAAGAAATACTGTTAAGTCTTCAAACTAAAATATCAAAGTCACATATTCCATTCAGTGTGCTTCGCCGCAGTTTAGCAGCACATTCTGTGTACTGTGCAGAGTTGCAGAATAGGAAGAAATACTGTTAAGTCTTCAAACTAAAATATCAAAGTCACATATTCCATTCAGTGTGCTTCGCCGCAGTGTAGCAGCACATTCTGTGTACTGTGCAGAGTTGCAGAATAGGAAGAAATACTGTTAAGTCTTCAAACTAAAATATCAAAGTCACATATTCCATTCAGTGTGCTTCGCCGCAGTTTAGCAGCACATTCTGTGTACTGTGCAGAGTTGCAGAATAGGAAGAAATACTGTTAAGTCTTCAAACTAAAATTTAAAAGTCACATATTCCATTCAGTGTGTTTCAACGCCGTTTAACAGCCTATTCTGTGTACTCTGTACAGTTCCAGAATTATAAGAAATACTGTTAAGTTTTCAAACTCAAATATTAAAGTCACATATTCCATTCAGTGTGTTTCAACGCCGTTTAACAGCCTATTCTGTGTACTCTGCACAGTTGCAGAATAGGAAGAAATACTGTTAAGTCTTCAAACTAAAATTTAAAAGTCACATATTCCATTCAGTGTGTTTCAACGCCGTTTAACAGCCTATTCTGTGTACTCTGTACAGTTCCAGAATTATAAGAAATACTGTTAAGTTTTCAAACTCAAATATTAAAGTCACTTATTCCATTCAGTGTGTTTCAACGCCGTTTAACAGCCTATTCTGTGTACTCTGCACAGTTGCAGAATAGGAAGAAATACTGTTAAGTCTTCAAACTAAAATTTAAAAGTCACATATTCCATTCAGTGTGTTTCAACGCCGTTTAACAGCCTATTCTGTGTACTCTGTACAGTTCCAGAATTATAAGAAATACTGTTAAGTTTTCAAACTCAAATATTAAAGTCACTTATTCCATTCAGTGTGTTTCAACGCCGTTTAACAGCCTATTCTGTGTACTCTGCACAGTTGCAGAATAGGAAGAAATACTGTTAAGTCTTCAAACTAAAATTTAAAAGTCACATATTCCATTCAGTGTGTTTCAACGCCGTTTAACAGCCTATTCTGTGTACTCTGTACAGTTCCAGAATTATAAGAAATACTGTTAAGTTTTCAAACTCAAATATTAAAGTCACTTATTCCATTCAGTGTGTTTCAACGCCGTTTAACAGCCTATTCTGTGTACTCTGCACAGTTGCAGAATAGGAAGAAATACTGTTAAGTTTTCAAACTCAAATATTAAAGTCACATATTCCATTCAGTGTGTTTCAACGCCGTTTAACAGCCTATTCTGTGTACTCTGCACAGTTGCAGAATAGGAAGAAATACTGTTAAGTTTTCAAACTCATATATATTAAAGTCACATATATCGTGTAAGATGAAGAAGGCGGGTAAAAAGGGACGGGGAAGTGGACGTGATCCTGAAAGTTCAGGGCGCGGGTCAGGACGCGGAGAAACTGTGCCTGGTGCCAGAGCACAAGAAAGAAAGACATCCACCATACCTAGCTTCATGTCTGATTTCACAGGGCGTCGCAGGACATCACTCTCGAGGTCCGACCAGTGCGAACAGGTGGTCGGTTGGATGACAGCTGATACTGCTTCCAGTCGGTTAAGCACCACCCTGTCTTCCACCAAGTCCACTCTCAGTAGCCAAGAGTCTGGTCAACATAATCCTCACTCTGATCATCCTTCCTCCCACCATACACGGTCTGGTCAAAGAAGTGATCCCACACTGGGATATAGTGATGAGCTCGTCTCATCACCAATCCTTCATTTGACCCTCTCTCCAAGCACGCTTGCAGAGGAACATGACATCTTGTGCCCTGATTCACAACCTCTAGAGGCTACCCAATCACAAGAAGATGACAGATGTGAACGGCATTTAAGGTCAAAGGAAGTAGTGGATGATGATGATGATGATGATGAGACACAGTTGCCATTAAATCAACCACTATTTCCGTCTCAAGACCTTGTTGAGGAGAATGTTATACAGTTGTCAATGACTGAGTATGTGGTGGGATCAAGACATGGGGAGGATGATCAGAGTGAGGAAGTGGAGGAGGACTTGGTGGACGATGAGGTGACTGACCCCACCTGGGAAGGTGTAGAGCCGAGCGATGACAGCAGTCCTGAGGGTGAGCCATCTGCAGCACCGCAACAGGCTGGAAGAGGCAGTGGTGTGGCAACAGAAAGAAGGCGGACCGCACCAAACCGGCCCGCAAATGTTCCACGGAGCACCCCCTTGCGTAAATCTACCTTGCCAAGGGGTAGGTGTTCCGCGGTATGGCGTTTTTTTAAGGAAAGTGCGGACGACAAAAGATTTGTAGTTTGCAACCTGTGCCACACCAGAATGAGCCGAGGCATGAACACTAGAAACCTCACCACCACCAGCATGATCCGACACATGGCATCCAAGCACCGTAGTAAGTGGGAGGAACGCCTGGATCGCCCATCTGTGTCTGCAGGCCACACCACTGCCTCCTCTTCCCCTGTTTTCGGTGCCGGCCAATCGCCTGTCGAAGGCGCAGGCCCGCATACCTCCCGCCCTGCACCTGTACCATCTGAAGCACCATCAGCGACCACATCCACTTCCCTGTCCCAGCACAGCGTCCAAATGTCGTTACCCCAGGCATTTGAGCGCAAGAGAAAGTACCCAGCCACCCACCCACAGGCCATAGCACTAACCTCACACCTTTCCAAATTACTGGCCATCGAAATGCTGCCATTTAGGCTTGTGGACACTGAGTCCTTCCGCAGCCTGATGGCAGCAGCTGTCCCTCGGTACGCGGTCCCCAGCCGCCACTACTTTTCCCGGTGTGCCATCCCCGCATTACACCACCATGTGTCCCGTAACATCACCCGTGCCCTGACCAACGCAGTTACTGGGAAGGTCCACTTAACGACTGACACATGGACAAGTGCTTGTGGCCAGGGACGCTACATTTCCCTGACGGCACACTGGGTGAATGTCGTGGAGGCTGGGAGCGACTCGGACCCTGGGATGGCACGGGTGCTACCCACGCCGAGGATTGCGGGCCCTACCTCCATCAGGGTTTCCACCAGCACCTATGTTATTGGCTCCTCCTCCTCCGTTTCCACCTCCGAATTCTCTACACACACCGCCACTCCCCCATCAGCCAGTAGCTGGAAGCAGTGTAGCACTGCAGTGGGGAAGCGTCAACAGGCCGTGCTGAAGCTGATCTGCCTTGGGGACAAACAGCACACGGCCTCAGAGCTGTTGCAGGGGATTAGTCACCAGACCGAGCAGTGGCTCTCGCCACTCAACCTGCAACCAGGCATGGTTGTGTGTGATAATGGGCGTAACTTGGTGGCGGCTTTGGAGCTCGGCAAGCTCACACACGTACCATGCCTAGCGCATGTATTTAATTTAGTGGTGCAGCGATTTCTAAAAACCTACCCCAATGTGCATGATCTCTTGACCAAGGTGCGCCGCGTGTGTGCACATTTCCGTAAGTCATCTACAGCTTCGGCCGGCCTGTTGAAGCTGCAGCAGCGCTTACAATTGCCAGCTCACCGGCTGCTGTGTGACGTGAGCACGCGCTGGAACTCCACCTTCCACATGTTGGCCCGGCTTTGTGAGCAGCAGAGGGCAGTAGTGGAGTACCAGCTGTTACACGGTCGTCGCCTCTCCATTCAACTTCCTGTAATCAGAAGTGAGGAGTGGGAATGGATGTCAGACCTCTGCGAGGTTTTACGCAATTTTGAGGAATCGACACAGATGGTGAGCGGCGATAACGCTATTATCAGTGTAACCATCCCACTTCTGTGTCTACTGAAACGCTCGCTGCTCACAATTAAAACCGACGCTTTGCATGTGGAAGAGGTGGAAATGGGGGAGGAAGAGCTTACACAAGGTGATAGCCAGAGCACGCTCACTTCGTCTTCTCAGCGACAATTGGAGGAGGCGGAGGAGGAGGAGGAGGAGGAGGAGGAGGAGGAAGACACGGTTGCCTCCGCTACAGAGGGTAGCCATGGAACTTTAGTTCCATCTCTTCAGCGTGGGTGGGCAGAAGAGGAGGAAGAGGATGAGGATATTGAGAGTCAGCCTCCTGGTGAGGACAGCGAAATCTTGACTGTTGGTACTCTGGCACACATGGCTGACTTTATGTTAGGCTGCCTTTCCCGTGACCCACGCGTTGTACGCATTTTAGACAACACGGATTACTGGGTGTTCACCCTTCTGGACCCCCGCTACAAAGAGAATTTCTCATCTCTCATTCCTCCGGTGGAGAGGACAAGCAAAATGGTGCAATACCAGAAGGTTCTTGTTGAAAAATTGCTCCAAAATTTTCCATCTGACAACGCTGGCGGCAGAGTACGTGCTACCTTGGCCAACAGAGAAGGGGAGAAAAGGGGAGCACACAGCAGTTCCGAGAAAGGCAGGGCAACACTCTCCAAGGCGTGGGACACCTTCATGACACCCCGCCAGCACCCTCACCCTGATGCGCAGCCTAGTGTCACAAGGAGGGAAAAGTTTTGGAAGATGGTGAAGGAGTACGTAGCAGACCGTGTCAGCGTCCTCAATGATCCCTCTGTGCCTTACAACTACTGGGTGTCCAAGCTGGACACGTGGTATGAACTGGCACTCTACGCCTTGGAGGTGCTGGCCTGCCCTGCCGCCAGCGTTCTGTCTGAGCGGGTATTTAGTGCTGCTGGTGGCATCATAACAGATAAGCGTATCCGCCTTTCCACCGACAATGCTGATAGGTTGACACTTATAAAAATGAACAAGGCCTGGATTTCCCCTGACTTCTCCACTCCACTGGAGGAAAGCCCCGGGGGAACATAAACTCACTTTATATATGTTATTTACAATGATGGGAATACTCTGTATTCCCATTCACCCCTTCCACCCCAAAAACGGGTATATGGTTGACTCTTAATCTTCTCATCCTCCTCCTCCTCTTCCATATGCCCTGGGATATAATTTTTATATAGGGCCAGCTCACCAGCGGGCCCTGTGATATAATTTTTATATAGGGCCAGCTCACCAGCGGGCCCTGTTTGACAATTTTTATATAGGTCAGCTCACCAGCGGGCCTTCTCATATAATGTTTTATAGCGTCAGCTCACTAGCGGGCCTTCGCATATAATGTTTAGGATGGTCAGCTCTGCAGCAGACCCTCACCCATAATGTTTTAGATGGTCAGCTCAGCGCACGTTTCCATCTTAATCATGGCCTCAGTTCTGAAAATCAAGGAAATTTTTGGGATAATTTGCCTCTGCGCACGTTTCCCTCTTAATCATGGCCTCAGTTCTGAAAATCAAGGAAATTTTTGGGAGAATTTGCAGATGATATACAAGTAAATATACAGCAAATATTGTTTGGTAACAATTTTTCGCCTAAAGTCGTTTTTATTTTCCTTTTTGTGTGTTTTATGGTCAGTCTGTAAAAATGGCGTACTACGGGCGAAAGATCGTTCCCAGCAGCGATGTTGGAGTCCAAGGTGCATCCAGACATCCTCCCTATGCTGTCCCTGAACCATTTCTGTAGTGTTTCCATCTTTTTCTGCCCTTTTCCTATGGACCAGGCACCCTCCCCTCATCAGAGCAGGGGGTGCCTGGTGTAATGCTCGAGTCCTCCCATTGACTTCAATGGGGCTCGGATGCTCGGCCGAGCACTCGAGCCTCAGGGGGTGCTCGGTCAGAGCACCCGAACATCCGAGCATTGAGGTGCTCGCTCATCACTAATATTCATTCATTCATGTGTTTTATTAACTTAACTCACAAAACGGACCTTTGGCCACAAGACCTTTTCTGTGGCCCAACGTCTGATGTGGTTTCAGCTGGTGGGTCAAATGAATACCGAGTTAGACATTTTTTTTGTCAATTGGTAGGCAGTTTTGCCATACCGTACATTTTACCTTACAAAATTGAATCGAGCCCTATATATCTTATTATTCAATACAAACAGCAATACAAGAGTTAATAAATGCAGTCTGAGCAGGAAATGTACACATGCATTAAAATCAACTTAAGGATTATACTTTGGGAACATATAAATAATTATTTTTTACACATACAAGATGTATGTATTCAGTATATAAAGTTATATAAAGCTATTTCATTGTTGGTGCTCCTTTAAAGGGATAATAAAGTTTCATAATAAAATCAGCTCTAATTAATCATCATAGTATTTGTACCTTGGAGAGTGCTATTTCAATTCTGTCAGAGTTGTAGTTCAAGAGTAATTCAATGACAAAGTATCCCCCTCCCGCCCCTTTTACTGATGTAACACTGCTCAGCCAGAGCAGAAGGGAGTGTCCAGGTAGATTGCAGAGAGGGACAATCTTCAGTTACGATAAGGGAAAAACCTGAAAAACTTGTCAAGGGGGGCAGGGCTTTCATTGTTCTCATAGGAAGATGATTGTCCCCTACTGTTATGTGTCTGGTCTATGGACTGCATTCCACATCTGAGAAGAGATGGCTTACACTAGGTAAAAGGGGCTGAAGGGGAAACTTTGCTTGTGAATATCTCTCAAACTATAAAGGTTTGAGAGATAAGACTTATATCGTTCTTCATGTTTTTTTAATGCCTAAAAAATAAAATAACGATAAAACGAAGTATTACTATCTCTTTAAGGCAACAGTGTGGCTGATATACTTAAGAACTGGATATTTCTGGAGTGAATCAGCTGCACCATAGGGAACTGAAGATCCCCAAAATTCCCACTGATTAAATAGCGGTTTCATCCCACTGAATGCAAGAAATGTCTCCATGGCATTGTGAAGCCTTCAAAAGGTTAAAATTTCCATTTAGATCATTGTGGGTATTCTGTTATCCCCAATGGTACTGATGATTTGCTCCAAAGTTGTTCCTCTTTTGGTTAATAAATACAACCTTTTGCTGTATTTTCATAATAAGAAAACAATGACATTTGCTCTTTCTTTGAACTATTGGTAACTTCCAGTGGTATAGAAGTTTACATTGAGAATACCATTATTCCAGTTATGAATGATGGGGTTAAGAATTTACAAGGGGGTCTGTCCTCGGGGGCAGATGGGCTATTTCCCCCTTGGCTGGTCGTATGTTTCCACCAATGGGCCAATCCCACTTGCTGCTAGTGATATCATAGAGCTTAAAATTGAAATGATGCTACACAAATGATACCAGAGGTACAATCCAAATGGAGCTACATGAGTGGCATAACCAATTTCTCTTGTAAGCTCTAAAGTATCACTCGTGTAGCTTTACTTAAAATGTATGCAATATAGTATCACTGATGTAGCTTTACTTAAATTATAAGCTCTATAGTATCTCTAATGTAGCTTTACTTAAATTATAAGCTCTGTAGTATCACTAGTGTAGCCCCATTTCAATTGCAATCTCTGTGGTATCACAACATTAATGCCAATTTTAAAATTAACCAGTGACAGCAGTCTAGAACAATAGTAGAAATGGGTCACTTGAATGTATTTTCAACCCGGGTCACAAGTTGCCAGCCCTCCCCTCAGGATTTATCACTGCAGATTCATTCAAGACTTGTGTCGTGACGCATAGCTATGTTGATAAGTGTTGGGGCAATTCTATAAACTAGCCACTATGTATAATTATACAGCATATCCAAGTAGGCATGACCCTGAGTCAATGTACTTTTGTCAACATGACTATGGCTAAGTTCACATTTTAAACATTGCTGCATTATAGTGCTGATTAAGAGGCCCAGTTTC
This sequence comes from Rhinophrynus dorsalis, assembly GCA_037306005.1. Classification (NCBI taxonomy): domain Eukaryota; kingdom Metazoa; phylum Chordata; class Amphibia; order Anura; family Rhinophrynidae; genus Rhinophrynus; species Rhinophrynus dorsalis. The sequence goes on from CM074724.1 coordinate 103,766,285, forward strand.
ACTTACCTGTGCTGCCCCTGCATTCCATTGGTTATCCCACTTCTCTGGGTGGTGGGGGATGACTAATGGCTGGCCTACATGGCTGGCTGATTCTCAGGTAGGCAAGACATTGTTTTGATGTAATGTAACAATCCAATTACATTTGAAGCATATCTGCGTTAACGTTCCTGCTTGTACTGAACACAGGAAAAGTCAGTAAACTGCATTTGGGCCAAGTGATGTTTGGCAAAAAGACTGATTTGAAGAATACACAGCCATGTGTTACCATTTTGGGCATATATCCTAGCATAGGAAAGAATGTACTAAATGCCAGCATGACCTAAGCCTAATAAATATATACACAAGAATTAATTAAATGATGTTATGGTGGTTTTAATGCTATTGTAGGATCAGTTAGCACTAATACCACCTCATGGCAGATGCATAAGCAATTAAAAGCCAACTATAGCATGGCATTTTACTAAGTCAGCTACAATTAATTGGGAAGGGGTCTTAGAAAACTGACTCTCTTATTTGGCAGGGGGCCGAGCAAAGCAATGATGTTTTATTCTTTGTGAAAATAATATATTATATATGTCTCAATCAGGCACTCTCAGTCCCAGCTCAGGTTTAGGATCTCCTGCCTGTCTTTCACCTATCAGTCAAAAGTTTTTTGTTTTTTTCTTTTAACTGTTTCCATTTGTCACTATCAGCCTTACTGTTTACAAATCACACCAATCAAACTGACACTCACTGCAACCACAAACAACTCTAGCTTTCCCTCTTTGCCTGATTTTCTCTACACTAGTAGCTAGTGTCAAAATTTCAGCAGCTTTCTCTCCCACTACAGTGTTATTTTTTACAGAACAGTACAGGATAGACCTGATAGATACAGCATGCAAGAATGAAGTGAACAGCAGCTGGTGCAACACCGCCACACCTCAGTATATACTTGACCCTCTTGTCCTTTTGGATGTAAGAGTGAGTGTGTGTGAGTAACACATAGTATCATTTAGAACTTGTAGCCATATGTTTCTATATTTCTTGAATGGTTATTGCATTTATTTCTGCCATAGTCTCAGTAGTCTCTGTTTCTGTCATAGTCTCAGTAGTCTCAGGCTCAGCCAGACAGCCAGCCAGATCAGGTAGGGAGGATATCCTACTTGATGACTTTGTCACTTATCACTCAGAATGTTTTTAGTTTTGTTTTTTACGTTCCACCACATCCAGAGAACAACTGGTAGTGGTATCACCAATACTATAAAACAGCTCTGGTTCCTTCTTTAGCTTCAAAAATTAATCTGCTTTCTCTTTCTTTCCCTAGCATAGACTGACAACATGGGGGTTATGCACTAATGGGTGATAAATAGTTGATAAAGTGGAGATGACTTCTCCAGTGATATCATTTCTCCAGTTCCTATGTTATTGTATAGAGCCTATGCACTCCAAAGCTGGAGTGCGTAGGCTGCATAGAAGAGCATAGGATTTGGAGAAGTGATATTATTGGATATGCTGTGTCCACTTTATCACTTCTTAGTGCATCTGTCACCTTGTGTTAAAGGGGAACTACCACCACACATAAAGTTTCCCCCTGAAGAATTACCCATCTGGCGACTAGCTGATCAATAGCACTAGTCGCCAGAATAATTACCTCCTTATAGATAATTCCTACTGCTCCCGAGACTGACAGCTAGGAAACAGGGCTTTAGAAGAATCTGATCGCCTGCACTGTCAGTCCCTTCCTGTACCTTAAGGTACCAAGCAACGCCTCCTAGAGCAGACTGGGACTGACGGTGCAAACGCAAAGACGTCTCTATGCAAAGATGTCTGCGCTGTTTCCTGGCTGTCAGTCTCGGGAGCGGTAGGATTTATCTATAAGGAGGTAATTATTCTGGTGACTAGTATTATTGATCAGTTAGTCGCCAGATGGGTAATTCTTTGATGGAAATTTTGTGGGATGGTAGTTCTCCTCCTTTAAATTGACAAACCCATTTATACTTTAGCACAGTGGGAATACGTGGAGTAACTCTCCATGTGGGGAATACATTTTTGTCACTAATTGCAATGCAGTTACAAAAACAGACTTAAAAAAAAAAAAAAAAACTACACTTTTCAAAAAAATGCCCAAAGTAGTAAGTGCCTCTTTTGAATGTTTTGTTTTTAAGACAAAAAGTTTGACCCATCCCTATCTGACCTGAAGCAACACAAATAAAGCTTTTGGGAAAGAAACAAATTTCACATTAATTTCACCCCTTGAGCACCAGAGGTGCACAAGCACTATGAATCAATGCATCACACACCTCCCTGGTACTCAAGAGCTTAACCCTTTGAGTGCCAGAGAGGTACGGAACGCATTGCTTTGCAATGCGTTCCGTACCTCTCTGACACTCAAAGGCTTAACCCCTTACTGCCCGAAGACGTACATGTACGTCCCAAGCGGATGTCCCCGGTGGACACAGGACGTACATGTACATCCTGGAAGTCACTTTAGGTAATGGCAAAAAAAGTTCGACGGGCGTTAAGTGCCGGCCGCGTGCTCGTGAAGCCGGTCACTAAGGGGTTAAAAGAAACTGCTGTACAGTTGATGTTCAAATTCACACTGTAATGATTTGAATTCTGCAATTTCTACTGAAGTGCATACGTTAACAGGGTACCAACTGATTTTATGCTGATTGCTCATCTAAAAGCAAACTGGCTTAACCCTTTGAGTGCCAGAGGGTTATGCAACGCATTGATTTGCAATGCATTGCGTACCCCTCCGGCACTCAAAGGGTTCATCAGAACTAACTTTTTTCACCAAAAGGATCATTTTGAAGAGTATTTCAAATTATATTTTTTTTACCGGTAACATAATAAAATGTTTGAACACAAATAGGATAATCACATCACTATAGCGATCTTTTTAACATAGACACACGTTTTGTTCAGCTACTAGGGGCTCTATCTCCCATTCTAAATCTGTAGATTTTTGGTGTTGTTTTAACCCTTTGATTGTCAGAGGATAGCCCCTGACACTCAAATTGATTAATCTCAAAAGCATTCTGTATGCATAAACACACAAGTGAGGAGTTTCACAAAGAGGTGATAAAGAAGTGATAAAGTGGAGATAACTTCTCCAGTTTCTATGTTATTCTATGGAGCCTATTGACTAAGATCTTCAAAGTTGAAGAAATGGTAGTACATGGGCTCCATAGAATAACATAGGAATTGGAGAAGTGATACATTGTAGAAGTCATTTCCACTTTGTCACCTCTTTATCACTGCTTAGTGAGTCTCCCCCAATATGTTTGTCTTAAAGAGATAGTAATGCTTCAAAATAAAAGCAGCTCCAATTAATCTTCATATTATTTGGGTCATGGAGAGTGTTATTTCAGTACTGTCAGATTTGTAGTTTAAGAGTAATTGAATGATAAAGTATCCCCCTCCTGCCCCTTTTACAGATGTAACACTGCTCACCTCAGAACAGCAAGACTGTCCGGATGACTTGCAGAGTGGGACAATCTTCAATTATCATATGGTTAAAACCTGAAAAACCTGAGAAGGGGGCAGGGTTTTCCTTATGTTCACAGTAAGAAGTTTGTCCCTTGCTGTGCGCTGTTTGGTCTTAAGACCAGATTCCACATCTGAGGAGAGGTGGCTTACACTAGGTAAAAGTGACGAGAGGGGGATACTTTATCATTCAATTACCCTTGAACTACAACTTTGACAGTATTGAAATAACACTCTTCATGGCCCAAATACTATGAAGATTAATTGAAGTTACTTTTTCATTTTGAAACATTACTATCCATTTAATCTAGTATAGTGTTACAATTATGATCTTTATCGTCCTTTCATTTGATGATGTCAATATATTGGTAACAGAGAAACAGCTTAGACTGAAGTGATTATTAATTCATATTAAATGAATCCCTCAAGGCAATGTGTTTTACATAAAGGTTAAACCATGTTCAGACTAACACATAAACATATTTGCATTGTTTGGAAGGAACTTGATTCACATTTTTGTACCCCTAACATCAAGTTAATTTTGAAAGTATGAAAATTCTAAGAATATATTAGATTATTTCTAAAGAAGAATCGGCCTGTCTGGAAGATATACGATAATCTTCCTCCAGAAAAATGTACAGGTTTTATTCTGTTAATGCTTTGTATTTGAAAATGAAGATGTAACATCAAGCATTAACCAACAATATTCATATTGTTATTCTCTTTCATTGTAAATACCTAGGAGCACAATGTCTTTGACACAGATCCAACTCTTGTGTTAGCTGTTTCTTTGAACTCTGACCCCACGCCCACCCTCCAATAAACAACCCAACAAACAAACACTTTTTGTTATTTATACTATAGTTTATATAATTTTCTCCTTCAGAGCTTGGAAAGTCTTAAAGGGGATCACCCCTATACAAGTATGTATTAAAGGGATAGTAATGTTTCATAATAAAAGCAGCTCTAATTAATCATCATAGTATTTGGACTTCGGAGAGTGTTATTTCAATTCTGTCAGAGTTGTAGTTCAAGAGTAATTCAGTGACAAAGTGTCCCCCTCCCCCCCTTTTACTGATGTAACACTACTCAGATCAGAAGGGAGATGCCCAGGTAGACTGCAGAGAGGGACAATCTTCAATTAAGATAAGGGAAAAACCTGAAAAACTTGTCAAGGGGGGCAGGGATTTCATTGTTCTCATAGGAATAAGAATGTCCCCTTCTGTTATCTGTCTGGTCTATGGACTGCATTCCACATCTGAGAAGAGATGGCTTACACTAGGTAAAAGGGGCGGGAGGGGAAACTTTGCTTGTGAATATCTTTTAAACCATAAAGGCTTGAGAGATAAGACTTATATCACTCTTCATGTTTTTTTAATGCCTACAAAATAAAATAAAGTTAAAACAAAGTATTACTATCCCTTTAAATGCTAGGTTATATATTGGCTAGGTGGATTTTTTATTAATTTATTTTTTTTAACCCTATTTGGCCAAAAATTAAAGTTTAAAGAGTGCACTTCTGGACAGACTGCGCTTACCTGCTCTGTACCGCAGTCTGACACTCTTCCTCTGCTCCCCTCCCTCTTTCCAGCCTCCTCCGATGACAGAGGCTTTCTGCATGTAATCTGGAGCAATCGCATTGGCAGAGATCAATATCTAGCCAATGAGATCGCTTCAGCTTAAAGACAGAAAGCCTTAGTTATCAGAGGAGGCTGAACAGAGGGAGGGGAACAGAGGAAGAGTGGCAGACTGCGGTACAGAGCAGAAAACTGCAGTCTGTCCTGAAGTGTGCTCTTTAACCCATTAACGACCGGGGAATCCGGACCCGGACGCGACTGAATGACAACGGAGCATTTTTTTTTTTATTGCTCCGTTGCATTCCGGACTCCCCGAACGGCGCGCAGCCGCGGGGGGAGCCCGGAATTCGATGATGGTCATAGTACGTCATTGGTCGTTCAGTCAAATCGACCCTTGACGTACTATGACCGTCAAGGGTCGTTAAGGGGTTAAACGTTAATTTTCGGCCAAATAGCGTTAAAAGAAATAATAAAGAAATCCACCTAGTCGCTATATAATCTAACATTTAACACACACTTGTATAGGGGTGATAGACCCCCTTTAAATTACCTACCCGAAAAAATTAGATCTTCTCCCAGTCTAAAATCCTTAAAAATAACTGCTTCTTTATATCTAAAAACAATATGTAACTGTATATACATTTTTAGTATGTATGTTTGTGTGTGTATATATATATATATATATATATATATATATATAAAGTCTACTAGAATAAGCACTCACGCTTAATATCAATATACCGGGTGCTCCAGAGAGATAGTTACATATGTAGTGATAAGCTGGGCACTCACGGATTTTTACAAAACAAAAAACCAATTTAATGGTATTTTAACTGCAACGTTTCGGTCCTCAAACCGGGACCTTTGTCAAGCAAACATGGTACATCAAAAATAACTTAACATATTTATAGAGACAAAGAGACACTCACCTCGTGGTAGCCAAACGACCCAATGTGATGACGTACAAAGAGACGCAGACTAGAGAATGATAGACAGCACCAGAACCATAGAACCCAAGAAAATCACCCCAAATAGTGCCACCTAGTGTCAAGGGAATAAAAAAGAATGAAAATCTATAAAAATACTTAACGACATGTCAAAGAAACATGGTATACTACATCACATACCGGATCATATATTAAATGTCTACATCCTTTTAACCTAGACATAAAAATATTACAAAGTAACAAGTCTAAGCAGACAAACCATCCTGCATAGAGACTTGATACTCTTCAATGTTGTAAACCGCAAATCGCTACTTAACATCAGTACGACAAATAAATACAACTATAAAGACATATACACTGACTGTATTCATCTGTCAGACAAAAAGCAAGAAAAATTGTTATGTTCATTAAGTCCTAATGGATTGATCGTGTTTAATTCCTTAATCCAAAAGCACTCTCTTTGAAGGAGTTTTTTTGCTCTATCACCCCCCCGTTTAAGAGGGTGAACATATTCAATCCCAATAAAACTGAAATGAGTTAATGAATGTTTTGTAGCCAAGTAATGTTTTGCAACAGGTTTGTCTGAGGCTGCATCTCGAAAAGCAACTTTAATTGCTGAGCGATGCCCTGCCATCCTCTCTCTCAGAGTCCGTTCCGTTTTGCCCACATATGCCAATCCGCACGGGCAAGTCAATAAATATACTACAAAATTTGTTGTACAAGTAATCCGATCGTTGATCTGATATTTTTTGTTAGAGTGAGGATGGGTAAACCAACGGCCTGCACGCATAGACCCACAGGTGGTGCAGCCCGAGCATCTATAGCAACCTGGACGGGTCGATGTTAACCAGGTTTTCTTAGTCAGCAAATAACTATCCCTGGGATCGGTCTTAACCAGAAGGTCACGAAGATTTGGACCTCTTTTGTACCCAAAAATCGGACGGTTTTTAAAGACTTGAGGAAGCTTCCCATCCTTTTGTAAGAGAGACCAATTGTCATTAATACACTTTTTGATCCTTGCTGAGGCTGTCGTGTATTTACTTGGAATAACCATCCTGTCAGTTTGTGGTGTAGTCCCTTTAAGAGATTTTTGATCATTTTTCAATAGCAGTGCACACTGATTTTCTAATTGTTTCTTAGAGTAGCCTCGGGCCACAAATCTTTCAATCATTTCATTAAGTTGCTTATTTCTTATATCTTCAATCGAATTATTTCTAATAACACGAAGAAATTGAGATTTAGGCAAAGCATTTTTGAGAGCTGATGGATGAAAACTGGAATTATGCAAAAGAGTATTACGATCAGTGTCTTTCCGAAACAAACAATATTCAAGTCTATTGCATTTTTTAAAAATTTTTAAGTCTAGAAAATCAATTTCAACCTGGCTATAAGATGATGTGAATTCAACAGGGGTGTTTAAAGAATTAATGTCCATGACAAAAGATGTCAAGGACCCTTCATCTCCTTTCCACAAAAGGAATATGTCATCAATATAGCGATGGTAAAGTAAAATATTCTGCAAATAGACTGGAAGAATATAGCGACTCTCGAACATATACATATAAGCATTGGCATATGATGGGGCCATACTAGCTCCCATCGACGTACCAGTATTTTGCAGATAGAACTTGCCTTCAAATTGGAAAAAATTATTAGTCAAACAGATCTCCAGAAGTGTTAATAAATACTCTACCGGAGGACCTAGGTATTTGTCTGAAGTAGATGTAACTTCACGAATAGCTTGTAGACCTTCTTGATGGGGTATTATAGTGTACAAGCTTTTTACATCCAATGTCACTAACCACACATCATTGTCCACATTAGATAGATTCTTTAAGATCTCAATTAAAGATGGAGTGTCACGTAAGACTGTTTTCAAACTTTGGATAACTGGTTGTAGACAAAAATCAATAAACATACCAATTGGCTGTAATAGGCTGTTTCTCGCAGAAACAATAGGGCGCATAGGAGGATTTGAAAGATTTTTATGAATCTTGGGTAATCCATATAAAATTGGACACACAGGATGTTTTATTTTCAAATAATTGCCTGTGTCCTCAGTAATCCAATTAGACTGGACTCCCAATTGGACCACATTCTCAATCTTGTTTTTAATTTTCTCAGTGGGGTCAAAATTAAGCATTTGATATACCTGAGTGTCCTGAAGTTGTAATCTCAACGATGCACTGTAATCACAATAATCTTGAATTACGATCGAACCGCCTTTGTCAGCCGGTCTGATGCAAATTGATTTATCCTTCTGCAAAGATATAATAGCATGTCTTTCCTCCTTTGACAAATTAGGATGAACATTACCAAAAGTGATAGAGGATTTTTGCATATCTGCCTCCAATGCCGTTTTGAAAAATAAAAGAGACGGATTCGAGGAATCGAAGCTTCTTGTGCTTTTCAATTTAAATTGTTGTGTAGTACCTGTGTTCGTTTGATGAGCCACATTGGCAAATTGTTCTTTGAGGCTCATTGATCTAAATAATTTAAATTGCTCAATTTCCCATTCAAATGCATTAAATTTATTGGTGGGGACAAATGATAAACCTTTATTAAGCAAAGATGTTTCTGCTTCTGTTAAAGTATGTTTAGACAAGTTGTATACTACACACGTTATTTCTTTCCCTTCTTCGCTTGTCCTTTTGCTCCAGTGCTGCCTTCCCTTTTGTCCCCTTCTAGTGTATCGTCTTCTTTTATTAAAGATACATGTGGGGGTTTTGGGGGTTTGCCTGGATCTAAAAAAGGTTGTTTCTGAGAAGAGCTCCGTGTAATCATGTGAGTTTGTTGTCCACCACTAGCCTCAGACGATTTGTCATCTTCAGAATCTTCAGAACTAGTATCGATTGTTTGGAAGTTAGGTTTATTAATTTTAGCCCTTTGTTGTCTCCTTCTTTGTCCAAATCTAGGTCTAAATGTTTGGCCAGTGAGCCAACCATAAACCTTATTATCATCGTAGTCTTCTTTTACTCGCTGAAATTTTGCTTTTTTAAACCTAACTAAATCAGCACGATGTTTATCCACTTGTGTTTTAAACGATACCATTTTATCTTTATTTTCTGTGGATTGGAGAATATTGCAATGAGAAGCTTCAAATTCAACAATATTTTTCCGAATTTTCGACAGTTCTTTTCCCACCTCTTCTATCACCAATAGCATAAGGGAAAAAGAACATTGATCCAACACTTTGGTCCATTTCTTACAAAATTCTTGGTTCATTCTCCCAATAGTAGGTATATTTCTTATTCGAAATCCACGAGGGATCCTTTGGGAGCGGTAGTAGTCAGAAAGAAACATGCCATGAAGATCATAATCAGTCTCTTTTTTCTTCAAACGTAGCAATTCAAAGTGTAGATCTTTAATATTTTCAGTTGTTTGTTCATCTTGGTACGATTTTTTCCACAGGATGTTTTCAATAGAATCCTCTGTCACATTAGTATTCAAAGAAGCATCGGGAGCAACAGTTTCTGATGCTATGAATAATTCCATACTTGCGAGACAAGGTATCGCTATAGTCTCAACTCAGTGCGGGTGCTATATTAATGCTTCAAAGAGCAATATACAAAGTCTACTAGAATAAGCACTCACGCTTAATATCAATATACCGGGTGCTCCAGAGAGATAGTTACATATGTAGTGATAAGCTGGGCACTCACGGATTTTTACAAAACAAAAAAACAATTTAATGGTATTTTAACTGCAACGTTTCGGTCCTCAAACCGGAACCTTTGTCAAGCAAACATGGTACATCAAAAATAACTTGACATATTTATAGAGACAAAGAGACACTCACCTCGTGGTAGCCAAACGACCCAATGTGATGACGTACAAAGAGACGCAGACTAGAGAATGATAGACAGCACCAGAACCATAGAACCCAATAGAACCCAAGAAAATCACCCCAAATAGTGCCACCTAGTGTCAAGGGAATAAAAAAGAATGAAAATCTATAAAAATACTTAACGACATGTCAAAGAAACATGGTATACTACATCACATACCGGATCATATATTAAATGTCTACATCCTTTTAACCTAGACATAAAAATATTACAAAGTAACAAGTCTAAGCAGACAAACCATCCTGCATAGAGACTTGATACTCTTCAATGTTGTAAACCGCAAATCGCTACTTAACATCAGTATGACAAATAAATACAACTATAAAGACATATACACTGACTGTATTCATCTGTCAGACAAAAAGCAAGAAAAATTGTTATGTTCATTAAGTCCTAATGGATTGATCGTGTTTAATTCCTTAATCCAAAAGCACTCTCTTTGAAGGAGTTTTTTTGCTATAAATATGTTAAGTTATTTTTGATGTACCATGTTTGCTTGACAAAGGTCCCGGTTTGAGGACCGAAACGTTGCAGTTAAAATACCATTAAATTGGTTTTTTGTTTTGTAAAAATCCGTGAGTGCCCAGCTTATCACTATATATATATATATATATATATATATATATATATATATATCCTTTGTTTCTCTGTTTGTGTTAATACACAGTTCTTTGCTGTAAACACTCCAGGGGGGAGATTCACTAAGTGGTGATAAAGAGGTGATGACTTCTCCAATTTATCACTTCTCCACTTCCTATTTTATTCTATGGAGCCTATTCACTAAAATGTCCAAAGCTGAAGAAATCTTAGTGCATAGGCTTCATAGAATAACATAGGACTTGGAGAAGTGATAAACTGGAGAAGTGATCTCCACTTTGTCACCTCTTTATCATTGCTTCATGGATCTCCCCTCTGGACATACTTGAACACTAGAGAAATCTCAATGTATTTCTCCTGGTAAAACATTTTTCTAAGTAATAATAATAATAAAAAAATAGAGGCATATGGAGACTAGGTTGACCACGTGTCCCTGATTGCCCAGGACAGTCCCTGATTTTAAATGTATGTCCCATGTCCCTGGCAGCCCCCTTTTGGGACAATACAAAGTCCCTAAAGGAAGATTCCAGAGCACAGAGTTCTAATCACTAGGAGAACAACCCACTGTCTTCTGTGACAGGAAGTGATGTCTCTGCTGGGCTATAAGAAAATGGCTTCCAGACAGAGGTCTAAACACTAGAACGAGACCTGAGCCTGGATCCAGACATCAAACAGGAGTTGCAGTACAATTTGGTTGCAGTTTTGTTGATAGTCTAAGGCTTTGGTTGTTATGTACATTTTCTGGTAGCATGAAGAGCAGCAGGCCTCACTTTCTGTCACAGCAGTTAATGGGCAGTTCTCACACTAGTGTTTAGAATTATGTGGTGCGCAGGAGAAAGAGAGGGCTGCTTACTGATGTACAGTAATGTATAGTGACCCCTCCCACTGCACAAGAGACCAGGACAAGAACTCTGCTGCTCGTATCTAAGCAGTGTCCCTGAATGGCAGAACGGAAATGTGGTCACCCTAATGGAGACTGATGTAAAGAATTGGAGTTATCTTCAGTCAACCAACAGAAAACATAAGTAAGGTGATCAGATTGCCATTTTTAAATCCTTTGAGTGCCAGAGGGGTGTGCGATGCACCGCTCAGACACCCAAAGCATTAATGTGGAATGCTTGTCAAATTGTCATTGCAGTGGAACCAATGCAATCGTGCAGTATGTGTTTTTCATTAGTCTTGAATTAAAAAAATTGATGTGTTCACTTTAACCATAGGGGACAAATAAAACTTCCTGTTGATTGAATCGGGGCTTTTATTCCCTTGAGCACTAGAACACTCGCCAATGCACTGCTTTGAAACGCGTTACAGACCTCTTGGCTCTTTCACATAGAGTGGATTACAATCTCCATTTAAGTCAATGTTAGGAATTTTACGCGTCTCATGGTGAAACTGGTTTGCTGCAGAATTGCTCTCCTTCTTCAGCACAGGAAATCTATTACATGAAGAGAAAAGTAATAATAAAATGCTTTTTTTTTTTTTTTTTTTTTTTTACAAAGAATGACAAGACTTGTTTGTACAATGTTTGGAGACCTTTCAATCCAAATTGTTACATTTTAAGAGTCACCTTATTAATGAAAATAACTCAGCCTAATTAACTTTATTTTTTTAACTCTTTGAGCACCAGTTGCAATGTGTTGAATAACTCTCTGGCACTCAAAGGTTAACAAACAGTGCTGGTGTTTGTATAGCTGGGAACACTAATTCTAATACACAGTGACCTAATGCACCAAGGCACAAGGAAGGCAATGTATGTGAACTGTTTTTTTTTTTTTCTTGAACCACCATTTTTTTTTTTTTGGTAGCCTCAGGCACAATACAGCTTTACATGTCAGAATTGGGAGACCCCTACTGCACAGAGGAGGGTCAAAGGGAACCCAGGGTGTGTCAGCAGCAATCCAGTGTAACTGAGATTATGTCAGAATTGCATCCTCCTGCTGGGTGCTGCAATACACTCTGTGCAGACCTCTCTCCCCTTTTCACTCTGTTTTTCTCCTCCCTCTCCTTTCTTTTGCTTTCCTAAATGTATGGAGCTTGTCCTGGATAGGCAACAGTTCACAAGGGTCCAAAAAGGCTGTATCAAAACCTCACCAGAGTTTCTCCCCCACCCTTGCAGAGTGTGCCTCTCCTGATCTGTCAGTCTGCATGCAGTACTCCAGCAGGAGGAGTGCAGATTGTTAAACGCCTGGCTGGCTGGACAGAATCCTGCAAGATCTCTTTCTCTTTTCCCCTCTCTCTGTCTCTAATTGCACTGCTAACAGAGGAAAGTAGAGGAAATCTTCAAGGAAGAAATAATAAATAAAAAAACAGCCCAGCCACCTCACCTACTGGATCTTATTTTTCTGTTTCTTTGCCTAGGAAAACTATACAAACTTTTCTTTCCAAGCACACCCAATGGATTTTATCTGCATGTATGGGATTTTTACTTGCCTTTTAAGTTTCTGCTGGCTGCCTGTGGATTCATTTATTACCAAAGGTATGAATTCATATGAAGGATTTACACTCAGAACTCCAAAGCCTTAAACTCTTTCATTCAAAGTGAGCAAGACAAGTGTAGTCTCCTTTATTTTACTGATATGCTAATCATAATTTCTAAATGAGCATTTAAGAACTTGGGCACCTTATTAAAGAAGTTTACTAAATAGATGTGATAGATATGGATGAGATTTAATTCATATGTTCACTTGTCACTTTTTGTAGCTTTGTAAAGCTGAAAGGAATAGTAAACTTTTACTTTGACTTTACATATCCTACAAGTTCATAATATGTATAGTTAAATTGCCTATATATTTTATATGATTAATATATTTTTTTTCATTTTCAGCTATATATTTATATTTTTTATGTCCCTAACAATGAGTTTCTGGGATCTATTGGCAGAGTGCTTTCTGTCAGGGAACATGAAAGCAGGTCTAGAGATACAATGTAAAAAGTATACACTGTAAATAAGACTGCATACAGAGCATTCAGTGCTGCAGGGAAAGTGTAACATTGTATTATATCCTGCTTAGATGGTCTAATGACCAGAAAACTCTATGGAAACAGAAATTCAGTGAGCTTACTGTCAGGGACAAAAAAAGTGTAGAAAAAAAATGAGCAAATAATATGTATTGGCAATTTCTTTGAACACATTATATGCATCCAGAATATGTAAAGTCAAAATAAAGAGTTATTTTTCATTTTTGTGGTGTGTTATTTATATGTGTCACTATGTATGTGTGTGTTCGTTTTATTTATATGTCACTGAGACGGATATACTAAAAGTAGTGTGTGTGTCTATGTGTTATGTGTGTATGTGCCAGAATGTGTGTGTCTCGCTGTTTTATATGTATGTGCCAGTGTGTGTGTGTGTGTAAGCTTGTGTGTGTGTGTGTGTAAGCTTCTGTGTGTGTGTGTTTATGTATTTGGTGTTAGGTGTGTCTATGCCTTTATGTGTTTGAATCTGTGTGTGTGTATCTCTCAGTGTTATCTGTCTGTACAAGTGCCAGTAGGTGTGTGTGTGTGTTTGTATGTGTGTGTGTGTGTGTGTGTATGTTTCAGTGTTATGTGTCTGTACAAGTAAGAGATGTGTTTGTGTGTGTGACAGTATATGTGTGTTTGAATGTATGTGTATGTCTCAGTGTTAAATGTCTGTACAAGTATGTGGTGTTTGTGTACATGTGTCTAAATGTTTTTGTGTTTCACAGTATATATGTGTGTGTGTGTGTGTTTGTGCATGTGTGTCTCAGTGTTATGTATCTGTGCCAGTATGTGATGTGTGTGTGTGTATGTGACAGTATGTGTGTGTCTCAGTGTTATGTGTCTGTGCCAATATTTGATATGTGTGTGTGTGTGTATGTCTCAGTGTTATGTGTCTGTGCTAGCATGTGATGTGTGTGTGACAGTATGTGTGTGTGTCTTTGTGTGTATGTAGAAAGAACAATTGCATACCTGATTTCATAAGGAACTGAATGCTTTATTTGACCAAGAGCAATACTGGGTGGAATGTATTAAAATGAATACCCTGGGTCTGTGGCAACTAACTGAAACATAATGAACAAATAAAAAACTCCCCAAATTCTCATTGATTTGAAATGGGCTTTTAACACCCTTCACAAAGCATTGGAGACCTTTCTAGTCTTCACAGGGCAACAATTGTCCTTAAATCAATGGTAATTTTATTTGTCCTGAATGGTTCAGTTAGTTTGCTCCAGAATTGAACCAGTCCTTCTTATTAAAGCACCCTCTCCATATCACATTGGCATAGCTCAGTAGTGTCTCCCTTTGCCCATAATATCAGCTATTACTCTTAGAGGATAAATAGTCCTTTGGATGTACAGAGTTCTTCATGTCTAGCAACCAAGGAGCATATGACTTCACACCAGAGTCCTATTTGGGTTTTATCACATTTCTTGTGTTTTTAAAGAACCACACTCACTCCATTTTCAGTGCATATATAATATAATTGTTAGTATCCTCCACAGAATAATGGATGGGATTTGTAGTTCACAAGAGAATGGGAAATTACTGCTGACTTTATTTGAATTGCAGTGCTTTGTGTTATTTAAACATAGATTTCCCATAATGCACTTATAAGGCTGTGTGGAATGCATAGGACATTGTCCCTATAGAATACAGACTTGAAAGGCTGGGGTTACTCTTGCTGTGAAAGATTTCTATTTTGTTTCAGTATGTAGGTGCTTTTGTTTTGACAGGTGTCATTAACATTTCCCCCATCCAGACAGAGCTTCAAGTCATTGTTTTTCCATGGATAATGATAATATACACCTGGGAAAGTTGAAAATTTATTTTGAAAGACAATTCTGTCTATACCAATAGTCTTATGTTTTATGCCTGTAGACATTACCAAATGCTATCAGTCTGCTTTACAAGGCATGCTGGGAAAAGGGGAGGAATCCAAATGTTAACCATTTCTTTTTTTTTTTTTCTCTTACCTGTAAGATAAACTTGTCAGTGTATTTCTGGTAATTAGCACAGTGGTGACTATATCCAGATGTCTGAAACAGCTGTCTGGCGAAAGGTTTAATGGCTCTTCACTTTAAGCTTATAGCTGCTGACGTACCAGGACAAACCAATTTCCCTGTAGGGGACAAACAAAAGTTCTCATTGATTTTTAATGGGCTGTTAACCCTCTGAATGCTAGAGAGGTCTCCAACACATTATCAAACAATGTGTTAAAATGTGTCTAGGATTCAATGGGTTACAACCCTGATTTAAACCAATGGGAATTTGGTGAATTTGTATATTTCCCCTATGATTTGTATCATTATTTCTCCAGTTTCTCTTAGCACATCAGCCTCATTATGTTTTTATAAGGAAACCCTAATGGGTGGGGATTTATTTTAAATGTTCAGTTTCTTAGAATTTTTTTTTTAACTCCTTTGATGACTTTTCCAGTTTATCACTTCTCCAGTTCCTATGTTATTCTATAGAGCCTATGCCCTAAGATTTCTTCAGCTCTGGGGATCTCAGTGAATAGGATCCATAGAATAACATAGGAATTGGAGAAGTGATAAACTAGAGAAGTCATCTCGACTTCATCACCTCTTTATCACCGCTTAGTGAAACAATCCCAAGGTGTTTATAAAAGTTGTACTTATAGAGTTACAGCTTTTAATAAGTCTCCCCCTTTATTTCGGAGAAAGTAAAGACTGACCCCATGCTTGTATTATAGATGTGATGAGCAGTGAATACACATATACTCATTTATAATCCTGACCAGCTGCATGCTGTAACCATAAGGGAGAAAGCTGATATGTGTGAAGTTGAATCTACATATCCCATGAGTACTAAATGGTTGGAACTCCAGATGTTGAAGACTACAAATCCCATCATCCCCAGCAAGAACTGTAGTCCCCAATGGCTGGAAGTCCAAAGTTTCACTACTCTTGCCCTAGCAATCAAAAAAATAAAAAAGAACATATTTCCTTGAGTATTGCACAACACTTTAATTGCCTGAGGTTTTTAAACCGTTAAAAAAATGTTGTTATTTATTTATTTCCAATAGATCCCCTCTCTGGAAAGCTAAGTGAATATGGTGTGATTGTCCCATTCAGTACAGATCGACTGGGTAGATATCTTTCCCATGTGGTTTCAGCAACAGGAAGTAGCAGAGGAGGGCTGACCTCAAAGCACCCCGGGCAGAGGGTGGCCCGTAGTGTTCCCGACCCAACAAGAGTTGAATCAGATGATAGATACTTGTTCTACAATGTCACCGTCTTTGGGAAGGAGCTGCATCTGCGTCTGAAGCCTAACAGACATTTGGTTTCTCACAAGGCTACTATTGAGTGGCAGGAGGATTTCCAAGAGATTTCTCGAGATTCAGTCAGTACTGAGTGTGTGTATACGGGAGATATCACAGATATGCCGGGAGCTACTGTAGCAATCAGTAACTGTGATGGACTGGTGAGTTAAGCTGATACAATGATACCTTCTCGTCTCTAGCTTTACTGGTATTTTATGTATATATCTTTATTATATGCATACATCTGACAGCCTTGAGAGGTTAGGAAAATTATTGATTACTGTAATAATACATGTGGCATAAGTTCATCCGTCTTCAAAACAAACGTTTCTAGGTAAAAAAGGGGATGAGTACACCAAAGTTCAGAAAACCAGGTATGCTTTTCTTGAAAGGAAGTTGATCTCATTCTGTAATGACATATTGCCACTCTGGTTGCATGTAACGGTGCATCACCTTTCTTGTTGCATACAATGGTGTATTGCTTTGCTGGCCTCATGTAATACCAGGTTAATGACAGAGAAGAATACAGTACACTGCAATGAAATTTATTTGTTATCTCTCTGGGACCCAAAGGGTTAGGACCAGAGGAGTGTACAACACAGTGCGAAGCATGACCTAGTTAAAAATCAACCCTAATTTGCAGAAGGACTATTCTAATCACTAAGCAAACCAATCCTGTTTTATTAACCCCTTGAAGGTTAAAAAAACAGACCTCTTGTATATGATTGCCATTATGCTTCTATTAAAAGAGAGCTAACCCCTAACAATGACCCCCACACACTAACCTATGCCCAGAAAATCCTTTTACGCCCCTTTTAACCCTTTGAATGCTAGCGCAATGTATTAGATACCTCTCTGGCACTCAGAGGGTTAAATATGGGCCTTATGCCTTGGTTCAAGAGATAGCATGTTCAATCAGTCCTGGATGTCGTGTCTGTGGAGGCGGACATAACAGTTTGTGGCAGTTATTTCAAACTGAAGCGAAGTGCATGAACTTAGTTAACCCTTTAAGGACTAGAAGAGAGTAGATCACATGCAATGCGCACTACTCTTGTCTTTAAAGGGTTTTGATTACCTTGTGCAGTGAGCAGAGTCTGAGAAATTGTTGTCCTGCCAGCAACTGTCTAGGACTCATCTAAGACTGACTGAATATGTTATCTCTTGAGCAAAGATGCAAGGGTGAAACTAATAGGGGTCATTAGAATTTTTCTGGCCTTAGTAAAGAAAGGTAGGTTACTATTCTGACATATTAGTTTTTTCATTAAGTCTGTTAAAAACAACAAAACATAGACAGAAAACTTCCAGTTATGTAGCATCTGACAAAACAATTTTGAGCAATGCACATCTCAGATCACTTTCCAATATAACACACAGAGTGACGTCAACTAATGTCAGCACCAGATGCCAAAAATATACTGAGTCATCTCTCATGTGAGGTTATTTAGAGCGGCACTAGAGTTAGAATGGTCTAATTGACGTGATGTGTAACTTTACTAACCTCTCAAGCTTGCCCCTTTCTGTAAATAGAAGTTTAAAGAGAAAGCAAAGTGGGGAGAATTTGCCAGTGCAACCACATTGGTGTTAGTATCTGACAGCAATGGCTGGACTTCAGGGTATGCAGTATAGTCATACCTGGGAACTTCTTACTTGGAGCTGCCTGGAGGACAGCCCTCTAGTGCCGATGAGGGTAGAGAAATTACGCGATTTGCGTCATTAAATGGGGGTGGGGCTTAATGACAAGACGGGACTACTAAACATAAAGAAATATATAGAATACACTGGGGAAGGGGTAGAAGAGAGTGCGGAGTGGGAGGAACAGGGTGGGATTGAGGTTTCCCCACATCCGGAGAATCTGACTCTTCCCTGGAGACCCGGTAATTCATTGTCAAACCCGGAGTCTCCTGGGCCAAACCGTAGAGTTCCCAGGTATGAGTATAGCATATGACTAATGTAGTGCATACTGGCACACACACTGTGCTAGCTTACAACATTAATGCCAGAAAGCCTGTATGTCACCCCCATAACATGAGTTACACATAGCATACATACAATGACACTTTTCCGTTATGCCTTTCTTAGTACGTTGAACTGAGCACACTTCTGAAATGTATACAGACTGCCATCTTGTCCTCCCCTTGCCACAAGCTGTGTTAAGGGGAGAATATGGGGTGTATGTAGCTTACTAAATTGATATGAGGAAAGTTTAGGAATAGAACAATGATTATTGTGTGGAATCTGCACAGTATATTCTCCCCAGTGGGGTATAAAGGCAACCATTTTAGAGCGTACCAGCTGCACGATAAAGGCCAAATAAATATTCTCAAAATCCCCTTTGATTTATATGGGACATTTAACCCTTTTAATACTAGAGAGTTTTCCAATGCACTGGAAACCACACTAGCAACAAAGGGGTTAAATCTCATCTTCTGCTTCCTGAATGCAGCAAATATTACTCATGACTTTTGTCTCTGTTCAGCTAAGCTGACTGGATCACCCTTTTAACTGGGAAACATATTAACTATGCTTATTCAGTCCTGTAGTATATGCATTTTCCCATGTGTCATTTTCTAAAATGGGAGGTCTGGTCAGTCTGTGACAGGCACACCTCTTGATTGCAGTCCTTCCTCATTCACAAATGAAACACACTAATGTTGAAAAGATAAGTGGAGGTGATCCATTAAGACTAGAGCAAAGATGCTTTTGAATAAAACAAAGACAGGGATTCTTTACAGTAAGGGCGCTATGGAATTCTTTGCCTCTGGATGTGGTACTTCCAGATAATGTAACTGCTTTCAAAAAAGCAATGAATGCCTATCTAGCACAGAACAATATTGAAAATTATGACAGATGGCTTCAATGCAGATAGGATGTTGATCCAGTGATCTATCTGACTGCCATTTGGAGTCAGGAAGGAATTTTTTTACCCACTTGGGGCTAAATTGGAAATGGCTTCAGAGGGCTTTTTTTGCCTTCCTCTGGATCAACGGGTGTTTTTGGCATGGGCTGGACTTGATGGACGCATGTCTTTTTTCAGCATCATCAAGTATGTTACTAGGATTTCTAGGACAAACCATTGTCACTATAGGGGAGATCTAAAAATGTCTATTGATTTAAGTGGGGATATTAACTCTTTGAATGCTAGTAAGGTCACCAACACGATTTAAACCAATGGGGATTTTTGGAAATTTTTAGTTTTCCCCTATAATACAACTGGTTACGCCAGAACACCTCTACTTTTTCTTTGAATGTATGGCCCTACAAGTGCTTTTGACAGTTCCATTGAATCTGAGATGGAAAGTCTACATTCCATTTTCTGTCTTGTTTTGGTTAGTGGTTGCATTCCAAGATTGTGTATATTTGTTGGCAAATGCACAGTAATGCTGGCATTTTGCAGAGGGAAAGCTTGGCAGAATTTATAACTACAGATAATGTTTCCAACATGGCAATCATTTTTGAGTTCTGCATATTTGCTCATACAGCAATTTTATGGGCTAGTGTTTATCAAAGTCATATGCAAATTAGCCATGTGTTATTTTTCTTTTGAATGCCTTCCAGCAGCAACATAGGAATTCAGAGATGACTAATTCTTGACTTAACCACACCTCAACATTCACATATGTTCAACATTAGACTAATGCATTATAAATCAATGAAGATATGTAATTTCAGCTGACTAATTAATATTTTTATAGCTTCCTGTATGCATAAATTATATATAAAAACATTGCAATATTTTTCGTTCTTCTTTTAAAGGGATAGTAACACTTAAAATGTAAAAAAAATATATGTTGTAGGGTTTATCCCCCTGAGTAAAACAAGGGTACTCCCACTGCTGAGAGATATTTTATTAAACTCAAACTTGAATTTTTTAGGTGCAATATCACTGTGGCCTGAAAATTTACAGTGGCTCTGTTGCTACACCATCCTATGGACTGTATGGTCCGAAGACCATAAATCTCCATAGGATGGTGTAGCAACAGCGCCACTGTAAATTTTCAGGCCACTGTGATATTGCACCTAAAAAATTCAAGTTTGAGCTGTTATAATTTTATAATAAAATATCTCTCAGTGGTGGGATTACCCTTCTTTTATTCGGGGATATAAACCCTACAACATATATTTTTTTACATCTTAAGTATTACTAGCCCTTTAATATCCTTACTTGCCACAAAAAATAGATTTATTTTATTTTCATTTGTAACAATAAAGGGTTTCTCTTGCTTTGACACTGTGAATTCTGCCTTATTGTATAGCTTTACTGTTCAATATTTTTTTGAAACCATAATAATACTTTATTGAATACTAGTTGAAGAGCCCATGTACACGGGCAACAGTGCCGGCCGGTCGCTGTGCAGTCATGCACAGTAGAGACTGTCCGTGACGCGGCTGATATGGAATGTGGCACTCTGAATTCAGACCGTGGTCCTCTCTGTGTACCGAGTAGAGACTGCCCGTGATGCGGCTGATACGGAGAGGGGCGCTCCGAATTCTGACCGTGGTCCTCTCTACGCACCGCGTCACGGGCAGTCTCTACTCAGTGTGCAGAGAGGACCACGATCTGAATTCAGAGTGCCCCGCTCCGTATCAGCTGCGTCACGGGCAGTCTCTACTGCACATGACTGCTACGTTACAAACTTTTAGCAAATTATTAGATAGGATTACTATATTACCTGGTTGACCAAAGAGTTGTGAGGAGCACACATCAAGCACGATCAAGATGAAGTGTCTTGTTGTAAGGCATGGTAGCCTCTCAATGGTGCTACAACTCACGTTTTTCACTCCCATGTGCCATTGCAGAGAGGAAATCTCCATATCCATATCAGACTGGTCCCGCCCACAGACAGTCCAGCTCCGAAATGTCAGGCAAATCCTCTCCGCACGAGAGAAACAGCAAAACCACAGACGTACGTTTCAGCCTATGTGAGCCTCGTCAGTGTGGTGCAGCCGAATCCCTCTAGGCACATGGAAGCAAGGGCCCATGCCTGGGATGCCCTTATACTTAGGGAGACAAAAGAGTTGTGAGGAGCTCTAGGCATTTGCCTACATTGCCTATTGGGAAATCCGGCCCTACCAGTGACCCTGTGGAGGCAAAGATACCCCTACTATTTATTTAAATGTGGTTTTAACCCCTTGAATGTTATAGAGATCTCCAGTGCATTGATCCTCAATGCATTGGAGACCTGTCAAGCATTCAGGGCCTTAAAAGTCACATTTAAATCAATTGAAATTTTGGGAATGTTTATTTTCCCTCTGTGTTACTGTTGATTTGCCCCTGAATATATATATATATATATATGTGTATATATATATCCGATATAATAATTCGCTAGGATGTTTGTCAGATGCAGTCATGCGCAGTAGAACTGAACACGCTGTAGTCATGCTCAGTAGAGACTGCCTGGGCTGCAGTCATGCTCAGTACAGACTGCCTGAACTCGGCAGGGCTGATATGGAGCGGTGCGCTCCGAATTTGGACTGGGGTCCTCTCTGCGCACCTTCCTGGGACCAGTGGGTGAGCAGAGAGGCTCCGAGCACCAGCTGAGGCGGCTGGGTGGCACTGTGGTCCGTGTACACAGGCTTTTAAAATAGTATATATATATATGTCATAGAATTGAAGAGGGGTAGCACCAGTGGGACTTTTTCAGATAAATTTATTAGGTAAATACTGCAATAAAGTTGGTCAGCGTTTCAGTCCTGGTAAGCTGGAGCGCTCTCATTGGCCAGATATCGCTCCAGCTTACAGCAGAAAGCCTCCGTCATCACAGGAGGCTGGATAGAAGGAGGGAAGCAGCGGCAGAGTGACAGACTGTTGTACAGAGCAGGTAACCACAGTCTGTCCAGAAGTAGGGTGCAGGGTAGCATTTAATAATTTCATTTCGGCCAAACAAGAAAGTAATACAGTATTCATCATAATCGCTATATAACCTAACATTTAAGAGAAACTATAGGGGTGATAGATCCCCTTTAAAGCCCACTTTCAAATCAATGAACATTTTGGGCATTTTTATTTTTTAGTTGAAAATTCCAATTTTCAGTCATGTGAATGCATAAAAAAATCTATATATAATGTAATGAAAATATTTGTAAAATTGTGACATTAAGCTTGTTGCTGCGACACATAAATGTACATGGCAGGCATGTTGGAACAGCTGCACTAGACCCAGAAGGCTGAAACAGCTGTCTGTGGGTAGGTTTATGGACTTCAAGAGAAAATTATCATTAGAGACAGTCTGCTCAAGTTAAAGCAAGCTTAGTTAAATGCTAGGGGTTGCAGGAGTGAAACTCTGCTTACATAGGCTTTTTGATATATTGATATTTATGTTGCATTATCGATTGGTATAGAAGTGGCATTTCACCTATCTGTGTAAATGTTTTGGTGACCCCTGTCCTATCCGCGAACCTGATGTGTAACTGTATGATAGGTAAAAGGTGCTACCACGTTAGCTAACGGTATGATAGGAAATGCTCCATCATATCACAGTGTTAGTGATCAGGTCTTCTTGAAGGAGGATATTTGGCCTTACATAAATATAAAGTAAAGCAATTCAGGGGAAAACCAAATAAAGTACTGGGGACAAATAAAAATCCCCATTAATTTAAATGGGCCTTTCATCCTCCTGATTGCTAGAAAGGTCTCAGCTCATTCTGAAGCAATGTGTTAGAAATATCTTGTGCATTGAAGACCACATTTTAATCAATTGGAATTTTGGAAATGTTTATTTGTTCCCCTTAACTCTTTGAGGACTCCCCCCTTGGCACACGTAGGGTTAATGCTACTTGCATCAAGGGAAGGGCAGTGGAAAATTGTATAGGAGTTTCATGAGTATGTTCTGTCTGTCCCTTGTGTAATGCTATAGACTATCAGAGTAGGCTCCCCATATGTCTGGATTTTCCAGGATAAGCTCTCTTTTTGGGGGCTGAAGAGCCTGTCCTCCTGGAATTGGAAGCTAATGCTATAAATGTCATGTGGTGGAGCAGGTAGAGATGTGGTGTGATAAACAGGTGATTAAGTGGAGATTACTTCTCCAGTGCAGTATGCTCTTCAGTCCTTGTGTTATTGTATGGAGTCAACACACTAAGACTGAAATTAGAGATCTTACTGCATAAGGTACATAGGATAACATAGGAATTGGAGAATTCATAACACTGAAGATGTGATCTCCTCTATATCACCTTTTATCACACCTTAGTTCATAACCTCCTGGAGTTCCTTGTAGGAGAAAGCAGGTGAAATATGGTAATTTCTTTCTCATTACTTGCTCTATGGTAGGGTGACCAGATTTCCGTTCTGCCATTCCAGGACATGTGGTCACCCTAGTCCCGCGGCTGAGGCTCCCACCGGCTCTTACCATCTTTCTGAGGCTGACACAGAGTAAGATGGTCAGCGCCAGCGGGAGCCTCAGCTGCGGGTCTCACTTGCAGCACCAGCATACCTGCTCTACCCCAACTGTCTCGCATGCACCATATAGCAAATACATTTCATTGGCTGGCTGGATGGTGCGTGTTGCTCCATTCCGGGACTCTTTGTTGTCCCGGTGAGGGGTAACCCGGGATGTGGGACACAGACCCCCAATAAGGGACAGTCCCAGGTATTCCGGGACGTGTGGTCACCCTACTCTATGGTGAGTGTAGGAATCCTCCCCATGCACTCCACAACTTGCTGCTATGTTTCCGTTGCTGCAGGAGAATGCGAGTCCAATGGCTGTGTGAGGGTGGCTTTTCAGGCATGTTCATACACAGCAAGCACTTAGGACCAGGGAGCTGCCTGAAGTTACTACCAATGCATGCATTGTTGCATGGACAAATACTGGCAAGTCACTCACTACAGAAATGCTAACTATGATAACCCCAATCTATGCTAAAGGTTCTATAAGATTCATACAGTAATAAACTTACAGAAGCTTATTATTGTCTTAAGTTAACACTTATTATATAGATAATTCTTAATCCTCCTGTGTTCAGAATGTTGAGTCTTGTGGATACACCATAGGCAGTGGAATGTGTACACAGGTGGTATGCGCTAAATACATCATATGTCCTAGTGCGTAACCAGGAGTGTAGCTGCATAAGTTGGCGGCCAGACCAGTGCCAAATGAACTGTATTGGTAGATTAATGCATCTCCCACCTTAGTGTTCAAGAAGATACAAGGGTAATTTATTCAGAGTGCTAACCCTTTATTATTTTTTAAGAATAGGATAAAGAAAGTATCTTAATGCCTTGAGTGCTGGGGAAGCCCATTGTGTTGTTTATCATTATGCTGGTCACCCCTCTGGCACTCAGAAGAAGATAGACTAATGTATTATAGCAAGGATGTATTCAGATCTTGTAACTCTTTATCCCCCCTTTAAGTGACATTGCAAATACATCACCCAATAGTCATTAGGTTAAGAACCCATTACAGTTTTGTATTAGAGGCTCCCATACCTCATAGTAAAGCAATGCGTATGAGACATATCTAGTACAGATGGGGTTAATTCTATTTAGTTTTGTGTCTGTACACATTCACTCCCTATTGTTAACACTCTGCCAGGGGGCATAAATAAATGGGGTGCAAGTCCAGCAGTTATGTCACTGTGAAAATATTTTTCTGATAGGGGCCCCAAAAAATACTTATACCAAAACTCCTCAATGACTAGTTATGCCACTGCACCCTGCTGTTTGACCCTCAAACAAAAGTCTCATTTATTATAATAATATGTCTCAAAAAAGCATCTTAAAAATGTTTTTAAAGATTGTAAAAGCTGTGCAACACTTACCTTATTCTATGCAATACTGATATTAAAAGTGACTTAGCAAATAAAATATATATCCTTAGCATGCATTTAGCCCAACCACCAGCAGAGGGCTTAATCTGTCAATAATTTTAGCTGTTTGGGGGACAGTGACAGATATAACTCAGAAAGATTTCACACAAATCCATCCCAGTAAATGCTAGATACACATACCAGCCAACTGTCCCGATTTACGTGGGACAGTCTCGAATTAATTTACTAGGCCTGTTACATTTTGCCCACACCCTACCGGTTCCAGCAGCAGCTAGATGCATGGCACTCTGATCATGTGTGTGAGCACCACCCTGTTGAGTAAAAATCATCCTTTACTCTGTGCATGCGTGCCACACGCTTGTTAAATGTGCGCATGCAGGCAACCCCACCATAATCCGCCTGCTGCAGCAGTGACTTAGAGTGAGGCTGAGAGCCACTGTACAAAACACTATCTCTCCGCCCGCTGGCATACCGCGCCTCAGCCTGACAAGGTATATATTTGAAGTCAGATATGTGCGATTTCTCCTGGTCATCCTGTAGCCTACAGCCTCAGGTACACAATATCATTGGCAGTGTGTCTGATCGCAGCGATGGCTCTCAGACAGAGCTATATTGTGCGGAGAGGGGGGGAGTTTGAGATGCACTGCAACGCTGTCAGTCTCCTGCCTTGTGGCGTCCTTATACAGGCGATCATCAGGAGGATAGCTTAGCCCAGCTGCCGGTGGTGTTTTGAATCAACTTCAGACAGCTGGACAGCACAGGGATCAGTGGTGTGTTTGAGGAGTGAGTCATGCAGCTCATACTACTACCAGCAGCCGCTGCGCACAGTGCTTTCAATACTTAGTGAGCAGTGTTCGCCTCCTAACCCTCTGAGAGAGTAAGTCTGTCAGTCAGAAAAAACTCAAACAAAATATACCAATTAACTTTCCATTGACAATGGGTTAAGAAGGTAATTCATTCAATTACCTTCTTAACCCATTCTTAACTTAACCCCTTATTTACCAGAGGGGGGAGTTGGGGACCCGTAGCTGTGGCATTGTTGTTGCAACTGAGCTCACTGGGCAGACAGCACCAATGACCCACTGGGAAGGGTCCCCTACTCCCTCCTCTGGTAAATAAGGGGTTAAGTTAAGAATGGGTTAAGAAGGTAATTACCTTCTTAACCCATTGTCGGTGGAAAGTTAATTGGGTATATTTTGTTTGCGTTTTTGCTGACTGACAAAATGACTCCTAGGATGATTGTAATGTACACCCAAATATGCAAAATTGATGAGACACTAATGAAGAGTTAACCCTTTGAGTGCCAGTGTCTTTTTTCTTTCAACTTTAGCAAATAAAGTTTTCTTTAAAATACCAATGGGGTAATTTCTAATCTGCATAATGGAGGCCTCTTTGAAATTGTGTGTGTGTGTGTGTGGGGGGGTTTGCCATGGTGGAAAAAAGTGTCCCTCTTTGGCAGTTTGAAATGTTGGGAGGTATGAATACATCTTCAAGGCATTGAGAGGCAATGCCTTGGAGATGCTTCTAGCATCCAAGGAGTTCAAGAATTTAAACAAATAGAAGTTTAATCTCTAACTACTGGGGGATCGGGGCCATAACTACAGGTGATATAGATTGTGCAGTTTTGACAGTCTCTAGAATCCAAGTGGACCCATCTCTTCTATCCTACAACCCTGTCCAATCTTGTCTAACGACCACTGATATATTCACATGTGGCCATTGCCAGCCAGTAAAATAAGAATAGTGTCAGTTAGCCCCTTACATTTCTTTTCACTAACCCTTTGAGAAAAAACGGATGGAGAACCACTGTTCTACTGTAACCTCTGTTAAAACCTATAATTCTGCATATATTTGTGAAGTCTATGCATAACTCACAGTGCAGTGTAGTTACATATTTCTTCCTTAATTTCAGAGGCAGGCTACAAAGCATTGCCCTGAATTTCATTACAGGCCCTTTTACAAAGAAAGGTTTATGAGTAGAATCTTCACTGAAGTTCTGGATTGCAGTGGATTGTTTTGTGGGAAAGCAACGCAATTAAAATGGAAAGCCAATCTCTGCTGTTCATGAAAATTCTCTCCTAACCGGCATTTACAAGGACAAAATTGCATGATTAAGTGGAAAAGATTTTTTTTTTCTTGGAAGAGCAGTCGCCATAACTTAAAGTAGTGTAATATGATTAACGGCCCTTTCGCATGCATTTGCCTAGTTTCTACTATGTTTATTTTTTTAAGCTTAACTTTGACGTAACCATATATATTTTTTTACAACCACTTACAGGGTAGGGAATATAATGAGAAAAGTTCTCAAGAGCACAATAATTATGACTGTCACTAAATACACTCTATCCTGTACATTCTATAAGATGTAATGATCGAAGTCTGGAGGATGGCAGAGTCAGGGGAGTCTGGACGAGGGCTGGAGTTGAGAATCACTGAATGTTTTTTACTGTCATTTCAATAAAAAAAAATTCAGACAATTAAATATTATGTACTGAAGTGATACGATTCCTTAACATGTCATTTCTAAATGACAACACAATTTTTTTCACTTCAGAATTTTAGGAAACTGTAACTCTTAAAGGACCAGAGTGACATGCAATTCCTACACTGTGGTTGATCCTTGGTAGCTCTTTTCTTATTAGCTCTATCCAAGTGTCTCATTGGGTCCTTGCCTGGGGTTTTCTTGTTCATTCCCTATATGGGTTTTCCTTTTGCTGTGGGCCTGCCAGATTCCTCACTCCTGTTCCAAGTTTCTGCTTGTTTCTTACACCTTTATCAAGCGCCAGTTTCTCAGTATTGGTGCGAGATCTTAGCAACACCCTGTCTCTTGCTGTGATTCCTTGTTACTGACTTTGGCCTTGTTACTGACTATTCTTCTGCTTGCCGTTCCCATAATTTTCTTCCAGTGTGAATTCTACTTTGTTGACCCCGGCTTCCCTTCTTGACCTTTCTTCTGTTTTTTGATTTTGTATCTCCACTGCTTTTCAGTTGCCGACTGTGCTTTTCAGACTATCTGAATCTCTTGTTACTGCTTATTCAAAGTCCTACTCCTTCAAGTGCGAACCAGATCACCTTTCCGGTTAATCGGTGTTCGTCTCTTTTGGCTGTCTGTATCGGCTAGTTAGAGTTTGATCTATTCAACCATCAGCTGGTCCTCTGTACCAGTTAGTAGGAGTTAGACCTATTGGACCATCACAATCCACAGTTCCAGTCTGTCAGGGTTTGGCTCATTCAACCTTCAGTCATGTACAGTCTGAGTACAGCTGGGTTTCTAGTAGCGTTTAGGTACCTTCTTCCTATTGCCTTTTGTTTTTTCATACCTCAGTAGGTAGCTACTCTCCCTAGACAGTTATTCTGGGAGCGGGCCAGCTCCTCAGGGTTGCCACTGAACTGGTCTTGTGACCAGCATCTTTAGTCCTGCTTTGGCCACAGCAAGACTGCCCACGGACAGTCCACTCTAGCCAACCCCACACTCTATTCCTTACTCCCCAGCATATTGCTTTCTGGAGGTCCCCCCATAACTTCAGTAGTTTGCCTGTATCTGTTACTTCTTTAGTAGCTGTTTCTTTATACTGTTGTATTATCCCAGTAATACTTCTGCTCTAGGTTCCTCTTTTATATCAATAGCTACCTACTTACTCTCTGTGGAGTTACTCATCCACAGAGTCAGGTTACAGCCAGCTTACATTTGGAAAGGGCCAACGTACATGAAGTCAGTATCCATAATAGGTCCTGGCATCCACAGTGAGGGGTACTTATCTCAGCTCTGGAGAGGGTGGCCCTAGAGAGGAGTGGAAGTAAGTGAAAGTGTGAGAGGAAAAGCAAGCTGCTCTGTGGAGGGTTTTCACCAGTCCGGGGTGTTGTACCAGTGAAAGTGGACATTCTCAGAGTCTGTAATAGCCTCACAAAAATGTGAATAAGTTTTCATCTGAGCACTTGGGTATTGGTTGTAGGCACAGGAATTCTTCTAAAACTACACTTTTACGTGCTGTCAGTAATTGTGTATTTATCTATGGAGCATGTTGTGTGGACAATTAGCTGCTGTTGTCAGGGTTTAGCAGTTGAAAGTCCCTTGTACATTGTTTTCATCTAGGACTGTATCTATATTGAACTCTAACACCTGTTGCACAGGTTGGAAGAGGTAATATAGTGCTTAAATGGTGGGAGCCACAGTGCACTGCCTTTGTCTGGCTTTGCAATACTGATTATGCAATAATTTCAACTGTACAGAATCTAACTATATGACTTCCTTGCAACAAATGTTGTTGGCAGTTGCCATTTTTCTCTTTTAGCAACAATGTTTGCTAATTGATAGTTCCTATAGATCAAGATTCAACATCTATTTACAACATTCACCTAATTCCTCTGGTCTGTCATCATACACATACATGCTTTTGTCCGACATTATGTTTTTTCTGAACAAATCATCCCTCATCTACTTACATTTTACCTCACAACCATGTGTGGTCACGTGTGACTTTTACACTTTCATTTTCGTATCCTACCCATTTGATCCTGTGTTCCACATCTGCTTTGTTCATTATCCTACACTCTTTGGGATGATATCCCACTCAAACACTTATTGGCAGTGGAATGCAGTGGCTCCCCCCCCCACTACCCTGTCCATTACATCAGTCATAGTTCCCTTAGATACGAAAGCCGGACGCTTGACCAGATGAATCACCAACAACGGACAGTATTGTGTATTTCAGTATAAGGCAAACCCTGCTCTCCTTGAACAGGGTTTTGCTTATACAGATGCAATATTGTCCCTTATTGTGATCCGTCTGGACCGGCTTTCAGATCTGAGAGAACTATGACTAACATAATGGAAAGGGGCAGGAGGGGAAATTTTAAATTGATTTTCAAGGGTACAGGCCCTAAGAAGGATAGTTTAGAAGATATTTAGCTCTTCTTGTTTGATATTTTATAGAAATGAGCTAGTACCGGCCGTCAGGGGTTGGCAGTTATAATAGGGAACAATGTGAAGTGTTATTATCTTAGGGACGTTTTTCATTAGAGGAGTGAGGGTATTTTGAGGCAAATTAACTGCATTATTGGGGAGAAGAAACAAATCCCAGTTATTTAAATGGGATTTTAATCCCTTAAATGCTAGAGAGGTCACCAATGTATTGTATTGCAGTGCGTCAGGGAACTCTCTAGCATTCATTGGCTTAACCCTTTGAGTGCCAGAGGGGTATGCAACACATTGCTTTGCGTACCCCTCTGGCACTCAAAGGGTTAAAAACCCAATTTAAATCCCTGATAAAGGGGAACTTTTCATTGTGCCCTATGGTGCACTTGGCAGGTTGGAGAAAAGGTAGATTTGAATATATTTGGCATAGAAGTGGTGCTGAAGTCCATTGGAGTTAATTAGATTACCAAGGGATGAATTGTAGACAGAGATCATCAGAGGGCTAAGGACTGAGCCTCAATAGGAAGAGGCAGGGGAGAGGTGTAATAATTAAATTAGATTGTATGGGAGCAGTCTGAAAGGTAAGATGAAAGCCAGGGCTGTGTTATTGGAGTGGAGGGTTTTTTAACAGAAGTGGATGATCAACTGTGTCAATGAATGCTAAGAGATCAAGGAGAATTATTAAGGAGAAGTGTCCTGTCACTGGAGCCTCCATGCCCTGGGCTCCTGGAGGAGCCTGGGGGCCAGCTCACTCCCTACAAACTACGGACTCCATTCATGGGGAAGCTCCTTCCTTAGCTTCCCAGTCCCCTTTTGGGTCTAAGTCACCCTGTGACTATTGGGGTCACAGGGTGACAAGGAAACACAGTCTGGTCTGCCCAATCCAGACCTCTACATCTATGGGGTAGTGTATTTGTTGAGAGAATTATGCTCTGGTCTGATGTTTGTCATTATTATTATGTAGTATTGTAATTAAGTATGATGTAATCATGTTTACGGTTTACAGTCCTTTGTCTCCCATTTTGAGGCTCCCATTATATAACTTGTGCATTGTTCCCATTCTGCCTCTTTGTATTATGTGCCCCTCCACCACTGGCCCCATTGTCTTCCCATATGTGGTTTGCAGTAACCTGTATCCTATTGTATTCCAATATGTGTGAATAACTCGTTATGTGTGTATTTAATCCCTGCGTGTTTTACAATAAATCAGTTCTTATTCTAACACCTACACTGGTCTTGCCTGGTGCTTGGGGTAAACTGCGATATTCCAGCAGAGCAGCCGTGCTCAGGATTGAAGAAAGCAGAGACTGACAGGGACATCCAGACGGGTGTCCACTGGTACCGTCACATGTCCCTTGGATTTAGATGTGACTAAGATGTTGTTTGCTTTTGTCAGTGTAGTCTCAATGGCGTGCTGGTAGTGGAAGATGTATTGTAGGTGGTCAAAAAGGTTATCAGAGGAGAAAACTGGGTCAGATGGTTTATACAATTCTTTTGAGGATCTTGGAAGCAAGGTGACATAAGCAGATGAGGTGCTAGTTTTATAGCCAGCTGATGTCTACAGAGGTTTGTTTTGGAATTGGCATGATTAGTCTGCATTTGAATGCCAAAGGGAATATGCCATTAGTAAAGGACTGGTTGAACAGATTGGGTAAGAGTTGGGTCTGTTGATGTGGAGAAAGATATATGAAGTTGAAATGGAATTGGGTCACATGGCAGGTAATGATGTGGGCGCATGAGAGGATCTTGGTACCCTCCTCACATGATTTAGGGTAAATGAATGGAAGAGAGAACTGTGTTGGTAGAGGAAGGTTTGGTGATGTGGAGTATGTTTAGGAATGAGGCATTTCCAGTTTGTATTGATCTTGTCTTTGAAGTAGCTGGTGAGGCCATGGAAAATGTAGATGGTGGATGTGGATGGAGTCATAGGGCACAGTAAGGAATTAAAAAATAGTGGAGAGGTATTGTAAGCTGGAACATAGTGATCAGGGCTGGACAAGACTTTAAAATCTAAGGGCCAGATCAGAAAATGTAGGGGTCAGCAATTTTTATACTGAAAGTCAATATTTACTTGCATTGTGGAGCTACATACACACATTTAAATAAAACAAAGAACACAAATATGTTAATGCCATTAGTACACTTTGGCCCAAAGAACGACTGACCCACAAACATGGCATTACCACTAGTATACTTTGGTGCAAGGAACAACTGATTCATAAATATGTCAGTGGTCCTAGTAAAAATATCGCTGGCATTTGTACAGAGATATGGATATCTATTTGTAAAGAAGAATTGGAAAGGTTAGTTTAGAAAAGTGTGCCACCCTGTGATAAAATGGAATAACATGTCTATACCTAGTATTGACTGATTTTCTCCTTTAATAGCAGCAGAGAGTGGGAGGGGATACTGCAAAGAATGGGAATGAAGGGAGGGCAATGCTTGAAAGCAGGAGGAAGAAATGGAGAGGTGAGAAGCTAGAAGAGAGGAATAGAGGGATTGAGAGGGAGAAGCTAAAAGAGGGGGTGAGGGGGGGAGAAACTAGAAGGAGAGGAGTAGCTGGAAGGGAGGAGTGAACCAGGGCTGGAGGGAGTAGCTGGAACAAGGGAAGGAGGGAGATAATGGAAAGAATATGCATAACTAGCAACTCTCAGGTCATAATGCTGAGCCTGATGGTTTTGGTCCAAATTTTGGGGTCACTGAATGAAGGGAGAAGGTGAGAAAGGGTGAGAAAGAGTCCAGTGTTACCTCCTGCTTGATCTGTGTCAATTGTCTACTCGTTTTGTTTCCAAATGGGTTCCATTTCGATCAGTAAGGCAGAGAGAGAAGTCCAGTTTGACTGCACTGTGCCTAAGAAGTGAGATCTCTAAGTTGTTGCATGTTCAGATTTTCTTGAGGTCTGACTGGAGCATCTCTGGTTTAAAAGCAAGCAGAGACACATTACCTACAATGTATATTATAGAGAACTTGAAGGGTTAATATTTCAAAGATCTCAGAGTCAGTTCCTTTTGAAAATTCCCAGGTATGGAGGAGGAAAGGATGAAGAAGCTGGAAAGAGTATGGGAGGGATGGAGTAAGGGAAAAGCTGAAAAGACGGAGAAAGAAGCTGGAAAGCAGGAGGAAGTCAAAAGCTGGAAAGGGAAAGATGACATTCCAGATGTTAAAAATACTGTCATCTCATCTTGCCCTCCTAGCCGGCAGGAACCTCAGCACCCACTCTGGTTGCATCCTGCATGCACGCTGTGATGACATCATCACTGCATCAACTAATTTGGGAAATCGTAGAACACCAGAAGCTAGATCAAGTGTTGAGGCCTCCCAGTGGCTAGAAAAACAAGTTAAGTTAATGCTGTGACAACTAGTCCTGGAGACAAGTTAACTCAATGCCGTTAAGCTGGGATAGGTGGCCCTGGTCACTGTCTCTTATTTTCTACTCTCCATAGCACCCAGGCACCCAGGTTTTGTCCAGCTCCGATAGAAAGGATATGCGATAAATTAAACATTAGTGTTTGGTCAGGGTGAAGGCAGAATTATAGGAGCAGTGGATGAATTTATTGTGTAGAAATTTAGATTTATAGTGCGACTTCCACCAGTGACTATCAGCAGAGCATTGGAAACCCTCTAATTATCTTGTAGTTTTTGCAAGCCATGGACGTGGCTTAATGTATTGTTGTTACTGCGGCATGACAAGGGCTACTTTATCAAGGTCAGACTTTAAAATTTGTTTTACAATGAAGCTGCAGACTCAGGACAAGTAGAAATTGTACTGAGACATTAGAGTGTTTCAAGAGAGGTAGATAGTTGTTTTCTTATCAATGTCCTATACGCTTCAATATGTGTAAGGAGGTTGGTAACATGAGTGTGTTGAGTGGGGGACAGAGATGTTACAGGTGATAAAATTGTTGTCCGAGAGGGAAGGTGGAGAAATCAGATAATGAATAGAAGCGGGAAAAGATAAGGTCAGGGGAATAACCTTCACACTGTGGAAGAGAAGTAATCCACTGTGAGCGACCAAAGGAGGAGATGAGCAAAATGAGCTGGGAGTAAGCAGGGGCATTAGAGCTGTCAATTTGGTTTTCGAAATTGCCAATGATGATTGTGGGGATGTCAGTGTAGAGGAAATAACTGATACATGCAGAGACAATTGAAAGAGGTAGAGTGTTATTTATGGGACATGGAACAACACTATGAAGTACATTAAGAAGACAGTAAGATACTTATGCCTTCTGCTGACCTTTCTGCTCGTCTAAGTGTCTGAGAGAAATGCAGATAAACGTAAGGTAGGAGAGGTAGAGTGTGTAGCAGACAACCTATTTTCAAAAATGGCAAGAAGACTGAGAGAACTGAAAATGAAGAGATAATGGACCACTGTAAGATTATTGCTGATACAAGATACAGCCTGCATTCCACGTAGTAACATAACATAGTACATAACATAGTAACATAGTTGTCCAGCCAAAACACCCCTGCTGATCCAGAGGAAGGCAAAATATACCCTGAATCCACTTCCAATTTAGCCCCAAGTGGGTAAAAAAATTCCTTCCTGACTACAGATGTCAGTCCGATAGTTCCCTGGAACATCCTATCTGCATTGAAGCCATCTGTCATAGCACATGAGAAAAGAATAGAGGATTGTGGAAGGCAAGAAACAGACAAAGGTAGTAACATTACAGATGCGAGTAGACTTTTGGGAGAAAGCATGGTTGAGAGTGGATAGGAATAAAATGAGGATTTATGTAAGGAGAGATAGCCACAGCCACATGAAGGAGAAGAGAGAGTGATATGAGATAAAGATTAATGGACAAATAGTGGCTGATGGTAGAGAATGGGGTTTAACAAGTGAGAAGAGTTCATGTGAGCAGGGAAGGAATTTAGGAAGAGAGAGTGAGGAAATGTCAATGCAGTTGTCAGGAGATCACAGGCAGAGGGAATTTTACAACTTTAGAAGAAGGGATGAGAGAGTGAGAATGATTAGACCCAGCGAGAGAATATTAGCAGAATGTATATGTTGTGTCAAATACAAACATCTTCCATCTTTTACAGAGTGGTATTTAGCTTCTGTTCTGATTCCTGAGCAGAGTGCCCATTGTCTTGCAGTCCTTCTGTTGGACTCAGACTCTGGCATCCCACTTGTCCACTTAGACACGGTATACGAAGCCATGCAAAACCCAGAATTAAACATTGGAATCATTAAATTCACAAGATTCAGTCAGTTGGCATGGATTAATGATAAGCTTTAAAAGGTTTATTACTGGATGGACACTGAAATAGACATACCTGAAAAAAACAGATGAGAACAAATTAAGATAATCTTGCAAGGAGTTTATAACTCTGTTAACTGGCTTCCCACTGGAAGATGGTCCATGTAGAGATGGTACATTATGGTGTCTTGAGTTTGGTCCAGAATTGCCCATCTTTTTCTT
This sequence comes from Rhinophrynus dorsalis, assembly GCA_037306005.1. NCBI lineage: Eukaryota > Metazoa > Chordata > Amphibia > Anura > Rhinophrynidae > Rhinophrynus > Rhinophrynus dorsalis. The sequence goes on from CM074724.1 coordinate 103,802,070, forward strand.
CCTGTTTAAGACCCTTATTACTATGCCCGCAAAGACAATGGGCTGAATGTGCAAATCTAATAGTGCAGCCCTAGTAACATTAGCCGTCAACGGGATAATACATGGCATTAAACTAGATGTGGAGGAAAGCCATGCCCGGAAATGCCTACAGGCTGCCCCATTGTCTTACCCTTCAAAGTGATGTTAAGGGAGTAGATGATTTTTGTGTACATAGCTTAGAAGATAGATGTTAGGCCGACATAAGTTCAAAAACTCAATTCAAGCACCTGATTGAGTGCATTATTGCCATTGTCCATTCAGATCAAAGTGTTGGAGCCCTCTCTAGCATTCTGGGGGTTTAAAGCTCCATTTGAATGAATGGGGATATGTGTTTATTGTCATTGGTTCAATTGGTTTGCCATAAAATTGCTCCATAATCTTTATGCATAAGACCCCTAGAATATATACTGTGAAGAATGACCTAAGCCCAGGATTTTAAAATATGTGATGCTTCAATAAAGATGACACTGATAGATATAGATACACATAAAACTTATCTTTATCAGTAAGAGAGAAGGATGCGGCAACCAAAATTAAAAATAATTTCCTACTCACTTAATGTCCCATCAACACTGACGGGACACTGACTGAATTGTGATATTTTTTAACCTGTGCAAAGATGATTTGGAACAGAATACACTAACTGTGAACCCATCTTTTTTTCTCTAACTAGTATTATACAAATTCTAAGGTTTGTATATAATATTTGTGACTGGTCTCTTGTTTCTACCTATGTGTTCAGATGATTGTTTTGTAAAGGTAAAGTATCAATTGCAGCCTAAAATGTTCTTTATGTTGAGTGTTAGGGGATTGTGCTAAGCTTGCCTGGGTGACCCCGAGACTTGGTGTTTTGACCCAAATCTCAATGTCAAGATTCAAATTATCGGTGAGAGAGTTGAGTGTTTACTGTTGTGGGTAGGATCTGCTTCAATTGGCTACTTCTTTAATTTCAAAATTGGTGCCATTTCTACCAGAAAAACAAAAGGAGATGCCATGTGTGTTTTATCTGTGTTCAAAGCGGTGATATATGTAATTTGTAGTATGCTAAAGATTCCTTGATGACTGATTAGAGTATGTCTGAGTTACAGCAAACAGGAACATATCATCTAGAATCTATCTTCTGGGGAACATAGACAGGGCCGGATTTACATCTCAGGAGCCTGTAGGCACAGAAAGCTGAAGCCCCCCCCCCCCCCCGCCAAAAAAAAAAAAAAGTTCAAAAAGTTTTGACTGAAATATTTTTATTCAGTCACAAAAAAGACCATAGAAAGGCATTATTCCACCCTTTCTGTATACACCTACTTTGACCACAACTTGAAACACTGAGATTAAGTTTAACCCTTTGAGAGCCAGAGAAGTATACATTTCAAAGTAATACATTGGATACCTTTCTGGCACTCAAAGCGTTAACACCAAGAATAAAGGCCCATATTTATAAAATCAAATTGGAGTTATTCCCAGAGTAAACCAACTATACCATTGGGGATATAATACCATGGGGGATATAATAACATGCCCTAAATTTTCATGCACTTGAATAGAGCTTTTTAACCCCTAGAATACAAGATTGGTCTCCAATGCATTACAAAGCATTTTGGAACCTCTCTAACATCCAATTGGTTAAAAGACCAATTTAACTTATCAGGAATGTTTATTTGTTCCCTGTGGTGCATTTGGATTACTCTAGAATGACTGCAATTTGCTTTTATAAATATGGGCCATAGGATCTGTAAAAGACAATTGCTGTAATTCTAGGACAAACCAACTGCATTATAGGAGGAAATACACCCCAGTGATTTAACCCTAGAATGATAGAGGCACAGCATGTGTTGTATAGCTCTCTCCATTTAAATCAAGTGGAATTTTTGGACTTTTTATTTCCCCCATTGTGAAGTTGGTTTGCCCCAGAAATGCACCAGCCAACATGCGTCTATACGCCAGACCCAGGGATTCTGAAGCAGAAAAGGGTAATGTCAATTGGAAACGTGAAGAATAAGGTTAGGTTTCAAAAGGATACCCGCTCTGCCTCTTATACCTCTTGAAAACAGCAGGAAGCCAGAGTGGGTGTCTCATACCCGGCGCAGGCTTACCTCAAGGCCTGGCCAGGGGTTAAATAAACGGTCCGTGCAGGCTTCGGTGGAGGTGCAGCTTCTAGACAGAGTCTGACTGTACAGGCAGAGCCAGAGGAGGCAGCTGAGTAGCTCCTCCGTCTGTGTGTGAAGCGGCTGTGTTGAAGTTGGTGTTCGTCGTGGGCTCGCTCCCTGCAGGCTGCACTGAGCGTGGTAGGAAGCGGGGCAGTTCTGAACTTCCAGCAAGTGAAGTGAGGACAATGACTAATGTAGGGCTGCAACTAACGATTATTTTGATAATCGATTAGTTGGCCGATTATTTTTTCGATTAATCGATTAATCGGATAAAAAAAATGCTAATTTTTCATTATTTAAACTGATTTAATGAACAGTGTTAAAAACAAACAGCAGAATAAAAAACTTAACACATTAACATGTGTCATTGTTATTATTTTACTATGGGGTCTATGCACCTCTTTCTCCCCCCTTGTACTTCTCTCTCTCCCCCTTGTGCCTCTACTTCTCCCCCCTTGTACTTCTCTCCCCCCCTTGTGCCTCTATTTCTCCCCCCTTGTACTTCTCTACCCCCCTTGTGCCTCTCTCCCCCATGTACCTCTTTCTCCCCCATGTACTTCTCTCTCCCCCTTGTGCCTCTTTCACCCCATGTACTTCTCTCTCCCCCTTGTGCCTCTTTCACCCCATGTACTTCTCTCTCCCCCTTGTGCCTCTTTCACCCCCATGTACTTCTCTCTCTCTCTCTCCCCCTTGTGCCTCTTTCACCCCCATATACTTCTCTCTCTCCCCCTTGTGCCTCTTTCACCCCCATATACTTCTATCTCTCCCCCTTGTGCCTCTTTCACCCCATATACTTCTCTCTCTCCCCCTTGTGCCTCTTTCACCCCCATATACTTCTCTCTTTCTCTCCCCCTTGTGCCTCTCTCCCCCATGTACTTCTCTCTTTCTCTCCCCCTTGTGCCTCTCTCCCCCATGTACTTCTCTCTCTCTCTCCCCCTTGTGCCTCTCTCCCCCATGTACTTCTCTCTCCCCCCCTTGTGCCTCTCTCCCCCATGTACTTCTCTCTTTCGCTCCCCCTTGTGCCTCTCTCCCCCATGTACTTCTCTCTTTCGCTCCCCCTTGTGCCTCTCTCCCCCACGTACTTCTCTCTTTCTCTCCCCCTTGTGCCTCTCTCCCCCACGTACTTCTCTCTTTCTCTCCCCCTTGTGCCTCTCTCCCCCACGTACTTCTCTCTTTCTCTCCCCCTTGTGCCTCTCTCCCCCACGTACTTCTCTCTTTCTCTCCCCCTTGTGCCTCTCTCCCCCATGTACTTCTCTCTCCCCCCCTTGTGCCTCTCTCCCCCATGTACTTCTCTCTCTCTCCCCCCCTTGTGCCTCTCTCCCCCATGTACTTCTCTCTTTCGCTCCCCCTTGTGCCTCTCTCCCCCACGTACTTCTCTCTTTCTCTCCCCCTTGTGCCTCTCTCCCCCACGTACTTCTCTCTTTCTCTCCCCCTTGTGCCTCTCCCCCATGTACTTCTCTCTTTCTCTCCCCCTTGTGCCTCTCTCCCCCACGTACTTCTCTCTTTCTCTCCCCCTTGTGCCTCTCTCCCCCATGTACTTCTCTCTCCCCCCCTTGTGCCTCTCTCCCCCATGTACTTCTCTCTCTCTCCCCCCCTTGTGCCTCTCTCCCCCATGTACTTCTCTCTTTCGCTCCCCCTTGTGCCTCTCTCCCCCACGTACTTCTCTCTTTCTCTCCCCCTTGTGCCTCTCTCCCCCACGTACTTCTCTCTTTCTCTCCCCCTTGTGCCTCTCTCCCCCATGTACTTCTCTCTTTCTCTCCCCCTTGTGCCTCTCTCCCCCACGTACTTCTCTCTTTCTCTCCCCCTTGTGCCTCTATCTCTCCCCCATGTACTTCTCTCTTTCTCTCCCCTTGTGCCTCTCTCCCCCATGTACTTCTCTCTTTCTCTCCCCCTTGTGCCTCTATCTCTCCCCCGTACCTCTTTTTCACTTTCCTGCACTGATGACATCCGGAGCGCAACCACTCCAAACGCGGAGACGCCGCATGGAGCGTGAAGGGGTTTTCTTCCTCTGTCTGGGCGCCAGTTTTAAACTGGCCTCAGAACAGAGGAAGAAAATACCTGCACGCTCCACGCGGCGTCTCCGCGTTTGGAGTGGTTGCACTCCGGATGTCATCAGTGCAGGAAGACAGCAGTATCCGGCGGCTGTGGGGCTGCTGGGCGGCACAACTAATCCTGTCTTTTCGAGTTCCGTGTCACAGAGTCGGCTGGTGCAGCATCCCGATCCCCCCCCCAAGGAAAAGGCTGGTTAATTGTAAAATAAAATTTAAAAAAAAAAAGTTAACCACAAAAAATAATGTAAAAAAAAAAAACAGTCCAAAAAAAAAAAGTGTAAAAAAAACCCAAAACTATCCCAATGACAGGCGCCCCTCTGTGGGGTGCGCCTGTAGGCAGATGCCTACTCTGCCTTATTATAAATCCGGCCCTGAACATAGACCCTTTGAGTGCCAGAGTGATGTGCAACACATTCAAAGGGCGAAGGGTTAATATGAGTACTGAGTGCTACCTAAAAGGTGCGTTATCTTGAATGGTAGAGGGAATATACTAAACATGGGAACTCTCCAGCTTTGACCTTGAAACTCTAACCCAAAACTCAGGGTCTCAGAGTCAAGGGCCAAATACTCAGGATGAGATAGTCCAGTGTTTTCTACTATATGATCTGCATCAGTTGGCTGATTCTGTAGTCTCTAATTGGTACAATTTCTACCAAAATATAGACTGAGAATTCCTGCTCATCTTGTATGGTTAATATCTATGTTATAACATTGTGAAGTGTCCATGCGGATTGCTTTGAGCAGGGACATATCCCCTGGCATCCTTATGCTGGGCAAATTTTAAGGGTTAAAATTAGAAAGGTCTCAGGGCTGGGTCAATTGAAGGTTTCCAGGTATGATGCTAAAGGTATCTTAGTAAAACTTAAGTAGGTACAGGTGGGTTGACACTGCTGTATGTGTAAGGAGAATATAACACTGCAGTAATATAAAGAGACATGCATGCCTTTTCTCTTTGTGTCAGAAGCACTAAAGTAATTTAGTTCTGGAATAATATCATTACTGTGGTGAAATTACAGTCAGGCCCTCTACTTCCCCAGGCAGGAAACATGGAATGAAAAAATCAGTGGCATTCTACTAGGAGGTAATTTTCAAGAATAGCTTTTATGTTACTGTCTGTCAAACACATCTTGCACCATGACCATTTGCTCCACTTTCTAGTGGGGTACAGTATCTACTGTACCCAACCACATTGTATAACCTCATGCGCTTTGTGTCCAACATCCTGTGACAGGTTGAGAAGACATTATCTGTAGGCCTCTGCATTTTCCTTCCCTATCACAGAGTGCGTGCTTATATATTCTGGTTAAGGACTTGACCTCATCTCCAAGGTTGCAGTTCCTGAAACACAGCCAGTTCCTTCACCAGACGTGTTCTGGCTCCCATTGATCTAGATGGTGAGAGGTGTAGAAAACGTCACTCTCAAGCACAGATGTAAAATTAGTTATTTTACTTTTTTATTGGTTAAATTAACCCCTTTGTTATTGAAAGTACTAATATACTATGCATGTCAATGAAAATTGCATATAATTACACAGAGACCAATGTGTTATGATGAATAGGAGCAATTGTGGAGCAAACCAACTGTATGGTAGAGCTCAAATAACATTTCTTCAAATGCTCATTGATTTAAATGGGGGGTTTAACCTCTTGAATGCTAGAAAGGTCTCCAAAGCATTAAACCAGTAGAATTAGACCCTTTTTATTTATTATTTTGCTTCAATTGATTCTGATTATCAGCTGAATCATTGATTTAATGTCCTTAAAAGGGATGAATCACCTTATAAAAAGGTGTTACCATCCGCTTTGCTAATAAAAGTTATTATAGGAAAGCTTTGTTTTTTTTTTTTTAATTGTAAAGATAATCCCCCTTCAAGTGCAGAAGAGCACTGTCGAAGAAATAAGCGTGTCCCATTATGCTGACCGGCAAAACTCTTCTGCATGTCCTATTTCTCCTCACACCTCCCTCCCAGCTGCCCCAGGGAGCACGTTCACGCTTCTCTTTGGTGTGCTGTGAACGGCTCCTAGCATTACAGCAGGCTCCGTTAAGCATAATTCTGAGGTATCAATTTATGCCCTGACACTTGACAAACAGATCAATAATTCAAATGTATAATATATCAACAATGTTAATATATCCAGACACGTCACTCAGATGTGTAGATATTGGAGATCTGCACAGTAAATTGACAGACAACAGGTCAGTTATAGGCTACAAATTTTTTTTCCCATACCTCCAAGGGCATCTGCAGTGGGTTAAAGGGGTCTTGTACTGACTGTATATAATCCTATTAATGATATTGTAGTGTGCGCACTGGTATACACTAAAGTTATTTGTACTCGCCCCCTATGGTGCAACTGGTTAGCATCGGAATTGTTCTAAGGGGATTATGCACTAATGAGTGATAAAGAGGTCATAAAGTGGTGATGACCTCTCTAGTGTTCTAAACTCTCCAGTTCCTATATTGTTCTATAGAGCCTATGCACTAAGATCTTTCATGTTAGAGATATCTTAGTGCATTGGCTCCATAGAATAACATAGGACCTGGAGATTTTACAATTCTGGAGAAGTTATGTCCACTATATCAGCTCTTTTTCTTAGTTCATCTTCACCCAGTCTTCCTTTTTTCATCAGCCTCATACGTGGGTTGTTTTTTTGCAGTCTGGTAAAGCCATTTCCTCAGTCTCTTCAATTCATACTTACACAGTAGATTACAGTCTCCTGAAGAAGGGAAGAGTGCAGGGTAAATCTGATTCCGGATGGGTTTGCAATGCAGTGCTTAGCAATGTGTTGTGTAACTCCTCCGGCATTCAAAAGGTTGATATTGTATATCTTAAGTTCTATCAAATTATGTAAACATTTACTTATGTCAAAACACTTTCTTTCATATAAGAACAACCTATGTTTCTTTAACAGTATAAGCCTTTGCTAGTCCTTACTTTATTTTCATGCTTTTAAATGACTGCATTTAAGAGGCTAATGTTTTAGAATATATCAGTATACTATTTAAAACATTTATATAAAATGTCCCCAACCTTTATTAAATGCTGAATTTCTCATGAATATCCTAGAACCCTGGAAGCATGCTTGTCTCTCTTTGTGGGACATTATACCCTAAAACATCTTTTGTGAGTTTGGGAAACGCTTCTGAAATCTCTTATATTTTATATTAGTAACGTCTTATTTAGAAAACTATTTTTTGGGTTATTTTTATTAATGCATTATGCTAATTAAGGTATGCTGTGCAGATACTTCCTGTCTTAGCCCTCCATTGCATGCCCCCTTTCACTGACACTCAACTCTTGCTAGAGGAGGCCGATAATACATTGCTGAGGAGTGTCACTGAGTGGGGAAGGTAATGTAGATCTAAACAAGGATGTACCTGCACAGCATGCCCTAATTAGAATGACTGATATATCTAAATAACTAAAAACTAGTTTTCTAAACACAAACATGGCTACCTCAACATATAGATAAGTTAAAAATCACCAAAGATGTTTTGAAATGAAACAATCCCTTTAATTAGGGTGACCACATTTCCGTTCTGCTATTCCGGGACATGTGGTCACCCTACTCCTCTTCATCTCCACATTGCCTCTTGATGCCCTACCTTGAGTCCCTGGTAGTCTAGCGGTGTGGAAAGTGCTCTGTGCCTCCTCCGGCATAGAGCTGAAGCTCCCGCGCGCTGTGCTCAGTAATGCAGAGTGCTGGGAGATGATGTCATCTCCCAGCGCTCTGTATTACTAGAGCGCTTGCCTCCAGGAGATCAGCTGGATTGCCGCCCTGGATGTCAGCCTGCAAACGATGTGTCACATCATGGACGCCGCGAGGGAGCGCTGATTTATGCTACCAAGCGCTCCCTCGCGGCATCCATGATGTGACACACTGCTTGCAGGCTGACATCCAGGGCGGCATATATAAAAAAAAAACAAAAAAAACACAACAAACACTGGGAGGTCGCTGAGAGAGTGACTGTTTGTGCTGCTGTGTGGGTGGCTTGGCTTCATTCCGGGACACTTCATTGTCCTGGTGAGAGATGACCCGGGACGCGGGACATAGGCTTAAAATAAGGGACAGTCCCGGACATTCCGGGACCCGTGGTCACCCTACCTTTAATATTTTGTCAGCCAGATCAACACATATCTGACTGATTCCCCTGCTTTACTCTGTTCTGCATCTGTGCAGCTGACCGGTAAATGATGAACAGTATCTAAAACTCTTCTGTTAGTTGAATGACAAATGGAAATGTCAGATTAGAAAATTAAGTTTCATGAACATGAAATCATTTTTTTTCTGATTTCTTGATTTTTCACTGAGTTACTACAAATTAGTAGTACATCATTCTATACTTCAGTCTCTAAAATATGGATTGAAAACTCCTTTCTGTATGAAGATATTTTACAGTAACACTTTATATACAATAATATTTTTACATCTGCTTCTTTTGAATATAGGATGAATAAAGTCTGACAAGATGATTGCTTTGAAATCTATATTAGAAACCCCAAACTGTACACCAAACAACTCTTGGCTCTGTGCTTATGTCAGTGAGCAGCAGCAGCTATTTTCATACACTAAAACACATATTTTCCTTTAATGCAGAACATCTGAATAAGTGAACAGTTCAAATATGTTTGCAATCTGCTCAGTTCTTTATAATAAACCAGAAGCACACTTTTTGCAGGTGTCTTTATTACAATGTCTTTATTTCTCAAAGTATCTCAGAAAGATTGTGCCGATAACTATATAAAAAAAATATAAAGAGTTTACTTTTGACTTTTGGCATGAACCAAGCCTTTGACTTTTATAAAGCTACCAATCTACATATAGTACTCATGGGGGGTTATGCACTAAGGTGTGATACAGAGGAGATAACTTCTCCAGTGATATAACTACTCTAGTTCCTATGCTATTATATGCATACCTGGGAACTCTCCGGATTTGCCCCAGAGACTCCGGTTTTGACACTGCTTTACCGGGTGTCCGGGGAAGAGGCTGATTCCTCCGGATGAGGGGAGTTTCTTTTGAAACTCGACCCATTCCTGCTGTTTCCCCCATTGTAACTCCTTCCCCAGCCTTCTTTTGAGATCTGTCTCACACCTTTAAGCCCTCTCCCCCCTGCGCGTGTCAAGCCCCACCCCTTTTTGACGCGATTCGCGTAATTATTCTCACCCCTGCTGCATCAGAGGACTCCCCTCCGGGTGCACATCAATGGAAAGTTCCCAGATATGATTATATGGATCTAAAGCACTAAGATTTCTGCAGCTTTGGAGATCTTAGTGTATAGGCTCTATAGAAAAACATAAGAATTGGAGAAGTGATATCACTTGAGAAATTATCTCCACGTTATCACCTCTTTATTAAACCTTAGTGCATAACCCCCATTGAATCACTCTAGAGCTAGGGGACATCGCCAAGCTAGGAATGTGGAGAAGATATAATTTATTTCTCGGGAATTCTTGTGGGGATATTGGGATTACTTAAATAATAAAATATTCCAAGAGAACTGTAGAAGTAGTGTTTTGGAAAAATCTCTTGCATCCAAAGAGACAAGTGATTTGATGAACTAATGATCTTTCTGGTATTCCAAAGCTTTGCATTATAGAATTTCTAGCATGTCTAAAAGTTTTATCGATCTCCTAAAAATGCTATAATCTTTAATAAATCTAACGTGTCTAATTATTTCTCAAGGCTATATGATTTAGAAGGACACACAAGTACAAGTTTTGGGAACATCCGTGGTATTGTTTTCTAGCTAGGTAAGGAAATACAGAGAAAACAAGGACTGATCAGCATGACCTGCATGTCTACAAATGGCCAATACCAAGAACAAAACTTAAAGAACTAGAAACTTAGCGAGAGCATTTTTAATAGTTTAATAACAAAGATTTAGCAAATAATTAAAATGTAATCAAATTACATGCATGCCTTTATGATTGTAGATGCATTAACCATATTTGAAAATTATAACTCTATATATCACAGATAAAAAAAAATAGAAAAATTCGGGGCCAAAGATAATTTTTAGGAGCCACCAAAGGTGTGCATATGAATGTACTCAAATTATCCCCAAGATGTCGGAACCTGAAGTAAAATTTTAGGAGTACAGGCTCCAAGGCTTTTGGGATTTTTTTCTCTGCTTATGTATATACTAATTTTAATGAGTTCAATACAGTAGTTCCAATATTGTTGTAGGCATCCTTCCACTAATACCATGAGAGCCTTCAATGCACATTCTAGTAGTCAATGGGCTTATAGATGTGCATTAAAGGGATAGCAATGTTTCATAATAAAAGCAGCTCTAATTAATCATCATAGTATTTGGACTTTGGAGAGTGTTTCAGTTCTGTCAGAGTTGTAGTTCAAGAATAATTCAATGACAAAGCATCCCCCTCCCACCCCTTTTACTGATGTAACACTGTTCAGCCAGATCAGAAGTGAGGTGCCCAGGTAGATTGCAGAGAGGGACAATCTTCAATTAAGATAAGGGAAAAAACTGAAAAACTTGTCAAGGTTTGAGAGATAAGACTTATATCGTTCTTCATGTTTTTTTAATGCCTACAAAATAAAATAAAGATAAAACGAAGTATTACTATCCCTTTAAGCATATGGATGGCTAAATTTCAACCAGAACTTGAACAATGTTGGTAGCAAGTTAACAACCACATAATGATGGATGAGATGGATACAAGTCTCCCCTTTTTCTAACCTGGTAATTGTATATTAGTGATAGTGAAAGGAATAGTTTCTACAGAAGGGTCTGTTGACTTTAAATTATAAACTGTCATTTATAAGTGCATGTTAATAGGGAGCTAAATCCAGTTAGACTAAATCTCTCCAATCCACCATTGTCCCCTTTGGGGTGGTTGTCCTGACTAGAGTAACTAGATAATAAAATAACAATGGACATTGATTAGAGTATCCCACTTAATCATCCTCACCAAATATTAAAGGCTTTTTTGTGAGTACCACTGATTATTTTTCACAGTCATTCCACAAGTAGAACAGACAGATCAATAATATACAACATTACATCCGAACAACAAACAAAAACACACATACACAGGGTGTTGAATATAGTTAGTTCTTCATGAATCCCTTAGAACAAAATATGTAAATACTTTAATTAGTAAGTAAAAATTGATATTGCAATTCAGTATATACACCGGTTAAGTTGATTCAAATATATATGTATGTATTTACATGGGGCCATTACAAAACGGACTTTACACTTGGAGCACATACTGTAGAGTCCACATTTATTCCATTTTTGTTCCTAAAATGTTTGATCAATACCTTTAATTCTGCCTTTATACTTGTTTTAGACCATCAAAGCCAAGGTGTATTTTAAAACGGACTCTTATAACAGATAGTAATAATCCTATATAATATATATAATACAATATTGCTAAAATGTGTGTAACGACAAAGTCATGTGCAGCAGAGACTTCTGTGCGTGCTTCAGTCATGCGCAGTAGAGACTGCCCGCGCCGAGGCTGATACAGAGCTGGACGCTCCAAAGGAGCGTCCAGCTCTGTATCAGCCGTGGAGCGGGCAGTCTCTACTGAGCATGACTGCCCCGCAACCGGTTGGCAGTGGCACTGTGGCCCATGTAACTGGCTCTTCAACTAGTAAAATATAAAATACTAACAGATAATGATAATAAAATATTTTATGGGAACAATTTCTTCAGGTCATTTTCTTGAAGTAACATATTACAGTATCTGTCATGAATATATCGGATCTCTTTTGAATTAGAACTGTGTATAGAGAAATGATAATTCATATATATATATTTCCATGTTTCCTTCCTTTCGGTAATTTTAAATATAGGGAGTGACTTTTAGATCCCTGTATGTAATTTATTTTGGATAAATTAGCAATTGATTAATAACATTTTAATTAGATTTTACATTTTCGTTTTTAATTTTGTTGATAATTAGAAAAACAAATGAATCATGTATGTATGTATGTTAAATGAAAATCAGTTACAAAAAAGTAATTAAATTATCAATATATGGCAACTCAATGTTCTGAGTAAGGCTATTACTGAATAGAAACTAGTCACATGAAGTCGTGATATACAGTTCAGTTTATATATATATATATATATATATATATATATATATATATATATATATTATAATAAACATCATATACATTACTCCAGCCTGTTGTGTCTGTAATAAGACCAACAAACACCTCCAGGATTCCCAGGAATTACCTGAACGGAGACAGGTTGTACTCTCCGTATGTGGTTGTAGTCAGTAGACTTTGGTATCAAAGTCCTGTCCATGTTAACATGTGAGTGGCATTTTATCTTTATTTTGAGATTAACACTATTGTGGTGCTTTCTCTTTCCTATTTGGTGTTCCCTTCCCTTTTTGTTGATCTGATTGTTTACCGCTGTGGGAGAGTGTGGTTTTGTCGAGAGAGTAGCCCATTTGTCATCTCCTCTAGAGACATATACTGTGTCTGGAGGCAGTTTGATATCTCCAGCTGCGCTCTGTGGTTGGTCTCAGCATAAGCCTTTTCCAACACAGGAATTTTTGAGTTTTTTGGTGGTAGCTACATTGTATCCAATGTAAACCCCTTGTTCTTTCTCCCATCCTTTTTTTTCCCAGTATTTCAGTTTTGTGCCTTTTTAACATGATTTTAGGATTACAATTTTTCTGTATCTGTATTAATTCTCAAGCTTATGAACACTGACAGGATAAAGATTTAAGCTTGTACATTATTTTGTCTATTTTATTATAAATGTTACTATAAAAGATTAGACTTGTTGAAGTATGTATAATAAATGCTTCCTGTAATTATATTTTAAAGAAGGGTATTTTTTAACATGATGTATTTTTAGAATATTGTTACCTGCATTCTTCTGTATACAAGTTTAATCTGATTATAACTGAAATATGTAGTAAAGAAACTGGTGAGGCTGCCATAGGAACAATTACATTTAGTTCTAAGGAAGAAGGTTCAACATAGCAAAACTTGTTGACATAAGACTTATCTGTCTATTGTGATATCACCAACTTTTCTGGGATTGAGAGTCCAAGCTGGCCATATCCTGAAATCTGAAAATAAGTATTAATTGGCATTCATCCTATATTTCCGACTAATCCAACATTATTTGTAAATTTATAATATTTGTATAAGTTTACTTTTTATTAAATTTGATGAAATCTTATCGTGGTTGTACATTGATTCTGAATTCAATGTGTAATAGTGAATTGTGCTACCAATAGCACTTACTCCAGACACTGAGATGGGGCTGTTGGTGGTGCAGAATGTGTTAGCTGGCCTTTCTCACCTCATCCATATATTATTTGTACATATTTTATTACCTGCCTTCCATCTTTTTGTGCAATAACATTTTGTACATCATTTATATTAAAACGAGAGTGTGGCTTAATTTTGGTGTAATAGTCTATCTTGGCTTTTCAGCATGGGGTTCAATCATTTCAATACATGCTAAAGTTAAGCATACCTATACTCATGTTAGGCTATCCTAAACCCCTTGGATGCTAGAGATGTCTATAATACATTCTGAAGCATCTTAGGATTTAAAGGGACAGTAATGTCCACAACATTAAAATATTAATCAAATCGCTCCAAGCCCTATCTCTCAAACCACTATGGTTTGAGAGATGTAGGGATTCAAAGTTCCCCCTCCCTCCCCTTCTCCTGAAGTCAGCTGACAACAAGGGATGCCCATCCAGGGACCAGCAGGCAGCTCTGCAGCAGAGTTGAAATTGCAGTACTTAAAAAGAATTCATTCACTGGAAAGATCTACAAATTGTGCTTGCAAACCAGGCACACTTTTTAGACCTTTCCAATGAATTCTTTTTAAGTAACACGATTCGTGCTCTGCTGCAGAGCCTCCTCGAGTTTACAGCCTACATCAGGAGAAGGGGAGGGAGGAGGAGTAAATATAGGGTGAACTTTAAATCCCTATATCTCTTAAACCATAGGGGTTTGGAGCGATTTGATTAATATTTTAAACTCTACATAACTGTAAAAAATGTCCCTTTAAATCAATACTTTGGAGGGTCAAAATGACTGGAGTTGAGGACCTATGCTTTATACAGCTACAACACCTTCTAAAATGCAAAGACCACAGTCATTAACATTCAATAAAATATTACATATGATAAGTGTGTTGGCCATAAGCTTTCTTTACCAGTGAGGACAGCTGGAAAAGTGATGTGTAATTGAGATAATAGCAGAAATAAACTAACATGAAGCTGATGTGCTAGGATGAAGTGGAGCAATTCTGGGGCAACTGCACCGCAGAGGAGAAATGCAAAGTTCCATTTATTAAAATGGGGCCTTTGTACATTTGAATGCTGGGGGATCTTCAACAAATAGCTTTGGAATGTTTTGGAGACCTCTCTACCGTTCAACCAGTTAAAATCCCTACATAAATCAATGCAAATTTTGAGAAATGTACTTGTCCTCTACAGTTTGCTCCAGAATTCCTCCAGTTCTTAATAGTACATCAGCCTCATCAAATGTAAGATTAATGTAAGGTCAGCTTTCAACTACATAGGTAAGAGGAGACTAACACAATGAATGTGTCACCTCTGTTTGTTCTCAGAGCAGGGAGTGCTTACACAATAATAAATCTTGGAATTCTGGTCCCAAGTAAATCAGAGAGGGATGTAAAGACTGAGTCTTTGCAATAATAAGTGCAAATAAAAGGTTTTGTCTACTGAATGGTCCTGCTCACCATTAATACCTATGTACAAACATCTTTGCCTAGTTAAATGACCTCTGTACCACATGTGCCAAGTTGTCAGAAGTGTGGGAGTATGTGGGATTTTTGGGCATGCCATTCCTCTGCATTCAGACTATATATTAAGAACAGCATAGGAAAACGGTTATAGAATGATTCATTTTCCTTACAGCTGCTATACTTGTAGTTACATACTGGAGGAGTTATGTGTCGACATGTACTATTCCATACATAAGGACAGGGGCTGGATTAATACAATTATGTAGATGTGCAGGCATACCTGTGGTGCCGCTGGGGGAGATAAATGATGTGATTCACATGAAAAAGTACAAAAAGTGTGAGGAATATGCTGGGGAAGGAGAAGAAGTGTGCAGGGAGTGGGATGACCAGACTGGGAAGGAGCAGAAGTGGATAGAGTTACATTAGAAAGTCTTCATATCCGGAGAATCAGCATCTGCCCCGGAGAATCACTGGGCAGATCCGAAGAGTTCCCCCCTATGGGTACAGGTCAGGCACTGCGTCCTCATTTCTTTCATTCATCTCACTTTTATGAGGAAATATTAATTCTGTTATATTTGTCCTCCAAGTGTTCTGATCTACTATATATGTGGGAAATCTGGTAGCTGTAGTTTAACACCTGGAAAGCCAAATGCCTACTCCTGAAGTGAAATAAGTCTAGTATTGTTTTCAGAACTCACAACATCCAGTTCTCCACTGTGAAAAAGAGCATTGTGTCACAAATCAGAAGTTTATAATCCCTTGGTGGTTGTTTTATTAACCCCTTAACGACCGCGTTCCGTGCTATGATCATCACACGGTTTTTGCGTTAAGGACCGGTGACGGTCATAACACGTCACTTACATTTTACTTACACTTCTCCGGGAATGCTGTAAGTAAAAACGGGGAGTGAGATTGATCGCTCCAAGACTGGAGCAGTCTCTCTCAGTCCCCAGTGTGGCATGCCGGTACGCATCACAGGTCACGTGTGCCGGCACGTCGGAATCTTCAAAGCGGTCCTTAAGGGAAGGTTACTTCCCAGGACCGCGGAAGCCAAGGGGTTAAAGACAAAAGACAAATTTGAATATACCATTGACCTTGAAAGTTAACTTCTATGGGATTCTAAAACAGGGGTAGATAACCCTTAGTTCTCTAACTATTGTACATGGTTATTGCTCCTTTAAGTTGCATGCTGTTTTGTGTGTGACATTTTCAAAGTGTACCCAGCTCCCATAATCCCCAACTAAATGTTGTCCAGTTGGGGTTGATGGCAGTTTTAGTCCCCAACAGCTGGTCACTCAAAGGTTGCCTACTCCTGTTGTAGAATATGTCTTGTATAGTGTAGATGTATTTTTGAAACGCATTAATTGTCTATAACATTAGTTATAACATTTGCTTGAGCAAGATGAGACACAAGATTTGTTATAAAAGACAAAAAAAAACCCAGAGTGGGCACCAATAGTGCCTTATCACACCAAATAAATAAAACAGTAATGCATAAATAAATTGCATTCACAGACATAGACATTTATAGACTTACGCATATACACTGCAGTCACAGCTTGCAGAGAAATTCATGCCGTCTCTGCTTGGGCTCATTGAAGGACTGGTCTTCTGTCCATGTGAATAAATGTTCCAGAGTCTGGTATACAAGGTCTTTACTGTTAAAACCTCTTAAAATAAATTAAAATAATTTGTATGTTTCCCACAAGACTGCACGTTTCGCAGTGTAACCCGCTGCTTTATCAAAACTTTGGTTACATAAGACCAAATGCAGCCGACTTTAGAGTTTTTATTTGCAAGGATGAAAACCAGTCCTTTAATGAGACCAACCAGAGACGGCATGAATTTCTTTTCAAGCTGAGATTCCTGTGTATATGTTTAAGTCAATAACACAGCTATATCTAAATGTGAGTGCAATTTAAGTATTACTGTTTTATTTATCTAGTGTGATAAGGCACTTTGGTGCCCCCCCTCTTTTTTTCACTTTGTCTTTTATGTTTTGCTCCATGAGGGGAGTCTTTTGGGTGAGCAGCCTTGCTATTCCATTTGGAGGAAGATTCATGTACGTTCTTTTAAGAAAGCAGCTTTAAATTCCCTGAGGCCTTAGTGCTGATGCCCATGTAAGTGTAGTCCCAGCCACAGGGCCGGATTTACGATAAGGCAGAGTAGGGATCTGCCTACAGGCGCACCCCACAGAGGGGCACCTGTCATTGGGATCGCTTTTGTAATTTATTTATTTATTTTTTTTAATTAGTCTCAGCACCTGCTCCATATTGCCCTCACATTGCCTCCCCCCATTGTCTGTTTCCTACCCCCCCCTCCATTGTCTGTTTCCTACCTCCCTGGCAGGAGATCTGGGGGGCAATGTGAGGGTAACATGGAGATGATGGGGGCAATGTGGAGCTGATGGGGGCAATGTGAGGGTAACATGGAGCTGATGGGGGCAAGCTGGAGCTGATGGGGGCATTGTGAGGGCAATATGGAGCTGATGGAGGGCAAGTTGGAGCTGATGGGTGTCAGTGTGAGGATAACATGGAGCTGATGGGGGCAAGTTGGAGCTGATGGGAGGCAATGTGAGGGCAATATGGAGATGGTGGGGGCAATGTGCAGATGGTGGGGGCAATGTGGAGCTGATGGGGGCAAGTTGGAGCTGATGGGGGCAATGTGAGGGCAATATGGAGCTGCTGGGGGAAATGTGGAGCTGATGGGGCAAGTTGGAGATGGTGGAGAGAATGTGAAGGCAATGTGGAGCTGATGGGGGGCAAGTTGGAGCTGATGGGGGCAATGTGAGGGCAATGTGGAGATGATGGGGGCAATGTGGAGATTAGGAGCATTGTGGAGGTGTCCAGTGGAGATGGCCAAGGGGGGGGGGCGCTTCAGATTTCTGTGCCTACAGGCTCCTGGGATGTAAATCCGACCCTGGCCAGCCACGCACTATGCGAGTAGTATCCAATTTGTGGTGGTATGGTGATTTAGAACAATATTGAAGATATTACACAAGAAGTGCTGAAAAGTGCGAGAGCAGTGGGAAAAACAATACAAATCTAGGGCCACATTAATGAAGCTAAAGAGTATCAATTCTAGAGCAAATCAACTGCACCACAGAGGACAAAATAAACTTCCTTATTCCTTGAGATATCTATTCATAAGGACAACTAAACTTAGCTGGGCTTCTATGTATTATATGAATAGACACGGATTCCCCAGATCCTTAAGTAAGAATACATATTTATTTCTAGACACACTGAGAGCAGAGATAAGTATATGCATTGAGTCAGCTGGGGAACAGACTGAGGCTATGTTTAGTTTCCTGGATCTATTGTTAAGAAACTGTGCAAAGCTGGTCTATAAGAAGACCAAATGGTACAAGATAGGAGTCTCCTGGGGCCTGGGGCCCTGTTAAGAAACGTTTTGCAGTCAGCAGACAACTTAGTGGTCTGTATTTTTCATGGAATAGACTGGAGGAAGAGAGCTCTTCATCTCTCCCCCCTCCAGTCTTTTCAGCAGCAGGGATAGTCATACATTATACCAGAATCCCTGCTCTTATGGTCGGAGAACATGGTGAAAAAGTAAAAACAGGGTTAACATTTTAAAGAAAAGTAATTAACTATATAAAAAAATCTGCCAAAATAAGTGGGCCTATCTCTTTAAACAATATGGTACATGAAGAGAGACAAATACAACTGAGATTTACACATTGGTAATGTCAGCAAATTATAAAACATAGTAAGAAGAGAGCACATGGAAGCGATTCTGATCTGTAATATCAAACACTAAACTGTCCAAAAGAAATCAATCTTTTTGATGTTCTACTCGGCAGACAAAATGCACAGCGCAGTCCCGTAGCTACAAGCAGCACGGATCCAACGCTTGTTTCCGCTAGTTTTCTTCCTCCACTCCAAAAAGATAAACCATATAGGAGGCTTGAGCGCTGACTTTGCCTTTAATTCTGCCGACTCAGACACGACAGATATTGAGTTAACAACGTAGGAGACAGGAAGAGCAGTGAGAGAAAGCAGCATGGCCCCTGCCGGCTCAGGTAGACGTCTACCTGAGCCTGCAGGGGCCATACTGCTCTCTCTCACTGCTATTCCTGTCTCCTACGTTTTTAACTCATTATCTGTCGTGTCTGAGTCGGCAGAATTAAAGGGATAGTAATGTTTCATAATAAAAACAGCTCTAATTAATCATCATAGTATTTGAACTTTGGAGAGTGTTATTTCAATTCTGTCAGAGTTGTAGTTCAAGAGTAATTCAATAACAAAGTATCCCCTGCCGCCCCTTTTACTGATGTTACACTGCTCAGCCAGAGCAGAAGGGAGGTGCCCAGGTAGATTGCAGAGAGGGACAATCTTCAATTAAGATAAGGGAAAAACCTGAAAAACTTGTCAAGGGGGGCAGGGCTTTCATTGTTTTCATAGGAAGAAGATTGTCCCCTGCTGTTATCTGTCTGGTCTATAGACTGCATTCCACATCTGAGAAGAGATGGCTTACACTAGGTAAAAGGGGCGGGAGGGGAATCTTTGCTTGTGAATATCTCATAAACCATAAAGGTTCGAGAGATAAGACTTATATCATTCTTCATGTTTTTTTAATGCCAACAAAATAAAATAAAGATGAAATGAAGTATTACTATCCCTTTAAAGGCAAAGTCAGAGCTCAAGCTTATTATATATATTATAAAACATATTTGCTTTATATAAATAATAAGGGGATAACCAGAGGAACACAGGTTCATTGGACAGTTTAGTTACACACAGAGGTGTAACTATAAGCTACCAGGCCCTGGTGCAAAAACTGCTTTGGGCCCCCCCATACCACTTTGCCCCCCCATTGCCCACAATCTCCACATTGCCCCCAATCTCCACGTTGCCCCCAAACTCCATATTGCTTCCACATTGCCCCAATCTCCATATTGCTTCTGCCCCCAGTCTCCACATTGCCCCCAGTCTCCACATTGCTCCCAATCTCCTCCTCCACATTGCCCCAATTGACCCCCAGTTTCCATCTCCTTCCTCCCTGGTGGTCCAGCGGTGTGGCAGGAGAGATCTGTGCCTCCTTCTGCATAGACCTCTATACAGCTGTAGCTCCCACGTGGTCCTTTTTTCAGTAATGCAGAGCGCTGGGAGATGATGTCATCTCCCAGTGCTCTGCATTACTTGAGTGCCGGAGAGGGAGCTCAGCTGCTAGAGGTCATATGAAAACAAAATGTGTCTAGTTAATGAGACCTATGGAGCAGAGTGCAACTCAGGAGGAGGAGGCTTGACAGGGCTAGGAAGGAAGGAGGCGATAGTGTGGGAAGAGGGGCAGTTTCTCATGAAGCTGGCAAGTGGTAGGTTTGGGGGAGGCACCAGGAAGTGAAGCCGCAGCCATTGTGATTTGAGAAGGCATACAGTGAGGAGCTTAGAGCTTGGTCTCACTGTATGCTATCTCAAATCACAATGGCTGCGGGACACAACACCCCAGCAGCCATCATTTCCTGATGCCCCCCCCAAAAGTTACAACTTGCCGACTCCATCAGGAACTGCCCCACTTCCTACTACCTTCTTCCTTCCTAGCTCTGTTAACCCTCCTCCTCCTGAGTTGCACTCTGCTCCAGGGGTCCCATATATATATATATATATATATATATATATATATATATATATATATATATATATATATATATATATCTCACTGGACTTCCAAAAAGATATAAAGTGATGCAAAAATACCTTCAGGCCATCGCTTGTAATGAAATACTCCACCCACCACCCTTCCCTGCTCTCCCTAAGAGCCGTGCTCTCTTTTTTTACGCACTTCCACATCCAATGAATGTCCACATCCAGTGCAGGTGCAAAATGGAGGGCATCATAACTCCTCCGCTGATACTTGAGTAGATGCATGTCCTGGAACTTGAAGCTGGGTTGTGGGGTCAGATTGTGAGGTGCCCTTTCCTGTAGCTGTAGTGAATGCATTTCATGAGTACATACTATGCACACAGAGTCTGCCTTGGAGCGAAGAGGCAGGCTCTCAGAGGGAGAGTGCTATCAATTGTTTTACATGTCATCAAGATGGCGGTGCTCTCCCTCTTGCAACAGGAACACAATTCAGGTAGATTTAAAGGGATAGTAATACTTCGTTTTATCTTTATTTTATTTTGTAGACATTAAAAAAACATGAAGAACAATATAAGTCTTATCTCTCAAACCTTTATGGTTTATGAGATATTCACAAGCAAAGTTTCCCCTCCCCGCCCCTTTTACCTAGTGTAAGCCATCTCTTCTCAGATGTGAATCTGGTTGTAAGACCAGACAGATAACAGAAAGGGACAATTTGCTTTGTATGAAAACAATGAAAGCCCTTCCCCCCTTGACAAGTTTTCAGCTTTTTCCCTTATCTTAATTGAAGATTATCCCTCTCTGCAGTCTACCTGGGCACCTCCCTTCTGATCCGGCTGAACGGCGGGGGGATACTTTGCTTGTGAATATCTCTTAAATCATACAGAGTGTAACTGTTTATAATTTTAAAATTTCCATATGTATGAATATTTGTATATATATTTAATAAAATGTAATATATAATGTTTCTCGATTTGTATAAATATGCAACCCTCTACTGAAAACTGTCCAGGACATACTTGAAAACGAGAGAAATCTCAATGTATTCTTCCTGGTAAAACATTTTCTAAATAAATAAAATAAGAGATAAGACATATCGTTCTTCATGTTTTTTTAATGCCTACAAAATAAAATAAAGATAAAACGAAGTATTACTATCCCTTTAAAGCCTGGGGAAAAACTACTGTTCAATACAGGGTGGGTATTTGGCATACTTGGGGGTATAAACTGAGGGGGGTGGGGAAGTAGGAACGTGACAGATTCACTTTAACTTCTTTTATTTCTTAGGTGCTCATACACAAGCCCATTTGAATGTAATTTTAACGTCTATTTATATTTCATTGCTTATCAGCCACAAGCTCTTTTGAATGTTCATTTTGTTCATTTTGTTGTTTTTTCCAGGCTGGCATGATAAGGACAGATATCAGTGAGTTTTTTATTGAACCACTTAAAAAGGGCCAGCAAGATGAAGAGGAAAATGGCCGTGCACACGTGGTCTACAGGAGATCTGCTGTGAAACAGACTAAATCTGGAAAGGAAGAGGAAATGCACAATGAAGGTATATAAAATGGACAATTCATATTTCTCCTCACTGACCTAATATTGCTTTTAACTCACTCTTATAGAATAATGTTTCATCAGATTACACACAAAGGTTAAATGAATAATCATACATAACAATATTTATGTAGATTACCCATCAACTTTGAGTATTAACATCGCAAATTTGAAAAGTGTAATAGATATAATTTACTAAAATGGGTCAAGAGTCAAAATTGACATCTTGATTTATTGTGCTAGTGTATCAAGAGATTTGTGCTACAGATTGAAGCTTTCCATAGACAGCAATAATAACAGTACTTGGGCAAAAAAAAATGTTAAACACATATTAAATACACACATGCCACACACAAACTTATATATATACTAATAGAAGAGCCCGTGTACACGGGCCACAGTGGCGGGCGGTCACGGTGCAGTCATGCCAGCGCCATGGCTGATACAGAGCTGAGTGCTCCGAAGTCAGACCGGGCAGCCTCTACTGCACATGACTGCATCGTTACAAACTTTGTAGCGAATTATTATATAGGATAATGCAAGGCATGTATGTTACGCCACAGTTGACAATAGTATGTCATGGTGTGAAACCATCCTCTTCTGTTCAGTGTCAGAGAATAAGATAAATGTCATACAGTTTCCTCCTATGTTTTAATATTGATCATTGCTTGAAAAGGAAATTTTAAAAAATGCATTCAATGGGGGTTTTACTAACACAAGTCCATTGTAAAATAGGTGCAAGATCTTTTTCTGTATAGTGTACTTGCTTATCACTTGACGCTTATGTACTATGGTAACTACTCCAACAAGTATCCTCTTTTGTACCAAGGTGAGGACAATGTAGGGGAGTGTATGGTTGTTTCAGGCAGCGGCAGTCTGACCATAACATTTTTTAAGAATTGCAAGATATCCCTAGGCCCCAAAGATGTTTAACTGTTTGAGCAATACATTGCTCTGCAGTGTGTTTCCCAACTCTCTGGCACTCAATTTAGTAATCCTTCATCCCCTAGCATGATTCTCAGGCAGATCAGTGCTTTCCCCTTCTCACATTCCATGTAAAATTTAGCTCATGGAGGGGACTGGGAACTATATAATTTTTTTGCTAGTAATGCCCATCATGTCCTTGTCCCAGCAATCCCTCTACTCCCCTTCTTGAATG
Organism: Rhinophrynus dorsalis; assembly: GCA_037306005.1. Classification (NCBI taxonomy): domain Eukaryota; kingdom Metazoa; phylum Chordata; class Amphibia; order Anura; family Rhinophrynidae; genus Rhinophrynus; species Rhinophrynus dorsalis. The sequence continues at coordinate 103,825,353 of CM074724.1, forward strand.
CCATATGTGAAGCAGCCCTATCTCCTGCAGCAGTGCACACAACATGAGAGTTATGCTTACCCTTCCACTCCTCTTCTTCCACTACCAACAGCTCTATCATAATGAAACCAATGCCTTGCACTTTGCTCCCTGGGCACCCATTAATCCACGGCCTTCCAAATACTAGAGAAGTCTGGTGAGGATAATTTGTTTTTGTCATTTAATCATTATGGATTAGGAGCTTTCAATTTAAAATCAGTGACCCCATGTCGAATGTAGTGTTATGTGTGATCACTAGCTTTTAATTGTGAGCTCAGTGGTATCATTTGTTTTTGCTGTTTTTAATCATAAACTCTGTGGTATCATTTGTGTTGCTTCTTTTTAATTATAAGCTCTGTGGTATCACTTGTACTGCTATATTTTAATTGTATACTCTGTGGTATCACTTGTAATGTCATCTTTATTATGAGCTATGTGCTCTTATTGCTGTCTTTTAATTGTAAATTCAATGGCATCACCTGTGCTGCTATAATTTATTTGTAAGCTCAGCGCTTTCACTCATTGTTAGGCAGCCCAATACCATATATTTCTAAGCGAACTTTCTGGTAGGTCTACCTGGTGCAGGGAAATGGACATGAAATGATTTCCAATGCATGCTATAGGGAAGTTATTCAGGATTTTCATTAACAGGATAGTAATGTTTCACAATAAAAGCAGCTCCAGTTAATCTTCATAGTATTTAGGTCATGGATAGTGTTATTTCAATACTGTCAGAGTTGTAGTTCAAGAGTAATTGAATGATAAAGTATCCGCCTCCTGCCCCTTTTACTGATGTAACACTGCTCACCTCAGAGCAGCAAGACTGTCCGGATGGATCGAAGAGCGGTACAATCTTCAGTGAGTGTAAGGAAAACCTGTCAAAGGGGGCAGGGTTTTCCTTATGCTCATAGTAAGAAGATTGTCCCTTTCTGTGAGCTGTCTGTTCAAGGGACCAGATTCCAAATGGGAGGGGAGGTGGCTTACACTTGGTAAAAGGGGCGGGAGGGGGATACTTTATCATTCAATTACTCTTGAACTACAACTCTGACAGTAATAAAATAACACTATCCATGGCCCAAATACTATGAAGATTAAAGCAGAACTACCTCCACTAAACAACTTGAGCTCAAATAATTCCCCATCTGGTAACTAGCTGCTAAGTAGCGCTAGTCACCAGAATTATTACCTTGTTAAATAGGATTATCCATTCTTCTCGGGCTGACAGGCAGGATGGAGCGCAGACATCTTCCCATAGTGACGTCTGCACGCCTGAGTTGTCAGTCCCTTTTGGAGCCGAACGGCTCCTAGCAACACCTTTTGGAGCCGGCTGGGACTGACAGCGCAGGCGTACAGACGTCACTATGGGAACATGTCTGCACTCCTTCCTGCCTGTCAGCCCAAGAAGAATGGATAATCTTCTTTAACAAGGATTAATTGGAGCTGCTTTTTTTGTGAGACATTACTATCCCTTTAAACTCTTAATGATGGCTTAGCATGTGCACCAGCAATGATATGTTCTAGAACATACTCTGAAATGAGGCCACATTATGTTCAATCCAATGACCCAGAAAATGAGTATGTTGGCGATTTGTGTGTTCATCTCAACACAGAGCAGTGACAGCTTACTAAAGCGTAACTACACATGTTAACAACTTTAGCTTCAATAACTCCACATCTGGTGACTAGCTGCTTAGTAGTGCTAGTCGCCAGAATTATTACCTTGTAAAGGAGAAATAGCCATTGTTCCCTGGCTGACAGGCAGGACAGATCGCGGACATCTTGCCATAGTGACGTCTGCTCTGTCAGTCCCTTCTGGAGCCGAACGGCTCCTAGCAACACCTCCTGCAGCCGGCTGGGACTGACAGAGCAGGAGTGCGGACGTCTCTATTGCAAGATGTCTGCATTCCGTCGTGCCTGTCAGCCAGGGGAGAATGGCTATTTCTCCTTTAAAGGGTGATAATTCTGGCGACTAAGCAGCTAGTCGCCAGATCTTGTGTCATTGAAGCTAAAGTTGTTAACATGTGGTAGTTCCGCTTAAGTAGCCCTCATATACTTATGTTGAAAGTTGATGGCTTAATTCCATTTATGGGCCTTATGTAGAAAGACAAAGTGGAGCAATTCTGGGACAAACCAATTGAACCCTAGTAAACAAATAAAACATTCAACTGATTTAAATGGGGCTTTTAAAAACTCTTTTTAAATCTAGGTATTTTGAAAATGTTTTCCTGCTCCCTGAGGTTCAATTGATTTTCCCAAGAAATGTTCCACGTTGTTTTTAACCCCTTAAGTACCCATGACGTGCCAGGACCATCATGGGAAAACTTGCGTTAAGGATCCATGACAGTCCTGGAACATCATGAAACTCAGGGGTCCCTGTGCAGCTGCATGCTGTTCAGGGGCCCCTGAATCCAAAGGGCAAAAAAAAAAAAAAAATGCCCCGTGATCTTTAACTGCCTGCCGAGGTCCTTAAGGGGTTAAATATAAGACCCACAGAAACAAACACATGTCACTGTGGATGTAGGCATTGTTGAGAGAGAGCTTGGCAGGCATTTTAAAAACAGCCCTAATCATTTTTAACTCAGCTTGTAAGAGTTCTAAAAGTGTCAGTCAACTTCATTTCACATACTGACATTCATTGGTCCTTAGTTCACTTTGGTTCTAGGCTGGATTGTGTTCTAGGCTGTGATTGTAGAAGTTCAGTTCTCAAGGACTGCAAAAAGGCCAGGATTTTAGAAGTTCCCAGATTAAGCACAGGTGGGTCAATCAAAATTAACTCTTGAGTGATTTAACTCATCTGTGCTTAATCAGGGATATATTTAAATCCCGGTGTGTTTGCAGCTCTTAAGGGCTGCATGTGATATATCGGCACAATATTGAGAGATAGGATGATAAGTAACAGGTAGGATCAATTATCAGTTATCTCACAGCTTAGAACAGATGACAAGCTGTTGCTTGAAAACCACCTACCCTACAGATGTAATCATATTTCCCTATGGTGTGTTATTTAAACTGTAGCTCTAAGCCTTTCTAATACCAGGAAGCAATTAAACTGAGATATTTAAAAGCATTTTCTACTTTCTACATGGCAGTTTTTCAAAGTTTCAAAGGCTCCAATCCAACAATTAAGTCTCTCTTAAATCTTTACCACGCTATGTTCAAAGTCAGAATCAAGTTAAGTGTTTATCTCTTATTGTGCTCAGCTTTGCATTATAAGTATGACAGATATGGGACAAATTTGGATGATCAAGGAAGTTTACTCTTAAAGGTGACCATCAGACAATACATAGTAACACAGCTATAGTTGATAAGGCAAAAAAAAAAAAGACGTGTCCATCAAGTTCAACATTTTCCATATCACCCTTGTTGATCCAGAGAAAGGCAAATAACCCCTATTGAATCCATTTCCAATTACTGTAAGCTCAACATGTGTAAATAAACTCCTTCCTGACTCCAAAAGGCAGTTGAATATTTACCTGAATTAACAGCCTATCTGCTTTGAAACCAAATGTCAAAATTATCAATATTGTTCTGATCTAGAAAGGTATCCATTACTATTTTGACAGCAACTACAGTATATGCAAATGCAGAATCCTGAGGCAAAGAATTCCATGACTTTGCTGTCCTTACTGTAAAAAAACCCTGCCTTTTTTTGTTGAAAGTATCTTTCCTCTAGTCTTAACCCCTTAAGGACCAGGAAAATCTGGGGTGGATTGCAAGGTCTGGAGCAATTTTGACCTTTTTTACTATGTCTTTGTTCAACAGTATTTTCCCTCTAAGTTGCTTATCCCAGCCACAAAAATTATACTTTGTTTTTTAAGCACAAGTAGGTCTTTCATTTGATACCACACGTATATGGATAACCAATACTTCTTTCAATTATAATAAAGTAAACGGGAAAAAAATCTACTTTTTATAGGTTCTCCTGTGATAATTTGTGCCCAACTTGTTAATTTTTTTATTAATACTGGATAAAAGGTATGAACAGTCATTTGTACCTTCCAAATGTACAGTTTTTGGGGAGCACTGTCCCTCTGGGGCAAAAATCCCCATGTCCCTCTTTCCTTCCCTGATTTTCAAAATTTTTTGGCATTATCCTAAGTGTGTGTGTGTGTGTAGTTGTATTTTATTGCTCCACAGCAATAAATCTCACATTAATTTTTATTTTATCTTTAATATATGTGTTTCTGATTAGCCTATGTAAATAAAATAATCTGATATTGCTCCACAAAATGTATTTTAATAAAGAGGTGTCCATAGGTCATGATGTGACCTACCCCTCATATGCGTCTAGCACCAGCACTGAAGGGGTTAATCCCCCCAACTCTGGCCTCTTTCTATTTCATTTTTAGTCTGCTTACTCTCGCAGTAAGGAAGAGAGAGGCAGAGAACACTGTAAAAGGCAATGTGTAGAACACATTGCCTTTGTCAATGAAAAAGCCAGTACACATGACCTCTGTAGTAGTGATACCATGTACCGGCAGAATGGGGAATGAATTAGTTATCTGACCCTTCCAAATTAAACAGTTTAAAAGCCTGCTTCTTATTCTACATTTCCCTGCAAACCCTTTATTAAGCCACACTGTTCATTATTTGCTTCTCTTATATTTATTTCCAATGATATATATTGATGCGTATATTTATCTAAGAACATTTTGAACATATCTTTCTTGTGCATTTTTATCTTTAAAAATTGCATCCCATTGAATGACCTTTAATGCTGCTTTTAGCATTGTAAAATTAGCATTTTTAAAGTTGATTGTTTTGGTTAAACCCTTGTTAATGGGTTTCTCGTAACAAATTTCATAGGATACCATGTTGTGGTCACTGATGGCCAGATGTTCTCTCACATGTATATTGTATAGGAGTTGTTGACTCATGGCTCCACATTCCAGAATAACAAAACTTCAAAGTTCTGCAGTTTATTCAGTATGGGATGACTAGCAGAAGAGTAATGGGGGGGGGGGTGGGAGTTCTGACCCTCGGTTTGACTCACCAGCTGATGTGCTAGGGATACTAATGTAGCCCCAGAATCCTTTGCAGGTTTTCTCTCTAATTAGCTTTATTACTTTATGGCATAGTGCCCCTAAAATAGCTGTAGTCAAAAACATACTCATTCTTTTTATGAAGGAGGACGAGACCAAAAAAGAAATCTTGGTAGTGCAGTCATAAAAGTAATTTTACATTTACTGAAACCAAAGTATTATGTGAGTGGACACCTATGTTTGTGAGAGACAACATCCTGCTCATGTGTGAGATATGCTGAGAACATAATGTCACCTGCATGAAAAGGGTGACGTTAGAATGTTGCCCAAATCAAAAGGGCAACATTCTGATGTCGCATGCGTAAGTGTCACCAAGAAAATAGAGGAAAAATTTGCTCCAAGGAGCCTCCATCTGTACCTTAACCCTTTGAGTGCCAGAGGGGTGCACAACGCATTGAAAAGCAATGCATTGTGGATCCCTCTGGCACTCAAAAGGTTATTGGTTATCCATGAACCTAAAGATGTAAAATAAAATTAAGAAAAAACTTAAATTCTGCCACCACTGTCTCCAGTGCTGTCTTGCAAGTAATGTTATGCATACCTTCTATCTGCGCACGCTTATGTGTTGCTCAGAGGGTATGCATAACATTACTTTGAAGAGGGCATGTTAACCCTTTGAGCGACACTTAAGCTTGCACAGATGGAGGGTATGCATAACATTCCATGGAAGAGGGCATTGGAGACAGTGATGGCAGAATTTAAGTTTTTATTTTATTTTATGCCTTTAGGTTTATGTATAACCAATAACCCTTTGAGTGCCAGAGGGATCTGCAAAGCATTGCTTTGTAATGCGTTGCAGACCCATCTGGCACTCAAAGGGTTAAAGCACAGATGGAGGCTACTCGGAGCAGATTTCCACTATTTTCTTGGAGACACTTAAGTGTGCGACTTCAGAATGTCACCGTTTTGATGCTGTCGACATTCTGATCCCCTTTTCATGCAGGCGACATTATGATCTTGGCGTTTTGATGGTCGCCAAAAAGAGGGCGACATTTAAATAGGATACCGTGACAGAGTGGTGGGGTTTTCACTAGCATCCAAGTGATTCAAAAAGTTAGTACGGAAATTACTACTTTATTAATATTATGGATAATTGAGATGTCTCCAGTGCATTGTGTATAATATAAGAACAACATCCAAGAATCTAAATAACTTTTTTATCAGAAATTCTGCAATATATCTTTTTTCCTCTGTGTCCCCTTCCACGGCCAATAGAAACTTATGGGTCTGTCCTCCCCTCTAGCTGGTGTGAACTATTCATCCGGAAGTGTTTAAGAAGGCACTTCCTTCCTGCTCGATAGTCTATTTTTACTCCAGCTGGCGAGGCTGAGAAGCGGGAAAGAACGATCCCGCATATACATATAAAATAAAATTTAATTTTACCTTGTGGGGCCGCAATATGCTGTCCGGCACCGGGGGGAGAGAATGCCAGCAATCCTACCTGAAGCGCTGAACCGCAGGATCATCTGGTCAGTGACTGAGGGTTAAATGCCAAAGATTCCTCTCAGTAGAACGGGCAATAGCAGCCAAGCAGCGGCAACACACAGAATGAAGAAACAGAGCAAGGTAAGTATCACTTATTTATAGAAACATGCTGGTTCCTGTGGAAGCCCTCTGTGTTCCAGCTTGAAACTCAAGCCTAATCATGCCTTTTTATTTAAATTGCTTGGTGGGAGTGTGCTGTTGGTAAGACTGTAGACTTTTTAAAGATATTTATTAAAAGTTATATTTTAAATGTTATGTCTACTCCTAAAGCATCCTCTTCCTCCAAAGAACAAGAAAAGCCTGCTATGGAAGTTAAAGAGGATAAATCCTCCCAAAAAATGTAAAACTTGTATGGCTTGTGATACTAAGTTATCCACTGCTGACCCTGCCAAATTATGTCAGAATTGCATTCAGAAGGCAGCAGGACAGGAGGTACCAGGACACTTTCAAGATTTTTTGACGTGAAGGAGGTCTTCCATGCAGAAGACTTTTAACGCCACAGGCTGTAGCACCTTGCACAAGAATGCGCACTGAAGATGAGGGTACCTCAAGTAGATTGGAAGACTAAGGGCGAGACGTTCAGAAAGTGGTGGTAACTGAAATTGTCTGTAATCAGAATAAAAAAGTTCTTACACCATGATCCGTCAATTCTCAGACATGTTTCCGTCATTTTTTGCATCCAATTCCACCATCTCCGTAAAAGAGAAAAAGCCATCTTAAGAGTGGGTGTGGCTTAATCTTCCATCATAATGTAAGGTATTTTCAGAAAAAAATATTCGTTTGAACATAATTTTTTTGTCTCATTAACGTCATTTTTTCCCGACATAATAAAATTGGTCTAAATTTGGAAAAGAAAAATTTGTTTCAAAGACAAGAAAATTTCTTTGTTTCTTTGAAAATGTTCATTTCAAAGACAAAATGAAAGACAATTTTTAGATCAGAATTTTTAATTCTTTAGAGGAATTTTCAAACGTGACGGATTTACTTCTGAAAGTATTGTCCTTCTTTTACCACCAAATCATGATCAGACAAGTTTTTCATTATGATGATGAAAAACCCTGGGCCTTTCAGATGAGCAAAAGGAGCAAAATATCATGGATGCTGCTATTCTAGGGAAAAAGAAAGCCAGCCCAGAATTCCCAGTCCCTGCACAGTATTGGACATCATAAAGGCTGAATGGACAAAGGGAGACGAGAGTGTCAGTTCCCAGGAGATTTAAAAAAATGTATCCATTTAAGGAAGAAGATACAGCAAGCTGGGAGTCTCCACCAAAGATTGATGCAGCAATCTCGCAGCTGTCCAAGAGAACCACAATCCCCATGGAAAATGGATCATCTTTAAAGGGCCCCATGGACCTTAGAATAGAGAGTGCATTAAAAAAACAATTCTCCTTTTTTTAGACTAAAACATCAAGGTTGCAACAGCGGTAGCATGTGTCTCCAGGACAATGAGAATATGGTTGACGGAATTGGAGGAAAAAATAGACTCCTCGGTATCCAGATCAAAACTATTAAAAGAAGTCCCAGTCAAGGAAGCGGTGGTCTTTTCATGTGACTCCTCTATGGATGTCATAAAACTATCAGCAAAATCTTCTGCTCTTTCAGTAGCTGCACACAGAGCTTTATGGTTAAGATCCTGGGGAGCTGATTCATCATCAAAAGGAAAGCTAGTATCCCTACCCTTCACAGGTAATATGTTGTTCGGTGGACAACTGGAAATCCTAAGAAGATATCTGAGGGAAAAAACGCGTTCCTACCGCACCGCAGAAGTAGATCATCTCCAGTAAGAAATTCCTTCAGGTCAAGAAGACAGCCTTTTCGTGAAAACAAGAGGTTCCAGCAGAACAGGTCTTATGACTCTAGAAGACAGAACTCTGCTCAGGGATTCAGAGCAGGTTTCAGAAAGGAGGGAGTATGAAAATTTCCAGGAAAAAAAGAGTTTCCATGAGGAGCAGCGGGCCCTATCTGCAGTACCAGTAGGAGGAAGACTGACGCAATTCATTCCCTACTGGAAACAAAAACAAACCTAGACAGCTGGGTAGGTCAGAATCTGGAGATGGGGTATCTGCTAGAATTCAACACCATTCCTCTAAGAAGCGTCTTCAAAAGCTCAAGAATACCTCAGAGTCAAGAAGAAGAAGCCTTTCTGGACAAATCTATTTAGAATCTGCAAGAAAACAATACCCAAGACAACTGGAGGATTCAGGACCAAATTGGATTTGAAATATTTAAACAAATTCCTCAAATACTGTCCTTTCAAGATGGAGTCAGTATCCTCTGTACTTCAAACTGTCCGACCAGGGACTTTCCTGGCCTCTATAGACCTGCTGTATGCATATTAACATACACCAATCAGGCAGAAACACAGGAGATTCCTCAGGTTTGCCTACAAGAACAAGCACTGGCAGTTCAAAGCCCCGCCCTTCGCTCTGGCATCAGCTCCGAGAATATTCACAAAAACATTGGCAGTAGCCCTGGAAATTCTGAGGAAGGAAGGCATCACGATAGTTCCATATCTGGAAGACCTTCTTATAGTGGCAGACTCCAAGAGTCAGGCAGTCTTACATGTGGAGAAGACTCGCATCTGGAACAATTGGGATGGATAGTCAACAGGAGGAAAAGCCACGTGAAACCCACACAACTACTGTTTCTAGGTCTAAGATTGAACACAAAGGAGAACCATGCATCTAACACAAAGAATCCCAGTCTCATCAAAAAAAGAACTAGAATGGTGGACCAAACAAGAAAACCTAAGAAGAGGGCTTGCGCTGGAGGAACCTGTATGGCAGACGATCACGACAGACACAAGTCTGACAGGATGGGGAGGTTACTGGAACAACAAGACGCTTCAGGGCCTATGGTCAAAGACAGAAAGACAGCTGCACATAAACATTCTGGAAGTAAGAGCCATAGCATGCTGTCTAAGCAGACTCAAGCATCTAGTAAAGAACAAGGCAATTCTGATTCACTCAGACAGTTATGCGGCAGTAATGCACATAAGAAATCAAGGAGGATCTCACAGCCCAATACTGAGCAAAGAAACAGAGAAGATACTAAGGTGGGCAGAAAAGAACTTTCAGAGCATCTCGGCAGTACACATAGCGGGGAAACAAAATTATATAGCGGACTTCCTGAGCAGACACACGTTGGATCCAGGGGAATGGTCCCTCAGCAAGGAAACATTCAGGGACATAACGAAGAGATGGGGAAAGATGTCAGTGGACTTGATGGCATCATATTCAAACAGAAAGTGCCAAACGTTTTTCTCTCGATGGAAACACCAGCGAGCCTTGGGCACGGATGCCAGGAAATACACATGGAAATACAGACTAGCATACATATATCCCCCAATACCCATGATCCCATGGGTTCTGAGAAAGATCAGAAAGGACAGAGCCAACATTGTCCTGATAGCCCCAAACTGGCCAAGAAGAGCATGGTATTCAGAGTTGGTGAGACTCTCAGTAGACAAACCATGGAGGATACCAAACCGACAGGATCTAGGGACTAGTACAGAACCAGAATCCCTGCTTCTTGAGCTTAACGGCATGGAGGCTGAAAGGACGTCCCTGAGATTGAGTGGGCTATTGGATTCCGTGATACAAACAATTTTTTCAGGAAGAAAAAAGTCAACTGAAAAAATATATTACAGAGTTTGGAGAACATTTAGAGAGTGGTGCATCCAAAATGGTGTCAGCAGAACCTCTCTAGACTCAGCTCACATTCTAGAATTCTTGCAAAGAGGCTATGAGAAAGGATTGAAACTGTCTTCAATACAAGTCCAACTATCTGCCATCTCTGCTATAATGGCAAAGAAATTTGCAGAAGATCATGTGGTGAAGAGGTACATCAAGGCTATAGAAAAAGCAAGACCTCGACTAAGACATGCGATTCCAACTTGGGATTTGAGTTTGGTGCTTAACCAGCTCATGAAATCTACCAGATTTGAACCTCTGGAAAAAGTACTCATAAAAATTCTAACGTTAAAAGTTGTATTCTTAACCGCCATAACATCGGCTAGAAGAGTAGGGGAGCTTCAAGCATCATCCTTTGAACTTCCATTCTTGACTATACATCAGGATAAAGTTATATTAAGAACAAAAACAGGATTCAAAACTAAGGTGGTATCAGAATTCCACATGAATCAGGAAATTGCTTTGCCCAAGAGGAATTGCACAAGCTGGACTTAGTAAGAAATATAAGTATTTACTTATCAAGGACTAAGGAATTCAGAAAAGCAGACTACTTGTTTGTACAGCACCAAGGTAAATTCAAGGGTACGGCTGCGTCAAAAGCATCCATTTCAAGATGGATGGTTGACTGCATAAAGATGGCCTGTTTAGACGCAGGCAAGAATCTGCCTCTTCTGGTAAAAGCCCATTCTACAAGAGCAATGGCAACCTCCTAGGCATTCAGAGCATCCATCTCCCCAGAAGAAATATGCAGAGCAGCACCCTGGTCGTCATCCATGTCCACATTTATATAGATGTTCAAGCCTCATCAGATGTAAGATTTGGCAGGAGGGTTCTCCAGGCAGCAGCAAGACCATAAGGGGTAAGATCTTTCCAATCTTTTATGGTTATTGGAGCTTTTCTAAACTATGAGGGGTTTTAATCTTTAGAGTACTACTTACAGTTTATAGTGTTGATTACCCCCCCAATATATAGTGCTGTGGGAAGAACCCATAAGTTTCTATTGGCCGTGGAAGTGGAGACGGAGGAAAAGATGAAATTTCTTACCCTTATTTCTTTTTTCCTCAGTGTCCCCCCACAGCACACCCTCCCTTTAATCACTACTTTTATATTTTTCAGCTATGGCAAAGGCTGACTATCGAGCAGGGAGGAAGTGCCTACTTAAACATTTCCGGTTGAAGAGTTCAAGCTAGCTAGCGAGGAGGACAGACCCATAAGTTTCTATTGGTTGTGTGAGGACACGGAGGAAAAAGGAAATAACAGTAAGAAAATTCATCTTTTTTCTGGTTTATTATAAAATATATATTACAAACCATCCATTTAATACAAGTATTACAGTGGTCCACTGTTGTCAAGATGATGGGAATTGTAGTTCAGCAACAGCTGGAGGACTACAGATTTCTCAAACCTGGCATAGACACAGCAGTATCAAACATTTCTCACTGTTCAGGTTCAAAAGCTTTGTTTCTCTCTGACCTGATGGGGGCAACAGTGTGCCAGGAAGGGGGGCTTGGGCAACTGAAAATCCCCTCTTCTTTTGCCCTTGTATCAGGCTATTACTCTGTCCCAGAGCATTATGCAGTTTGGCCTTCAAAAAGTAGCTCTAACCACCAAAGAAGTTGGACAGCATTGTGCTAGCTAGAGGATAGTTACAAGAATGAACAAACATAATAAGAATCACTGTAATAATGTGCATATGTCAGCTCATACATAAATAACTGGCGTGCCTGGAATTCATTGTAAACTGTCTTGGAACTGACTCAATTTCCACTTGGAACATTTACAAACTACACAGCTGTCATGCAGTTTTTCATCCAGCATGTTTTTTAATGTGTGCAGTTCCTGATTCTTCCCTAGTGACTTGGTTTTAGACCAGGTAAATGTCCAAACTTGGTTCTTGCTTTATTGGTAACAATGAAATTGACCCAGAGGGCATTGAATTGTAATACATTGATGGTAAATTTAGAGCTATATGCACAGTAAAAAAGTGGAGAAATTACTTGGCAAATTAAATGCATAGGGGGAATAAAAATCCCCAATTGATTTAAATGGGACCTTTAAAGGGATAGTAATTTCTTGATTACATAAAAAGTCATATTGGACAGCATAAAATAAGAAATTCATCAGTGCTATTCCTATCTCTCAAGCCTTTATGGTTTGAGAGACAGAGCATTCTAAAGTCTCCCCCTCCCTGATGTCAGCTGTAAAGCTGACAGAAGGAGATCCATGTCAGCTGACATGAGGAGGCTCTTCAGCAGAACTATAATAGTGTGATTTAAAAATAAATACTTCTTTGGAACAGTCTAAAAAGTGTGCTTGCAAACCAGGCACACTTTGTTGACCGTTCCAATGAAGAATTTATTTTTAAATTGCACTACTGCGGCTCTGCTGAAAAGCTGCCTGCCGGTCCCCGGGCCAGTAACTCCTGCTGTCAGCTTACAGCTGATGTCAGGAGAAGGGGAGTGAGAGGGGAACTTTAGTACAATCTATCTCTCAAACCATAAAGGCTTGAGAGATAGGAATAGCACCATTGGATTTCTTATTTTATTCTGTACAATATGACTTTATATGTAATTAAGTTACAATCACATTAACCCTTTGAGTGCGAGAGGGGTACCTCTCTGGCACTCAAAGGGTCAAATCCATACTGGGAACTCTCCGTATTTGCCCCGGAGACTCCGGTTATAGCTTGTAATTACCGGGTCTCTGGGGCAGAGGCTGATTTCACTGGATTTGGGAAGTTTCTAATGAAACTCTGCCCACATTCGTTCCTTCCATTGTTCCTCCTACTCCCGCCCTCTTCTCCTACTTCCCCAGCTTATTCTTATCCTTTTTTTCATCTTGTAAGCTCCTCCCCCACTGGTGATTAAGGCCCACCACTTTTTAACTATTTATATAAAAATATAGGTAGTTGCTAATTCTCAAACAAACTTATGTCCCAGCTAGTAAAGAAACCAACTAAAAATGTGGCCTTGATGTACCTAGTATTCTCAAACAATTCTGAAATGGTATACAACAGGGATCTCCAACAAGAATCTCCTGAGGTACTGGTAGCTCTTTGGCCACCAGCGAGTAGCTATCTCCATTCCAGTCAGGAATCAAGATATCTGACTTGCCAGAGACAGGTTCAGTAGTTGAAATCTGCTACTCAACTGGCTGCAGCCTATCTGGGCACGCCTTTCATCTGTGGTACCCAGCAGTGGTCAATCACAGCACTGGTAATAGAGTTGCCACCTTTTCTTCCAAAAAATACCGGCCATGGCATTCCGTCCATAGACTTAACATTGGACAGAAGGCAAATTTTTACCGGCCTGCCGGTAAAATACCGGCTGGGTGGTAACCCTAACTGGTAATAATGCAGATAGAGTGCCTCACAACATTTTCATGGTTTTCCTGCCACACTGCCATAATAGCTGCTTACAGATTATTCTCCATGCTTTGTAAAGATGATGTATAGTTAAGTTTTTGGGCAATATGTGGTGTCCAAGTGGAAAAAAGCCACAGTGTGACTCCATAATTAACCAACCCACTGTAACAAAAGTTGACAGCTTTCTGTTACACTAATTTACTGTGTTAATAAACCACTCTAATAACTTTAAAAAATCATAGAAATATGAGATAGTGATCTTAACCCTTTGAATGCCAGAGTGATATGCAAAACATTGCAAAGCAATGCGTTGCATACTCCTCTGACATTTCAAGGGTTAAGGATGGGAGGGCACTATCAATCAGTAAATCTGTGGCTCAATGGAAATCCACAGGTTTGTCTTCTATAATGAATATGGATTGCTAAAATGATACTTGTAACATAATTTTATCACTTTGAACTGTTAAGAAGGTAATTTGTTTTCGTACTGCACTTTGTTATTGGAAGGTGTGGAATTATCTAAAAGTAGGTGAAAGCAGCTTTGGAGATGGTTTAATACATATAGTTATTAATTCATATATTTTCAGTATATGTCTGAGCAGCTCAGTACATGTTTCATTGATGAAATGTAGCCCCGTTAAACAAAAGGTTGGTGACCTCCCTGTCCTAGAGTTTGGTACGGACAAGTTTTCTAACCTGACCCTTGCAGTCAGTGGGGAGTCACAGACTTCCTTGTCTAACCCAGTTTGGCAGTCAGCAATCATTGTCAGTTTTCTGACAACCACTCCCCTCCAACAGCTAGCAACAGCCATATTGGGGCAGAATGACACAGACCTGGACTTTTTTAACTAAGTGTGCTACCATAGGAGCATACTAGAAATCGTCATAGTTGCCCCTTTAGAATAGCAACATATCAATGCTTCGTGATTAGTTCTACAGATGTGTTTCAGCACAGGGTCTTTAACAACAACCTCAGATATATAAATGCTAAAACCAGGGATTACCTTAAAGGGTTAGTAATAACTTAAAATAATAACAAGTAGTAATCTAGATAAGGAAAATAGAAATCCATTGGTGTAAGTCCTATTTCTCAAACCTTTATGTTTTGAGATAGAATGTTTTAAGGTTCTACTCTCCCTCCCCTTTCCCTGACGTCAGTGCCTAGCTGACATCAGGAGATCCTGGTCCAGGGACTGTCAGGCAGCTCTTCAGCAGAGCCGAGATACTAAAATCTAAAAAGAACATTGTACTTCATTGGAACGATCTACAAAGTGTGTTTGCAAACCAGGCACACTTTGTAGACTGTTCCAATGAAGTATTTCTTTTTAGATTTTGGTATCTCTGCTCTGCTGAAGAGCCGTTCGAGTCAGACAACTCGAATCTCCTGCTGTCAGCTTTACAGCTGACAGCAGGGAGAGGGGAACATTAAAATGATAGGACTTGCACCAATAGATTTCTTGTTTTCTTAGCTACAATACTACTTGTTATTATTTTAAAGGGATAGTAATACTTCGTTTTAACTTTATTTTATTTTGTAGGCATTAAAAAAACATGAAGAATGATATAAGTCTTATCTCTCAAAGCTTTATGGCTTGAGAGATATTCACAAGCAAAGTTCCCCTCCCACCCCTTTTACCTAGTGTAAGCCATCTCTTCTCAGATGTGGAATGCAGTCCATAGACTGGACAGATAACAGAAGGGGACACTCTTATTCCTATGAAAACAATGAAAGCCCTGCCCCCCTTGACAAGCTTTTCAGGTTTTTCCCTTATCTTAATTGAAGATTGTCCCTCTCTGCAGTCTACCTGGGCACCTCCCTTCTGCTCAGGCTGAGCAGTGTGACATCAGTAAAAGGGGAGGGAGGGGGACACTTTGTCATTGAATTACTCTGGAACTACAACTCTGACAGAATTGAAATAACACTCTCCAAAGTCCAAATACTATGATGATTAATTAGAGCTGTTTTTATTATGAAACATTACTATCCCTTTAAGCAATTAGAATCCATTTAAAGGGGATTTTTATCCCCTTCACAACTTTGCTTAAATCTTTTCCTTAGCAATAATAACTCATGGAAATTGTATCCTTTTTTAAATAAAATCAGCCAGTTTGGAGAAATTCAAAGATTAAATATAGCTCTGTACTTTCTTCCGGCAGACAGTGTTGACTGTATCTGTACCGTAGTCTGAGCTTCTATCCAGCCTCCTCCATCATGACGGAGGCTGCCTGTCTCTAAGCTTGAGCGATCTCATTGGCAGAGATTTCTGGCCAATGAGAACGCCCCATCTTAGAGACAGGCAGACTCCATCATCAGAGGAGGCTGGATAAAAGCTCAGACTGCGGTACAGATCCGGTCAGATTTCTGGCCAATGAGAACGCCCCAGCTTAGAGACAGGCAGCCTCCATCATCAGAGGAGGCTGGATAAAAGCTCAGACTGCGGTACAGATCCGGTCAGTACTGTCTGCCGGAAGAAGTCACAGAGCTATATTTAATCATTGAAATTCTCCAAACTGGCTGATTTTTTTTAAAAAAGGATACAATTTCCATTAGTTATCATTCCTAAGGAAAAGATTTAAGCAAAGTTGTGAAGGGGGTAAATATCCCCTTTAAAACTGGCTTGTTATAGCTCTCAAAGAAATATGACAGGTGTCCCATGTCTACTGTATATAAACAAATTCTAAGTCAAGTAAGGACCATATACACAAAACCTAAGGACCAAACAAGACTTTGAATTGATTCAAATGTTGCTTTTAACCCACTGAATGCTAGAGAGAACTTCAAGCATTCAAAGGGTTTCAGGGGCAGTGCTTTTTTTAACTCTTTCTGTCCTAGAGAAGTTCCCAATGCATTGCTCCACAATGCATTGAACATCCATCTGGCACTGAAAGGATTAAAGGAAAAATATATATATTCATTGTGATATTGTGGTGCAGAATTACTGTAATCCATTTTTCTACATCATTTGAGTGCTGTCTCTCTATTTCTTATAGGACATGCACCACAGATAATCAGTATAGTTAATCTTCATGTATTCTTTTTCTTCTTTTTCTTTCAGTTGCAAGGAGTAAAGCAGGTGATCTCCCATATTCACTGGACTTGATACATGATGAAATTCAAGAGAATGAGAGAAGGAAACGTCATGCTAAAAAGGATGACTATAATATTGAGGTGCTTCTGGCAGTGGATGACTCCGTTGTCCGTTTCCATGGAAAAGAACATGTGCAAAACTACGTCCTCACCCTCATGAACATAGTGAGGTTTTTGAAAAATCCCTTATTTCAATTGTTTGCCTTTCTGTTGTATAAAATGTTAAAAACATTTATGTTTTGGATTTTAAATAAGTATATATGGGTCGGCTTATTATATCAGACATAGGGTGGATTTTATTAAAAGTGTTAACTTCTTATTTTTAAGTGGCGGTTAAACAGAGGTTTTATGAAAAGGCAATAAAGAGTTACCTGTGAACCATGTTAAATACATGGTGAGGGACCTTATGAGTCTTCTCTCATGCAGGCTATAATCAGGACACATTTGAGAAAAATAAACAATATAAGCAGCTGTCTTGGGGAGAGCTGTCACTTCCTTGACAGATAACTGTTGATTTCTTTGTAGACTGAACATTGAATGTGTCTCCTCAAAACAGCTTTGGTGGAAAGGGCTTACTTCACCACAGGCCACTTAAGTTTGTTTATCATAGAACTGAATCAGTCATCTGATGCGTGATGCAACCTCTGATTGGCGAATATACTTAACACACACACAAAAAAATGACTCAGACCACTACGAGCAAACTGGGTATAAAATAGAAGGTCCTTACCAGATCCTGAATCATAAAAATGTATGTCAAATAGACCCCAATCTTTAGGCAACAAAGCACTGGAGTTCCAGGGCCAGTTAATAACTTTTAGCAGTTTATTGTAGCTCAACAAACTCAATAAGATATTACTCTACATGTTTCGTGGCTGCTCTGTATCACTTCATCAGGGGGTTTTCTATTTACCCAGAGGACGTGACTCAGAACAGTCCTGAGGTGCTTCAGAACTCTAATGGTGTGTTGTTTGAGCTTGGGGTCTATTTGATATGCACTTTTAAGGTCCGGGATCTAGTAAGAACTTTTATATGGGTATGTAGGGACTTCCACTTTATACCAAGTTTGCTCTTAGAGGGGCCATGTACCTTTATGCTTTTGTTTGAGTTACAGCTACTTAAGTATTTGACCAGTTTTAACACTTTTAACACAGAGGGCTCTATAGATCAAGAGTTCAAGGTCCTTACAGAAGTTTTTAAAAGAAACAATATTTCAAGATATCCTGTGACTTTCTTTTGGAAAAAGTCACCTGGACTTCTCTTCATCTAAGTAACCCCCTTCTTATCCCTCATTGTCCCACCCTCCCTCCATAATTTCCTTTCCTATTTATTTTTCTAGTTATTCTAGATGTTTCAATAAATGGTATAGATCTAAGTGTAAAAGTCCATAAGTTCATTCCTTTTTGTAAAACTAGAGGGGAGCTTAGTTTGTGCTCGGACTTTTATTCTTATTTTTCCCACATATGTAACATTTTAAATCGGGCCCAGTCCCCAAGTCTTTTTCAAACAGTCCTGGAATTGCCTTTTCAAATGAAGATCTGATTGATGTGACTCATTACTGCTCCATACTGTTGAACCTCTACTTTAAAATAAATAGCTAACATTTACCTTAGTGCATCACTCCTTAATGAAATGCTAATAACTCATATCCCTACTTACCTGTATCTGGGCAGAGAGTCTTAATGACCATTATTAATCGTTTCTGCATAGGATGGTTCTCCAAAATTAAACTCTAATTACTACTAGCTATAATGTGCTTGGAGCAGACAATGTTACATAGTTGCCAAGGCTGAAAAAAGACATGCGTCCATCAAAGAAAACACAGAATAGAAGGCGCCCAGTAGTGCCTGTAATCTCCAAGGACCACCAAAGATTATAAATAAGTGGAAATATACTCACAAGTGAAGATGCTGGTTAATGGCTTATACCAGAACCAGCTGTTAAGCTTGTGTGGAGGGTTAAATCTGCCCCCTCTCAGATGACTCCGGTACCTCGTCAGTAGATCACCAGTATCCAGAGATGATATAAATGGAATAAGTGGAAAAGGCTCCTGTCTACTAAAATCATTTATTATATAAAATTATAAAATAACAGACCATTAGTGAAATACTGTAACGTTTCGCGTTTACAAGATCGCTTTTTCAAACCAACTGGTCATGCAAACATCTATCAAACAAACATAGCAGCCATATTCTCTTTTAAAATTCCCTCCTTAATTTCCAATGGATGACCTCAAATCAAAGGTCACCACTATATCTTCCACTTAACCTTTTTATAAAAACAAAAGGTGCCTGTAATCCTTGGAGATTACAGGCACTGCTGGGCGCCTTCTATTCTGTGTTTTCTTTTATGTACTTCCATGATATGGATGTGTGAGAGGTGCAGCCCCAGATTTGATTACTCTGAAGTGGAGCGAACCTTTGGGATGGTTTGAGATCCCTAAAAGCCTATATCTCAGTGAATACTTACACTGAGCAACTCAATTTGTGAGTATATTTCAAGCTGTTTAATTTGACTGAAGACTAATCTACATACTACACTAGGAGCACCTCCTGTTGTACTTTTTTTCATGCGTCCATCAAGCTGCTTCCAATTTCCTTCCTGGCTCCAAATGGAAATTAACCCTATGAGTGCCAGAGAGGTACGGATACCTATCTGGTACTCAAATGGTTAAACTCCATGACCCACAACTCCTCCCAATGAAGGTTTCCTAAGATACGGTTAGAGAGAGACGTTTGGGGTCCTGGAGTCCTGCCAAAAGAAACATGGATGATTCTATGGCACTGATATCAGTATCAAGCAGAGATTCAATCTGGGGAACCAATCCACAGGAGACTGATTTGTAGTGTCCATTGGGATTATCTGACAGGTTAGGGTAAGTAAGGGATTATTAGAAAAAGGAGTTAATTTTCCTTTAAGATATGGATATGGTTATTTGATTGATGTTTTGAAGAGATCTCTAATATCTATGTCCAGGCTGGTCACCCTGAAGCTCTTCAGTTGTTCAGGACTTCAATACCCAGCGTGATGGGAACTGTAGTCCTAAACAACTAGAGTACATCAGGTTGCCTACCAATGATCTAGGTGGTTAATTCAGTTAGTATCTCTGTTCTTTCTGAATCTGTTTATATTTTAGTAGTTTTTTTTTTAATTTGCAATTTAAGGTGTCTTTTTGCCCTGTTTTGCATGGTGTGATTGGCAAATTAGGATATTATAGGATGTTTGTACTCTTTATGTGCATTATTGAGAATGGAACATCATACCTGCGAACTTTCAGGGTTTGACCCAAATCTCAGGGTTTCAGGGTGAAGGGCCAAATTCTCAGGGTGAGAGAATTCTGCGTTACCCATGTTACCCACTATATGATGTACACCAATCTACTGCTCATTTAATGTCTACTGACATTTCTACCAGAAATACAGAATGAGACATCCTGCAGGTCTTGTGAGTATGTAAGAATTGATATCTCAGAACTGTAGCATGGTAAATGTTCCTTGAGGACTGAGTGGATCATCTCTTGTTTAGAGCAAACAATGACATAGCAATAGCCCCTACAATCTACTTTCCTGGGATCATTAAGGGGTAATATTTCAAAGATCACAGGGTGAGCTGATTTCAAAAGTTCCCAGGTATGAGTACCATGCTGAGTGCTGCTGCAACTGGTTTCCAATAACTTGTATAGAGAATCTGCACATTCATTGATCTTGATTCCTGTTTTGGGGTCTTCCCTATGTTTCTCTAAACTGCCTGCACAGACTATGGAGCATATGCACAAGAAAAGTAGATCAGTTTTGGTGAAAACCAACTGTACCCTATGAAACAGATAAAAATTCAGTGATAGAAATGGGCCTTTAAATTGAATAAAAGAGAGGCATCCAAAGCATTGCGAAGAAACAGACTGGAGATCTTTCTAGCATACAAGGTGATAAAAGTCTCACTTAACACAATGGGAATGATTATTTGTCCACTATGATGCAGCTGGTTTGTTCCAGAATGTATCCATTTTTGTATTGTGCATATGCTCCCTTGAGTTCTTATTAGACACGGACGTCTTGGAAAGCTGACTCTTACCTGGAGCGTGTTATGTACATCTGTTGCAATATTCACTGTACCTTCTGTTGCACCAAAATGCTGTGTATTTGAGTGTGTGCACGTGTGTGTGTGTGTGTGGGGAGAGATGCAGAGAGTGATATATTAAGGGTTGGACTTGTTTCATTAGACAACTCTCTAATGTGCCTAATTTTAAGGAGTACTGCAGGTTTGCTTGCCATCCCTACTGTGTCACATTGTGTAAGGTCACCAAATTTATTTTAATTGAAATCTGAGGATATATAATATTTTGTACATTTGCATTTCTTGTATTTTTGGGGGATATGGCTGCCAGTCTAACAAAGCTGGAGAAGCAGACAATGGGGGCTAATTCACTAAGGCATGATAAAGCAGAGATAACTTCTCCAGTGATACCACTTCTCCATTTACTATGTTATTCTACGGAGCATGTGCACTAAGTTTTCTCCACCTTTAGAGATCTTAGTGCATAGGCTCTATTGAATAACATAGGAACTGAAGAAGTAATAACATCGGAGAAGCTATCTTCAAGTTATCTGCTCTTTATCACGCCTTAGTGCATAATCCCCAACATATGTGCATGTCTGTGTCTACCAATGGAACTAAGCTGGATGTCATTGGTATTGATTTCTACATAACTGGTCTTATGTTTGTGCTTTGTACTCGTGCCTTTCAGCACTGCAGGAAGAGAATGCTAATACTGCAATGCATTACATTTCTTTGTTTTATAATAATCCTTTAATAATCCTTTATTTATATAGCGCACACAGATTCCGCAGCGCTTTACACTTGTATTGGTTCCTGTCCCCATTGGGGCTCACAATCTAAATTCACCTATCAGTATGTTTTTTTTTGGAGAGTGGGAGGAAACCGGAGTACCCGGAGGAAACCCACGCAAACACAGTGAGAACATACAAACTCATTGCAGATGTTGTCCTTGGTGGGATTTGAACCCAGGACCCCAGTGCTGCAAGGCAACAGTGCTAACCACTGAGCCACTATCATTTTTTTGACTGTAATGTGTTGTGCAATTCTCTGGCATTGAAATCTTTACAGGTTACTGTTGCACTGTTCCTCAGAATCAATGCAACAGTTTACAGCTTCTATTCTTTTTAAACAGATCTATCACAAAAGTGCTTTAAAAAATAAACAAATATTTATTTTAGTAATAATTGTTACAATTAATTTTATTGCTATATTACTCAATGGGTTAATATACTAAGGACAATGGAATAATTCTGGGACAAAACAATACCACAGAGCACACATACAAATTCCTACTGATTTAAATGAAACTTTTAACCTCTTGACTGCTAGAGATGCGTTGGAGACCTCTCTAGCAATCAATGTTTAAAGACCACATTTAAATCAATGGGAACTTAAGGATTTATTTGCTACTTATGGTGGAGTTGGTTTGCTCCAGAATTGTTCCAGTTCTTAGTATATTAGCCTCATAGTGTATGATACAATGTGTTGGAGACCTGTCTAACATCTAAGGAGTTAACCCCATGCAATGCGTTGGGCACCCCTCTGGCACTCTAGCAGAATTAAAAGATTTCTTTGATGACCTGAAGTTTAGATATAGATGCTGTCTGAGACCCAGATGGTGCCTGTAGAGAAATTCTTACCGTTCCATTGTCCTTCCTGTTCTTTTATTGGTTGTTTGTGATTTTAGATCATGCATAAGCCAAGCATAGATTACCTTGCTGGTACAGAGAAAATATTATTACTTTCTCAAGTTTATACATCGCTTTCTTGAACACCTGTATGTTCATGTCCTTTGCTTCTCCCATCCATAAGATTACAATTGCATATGGGGGATGCAGTGCAGTTTTTGACAAACAATTTCAAGAATGCATTAATAATGGCTTTTTGAAAACTTTGAATCAAAGGTAAACGTTATTTTGAAGAATTCAGTGACTACCCTAAAACTAATGATAAGGAATGTTATGGTTTAAAGAGAAGTTATTTTCTATCTCACCCTTCGGCTAAACTGATGCATGTGTTGAATTATAAGGAAACAAAAATGGTAGAAAGTGCAGATAAACTACAAGTTAAAGAAAGAGGCACATACTTTTCAAATGTTAGGCACAAAAGATACATAGAAACATAGGTTCTGACATCAGGAAAGTATTAAACTGCACGTTCAGGCTGCTGTTTTCTCTATCTAATAAAATATTCAGCATTACATACGTCTCAGAATAGACATGTCTATTTCAGGCATTTTTGCATTCTCTAACAGTATTAGTCCCTGCCACTTCTTCTGGGAAGCTGTTCCACGAGTCTATCACCTTTTCTGTAAATTAGCACTTATGTACATTACTTTTGATTTTTCTAAGTTTAGGTTATGATTTCTTGTTCTGATTTCCTCTTTTTTCGAAGAAATCTTTCCTCTTGAACCATATTAAAATTCTTAATATATTTAGGTTTCTATCACATCACCCTTCTTCCGCATTTCATCCAAAAAAAATATGGCAAACACCATAAAAGCATAAAAAGTGAGCACTCATAGGTCAAGACTTAATAAAGGCCCTTCAAGGGGCCAAAACATTGACACTAAAGCAACAATTATTTTTCACCTACTAAAAGAACCTTCGAGTTCTGACTGTTTAATGATATTTTGACATAATTTCATATTTTGTATATTCAACCTTGTGTGCAGCACTGAGGAATTCCCACATTTTTAGGAGAGCCCACCTCACATGTATATATCATCATCATCTTCAGCCATTGTCGATCCACTGCAGGATGAAGGCCTCCTCAGCAAGCCTCCTAGAACTTCAATCCTGTGCCTTTTGTGTCCACTGTGTACCAACAAATTTGGTAGTTTCATCTACCCATTTTGTCTTTGGTCTCCTTGGGCGTTTAGTATTGATTAGAATCCATTCCAAAATTCGCTTGGTTCATCTACTGTTAGCTAGTCTTGCTATGCAGCCTGCCTATTTCCATTTCAGGTGATTTACTCTTTCAATTATGTCATAGACCTTTGATTGCTGACAAACTCTCACACACGTTTTTTGTTCTCTGGTTTTCTTGTGTTCATAATTAACTGCTCTATGCCTCTCAGTGTAACCTAAAGTTTTTGTATGGCTTTGGCATTCACTGTTTATGTCTTTTCGTGGCCCATGAAGGCTATGCATAATGAAAGGTTGTATTCATTATGTATTTCTATAACTTATTGCACTTTCTGGATATGGTCTATTCTACTGAAACCACTCCTAAAGCCTGCTTGCTCTTTAGGTTGTACCACATTAAGTATTGTGTCCATTCTTCTTGATAGTACCTTTGTGAAAATCTTGCAGGCCACTGGCAATAGGCTTATTGGTCAGTAGCTTTTTTAAATCCTCCTTATCACCTTTTTTGTGCAGTAGGGTGACTTCAGCTTTTTTCATGTTTCAGGCACTTTTGCTGAGTAGTAGGTATTTTGAAAATAATTTGATAGGGCTTTAATAAATGTTATCCTCCAGCTTTCAACATTTCAATAGTAACTATCAGGTCCAGCTGCTTTGCCGTTTTGCATTAATTTTATTTGCAGCTTCTACGCCTTCTACCAAAACTTCTGGAAGAACTTCCGACTCTGGCACTTCATTCAGTTGTTGTCCATCATCTTTGTAAAGATCTGAATAAAATTATTCCACTTGTTTTACTATTTGTTGTTGAGTTTTTGCTGTTGTACCATCTTCAAGCTTTAATGCAAACATTTTGCTCCTATGTGTAGCCATCTTTTGTTTTGCTTTCTTTAGTCCTTGATTTTCTTCCAGTGTCCATTTGATGAGGTCAGTATTGAACTTACACATTTCTTCTTTTATACACTTCCTATGGTCTTGCACATTTCTGTATGTTCTACCCTGTTTCTAATATTATCATTTTGCTTCATTTCTTCTCACTTTTTCATCATGAAAATTGTTTCTTTAGATATTCCGGTTTGTTTTTCTTGATTCACAGTAGGTGCTAAGGCACAGGCAGTGTATACTATAGTCTCATTAACCTTTTTCATTTTGGGTTCAAATGTCTGTGTCTGCAGCACACTGAACCAATTAGACAGTGCTAACTCAAACTTCTTGTGATGTTTCAATAGCTGGCTAGTGTCTACCTTCACATTTGTTGACTTGATCATTTTCTTTCTTTCTTTCTTGCAGTCAGAACTGAAAGTGTATCAATCTTCCCTCAGTATAAGGAAAAGCCTGCTCTCCTTCGTCAAGAGGTCAGGGTTTTCCTTACACTAGATAAAGAAAGATTGTCCCTTGTTGTGATCTGACCGGATTTCAGATCTGTGGGGAGGTGGCTTACAGGACTGAAAAGGGGTGGGAGGGAAACAATTTCTAATATGATTTCACAGAATATATGGCTATTTCAGCATTACCAGTGATGGGGAGCAATAGTATTCAGTGTAAGTACACATCATAGCTTTCCACTCACTGAAGTATTACTAGCACTTTAATGGACATATTCAAGAAGCTAAAGTGAAGCAATTCCCAAGGCAAACCAGCTACACCTTAGGAGAAAAATAAAACATCTCTAAATCACTACTCAACACATGATGCAGATGGTTTTATCTAAAATTGCTTCTCTTTGGTTTCTTTAATAGAGCCATGAATGTATATTCAGTGAGGTGCAACCATGAAGTACATTAACAAGCTGCAGTGGTTCTAATCTTTATGTAAGGGCACCTCCCAGGTATCCATCTTTAGGTCCCTTTCACGCTACTGACACAACATAGAAATGCTGAGTTGGGTTTGTTGTCCACAGTAACAGGTTACATGTTGGTCTATGGTACCTTTCACATAGCTTACTATCACCATGTGTGGTCACACCAAAGACTAGGATGATACAAATTTACTGCATTCCCTCAGGCACAAAGTAAAGTTACAGTAATCAAGGGGCCATTGTGCAAAGCTTCACACAAGCAGGGCCAGATTTATTATATCTCAATCGCCTCTTTGCAAGACACTCTAGGTGCCCATGCCCATGGCCACAACCCCAAGCCTCACATGGCCCTTCCCCCAGTTCCATTCACTCTTTCCTTGGCCTATAAAAAGCAAGGACAAAACATTTAACCCCTTGGTTACTAGAGAGATCTCTGTAGCATCTTAGGGTTCAATAGTAATCTGTAAAGGGGTATAACATTGGAGAAATTACACTGAGATTGCTCTGGCCATTACCACAATTCAGAATGTGGATGTGGTCAGCACAGCTCTAGGCAGTTGCCTACTCTGGCTATTGGGAAATCTGGCCCTGCACACATGATGAGCTGGAGGTTGCAGTGTTCATCACAGGCTCAAATTAATGGCCCACCCATGTGGGCACCAGCCAGTAAAATTGACTGATGCTCACAGGGGCCAATAGGAAGACGGGAAGAGAGGGAGAAGTGAGCGAATTACTTTAGCAACACATCTGTTGCAGTGGACTCTGTCCTGTTGCCCATCTGAAAGCCAAACCCCTCTGTCCCTTTGTGTCTTTTTTTTAAGTTCTGATTGTGTGGTGTGTGTATAAGTGTATCACATTGCTCAACAGCAACAAAACTCATATTAATGTTTATATAAACAACAGTATATGTGTTTATACATTAGCCTATGTAAATAATATACTTTGGTCTTGCTCTAAATAATTTATTCAGTTACATAAAGAGCTGTAAATAGGTAATTAATTTACCTAAAATTATTGGTAATGTCCTGCCCACCAGCCAAAACCCTAGCAACACCACCTAAAACAGAAGTGTCCCTCTCTGTCCCTGTGAAATGCTGGGAAGTATGTGTAAGGTAGATGGTAACACTGGAACTCCCAACTGTATACTTCTGTTAAATGCAGCGTATACACTAAAGCATGTAAGGGAATGAGTCCAGTACTCTTATTATGGAACTAGTATGAAAGCCCATGTACACGGGGCTAAAGTGCCACCCAGCGACCCCGGCAGCGAGCCCTTCTGAGTGTGCCGCTCCGGAACAGCGCATTTGGCCAGTCTCTACTGCTTATGACTGCATTGTTCTGGCAGTCTTTGCTGCTCATGTGCGGTTACGCACACAGGGAGCTTCGCAGGCTAGCACTTTATATTATTCATATATGTAAGTGTTCAGAACGGCATCCATCACATAAGTATACTTTGGGAAATACATGTGCCAAATCATGAAGAATGATTAATATGATTAAGTGGGGGTTATGCACTAAGGCATGATAAAAGAGGAAGTAATGTGGAGGTAACTTCTCCAGTGAGATCACTTCTCCAAGTCCTATGTTATTCTGTGGAGCCCATGCGCTAAGATTTCTCAAGTGGTAGAGATGTTAATTCATTTGCTCCGCAGAATAACATAGGAACTGGAGAAGTCATCTCCTTTTTATCACCTCTTTATCACTGCCTTAGTGCATCTTCCCCCAGGAATTTTCAACAAGCTTTTAAAATCACCTATGTTATGTTATCCATTTTTATTAACCATTTGAGTGCCAGAGTATCCTTCTGGCACTCAAAGAGTTAATCATTTTTTTTGGCAGTTTATACAGATTAAATAGTACTGTCAGGCATGCCAGCCAAATAGTGATATTCTACTCTGCTCTCTCTCACTTGCTGCCAGCTAGTATTAGCTCATTGCATAAACTGCCAAATAAATAATACTAAATATCATTTACACTTTTGTTTTAATTAAAAAACTTGCTATCAAAGGCTCTTTCAAAGTCACCTAAGTTGTTGCAAGGTATTAATTCCACTAAAATGGCACATCATTTGTATGGCAGGGATGCACTTAATACTTATCCACAAGGTTGTATCCTCAGAATATTCCACATTCTGTTGTGGCTTGCCTATGGTAGATATGTATCTTACCACTCACTGACCTGGATAATAAGGTCTATGCAGGTTGTGTGACTGCAAAGCATGATTAGGAACACCCTTTGTACCTCACATCAATAGTCAGATAACCTCCATAACCTCCCCAGGTTTCTTTCATGCTGGTAAGAGTCTGAAGTGCTATTTGTGTGTTCACTCCTGATGTAGTGTTGGTTTTCTCACAATAAAAAGTTAACATTATAGTGAGCTGCAAGGGATAATGTGTGGTTAGTTGTAGCACAACTACACATTAGGTCCTAGATGACATGTTTAGGGAGGCAGACATGACAATTGTTAGCAGAACCACAGGACACATCACACGGTAATCCTAACTACTTAAGGAGGGGTGTTTCTAAAAGGGTTAAATCATACCGGGGAACTCTCCGGATCTGCCCTGGAGATTCAGTTTTTTAGAAATAATTACCAGGGTCTCTGGGGATAGAGGCTGATTCTCCGGCAGTGGTGAGTTTCCAGTGAAACTCTGCCCTTGTCTCCTCCTTCTCACCCTGTTCTTCCACTCCACCTTCCCACCCTATTCTGCACACTTCACACCCACTTCCCTCACTTCACAAGTATAACGCTGATAAGCACTGCCCACTCAGTTAAGGCCCACTCGCTTTATGACATGAAGCTCATCATTTACATACCCCCAGTCCCAGTACATGATCCTTCTCCTGGTGCTCAAGAGGATGGAGTTCCCAGGTATGGATTAAGTAAGTTCAGGCACTCTGCCTGCTTTAGCAGGAAAAAAATACTTGCAACTGTCATGTTCACCTCCATGGAGACGACATTCAGGAATGAATTAAGATGTTATATCTTGAACCAAGGCCATAGGGCAAAATATATGTCCCATTATGATTTTATGACCATTTTAAGTTCAGTGTGAAAAGTGCTATAGAAATGTTATGTCAACATTAGAATTATGTCACAACCCGTTAATAAAGAAATTCACTAACTGTACCAAAATAAAGACAGCTTTAATTATTAAATCTTAATGCTAGGTATAACCTGTTCTTAATGGAAGTATATAGTGACAGCTGTGTATGCAAAAAAATATTCTTAGTTGTGAAGACAATTTTACAGACACTTTATTTCTCGAGTTTTATATATTTCCCACACAGAGTCTTGTTCGCAAAAGAGAGACAACTCTGGAGCAAACCAACTGCAACATAGGGGGCAAATACAATTTCTTTTTTATATAAATTTGGTTGTTAAGCCCTTGAATGCTAGAAAGGTCTTTGCAATGCTTTAGAGACCTCGCTAGCATTCAAGGTTTTAAAAGCATCCTTGAAATCAAATGGGAATTTGCATCTCTCCCCTATGGTGCAGTCATCTTTCCACAGAGTATTGTAGTGACCACATTTTATCTAGTGAGCAGTTAGTCACACTGAAGATAGGTGCTAAACAAACTGGGTAGGTGCACTTTGTCTTGTGGACTCTTTGGAGGGGAGTCCTGTGGTACCGCTGGGGAAGATAAATGACATGATTCATTTAAAAAAGGAAAGGGCTTAATCGCGATTGGGTGATGGGCTTAAGTGGGTTGGGAGTGGGAGGAACAGACTGTGGGCCGAATTTCATTAGGAAATTCTCACATCTGGAGAATCAGCCTCTGCCCCGGAGACTCTGGTTTTTGCTGCTGGTTCCCGGGTCTCCAGGGCAAATCCGGAGATTTTCCAGCTATGTGCACAATGATGTTTAAGCATAACTGCCTGAATTTTTTTGGCTTTCTTTTCTCTTGCTCATTCTAGCTGCTTTTCACCATTTTTCATTTCACTTAATCATATACTTATAAATATGACTTATGGTAATATGCACTTTGAAATCTCAATACACAAAATCATTGCACAAAAGGGGTTACTTTAAAGTCGTAGTGTATGGCCTTATTGTTTGATTAGCTTTTATTATGGTTGGCACAAAAGATTTTATGAAGCTTTCAGTGAGGAGGTTGAGTTAGGCCTATAAAGGGGCCTGGTGGTGTTTCAGTCCTTTTGGGTCCTTGACCACTAATTCACCTTGAATGGTTCCTTCTGGAAAGCAGGTGAGTCTAACCTAGGGGGATAGTAGATGTTTTATTTTAAGTTTTACGTGCTTTTAACTAGGCCTCCTGATGCGTTTCCTCAAACACAATTTCATTAGAAGAAAATTTTAAATGCAAATTTTTTTAATGGAAACACGTATAGGATAGAATTCACTCTAAATGGGGTACCTTGGCGGAGTGAGTAAGCTTAAACATATTTTGGCCAAACTATGCATCTAAAACCCTCATTATTCTTTTTTATTAGTAATATTAGCACATTGATATAATATATGCCTACCACAGGGTTCACATTTGAATTATTTATATGGAGCAGCGAAGGCTTGTTTTGTTTCTTGCTCTTGTTCTAGGTTTTTCCTAAGTTTGAGGGACTTGGAGAATCCTCTTCATTCCATGCTGCACTCCATACCTTAATCACATAGATTCTTATTTTGGTATATAAAATATGTGTTAAT
This sequence comes from Rhinophrynus dorsalis, assembly GCA_037306005.1. Lineage (NCBI taxonomy): Eukaryota > Metazoa > Chordata > Amphibia > Anura > Rhinophrynidae > Rhinophrynus > Rhinophrynus dorsalis. Next base: position 103,855,419 of record CM074724.1, read on the forward strand.
TATGGTGTTCTAGCACTGTACGTTTTGTCCATTTGGTTTGCACATACCTGCCTGATATACCCCGCCCTTGCACAGAGATTGATAATGAGATGTGTGTCATATCAAGAAATGGGGTGAACTTATACATTCACCAATGCAGATTCACTAGAATTAGCCTCTAACACCAGTGGCTGCATTTCGCGGTATACACTAAACATATGCATGCAGTTTCCACTAGTCTTTGTTTAGTGAATAGCAGTAAACAAAGCATAGAGGAAAGGAACACCCCAAAATGCCCACAGACTGCTACAGTGTTCTTCCTTTGGCACAAGCACTGTTAGCAATTTTGACACAGCTTAAAAAAATAATGTTAGACAGGTGTATGGCCTGTTTTAGCATGGCATCACAATTGTACATTCATATTAATGTCTTGTTTTAACACCTGCACTGCGGCCCCATAATCATCATGCTGCAACTTCATTATGAAAATTGCCAGTGTGTGAATGGGGTAACATCTATCAGTGATCAACTATGTCAGTTTTTCAAATGAATTGCTAAACTGTTACGCGTTGGGTCATTTTGGTCAACTTGGTCCCTGTGACATACTCATCTGTGTGAATTTGGCCATAAGGGTACTTTAGACATTACATAGGCAGGGTAATATTGATTGCTAGTTTGTGCCATTTTTGGAGGTACCATATTTGATTGCATTAAGTACAAGTAGGTCTCATTCCCTTACTGCCATTATACCCATGATTTAACCACTGTCACACACTCAATATAATTCCTTGCTTTCTTAGGAATGGTCATGTCCAGATCTGTCTGTATCCATCACCCAGCGTTCCTCAGTGAACTCCATGTGGACCTCTCTCCACAGGGCATACAGAGTAAACCTCTGTTAAAATACTGTATGTGTCTAGAAAAGCAAAGTTTACAGTGGCTAGTTGTTAATACCATAAAAGAGTCATATTTGACAGTAATGGGACTGTCTGGAGTCAGTTAATGACTGTGGGAACCTTGATGCAGCAACAAACACTGAACACCATGGGGGGTTTGGTTGAATCCACCCTTCAATTTGCATAAAACTAATATTCACAGAAAGAAAAGAAAACAACCACAATTATAAAGAATTGCAGTTTACTTTAGACCAGTGGTTCACTAACATATTGTTGCAGTTGAATCCTTTAGTTGGAATTGAAATCTCAGTGGAAACCCAACAATCAAAACCTTTAACCCCATGGATACTAGATATGCCTTGCAATGCCCTGAAGTACTCTCTAGAACCCAAGTGGTTACGACAGTATCAATATTAAAAGTACTTGAGTGTTAGATGGTACCAAAAACATACATTTAAAATAACAGAAATGTGTCACCTAATTGGTACCTGATAATGATGATTCACGGGGGAGTACAAAGCTATGCATTGGACACTTCTGTAGGATACAATAGGTTAACCCTTTGAGTGCCAGAGGGGCACTCAAAGAGTTAAAGAACAGCTAACACCTATACTGCGGCCACATAATTCTAAAGTCACCTATGAACTGTGCCCTTGTGTTTTGTTTCAAGCACTAACATCTTCAGCCATTCCTGTATATAACGTCCATGACAGACATGAAATGGACCATAGAACCTCAAACTCTGCTCACTAAATATGGTAAGCTGAATGGGATAGTAATACTTGCAAATTACTAATCCCCATATTGTAGCTTTGTTAAAAAGAAACTTATTGCCCCCAGTGTCATCTCTCAAACCCTTATGGTTTGAGAGATGATAGGCTCAAAGTTCCCCCCCTTCCTCCCTGACTGAACGCTGACTGCAGGGATATCAGGTATTACTTGCATCAGGCGGCTCTGCAGCATTGCTGAGATCGCGTTTATAAAAAAGAAATCTTTCACTAAAACGGTCTTCTACGTGTGCTTGCAAACCAAGCACACATAGAAGACTGTTTCAGTGAAAGAATCCTTTTTTATAAACGCAATCTCGGCTCAGCTGCAGAGCCGCCTGATGCACATAAGACTGTCGTACGACAGCTTCCCCTGCAGTCAGCGTTCAGTCACGGAAGGGGGGAGGGAGGGGGGAACTTTGAGCGCTATCATAAGGGTTTGAGAGATGACACTGGGGGCAATAAGTTTCTTTTTAGCAAAGCAACAATATGGGGATTACTAATTTGTAAGTATTACTATCCCTTTAAAGGGATAGTAACACTTAATATGTCAAAAATATATATATATTGTAGGGGTTATCCTCTTGAATAAAATAAGGATGCTCGCACAGTTGAGTGGTGTTTTATTCAAAATTTATTGTAGCTCAAACTTGATTTTTTTTTAGGGGCTGTATCTCAATGGCCTGAAGTTCAGCGCCGCTGTTGTGGAGACTTATAGTCAGCTGACCAGAGCTGTCCATAGGATGGTGTAGCAACAGTGCCACTGTCCAATTTCAGGCCTTTCTGATATTGCACCTAGAAAAAAAAATTACGTTTGAGCTGCAATCAATTTTTAATAAAACACCTCTCAGCAGTGGGAATAATTGTTTTACTCAGGAGGATAAAACCCTACAAAATATATCTATATCTATATATATATATATATATATATATATATTTTTTTTTTTTTTTTTTAAGTATTACTATCCCTTTAACCCATTGAGCCTCAGAGGGATATGCAACGCATTGCAAAGGAATGCGTTAGATATCCATCTGGAACTCAAAGAGTTAAAGACCATAGGTGTGTGCAACTCACTAGTTTGAAATGTATTGCACACCCAACCGGTCCTTAAAGGATTAACCCTTGGAATGCCAGTAGGGTGCCTAACTCAGTAAGCAGCAGTGCGTTGTACACTTACCTGGCATTCACAGTGTTACATAGACTAGAGAACTATGTTTAATACAGTTTGAAAAACTGCTAGGAACTGTCATGTCCACCTCCATGGATATGAAATCTAGGACTGATTGAAAATATTGGGGGTTATTGACTAGAGCGTGATAAAGAGCTGATAAAGTGGAGATGACTTCTCCAGTGATATAACTTCTCCAATTCGTATGTTATTCTATGGAGCCTATGCACTAACATTTCTTAAGTTTTGGAGATCTTAGTGCCTATGCTCCATAGAATAACAGGAAGGAACTGGAGAAGTGATATCACTGTAGAAGTCATCTCCACTCTAGCACCTCTTTATCACACCTTAGTGAATAACTCTCCTTATCTCTTAAAGGGGAACTATCACCACAATTAAAGTCTCCCCCCCAACAATTACCCAGCTAGCGATAAGCTTAACAATAGTAGTATTAGCCAGCATAATTTCCTCGTTACCAAGAAATCCTACGGCCAGGCAACAGCACTTTAGAGGAATCTGTGCGTCTGCGACGTCAGTCCTTTCTGGTACCTAAAGGTACCATGCAACACCCCCTAGAGGTGACCGAGACTGGCAGGAGCATAGACGTCTGTAAGAAACGATGTCTGCACTGTTGCCTGGTCCTCAGCCTCCGCATAAGCATGTTTTCTCAGTAACATGGTGATTATGCTCTCTAACACTACTATTTTTAAAGCAGAACTTTAATCAAATTACCATAGTGCCGCAAAAATGATAATTACATTACCGATATGCACATACCTAGTTTTATTTTCAAGAATAATTGTTGCATTAAACAAAAATAGAACCTTTTATGCAGGCAGGCACCCTTCCGGTGCCTTTCGGCACAAAGGCATTCAACTCACCAATTGTGGAGTTGAAGGGGATGGACAGTGTAGATGCAGAGATGCCGGCTCTGCAAGACGTCTGTGCTGTTCCCTGCTGCATGCCTGAATAAAAGGTTCTGTTTTTGTTTAATGCAGCAATTATTCTTGAAAATAAAACTAGGTATGTGCATATCGCTAATGTAATTATCATTTGTAGTGCTATGGTAATCTGATGAAAGTTCCGCCTTAAAGGGGATCTATCACCCCTGTACAAGTGTGGATTAAATGATAGTTTATATAGCGAATATGACCGCTTCTTTATTATTTCCATTTTTTAATACTCTATTTGGCTGAAAAATAACGTTTAAAGGGATAGTAATGTTTCAAATTAAAATCAGCTCTAATTAATCTTCATAGTATTTGGGCCTTGGAGAGTGTTATTTCAATTCTGTCAGAGTTGTAGTTCAAGAGTAATTGAATGATAAAGTATCCCCCTCCCGCCCCTTCTACTGATGTAACACTGCTCAGCTTGGAGCAGCAGGGAGTGTCCAGGTAGATTGCAGAGAGGGACAATCTTCAATTAAGATAAGGGAAAAAGCTGAAAAACCTGTCAAGGGGGGCAGGGTTTTCATTATTCTCACAGTAAAAAAATTGACCCTTGATGTGAGCTATCTGGTCTATGGACTGGATTCCACATCTGAGGAGTGGGGGCTTACACTAGATGAAAGGAGTGGGAGAGGGAAACTATATCATTCAATTACTCTTGAACTACAACGCTCACAGTAATGAAATAACACTCTCTATGGCTCAAATACTATGAAGATTAATTGGAGCTGCTGTTTTTGTGAAACATTACTATCACTTTAAAGAGTGCCTTGCATGGAGCTAGATCGATATCTAGCCAATGAGAGTGCTCCAGCTTACAGACAGAAGCCTCCGTCATTGGAGGAGGCTGGCTAGAGGGACGGAAGCAGAGGCAGAGTGATAGACTGCGGGTAGAGAGCTGTACCCACAGTCTATCCGGAAGTAGGGTGCAAGGCACTCTTTAAACGTTATTTTTCGGGCCAAATAGAGTATTAAAAAAACAGAATTAATAAAGAAATGGTCATATTCGCTATATAAGCTATCATTTAAGCCACACTTGTACAGGGGTGATAGATCCCCTTTAAGCTTCTCGCTAGATGGGTAATTGTTGGGTCGAGACTTTATTTGGGGTGATAGTTCCCCTTAAAACAACACAGAAAGACAAAATTCACAGGACCATTAGGATTTTTTTTAGGATTCTCTGCCCATAGCAGTGTAAGAGGGGGTAATTATTAAGAGGTGTTAGTGTAAATAAAATGCATTTTAGCCCTGCATGCAAGTGATTGGCAGTTTTATAATAGTATGAAAGCTTCTCAGAGTTGCTGAGGGAGGGTAGGTCTGTTGAACTCAGCTTCACAGATCCATGAGACTTATTCCATTTCTGAGACATTTCATGCTTGAAATCTGCTGCCAAAATGAAAAAAAACCCACCTTCAGGAAAGCAAACCTACACTTTGTGGTCTTAGTGAAGAGGGTAAGTTAGAGTTCGCTGAGAAAAAAAGGGGTCAGAAATGCATGTCAGCTATGATCAATCAGACTTTGGACTAGACCACACAGCTAACATTAATCCTTATCCTTATAAAGTCAGGGTCAGAACTGAGAAGTGGTTGGACAGATTTTGTAACAAGGTCTAAAGCAGACTGGAACTTTTTTTTTTTTAAATAGGAGTTGAAATGCTTAACCCTTTGAGCTCCATAGAGGTACACTATGCATTGCTCTGCAATGCGTTGTGTACCTCTATGGTACTCGAGGGGTTAATAATGATCCACTCTAACAGAAATGCACAAATAATAAACAATATTAGGGCAAATCAACTGCACCACAAGGAATTGAAAAATCCAGTTGGTTTAAATGGGGTTTTGAATCACCTGAATATCAGAGAGAGATTTCAAATAAGCTTTCAAGAAGTCAAAGGCCTCATTTAACCCTTTGAGTGTCAGAGGGTTACACAAAGCATTGCTTTTCAATGCGTTGCGTTCCCCTCTGGCACTCGAAGGGTTAAATTAAATGAATATGTGTTTTAAAAAAAAAGGTATCGGGATTTTTCTGCTGAGCAAAACTATAACTGTTGGGAGATTATAAATTCAAAAACTATGCCTTTCCATATCAGTGTTTGGAGAACTTTCAAGGGATAGTAATGTTTCACAATAAAAGCAGTTCCAATTGACCTTCATAGTATTTGGGTATGGAGAGTGTTATTTCAATACTGTCAGAGTTGTAGTTCAGGAGTAATTGAATGATAAAGTATCCCCCTCCCACCCCTTTTACTGAAGTAACTGCTCACCTCAGAGCAGCAAGACTATGTAGATGGATCTCAGAGAGGGACAATCTTCAATTAGCATAAGGGGAAAAACCTGTCAATGGGGGCATGGTTTTCCCAACTTTGACAGTATTGAAATAACACTCTCTATGGCTCTAATACCATGAAAACATTACTATCCCTTTAAAGTCAATGACAAAATTTCCTATAGTGACAAATACAGCACCACCTAGTAATCACTTGAGGATTTGAGGATTCCAAGGTTACATTCATATAGTCCTCCTTGAGGATCTGAATGTGCTCTATTTACCAGCTGAAGATTATGGGAGTCCAAAACACAAGAAAAGCTAGACGTTGCCCATGCATGGTCCTTAATTTATAGTAGTGATTGGATGTTATATGGAAGGAGTAAGAAACTTTTGCCTCTCTAGCTGTTGGTGACTACAGAGGCTGACTGGGGATGATGGGACGTGTAGTGTAGCACAGCAAGACGGACAAAGGTTAATGACGGCTGCTGTTTGGAATTTATTTCAATGTGCATTGCATTAACAGCTGCAAAAATACAACTCAGAAGTTTTATAACAATCAATTTTGATACATCTTTAGCATCTGTCCCTGTATCCTTTAACCCTTTGAATAGCAGATGCATTCAAAGAGTTAATGCATCTATGGACAGTACCAACAAAGCACAATTATTCTTACAGCTGCCATGCTATTTCCTCCCTAATCTGCCTAGGTTCTGCTTTTGAAATAGCACAAACACCCCTCTCCTTCATTTCCTAGTGCTTTATATTGCACTAGTACTGATGAACAGGGAACATTTGTTCCTAAAGATTTAGGACCCAGAGGGACTAATGGGGAACAGAGGTCTGTGTATTAGTAATACTGCTTTCATTTACAATGATATAACCTAATTGTTTACATGCTTATCCCCTTGTGAGCTCATGCACATATATGCATGATCACCTTCTGGGCTATAGGAAAGGTGTAAGCTCAATAATGCTATAATGAGCTGTTGAATTATATAAATGTTGCTTTACGAGAATTCCTTCAGAAACATGTTGTTAGAGATGCTTTCTTGCCTGCTAGCAGTACTCACGCAGGATACATCTTTAAAGAATTATCATAATGCTAATCATAGTTTCCTAGCAATTGGTCAGCTCTCTACAAAAGAAACTAAAAAAAGGAGCTTATGCTCAAACATTGAAACAACAATGTTAGTATTTTGGATAATACAAAATCCTACCGTTTCCCATAATTTATCTGAACTACCTCTGGCTGCAGAAATGTAATTTCAGTGCTAGGAGACCATTTTGAAATATACTCACACACAATTTGAGACAATGTAAATGTGGTTCTGTGACTTCCAGTGGACAGAGGAATATACCTGGGAACTTTTGAAACAGGGCTACCCGGAGGGTAACCCTGTCAGTGCCCAGGGGGAGGAAAATGACGCGAATCGCGTGATAAAAGGGGTGGGGCTTAGTCACAGGGGGGGCGGGACAAAAAAAACACAACCCCCCCCCCTGCAAAATGGATATAAGAGGGCAGGAAGTGGGAGGAACCGTGCAGAATGGAGCACATGTGGGCAAAGTTTCTACTTAAACTCTGCCCACCCAGTGATTCACACATTGCCCCGGAGACCCGGTAATTCACTTTGAAATCCAGAGTCTCCGGGGCAAAACCGGAGAGTTCCCAGGTATGCAGAGGAACAAGGCTGTGCTGACAGTGTTTGTATGGTTCTATGACTACCAGAGGCACACAGTGTATGTGGTACTATGACTACTAAGAGGACATTGGAACACTGTAGGGGTATCAGACAGTCTACGTGTGATTCTGTAGCCATCATACACAGTGGCACTAGGCTGTATGTCAGACAGTGTATGTGGGGTTCTGTGAATAGTAGTGGAACAAGGCTGGGGTCTCAGACTTTGTCCAGTGGGACAGCTGAACAAGGCTGGAGAGTCAGACAGCATATGTGTCATTCTGTACTGTGGTACTGTGACTACAAGTGGACAGTTGTACACTGCTACAGTATCAGACAGTGTATGTGTGGTTTTTTGATTACCAGTGGAACAAGGCTATGGTGTCAGACAGTGTATGGATGGTTCTGTGACAACTCATGTCTGGTTTCAGTCGCAAAGAGCTGCCATGCTCTGTTCCCCTGCTCTCAATCTCTACTTCACCCTCCTGTGTTGATGATCCTTTCTCCTCCTCAGCCCCCCCCCCCCAAATCCCTCTCATGTCATCCATACTTTGTTTCACTTCTCTCACTCTCTGCTTTCCACTCCTATGTCTTGAGTGCACTGTTCATCTGTTAACCCACCACCTTTCCCTCTTCAATCCTCCATGCAGCTTTCTCTTACACTGAGATATCTCCCTGTTCCTCCACCCTATACATTGCAGCTCACCTCTCACCCACTCTTCTTGCTGAGACCTACCTCTCTCTCAAAGACCCTCATACTATGACTCTTCTGCTTTAATAACCCTTTACACTGCAGCTCACCTCCTTCACCCACCATTCATTGCTGTCTGATAGGGAATGCTGAAGATGGATTGGGATTTGAGGGACTAGCTTCAAGGCAGTAGGTATCACAATGCAAGTGGTAAGGACTCAGGGAACACTCTTTATCTAGGCCAGGTATCAGGAATAGTCCAGGTGGAGGCCACTGAGTTACCTGCCTGGGACAGAGGAACGAGATGGAGCTGTGTGAGAAGACAGTGTACTGTGGTTCTGTGGCTACTGGAATGAGAAACAGTGTAATGTGGTTCTGTGGCTACCAGTGGAACAAGGCCAGGGTGTCAGGAAGTTTAGTGTGGTTCTGTGGCTTCCAATGGAAAAAGGCTGGGGTGTCAGGCAGTTTAGTGTGGTTCTGTGGCTTCCAGTGGAACAGGGCTGGGGTGTCAGGTAGTGTAGAGTGGTTCAGTGACTTCCAGTAGAACAAGGCTGGGCTAGGCTGGCAGACCATGTCGTATGGTTCTGTGGCAACCAGTGTACAGTGGAACATCTTTCACTTTCCCCTTTCTCTTCTTGCACTGGCATGGGCCCTCTTAACCTTTTAAGAACCAAGGGGGTGTGCAGTGCATTGTGAAACAATGCATTGAACACACGTCTGGTTGGTAAAATGTTAAGATTACCATGTAGCCTGAACATATTTGTGGTCCTAGGTCCTGCTAGCACTGTCATGATGATGTCCAGGACTGGTTGAAGAGGTTACTTCTTGAGCAAAGGCATAAAGGCAAAATTCTGGATATACTAAGGTTAGTGGAGGTTTATTATTATGAGGAGTCAGTTCTCCTTTAAGGAAAGTAGTGCTACCATTGACTGAGCTTCTATATGTATAGTACACATGTAAAGCTTCTTTCCAGTCATGTTACCCATAGACATGACTAAGAAATGTTTACTTTGCTTTTCTGTACAGAGTTGCAATATCAGCTGCCTGCTAATTTCTCAGTTTACTAAATTTTCCCACATTACATAGTAACATAGTAGATAAGGCTGAAAAAAGACATGCGTCCATCAAGTCCAGCCCATGCCAATAACACCCCTGTTGATCCAGAGGAAGGCAACAAAAAAGCCCTCTGGAGCAATTTCCAGTGTAGGTGTGTGTGTGTGTGTGTGTGTGTCAAATAGTTCCCCGGCTCAATATCCTATTTGCTTTGAAGCCATCTGTCATAACTGTCAATATTGTTCTGTGCTAGATAGGCATCCATTGCTTTTTTGAATGCAGTTACATTATCTGCAAGCACAACATCCCGAGGCAAAGAATTCCATAGCCTTACCGCCCTTACTGTAAAGAATCCCTGCCTGTGTTTTAGTCGAAAGCGCCTTTCCTCAAGTCTTAATGGATGACCTCTTGTCATCTTGACCATTATTTTCTTCTTTCTCCTACATTCATTTCTGTGGGGGTAAAAAACACAAAAAAGGCTGATGTAAAATTATCTGAGAGAGATTATATTATTTTTTTCAAAAAGTAACAATAACTGGGTTTGCTTGTCCTGCAAAGTATAGAACAAGGTTAGCCATTTGCTGGACCTACAAATGTTGTGGACTACAAGTCTCATCAACATAGCTGGGAATGTTCCAGATTTCCCCGGAGACTAGTAGCGCGATGCAAGAAATGTTCGCATCTGCTAAAGGCATTTTTGTGCACAGATAGATTTTGTGCATGTTCTAATCCAGGAAACTGAATACCGAACGCTTCTTGAATTGCGCATAAAAAATTCCTTTTTAGGACAACACTACACAGACATATAAATTCATTCGCAATAGCAGTTCCTGCATTAGACGCCTTTGCTATTCCACTCACACAGATTCGTTAATCCTGACTACGCCCACAAAAAAAGAAATATGCACAGCTGTTTGGTAATCTTGATTTTTTTCATGCGCAATTCAAGAAAATCATGTGCAAACCTATTCCCTAGTGGTTTTCACACAGGAAATAGCGATTGCGCATGTTTCTTGCATCGCGCCATAAGTTTTTGCTGCTAATTACCGGGTCTCTGGGTCAGAGGCTGATTCTCTGGATGTGGGGAGTTTCTAATGAAATTCTGCCCACTTGTGCTCCTTCCCAATCTGTTCCTCCCACTCCCCGCCCACTTCTCCTCCTTCCCCTGCCTATACTACTTTTCTAAGTTTCATAAGCCCCACCCCCACTCATGATTAAGCTCTGCCCTTTTTTTAAGCAGATTGCATCATTTATCTTCCCCAGTAGCACCACAGGACTCACCTGTCCGGGGAGTCATCAAGAAAAAGAGCCCAGGTATTCTCATCAATGGTTAGTTGGGGACGAAGGGAGTTATAGTGCCTAACAGTTAGCGGTCCAAAAATTGACTATCCTTAACCCTTTTAAATGCCAGAGGGGTGCGCAATGTGTTGTGCACCCCTCTGGCACTCAGAGGGTTAATGTAAGGTTTTGATACTGCAATGGAACCTTTTTTATTCTGAATTGTTTTGGATTCTTTCATTTCCCGGCAACATGATTTATTGCACCAGACAAGAGAATTTCCAGCTTTCTCAGCCTACAAAGATTTGTGCAGAAAGGTTTTCCCATGTTCTCATCTGCTTATTGGCTTTGAGCTTTCGTGTTGGTCCTGGATAGTTTTTTTTAGAAGTGCCACCAGTTCCTGTCACCTTAATCAGATTAATGTGTGAAAAATCCGTCTGTCAGATTTTCACAGCCGGTCAGATTCAATCTGTAACAGTTACGATTTGGTATTAGAGGAGGGATTGAAACTGCTGAGAAATGCAGAACTATTTAACTCATGTTAAAGTAAAGAAAACTTAATTCATTAAAAAAAACAACAGCCAAACCTTAAACTGGGGACTCTGACATTGCGGTCCATAATTATTAAAGGAGAATTTTGCCATTAGATATAACTGAGGTCATATAGATAATTGTAATAGAATATATAGTACAAATAATTTAATGATAATAAAAGTTCCACAGCAAGGTGAACTGTTTTCTGTCAGCTGAAATGTATAACTTTTTCTTCATAATCAAAGCAGTAATCAGAATGCATTGGGAAGACTATGGGCCTTATGTATGAAGACAAAGCAAAGCATTCTGATATTAGTGCATAGGCTACATAGAATAACATAGAAACTGGAGAGTTTATCACAATTTAGTGCATAACACCCCCAGGACCATTATGCACCAAGGTGATAAAGATGAGATAACTTCTCCAGTGATATCACATCTCAAATTCCTATGTTATTTAATGGAGCCAGTGCACTAAGATATCTCGTACTTGAGACTCTACAGAATAACATAGAGACTGGAGAACCAATCACACTGGGAAAGTTATCTCCTCTTTGTTATACCTTAATGCATTTCCCAAAAGGTATAGAGTAATGAAACAGAAGCCTTTTCGCCATAGACTGGAAAGCAGTCATAGCAAATGAAGTAGAAGTCATATAACAGGGAGTAGAGTTTAGATACAGTCAGGCTGAGCAGGGGGCTTATGCGCTAAGGTGTGACAAAGAGGTGATAAGGTAGAGATAACTTCACCAGTGATATCACGTCTCCAATTCTTATGTTATTCTATAGAGCCAATGCACTAAAATCTCCAAAGTTTGAGAAACCTTAGTGCATTGGCTCAGTAACATCAGAACTGGAGAAGTGATGTCACTGGAAATTCATCTCCTCTTTATCATCTCTTAATCATCTCTTTATCAGCTCCCCCCAGGAGTCATAACCACAAGTGAAGAGCAGTGAGAGATGTACTTAGATCCAATAAGCAAGAAAATATTGTGTGTGATGATGTGTGGAAGAAATACGGAACTGCGTTTAAGACATATCCTCGCCCAATGCACTAAAATTAGGCAATCATAGTGATGTCTCAAGATATTTGTCTTTACATAATCAGAATGTTTGTGCTGTTGTATAGCAGTCATATACAGTGTTTTGAATATTGTATGTTCCCCTCATTTACTCAAGTGCATAGAATGCCCCCCTTTTGCCACACTGTAAAAGAACTGTAGTCCACATCTTGCATGATTCTGCATTGCAAACCCATGGGGGGAGATGTACTAAAGGGCGATAAGGGATCGGGGGGAGATAAAGTGGTGAAATGGCATATCAGCAGTATACACTAAGGTGTCTTCTCCATCATATCCCTGTGAATCTGTCACTATTCCGCCACCACAATCCACCAACATCTTCATGAAGCCACCATGCCTTTGACAGGTATATTTTGTTCAACAATCACTCATTTGCATATGGAAATACAGCCATTGTCATATGCTAGTGGGTGTGTCTATATGTTAATGTGGCACATTCCCACAATCCTCTGCTCTTGAATTTCACATTCCCAACATCGCTAATCTGAGGATGGCGATGTTGAGATCTCCCTGTAGCTACCTATGGAGCCAGAGGATAGTTTGTTGTCATCTGTCCTCCCTTAACCCTTTCAGTAACATAGAGATCTGCATTGCATACCCCTGTTGCAATGAAAGGCATAAAAAAGAAATTGTAGTAAAAGAGTTGTGCTTAACCCCTTAAGGACCAATGGAATGTGCAGTGCATCTTCTGCTGGAGGGTTGTCTGTTATTTGAACCTCTGGCAGATAAGAGTTCAGCTGAATAACAAATGATACAGTTCACTTGCACCTACATCTTAGATACCCCCACCTGTTTTGCCTCTTAAATCTTAAAAGGATAGTAATGTCAGAAAAAAAGTATTAACTAAATGGTAGATACAATTAAAAGAGAGTACTTGCACTTATTTGTAGACAGATAGGGAAATAAAGTTCTCCGCTCCCTCCCCTTTCTGCTTGATGAGCTGTAAAGCTGTCAGAAGCAGATTCTGGTCACTTGACCAGATGCGGCTCTTTAGCAGCATCCATATAACGATATCTAAACATAAATAATTCATTGGAATGGTCTACAATGTGTGCTTTCAAGCCAGGCACACGTTGTAGACCTTTCCGATGAAGTATTTATTTTTAGGTATCTCTATGTCGGTGCTGCTGAAGACCTGCCGTCTGGTCCAGGAACCAGAATCTGCTTCTGACGGCTTTACAGCTCGTCAAGCAGAAAGGGGAGGGACCAGAGAACTTTATTTTCCTATATCTCTCAAACCGTAACGGTTTGAAAGAAATGAATAAGTGCAAGTACTTTCTTTTAATTGTATCTACCATATAGTTAATACTTTTTTCTGACATTACTATCCCTTTAAACAGTGCCTGGCAAGGTGAGAGGTTGAGAGCAGATGCCAGTGGTGCAACTTGGCGAAGCATCCTCTCACATTCAATTACCTTGCCAGACACTATATAAGGTTTAAGAGGTTAAAGAGGCTGGGGAATAGGAAGTGTAGGGGCAAATGAACTATATCACATTCAGATGTTATTCAGTTAAACATAAGTCTCCACTACACTTCTCTGGTTTGACATGCAATTCTGTTCTGCTATTCTTGTCACTGAACCCGTATATATGCCAGAGGTTCAAGCATTAAAGATCTCAGGGTGACTTTACTGATTGGACATTTTAAGACAGAGAGGCAGAAAGATCTGGGAGTATAAACTGATAACCAAGTTTAACATTCTGACTTGGACCTTGACAAGCAGTTTATGTTACATTAGCCCACAAAATAAATATATTTTGATCCCTTTCGGTGAAGGGGGGGCAGCATGGCTCGTTGTGAATGCTGTGCACCCCTCTGGCATTTGGAGGGTTAACCCATATATTCTGCAGAATTAGCCATCTCTGTCTAAATATTGGAATTCACTGGAGCATGAAAAAGGTAATTAATCTTGTTTGCATGTTCTAGTCCACTTCAAAGAGACTTTACTAGAGCCTAAAGAATGATTATGGTCCATACTGGTAAGAATATTACTGCTAATAGAATCTAAATGAAGAATAATGTGCAGGAGTTTTAAAGTCATGTATTGAACATTTTTCCTTCATTCTTATTATGTCTGAAGAAAAGACCTAGTTGTCTCAAAAACTTCTATCCTAGAACCACTCAGTTAACCAATATTGGTATCATTTTTTCCCTCCTAGTCTCCTGCAGGTTCAAGTAAGAGATAGCCCTCCAGCAACAGAAAGCTTATACAACGCACATTAACCACTAAAGGACCAGGGGTTTATACAATGCATTACACATGCCTCTGGTCTTCAAGGAGTTGACTACAACTCTTTTACTACAACTTTTTTACCCCTTTAAGTGCCACAGGGTTATGCAGTGGACATACTGATGGCACTGAAAGGGTTAGGAAGTGATGCTGTTTGTGGTGCTGATGTCTGAGTACATTCTCTACACCCCAACAGTGGGCAAGTGGGGTATCAGAGAGGATGCGTTCAGACTTAAGGATTGTCAAACTGCTGGTTATGTGTAAGGAAGGGCATCCCTTCAACATCGCCAGCAGTTCGACAACCATGCATGTTAATGGGGAAATTCTCCCTTCTCCCTGTGCATACTTCACAATGCTTAATGTATATGGAGAAGTGTGTCTCCATTGCCAAGACGATAAGCTCATCGCACATGGAACATTGTATGTACATCATCAGGAATCAAAATATTAACACATTCCACCTTACCTCATGGACAATCCATAATGATGCCTTCAGAACCACAGACAGAGGGAATACAACTAAAAAGTTTTAAATGGACAGTAATGTCCCAGAAAAAATATTTAGCATTTTGTAGTGCTTAAAAAGTTGAACTGAATACAAAAAAAAACCTAATTCTCAAACCGCTATGGTTTGAGAGATATCTGCATTAAAAGTTTGACATTTTCTGCTGTAAAGCTGACAGCAGGAGATCCGTGTCGGCCAACACGGAGGCTCTTCAGCAGAGCCGTAATCGTGTTATTTAAAATGAATTACTTAATTGGAATGGTCTACAAAGTATGCCTGGTTTGCAAGCACACTTTGTATACCATTCCAATTAATGTGATTGCTGCTCTGCTGAAGAGCCTCCGTGTCGGCCGACATGGAGGCTCCTGCTGTCAAATGTCAAACTTCGAATGCAGATGTCTCTCAAACCATTGCAGGTTTTTTGCATTGAATTCAACTTTTTAAGCACTACAAAATGCTAAATATTTTTTTCTGGGACATTACTGTCTCTTTATCTCATGCCTCAGGGAGGTGAGATGTAATCTGATAAAAATATTGATATTGCCAAGATCTCAACAAACATTAGAGCTTAGTGCAGGCCAGAATACCAAAACATGACATTATCATCATTATCATTATTATCATTCACATATATTTGGAGATTAAAGCAACAGCTAGGTGATTGTAGGGCAAGCTATACTTAGTGCATGTGACAAGATATTGGATTTCTGAATTCACTTGCTTCTAATAAACACTCTTATCGATCCTTATTGCATCTCCCCATGGTGTAGTTAAATTGGGAAGATAACTTATTATCAGGAGTGAAGAGCCACCATAGTCAGGATCAAGTTGAGTTTATTACAGAGAAGAAAATCAGGACCACAAGCCAAGGTTAGCAAGATCACTAGAGTAAACTACATTAATCAGACAAACAGCAAGCACACAGAACTAGTTTATAAAAGAGGTCAGAAGGTTCTGGAATATGGTAGACTTCCAAATATTGGTCAAGATAGCACAGTGCAATCCCAGGTTTGAATCCTGACAGTTGGTGTCCTTCAGGCAGAAGTACCTTGTTTGCTGTAAGTAGGTATGAACTAAAGGTTCACTCTAACAGAAATTATACATAATCAATGAAAATACAATGCCAACCCCCCAAAAAAAAAATATATATAAAAAAAAGAAAAGGAAAAAAATAAATAAATAAATATATATATATATATATATATATATATATATATATATATATATATATATACCTGACTACTGCATGGAGAACAACTACCAAGGTAACTTCTTCTGGTTTAACACATTGACTTACCTAGTTTGGTAGGTAGGTGTCCATATATATATCTGCAGTTTCCTGTTTACAGTGATCTATATGCAAGCCTGTTTGTAGATGACACCTTCTCACAGCAAACAATAGACTTCAACAGACTTGAAAGGATAGTAAGGGACACAAATTGTTATATCTTATGAGACTGTAAACTGAAATAACTAGTGCTGTGCTACAAAAGAGATCAAATGCTCAAAAAATAAACTACGTAAATGTACCTGACCGTTGTATGAAAGACATTTGACTTGGTAAATCACTGTTAAACAAAATAAGAACCACCTTTTACCAGGTTATTGTTCATATTTACACAAATTAAGAGACATTTAATACTAGGGTATACAGCTATTACTTGTATATGATGTATTATATGGAATTGTTTCTTAAAACCAGTGGCTTTTTTGTCAAATCTGTTTATCTTATCTTTTTATCCATATTTTAGTAAAGGATGATCTTGACCCAATGAGTGCTAGAGGGGTGTGCAACGCATTGCTTTGCAAAGGGTTAAAATTATGCCTACCTGTCTGCCATGATTAGCCAAAAGTTCTTTCCAAATTTCCATTATTTGTCATTCATGTGTAGACCACTTCCACAACTGTATACCTCTGTGCAAGTTGAAATTATATTTAACAGGACAATTGTGTCTACTTTTTTCCTTCAGTTTGACACTATTTGCTGCATATACAAAGATAAGATATTAAAGGGGAATTATCACCTGGATTAAAGTTGGCTTTATTTGAATGCTCATTTGCAGTGTATTTGTAATCCTTGTATTTATTTTAAATATAATTCGGTATTCCCAGAGATACTTGCTTTTAAACTTCAGCCTGTTACATAACTTCAGGACAGGCTGCGGGTCATTCTTCAGCCTGTCACTCTTTGTCTGCTCTCCTACCCTCATAGCTCCTTGTTCCAACCTCATCTGATGTAAGCTGGAGTGCTCTCTTGCCAATGATCATGTCCTAAATACTACCATGGTTTGTGTTACTGTCACAGGAACCACCAGGCCCTTGGCTCCAGGAGGGGCCTGAGGGCCAGCCTTCTGCCCACAGATTATGGACCTAGCCCTGGAACAGGGTATGGCCTCCCCCTGAGACTAATTTCTGCCCTGTTTGCCCCTTGCAATGGAGGATACTTTACTAGCTCCCCAGTTCCCTCTTGGGGTTAAGTCACCCTGTGCTTATTGGGGGTACATGGTGACCAAGAAACCCAGTGAACACTTGCTGTATCCATAGTATGTTCACCCTACACTGAGTCTTACCTAAGTGACTGGGTGAATGGAGCTATGTTCCTAGTTCCTGGCTGGTGGAGTTTTGTGAGTGTTGTCCTGGGTTAAAGAAGCACAGTTTTGGCGTAGCTACTCAGTCTCAGTACGGGTAACCGTCACAATTACAAAAGCTATGTTTTTGAGTGATTAAAACAATGGCATACGTCTATCAAGTTTATTCTATATAAAGACATATCAGTATAGCCTCCTCTCTTCTAAATCCTTAACCCTTTGAGTGTTGGAGGGGTATGCAATGCACTTTGAAGTTGTGCATTGCATACCCCCTAGAACTCAAAAGGTTAAATACAGAGCTCCAACTGAGATGATTACAGGATTTTCCAGGAACAAATGGGTGCACATGTCTTCCATAGCTCTGGTGAAGGAACGTATTCCACTGTTTGGGCTGCAGGTGCATGGGCAGGTCTAGGACAGACCAGATGCAGATTCCTTTCCATAGGATTCGCGATCTCATCCCTTTTTTTAGTAATTGCCATGTTTTTATCCAAGAATTATTTGTTCCGTTTACAGGGCAATTTCCAGTAATTTACTGTACTAATAACCTTCCTGGGATGGATGGTGGGAATCCTCCCTACTTTATGTCAATATAATTCTGTCTCCTGTACTGGTAGAATATTATCTCTCTATCTTGCAGAAAATGTTAAGATAACATTCATACAAAGTTCAGGCAGGCATGTATAGTACCATTTCAACTAAACTCCTCCAAGCGGTGCAAACTTATCAGGGATCTGGAACTAAATTCATTAACCATTTAAAGGGATAGTAATACTTCATTTTAACGTTATTTTATTTTGTAGACATTAAAAAAACATGAAGAATGATATAAGTCTTATCTCTGAAACCTTTATGGTTTAAGAGATATTCACAAACAAAGTATCCCCCCCCGTTCAACCAGATCAGAAGGGAGATGCCCAGGTAGACTGCAGAGAGGGACAATCTTCAATTAAGATAAGGGAAAAAGCTGAAAAACTTGTCAAGGGGGGAAGGGCTTTCATTGTTTTCATACAAAGAAAATTGTCCCCTTCTGTTATCTGTCTGGTCATACAACCAGACTCACATCTGAGAAGAGATGGCTTACACTAGGTAAAAGGGGAGGGGAACTTTGCTTGTGAATATCTCATAAACCATAAAGGTTTGAGAGATAAGACTTATATCATTCTTCATGTTTTTTTAATGCCTACAAAATAAAATAAAGTTAAAACGAAGTATTACTATCCCTTTAAGTGCTAGAGGGGTATGCATCACCTTGCACTGGAGGAGTTAAAGCAAAAGTATATTAGTCTTTCAGACTCCTTGGAGGGTATGCCCTAAGGCATAAGGTGGTCCTTAATATAAGAAAAGACCAAGGACCAAAAAAGGTTTGAGGTTGTGTGTTTTGTGTGTTTTTTTACACAGTAGGAAATTGGGCAGACTAGATGGGCCGAATGGTTCTTATCTGCCGTCAAATTCTATGTTTCTATGTTTCTATGATAAACAGGTGATAAAGACAACTTCTCCAGTGATATCTCTTATCCAGTTTGTATGTTATTCTATGAAGCCAATGCACTAAGATTTCTGGAGTGGGAGAGATAGAAATTGGAGAACTGATATCCCTGGGGAAGTTATCTTAGCTTTATCACCTCTTTATCACATCTTAGCATATCCCCCCAAGTTGTCAGTGTAGTAAGAAATTTGAACTTTAACAGTGTTTCAGTTAAAAAAATTTACAACAGTTAGATTAGTCATTTTATTTACAGTAAAAGCCCTATAACACACAATGGGGGATATGTACTAATATATGATAAAAAGGTGATAAAGTGGAAATGACTTCTCCAGTGATGTCACTTCTCCCAATTCCTATGTTAATTCCTGTGTTCAAGATATCTTAGTGCATTGGCTCCATAGAATAACATAGGGACTGGAGAAGTTATATAACTGGAGCAGTCAGCTTTGCTTTATCACCTCTTTATGATGCCTTAGTGCATCTCCCCCATTTTTTCATGAAAAAAATAGTTACTGCTTCTTCAATATTTTAACTGTGCTACTGGGAGATACTATAACAATATATAGATAAAGGAACATTTAGGCAATAGTGACCACAATATGATATCCTTTGAAATTTATGAGAAACCCAATAGCAAGGGTTTAACCAAAACGTTTAATTTCAAAAAGGCTAATTTTATAAAGCTAAAAGCAGTATTAAAGGATATTCAGTGGGATGTAATGTTCAAAGATACAATTGAACAAGAATCATAGATTTTGTTTGAAATGCTTGTAGACAAATATACACGTCAGTATATACCATTGTGGAATAAGCACAAGAGGAGCAAATTGAGACCGATGTGGCTTAATAATGAGGTTTGCAGGGAAATGAGAAATAAGAATCAGGCTTTTAAAGTCCAGCAGTAATGGTACATGAAACAAAAGAGAGAGAAAGTGCCCAAAAAGTGTGATACTGTAAATATTTCAATAATGTTGAATGAAATCTTAGTCATATTTAGAAGGGGTCAGGAGGCTGTTATCAACCACTCTGCTGATCTGAGCTACTGTTTCTGGGAGCAGTTTATATTCCCAGTCGCTGTTGCAAGTTGGATCAGGCATATGCCTCGTCTGACACGTCTTTTGTGAGTATGCACCCATAGAGTGAAGGTGGTAGTCCAATTTATTGGAAAATTGATGTACACAGGGGAGCTCTGTTTGTTCTTGTTCCCCCTGTTTTACTGCAGGCTTTTAAAGTATTTACGTCAGACGGGTCAGATACATCATTTAAAAAATATAAAGAATGAAATAAAATCTGCAAACAAGCAATTAGGCTAGCTAAAATTGAAAATGAATGTAGCATTGCAAAAGAGAGAAAGAAAAATCCTAAATAATTCTACAAGTATATTAATAACAAAAAGATTAAGGTGATATTCACCTGAGACAGGTTGATTAGTTAGGATAAGTCTATGGCTAATACCTTAAACACATTAGTTTCTTCTGTATATACGAAGGAAGCAACAATGACAGGCTACGGGCAAATAGACAAAAAATACAGAATTTCCTTCATCATGTACATGGCTTACTGAGGAAAAAGTGCTAAAGAGACTGGAAATTAAATTAAATTAAGGCAATTAAATCCATTAAAGGAGAAGTAACACTTCTTAATAATAAACCTCCACTTACGTTACTATGACCATAAAATCCTAATGGCTTCTATTAATTTTTCCCTTGTGCCTTTGTTCAAGAGATAATGTGCCATCAGTCCTTGATGTCATGTCCATGAAGGAGGCCATGACAGTTGCCGGCAGTTTTTTGTAAACTGAAGATAACATAAGCCTACTTTACAACTTAAAAAGCCTATCTGTGTTTAACTCTTTAACGCCCAATAGTGTGCCAAGACCGTCATGGCTATTGTGGCATTAAGGACCATTGATGGAAGTTTGAGTGCCAGTTGAATTTATTTCACCTTTGTGGTGGAAACTGATAGGCTCTAGAATCAGATTATAGAATTTGGCAGATAAGAACCATTCAGCCTCATTTTCCTGCTGTGAAAACTTCAAACCTTATTTGGTCATTGGTCTTGTCTTATGTTCAGCTTTATGCCTATCCCATGAATGCTTAAAGTGGAACATTCACCTTAATTTAAAGTTGCAAATTTGAAAACTGCATTAACCCCTTCGTGTCCTGTGACGTACCCGGACCGCCACGCCGGTCCGGCACTTAAGGACCAGTGACGGTCCTGGTACGTCACGTACTTTTACTCACCGCGCTCCTGCAGGAGCGCGGTGAGTAATACCGTGGACTGAAATTGATCGCTCCAAGACCGGAGCGATCTCTTTCAGTCCTCCTTTCGATGTGCCGCACCACGTGATCAGTCACGTGGGACGGCACGTCGAATGCGTCTATCTGGTCCTTAAAGGATCAGACACCGCGGGATCGTCGGACCCTAAGGGGTTAAAAACTGCCTATATTAACCGAAACACCAGCAAATGTACAGTTCAGAAGATATTCACACTTGTTACAAATGCCTGTATGCTAATTGTGGTACCCTTGCAGCGCCAGTGACATTTCCGTATTCTAGTTAAGCTCATTAGAGATGTTTCATATGCTAATTAAGCATTTTCAGTGACATGTCATATACTAATGAAGGATTCAATGACGCTTCATATGCTAATGAAGCTTTGTGCAGAACCAGGAAATGTTCACTGTCACTTTTCAAAGAAATACAATTGTGAATATCTCTTAAACTAGAGACCCGCTGGACTTCTTGTTAACATCATACATAGGCAGTTTTTAATGCAGTTTTCAATTTTGGTGAAAGTTCCACTTTAAAGGGATAGTATTGTTATTTTTTAAGAAACATTAATTGTGTAGCCATTAAAAAATAAAACTAATTGTGCCCAGTCCCATTGCTCAAATCTTTATAGTTTGAGAGATATTTGGGACCAAAGTTCCCCCTCCCTCCCCTTTCCCGGAGGTCAACGCTCTAGCTGACTGCAGGGGAATCCAGTCCCTGGACAAGTGGAGGCTCTTCAGCAGAGCCGAGATTGCGTTATTGAAACAGAAATCCTTCACTGGAACAGTCTATAAAGTGTGCCTGCAAACCTAGCACACATTGTAAAACAAAAAGCACAGGGTATAGGCAAAATAAGTACATTTAATGAGACTGAAAGCTGGTAGGTAAGAAGCTAGATGCACTTTAATTAACCCTTTGAATGCCAGAGAGGTAAGCAATGCATTGCAATGTAATGTAATGTATAACTCTCTGAGCTCAAGGCATTAAGCTGCCTCTGTAGTAAAAATCACCTCTTAACTCCTTTTTCTGTAACATCCCCTTTACTGATAGTGTAACTGCCTTTTATCTGATTTCAAGGAAATATATTGGGAAAATTGCTTTTAAAATATTTTTTTTCTTATTAATTTTTTATCATAACAGCTGAGGATGGTTGGAAAAAGGGTTGGATGTTGTGGGCAATGTGGGGTTTTACTTTTCCACTTAGGTACGCTCTTTGGGCCATATACACAAAACAAAAGTGGAGCAATTCTTGGGCAAACCATCTACACCATAGAAAACATATACAAATGTCCTTTGCTTTAACTCTTAAGAACAGTGTGGTCCAGGGGTGGGGTGCACTGGAGAACCAACACAATTTTTTTTTGTGTTTGGAGAGCTGGTACGTGTGAGCGATCACATGTACCGACTCTCCGCTGGCTGAAATTGACTGCTCCGATCTCAGAGCAGTCACTTTTAGTTTCTCCCAGTTATCTCTGGGAGAGCCTATAAGGTGTGTTGGGGTCGAAAAAAGTCATGAAGTGCCAGGACCATCACTGGTCCTTAATGCAGGGACCATCGTGACGGTCCTGGAACATCATTGGTCCTTAAGTGGTTAAAAGGGGATTTTAAACCTTTAAATGTGAGCAGTCTCCACTGCATTATTTTACAATGTGGTTGACACCTCTACCATTCCAGAGGTAAAAACATTTAATCCAAACAAACTAACACTGGACTAATACAGATATTTCAAATTAATTGATTAATTAATTAACATCAATTGGAATTTTTCATTGTTCCCTATTGTGCAGATGGTTTTCCCCAGAATTGTGCCACATTTTCACTTGTTGATCTATATCTCAGATGTAGATGCACTTTTTGCTTTCCAACGCTATATTACTTTCTTCAGCTCTGCATATACTAATGATATGTGTACTAGTGCAAAATACGTTTTAACAACCACTGAGCCCCTACCCTCCCATTCCCATGGAATTGTGAATGGAGGCCCCCAACTATAAGTAAACATTTTGGATCCCCTTAAGTTTAGATGTAGCATTGCTTTTCGTTCTTTCCTGTTTGTGTGGAAATCAACCATATTTATGTTGTGTACCCAAAACAACCTATCTCCTCCCAACCATCTGACCACAGGATTAATTGGAGTCCTTTATGTAAATCAGGGAGTGCTGAGAAACCAAGGAGAGACTCCCTGAACCTGGAGCCCTGCTACACATGCCAATTATTCCCATGCATTAAAATGCCCCCAAGTAGCATTGGTACTCAAAGTCAGCAATTTTTGCTAGCCAATATTTGTCAAGCCTCTTCCCTTCCCATCATTTGGTCCAGCAGAAAATTGTACTCTACTTTTAGTAGTACAGAACAGGAGAAAGCTGTAAACCATTACTACTGTTGTCTGAATTTCAACCTCTATTTCTCTAAATGCAGTAGCTGCTATCACTGTATTAGTGCATTCATGTACTGGCTATGTATCTTTGTTTCTGAGTTACTAAAGCAACGCCAAGTTACCTCTCTCTTGTGATTCCCCCGAATAAGACTTTGTAGTTTATCACACCTATTTGTTCAGCCAACATGAAAGGTGGCTAAAATTAGATTGAAAGCCTGTAAATGTAAGTACCCTCTTCACATAAACGCTTAGATCTTTCCCTTCATGTATATAGGTGCCAGAATGTGTGTAACATTGGAAATATGTTTTACGTATGTGTTAACGTTGCAGATTAGGACAGGGTTATGTTTATACAGGAACACTAAAGTGTAATTCTTGCAAAAGGTATGAAGGAAGAAAAATATCACACATCTTTTTTGGGTAAGAACAGGTCCTCTTTATTAATAACGTAACCTATTATTACAACTTATCAAACATGAATAATCTGATTCTAACCACAGAATCAACACAGCAATAATAATTACCATTATCCATGCCCCCACGACCCAATTTCTGCTTAATTTGCATGCCCTTTTGCATGGCCATATAAACTGGGCTCATACTCAAACCGAAACAATTACCTAAAGTGCAAACACATTCCTAAAGTCCAATTTTCAACCAATGACCCCAGTTGTGCCAGTCCCAGCCAGCTCCAATTGGTAACGTCACTACCCACGACCTAAGCCCAGGGAAAACCTCCATAGGGTTTGGTCCTTAAAGAACCAACATGAATTATTTTCTGTTAACTCTCAACACACCCCAGCACCAGGCAAGGACACCCCCCCTGTCCCCAACACTTACTACACACCAACTACATAGGATTGTATAGCAACAGCGTATCCTTGTTTTACTTATGTGGATGAACCCTATAATATATATTTTTTATATTAAAGGGATAGTAGTGGCTTCCTTTATCGAAATTTAATATCCTATATAATAATTCGCTAAATCGTGTGTAACGCCGCAACATGCGCAGTAGACACTGCTGCGCGTGCTGCAGTCATGCACAGTACAGACTGCCCGCGCTGCGGCTGATACAGAGCTGGGGCGCTCCGAAGGAGTGTCCAGCTCTGTATCATACGTGGCACGGGCAGTCTCTACTGCGTGTGACTGCCCAGCGACTGTGGCCAGTGTAACGGGCTGTTCAACTAGTTGTAGATATAAAAAAAAATTAATTGATATAAGTCCCATCTCTCAAACATGTATAGTTTGAGAGATATACACTAAAGTTCTCCCCTTTCACTGATGTCAGTGCTCTAGCTGAGAGGAGATCCTGGTCCCAGGACCAGCCGGCGGCTCTTCAGCAGAGCCGTAACAGCACTATCTAAAAAGAAATACTTAGTTGGAATGGTCTACAAAGTGTTCCTGGTTTGCAAGCACACTTTGTAGACCGTTTCAATGAAGTATTTATTTTTAGATATCGCTATTTTGGCTCTGCTGAAGAGCCGCTGCCGTGTCTCACAACCTGAATCTCATGCTGTCAACTTCAGTGCTGATGTCTGTGAAAGGGGCGAGAGTGGGAAACTTTATAAGCGATAAAGGAAGCCATTACTATCCCTTGAAGTATTACCACCCCTTTACTCTTTAATAAATTTGTGATGCTATCTATCTACATTTCAGTATTTTCACTTTGTGACAGTAATTATAAGACTCAGTATATCTCATTCAACAGTTTAACCCTATGTCAGTAGAGGTGTCTCCATCAAACTGCTTCAGAATAAGTTAAGGGGGCCATGATGCTATATACAAGTTGCTTGAAATAGTTGATTGCAGAATTCATATATATATATATATATATATATATATATATATATATATATGTGAAATTATCCATACCTTGATACAAAAATTAATGGAACACTAACATCTTTTAATGATGACTCCCACTCATCATTCTCAATCTGGAAGAAAATCCTAATAGTCACTATGAACAAACCTGGGAACTCTCTGGATCTGACCCAGGGACTCCAGTTGTTATACGTAATTACTAGGTTTCCTGGGACAGAGGCTGATTCTCAGGGCTCAGTGAGTTTCCTAGTAACTCCGCCCACTTCACTGCCAGTTCCATTCACTCTCTTCCCCATTTTTCCCACTTTCTGTCCATTATAAGGGCAAACCCCTCCTCCCAAATGTGCCCACCCCAATTAATCCCTGCCTACTGTATGCTGAAAACTGTGTCATTTGGAGACTCCCACTGCCAGAATGGACCTCCAGAAGCTTGGAACAAGAGGTTCCCAAATATGACTGTAAATCACTTGTGCGGGGATTGACTCCCCAAAACTAATCCTTAATTTGTTCTGTATATAAATTCCATGGTGAAACATGATTCAGTGTTGCAGGACTCCAGGACCCTAAACTGCTCCTATTGATGACTGCTTAATCCTTTGAGTGCTGGGGAAGAGGTACCCAACAAATTGCATCGCGTACCTCTCTGACACTCAAAGGGTTAAAACGTCACTGGAAAGAGTTTGGAGTCTTACAGCTGTATGTTCTAAAGGAAATTGAAGGAATTCTGGGGCAAATCGACTGCACTATAGCGGAGAATTCTTACTGAGTTAAAGTGGAACTTTCACCTTAACTCAAGTTTGTATATTTGAAAACCGTATTAAAAACTGCCTATGTACTGTATCACATTACCCAAAAGTCTTGCAGATGTATAGTGTAGGACATATTCATACTTTTTTGGAGGGTCAAATGAAAGTGAAAATGTCCTGGCACTACACAAAGCTTCATTAGCAGGGCTCAAAATTTCCACTCGTCACTAGCCAATAGCGAGTGAAAATTCAGCCCTGGCGAGTAGAAATTCAGCCCTGGGAGGTATGTTATGGCTTGCAGTGGGGAGTAACTTTTCAGGTCTGGCTAGTAGCAAAGGACTTCAACTTTTAAGCCCTGTTCATTAGCATATAATAAGTCACTGAAAAGGCTTAATTACCATATACAGTGTCACCGAGACCTTCATTACTATATAATATGTCACTGAAAAGGCTTAATTAGCATATGAGATGTCACCAAAACCTTCATTAGCATATAACATGTCACTGAAAACAATTTGCATATGAAACATCACTGACTAGCTTTAAAGGGACAGTAATACTTAAAATGTAAAAAAAAATATGTTGTAGGGTTTATCCCCTAGAGTAAAACAAGAGTATTCCCACTGCTGAAAGGTGTTTTATTCAGTAGTTATTAATTTTCAAAGTTTAATTTTTAGGTGCAATATCACAGTGGCCTGAAATTGTACAGTGGCGCTGTTGCTACACGATCCTATGGACATCTCTGGTCCTGGGACCATAAATCTCCATAGGATGGTGTAGCAACAGCGCCACTGTACAATTTCAGGCCACTGTGATATTGCACCTAAAAAATTCAACTTTGAAAATGAATAACTTTTGAATGAAACACCTTTCAGCAGTGGGCGTACTCTTGTTTTACTTAGGGGGATAACCCCTGTAACGGAAGCTGGGAAGGGACCGCGTCGCCTTCCGCCGTCGATCCTGGGTCTCTCCTTCTCAACGCCAGATAAACGCCGTCGGATGCACCAGTTGAAGTATGGACAGTCACTGGAAACAGCAGCAGGATCGCTGGAAGCAGGAAAGAGTCCACGTCGCCGCCTGACAGTCCACGAAGTTAGGTCGCAGGAAACTGGCAGCAGGCGGTCGACGATTCAGGATACTTGGCGCATATGGGTATCAGAGTGGATACTTTAGACCATAAGCAATACAAGACTCCAGGACTCCTTGTTCACTCCAAAACATAACTCATTTTATTGTCACAAACCACAGATATTTATATACAGTACAGTACATTGGATCACATGGGGAAACCTGATACAATAGGGAACATGATTAAATCATAGCACATCAGACAAAAGGCCAGCAGCAGATGGTAAGGGCTGACACAATGGGAGCATTCACAGAGGTAATCAACTCACAACAAATAATACAAAGGGCTGGCAACAGAGTTTCAGGTTATACAATAGGTGACTCACAGACTGAGGGGCGTGAATGGATTAACCAACACAGCAGGGGGTCTCAGGACAGTTCTCAATACAATGACTTGATTAACACCCAGCAGGAGGTCTTGAGTCAAATGGCTGGAGTGGCTATAATACACATCCTAGGGACAAGTACAATTAAACACATAAAATATTTGACAATACATAAAACATACATTTTTTAACATAAAGATAGTAAACCCCCCATCTGAGGTCAAAGGAGGCCAAGGGGCCATAGTCTTTAGGTAAAATGTTCGAGGTCCAGACAAGGGCCCAAGTAACGGATAAGATCCGTTACAACCCCTACAACATTTTATTTTTACATTTTAAGTATTACTATCCCTTTAATTAGCTTATAATGTCACTGGTCACTGGTACCACACGGGTATCACAATTAGCATACATTAGCATATGGTAACAAATGTGAACATCTCCATAACTGTGTATAACTATGTATAACTGGTATTTTTGACAAACAGAGAGTTTTTAACGAAGTCTACAAATATTTAGGTGAGAGTATCACTTTAAACAGGGATTTTAACTTCTTGAATGCTAGAAAGGTCTCAAGCTCATTGTTTGGTTCATAATGGTTCTCTAGCATTCAAATTCCCCATTTAAATGAATGTGAATTTTTGGAATTTTCATTTTTCTCCCATGGTTTGCCCAAGAATTTCTCCCCTTTTCTTTTCAGCATTCTGCCCTTAGACGCCTTTACAAGGGATCATGTTTGTCTTCCTGGACATGATACCAGGCACCAATTAACCCTTTGCTAAAGGCAATGCATTACATAACCTTCTTATCTTCAAGGAGCTAAATATAATTTTTTGTGATTCAGTCGATTCAGAATCGGTTCATAGTGGTCACTGGGATTTTCTTTGCAGAGTTAGATAAGTTATGATTAGAGAGTGTTATTGTTCCTTTAAGGAATAAGAATTTATTGTGCGGTTTATCAGTGGCCTGAGGGAAGCAATTTTCCTTTGCTCTCTTCATTTCCTGAGAGGCTTTAGTCTATTGTCCAAGACACAGCTGGAGGTAAGGATGTATGGAAAATTGCTTCCCCGACCCTGGTGACAAACAGCACATGTAGTATTGTATGTTTTAACCCTTTGAGTGCTAGAGGGGTACGGAACGCATTGCAGAGCAATACATTGCGTAGCCCTCTGGCATGCAAAGGGTTAACTCCCTGAATGGTAGAGATGTCTACGACACATTGACAAGCAATGCGTTAGAGACACAATATATGTCTTCATATGATATCAAGTTGCAGTGTATCATTAATATTTTTAGTGCTAGAGTTGTGTACATGCAACCTTTAAAGGGATAGTAATACTTTGTTTTATCTTTATTTTATTTTGTAGGCATTAAAAAAACATGAAGAACGATATAAGTCTTATCTCTCAAACCTTTATGGTTTGAGAGATATTCACAAGCAAAGTATCCCCCTCCCTCCCCTTTTACCTAGTGTAAGCAATTTCTTCTCAAATGTGGAATGAAGTCCATAGACCAGACAGATAACAACAGGGGACAATCTTCTTCCTATGAGATCAATGAAAGCCCTGCCCCCCTTGACAAGTTTTTCAGGTTTTTCCCTTATCTTAATTGAAGATTGTCCCTCTCTGCAGTCCACCTGGGCACCTCCCTTCTGATCTGGCTGAACAGTGTTACATCAGTAAAAGGAGTGAGAGGGGGATACTTTATCATTGAATTTCTCTTGAACTACAACTCTGACAGAAATGAAATAACACACTCCAATGTACAAATACTATGATGATTAATTAGAGCTGCTTTTATTATGAAACATTACTATCCCTTTAAGAATTCTGTTAGGGGAATTCATGGATACACATACCTAGACATTCTCCATATCTGACCTGGAAATGGCGGTGCCAGTTTTTATACTTAATTACCAGGTCTCCAAGAACAGAGACTGATTCTCATTGCTCATTGAGTCCCTCTAAGTCTGCGTACTTCCATACCTACCACCATTTCAGTTGGCCAACGAGGGACACTTTTGCTTTAGGTGGTGTTGCTGGGGGCACAACAAGTGGCGGGTGCATTTCGGAGAGTTTTTTGTTACTTCATGCCTATTGATAGCTTTTAATGTAACTGAATACATTATTTAGATCAAGACAAAATAATTTAATTTACAGTGACTAATGTAACAAAAAAAGGAAAGTACATGGAGAGCTGTACTGCAAATTTGAGTATATTTTCAAATATCAGTATAAATTGATACTCTTCAATTGTCGCACCGGCACCTGTATATGGTTACCGGTATAAGTGCATGCAGGGATTTTTGGATGCTGATTCTACCTGTTAAGGAATCACTGTATGAAGCATCAGGGAACCAGTTAAGTCCTTTTGGAATGTAGACAAGAAAGGATCCAAAAAACCAGCGGCAGACCAGTCAAATCCAACAATATAAAATTTATTATTAAAAAGTATACTTAAAATTCCTCAACTTGTTAACCTTTTCTTAGAACCAATGAGCATTTTTATCATAAATGCTAATTTTTATTAAGGGCGCAAATTTTGGTTTTCCAAATGTGGTTTTTATTTTAATTAACAATGATAACTTTTCTTAGAAACAATGCAAGATTTTATCAGCATTGCTATTTTTGCTTAGAATTAATGCTAAATGTATTAAAGGGGATGTATCACCTTCTAAAAAGAAGTTCCCATATGCTTTGTTTTCTTATTTAACTACTTTAAAAGATATTTTATCTTCTGTGCTGTGCACTTCTGCATTATGTGCACAGCACAGATCTTCAGTCCGTCCTATTTCTCCTCCCACCTCCCTCCCAGCTGCCCCAGGAAGCACGTTCATGCTTTCCTTTGGTGTGCTGTGAACAATGCTAATCGCAGCTTGCTGTAACGCTACAAGCGGTTCACAGCACACCGAGGGGAAGTGTGAACGTGGGAGGAGAAATAGGACGTGCAGAAGAACTGTGCCGGTCAGCATAATGGGATAGGCTGATTCTTCGGCACAGTTCTTCTGCACTTGAAGATAAAATATCTTTTAAAGTAGTTAAATAAAATTTAAAAAAACAGCGTTCATAGTATAACTTGTATTAAAGCGGAACTACCACCCAGGGCCGGTGCTGCCATTAAGGCAGAACAGGCAGCTGCCTTAGGGCGCCGCAATGGAGGGGCGCCGAAAAGAGGAAAGTTTTTTTTTTTTTTTTTATAATATATATATATCTGCCTGGGTCTCTCTGCGGTGTGTTACAAAGACGCCGCGAGCGAGTGCTTGGTAGTGTACATCAGTGCTCCCTCGCAGAGAGACCCAGGCTCTGTAGTAATACAGAGCGCTGAGAGATGACATCATCTCCCAGCGCTCTGCATTACTGAGAGCAGCGCGCCGGAGCCTCAGCTCTGTGCCGAAGGAGGCACAGAGCTCTAAGCTGTGGCACGCTGCTAGACCACCAGGGACTCAAGGTAGGGGGATGAAGGGGCATTATGGAAGGGTCAATGTGGAGGGGGCATTGTGGAGATGAAGGAGCAATGTGGAGGGGGCATTGTGGAGATGAAGGAGCAATGTGGAGGGGGCATTGTGGAGATAAAGGAAGCATTGTGAAGGGGAATTGTGGAGATGAAGGGACGATGTGGAGTTAAGGGGGCATTGTGGAAGGGTCAATGTGGAGATGAAGGGGCATTGTGGAGGGGGCATTGTGGAGATGAAGGGTCAATGTGGAGGGGGCATTGTGGAGATGAAGGGGCAATGTGGAAGGGACATTGTAGAGATGAAGGGTCAATGTGGAGGGGGCATTGTGGAGATGAAGGGGCAACGTGGAAGGGACATTGTGGAGATGAAGGGGCAATGCGGAGATAAGGGGGTATTGTGGAAGGGGCAATGTGGAGATGAAGGGGCAATGTGGAGATGAAGGGAGCATTGTGGAAGGGGCAATTTGGAGGTGGGGAGAGTGTGGAGGTGAATATGTGGGCGGGGCAGGGGATTGTGGCAAGGTCGGGGGGGGGGGTCAGGGGATTGTGTCCGGGTCGGGGGGGGGCATCAAAATGCACCTTTGCCTGTGTATAAAAAAATTCTTGCACCGGCCCTGCTACCACCCAGTAATAAGATAGCATCACATCATTGCCCATCTGGCGACTAGCTGCTCAGTAGCAGGTGGCAGATGCAAGCGTGCCGCCCACAAAGATCATGGGGACTTCTGATGGATAATAGTAAGGCATATTTTCAGATTGATTGAGCTGGGGAGCGGGAGGGAAGACGGGAGATTTATGTGGGACAAAATTTAGCTTATTTGGAGAGTGGATTGTGCTGGGGGGAGGGAGGGAAGGTGTTTGCAGGCATTAAAAAATGTTTTAAAGGGGGAAAACAAGGGTGCATATTATACACAGGTACTCTTGTTTTCCCCTAAAATCTTAGGTATAATATGCACCTGCGTATTATACACAGGTGCGTATTATACCTGAGATTTTACGGTAGTTAAATATCCTCAAATTTTCACTGATTTAAATGAGGCGTAACACAGGGGGGAGATTCACTAAGCAGTGATAAAGATGTGATAAAGTGGTGATAACTTCTCCAGTTTATCACTTGTCCAGTTCCTACGTTATTCTATTGAGCCTATGAACTAAGATCTCCAAAGCTGAAGGAAACATAGTACATAGTCTCTATAGAATAGCATAGTAATTGGAGAAGTAATAAATTGGAGAAGTCATCTTCAGTTTATCACTGCTTAGTGAATCTCCCCATCCTATTAACCCTTTGAGTGCCAGAGGGTTGCATAAAGCATTGCTTTGCAATGTGTTGCGTACCCCTCTGGCACTCAAAGAGTTAATAACCCCATGTACCTTACCTAATGTACCCTATGGATAGCATCATGGAGGTGGACATGACAGTTGCAGGCAGTTTTTAATTTTAAAGCAGGTACAGTGTATGAACTTATTAACCGTTTATTG
Source organism: Rhinophrynus dorsalis (assembly GCA_037306005.1). Taxonomy (NCBI): domain Eukaryota; kingdom Metazoa; phylum Chordata; class Amphibia; order Anura; family Rhinophrynidae; genus Rhinophrynus; species Rhinophrynus dorsalis. The sequence continues at coordinate 103,888,179 of CM074724.1, forward strand.
CACACCTCTTTGATCTTTAAACAGTCAAGATTAATGTGCAGTTGTGGTTCTGCTAGCAACTGTCATGTCTGCCTCCATGGATATAACATCATCGACTGCCTGAAGATGTTATCACTTGAATATACGCACAAGGAAATATTTTGTAGGGCCATTGGGATTATCTGGTTATAGTCAGGTATGTGGGGAGTTATTATTAGAAATTGTTACTTCTCCTTTAAAGTTAACATTTAAAGGGACAGTAATGCTTATAGTTTTGTAGAGGTTAAAAAATGAAACTATATGCCACAAATCTTATGTCTCAGACCTCTATGGTTTGAGATATATTCGCATTCAAAGTTATCCTCTTCCTCCCCTTCTCCTGTATGGTTTGAGAGATATTTGCATTCAAAGTTCCCCCTTCCCTTCATCTGTAAAGCTGACAGCAGGAGATCCTTGTTGGCTGACATGAGGAGGCTCTTCAGCAGAGCCGAAATTGCGTTATTTAAAACAAACTACTTCATTGGAACGGTCTACAAAGTGTACATGCAAACCAGGCATACGTTGTAGACCTTTTGTTTCCAATATCGCGATTTCTGCTCTGCTGCAGAGCCGCCGGCTGGTCCCAGGACCAGGATCTCCTGCTATCAGCATAGTGCTGATGTCAGGAGAAAGGGATGGGGGGACTTTGAATGCAAACATCTCTCAAACCATAGCGGTTTGAGACATAGGATTTGTGGCATATAGTTTAATTATTTAACCACTACAAAACTATAAGCATTTTGTATGAGACATTACTGTCCGTTTACCATAATGAGTACTAGAGAGGTCTTAGAGACATTTTTAGCATTTAAAATGTTAAAATCCTCAATTAAATAGACAGGTTTGTATTTATTTCTCCCCTATGGTGCAATTTTTGTGCCCTAGAATGATTACACTTTTCTTTTGAACATAAGGAACACAGAATTCCTAGAAAGGGTACAAGATATCTAGCAGTGTGAACAGAGCCAAGTTTTTGTAGATATCCCTTTCTTTTCCACCTCTAAGTAAATCATATGAGTTGAGTGTCGAGGGAATAATCCCTTTGATTTGCTAGAGGCAAATCTAAGGATTACTGTCAAGGAATGACTGGTAGGCTACTGAATGAAGGATTATTTGTATTAAACTGCCATGAAGATTGTCATTTCACCTATTCATGTTTAGAACACCTCTATAAATCTGGTGATACCACTAAGAGTGGATGGCCCTTTGGTTCCTGTTGCATTCATTAACTTCTTGTTATCACCTTGCATAGAGGTAACAATGTTCTTAAAGGTGTTTTAGGTCAGAATGTTGTCAATTTCCTCAACAGCTGGCTCCGTCTACTTTTGAAGCAGAGACAGTAATTTCTGCAGTATGGCTTATTTGTGGGAGCTGTTATGTTTATTGTGGTAGTGCAAACTGTGATGTACCTCGTAGCAGATATTCTGTTACCATTGAAACCAATAACCCATCTCTGTTGTGCACTGAGCAGGCATAAGAACATTTTATTATTGCACATATCTGATATTCCCTTTGGGAAACTCAGACCTGCAGGTGTTTTTCTCATCAAGATACAAAGGTTGTTTTATTTCAGTATTTTTTTTCTGCTGGCTAGAGGTACTTGCAGGGGAAAAAAAATCTACACGTTCTTCAGCTGAGCCGATAAGAGGAAGATGAGAAATGAACAGTGGCGGGTCTGTTAAAAGAATATATTTCCTATTTTTCTAAGCTACCGCTCCCATATATTTTAACTGTTGACATTAGACACTTTAGCCAGCAGTTGTTCATGGCCTGCATGAAAAGAATACTGTGTTTCAGTAGCTATACACATTGTACAAATCAGCAACAGTAGCCTCCCAACTGTAGGTAGGACCACCTATCGCATTCTGTGGGTGAGTTAACGGTAGCAGTTCTGGGGCAAACCACCTGCAGCATAGGGGACACCTAAACATACCCATTTAATTAAATACATACAGTTCACGGAGAAAGACGGCACTCACAGGGTCCTTTTTTCAAAACTTGCACATAGTTACATTTATTGGAATCGACGTTTCGGCTGTCACCTCAGCCTTTTTCCATGAACTGTATGTATCTTATGCCTTCTTTGATGTGCACCCAGGTCATTTTTTACCACTTGACAGCGAGTGCATCCCAGCATCTACGGCATAAAATATTTAATTAAATAGATAGTTTTCACCATCTAAATGCGAAAGAGGTCTCCACTGCATTGCAGAGCATTTAGGGGTTAAAGGATCCAGAATTTGTCCAATTCTTCTCAATGGATCAGACTTAGTAAAAAGCCCAGGTCTGCACTGAACCATGTCAAAATGGCTACTGTCAGGCATTCTTTGCTGCAATGCTACAGGACATATGTGCCACAACTTTTGTGTGTTGCGTGTGCAGCTTCAATAGACAACTCTATATTGGTCTCAGAAGCAGAGGGTTGCACAGGACATGAGACTGAACTGTAAGATTGCAGTCTGAAGTTTCAGTCTCTTCTTATGGGAACAAAGAGGGGCCACTGGGGGTCTCCCTTTAGATTCCTTTACTGTTCTCCCATTGCTCCTCCAGGATGTCAATGGCAGGTCTGCTTTCCAGGCAGAAGATATGTCAATAGGACATTATAAGAGTAGTGGCTGCACTAAATCTTGCACCATTAACTTAGCATTATGGGCGACATTTACTAAGCATCAGAGAACGCAGTATACCAAATCTACTCTCCAACTTCGACTACAGTTTGAACACCAAGTCACGAATAGCTGAATGTGCAAGATAAATACTCTGAGTTCACTGTCCATTTGTAAATTCATAAATGGCCAGAATATATCTGTTACTCACTTATTCATTATTGAACAAGTACCAGATCTGCTATTTTCATCCACCATGTTCAGGCTAGCAGATCCCAGAGAAATCTATGGGAGGGACAAATACATACACATACCTAGCATGTGTACATTGGTAATAGGAAAACAAGATAAAATATGTCTTAAATGCCCTGTGTTGAATATGCAAGGCAGGGAAATATGATAGATCATCGATGAATATCTGTAAGTATTTGTCAAGGATCATGGTGAGGAGTCACGCATTGGACACACTGCTATTGCAAGATTTTTATTAATTCCGCCATTGGTCATTGCATAAATCCTTCCAAGACTTATAATCTATGGAGTTTTCATTTTAGCATATTGTATCCTTGTGTATTATCTTGAAATCAAATCACTTTACCTCTTTTGTGTCAAGCTTATTAACAAGATCCCTTTGCTTGGTTGCAGTGCGAACATAAACCAGTGGGTCACTGTGCCTTATGTAAAAAGCTAAACTAGAGATATTCAGGAGAAAACCTGCTGCACTGGAAACCACATTAGCATTCAAGGGTCTAAAAGTCCCATTTAAATTAATCAGAATTTTCCTTTTCCCCCCTATGGTGTCGATGGTTTACCTTGCCTTTATACTAAGGCCCATTGTCTCACATGTTTATAGCCTATACTTGTGTTGCATTCAAGTATACCTCCTAAGTGTCCCGATTTAGGAGGGACAGCCCCTCTTTGAGACACAAATCCCTAAAAAAGTGATGCTAAAATGTACTTTAAATTTACACTAACCAAAAAGCCATTGTATTATTTTATCCAAAGAACCTAGAGGTCCCACCCCTTACAACTAGTTCTGTAGTTATTTCCTCTCTCTTTTAGTATTGCAGTTCACCAATTTTACTGTTACATTTATTTTCACTTTACTGCAAAGTTATGAGTACTTTGGCATTTGTAGATACATTTTTATTTGGACTAACAACTTATATTTTAGGACAATATAAATTGTTCAATTTATGTATAAAGATGCATCAGACAGCTCAGAGCTAATATTTTTGCATTGCTACCAGTAGACAAAATATATACTTCAATTCATTTTTCACTGTACTGGAGGTAAGGACAGTAGAAAGCTAAGAGTTCTGTTAAAGCAAGTTGCAGAAGAGGAGGCACAGGCTGTATGTTTGTATGTTTTAAGTTTCTATGGAGATGCTTCAAACAGTCTGACCACTGATATATATTTCTTTATTTGGTGTTAACATCTTTCAAGGTGACTTTAACTCTCATGTACCAAGAGCACAATCAGAACTATGTTCTTTTCATGGAAAGGCAGAGTCTCTGGGACATGTGATATCCAAATGAGAAAGAAAGGGGATTCCACATATCCAGCTGTCTTTATTTTAACTTTTTTCCTCCTTAAAGGGGCAGCTCCACCTTATTTTGACTTTAAGTATTTTGCAAGTTCATAATATGTAAAGTCAAATATACTTTTTATAATTATTTATTTATTATTATTTAGATTTAGATCAGTCTTCAGGTCTTCTCCTTTTAGATGTCTCTAGAGACAGGATCTCTGCTCCGACTGGTCAGAAAAGCAGGGATCGTGGTACAATCTACCACTGTCTCTGCAAAGGAAATGATTAGAGGGAGTGAATTTATGAAGTTTTCTCCCTCCAATCACAGGGCATTTATAATATTAAAAGTTTTATGAATAATAGGTTTTACTGCCCAGACAGTTTCTCTCTTGTGCTTGGTATCTTCTTATCCAACACCATGTCAGCCCAGGGTCTTCTTTCTATTCCAACTTAATGGGAATTTAGAAACACTCTACAAGGTGTAGAAAATGGCATTTAGAATGCAGCCTGATTTGCTTGTTAAAGGGATAGTATTACTTCTTTTTATCTTTATTTTATTTTGTAGGCATTAAAAAAACATGAAGAACGATGTAAGTCTTATCTCTCAAACCTTTATGGTTTGACAGATATTCACAAGCAAAGTTTCCCCTCCCGCCCCTTTTACCTAGTGTAAGCCATCTCTTCTCAGATGTAGAATTCAGTCCATAGACCAGACATATAACAGAAGGGGACAATCTTCTTCCTATGAGAACAATGAAAGCCCTGCCCCCCTTGACAAGTTTTTCAGGTTTTTCTCTTATCTTAATTGAAGATTGTCTCTCTCTGCAGGCTACCTGGGCACCTCCCTTCTGCTCTGGCTGAGCAGTGTTACATCAGTAAAAGGGGTGGGAGGGGGACACTTTGTCATTGAATTACTCTTGAACTACAACTCTGACAGAATTGAAATAACACTCTCCAAAGTCCAAATACTATGATGATTAATTAGAGCTGTTTTTATTATGAATCATTACTATCCCTTTAACTCTTTTGATGGCCAGAGGAGTATGAACCACATAGCAAAATGATGTCATTATGTTTCATTGCCTGCATAATGTGTCCCTCTGGCACTGAATTCCCCATTATACTTCATTATACTACCCATCTGCTCCCAAGTCCCTCATATCTGCTTGTGCAAAGTTATTATTATATGAAATGCAATGGGCACGGGTTGCTTTAAACTCTGCTCTGATTAACCATTAACCCCTTAAAAACTCAGAGAGTCTACAATACATGCAGCAGAATGACCCTCTCAGTTTTGAAAATATTAGCTCAATGATAGGGCTTCATTCCTCTAGACTGTAAGCTGTCACGAGCAGGGCGCTCTGATCCTTCTGTTCTCCACATTTGATTTGTACTATTTAATATCTCTGTATGTCCATTCCCTATTGTACAGCGCTGCGGATTAAGTTGGCGCTATGTAAATAAAGAATAATAATAATAATGATCAGTGTGTTTACCCCTTTGAGGTAAAAAAGATAAAAAGGATAGCTCAAAAAAGAATAATATACTGAAAACAGGCAACAAAAAACAATCATATGTAAAAAAAACAACAAAAAATGAAGAATTCTTACATATATGCACCAGGATCACTAAGAGTAATGGTAAATGGGTAAATGATGCAATAGTATCCTGAGATATTATCCTTATGTGGCCTTTGGCACTCTATTATACGGTCTGAAAACTTGAAATCAACGTATAACAACAAGCTTATCAAAATAATGGTAGACTTCCATGGGCTTCACCATCCCCTATTATCATACTCTTTTTAGTTCTAACCCCTATCCCCATTCTCCAGCCGCTGTTCCCACATTTACTGTAGAAAGACTTGTTGGGCAGTGTGACGGAATGGTTGTTACGCTGAGAATGAAGCCTGTCTGTTTTCAGTGGTCTCCATTGTTTCATATGTGTTCCCATTCTTGAAATCATTAATGTCTCCTTTGTGTGCATGCATTATAGAGTGTTGGCCATTTACCAACATTGAATGGGTTGGTTAGTGTGTATGATGTACAGAGGAATGGTGCCATCCAGTCTAGCTGACCACAGAGATTGTGTTATGAGATAGCCAGTGTTGGTCAGAAAGAGGGGGTAGGGCAAATCTGTGTGTGGAATGTGTGTACCTTCATCCCTTACTTCAGCCTATGCAAAAAGAGAATTTGAAAATGTTACCCCTGACATCAGATCCTGTAGGGGGTGGGTAGAAAAAACCTAAGAGACAGACAGAAAGAAGAGAGAGAGAGTTGAAAAATGTAGGAAGATGAGAGAAGGCCTCTCCATAATGGTGTGAGGCCTAGGGTCCATGAACATTCTAAAGGAGTACTGGAGAAACTGGGACTGGTGAGTACCCTCACTGGAAGAGTTAGAGTGAGTAGGCACTGTAGTGGCCAGGTGCCCTTTTCAGTTGTGGGCTGTAAGTCAAGGCAACTTCGGCCACAGAAGTACCCTGATGTTCGCATCACAAGGATTGTGGCCAGGAAGCTAAACTTCGGTGGCTATGGCCCAAGACTAAAGAAAAGTGGCTGGGGATAATCTCTTAGGATGCCCTCCCCCAACTACTCTGTCAGGACTAAAAGATACAAAGAAACTGCATGCAATCCAGCACCAGCGCAGTGGGCAGGGTGTCCACTCTTGCCTCTAGTGGGACTATGTGTAAGTTCCAGCATTAAGCTAAAATGGACTGTGAGTATTATATGTAAACCCTGGCAATCTGTGCAACCAAGAAGAGAACCTTTTATGTTTTACCCCTGTTTGTTTGCCTGTAATTGTTGTTCTATATTTGTGTGCCGTTACCTCTCTAATAAATGCAATTTATTATCTTTTTGTCTGGCTGTACCCCCGTCACAGGTAGCTAAACTGAAGGCCTTACGGAGAGGGCAGAGTTGACAGGCCAGCTACCTAGAAGCCCAGAAAAAGTTCATCTCATTGTAGTCTGCTGATTTAGAAGTATTCATACAACTTTTAACCCTATGAGTGTCTGGGATAAAAGGAAGGGAATTTCCTGAGTGTCCTCCTTCAAGTCTTCTCCTTAACAAAAATAGTGGTAGATCAGATATCGTCACAGCAGGCTCCTCCTGTAGTGACATCCTGAGGGAGTAACCTTGAAGACTGATCTAAAAGTGTGAAAAAAAAAAGAGTGTACAAGGAGAATCTTCAGAATATGTAGCTTAGTATACTGGCACTAGGCATAGGTCTAGAAAACCGATTAAAGAGCTTGGTTTTTCAAGGAATCGTATGTATTCTTCCCATTGTCTCTTGAGTCAGACTTTTTAAAATGGAAATGTTATTCCAACAGAGTTTTTCACATATTTAAATCACATTTTTCTAGCAAATCCAACCATTCTAGGAAAAGGGGAACTATGGATTAAGGTTGTGAAGCTCTTTATTTTTTATCTGTGTTAGTATGTGGCACAAATGTCATGGTGTACAACATGCCCCATGCTTTCTGCAACCTTAAAGTGTCCTTTATGTTTTAATTTCAAACCCATTGTGACTATTTAGAGTTATGCTATATTAGTTTAGATTAAATTGAATGCTAAGCTATACTACTAGATCCTGAAATAATTATTTACCTGACAATATTGTGTAGTAACTGAACAGTATTTTCTTAACTATGAGGGAGATTAATAAAAGACGTTCCTAGTACTTAAGGAAAGGTCCTTAAGTCCTCACAACTAGAGATAAGGGCTGATTTATACATTATTTAAGGCGTTTTTATAAATATAGTGTTATTACTCCGATATTAATGCATGGACAGCATATACCTGGCGTTAAGATCCTGGCGAAAATTCTGTTGCAAAATTGTCGCAACTAGCAACATTTCTTTTTAAAGGGATAGTAATACTTTGGTTTAACATTTTCTAATATTGTAGATAGTAACAATAGAAGAATAACCTACCTTCCATTTCTCAAACCTTTACAGCGTCAGCGCTGTATGGGACAGAAGCGGATCCTGGTCATTTGACCAGTCACCGGCTCTTCAGAAGAGCCGAGATAGTGCTATTTAGAATTAAGTACTTCATTGGAACGGTCTACAAAGTGTGCTTGCAAACCAGGCACACTTTGTAGACCATTCCAATTAAGTATTTCATTCTAAATAGCGCTATCTCGGCTCTACTGAAGAGCCGCCGGCCAGTCAAATGACCAGGATCCGCTTCTGTCACATAGAGCACTGCAGTCTCTGAAAGGGGCAGGAGGGGGGGACTTTAAATGCTACGGACTATCAAACTATAAAGGTTTGAGAGATGGGAAGTAGGTTATTCTGCTTCTGTTGTTAATATCTACAATATTAGACATTTTAAACCAAAGTATTACTATCCCTTTAAATTTGCTGAGCAACTTTTTACAAACTAGTTGTTCTATTTAAAAAAAAAAAAAATGTACTACATGTTGTACAGCCCTCCGAAAATAGCATTCTTAGTTTTCTAACTATCAAAGGCACTGTTACACTATCTTAAGACTACTTTTTTGCTTAACTCCATGCTTATAAATCTCCCCCTATGACACTTACTTTTTACTTCAGAAGGTACAAAGGTTACAGTGCTGGGGAATCCATATTCTCATTGAAGTTACCACAAATGAGGCAGATTTAAAGGAGCAATAAACTTTTTTTTAATGAAAACCAATATGTTATAGAGCTTTTCCTGCCGAGTAAAACAAAGGTGCTTTCGTTGCTGTCAGATGTTTTATTCAAAATTTATAGCAGTTCAAATAATCAGGAAGTGAGTTTACTGTGCGTTTACTTCCTGTAAGTTCTAACTGACAGGAAGTGACTCAGCAGTGTCTATCACATTCTATAGAAAACTGTTTGTCACTGACTTTCCTCTCCATTAGAATGTAACAGAATAACTAATTGGAATTTACCCACAAGAGTGCACCATTAATGTAAAAAACACGGGTTTAAACTGTAATAACTCTGGAAATATGCGTCCTTCGGCAGTGGAAATAGTCTTATTTTACTCAAAAAGAAAAGCCCTACTATATATATATATATATATATATATATATATATATAAAATTAAAAGTTTACTTCTCCTTTAACTTGAAAGCCCAAGCTTAATTTTCAATAGCACTTGGGCCGAGATTGGAAATAACAGTAGATAATGACATAGTTTGTGGCATTTGAAAGGGAAATTGGATAAAAAAAATGTAAGCTGTAATCACAGATACTTTGTTAAAGGGCTAGTAATGTAAAAAAATAGTTTTTTTTCATTTAGAAGAGCTTAAAAAGTTGAGCTAAATGCAGAAAACCATATCTCTCAAACTGGTTTGAGAGATACAGGCATTTAAAGTTCGATGTCTCCTGCTGACATCTGTAAAGCTGTCAGCAGGAGATCCCTGTTGGTCAACACGGGGGCTCTGCAGCAGAGCCGCAATCGCGTTATTGACAAAGAATTCCTTCATTGGAATGGTCTAAAATGTGTGCTTGCAAACGAGGCACACGTTTTAGACCATTCCAATGAAGGGATTCGTTGTCAATAACGCGATTTGAGAGATAGGATTTTTTGCATTTAGCTCAACTTTTTAAGCTCTTCTAAATGCATAAAACTTTTTTTGGACATTACTAATCCTTTAAAGTATCTGCAATCATTTAATTTATGATCAGAGAGATGCAGCTTTCATAACTTGTCCAAGAGGAAATAAATAAAAGTACATCCAGGAAAATGAAGTAACTGTTCTCAGTGGCTGCATAGTATTTGTATGTAAATAAACTTTTCATGATTTTTAATTATAATTTTTAATTATATTCTTCCTTTAACAGATTTTGGCTCTGAGATACGTAACAATGCATTGTATGAAACAGCTTTTATTCTTACCGTAAATCTTTTGGCACTTTAGTACCTCATAGTATACTGCAATCATGCATTTATTGAGAAGATGATGTTTGAATGGCTTCCTATCCTGTAAAGGAACAATACACTTCTGTTACGAAAATAAAACCAAATTGCAGAGCATTTCCTATTGTGTAAAACAAGGTTTCTCACTTTGCTGGCAGATGGTTTGTTTCAAAGTTATTAAAAATCAAATTATTTCTTTATCAAACTGGTGATCTATTTACCATATATGTTATGTATTTGATAATAAATCTTTATTATTTTGAGTGTGGGGGTTCTTACGTAATCTTTACTTTTTCAGTTTAGTATATATTTTTTGTTTTTGTTTCAGGTGGATGAAATTTACCATGATGAGTCCCTTGGGGTCCACATCAACATTGTGCTGGTCAGAATAATTATGGTGGGATACAGACAGGTGAGAGATAGCATTAAGATAATGGATGTGTATCTGTTATTATCTGATGAATTATCTAATTTTTTAAATAAAATTGCTATTAATGTTAGTGCTATTTAAACATTAAACATTGTTACTTGTCAGTATTTACTGTTCCAGTCTTATCAGTGTACTTCCCATGAATTGCCTATTGTTTGCAGGGTAGTGTGTTGTATTTTGATAAGTGTACTTTAATTTAAAGTTACATGGATAAGAATTTTTTTTTACAAAAATCTTGGCCAGCATCAATTGTTGAAATTAAAGAGCACAGCGATCATAACAAGTTTCCAAAGGCAATAAAATGCAACAGGGGGCACAGCGCAAGTCCTTCCCCAATAACCTAGATAACAGACTATAGTGTATGTAAAGTCTTAGGTGTGAAAAAATGCTGGAAAGTAAAAGTGCTTTTAAAAATAGCAGTTAATAGTTTACTTTCATCAGTTAGCAAAGTGCATAGTGAGTGAACAGAAGAAAAATCTAAATCAAATCAATATTTGATGTGACCACCCTTTGCCTTCAAAACAGCATCAGTTCTTCTAGGTACACTTGCACACAGTTTGTTAAGGAACTCAACAGGTAGGTTGTTCCAAACATCTTGGAGAACTAAACACAGTTCTTCTGTGGATTTAGACAGCCTTAGTTGCTTCTCTCTCTTCTTGTAATCCCAGACTGACTCGATGATGTTGAGATCAGGCCTCTGTGGGGACCATACCATCACTTCCAGTACTACTTGTTCTTCTTTACCCTGAAGATAGTTGTTAATGACTTTGGCTGAATGTTTGGGATTGTTCCCATGCTGCAAAATACATTTGGGCCAATCAGATGCCTGCCTGATGGTACTGCATGATGGATAGGTATCTGTCTGTACTTCTCAGCATTGAGAATACCATTAATTCTGACCAAATCCCCAACTCCATTTGCAGAAATGCTGCCCCAAACTTGCAAGGAACCCCCACCATGCTTCACTGTTGCCTGCATACGCTCATTCTTGTACTGCTTTTCAGGCCTCTGATGAACAAACTGCCTTCTGCTACAGCCAGATATTTCAGATTTTGACTCATTAGTCCAGAGCACCTGCTGCTATTTTTCTACACCCCATTTCCTGTGTTTTCGTGCACAGTTGAGTCACTTGGCATTGTTTCCACATTGGAGGTATGGGTTTTTGGCCACAAGGCTTCCATGAAGACCACTTCTGACCAGACTTCTTTGGACAGTAGATGGGTGTACCAGGGTCCCACTTTTTTTCTGCCAATTCTGAGTTGATGGCACTGCTGGACATCTTCCAATTATAAAGGGAAATAAACACGATGTGTCTTTCATCTGCTACACTAAGTTTCCTTGACCGACCACTGTGTCTATGGTCCTCAACATTGCCTGTTTCTTTGTGCTTCTTCAAAAGAGCTTGGCTAGCACATCTGGAAACCCCTGTGTGCCTTGAAATTTCTGCCTGGGAGAGACCTTGATGATGCATTATAACTAACTTGTCTCTTGGTACTTTGCTCAGTCTTGCCATGGTGTATGACTTTTGACATTAAACTGTCTTCAGCAACCTCATCTTGTTAGCTGAGTTTGGCTGTTCTTCACCCAGTTTTATTCCGCCTACACAGCTGTTTCTGTTTCAACTGGTACAGTTCACAGAAATGCAAAGTAGAACAAGGGGAATGGAAACATACATTGTATTCCTAATATGACAGATATATATTAGAATATACACCCCTGTACACAATAAAATACTAGCTGTATTGGGAGGGGGCTCATGCTTGGCTTATTAAAATTGTCATAATATTGCACCCTCCTCATGCCCAGAGCTCACCCCTGCTCCATTATTTCAATACTGTCAGAGTTGTAGTTCAAGAGTAATTGAATGATAAAGTATGCCCTTCCCTCCCCTTTTACTGATGTAACACTGCACACCTCAGAACAGCAATACGGTCCAGATGGATAACAGAGAGGGACAATCTTCAGTGAGCATAAGGAAAAACCTGTCAAGGGAGGCAGGATTTTCCTTATGACCACAGTAAAAAGATTGTCCCTTGCTGTGAGCTGTCAAGAGACAAGATTCACACCTGGGGAGAGATGGCTTACACTAGGTAAAAGTGGCTGGAGGGGGATACTTCATCAGGCAATTACTCTTGAAATACAACACTGACAGTATTGAAATAACACTCTCCATGGCCCAAATACTATGAAGATTAATTGTAGCTGATGTTTTTGTGAAAAGTTACTATCCCTTTAAATATCTGTCTGCTTGTCTTGGAGCCACCCCTACTCCAGGAGACCTCTCTTACATCCAAGGATAATGAAAGAACAGGTCACTCTTGACCTTGTGTCATGTTACCCTTTCCAATTACATTGCTGCTGTAAGGAATGTGTTAACTATTATGTACAAAGGAATGCAGAGGTCCGGTTGGAAAGGACCTGTCCGTAATTTTGCTTGATTGTACCCTGAGAGTTTTTGCCCATTGTATTATTTACTATTCTTTTTTTTCTCACATTCTGCCCCTTCTACAGAAGGGGTAGTCAATATTTGGACATCCAGTTGTTGCAGATAACAACTCCCATCATCCCCTATGAGCCAGTGGCCTAATGGGGATGATGGGTAGTTGTAGTCCCCAACAGCTGGAGGTTCAATGGAGGTTCAAGAACTGACTACTTCTGCTGTTAGACCTTGTTCACAAGGCTGATACCAATGCCACTTTTGTATCACCTGGTCCTGTGTGCCCCTGCCTCTGTTGTTGGGTGAGGGGATATGCATCAGAAAGCAGTAGATAGAAGATTGATTGATGCCTACGTGTCACGGTTTGTTAAGACTCTCAGATGCAGAGTTAGGTAAAAACACAACTTTATTGAAAAGTTAAGGGCAACCCTGTAGGGTATCATACACGTACACACATATATCTCTATTTGACAGGAATGCAATAATAACAATAGCAATGTAGGCTCTACCGGCCCTGCCAATATATCGGGCAAGGCAGCCAAGAAATAGGAACTCGTGAGAAGGGCTCTACCGGCCTTGCCAATATACCGGGCAAGGCAGCCAGGAAATAGGAACTAGTGAGAAGAGGCTCTACCGGGCTTGCCAATATACCGGGCAAGGCAGCCAGCAAATAGGAACTCGTGAGAAGAGGCTCTACCAGCCTTGTCAATATACCTGGCAAGGCAGCTAATAGACAGGAGACAAATACAGGCTCTACTGGCCTTGCCAATACCGGGTAAGGCAACCCAAGGAAACAGGATAGGTTCTACCGGCCTTACCAATATACCGGGCAAAGCAGCCAATTGACAGGAGACAAATACCGTCTCTACCAGCCTTGCCAATACCGGGCAAGGCAACCCAAGGAATAGGACAGGTTCTACCGGCCTTACCAATATACCGGGCAAGGCAGCCTGGTAAGAAGAGAATGGCAACCACTAGCCTCAGTGACTGGAAGGTGGAGCAACAGTCACAGAGATGACAAAGAGGCTAAGTCAGCATAAGTGGCCCGTCAGCTAATTACATGCAAGGACCCGGACCAGCGTACTGGGAAGACAGCCCAGCAACAGAGACAGCGGATGGATGTGGAGCGAACCAGTGCCCTCACACTTGGAACGCCATTAATCTGAAGTAGCAACCAGGTAGTTATGGAGCGAACCTGTACCCTGTACGTGGAACACAGAATGATCCTGCAATACAACCGGATAGCTAGAGGAGCGAACCAGTACCCTGTACTTGGAACGCAGAATGATCCTGCAATACAGCCGGATGGCTAGAGGAGCGAACCAGTACTTAGTACGTGGAACGCTAAACGATCCTGCAATACAGCCGGGTGGCTATGGAGCGAACCAGTACCCAGTACGTGGAACGCTAACCAATCCTGATATACTGCCGAGTGGCTAGAGGAGCGAACCAGTACCCTGTACATGGAACGCTAACAATCCTGCAATACAGCCGGGTGGCTTGTGGAGCGAACCAGTACCCAGTACATGGAACGCTAAATGATCCTGCAATACAGCCGGGTGGCTAGAGGAGCGAACCAGTACCCAGTACGTGGAACGCTAAATGATCCTGCAATACAGCCGGGTGGTTATGGAGCGAACCAGTACCTAGTACGTGGAACGCTAAACAATCCTGCAATACAGCCGGGTGGCTTGTGGAGCGTACCAGTGCCCTGTATGTGGAACGCTAATAGATAGTAAGAGACAGCCGGGCGGCTGTTAAGCAAACCAGTACCTGCGTACTGAATAACCGGCAAGATAGAAATGTCGCCAAGGTGACTCAGGAATGTCAGATAACTGTAGGCGAACTGAACAGGAACCAGCAGGTGGAAGCAGGAACCAGCATGCAGACGATCAACCGGAATCAGGAACGGTGGCGGCGACTGGCAGCAGGAAGCGGTGACTCCAACCGGATCAGACGGAAGCAGGAACTACTAGACAGGTAACACTGGAACAGGACGAATACAGGTCGCAGTAACACAGCAGAGGCCCAGGATGCTCAGGAACAATGTGCAGACTCAAGCAGCATAGAGACAACACGAAAGGGCAACCAAAGGTTGCCCAGGCTAGGTTTAAATAGGCAATGCAGGGCAGGCTGAAAAGCAGCCAGCCAATGGAGAGCCCCCTACTGGTGATAGACACAAAAGGAGAGCAATCACGGGCACCGTGATACTACGTGGGTCATTTATTGATTCAGGCACTCATGAGAGTGCTCTGCAGATCTTCACTGCTACTGCTCTTAGCGACCATTACTAATCACTGGGAACTTCTAACATGTTGCATCTATGGGTTACTGTTGTATGACATGGATGACCATATTAACAATCCCTTAGGGTGCAATGCACTCTATTTTTAAGCAGATGTTCATGTCCACCAGCTCTAGATGTTCCCCTATGCTAGGCATACTTATTTTCTAGCCCTACCCATGGTTCCACCGTTCTCCTTATATGACCTGGCCCTAGTCCTACAATGGCAAAGAATAAGCCCTTAGACTACAAATAGGCTAGTAGCCCCTTGAATGCTGGCATTGCTTCAACATGCACCGTAGACCTCTCTAGCACCCAGGAGGTTAAATAATGTTCACTAAGTGAGAATATAAACTTGTAAATAAACCAACAGCCAGGCAGGTGTCTGATGCAGGAACACTGGGATTGCTCCGGCCTCACACACACACAACTCAAAAATTGTGTGCGTGTGTGTGTCTACTACAACTGCAGCACTCTTCAAATTGTAGGACTGTAAGTAGGACTGTAAGTGGTTGCCTACTCTGCCTAGTGGGAATTCCAGCCCTTATAGTGACTGGGTCACAGCAGCACAGTCGCCAGTACCTTATAGTGACTGGGTTATAGCAGCATAGTGATCGGTGCCATAGCTTTAACTTTTTAATGATCTTTGCAGATGACAGTGATGGCAATAAAACAATCTGGCAGTGAGAATAGTCAATACTATGCATTATATGTACATAATTATAAGAGGTTTTGCTTTCAAAAACAGGATAAATGTAAAAGATTTTTTTACAAACATTGTGGATTCCCTAGGACGGATAAAGGGTTATAAATACAGTAGACCTTAGTCATCAAGCTATAAAGTGCAATTCTGGAGCAAAGTAACTGCAATAAATTGAGATGTGATCGTTTTTATACTGTATAGTATATACTGTTTCATAAGGAATATGATAAGGTTAAGGATCCTTAGGACAGTGGTAGGAAATTGTTGGACATCCAAATGTTGGAACTACAGCCCCCACCATCCCCAGCCAGCCAAACCATATAAGCATTTGGTGGATTGGGCATTATACTTTACAGATGAGATTATACAAAAATAATGTTCTCACTATTCAAAGTTTAAAAGTGAGTGGAAGTCTTCCCAGTACTCAGTATATTTGTGGGTGTAGGGGCTCTTGGTTAACAATATGCATTATATTGATAGGATTTTTAAATGATTAATTGCTGATCTTAGACATCTTAAAAAATAACCATGTGCTTTCTTTCTCCATCCAAAAAATACAACTGAAAGGCTAGGTTCATTCCAGATTACACCCAGGTTAGGTTAAATTCCTCCTTAGAGCAAAAGCAAAATTAGAGCAAAAGTGTAGGTGTTTCCCTTGGCTGCAGCCTTTTCCATGCAGATTGGATCTGTTCTATGGCATTTACAACTGAAAGTGACCTTTCATGATTTCTAGGACAATGGAAGTACAGTGAACCTATAAAGTTAGCATCTGCTCACTGGAATACAATAATCATAGAACACTTAGGAGCTGAGATAATAGTAAAGATTGATTATGCTGTCTTATTCAAAAACACAGATCTTTATAATTTCCAGTGTCTTAGCTATAGATCAACAACAAAAATGTTAGTATTGAGTTTGAGATGAAAAAGCTCAGATAGTGGATTTATTTTCCTTCATTTGTGCCTTGTGGTCAGTTGACCATGCCAGCCCTACTGTCAAGTTGCAATAATTGTTACAAAATTTAGATGAAGGGGTGATCTAAATGCATTTTAATAAAAATAAAAAAATTGATATTTTCGTGAGTTGGTAGCATCAGTCAAAATGTTGCTCTGAAATTTAGATAAAAACAATTAAGCATTTCTCTCTTTAGTATGTATGTGGCTCTGTGACTTCTAGTGGACAGTAGAACATAAGCTTCAGGTGGCATACAGTGTATGTGCTGTTCTGTGACTACTATTGGACAGTGGACTGTGGTGGCACACAGAGTAAATGTGGTTTTGACTAGCCGTGGGATAGTGGAAATACTTAAGGCTTTGTTTCTTTTAGCTGTTCACCCATTGAGTACCAAAGGAGTGATCAGTACATTGCTCTGTACTGTGTTGTTCATCATTCTCGTGCTCAAGTGACAGTTAGATAAATAATTAAAATATTTTTTAACCCAGTAAGGACAAGGGGATATGCAGAACATTATAAAGCAATGTAGTGTGCACCCCTTTGTTTCTTATAATGTATAACTTTGTTTAAAAAAAAAAAAAAAAAAAAAAAAAAAAAGAAGTGTTTTGAGGGAGCCCCCCCAACACACACACACACACACAAACTTTATTAGTACAAATCTCAACGATTCACAAAAGAGTATATTTATGTTTCTCTATATACTACATTTTAATGTAAAATGAGGTAACATTACATTTATAGTTTCTTATTTACTTTTAGAGCACCTCAGACGTGATCAGGGAGAGGCTTTTATTTTCTAGTTTCTCAAATTCTATATCTTTATTTACAAAATAATATATATATTTAGATGTGACTAACTGCTTGTACACGCTCTCTTTCTCTCTCTCTCTCTCTCTCTCTCTCTCTATATATATATATATATATATATATATGCATCAGTCCCATATAATTTTATGGTGACATGTTCAATATAGTCCTTTGAATGCTAGAGATGTCTTCGGTGTAATGTGGAACAATGAGCTGGAGACCACTCTCGCATCCAAGGGGTTAAAGATACACAATACTACAAGAATGTAATAACAAAAATCCTTTGAATAGATACTGAATAATATACAGACATGTTATTGTGTTTTTGTTGTAGTCAGTGAGTCTGATTGAGAGAGGTAACCCATCAAGAAGTCTTGATCAAGTGTGTCGCTGGGCTAATTCCCAGCAGCGTTCAGATCCAGATCATGCAGAGCATCATGACCACGCAGTGTTTCTCACAAGGCAAGACTTTGGTCCTGCAGGTATGCAAGGTACTGTACTTCATGTTAAGTCAACCAGGTATGTACAGCATGCTGGTTGACAGTGCTTTTGGGAAAACAAAAGCACATCAGCCACTTAATGGGGCAATGTATCCTAATTATTTTCTTATTAAATAAAGCATTGGGAAGCCTATCCATGGTACTCCTACGTGGACCCACAAACCTTAAAAATGTACAGTAAGTTTTTGATATTTTTCCTATTATCTCAATTTCTCTGTGGCATTTAAATTCAAATTGCTTCTTCTTTCTTGTCTCTTACTTCTATTAAGCCTACCACTTACGCTGAGAGCCAACTCCATAGAAGGAAATTTTAAAGGGCAGCAATCATCACCACTCTATCAGCAAATCTTTCCCATGAGAGGAGACCTGCTGATGAAGCTGGGATGGAATTATTGTGGACCAATGGGGGAGCAGAATGGTGGTCTGAAAAGAGATCACCAGTGCACCCTTATTGGTCCATCATTGGTCCTGTGAGAAACGGATGAACTGCTAGTCTGAAGTCTCACAGTTCAATCTCTTCTCTTGAATGATGAAGTCCCTATAAACCCTTTGCTCCAGGCTTGAAAGCCAGACATAAAGAGTCTGTGGAGGTCACATACTTCCTAGCTGAGATCCAGCCAAGAGGTTAATTTTTCTGTCCACACGAACTGCTGGTAGGAGATTTTGTGGGGCTGCATAATGCAACCCCACTCTTATTCGCTACTCAGGTTCTTGACCCATCTCCACCTCTTTGTGTATCTGATAAATGATTTAGAGCAAGACCAAAGTATTTTAGTAGCCCATATTAATGTATAAACACAAATACTGACAATTAACAACACATTTATGTATGTTTTATTGCTGTGGAGCAAAGTAATACACACCACTCATTCTGATGTCCTAAAAAGAGGGACAAAAGGGTAGAAAAGAGGAACAGAGGGATTTGTGTCCCTCCAAGGGACACTTGGAAGGTAAGGGAATGTTCATCTTACGTGTCTCATCCCCATTGTGCGAAAGGATGAAAAGATATATATATATATATATATATATATATATATATATATACACACACACACATATGGAGAGATAGATAGATAGATAGATAGATAGATAGATAGATAGATAGATAGATAGATAGATTTTATTTCTTGGGCAAACACTGCAGTTACACACCAGTTGCCCCCTGTTTCAAGAGGCCTCGTCTCAGGTTGCCAACAATCCCAGATTCACAGAAAGAAACCAACTTATTCCTGTGTTCAGATGGTCATGGAGGAATGAGACTCTCCTGGGTGAAGAGCACACAACTCTGACTTATTTTAACCCTCTGTGTGCCAGAGGGGTACACATAATTCCCAACATTTCAAATGGCCAAAGAGAGACACTTTTGTTTTGGTGATGTTGCTGGAGGATATGAATGGTGGGCGGGGCATTACCGAGAATTTTTAGGTTATTTCAAGACCTTGTGACACCTCTTTATTCAACTGAATAAATGATTTAGAGCAAGACCACAGTATTTTATTTATACAAACTAATTTATAAACACATATACTGGCTATTAAACATTAATGTGAGTTTTAATGCTGTGGAGCAATGTGATACACCACACAGTCTGATCACCTAAAAAGAGTGGGAAAGAGGGACAGAGCGATATGCGTCTCAAAGATGGACTGTCTCTCCTAAAGAGGGACACTTGGGAAGTATGGGAACGTAATGCATTGCAAAGCTGACTTTATATGTATAAAACCTTATACCAAACAATAATATGAATGGTGATCATAAAAGTTAAGGTACTAGCACACTTATAATAATTCTACCACTATCTCTGTCATATTAGCGCTTTCATGTAACTATTTTCTGTGCTCTAGGAGTATCAGTATATATGATTAAATGAAGAAAGATGAAAGTGATAATAACCTGTTATTTTTACTTTATGTATTCTGCATGTGCATAATGAATAACATCAATTTGCCTGTATTTTTTTTCATCTTTGCCCCTTTTTTCACAGTTTTATGCCCCAACAGTAAGGCCCACTTTTTACAGATAGTTTTCTATCAGGAACTATGAAAGCTTGGATACTGATACAAAGTAGAAAATACAACGTAGAAAAGGTAGCGTGCAGGGCACTCAGTGCTCTGGAAACAGACATGCAGGGAGTTCACCAATAGGGAAATAAAGTGTGAAAAAATAGTGAAAAAAGTAAACGACATAGGAAATTTGACTTTACATATTATACACTTGCAGAATAATTAGAGTCAAAATAAAGGGTTAATGTTTCTTTAAAGGAAAATGGAAGATCATCCTTTAGACAGCTGACACATTATGCTATATGAAAGCCTGTTGAGGATGACATACTCAATAGAACTGGAGCAATTCTCTAGAAAACTAACTGCACCATAAGGGACACATAAACATTCTCAAAAAGCCTATTGATTTAAAAGGGGCTACTGCAATGTGTTGACTACCTGTCTAGCATTCGGGGGGTAAAAAGACCCAGTCAAATAATTGGAGAGTTGAATTTGTCCTCTATGGTAGAGTTGGTTGGCCCCAGAATTGCGTCAGGTCTTCTTCATTCCTCAGCCACCTTAGATAGATAGTCTAAACTCATCAGGCTGACCATATGTACCATTTTAAAAGGGACAGTGTCATTTTTTTCATATTTCCAGAACGTCCCTTCTTTTTAATATAAATGTCGATTTTGTCCCATTTTTTAATATAACTTATATATAGTTTTTAATTTTTTGTAAAAAACTGAACGCAGCTTGTTTATTTCACATAACATAAATTAAATTGGAACTTTTCTTCACAATAGTGGTTTTACTGTACACATTTATTACCATAGAGTCTTATGACTCGAGTGACTCATAACTGTCTAAGACTCTCAAGTCTATGGTAAATAACCATAGAGTCTCTTAGACAGTGATATGACGACGAGTCATAAGACTCTATGGTAATCAGTGCATATAGTAAACACAGTAAAACCACTAGTGTGAGTAACGAAGAGAGGAAGTTCTGATTTACTTCAGGGGCAAGCTTTTTGGCCAGAGAGAGAGAGAACACCGCTAGTAAGAGATGGAGCAAATGCGTTCTCGCTGCTTGCAGCTTACTACAATCAGACTCAGAGTGACTGAGTCCCACTGTCTGTCTGTCCCACACCCCGTTCCGTTTTTGTCTCAAGGAAATATGGTCAGCCTAAAACTCATAAATATCAGGAACTTTCTCGATTAATAATTCTGGGTTTTAAATTATGAATATATCAGACATAGAGAAACATTTGTGCAATATATAGTACCTTACACACACAAACACATTGAAACGCACACACAAACACACACATACAAACGTCCATGCACACACATGCACATGCACTCATACACTCACATATATATACACATACACAAAATACACACACGTGCACATGCACACACATATACAAACATACACAAAAACACACACACATGCACGCACACACACACACACACATGCACACACTCAGACACATGCACACACTCAGACACATGCACACATTCAGACACACTAGCATCAACAAAGTGATAAAAAAATGCCATTACAATGAGATATGGTAGAAGACCAACCCAAACAGCCACATGGTGATAATAATAAATCAAAAGCAAGACAAAACATTTAATTAAAGACAATATTTTATTGCCAACACTTCCCCAAATCACTTTAAAGATTTGCTTAACCTTTGTTCTGTACAGTGTTTTGCTTGTCATTTGTCTAAATCTTTCCACATTCCCAAAATCCCATGCTGGTTCATAGATCATGATGACTTTATTTGGGTCATTAGGAAAGTGATCACTTACAAAGCAGCTTCTGATTTTTTTACCCAATTATATTGACTTTGATGAAAATTATCAGACAGTATCACAAACATTTCTTGGTTAATCTATTTTATT
This sequence comes from Rhinophrynus dorsalis, assembly GCA_037306005.1. Lineage (NCBI taxonomy): Eukaryota > Metazoa > Chordata > Amphibia > Anura > Rhinophrynidae > Rhinophrynus > Rhinophrynus dorsalis. The sequence continues at coordinate 103,910,216 of CM074724.1, forward strand.
AAAAAATAAATAAATAAATAAATATATATATATATATATATATATATATATATATATATTAGTTAGAATACTAGGTACTCACAGGGCTTAAAAATGTGAAAAATGAAGCTTTATTTAATGTTCAATGTTTCGGCCAGGCTTGGCTGGCCTTCTTTGTCTTGGAGAAGCCAGTCAAGCCTGGCACTTTTTCTACCTTCCTACAGAATATATATATATATATTTTTAATGGCATTAGCAAAATTATTCCCATGGCTTCTGTAGAAGTCTGCAACATATAATGGACTTGAGGCCTCACTAGCAATAAATAGGTTAATCGGGTGGTTTAGACATTACCATTACAGCTTTAAACTTTCTATTACAGCTGTAGACCTCTCTAGCATTCACTTTAAAAATGTTATTGAAGTAATAAGATATATTTGTATCAATTCACATTTTGTAAAACCCCTCCTGCTTATACCAAGTCTTTAGCAATGCATTTTACTTCCTAATCTCCCACTGCCTTTCTGATATGGAATGTCGCATAGGTAGTATTTCAGAAAATAACACCTTAGAGGACCTTTGCTTAATACCTGAAATAATTCTTAACTGATCACCATCTCCCACTGAATTTGTCACTGGTACCAATATGTACCATTACAACTGTGTCCTGCTCAGCCCCAACCAACACTCTAGAAACCAAGTCTACTTTATGTCAAACCCAAACACCAGGGAGACAGCAAACTCTCTGATTATAGCAATTTTGGGTACAGCTTGACAGCTTACCCTATCTACCATCCTAATTATGGAATTGCCTACTACCACCACATGTCTAGGATCCCATCAGCTCTAGAAGGGGTGTCCTCCTGGCTGTTAGGAAAAAAAACAGTTATTTCCTGCAAGAACATTCCTATGCCAATACCCCAACATTATCACACAATATAAATATGTTAGGATGATCAAACGCAGCTATTCCTCCTCCCATCCTTGCAGTGTCTAACTGTAATCCATCTATCTACCTGCTGCTCCTCTATACAATATCCACTCCCAGTGCTTCCTATGACAGCTACCTTCTACTTACCAAACCCCACTCAAAATTAGCTGTCTCCAGATCTCTAACAAGGGCTACTTGCTCAAAACTGCTACAGAGGTATGCATCATGGGATGTTGTTCCAGGTTAGCAAGCATATAGCAACTTGTACACCGAGTTAAACTGACAAGGACTACCTCCTTTATGTCTGCTGGTATTCACTGAGTGGCTGGGACATATATGAGACAGACTGGGGAAGTGAGACCTTGTAACCAATTTTGATAATCCCATTATGATCAAGATACTGGGCAGTATGCCTGTTGTGAAGATTGTAAGACACATGCAGGTACATTCCCAGGCATGCACATTCTGACAAGCATGTGCAAAAAAAAGAAGCTTTCTGGTGTTTTCTTCTCATTATGCTTTAAAGATATCAGTTTCATCAAGAAGACAAACATGCAGGCTCATGCTGTGACAGCAACCTGATACATGGATTGAAACAAAGAGAAACATATAGTACAGTATGCACAGGTATATACAGATACTGATATAAACAGACCTAGGAGAACATTTACTAAAGGGAAATAGCTTCATTTGTTGGACCTTTATTTTTGACTTCTACTGTTACAGCATTTTAATATATCAGTGGCATTTTCTATGTAGCTTGGGTTATTTTTGCTGTTAATTGTTAGTGAGCATCTCATTCATTTTAATCCTATACCTGAAATATACAGTTTAATGTGGACCTGCCACTTAAAATATGGTTTGTTAATTTGAAAGGAATTGAGACTACCAAAATGTGGTGTTATCCATTTTTTTTTAATATAAATAGTTTTTACATAATCTAACCTCTAACACACTCTGCTATGAATTAATCTAGGCTAGTGGATCTCGACCAGAGTGCTGTGTACACCAGCTTCAGGTGCCCACTTTTTCTGCGAAGAGTTTGGCAAAACATGTTAAAGAGTTGAGCTTTTAATGCATATTTATGGACATTTTTATGCATAATATGTGATTCACTTTGAGACTTAAGGAAAAAAAATACATATTTGAATAATACTCATAGCGCCTGGGTGCTCTTGCTCAATTTGAAAAATACAACAATAGTTGTATCACAAACGTATGATAGCTACATCACTCACAGGTCTTGTGTCAAAAGTATATTTTTATTACATCAAAAGTGTTGACGTTTCGACCCACTAATAGGTCTTTGTCAAGACACTAAAGACCCATTACAGGGTTGATACATCAACATTTTTGATGTAATAAAAATATACTTTTGGCACAAGACCTGTGAGGGCTGTAGCTATCATACGTGTGTGATACAACTATTGTTGTATTTTTCAGATTGAGCAAGAGCACACAGGCACTATGTACTGTTTATGGAGTGCCCATCAATCTCTCTCTCTCTCTGTGTATGTGGAAGAGGGTCATGTGACCAAATTCTATGTGCCTGGTACACACACACCTAGGGGCAACAGTAAGGCAAAACTTCTCAATACTGACTGTCCCATAGGTCCATGTAAAGGGAGTGATTTTGACAGGAGTGGACGGGTCAAAACCCCCTGGCTATTCTCAAATGTTTGGAGGAGTTCCATTACATATTAAAAAGTGGGTAAAAAGTGACCCAGTTTTGTTAAAATCTCTACCGGAATTTCCACTGATTCACAGATTGGCCACTGCATGTCTATTACAATGGATCTCACACCTCTACAACATCTACAAACCAGTCTACACACCTAAGCACCTCACTCCAGATATACATGACACTCCTATTGCACAATCATTTGCTGTGCCGTCCCCACTATCCCTCACCTACCGGATGAGTGCCTTCACTTGACTAACCACCCCATTGCCTCCCTACCCTTCTTACATAATCTATAATGTTGAATGCTCCCCACCACCCCATGGCCATATTGGTTGTCCATTATTACAGTAGGGTTAGGAGCCTTGCGACAGTAGCTTAACAAAAGTGAACAGTTCATCCACCAGTTTAAATGGGTAATTAAACCCATCCTTTACCTCCAAAGCCAGCATAACTATAAGTAAGAAGTGTGCATAGGTGGTCCCTTAGTCATGCTCCAAAAGACAGGATTGATCAATTTGCATAGAGCTGGAGATCAGCTCCCTCCTGTTGGCAGCCTGTCCATCCATGCAGCCCCTTTGGAGCTGCCTTCTGCCCCCCTCATGCATTCCTCTCAGTCAAAGCTTCCATATGTAGCACACTACAGTCCTGCACTACACACAGTAAGTACAGTTTCCCACAGCAGAACATGAATGGGATGTACTAATTGTGAAGTTGACATAGGTGAGCTTCCCCTACAACTCTTATATTTCTGTTCACTTACAAAGGGCTAGTATGTGCAACAGCTGAGATGAATGACTCTGATGCTTACTGCAGTGTCCCTGATCTCAGCCCCTTTGTCTAGAGCACTTTGCAACAGGTTGGAAATGAAAAGAAAAAGAACAGTATTGAGGGAGACTAACTGAACTCTACAGCAAGCAAAGTTCTCCCTCTATGATGTTATGGGCTCACAAAAGCTGACTGTGGCCAATATTAGTGAACTTGGGTTTTCTGTAAGATTTATTTTAGAATAATCACTATAACTTTGACCCCTTTCCAGCTGCATTGCTAAAAATCATATAATTCACATCCAGCCAATATATGGCTGAGGATCGTGTGAGTTGCTTTCCAATAACAGATGCTGCCTAGCACATGTCCCATTCCTATAATACAGGAACAACAGCCCATTACTGTTCTACAAAGAGTCTACCTTGCTGGGGGTTGATAATAGATAAATCCCTCTCTTCCCCTCTTCTCTATTCACAACCATGCAATGCCATGCTTCTTTGGCCAGTATTTAAAATGCTGATTTGCACCCCCTGCCTCCTCAACCAACCACTGCTGCCGCTCTATTTAAAAACATTACCTGGCTTTGGAGGAGGCATGGGGCTACTCAACCAACAGATAAACAAAAGGTCTGACCTCATGGTGGGCATCAGGAACCCTTCTAATGTTCCCCAGCTACCCGCAGCTACTGATCTCCCAGCCTATTCATCTGGGAGATCAATAGAGGTGACACAGGAGAGCAAGAAGAGAGCTCCCTTGCTTCCATCCTACTCAGAGCCCAGTAGGAGTGGATGGGATTGGGAAACATCCTCACATCATGACATGAAAGGGTTTGCTCCAGATAGATCGGCTCGTGTGCACGCGCACACACACACACACACACACACACATGCATTTTTTTTCCCCTCATCTTTAACTCCTTGAGAAATTACTTATAAAATGCTAGGTGTGCCCAGAAATTTCCAGATAGCATGTTAGGGGTGGCTTGAGTGAAAAAAGATTGAGAACCAATGATCTAGGCAAAGCCCACAGAATGGGGAGATGTCTAACAGTACAGTGAGTGATGTTTGGTCCTGCTCTAACAGAATTAGCTTACTGTGCAGGGAATTGTCATTTACTCTGCTGCTTACAAAAATGAGTGAATACAGAGTTTTATGCTCTCAGAGGAATGCAGATTTGGCAGCTGGTAACTCTTTGCTCCTTAAGTGGACCTATCACCCATCACCAAATAAATAATTTTAAATTTTTATTCTATACTCTAGGTCATGTATGCACTTATCTGGAAAAAATGAAATATTTTAGTACTTTTCTTGCTGTTAACAAAAGGCACCCATACTGCTTACAGCTGGATCATTGAAACATACTTAGCAGCTCTCTATGTCTTAGTCAAGCCTAAATTCTCTCAAAATATGTTTCTGTTTTATTTAATTCCCCACTGACTTGTGATCTTGTAATTTCTCCACTATGCCTCACAAAAAGACTAAATTATCTAATTTCCAAACAACGTCAGGTAGAAAAAGCAAGAGACATCATCTTATTTTTTTTTTTAATTTTTGCTAGTGTATCTATATATATAAAAGAAGACTTTGTGCCTGCCAAAACACACCCAGGGGAGGCAGAAAGCAGGAGTTACTACTCCTATTGGGTGATTCAATCATGCAGGGAGTTGGCCCGCCCCCACTATGCAGCCCGCCCACCACTATCAAAGTCAGAAAAAAACAATATGGCCGCCACTTGCTCCTACACCACAGACAAACACACATGCCCCACTCACACAGCACCACACAAACACACACAGACCACCACACACACATATGCCCCACTCACACACACACATGCCCCACTCACACAGCACCAAACACACATGCCCCCACTCACACACACAGCACCACATACACACACAAAGCCAGAAATAAATATGGCTGACACACACACACAGTCACTCACCCTGACTCCCAGTGGCCTCAGCAGGACCTGTAGTGCAGCACCAGGGGAACAAAATGGAACTCAAAGGGTTAAGGTAGGCTCTCATTGCTCAATTATTTCTTCACTGTCATCATTTCCCATGCAAGACACAGGACAGACAGCCATCAGGTACACACTTAACCCACTGACTGCCACATGGTCCTGTATCAACTTTTACCCTTCAGGGAGTGTGTTCAAACCCCTCACACTGTAAACTTGCATTTCCCTCCCACTTCCCCTCCTTCCCCAGCCTATTACTAACACTTTTCCATATTTATGTTAAGCCCCGCCCCACTCGCGATTAAGCCCCGCCCCCTTTAACCCAAATTGCCCCATTGCTCTCTCCACATCAGCACCACATGAGGGACTCCACAAGTTAAAGTTCACAGGTGTTACACACACATGCCCCACTCACACAGCACCAAACACCCATACACACACAAAGCCAGAAAGAAATATGGCTGACACACAGTCACTCACCCTGACTCCCAGTCGCCTCAGCACGGCCTGTACTACAGCCACTGAGGAACAAAATGGCACTCAAAGGGTTAAGGTAGGTCCTCTTTACTGAATTATTTCTTCACTGTCATCATTTGCCATGCAAGACACAGGACAGACAGCCATCAGGTACACACTTAACCCACTGACTGCCACAGGGTTCTGTATCAAGTTTTACCCCTCAGGGAGTGTGTTCAAACCCCTCACACTGTAAACTTGCATTTCCCACTTCTCCTCCTTCCCCAGCCTATTACTAACACTTTTCCACATTTATGTTAAGCCCCGCCCCCTACTTGCAATTAAGCCCCACCCACTTTTAACCCAGATTGCCCCATTGCTCTCTCCACATCAGTCCCCTCTAGGGACTATACAAGTCAATGTTCACAGGTATGAATACACTTCCCACTGCTATTTAACTCTCAAATGCCTCTCTGTACCTTAACCATTTGAGTGCCAGAGGGGTGCACAACTCATGAGCGCATGTGTTTCTGCTCATATATGTTGCGTGTGTGTTTGTGTACATCTCTGTTACATATGTGTGCATCTCCGGTGTGTCTGTGTGTGTGTGTATGTCTTTTGCATGTTTCTTCTGCTCACTGTGTGTATATGCATACCTCCCAACATTTCACATGGCCAAAGAGGGACACTGTAGTTTTAGGTGATATTGTTGGGGGCGTGGCTGGTGGGCAGGGCATTAGTAAGAATTTTTAGGTTATTTCATGACCTATTACTGGTTATTTATGTAACTGAATAAATGATTTTGTGCAAGACAAAAGTATTTTATTTGCACAGACTAATGTATAAACACATATACTGAAGTTTATTGCTTTATTGCTGTAGACCAAAGTAATACACACCACACAGTCAGGGCTGGTGCAAGGATTTTTGCCACCCTAGGCAAAACCTAATTTTGCCGCCCATTTCGCTCCGCCCCTTATGTCCCACCCCTTATGTCCCACCCCTTTATACCCTGCCTACTTATACCCAACCTCTTTTCATGATTATCCTCTCTCTGCACCCTGAGCCACTCTGCCCCTGGTCTGGAGATGCCTGTAAGAGATGCCCCCCACCAGCTCCAACTTGCCCCTTATCAGCTTCACTTTGGCCCACCAGCTCCACTTTGCCCCTATCAGCTCCACTTTGTCCCCCATCAACTCCAACTTGCCGCCTCAGCTCCAACTTGCCCCCCATCAGCTCCACTATGCCCCCCATCAGCTCCAACTTGCCACCATCAGCTCCACCTTGCCCCCCAACCGCTCCAACTTGCCCCCATCAGCTCCACTTTGCCCCCCATCTGCTCTAATGTGCCCCCACCAGCTCCATTTTGCCCCCTATTCAGCTCCATTTTGCCCCCTCAGCTCCAACTTGCCCCCTCAGCTCCACTTTGACCCCCCATCCTCTCCAACTTACCCCCATCAGCTCCACCTTGCCCCCATCAGCTCCACCTTGCCCCCATCCGCTCCAACTTGCCCCCACCAGCTCCAACTTGCCCCCACCAGCTCCACTATGCCCTCTCAGCTCCACTATGCCCCCATCAGCTCCAACTTGCCACCATCAGCTCCACCTTGCCCCCCATCCGCTCCAACTTGCCCCCATCAGCTCCACTTTGCCCCCATCTGCTCTAACGTGCCCCCACCAGCTTCACTTTGCCCCCTCTTCAGCTTCACTTTGCCCCCTCAGCTCCAACTTGCCCCCATCAGCTCCACTTTGACCCCCATCCTCTCCAACTTACCCCCATCAGCTCCACCTTGCCTCCCATCCGCTCCACCTTGCCCCCCATCCGCTCCAACTTGCCCCCACCAGCTCCACTATGCCCTCTCAGCTCCAACTTTCCCCTATCAGCTCCACTATGCCCCCCAGCAGCTCCAACTTGCCACCATCCACTCCAACTTGCCCCCCCAGCTCCACTTTGCCCCCCCTCAGCTCCACTTTGCCCCCCCTCAGCTCCAACTTGCCCCCCCTCAGCTCTACTTTGACCCTCATCCACTCCAACTTGCCCCCATCATCTCCACTTTGCCCCACATCCGCTCCAACTTGCCCCCTCAGCTCCACTATGCCCCCTCAGCTCCAACTTGACCCCCATCACATACCTGTAGCTCCCGCGCAGTCTTCTCTTCAGTAATGCAGAGCGCGTCGGGAGATCATGAATCCCAGCGCGCTCTGCATTACTAAAGATCCGACCCAATAAGGGAGCACTGTAGCAACACAGACCTGACTGTGTTGTGGTTCCCGGCGTGGTGTGTGCGGGCGCAGCTCTTCTCGGCTGCATGCCCGCGCCCCCAGTACGTGTGCGCCCTGGGCTGGCGCCTACCTCGCCTATAGGTGGAGCCGGCCCTGCACACAGTCTGACCTCCTAAAAAGAGGGACAACAGGGTGGGAAAGAGGGACAGAGGGATTTGGCCCTCAAAGAGGGACTGTCCCTCCTAAAGAGGGACACTTGGGATGTATGGTATGTGTCTGCCTGTATGTTGCATATGTCTGTGTTTATCAGTGTGTCTGCATTTCACACACGTGCGCCCCATGGTCATAACATGACGGGCAACGCCGTCACACGTTGCTAGTAATATATAAAAAAGTAATGTAGATTGAGAAATAAGTAAACATTTTTGGGGTGATAAGGTCATCTTAAGTAAATGGTGGCCTTTGATAGATGTGCAGTTTGATATGCAGTTTGATATGGTTACTCCTGCTGAATGCCACCTTTCTAAGATACCTACAATGAAAACAGCCCTCTGTATGGCACTTGCTCAAAGAGGAGGACAGTGGGATAATCTATGGGATTTTTGGGATATTCCTTTCCTCTCTGAGTTGTTTAAAATGATGCTCTAACATGGTACGGGGAAATTGGAATAACATACTCCATTTTCCTGCGCATGCAGTACAGGAGATGTTCGAAACTTGTTCACTGTAAGGTCTTAAGCTTCGAGTGCCATACTCTGTACTGAATGCCCCAGGGTTCAGACGCATGGGTTGGCAGCCAATGTCCCAGAGCAGCAAATGAGCTGTACCAGTGAATTAATACATTGCCCCAGAGTGAGGCTGATGTACTATGTACAACTGGGGCAAATTGATTACACTATATGGGACAAAGAAAATGTTACATTGATTTAATTAGGGCTGACTAAATTAGAGTTATGTAGGCATAGGACCGGAAAATCAATCCCAGCTCCTGTACTGGCACTGAATCATATTAGGACATTCATACAATTGTTCTTACAGATCTTCAACCTACACGTGTATATATATATATAATTATGCTCATATACTACTAATAAATAAGGCTGAGTTGTCCATACGTCCTTACTTGGAAATGCTTGTTTTTTGTTTTGTTTTTTACGTGTAGAAGATCTTACGTCTTAGTGTATGACTGATGTACTTTCAGATAACCCACAAAAGTCTGAAATGACCAGTTTTCATGATTTCTTCAGGTCAACCCAATGTACCATCTGATATGGTTATGTTCTAGGGCCATATTTTCAATTAGGTAGAACTCTGAGGGGTGCCTCAGCTGCTTTGACCACACCCACATTCTGAGTTATGGCTGTGGTCATAGCAACCCCAGTGCACCTGCCCCATAGGCCCACTCCTGCATTTCTGTGGCCAGTTTAGTTATCACTTTACACTCTTCTTTAATGGATAGAGAGGGCTTTCAATGTGTTGGATAGATATCTAGCATCCAAGAGTCTATTTTGTACTTTTTATGTTATTAGATAATGGGTTTTTTTGAGCCAGGTATTAGCAGGTGAGTCTGTGAACGAGGCCATAGGTGAGCACCTTTGCCTAGAGATGCCTAAAATTGAAATCCAGCCCTGTGCTCACCTGTGCATTTAAATGTACTCTCCCAAATCCTCCTTTTTCGGCTCCCATCTTGTAACCCTTTGGTTGCCAGTGGGATGTGCAGTACTTTGCTCTGCAACATACTGCTAATCCAATGTGGGAAATCTCCTAATCTTTCTTTTTTTTTTAGTGATCAAACGTTTCTTACTTGCCAAGAAAAACAGAGGGTTAAAAAAAGCTCCCTTGTTTTACTTAGACAAGGATTGGGCTGACACGTAGCACATGTGTGGACAGTGCAATTATAGTGATCACAGCGGAGTAGTGTGGGTTAGCAAGTTTGTTTTATAACAGGGTGGTGCTCTTATAGCTATGGACTGGACAGAGCAGCCCTACATAGATTAACATTAACTGTATCAAAAGTGGAATGGGAGAAACAAAACTATTTTCCTGATCCTTAGTCATTGGGCTAATCTTCTAAAAGGTATTGGAGCAATTCTCAGGAAAAACGACTGCATCATAGGAGACAAATACAATTCCATTCACTTAAATGGGGATTTAAACCCTTGAATGCTAGGTAGGTCATCTTAGTTCATAAAGCATCAGAGACCCCTCTATTACTCAAGGGGGTTAAGCTTTGAATGCCAGAGAGGTACTTAAAGCATTTAAATCAATGGGTATTTTGGAAATTTTTAATTGTTATGGTAGTGTTGGTTTTCCCAGAAATCCACCTGGGTGGTGAGATGGATTAAGGTGTGATGAAGGTGAGATGATCTGCTCTGTGTGATAAACTCTTCTATGGAACCTATGCATTAGATACCTCAAGCTGAAAAGATGTTAGTGCACAGGTCCCTTAGAATAACTAGGAACTGGAAAGTTTATCACACAAAAGAAGTTATTGTCACTTCCTCACTGGGATAGTAATGTTTCATAATAAAAGCAGCTCTAATTAATCATCATAGTATTTGGGCCTTGAAGAGTGTTATTTCAATTCTGTCATAGTTGTAGTTCAAGAATAATTGAATGATAAAGTATCCCCCTCCCTCCCCTTCTACTGATGTAACACTGTTCAGCTTAGAGCAGCAGGGAGTGTGCAGAGAGGGACAAACTTCAATTGAGATAAGGGAAAAAGCTGAAAAACCTGTCAAGGGGGCAGGGTTTTCATTGTTCTCACCTTAGAATACTGACCCTTGATGTGAGCTGTTTGGTCTATGGACTGGATTCCACATCTGAGGAGTGGGGGTTTACACTAGGTAAAAGAAGCTGGACGGGGAAACTTTATCATTCAATTACTCTTGAACTACAACTCTCACAGTAATGAAATAACACTCTCCATGGCTCAATTACTATGAAGATTAATTGGAGCTGCTGTTTTTGTGAAACATTACTATCACTTTAAGTGCATACCATAAAATCTCACGTATAATACGCACAATTTTGCCCCTCTTCACCTCATGTGAAGTGGGGGGTGCGTATTATACGTGAGACATTAATTTTATTAAAAAAAAGTCCCATTGCCACCGGTTTCCTCCCTCCCTGGTCCTGACAGGGCCATGCTGGAAGCGGGCGGTGGATGCAAGCATGCCGCCCGCTGGCACCCTGTCAGGCTGAAGCAAACGGAGGCACTTCAGAAGAGGAGATGGGTAAGCCGGGAGGGAGGGAGGAAACTGGTGGCAATGGGATTTTTTTTTGTCTGGCATGGGAAAACAAGGGTGCTTATTATACATAGGCACTCTTGTTTTCCCCGAAAATCTTGGGTATAATATACACCTGCGTATTATACACAGGTGCGTATTATACCTGAGATTTTACAGTAAATCCCCCCCCCCCCATTCTTCTTACTAAATGGGACTCAAAAGGGTGAATGTACAACCGGGATTCCACAATCCTACAGCTCCCTAACATCAATTTACTAACTAATGTACATCTGAAATTCCTCCAGTTCCTCCTGCACCAAGAGGAGGACAATGGGACAGCCTGTGCATGATCTGGGACATTCCTTTACTTTTTACCTTATTTCCGGCTATGCACTAAACTAGGGGTAGAGAAAATGGGGGGGGGGGGCAAGTTAAAGTGATAAAAATCCCTATTTAAAATCCCTTGAGTGCCAGCATATCAATGTATCGCATTATAATGGCACTCAAAGGGTTAACTCATTGGGAATTTCTCCCCATGGTGCAGTTGGTTGGGTTAAAGTCTGCTTTTCTGTGCCGATATAAATATCTGAGATACAGTACATGTAGATAAATGCTGTAATACTGCTCTGTCAGTTTATAGTACACGCCTGTATGTGTGTATGTATATGGTCACATCAATCTATAAACAACTGAGATAATAGTAACATATGAGCTAATAAGGGGGGAATCACTGTAATCTAAAACATCATCTGGATTTGAGATTGTTGCTCAATTAACCTTTCAGGCTGAAACCCTAATGTATGTATTATCCAATGCAGAAGACTTAAAGCTGCTACAATTAGCAAACTATTTAGTCAGAAGTATTTCCCAATGTCACATTATGTTGTATTCTTGGCACACGAAACCAAGATGACCTAACTGGCGAGGAAGCCCATGTTATGTTGGCAGCAATGCAATTATGCTGCTATTTTAGCTGCTTGCTAGGACAGTGGTTCTCAACTTCTGTCCTCAGCACCCACTAACAGGCCAGGACTTAGGAATTTCCCTGCTAGAACACAGGTGTGGTGATCAGAGGCTCATTCATATTGATTAACTCACCTGTGCTCTAACAAGGGAATCCTCAAATCCTGGCCTGTTAGTAGCCACTGAGGGCACGGGTTCAGAACCACTGTGCTAGGGTATATTCCCCCATGGCTGCTTCAAAGGCCTTGATTTATCAACTGGTATATTTGTGTTTTTATAATATGGAAATATAGCTGTGCACTTCTAATTCTGATTTACTAAAAACAGATACAATTCTGGAGCAAACCACCTGCACCACAAGAGACAAATGAACATTCTTCAAATGTGAGTTAAATGGGGCTTTTAAGCCTTTGAGTGACAGAGAGGTACGCAATGCATTGCAAAGCAATGCGTAGTGTACTCCTCTGGCACTCAAAGGGTTAACTTTTTTCCCCCAGAATTACTGTAGTTCTCCTTAGTACATCAGCTTATTAGTTAGTGCATTATAGAAATAGAAACAGTAGGCCTTATTCATGAAGCTGAAGTGGTACAGTCTGCATCAAACCAATTCATGATAAGGGGCATATGGTATTTAAAAATGCATGGCAGATATCCCTGGCAATCAAGGGGTTAAATGCATATATTAAATCTGTGGAAATCTGGGAATTTTGTTTTGTGACCAATGTCTCTCTTGATGTGGTGCAGAACTATATCACTTTAGCTTGATTAGCAAGGCTGAGGGGGATATAAGTAGAGTTTTCCCTCCAAAAGAAGTAAGTCACACAGAGGGCCAAAGGCACAAAAGCTCAGCTGGACACATTCTGGGACAAAACAACTGCACCATTGATTTAAATGGAGCAAATGTGGAGCAATCTTGGGGCAAACCAACATCATTATCTCCCAAGCATCCCTCTGTAGGAGGCCCAGTCGCCCTCTGAGGCCTAAATCCTTCTGTACCTCATTCCGGTATCCTTTTAAAACGTTGCATTGAAAATAGCGTGGTGCTGTTTGGTGCATTAAGCATGTTGGCGTGTTTAAAAGGGCGACATGAGAATCTCTCCCTGCATCATAGCGCAAGATTCTCATGTCACCTCTTTAAACGGTGCTGGCACTTCAACCAAACCTGTAGCAATTCCTCCTCTCTGTGTATGTGCACATTTATGATTGTGTCAATGAATATGACGCTCCAGGCAAAACCTGGTGGAGGCAAATAGTATATTTCCTAAGTTCTGAAAAAAAGAATACCGAAGCAATGCAGTAATATGTCTAGGCAAAGCTGACCCAGGGCTGCATATTGGCAGGGTCAGTAGATTGGCAACTTTTGCTGCTTTTGGTTCACTTTAAAAAGAAAAAAAAGCAACAAGGCAACATCTGTTCTCACAAACTTGGTTGACCCAGAAAGGTGCTACCCAGGCTACCAGAGTAGGCTCTGATAACTGTTCAGCTGTTGCCTTGTCACTTGGTTTGAGCTAGTGGGTGAAGAGGAATTGCTATGGGTTGGGTTGTGCCGGAACTGTTTAAAGAGGCGACATGAGGATCTTGCGCTATGATGCAGGGCGAGATTCTCATGTCACCCTTTTAAACACAGCGACATGCTTAATGCACCAAACAGCACCACGCTGTTTTCAATGCAACGTTTTGAAAGCGAAACCCTCTTTCCCACCCTGGTGTCCATCTTTTTAGGGGATCAGACTTTGTGGTGTGTTTATAAGTGTAATATTTGTATAAATTTCACTATATGTGTTTCTAAATTAACTGTTGTAAATAAAATAGTTTGGTCTTACTCTAAATCATTTATTCAGTTACACAAAAAGATGTCAGTAAGTCATGAAATAATCTAAAAATTCTCGGGAATACTGCACCCACCAGCCACACCCCCAGTAAACCCCCTAAAACAAAATTGTCCCTCTTTGGCCATTTGAATTGTCACCATCTGTATATATAAAAACCTAAGTGGTTTCTGGCTTGCCGTCTGCCCTGCCCTGGGGAGGCAAGGGGAGATTGGCCTCATGCAGTGAATCAGGGGTGTGCTCCAGCGAGTCCCCTACATGCACAGTTTACCAGTGGAATGGGCACTGCAATGCACCATTCACTTGTATCAAATAAAAATTCCCTTTGAGTTAAATGGGGCATTTAACCCTTGAATGCTAGAGGTCTCCAGTGCATTGCCAAGACCTCCCTCACATTACCTGGATTAAAAATCCAATTTAAAGCAGTGTGGATATGTATTTGGCCTCTATAGTGCAGTTACTTTGCTCCAGATTTGATCCTATTTTGTCTGCAAGTGTATGGCCATGTGTGTCCTTGGTATTTCTTGTCTGTTCTTCATCTGACACTGATTATAACCATCTTTAGAAACCAACAACAGAAAAATATTAAAGGGATAGTAATGTTTCATAATAAAAGCAGCTCTAATTAATCATCATAGTATTTGGACCTTGGAGAGTGTTATTTCAATTCTGTCAGAGTTGTAGTTCAAGAGTAATTAAATGATAAAGTATCCCCCTCCTGCCCCTTCTACTGATGTAACACTGCTCAGACAGATCAGAAGGGAGATGCCCAGGAAGACTGCAGAGAGGGACAATCTTCAATTAAGATACGGAAAAAACTTGAAAAACTTGTCAAGGGTGCAGGGCCTTCATTGTTCTCATAGGAAGAAGATTGTCCCCTTCTGTTATCTGTCTGGTCTTACAACCAGATTCCACATCTGAGAAGAGATGGCTTACACTAGGTAAAAGGGGCAGGAGGGGAAACTTTGCTTGTGAATATCTCTCAACCATAAAGGTTTGAGAGATAAGACATATCGTTCTTCATGTTTTTTTAATGCCTACAAAATAAAATAAAGATAAAATGAAGTATTACTATCACTTTAAGCAATGCCCTTTAACCCTTTGAATGGCCAAAGGGTAACCAACACATTGAAAAGTAATGCATTGCACACCTCTCTGGCATGAAAAGGGTTAAAATTTGACTGCTGCAGAGATGATCATTGCAACATTAATGATTACTATACTTGGAAACGCTCCAGATCTGACCTGGAGATAGCAGTTTTCTCAATGAATTGACAGGTCTCCAGACCAAAGGCAAATTCTCCTGCTTGGTGAGTTCAGCTATAACCTCACCACTTTCCAATCCATTCAGTCCACTTTCCCACTCATTTCAGGGCAAAGTCCTCCTTTCAACAACCCACCCACTCCCATCCAATTAAACCCCACCCACAATATGAAATGTGCAGGAAAATTGTATAAATTATACCATTTCCTCTTCTCCTTGTTTAAAACATGGGGTTAAATAAGGTGTAGAGGAAAGGAACTTCCAGATTCGAAGGGGGGGGGGGGTTCTGGTGGAGCTAAAGGGACCTAGGTACATTATCCAATCAGTGTAG
Organism: Rhinophrynus dorsalis; assembly: GCA_037306005.1. NCBI lineage: Eukaryota > Metazoa > Chordata > Amphibia > Anura > Rhinophrynidae > Rhinophrynus > Rhinophrynus dorsalis. The sequence continues at coordinate 103,925,833 of CM074724.1, forward strand.
TATACTGAGAATGTATTCAACTAAAAATAGTACATAGAATGTATGTTGGTAGACAGAGTACTATGGATGTTTGAAATAGAGTATCTATCTATCTATCTATCTATCTATCTATCTATCTATCTATCTATCTATCTATATTTCTATCTATCTATATAAACACAAATAATCATACATTATAATGTAATAGTGGATACATAAAATTGTATAAGATGACTAATATCAATAAGAGCACTAACACCAGATGCAAAGTTAAAAAAAAAATCACAAACAAGTCAAGTTACTCAACCCAGAGGAGATACTCTGAGTAAATAGTTAAACACAATAGCACTCCTGGGAACCGTGTGTGGTGGATAGATATATTATTTCTAGTCGAACAAAGTCAGTAAGTCTTTGAAATAAATAATCAACAATACTTTTAGGATATCCAATCCTTTTAGTAGAGATATGGGTCTTCAGTGGGCCCGGTATCACGTTTTGAAACTTGATTGCAAGTAGAATGGAAAATAACTATGTATCAGTATAAGTTGTAACATTATATGAGAAGACAGAAAATAGTTACTTACATGTAGGTTAGTAAACTTCAGCTTTTCTGTCTCTCCTATACTGTGTATCTCTTATTTTCTATCTTACTGACTTTGTTAGACTAGAAATAACATATCTATCCAACACACACTGTTCCCAGGAGCGCTATTGTGTTTATTTACTCAGAGTATTTTCTCTGGGCTGAGTAACTTGACTTGTTTGTGATTTTTTTTAACTTTGCATCTGGTGTTAGAGCTCTTATTGATATTAGCCATCATATACAATTTTATGTATCCACTTTTACATTATAATATATGAGTATTTGTTTATAGATAGATAGATAGATAGATAGATAGATAGATAGATACTCTATTTCAGATGTCCATAGGACTCTGTCTACCAACATACATTCTATGTACTATTTTTAGTGGAATACATTTTCAGTATACTACACTGATTCGATATTGTACCTAGGTCCCTTTAGTGTCACCAGAACACTCCCCTTTTCTTCTCTGAATTATCTGTCATAGCAGCATTAGGCACCTATTTTAGTTTGAATTGTAGAATAGCACTGATGAATCTCCCTTTACTTCGAACTTCCAGATTCACCTATACACTCCCACTGTAGTGTAAGTAAGTTAGTCAATTGGTCTTAAGTATTCATAGCTCTAATAAATCCCTTTCAGTGTCTGGTCTAGCTTGGAATCATATTGGCTCATCCCCTTAAAGTGGAACTAACACTATATGATAAATAACCTGTATTAATGTTAGCCTTTGCTTATATATTTGTCAGATTATGGACAGCAGACAGAACTAGGAGATGGCAGTTGGGAGCCAGAGTGAAATCCTATGATTAAAGATACCAAGCTGTGCCAGCCAGTACTGTGTAATATGCATAAACTGACAAATTACAATGCTAAATATATCTCAAACTATAGCTTTAAATAAGAAATGACTAGCGTAAGCAGGGGTGATTTTGAGAGCATTTCGAAACCACCAGTCATTATAAAGCATTAGTTTTGCTTTACGTAGAGTGAAATTATTACCTTTATTGGCTGACGGAGTAGCATTAGAGTGCAAGCTCTACAGACCACAGAGATCTCTTCATCAATCTTGAAAGCTTGCAAGCAAAAGTTACTCAGCCATTAAAGGTATTGCCTCTTCTCTGCTGAGGGGGATGGGGGTAGTGTACAAATCTGCTAGTACTATTCCTGCTGTTATCTTCCAATGCCAGTGGAGAGTGCACTAGAGCCTATGATTCATTTAGTGCATACCATCGCATAGACTCTGCCATTATTAAGACTTAAATCCTAGCATGTGTCTTATGCCTTTCTCACAGCATGTCCAGGAAAATGGTGTAGTTACCTCTCTGCATCTCATTAGTATACCATACCTCCCAACATTTTGTTAACAGTTGTTAAACCCCATGGGGTTGGACAACTATCTAGCACCCAAGGAGTTAAATCTAGCAAGTCTTCTTGTGTCAGAGAGCTGAGTTAGGGAATAAAACACAGACACCACCCCCTGCACTCAGACAGTGACATGTCTGGTACACAGTTTACTGCTTCAAAGCAAGTCTGCCCTGCAGGATATTAATCAACCTCTGGTGCTGAAAAACTGTGTCCTGCTATCTTACATCAACATTAGAAAACAAGCTTCTCCTATATGAAAGAACATGCTATAAAATTCCTAGATATATTTGTAAGGATTTAAATACCTGGTAGAAGTCATGATATATGATAAAGTCTGTGCTGTTTTTCACTAGGATGGGGAAAAGAGTAGTGCAATTGCTTCCCTTGGAGGCATACAATATCAAATGTTGTAAAGGAGAAGCACATTTTTTTTCCAATGAAAAAATATGAAATAGTCCTTTCTTTCTTAGTGAAATAAGGGTACTCCAACTGCTGGGAAATGTTTAATTTGAAAGTTATTACACTTTAAACTTGTCTTTCTTTAACATTAATTTTAACAAGCAATTTTTATGCGGTCACCAGGTGGCGCTGGTGTTATCACTTACTATGGAGATCCACAGTCAATGACTCAGGCTCTCCCATAGAGAACATTATAAAAAATGCATTTTGGATACCAGTTGTGCTGCTAACAATTCTATCTATCTATCTATCTATCTATCTATCTATCTATCTATCTATCTATCTATCTATTATCTATCTATCTATCTATCTATCTATCTATCTATCCATTTCTGTAAAACTAATTTTTCTGAGAAAATATACAGTATTTCTCAAACAGAAATATACAATTTCCACCAATAAAAGTAAAAAATAGGCTTGTTAGTACATGCTGAAAATCAAAAATTCTCAATATTTGGTATGACCACCATTTGCCTTAATGACTGCTTTAACTCTGGCATTGTTTCTAAAAGTTTGTGCATAATTTGACAATCCACATTATTCCAGCACTCCTTTAGAGCATCCCAGAGAGCATATAGAGATTTCACAGTGTGTTTTGTCCTTTCCCTTTTCAAATGTTCTCAAAGATGTTCATTTGGTTGAGGCCTGGTGTTTGTGGTGGGAAAGCCATGCAGATTAGCACTCTTTGCGTTTCCTTGGACTTCAGATACCCTTGGCATAGCTTTGATGTGTGTTTAGAATTTTTGTCCTGCTGGAAAATGAAACCTCTTCCACAAAACTTTAAGCCAGAAGGGATGGCATGCATCTGCAGAATAAAGTGGTTCTTCTCTTTGGTCAAAGTGTAGTTGATCTTGTGCAAGTCACCAACTCCAGAATAGGCAAAGCATCCCCACACCTGTGCCATATATAATTGTAGGTTTTACATACTGTGGTGTTAGCCACGTGTGCGGTCATCACCTCACATGACAGTTTTGAAAATGTATAAGTAAATGATGTGTGAAGAGGATATTCATATAAATGGCAATTTCACATAAAGATTTAACAAAGAGATAAAAAATTGATTAATCTCAGTGTTAAAAAATGTATTCCTGAATAATAAGTATCAGCTGATAACAATATTTTGCTACTTTTTAATAAATGATCAAATAAAAACAATTGTTGATGGTGGACTCAGACTTTTACACCCTACTGTATCTATCAGCCTGTCTGTCTGTCTTTCTGTCTGTCTATCTATCTATCTATCTATCTATCTATCTATCTATCTATCTATCTATCTATCTGTCTATATCTCTGTCTATCTGTCTGTCTATCTGTCTACTTATCTATCTATCTATCCATTTTTATCAAGGTATGGGAATGTTGTCATTCAGTATATAGCTATGCATGGTATCACATGCTTTTTCATGTAAAGGTAAATTGTACTTTAGCACTAAAGGCATGCTAAAGGCACCTCTAACACATTGCATAGTGTTAGAGACATCTACAGCACCTGAGGAATTAAAAAAGACAGCGGTTTCACAGTTAAATGATGTTGTAGTTATTTTTTTGTACCAACTGGAACAATTTTTATCTTAACCCTTTGAATGTCAGAGTGATACACAAAGCACTGCAAAGTAATACGTTGCATATACCTCTGGCACTCAAATAGTTAAATATAACTGCAGAGCGAAGCAATTTTCACAAAACTAGACAGTAGCATATCAGAGTTAACTGGGGACATATTAAATGTGGACACATTAATTTTTCCAGCAACACTGCACTACTTTTATGAGGTAGTGACTGGCATATAGAAATCTTTGATAAATTCCTAGGGGGGGGGGGAGTTATGCAATAACCCTTTGAGTGCCAGAGTGCTCAAAGGGTTAACCCCTTAAGGACCGAGAAAATCTGAGGTCGTTTTCCCTTAAGGACCGGAGCAATTCTGACCTTTTTGACTATGTCTTTGTTCAACAGTGTTTTCCCTCTTAGGCTTTTATTCCATCCCAATAAATTATATACTGTTTTTTTAAGCACAAATAGGGCTTTCATTTGGGTTATCCATATTTTCATATATGGATAACCCACCATTAACTTTATTAAAATTAAAAAAAAGTTAAAAAAATTGTAAAAAAAAAAAAATTAGATTTTTTCTCTTAGGATCAATTGGCCACAAAGGGTTCAATTTTTATGGAGACTGTATGAAAAGTATGACCGGTCAGTCATACCTACAAAATGCGCAGTTTAAAGTGGCCACTGTCCCCCCTGGGTGAAAATCCCCATGTCCCTTTTTCCCACCCTATTTTGACACTTTGTTATCCCTGGCATTTGGTGGTGTATATAAGTGTATTACATGGCTCCACAACAATCACACTTGCAATATTGTTTAATTATATGTTTTTTTTTTTAAATAACATTTTTTTTTGTAAAAAAAAAAGTGTGTTGTGTTTTTTTTTTTTTAAGTATATAATTGCAGGTCAAAAATTGGCCTGCATTTAGCCAGCCTCCTGCACCAGCAGTGAAGGGGTTAATACCCCCAGCTGCTGTATTTTTTTTAACCACTAGGTGTTTCCCGTCTACTTCTGTCTCCCTTACTTTGATAGCAAGGGAGACAGAGGCAGACAAGACAGGCACAGACAGCATGCTTTGCATGCTGCCTCTGTCTGTCACTATGCCAGTACATGTGATCGCTGCTATGGCGATCACATGAACTGGCACAAGCAGGAAGGGCTGAGACTGAACGCCCCGGTCTCGGATCGCTCAGTCTCACCCTGATATTAATGATAGCTGCGTGCACAGAGGCACGCTGCTATCATTTAAGCCATGACGGTCCTGCACCGTCATGAGTCGTTAAGGGTATAACAACCCATGACGGTGCAGGACCGTCATGGGTCCTTAAGGGGTTAAGGTGTGATAACGAGGTAATAAAGAAGAGAGAACTTCTACATTGTGATAAACTCACCAGATCCTATTCCAGAGCCTAAGCACAAAGAAGTTGGAGAAACCACCGTAGAATAACACAGGAATTTGAGAGGTTTTTTTCATACTGGACAAGTTTCCTCCACTCTATCAGATCTTTATTCCACTTTAGCGCAGTGATTCTCAACTCTCATTCTTAGAGCACATCAACAGGTCAGGATTTCTGGATATCCATAATTAAGCACAAGTAACTCAATCACAACGACCGAGCTGCTGGTCACTGTGTGCCCAGAGGACTAACTGAGAAACACTGCCTTAATTCATATCCTCCAGGCATTCAGTGCTGGTCAAACAGTAGCTCCTAAGGGCCTAATGTACAAAAGGAATGGGGAGCAATCTTGGTGAAAAACATCTGCAATATACGGAAGAGATACAAATTCCCAAAGCTCCCAATTATTTCATTGGGGGTCTTAATTCTTTAAAGGGATAGTAATGTTTCAAAATAAAAGCAGCTCCAATTAATCTTCATAATATTTAGGCCATGGAGAGTGTTATTTCAGTACTGAGAGACTTGCAGTTCAAGAGTAATTGAATAATAAAGTATCCCCCTCCCGCCCCTTTTACTGATGTAACACTGCTCACTTCAGAACAGAAAGGTGGTGTCTAAATGACTTGCAGAGAGGGACAGTCATCAATTGGCATAAGGGGAAAAACCTGAAATACTCACAGTAAGAAGATTGTCCCTTGCTGTGAGCTGTCTGGTCTTAAGACCAGATTCCACATCTGAGGGGAGGTGGCTTACACTAGGTAAAAGGGGCGGGAGTTGAAAGTTGCTAGCAAAACCAGAGAACCTCAAACTCCGATCACTCACAGGTGAGTCCTAATAACTGAAGTACCAGAGGCATGAGCAACTCATTGCTTCATGATGTGTTGTGTACCCTTCTGGTCCATGAGTAGTTAAGTAGACGTGTGTATTCTGCCTTCTTCAGTCTAAAATATCTGACAGCAACAGCCATGGAAATGAGTCTATAACTGATTAATGTTGCACAAATGTAATAAGGGCCATTGTGATTTTCAGGCCATGATAACGTAATTGATTGGTGGTGTTAGTTCTTCTATAATATCAAATGTATTTGAATGCTGTTTGGTATTAATAATGACTCAGTTATTAGTCTAAAATATATCAGGTAAAAACTGCAAGGTAATTGCTTGTATGAATGAATGAATAGGTTTATTTATATAGGGCCATAAGTGTACGCATTGCTTTACAATTTAAAGGTTTAGACAATTATTTTATTTTAATAATTATTTTGTTTTTAAATGTTATCATGTTTGCTACATGAGAAATCTTACAGAAAATACAATTTCACTGTTTGAAATGTTCTAATATTTCAAATAATCACTGGTTGTCACAGATTCACATTCACAGTAACCGTAATGTATAAATCTGATTCAGTGCATAAAAAGCACAATGAACAGTTTTTGTGCACTGTGAATACATTAACCCCTTAAGGACCTTTCATGGTCCTGGCACGTCATGGGTTAGGGAGCAATAAGGACCCATCATGTGCCAGGACCGTCATGGAATTCAGGGCTCCCCACGCTGCTGCACACCGTTCAGGGAGCCCTGAACCGGAAGCAGAAAAAAAAATGGTCTGTGGTCCTTAAGTGCCAGCCAGGTATGCGATCGGCCGGTCCATAGGGGGTTAAGCAAGGACTGTCCAAGTTCAGTCCTCAAGGGACACCCAACAGGTCAGGATGTAAGGATTTCCCTGATTAAGCACAGGAGAGTTAATCAGTGATCAAGCACATATAATCAGTGGATCATTCATGTTGACTGACTCACCTGTGCTTAATCAGGGAAATCCTTAAATCCTGGCTTGTTGGTGGCACTTGAGGACTGAACTTGGACAGCCCTGTATTAAGCCTATGTATAAAGCTAGCTGAATGTTTAAACAGAAAAAGACAAAGAATGAGGTGCTCATAGGGCAAAGACATCTGGAAAAATACACCAAAATAAATTGAAATGTTGACATTATTACGCTCACATGTTGTTGCCACTAAAAGAATTCTTGAGCAGCTATTGGAGCATGTAGGGGATAGTCTACTACCCTCCATGCAGATATCTTCTTCATTAGCTGGACATCAAAAGTTCCTCAAAACAGGAGAACTAAGCAGGATACAAAGAAAGATTTTCTAGTATATATAGATAGCAATTAACTAGATTGATCTTTAAATCAATATACTCATACAAAGATATATATTGGATGAATCAATATTTTATTCTGACGCGTTTCAGGATCTTGTCTTTGTGGCTGATCCTCCTATTCCGTAGAGCTTCCTGTGATTCTGAAGTATACCTGAACAAGGGAAGGTTAACCTCTGTTGATTTATACTAGTTGTTTGACTGATTCAACCAGAATATATTTCTGTGTGACTAGAAGAGCGCCCCATTTTCTTTGTATCCTGCATGTATTCAGCATGTTTATATTGCTGTTTTGTGCGGCTAGTGCCAATGAGTACTCAACGGGGGAGTGTATGGAAATGTTGGTTGTGTTTCTGCTCTGCATCCTAGCCCATGCTGTATATTAAAAGAACAGTAAACTTTATTTTATGAGAAAAAAATACAGGGCCTTTCCTGCTAATTAAAACAAGAATACTTCCACTGCTGGGAGATTTTTCATTCAAAGTTTATTACAGCTTATTTTTGTATATTAAACTGCAATTCTCTGTTATGTCTCCAGGTGGTGCTGTTCCTATCATTTGTTATGGAAAGCCACAGTCAATGACTCAGGTTATTCCATAGAGTGCACTATAAAAATAAAATAATTTTCGCTAACCAGTTGGCATTGTTGCTATGCTAATACCTTTATTTAAAAGCAAGAAGAAATGTAACCCTTTGAGTACCAGAGTGGTATGCAGCACATTGCAGACAATGCATTTCACATCCCTCTGGTACTCAAAGGTTTAATCTGCAATAACATTTAAATGAATAGTTTCCCAAAAGTGAGAGTACCATTGATTTAGTAGTCAGTAAGAAAAGTCTCACGTATATTTTTTTCTCATATAACTTGGTTTATTTACTCTAGAGAAAAGATGACAAAGAGGAGACCTTATCACATTGTACAAGTATATGAGAGGTCAATACAAGGATTTATGCGGTGAGCTATTTATTCCAAGCCCTGATCAGGTGGCCAGGAGACACCCCTTGAGATCAGAGGAAAGGAGGTTTAGACCAGCAGAGGAAGGGGTTTTTTTACAGTAAGGTCTGTTAAATTGTGGAATTCCTTGCCCAAGGAGGTGGTTATGGCAGATCAAATGGATACATGTAAGAGAAGATTAGATACATTTCTTTCAAAAGGGAACATACAGAGTTATACTGTTTATTAGCAGGCAGATCAGGAAGTTCACTGGGGTATAAGGCAAAGGTTGAACTTAATGGACTTGTGTCTTTATTCAACCTCATTTACTATGTTACTATATATATTTTTCTTTTTTGCAGAAAAAAAAAATTGGCACAGAATTATTCCTTTCATTATGCCAACAGCAGGCAGTCTGCAACAATAGTGCCATTAAGGTCTTGTTCACATTGAAATTGTGTTGTTGCAGAGTTCTATACTATGTGCTAATGGGTCTGTACATAAGCACAGGATCTCGAATAGCAAACCTCTATATATTATTGCAGCTCATGCACTACTAGCCTTGCATATCCATACATTTCCTTTTCTCTCTGCTTCCCCAGCCTTATTTTCCTGTCTGCCATAACGTATATTCTTCTTCCATGTAACCTATTTACTTCTTCAGAGAACCCTGATGTTCCTCAAAAAATAGCTGTCCTTCTTGGGTTCTGGATTTTAAAACATAAATTGACATTTTTACTTGTGCTGTTTGCGACTTACCTTATTTTGTAATCAACAGGTTATGCTCCTGTGACTGGAATGTGCCACCCACTGCGTAGCTGTACCCTAAACCATGAGGATGGTTTCTCCTCTGCTTTCGTGGTAGCGCATGAAACAGGACATGTGTAAGTATGTTCACTGTCTCAGAGAAATGTGAGGCTGGTGTCCTAAGATGAACTGGAGAATTCTTGAGCAATTCAACCGAATGACAAGAGACAAATGCAAATTCCCAAATTATTTTTATTATTATTTTTTGTTAGAAACAGTGTCAAATTGTGTCCTAAAGGCAATTTCTTTTTGAATGCACTCTGTGGGAGAGCTTGACTTACTGAGCACAGCTCTCCTTATTAAGTAAAAGAAACAAGCTTGAGTTATATTACCTTTTGAATGGAAAATCTCTCAGCACTTGGACTGCTTTTGTTTCACGCTATAGGAATGGTCTTATAAATAAAGCTTATTTCTTCTTTAACCCCTTGAATGCTAGTAAGGCCCCAATGCATTGCAAAGCAAAGTAATGCATTGGAGGCCTCTCTAGCATTCAAGGGGTTAATAGCCACTTTAGATCAATGTTTTTTTTTATTTTTCCCCTAAGGTGCAGTTGCTTTGCTCCAAAATTGATCAATTTGTTCTTAACCCTTTGAGTGCCGCGTTGCTTTGCGTACTGCTCTGGCACTCAAAGGGTTAATACATCACCTTTGGCATGTTTTTCAGTATTTGAAAAATAGAATAGTAAGAATTACATTTTGTTGACTCATATATTAAAAGGATAGTAATACTTAAAATGTAAAAAAAAAAATAAGTTGTAGTGTTTATTACCCAGAGTAAAACAAGGGTACTCCCACTACTAAAAGGTGTTTTAAAACATTATTATTACAGCTCAAACTTGAATTTTTAGGTGCAGTATCACTTTGGCCTGAAATTGTACAGTGGTGCTGTTGCTACACCGTCCTATGAAGATTTATGGTCAACTGAACAGAGCTGTCCATCAGATGGTGTAGCAACAGCACCACTGTACAATTTCAGTCCACTGTGATATTACACCTAAAAAAATCAATTTTGAGCTGTAATAACTTTTGAATAAAACACCTTTCAGCAGCGGGAGTTTCCTTGTTTTACTACAATATATATTTTTTTTACATATTAAAGGGATAGTATTACTTCAAAATTACTATCCCTCATATTGTAGCCCTTAATAAACTGAGTTAAATGACACCAGCGGCATCTCTCAGACCTTTATGGTTTAAGAGATAGCCGCTTTCAAAGTTTCCTCTCCCCTGCTGTCAGCGTTCTGCTGCCAGCAGGGGAATCCAGTCCCAGGACAGGCAGAGACTCTTAAACAGAGCTGATATCTCGTTATGGAAGGAAAAATGATTCTTTGAAACAGTCTTCTACGTGTGTTTGGTTACCAAGCACAAGTAGAAGACTTTTTCAATTAATCATTTTTCCTTCCATAACGAGATATCGACTCTGCTGAAGAGCCTCCTCTTGATTCAGAGACCGTATTCTCCTGCTGGCAGCAGAACGCTGACAGCAGGGGAGAGGAAACTTTGAAAGCGGCTATCTCTTACACCATAAAGGTTTGAGAGATGCCGCTGGTGTCATTTAACTCAGTTTATTAAGGGCTACAATATGAGGGATAGTAATTCTGAAGTAATACTATCCCTTTAAGTATTACTATCCCTTTAAAGAAATTTGGTTTCTAAAATTGGTACTTTACCCTATTTTACTATATGAGCAGCTCGAATATGGGTTGAGGATAGCTTTTTCTTCTATTTTGCATTTTATTTTATCTGTGTTTCATCTGCACCAAACATCGGCCAGTTCCAAAGTGAACTCCATGTTTAGCAGATCTATGTCAGAAATGTGTTCTGTGTCAAAGAGGAGATAATTCAATATACTTTGAGATGGAAAACACTAGCATTCCATAATCATCTCTGTTGTTTTTCAGACATCACAATTGCACTCAAAATAAACATTGTGTTCCACCATATTCTTCCAACAGCACAAAAGCCTAATATTTACTTTCAGTTCCCTAAACATTTAGAAGATTTTACATCAAGTAACATTTTCTACCTTCAAGACATGATTAGTGACAGGAGAGGTTTAATCATTAGGCCAGTGGTTCCCAACCAGGATGCTGTGGCACTTTGATGTGCCATGGGCTCTAGCTTAGGGTATACACAACAAACAAAACAGTTATGTTACAGAGACCACAGTGGACTCACAGGAATGGAGTAAATTCACATATCCTATATAATAATTCGCTAAATCGTGTGTAACGCCGCGACATGCGCAGTACACACTGCTGCTCATGCTGCCCAGCTCTGTATCAGCCGCGGCGCAGGCACTCTCTACTGCGTGTGACTGCCCTGCGACCGGGTGGCTGTGACACTGTGGCCCGTGTAACGGGCTGTTCAACTAGTAATACAATATAAAAAATATATATATATACTAGTTGAACAGCCCGTTACATGGGCCACAGTGCCACTGCCACCCAGTCGCGGGGCAGTCACACGCAGTAGAGACTGCCCGTGCCGTGGCTGATACAGAGCTTGACGCTCCTTCGGAACGCTCAGCTCTGTATCAGGCGCGGGCAGTCTCTACTGCGCATGACTGCAGCCCGTGCAGCAGTGTCTACTGCGCATGTTGCGGCGTTACACACGTTTTAGCGAATTATTATATAGGATATTCACTGAATAAATCTTTTTGTTGTTATCTATTAATTGCTGTCTCTTCTACGAAAGCCCAGGCTGAGTACATTTTTTGTATACACTATATGGGACCACATGTTCATTACTGTTATTATTACTTCTAGTACTGAGTGCCACTGCCAATTCTTGTTGTGTATATATATATATATATATATATATATATATATATGTGTGTGTGTGTGTGAAAAATATATATGTATATTGGAACAACTCCACTTATCTCAGTCAAAACTAAATCCAGTAAGCCAGAAGTTATTGGTATAGATGAAATGTGAATATGAGATGACAAACTGTGAAATTAGGATAAAGCAGTCTCTATAATAAGTCCCCTACACAGCTTCCCACATGGCCTCGTCCATATAATGTAACAATGTAAAAAGAAAAAAGGAATGCAGAAAAAAGAAAATCTAAAAGCAGTGTTTATTGTTTAAAGCAGAACTTTTAGCTATTAATAAGTCACCATGCATTCATTAAGGATATGACAACTAGCTTAAAAATACATGTCTTACCTATAAAAAATTGGTAAATTCTAAAGAAATCTTTACTGTTTGGAGACTGATGGGCAGGTTAGTGCAGTCTGCGCTCCTGCGCCGTTAGTCCCTTCTGGTTACTATGTGGCATGCTGTAGTGCTTTACAGGAGACCGGGACTGACGGCGCAGGCACGCACACAAGATGTCTGTACTGTTACCTGGCTTCCTGTCTCCAAACAGTAAAGATTTCTTTAGAATCTGCCGCTTTTTCTAGTTAAAACATGTATTTTCAAGCTAGTCGCCATATGCTTAATGAATGCATAGAAAAACAGAAGTAAGCTTACAGTGCTAACTCACCATAATGTATACGTTTAGGGACTAAAATAAAAATGATAAATAATTACTGGCATCTGGATAGTAGCAAGGGATGAGAGGATTCCCCAGAACGCCCGAACACTGGGTAGAACACAAAGTGCACAGACAAAACAAAAAAGTGACCCTTCGCTCCTCCATACCAGAATGTAAATGTGTGCCCTACCTTGTGCATATATAATAACTAGATTGACAAATATGAGGATTTAGTTGGTGGTAGATTCTGACCTATAAATAGGATGAACTTTGAGTAATGTTGACTGGCAATTTGGGGCCACTATGGACATGTCTGCTTTGCCTTTTGTATCCTGTTCATTATTTTATTTTGCTATCTATTTCAGAACTGAAATGTTAGTGCTTGAATTACCAGCTGGACAGTGTCCTACATATATAGACGTAGGAATTTACAATCTATGGGTCTGATATTCCAAAGAAAAGCATAGGGGATAAATAAAAATGTCCCAAATGCTAAATGATTTAAATGGGGCTTTTAACACCTTGAATGATTGAGAGGTCTCTGGAAATGTTTAGTTGTCCCTTACAGTACAGATGGGTTGCCTCAGAATGGTTCCACTCTGTTTTGAACATAGGACCCTACATTGAATCAGATGCTTCAGATTCTTTCAAGAGACTGTTGAAAACCTATAAAACATTGAAGAGTTCTCACACGTTGTCCTTTTGGGCTAAAGGTGTATTTAAAATTATATTGTTTTCAAGTTAAAAAATAGGGTTTGTTGAAATAAATATTGGGCCACTCATTACGCAACATTAAGAAGGTTATCAGCACATCTGGAGATCAAAGAGCGTGCAGTGTCAACGTGGAGCTACATTTCCAAGGGCACCTGGAGTTTACAATTAGGTGCATATTTTGTGAATAGTGTTGTTTGAACTCTGAGTTTTTAGGGCATACATCATACTCCTCTGTTTCTTTTGAAGGAAACAAACTAATCAACAACTGAAATACAAAGTAATGGCTTGTCTGAGATCTAAGCTTAATCATAACCACACAAAGAAATGTGGTTTATGAAAGAGGCAGTAATAATATTCATTTAGCATTTAAAATTTCATGTGGAAAAGAGACGTAAAGGGCCAAAGAGGGGATGTCCTAATATGATTCACTCTACACTAGTCATTGGAACCTGTTTATTAGTGCTACAACAGCCTAATGGCTGTTTACTAAGCTACTTACTCCAAGAATGGTCCTTTGTACACTGCTGGTGCCAGGGGGTGGGCAATGGAGAAGGGTATTAGTGTTTCAGACTGTACTTTTCCTATACCTCTTGTTGAATACTATTACTAATAAAGCACAGAGGAATTTTATTATCTTTACTCTGTTTCCATGCACATTTTAAAATTGTGTCCTGCTCTCATTAAAGTCTTAGTATGAGAGGAGTGTTTATAGAAAAGTTCATACTCCCCACTGTATGCCATGTACTACAGACACATGAGCTGGACACCAATGTCCCAGTTCAGAGAAATGCTGTTGAATACATTGAACACTTCACTGACACTGAAATGGTTAAAGAGCCATTGTGACAGATGCAAGTACATATCGATGGGGATCTGTTCTTTAGGGGAGATCCTTTCAGGTTCTCTGGTCCTCTTTAGAGATTGTATTCCATTCCAATCATCTTGAACTCTTAGCTTTATGGAGACTTGCAAAGGTCACAGCATTTCTCATCATGGGTCTAGCTGTCAAGATTAGATCAGACAGGAAAGGTGTAACAAGTAATGCAGATCTGTCAAACATTTGTCAGTATACAGAATTCCACTTGATGGCCATGTCAGAAATTCACATCAGAGGGAAGAACATAGAAACATAGAATTTGACGGCAGATAAGAACCATTTTGGCCCATCTAGTCTGCCCATTTTCCTACAGTAAAAACCTCAAACCTTTTTTTGGTCCTTGGTCTTTTCTTAAGTTAAGGACAGTCTTATGCCTATCCCATGCATGCTTAAATTCTGTCACTGTATTAACATCTACAACTTCTGCTGGTAGGCTGTTCCACTTATCTACTACCTTCTCAGTGAAGTAAAACTTTCTTACATTACATCTAAACCTGTGTCCCTCTATTTTTAGACTATGGCCTCTTGTCCTAACAGTTTTACTCCTTTGAAATATACTTCCATTCTGCACTTTGTTGAATTCCTTCATGTATTTGAATGTTTCAATCACATCACCTCTCTCTCCAGGGCCGGCGCCACCTATAGGCGAGGTAGGCGCCGGCCTAAGGCGCACATTTTCTGAGGGCGCATCGGCCCCCGCTGCCACTTACCACATACTGCCGAAGTAAAAAAAACAAAACGTAAGTTTCGGTGCTCTCCCTTGGCTGGTTATTTTTTTTAATGTAGCACAGCGATACCTGTTTCTCTCTCCCCCTCCGCTCCTTCAATCCTGGACCAGGATTGAAGAAGCGGAGGGGGAGAGAGAAACAGGCATCACTGTGCTACATTAACCTTTTCAGTGCCAGAGGGGTACGCAACGCATAGCTTTGCAATGCGTTGTATACCCCTCTGGCACTGAAAAGGTTAATAAAAGCCAGACAATGGAGAGCACTGAAACGTACTTACTGGGGGAGAGAGTGCACGGCAAGAGTAAGTGGAAGGGGGGTCAAGAGGGGATAAATAGTCAGAAGGGGCGAGATAGTCAAAGGGGGGATCAGCAGTCAAGAGGGGGATCAAGAGTCAGACGGGGAGAGAGAGATTCAAAGGGGGGATCAGCAGTCAGGAGAGGGATCAAGAGTCAGACAGGGGAGAGAGAGTTTCAAAGGGGGGATCAGCAGTCAGGAGAGGGATCAAGAGTCAGACGGGGAGAGAGAGCGTGAAAGGGGGGATCAGCAGTCAAAAGGTGGATCAAGTGACAGGTATGAAACAATATAGTGCAACCAGTAAGCACTATTTACAAAGCTGTAAAAATCACCCGGGGGAATACAACTACCAGCTAGGGGGTTGATTTTGCACCATCACATTCCAGTTTGATGGTGCAAAAATCTTATATTTACTAATAATAGAGTTTTTTACTCCATGATCTGTGTGGTCACCAAAGATTCATCTCCTTCATTAAAACTGGGCATCCAGTAATATAAGATAGGATCATGTGGGGAGGCCTTGTTCATAAGCTAAAATGATTGAAAACCTCCCAACCTCTACAAGATCATTAATAAAATATTAATAAATATCCTATTTTAGGGTAAGTTTGTACATGCTATATTAGTACAGCATTATGAACTCTGCTCATGACACACTGAAACACTGCATGTGGCAAATCCAAGTTGTAGTATGATTGATCTGCACAGCACCCTATGGGTAGTCATGCAGAATGTTCACATGAACAACCTCCAATCAATGCACATAGGTGTCTTCTAGTCATACACATGTCCATATGGGCAGGCCATGTGTTACACCTCCATGCAATGTGACCTGAGGAATACCAGCGATTGGAGGTAAGTAAACATGGGTGGATTGGACTGCGCTATAAAGCAGTGCATCCAAACAATATATAGTGTAAGCCAAGCGATGATATTGCAACAAGGCAGATACATCAACAATTGGCAGCGGCCCATAACTATTGTAATTAATGTGCAATACAGTATTATTATACAGTTGTTAATATAAAGATACTAATAAGAATAGTAGCAGCTCTGGCACAAACCAACTGCACCATAGGGGCTAAATAAAAAAATCACCAAAGTCCCATTGATTTAAATGTAGTTTGTAACCCCTTGAATGTCAGGGGTCTCCAACACATACCATACCTACCATTCAAGGAGTTAAAAGCTCAATTTAAATCAACGGCATCATGTATAGGTCACCTCTGTTGCAGGTGGCTTGCTCCAAATTTGCTCCATTTTCTCACATCAGCCTGTATGGGCAGCAGACTTCTTGTTGTAGTGGAGTTCATTAATCTCAGATAACACATCTATACTTTTCTTTCCCAGGTTAGGTATGGAACATGATGGACAAGGAAACCGATGTGCTGATGAAACCAGCATGGGAAGCATAATGGCGCCACTGGTACAGGCAGCATTCCACCGCTATCACTGGTCTCGATGCAGCAAACAGGAGCTTAACAGATACATACAGTGAGTTTCTACATGTATGTTATTAAAGGAGAACTAATACCGCCTAAGACCCCCACACAGTTGATTTACTATGGCAAGATAATCATAATGGCCCCTATGAATTTTCCCTTCTGCCTTTGTTCAAGGGTTAACATCTTCAGTCAGTCCTGGATGTCATGTCCATGGAGGCAGACATGACAAATGGTGGCAGTTTTTTCTAAATGAAACAATGTATTGTACCCCCTCCTCCCGTTCCTTAAAGGGATAAGCGTAACCGATGCAGTGAATATAGATTGAGGTCCCGTTGTCCTGTTAGGAACTCTTATGTCCACCTTTACGGACATGACATCCAGAACTTAAGTAATTTTATTAGAAACTGTTATCCAAAAAGATCAGCAAATGCACAGTTAAGGAGATCATACTTGGCACCGTATGCTAATTGTGGTACCAATGCCGTTCCATTGACATTTCATTTGCTAGTTAAGCTTTTCAATTATGTTGATATTTCATATGCTATTTAAGTGGTTCAGTGATGTTTCATATGACAATTAAGCATTATGCTGCAGCAGAAGATTTTATCTTTCACTTTCCCAGAAATAAAAGTGTGAATATTTCCTAAACCATACATCTTCTGGACTTTTGGCTAACATGACACATAGACAGTTTTGAATGAAGTTTTGTGAATATGTAAAACAATTCAAGGTGACAGGTCTAAAGGACCGGTTATTTTCAGGGACTTCAAACTGGGAGATGTGATTTTGTTTGTTTGGTTTATTCCAGGCTTTCAGAGCTCTACAGGAGAAGGCATACTGACCAGCTTTTTTCTTGTAGTGTAGAATACTCAGTGAGTTGTTAGCAGTGGACTGGAAGTTACAGGTAGCGTGGAGAGATGGAATGACCATAATGCTCAGGTAGTCTTGTAGCTTTCCAAGTAAGTGGGTAGATATTAGGAGCTTTTGCTTCTCTCTTAACCATTATGCTAATCAGAATGGTCAAATGATACTAGATATTCCTGACAACTTTTAATTAATCAGTCCTTCTGTGTATTTTGGAGTGTCTCTGTAGTATCTCTGTAAGTTAATGGTGGGCAATCTGCTGCCTTCCAGCAGTGAACTACAATTGCCATTATCCTCAGCCAGCCATAACTGATTGATGATGATGGAAGTTATAGTCCAATAATTGCAAGGAAGCAGAAGGTTTCATAACCCTGCTGCACATAGCATGCAAGTGTTCTCAAACTTTTTGCTGTGGTGGATTCCTTACGTTTCAGATAATCGGTGTAGAACCCTAACAAAAAAGCTCTTAAGGGAGAAGTAAAGTTTTTCAGTGCTTCAATACCTCCCTGGCACTTAAAGGGTTAAATTTTAGTAAAATTTCTACCTTGTGTCTAGACAGTTCACCTCATATCTAGATATTTATTACATTGCATTATCTGTAGAGAAGTGATCCAGTACTCTGTGACAGACTGAGTTGTAATTACTTTTGAATAAAATAACATCCAGCAGTGGAATTACCCTTGTTTTACTAATCAGAAATCACTACAGTATATGTTCTTTTTCCTTATAATAAAGGTTTTCCGATCCTTTAAACCCTTGCATACTTCACAATGTGTTGGAGACCTCATTATCATCTAAGGACTTCACATAGTATCAATATAGATTTTATATGGATGCGGGCTCGAAACAGTGAGTTAAAGGGCATCTGTCATAAGGATTGTGTCCAGTTGACATAGGAGGAGAATAGGAGGAGAATGGTGAAAGCCAAAGGAGGATTGTTCCCCAAAAGAAACAACCACACCAAGAGATTATAGTGGTATCAGGAATCTTATATAAAAACATTAATATTATTAGCTTTCTCGGACACAATTGTTACCCTAATCATATTCTAATCAGAAGGTCAATGAAGCCAGGTCTGTATTGTAAGAACCAACAGACCATACTGGAATGAGCAGAACAGGGGCCTGAATAGAGACTTCTGGTGCCCCGTCTCTGGTTTCACAATTCGGTCTTGTTAGGCTGAGCGAGCAGCCTCCATAAACTCTATTGAAGGGCTTGGAAGCCAGACACTAAGGGCCAGCGATGTGCATTAGGCAGACTTACAGGAGTCATGTTAGGGCTGTTACAGAGATGCTATATGCATTTTATAAAGTTTGCTCCTAGACAAGCTGTCTTAATAAAACATATTTGCCCTTTAAACTAAATTATTGGCTAATATTCATCAGGTAATAGGTACCAGTTAATAGTTTTCTCTTTGAATGGTTAAATGTATTTTGCTTATTACATGAGATATCTAACAAAGCAAAATTGTACTGTTTGGAATGCATCAGATCTTCCACTGTTCACTGGTAGTCACAGAATCACACATACACTGGCACTCCAGCCTTGTTCCACATGTCCAGTGCTAGACAAAGACACAGTCAGACACCCAACCTTGTACGACTGTCCACTGGCAGAACCACACATATACAACCTGACACTCCATCTTTTTTCCACTGTCCACTGGTATTCACAGACCCACACATATACAGCCTGATGACTTATCAGTCTTGTTCCACTGTCCATTGGTAGTCACAGAATCACACATATACTGTCTAACACCCCAGCCTTATTCCACTGACTACTGGCATTCACAGAACCAAGTGTACAGCCTTGTTCCAGTCTCCATTGATAGTCACTGAACTACTGTTTGACACTTGGAAAAATTAATTCAGGACTATAGGCTTCTGTAGGCTTTCCCCAAACACATACCCATTCTGATATAGTGAATAGTGTGAAGGATGACTCAATTGTCCATATGACATGTTTCCAATCATCAGATGTCCAGGTTTCATGCTCATGATGCTATGTTTTTCACTTCTTAGCATTGCATTCTGTAATTAGTAATTTAGCAACTGCAGCTCTACTATAGATGCTCGATTTGTGAAGACCAAGTCAAACTGTTTTGATGGAAACAATGTCTTCTAGAAGAGTATAAAGTTCAATAGTAGTTCTATGACTTTTGGATACAGTTGTCTTCAACGTCCATTAATCCCTTTCAGTTAGTTTATGTTTCCTGCCACCATTCCTCTTAGCAGATGCTGTGTCCCCATAATTTGTATATGCAGTCAGAACTGTGGACACAGTTGTCCTGGATACACCTAACAAACTGGCAGTTTCTGCCACAGATGTTCCAGGTAAATGTGCAGCACCAATCTGTTCTTTTTTATAATCCGACAAGTCTGTCTTGTTACATTGTCTCCCTATGCTTTTAAACTACAGACATTTTATAATCCGACAAGTCTGTCACGTTACAGTGTTTCCCTATGCTTTTAAACTACAGACATCCTATAATTTAATGAAACTTCCTTGAAAAACCATAACCTAAACAAAACAATTATAATCATAAGAAATTACTTTAGTGCTGCCAACAAAAAAACATATTTATCAATATATTCTATAGTGTTTGTTATTTTCTCCATATATATATATATATATATATATATATATATATATATCCTATATTCATACCTGGGAACGCTCCGGTTTTGCCCTGGAGACTCCGGATTTCAAAGTGAATTACCGGGTCTCCGGGGCAATGTGTGAATCACCGGGTGGGCAGAGTTTAAGTAGAAACTCTGCCCACTTGTGCTCCATCCCGCCCAGTTCCTCCCACTCCCCGCCCTCTTACATCCATTTTGCAGGGGGTTTTTGTGTTTTTTTTGTCACGCCCCCCCACAACTAAGCCCCACCCCTTTTATGACGCGATTCGCGTCATTTTCCTCCCCCTGGGCACTGACAGGGTTACCCTCCGGGTAGCCCTGTTTCAAAAGTTCCCAGGTATGCCTATATTATAAAAAGCCAGATGTATGTTTATCAGAAGCACTCATGCGCAGTAGAGACTGTCTGAACGCACAGAATACTGGCCTGTGTACACAGGCTTTTACACTAGTTATATATATATATATGCAAGGCGAGTGAACAAGTGAAATAGATTTTAAAATCATAACGCTCAGGGCTTTTGTAAGTATCAGCCGATTGTTATTTGTTTAGAAAGGTCAATGTTTCAGTCCCCAATCAAATCATAGTGTACACCATTTCTTTAACCCTTTGAGTGCAAGTAGGGTGCGCAACACATAACCCTGCAATGCATTGCCTACCCTTCTGGCACTGAAAGTGGTAAATGCTCAGTGTAACCTAATAAAAATATTAACAGAAAGTAAAAAATTCAAAATAATGTCAAATTACCACAGTATATAAATCCTTATCTAAATAACTATCAACTAAAAAAAATAAATGCAAAGCAGATTAGTGCATTAAACATCTAAAGTAATAAATGAAATAATCACCATATGTAAGCTGTCCACACTCTATTTACATATGGCCAACAGCAGGACAGCCAGCTAACAAACTTGTTCATTGTATTATCCCAAGTATGTAATATTTGCATATGTATACTGGTGGGGTGTTACATTACAGCTTTCTGGCATTCAAAAGGTTAAAATGACGAAAAAAAAATCCCATTGATTTCAATGTGGCTTTTAACCCTTGATGCTGGGCTGTAGGGTGCTTAAAGTGTTTCTCTTTAAGGCTTCACACTGCCGGCCCATGGGCCGCACATTTAACATGTTTGACATGCCTACTCTAAGATATTCCCCTGTAATCTGATTAACATGACTGCGGATTTGAGGTCATCTGGAGAATTAGGAGCAGAGGAGGATTGCACCTACACTGGTGATAACTCACCAGAAAGGAATGACACTCTACTCAGCTGTCGTAGCTGACAATGGCCTTTAGCTCTTGAAGTATTGTTTACTTTTCACTGAATACTTTATCCCCCCAAGTGTAATCTGAACATCTGTAAGTAGAAGACTGTGAATAATTGATGAGTCATTAGCCACATTGAAGGTCTAGACATGGTCTTCTTGTACAGGGGTCATGTTCACAGTGAAATCTCTATCTGGAATATGTCTGCCTATGTCTGCATAAACTACACATGTGAACCTTTCCCCCTTTGTGTATATTTCAGTGAGGTTGCTTTATTAAGAGGAACTGGGGCAAACCAAGTGAATTATAGCAGACAAAAAGTCCCAATTGATTTAAATTGGGCTTTTAATCTCTTTAATACTAGAAAGGACTTCATCCCGTTGGCTGACAATGCATTAGAGGCATCTATAGCATCTGAAAGGTTAACTGTCACATGAATGGTAGATAGGTCAAATACATTAACTGCCCAGCAGGATGGAACTTAAAGCTATAGTAATACTTTGTTATAAAAATCTCTAAAATTGCAGCTATCAATAACAGAATTAGAATAAGCTACTTCTCATGTCTCAAAACTTCATAGATTTTGTGTTTGTAGCATTTAAACTTCCCCCTCCCACCCCTTTCTCGTACATCAGTCCTGTAGTGGACAGCTGCAGAATCCGGTCATTTGACCAGACAGAGGCTCTTCAGCAGAGCCGAAACATTTATGAAGAACTACTTCACTGGAACGGTCTACAAAGTGTGCTTTCAAACCAGGCACACTTTGTAGACCGTTCCAATGAAGTATTTCTTCATAAACGTCACAATTTCGGCTCTGCTGAAGAGCCCCATCTGGTGAAATGACAGCTGTCAGCTAGAGTGCTGACGTATGAGAAATTGGGGGGGGGGAGTTTAAATGCTACGAACACAAAAACTATGAAGTTTTGAGCATGGGAAGTAGCTTATTCAAATTCTGTTATTAATATCTATTTTAGAGATTTTTATGACAACGTATTACTATCCCTTTAACTCACAAGTACAACATGTGATTCTCAGATGGCCTATGGAGACTGAGTGTGCAGCCCAAAGAGACTGAAATGCTAGACTTCAGTGGAACCAACATGCATAACTGTGATTTTTGTTGGAAGCTGCCCCCCAGAGTAACAGGTAGGAATGGAGGTGGGGGGTTGACCAAATGAAGAATTCCAAATCACAATGTTGATGGGGCTTAATCCCACCCATCCAAAAGGTCTCATTTTAAATACTGTGCGGCTGTACACCGCATTAAACATGTCGCCTGGATGAAAAAAAAGGCGACATGAGAATCTCTCCCTGCATATAAGCGCTAGATTCTCATGTCGCCTCCTTGAATGCTGCAGCATTTAAAATGTGATCTTTTAAAAGGATACCAGATTGGTTGAGGATGTTTACCCCAAAATGGGTAAAAAAAAAAGGGCAAGGAGTGGGCAGGACAGGCTGGAAAATGGGTGTGTGTGTGTGGGAGGGGGGTGGCAGGTTACCAATGGTTCTCGGAGAATCACTCATCATCAATGAATCTGCTGACAGGGCACTATCTTAGTGATATCCCCTATTTCTATAGGTGTAGATTTACTTTAATCCCACAGACACTACAGGTATTTCTAATGAGATGCTTATGAGCATATTATTTTTCTTATTATTATTAATTCTGGCATATGGAAGACTGGGCCATATGTATAAAGAAACGGGGGCAATTCAACTGCACCATGGGGTTTAAATAGAAAGTATAACCTATTGAATGACAGAGCTCTTTCCAACACATTGCAAGGCAATGGAATGAGGACCTCTCTAACGTTCACTGGGTTCAAAGCCCCATGTGAATCAATAGCAATTGTAATTTTTCCCCATAGTGCAACTGGATTCCCCCAGACTTGCTTCTGTTTCCTGTATCCATATAGTCCAGTGTAACTACTGCATGGAAGACAGACACAGACTAACTCCGCATTGTCAACATTGTCAACCATTTCAGCAAACAAGGGGATTTTCTACAGTTTTTTTCTTTAATGACTCTACCAGATCAAGGCAATTTAATGATCCCTGCAGAAAATCAGTGATCCTAATTACTTGGTACATGTTGCAGATCTTTTTCCAAAAGACAGTAAAACGTAGTAAAATAGAAAACTATATTTTTTTTATTCTTTTCATTTATGTTGTTTATACGCTGCTTACTTTTGATTCCTAGGGGTAAATTATACTCCCAGTTTTAGCTGCTTTGTCTTTAAGTATAGAATATTTAAAGGGGCAGGGACACTAACACCTTTAAAGTGGAACTTTCACTTAGTATAATGTCACCGACCAATAATTAAACATGTGGTGACTAGCTTTATAATACTTCTGTTACCTCTCAGAAGTGTCAGATTCTAAAGTAATCCTTAATTTCGGAGATCTGAAGCCAGATATCAGCGCAGACATCTTGTCTGAGCGCCTGCGCTGTCAGTCCCGGTCTCCTGTAGGAGGCATTGCATGTTACCTTCAGGTAACCAGAAGGGACTGACAGCACAGGCGCGCAGACGGCACTAACCTGGCCGCCAGCCTCCGAAGATTAAGGATTATTTTAGAATCTAGCACTTCTGAGAGGTAATAGAAGTATTATGAAGCTAGTCGCCACATGTTTAATTATTGGAGGGCGACTTTATACTGAGTGAAAATTTCCCTTGAGTAAACAGTGTGTTAGAAGGCATTTGGGCCATTGTTACCAGGTTAAGAGGAGCAATTCTGGAGCAAACCAACTGCACCGTAGGATGGAAAGGAAAAATCTCTTTGATTGGTTTTTAGGTCTCGATCCAAATGTTTTTTCTGCCGATGGCATTTTTTCCATTACAGTAAACTATACAAATGTCTGTGCTGTGAAAAAATACCGGCAAAAAAAGAGCCGTCATGTGACGAAGTTAAGAGGTGTTTTCATCCATTGAAAATTATGAAAACACCGTAAATAGCAATTCAGATTTCTGCTTTAGCCATGAAAACCCAATAAGGGACTCAGGTTATCACAGGAAAGTTAAGACCTACGTTTTTTTAACTTGAATCCCTTATCGGCTGTTTAAACAGTCGACGCAGAAACTTGAAGTAAAAGAAACAAAGTTCTCAGTGGATGTATTGATATGAGGCTCTAAGCCCCATATCAATACATCCAAAGTATGAAAAATGTGTCAGACATTAGTAGAATTAACCCTATGAGTGCCAGTGGGGTATAATTACCCCGCCAGCATTCATAGGGTTAACCTGACTAAGTTAAAAAAAAAATTGCATTAAAGTAACACTTACCTTTAATCCTGATGTCCAGCTGAGTCCTCAGCTTCCTGGTCCTCTTCTGTCAGTCTCTTCAGTCTTCGTTCTTCTGTCCTTCTCTTCAGTCTTCTTTCTTCTGTCCTCTTCAGTCTTCTCTTCTTTCTTCTATTCCTTCTTCCTGTAAAATAAAAAAAGATATGAGTATTACAGAGCATTAACATTAATATCATTTAACCCTTTGAGTGACAGAGTGCGTACCTCACTGGCGCTCAAAGGGTTACTGTGTATTGTGCCATAATATTCAACAACATAAATGCCTTAATTTAGTGTCCCAATGTTTAAATATTCCATATAAATAATATATATATGTAAAGGATCCTAGGCCGTTACTTGGAACTCTGGCCAAGGGAATACAGTGAACTTTTCTTATGTTCTTGAAGAAGCTAACTGTGTCATACAAAGGGCTGTATTCACTACAACGCAGCACACTAAAAGAGCCATTTCAGGTTTAAAATGTCGTCCGGTTCGTGATTGGCCGAGAAGAGTTAAAGGGCTGCCATAGGATTAACATGGTAAAACGTTGGCCTCTCTCGGATTGGCTTCCTGGTTAAAGGGCACAGTAGGATGGAACCAGGAACGTTGGCCGCTTTCTGATTGGCTGCCAGAGTTAAAGAGACTCCATAAACTGTACATGGAGAAATGTCGGCAACCACCGGATTGGTCTCTCAGGTTTGTCGCTCCCCATCCCATTGACCCAAAAGTTAAATGCGGCCAACTCAAATTACCCGAGGCTCCACTAAGTCTGTCCACCCATAGTCCTCATGTTTGCCCCAACCCCAGGGGTCCCATTGTATTTTCCCTCAAACCATTGTACTGTGTATGTTAACTTCATTATGTATTGATGGCCATTGTTTAACTGTGCATAAAAAGAGCTGAAGTTGGCCTAAAAAAGGTGTGTGTTACTTTTGAACCTGACTTGCGTCCTGTCTCAGTTGTTCTGGATGGTATCTAGGGTCTTCTTTTGACCCCCATCCTCGGAACTGCTGGAGCAGATTATCGATGCTACCAACTACCCGTAGCTGACCTCATGAGAAAGAGACCTGGCACAGCATCCTAAGTTGACCCGAGGACTTAGGGACTTGTTACTATATATATATATATATATATATATATATATATATATATATATATGTATATATATATATATAGAGAGAGAGAGAGAGAGAGAGTGCAGAGAAATATATAATGCAGTAATGCCGCTTGGTGCGGCTGCAGAAGTTGCGGCAGCGGAGACAAAGAGCAGCCGCACCCATTCCCCCAGTCCTGAACAGCCAATGGCTGTGAGGGAAATGGAAGTGAGCCTGCCCAAAATATAAAGGCAGGCTCACTTCCAATTCCCTCAGTACGCAATGGGCATCGGCCCGTTCAGGACTAGGGAATGGGTGAGGCTGCTCTGTGTCTCTGCCGCTGGTGCTTCCACAGCCGCACCAAGCATCGGAGACTTCTACATAGGAGCTAAATTAATTTACTTAGCATTGCTGCATTATATATTTCTCTGCTCTCTCTATCTCTCTCTCTCTCTATATATATATATATTTATATGGAATATTTAAACATTGGGACACTTAATGGAGGCATTTATGTTGTTGAATATTATGGCACAATACACAGTAACCATTTGAGTGCCAGTGAGGTACGCCACACATGCATTGCGTACCCCTCTGCCACTCAAAGGGTTAAATGATATTAATGTTAATGATCTGTAATATTCATATCTTTTTTATTTTACAGGAAGAAGGAATAGAAGAAAGAAGAGAAGACTGAAGAGAAGGACAGAAGAGAAAACAGAAGAAGGACAGTGGATGGCAGGTAAGTGTAAGACACTTTAGTTAATAATCGATGCTTGGCAGTATGTCAGGCACCGATGGTTAACTTTTTTACTGTTAAGTTCCCAAGTTTCCAGCGTTTTGGAAATTTAATGCATAAAACAGATGTTTGGACACAACACCAGTTTTGTGGCCTAACGTTCGTTATGCATAATGCCGGTAGGACATTTGAATACCAACTTAGACATTTTCTTTTGTCGGCCGGTATCCATTTTGTCCTACTGGCATTTTTTCTCCAACATTTGGATTGAGCCCTTAATCCCTTTAGCGAGTGGTCTCTAGTGCAGCCAAATCCCATTACATTCAGTTGCAATTTTCATTTCCACCCTGTTGTGCACTTGGTGTGTTCCAGCACTGCTCCTCTTTACCTTGATGAATAAGGCCATTTGGGTGCAATTCTGGAGCAAATAGCCCACTCTATATAGGAGAAATATAAATTACTATGTAAATTAATCTGCATGGTGGCTTCACTGGCTGCAATGCAGATCACATACACTGTGCGCACAATTATTAGGCAAGTGCGTATTTTGACCATATCATCATTTTATGCATATATTCCAACTCCAAGCTGTATAAACTTAAATGCTTATTGGATTTAAGTATATCAGGTGATATGTATCTGTGTAATGAGAGAGGGTGTGGCCTAAGGAGATGAACACACTATGTCAAGGTATGCATAATTATTAGGCAGCTTCATTTCCTCAGGCAAAACGGGCAGAAAAAGAGATATAACTGACTCTGAAAAGTCAAAACTTGCAAAACGTCTTTCAGAGGGATGCAGCACTCTTGAAATTGCTAAGATATTGGGGCGTCATCACAGAACCATCATACCTTTTGTTGCAAATAGTCAACAGGGTCGCAAGCAACATGTTGAGAAAAAAAAGATGCAAATTAACTGCTAGAGATTTGAGAAGAATCAAACATGAAGCTATCAGGAACCCATTATCCTCCAGTGCTGTCATACTCCAGAACTGCAACCTACCTGGAGTGTCCAGAAGTACTAGGTGTTCAGTGCTCAGAGACATGGTCACGGTAAGGAAGGCTGAAACCCGACCACCACTGAACAAGACACATAAGATAAAATGTCAAAACTGGGCCAAGAAATATCTGAAGACAGATTTTTCAAAGGTTTTATGAACTGATGAGATGCGAGTGACTCTTGATGGTCCAAATGGATGGGCCTGTGGCTGTATCAGTAACGGGCACAGAGTTCCACTTCGACTCAGATGCCAGCAAGGTGGAGGAGGGGTACTGGTATGGGCTGGTATTATCAAAGATGAGCTAGTTGGACCTTTTCGGGTTGAAGATGGACTCAAACTCAACTACCAAACCTGCCAGTTTTTAGAAGACACTTTCTTCAAGCAGTGGTACAGGAAAAAGTCTGCATCTTTCAAGAAGACCATGATTTTATGCAGGACAATGCTCCATCACATGCTTCGAAGTACTCCACTGCGTGGCTAGCCAGCAAAGGCCTTAAAGATGATAAAATAATGACATGGCCCCATCTTCACCTGACCTAAACCCTATTGAGAACTTGTGGGCACTTCTTAAACGGCAGATTTACACTGAAGGAAAACAGTACACCTCTCTGAACAGTGTCTGGGAGGCTGTGGTTGCTGCTGCACAAAAAGTTGATCGTCAACAGATCAAGAAACTGACAGACTCCATGAATGGAAGGCTTATGACTGTTATTGAAAAGAAGGGTGGCTATACTGGTCACTGATTTTTTTTTTTTTTGAAATATCACAAATGTTTGTAAATTTTGTGTTGTTTGTTTAGTATTCTCACTTTAATAGATGGAAATAAATGTAAGATGGGAAAATTATCATTTTTCATTTAGTTGCATAATAATTCTGCACTCTAATAGTTGGCCAATATTTTGCACTCTAATAGTTGCCCAATAATTGTGCGCACATAGATATTGTCCTAAGAAAGCCAAAAGCTCACTTTTACTTTCTTAAATATTCAGGTTTAAGGTTTCTTAACATTTTGGATTGACGGAGAGCACTGGGGTTAAACACAAAGGGTTAAACAAGGCATAGAGGAAATTATGTGATTTTATATAATTCCCTGTGCATGCTATGGGATGGGGTATATGGGACTTGCTTTCATCAGTCATAACAAAGAAGGAGATTTTTCAACAGTATGCTCTGCAGAGCTCGTAGGCTGCAGTGCTTACCCTGGAGGACAACCAGTGCATTAGAAGCTAATACTAGTAGGGTTGCATGAGTGAATTTGTACATTAACCTCATTTTTGCTATATTAATCCTTAATTAACATCTTTCTATGTGTTTGCTTACATAGCTCCTACGACTGTCTTCTGGACGATCCATTTGAACACAAATGGCCCAAACTTCCTGAGTTACCAGGAATCAACTATTCAATGGACGAGCAATGCCGGTTTGATTTTGGAGTCGGCTACAAGATGTGCACTGCTGTGAGTAAGCCTGAGTGTAAGCCTGATTAAACACCTAAGACCATAGGCACAAAAATACATTCTGGGGCAAATTAACAGCCACATAGGGGTCAACTTGAAATTCTCAAAATTCCCACTTATATAAATGGCTTTTTAACCTCTTAAATGCACTGGAGACCTCTGTAGCATTCAAGAAGTAAAAAGTCTCATTTAAATTTTGAGTCTTAATTTGCTCCCTATAATGCCGTTCGCTTGCCCCAAGATTTCTGCAGTTTAAACTTTGTGCATGTGGCTTTTAATCCATTGGCTTTATAACTTACAGTACTTAGATTACATCACATAATATGAGGCCAAAATGTTTTTCCCATCCAACGTAAATAAATCTGTTCCTTATCACTATCTGCGATAGCTATTTCTGGTACTTGTCCATTCTGTGTTGAATCATTCACAAATGTACTTGTTATGTGCATGAGAGTTGTTCATGTAGCTTCATAGAATTCATGTTGTTTTTCTCAACAGTTTAGAACATTTGACCCTTGCAAGCAGCTGTGGTGCAGTCATCCAGATAATCCTTATTTCTGCAAAACCAAGAAGGGGCCACCTCTTGATGGCACTGAATGTTCTCCTGGAAAGGTGATCTATTCTTTGTTACTGACCCTACAGCCTTGTTATGACCCTACAGCCTTGTTACGACCCAACAGCCTTGTTACCAACTCTGCAGCCTTGTTATGACCCTACAGTCATGTTACAGGCCCTACAACCTTGTTACTGACCCTAGAGCCTTGTTACTAATGCTACAGCCTTATTACATACCCTGTATCCTTGTTACAACCCAACAGCCTTTTTACATACCCTGCAGTGTTGTTAAGACCCTACAGACTTGTTACCTACCCTTCAGCCTTGGTATGGCCATACAGTCTTGTTATCAGCCCTACAGACTTTTTACTGACCCTACAGCCTTGTTACTGACACTACAGCCTTGTTACTGACCCTACAGCACTGTTACTGATCCAACAGCCTTGTTACCAACCCTACAGCATTATCACCAATCCTGCAACCTAGTTATCCATTCTGAAACCCAGACATCTTGCATCAAATACCAAATACAAAATCAAATGTGGAACAAATATTTTGCAAACTAGCTGCTCTACAAGGAACTAATGAATTAAAAAGGTCTCTGATGCATTGCTTCACAATGCGTGGAGACCTCTTTAGTATTCAATGGGTTAAATGCTCGCATTAAATAAAAAGAAATTTGTGAATTCATATGGTGCTGTTATTCCATCCCACAATCATTACTTTGTGGTTATGGCCTCTGGTGTTTACAGAGATTTGACAACTTGCCTATTTCTTGACTGGAACACTGACCTCAGTTCTGTTTATATTCTGTTGACTTGTTTAAACTTATTGTTGCCAATATTTTTATAGCATTAATTGAGTTTAAGAGATATCTTATTCTTAAGTAATGCCTAGCTTAAAGGAAACTAACATCTACATGGGTGACAGAACTGCAGCGCCTGTGCTCTTTCACTCATCTTCTACTACTGTCTGCCACCAGTCCAGGTGCAGGTGGGATGTGCCTAGAGGCCAGCCCCTAATATTGCTGGCTGTGCCCACATGTGTCAGGGATTAATTTGCAATTGAATATGCCTCCCTGTAGCTGCATTGGTTTTTCCCTTGTACAAGGCACCATAGCCCAGCATGTTGCCGAGCATATCACTTTTCACACCCAGGTGAAAGGCACCATAGCCCAGAATAGTGCCTTTAATAACAGGCAACAACACCATTTCAGCACCAAGTGAAAGGGGCCTTAGTAATTTTATCTTGGATTCCTAAAATCGAATCCTAAACTTGCATTTTGTTCGTATGTGTAGACTGACCTATAGCGACATCATGTGATTAATTCTGTTTGTGCTCTTTGTAATGAGGGATGCTTCCTAAGACAGCTAATGTATTGAAATTAGTGAGGTCCTCAGTGCAAGGCTATTGCCGGCACACACACGGATGCATACACACAACACACACACTACCTCTTATAACATTCCTCTTTTTATCACAATCGATCTCTTTCTTACTACTCTCCCTCTTCCCCTGATGGAAGGAAGAGGGGCAATGTGACAGCAGCTCAATGGAACCTCTTTTTCTCTGGGTCACCATGTCTTGTACCAGCGTTACATATGTGGACAACAGAGCACTATCACTATTGTAATGGTATTCAAGAAGCCCAGTAAAAGGTAGAATGGCTGCCCACATAGACAATACATAAGACCTGAGTTTAGGCCTCAGAAAGCAAATACAGGATTTTTATAGATGATATCATGACGTACAGGGTATTTAGGTATAACCAAGCCATTTTTATGTGTTAGTGTTCTTTTAAGAACTATTAAATGAGAACACACAATACAGTTAAACACAGGCAAAAGATTAGAATGGGTATTACCAACAACCCCCTGCATATACTGTGGCCCCTGTTTAATAAGTATTAGTAGTGGGTGATTTGACATCTCTGCATGCCAAAACTACTGTGTGGGATTCTCTTATTTACTAAAAATTGATTAAGAAATCAAATTCACAGAAATGCTGCCATGTGTTAACTTAATGGACATAATCCTTCAATGTCACTTGTTTGAACAATCTGCATGGTGCCTTCACTGGCTGCAATGCAGATCACATATGCTACAACTTGCCTGCATTCTATGTTGAAAGGGTTAGTAATGGCCATATTTAAGCTTATACAATATTGTAGACTAGTGTAAAAGCCTGTGTACATGGGCCAAGGATTTGTATAATGTTAACCCTTTGAGTACCAGAGGGTACGCAATGCAATGCTCCACGCGATGCAGTCTTGCGTCGCCTCACTCATGCGACGCAATCATGCGCAGTAGAGCCTGCCCGAACACGAACAGTCTCTACTGTGCATGACGGCTTCTGACAAACATCCTAGCGAATTATTATATAGGATGTTAAAAAATAAAGTATATGGAGAAAGTCCTATCTCTCAAACCTTTATGGTCTGAGAGATATTCTGTGCTAAAGTTCCCCCTCCCTCCCCTTCTCCTGACGTCAGTGCTCTACTGACAGCAGGAGATCCCGGTCCTGGGACAAGTCAGATGCTAATCAACAGAGCCGAAATAGTGATCTTTAAAGGGATAGTAATGTTTCATAATAAAAGCAGCTCTAATTAATCATCATAGTATCTGGACTTTGGAGAGTGTTATTTCAGTTCTGTCAGAGTTGTAGTTCAAGAGTAATTCAATGACAAAGTGTCCCCTCCCGCCCCTTTTACTGATGTAACACTGCTCAGACAGATCAGAAGGGAGGTGCCCAGGTAGACTGCAGAGAGGGACAATCTTCAATTAAGATAAGGGAAAAATCTGTAAAGCTTGTCAAGGGGGGAAGGGCTTTCATTGTTTTCATATAAAGAAGATTGTCCCTTTCTGTTATCTGTCTGGTCTTACAACCAGATTCACATCTGAGAAGAGATGGCTTACACTAGGTAAAAGGGGCGGGAGGGGAAACTTTGCTTGTGAATATCTCTTAAACCATAAATGTTTGAGAGATAAGACTTATATCGTTCTTCATGTTTTTTTAATGCCTACAAAATAAAATAAAGTTAAAACGAAGTATTACTATCCCTTTAAAAATAAATACTTAAATGGAGCGGTCTACAAAGTGTGCCTGGTTTGCAGTCACACTTTGTAGACCGTTCCAGTTAAGTCATTCTTTTTAAATATCTCTATTTCAGCTCTGTTGAAGAGCCTCCTTGAGTCTGCCGACACAGATCTCCTTCTGTCAGCTTTACAGCTGACATGGGGGAGGGGGGAAATTTAGTGGCAAATCTCTCTCAGACCATAAAGGTTTGAGAGATGGGACTTTCTCCATATACTTTATTTTTTTAACATCTACAGTACTGAATAAACTTAAATACAGGCATTAATAAGCCTTGTACATAAGTTGTAGCATGCTGCACCGGGCTGCATCGATGTGAACAAATAAACAAGACGGTCAGGCTGTGCTCTGCATGTGAATCATTGAGCAGATATCAGGGCTGTGCTGATGTCATCCATGTCAAAAATCACTTATTGGTCTGTAAAATAATATATGGGTGAACCTGCAGGAGTAGAAAAAATATGCACAAAATATTCAGTACTCATTTTTGCTGACTCTGCAATACAAGTTTCCTATTCCTTATAATGGGAACACAGGTCCATGCTTAGATCTTAATAAAATTGATAAACTTTACAACATAAAAATGGACAAAAATTAAACCTGCCTATGATTAATCTCTTAGATGATTACTTGCCTTGGCGACATCTCTAGAATGTCTCAGTTTCAGTGAGACTTGTGAGAAAAACCAAAGTCCTTTTTATCTAATGCGTGCACTTACTATACTACCCTTCTTATTATGTAATTAATTCAGAATGAGTACATGGTTTACTCTTCAATAGGGATAAGCAATCTTTGGTTTTCTGCGGATGATGAGAGTTGCAATCTTCAACAGCTGCAGATCCAAAGACTGCCTACCTCTTCCCTAGATACATAAAAATATATGCCCTCTGCTATGATAAAATCCTTATTGCTTCACCAGCAGAAGTGTTTCACAAATGGCATACAAATTGTTCCCAGAATAGCATGATATATGCATTATTATGTAAGAGAGTTGTCCAGAGCACTGGGTTAAAGGATGTGACATTCAAAGTATGTTTGAAGCATGCACTCCTAAGTATACTATTGCTCTATTTGCCTGATATTTCGGAGGTAGACTGTATGAGGGCAGGACCAGTCTCAAATGAATATGATAATTCACTCTCTGCAATGGAACATGGAAGTGAAAAACATGACTTGAGCAGCGCCTGAGAGGCTACCTTGCCTTGAACAGAACACTTAATTTTGTACTGACTCAATGTGTGTTCGTCACATGCTTTGTTTTTTATTGTTTTGTCTCCCTGAATGGAAAGGTATCCCAGACATGACCCTTGGTTGTCAACCTACATCTGGGGTTGTGCTACTTCTTGGCCTTTTGGCTAAGATCAAGTATATTACCCGCTCAGGAATGTGGCAGATGCATGGGCAGGGTTGGCATGTTGCACTTGGTCGAATGCCAGGGGGTGGGGGAGCCCGAGGTGCACAAGCTGCCAGCGTGACACAGAGCACGTGATAACAGGGACACAAGTATCTGGTAGGGCACTTGCATAGCACTTATGGACTCTTTTTGTTTTTTTCACTTCTTCTGCCACCGCCTTCTGGCTGGAGGGCAGCAAAGAATTTTTATAATTCCAGCCAGGAGGCTGGGGCCTCAACAGGCACTTTATCTCTTTCACTGCGCAAGTTTTTTGCACAGCTGAATCTGATTTATACTCACTGATGGATTATGGCACTTCACAGACACTAGCAATTGCAACACTGAAAACTGCCACAGAAGACTCAGCTTTGGTGGGGTATGTGGATGGCTGCATCCCCTGAAAGTTGCTGAGGCGCCTCTCTCCGAGGACCAGTCTGATATGAATATGGACATTTCCTCTCCGCAATGGCACATGGAGGTGAAAAACATGACTTGAGCAGCAACTGAGATGCTACCATGCTTTGAACAGAATACTTCATTTTGTTCTGTCTCAGTTTGTTTTAGTTTCTCCATGGGCATGGATTTAATGCCATTTCCCCATGCATGCTATGGTGCAGGCGTAAAGGTTTGTGGGTAATAAGGTCGGATGCTGATGGTGATCATCTGCCTGTTTGCATTAAAGCGATCATACATTGTACTGTATACCCTGATGTGATGTCACTGATGCTGGAGGCTATAGCAAGTGCAGCCATTGTTGTGGATTTGTACATCCTGTTATCTCTTGAATAAAAGCACAAGGACAAAATTCATATGGGCATACCTGAAATGTTCCTAATGAGCTGACCCTGAGATCTTTAGATTATTAAATGTTAGAAATCTCCATATTGTAGACCATAGTAGATAAATCTGTGCTTGCTCTAACCCAGAGGTGTGTCAATCATTCCTCAATTAACCTTTAGGATTCTATAACATGAATGTATCTCTGCCGGAACATACACACACAAGACTAGCAACACTTCTCCCTCTGCTTTTCTGGTATAAAAGACAGTAATTTAGAGACTACAGTAGTAACAAAGTGGTGCAGATCAAGTAGTAGTAGGCAACACTGGCCTGTTTCACCCTGAGAATGTGTCCCTTTACCCTGAGATTCTGACATATGGGTCAAAACCCTGAGTGTTCCCAGGTATGCAAATGGGCCATTGGAATTTTCTGGGCCATAGCAGGGTAAGTATGGGGCTATTATGTGAAGTTGTTTGTTCTTATTTAATAGTACATTTCATAGGAACATGCAATGAAGACAATGCTTTGACTGGCTTTGTATTTTTCAGTTAAATTGTAACACTGATTATCTTTTTTTTTACTTATGTTTTATTTCAGTGGTGCTTTAAAGGCTACTGCATTTGGAAGACTCCAGAGCAATCTTACAGTCAGGATGGCGGATGGAGCTCGTGGTCAAGATTTGGGTCTTGCTCCCGGACCTGTGGGGGTGGAGTACGGTCCCGTAGCAGACAATGCAATAACCCACCGTAAGTGTAACATGCTTTTACCTTGTTTACCATTTAGTTAATTATTATTATTCTTTATTTATATAGCACCAACTAATTCCACAGCGCTGTACAATTTTTAAGTGTCTCTTAATATTCACTGAGTGCCAGAGAGGTATTGGACATCTCTCTGGCACTCAGAGGGTTAACAGAATCCTGATGCAGTGAATTTATGGTAAATCTTTAAAGAAATGGGTATCCAAATCTCCCAATTTCCCTTTACAGCAAAACCGGATCCTCGTCTCCCACTTTTAGGGAAAACAGGGACTTGTAAATGAGCAGTATAAAAGGCCAGATTACCAGAATGCCTACAGCTCCAGATTGTGAGGGGAGCCTTAGCTGTGCTGGCCACACTCACATTCTGAATTGTGGGTGTGGCCAGAGCAATCTCAGGATCACTGAACCAGTTTATACATTTCTCTACAGGCTATTATTTAACCTCTGGGATGCTAGAGTTCTCTCCAATGCACTGTGAAGCAGTGCGTTGGAGATCTCTCTAGCTACCAAGGGGTTACATTTTCTTTGTTCTTGCTTGTTATAGGCCAAGGTTGTTTTCTTTTTCAAGAAACAGTGGATGGTACTGTGGGTGGAGTCATGTGAGGAGTGGGGTGAGGTCAGGGGTGGAGCTATGGGCACCTAGAGTGCCTTGCCTAGGGGCACTTGGGATGTAAGTCCAGCCCTGGCAGTATATATATATATATATATATATATATGTATATATATATATATACTTTATATATATCTATCACGAGCAGGGCCCTCTGATCTTTCTGTTCTCCACACTTGATTTGTACTATTAAATATCTCTTTATGTCCATTCCCTATTGTACAGTACTGCTGAATTAGTTGGCACTATATAAATAAAGAATAATAATAATAATATATACAAATATATTTTCCTGCTTTGCAAAACAAGGGTGCTCGCACTGCTGGGAGAGTATTCATTCAGACATTATTACAGCTCAAAAATTATTGTTTTTACTTAGAGGGGTGTCCGATGCATTGCACCTCTCTGGTACTGAAAGGGAAAATGTACTGCTCATTTAACCCCTTGTACCCTAGACAGGACATTTCTCCAGTGTTCAGTGGGTTAAAAGTCCCATTTGAATCAGTGGAACATTTTCTTTGGTTCCTATGATGCAAATGGGTTTCCCCAGTCTTTCTCCACTGTTGGTTTTGTGTATATGGCCCTTAGGTGACCTAAATGTTTTTCATATACAGTAGATATGGGTTGCCTGTCACCCTACCTAGAGAGTTCAAAGAAATCAGTTTTAACCCTTTGAGTGCCAGAAACATATCCTCTCTGGCACTCCAAGGGTTAAGGTGATGCCCTGTTTTATCACTGATATTTCAAACAGATTTCCTGAGCCTATTGGTACTGATCCCATTGTACTGATATGTTGCTGTCATTCTAACGCTAAATCATGTGTTCAGTAACAAATCATTGTCTGTAGTTGAAAAGGATTACCATTACTGAGAATAATATTGTCCATATGTTAAGGTAGATATTTTGGGAAACAGTGGTAAACATGCAAAAGTTCAATTTCCCCCTTTATGATTACTTAAATTGATTTCATATGTCTTTTGTCCCCTTTCAGTACCTTGATCTCCTGCATTTCCTGCTTTGATTTCTCCCTTGTTAAGCACATCTCTTGATCATGTGTTGGCAGAGGCTGAGTGCCGTACATCTGTGCAGCGGGCTCCTTTTTGCCTCAGACTTTGGGGTTTATGTATTAAGCTGAGCCTGAGATGATCTGTGAGGTACTCTGCCAGCAGCATGTAATGTAAGAAACATGTAGTAAAGATACTCAGGTTTCATATTGTTGGCTAGAAGGTGAATTTTCAGTGTGGACTCCAGCTGAATAAAAAATAGAAATGATGCAACCATTTCAAATGATGACCATCCACTGAATGAAGAGTATAGTGAGAACTTACAGGGTTAGCTACACCAAGGAATCATAAGATGATTAAAGGACCATAACACCTCATAATGATAAATCTCAACTTATAACAAACTGGGCAGGAATCCCTGCTGACCATTCACCACTCTGAATCACTTCTGCATGGACTAGTTCCCCAAAGTGAAACTTTTATTAGTAGTGGATATTCTGTCCATGGGGAAGACATGCAGAGCTGGATTTACATCCAAGGTGCCCCTAGACAAGGTATTCTAGGAGCCCTTTGCTCATGCATGGCCATATCACTACTCTTCACGTGGCTCTGCTCACATTAACATCCTCTTTTTCCTAGCACAGAAATTACACATGGCCTATAACAAGGAAGGGCTTTATATGAAAGAACTTTTACTCCTTGGTTGCTAGAGAGATCCCCCACCACAGGACCACTGGGTTAAATTAAACATTTCTGAAAGCCCCACTGATTTAAATGAGACTTTTAACTACTGACTATTATTGTGGATTGAAGTGAGGATAAAAATAATGGGAATTACAGTTAAAAAGATATTGCAGTACTCAAAGTAAGGTATAATGAGAGAGAAGATCAACAACTTACTGAGAAAAGAACTTTGCAAGGGTGTTGGCTTCGGTTCAGGGTTGTAAAATTACAAATATATACTCTATGTGGAGTAGTTACATCTGCAGTCTGCGGCTACATCAGACCCAATGGGGTCTTTGGGTCACAACTACTACACTATTACTTATAGAGGATCAGGCTCAACACCATATTAGCTTAAATACAGGTTCCACCCCATCACATTGGATGGACCTTGTGTGGCCCATTAGTAAAGGCAAAGCATCATATGACCCATTTAAATATGAGAATTATTAAAGCATAACTATAATTCTGGTATACGTGAAAATACTTTTTTATTGGACTTACATTCAATTTTCAGGAAGAGTTTTTGAGTGTAACAACCTTCCTTTATCAAGTCAAAAGAAATACTAATCATCAAAATGAAACATTCAAGTGATATGAGAGAGGTAGTTTATGGTTTTAAGAAAACACACACTGGTAAACTACAGATCACACCAGTTTAAGGATAATAAAATCCACTGATCAGTGTGAAAAGAACGTGGCAAAGGGGGTAGATGACAGAGAGAGGGGAAGAGATACACAAACAAATGTTAAAAAATCACATGAGGTAGATGGCTCAATATGAGCTAGAAGAAAATAAAAGAGATGTTATATATAGTTTTCGTAATGTGAGACTAATTCCAAGTCCTTATTTAGTCCAGAGACTCCTTTTTAGTATCTTTCTGATAGCTACCCTTGGATATGTTTATTCTTGTGAGACCAGACCTGCCCAACTAATGAGCCAAAGAGCTGATTTTTGGGGAACAAAATACACCCCATTAGCTTTCTGGATGACCTTGTTATCAGAATGAACTGTTTAGTCTGCAGAGACTATGCATGCATCATTCACTAACTACAAGTGTCAGATTTTACAAACTTTTTACCAGCTTTTTACTAGGTCTGGTCCTATAGTACCATACCTAATAAAACATGATAGTTGATCTTTAAATAGGGTCAAATAGGGCTAGCGAGGACTGACCCCGTCACACTAACAACTACCCTTCCCCCTCTAACACTTCCTCACTCCTCTCTATGGCATAATATTAGGGTCAGCTAATATTCTGATGGGTGTTATCTGAGAAATGGTCTTGGCTCATCTAACCATTGAGTTTTGAAATGCTGTTCAAAGCAACAGATGGTTTATAAAAGATGTACAGTTACTCACAAATGACTGTAGGCACATGGAATGGAAAATTATTTGTTTTAAACAAACATTCATGGAGAACAACATCTACAGAGTACCTCTTAATTTGAGAGAAAGACTTACGTAGGTAGTAGTTCTTCATACATAAGTTTGGTTTACATTGTATTTATAGTTGCCTTTAATTGATGATCCCCACTTCTTGTCTGGTTTTAGCCCACAACTCCTCACTGCTTCAACCAAATGAATGATAAGTGATAGAATAAGCCATTATAAAATAATTTACAGCTAGGGAAATGCTACTATAGACTGCAGCAGAGTATCAATGGAAAAACTGGTTAATGCACCAGCTGTGGAATCTGTTCAGACCTCAGGGTCACAGGTTCTAGTCCCGGCAAGGTCAACTCATCCCTTCACCCCTCAGAGGCAGATAAAATGAGTACCCAGAGCATATTTGAATACGAGGGACAATCTCAGTATATCCTTCCAGGTAAAATACCTTCACAAACAATATACATGACTGCTGTATGAAGAAAAACTGCAAAGATAAGTCCATTAGTTAAAATATTAAGAGCCCCTTATTTCTAGAGCAATGATTCCCACTTCTTGCCTGGTTTTACCTCACAACTCCTCACTGCTTCAACCAAATGAATGATAAGTGATAGAATAAGCCATTATAAAATAATTTACAGCTAGGGAAATGCTACTATAGACTGCAGCAGAGTATCAATGGAAAAACTGGTTAATGCACCAGCTGTGGAATCTGTTCAGACCTCAGGGTCACAGGTTCTAGTCCCGGCAAGGTCAACTCATCCCTTCACCCCTCAGAGGCAGATAAAATGAGTACCCAGGGCATACTTGAATGCGAGGGACAATCTCAGTATATCCTTCCAGGTAAAATACCTTCACAAACAATATACATGACGGCTGTATGAAGAAAAACTACAAAGATAAGTCCATTAGTTAAAATATTAAGAGCCACTTATTTTATTGGTGTTTTGTGTGATAATGGGTCGGATTCTAGAGATGTTGCGGAGGTTGAGGTGGCATGATTTGGAGATTGATTGGATGTGAGGAATGAAGGAGAGGGCAGAATCAAATGTGACCCCCAGGCAATGGGCTGTAGGGGTTGGTGTGATGGTAGCATTGTTAAAGGTGAGGGTAATATCTGGGGTAAGGCTGGTTGTAGAGGGAGGGAAGATAATTAGATCAGTTTTGCCTTTAAAGGGATATACGGTATCTGTTACAACGTGCTTTCTCATATAGTAGAAAACTGTATTTTATCATCACTGTTCCTTTATCTCTCAGGGCAGGGTGCCAGAACTCACATAGCCAGATCTCTGTACTAGCTATTAATGAGAACTGCAGCCACAGAGTTCTCAGAACACAATCAGAACCAGAGCATTTATCATGTTTATGTTTGTTTCTATATCTCCATTATCACTTTCATTCTAGCTTCTAATGCATTGCTTGGCCACACATTGGAGATCGCTCCAGCATTCTAGTGGTTAGATTATGACAGTGAAGTTGATGTTCTAAAGAAAACCAGTGCAATTCTGCCACAAACCAAGTGCATCATGGGGAATAAAAAATTAAAATATTCTCATTTATTTAAATTCATCCTTTAACCCCCTTGCAATGTGCTACGGACCTCGCTAGCTTTCAAGTGTTTAACCCTTTGTGTGCCAGAGGGGTACGCAACGCATTGCTTTGCAATGCGTTGCGTACCCCTCTGGCACTCAAAGGGTTAAAAGGCCAATTTTATTCAATGGAAATTTGCATTTGTTCTCTCTAAGGCAGTTGATTTGCTCCAGAACAGCAGCAATTTCCTTACTATATTAGCTTCAACTTTCTATTGGTTTACCTCAACATGTTGGTATGTTCGGCTCAAATAATGTAAGATAGCGACTGATGATACTGGGAATTTTGAGAACATTCTAAAATTAGCGAAACTGTGGTTTTCATTATGTAGTATATCCAGTGTATCATTTCTACCACCTCCCACCAGCTGCTTGTGTTTTTCAACCCTGGTTAGATGCAGACCTCTTTAGTGTCCAAGAGGTTAACAGCCTTTCTGTGCATGTATTTGATAGGCTAATTGTATTCTCTGTGCCATGCCACACTGGGAAGGATTCATGGGAGGAGTGGGGTGGAACTATGGCCAACACTAAGGGCACCTGGTCTGTCTTTCTTAGGGAACTTGAGATGTAAATCCAGCCCTGCTTCTGGTATTCAAGGGTTAATGTGAAACACATGGAAAAAGCATAATACAGAAGCTTCATTAGTTCCAGTGTAGCATTAATCTATGCTTTTTCCATGTGTAGCATGTGAAAAGGAATTTGCCTTTGAAAAATAACTGGGAATTGGTGGACCAAGCAAAATATTTATATAGAGAAGTACAAGGTGACCAATGGCAGGACTGAAAACCCGTACAGTAAGGTTTATTCTGAGATTGCTGTTTCTTTCAGATTGGGACGCAATGGAGTGATAAATGTCTCTACTGGACTGAAGCGTAAATCTCAGAATAAATGATACTGTTTATTTTTAAATATCCACTGTAACTGTTGAATTTTCAACACCAGGAAGAGGAAATGCAGAGCTATGCAAATTGCATCAGTCAGTGGGCGGTCGAGATATGTAAATGATTATAGTTCCGAGGCAATGGATGAAGTGAGTAATGAGTTAGATGGATATAAAGGATGCTAGCTTAGCAGACCGGCTAAGAAAAAATTATATATATATATATATATATATATATATATATATATATATATATATATTTCTCAATTAAAAAAATCGCATATTACATTTGGTACTAAAAGTAAGCTAATTCTATTCTGAAAAAAGATATATGGGTCCACTAAACGATAAACCGGTAAAACCTCATTTAAAAAACATATAGTAAGCAAACATGAGTGTAAATTTTTGCCTCAAAAGAGAAACATGCAAAAAACAGCACTTTCTGCCTTCCACATGAATTTCCCTAGACAAGTACAGTATTTCTGATTTTTTTTTCTACTTTTTTCATTGCACTTAAATCAATGTTTATAATGTATGCCCACCGTGGAGTTTCCCCCCGTTGTTTAGAATGGAAAGTGAATAAGATCCGCTCAGTCCGGACCCAGATTCTTTTATCAGTCAATGGTAAAGGAGTGTGATGTAAATTGCAGTTATCCTCTGGAAGTGTCAAAGGTATTTACACTTCTAGCGAGACTCTGTCGTAAAGGTTAATCCACAATGTGATAATGTAACAGAAATTCCCTGTCCCTGTTCAGGCCATTATTTAAAGTATTAAACTGGAGCATCCATTTAACCTCCCATATTTTTCTCTCCATCTGAATGCAAAACAGGCCCATCAATACAGTGAGTTCAATGTCCCTGACACTGTGTCCATTTTGGGAAAAATGTTCTCCCACTGGTGTCTCTGATTTTTTGTTGTTAACACTGGATCTGCGGGAGTTAAACCTTTTATGTAGAGGTTGGCCTGTTTCACCACATAGAGGGCTGTTTGACATTTTGCACTCATTAGGAGGTATATTACAATTTGCAGGTGCATCAGAGAGTTTGGCGGTTTGGAGGATGATGACTGAGTTAGATGAAGTTGGCAAGGGTCATACAGTCCAGACACCCACTTTCAATGTGCTGGCAAAGTTCTTAGAAAGATTAAAAAAAAGACATAAAAATATTCTGATCATTGTAGAATGGCAGACTTTCCAAAATGTTGAGGGTTGACATGCTACCCTTTTCTTTTGCCAAAACAGCTGTTTTAAAGAACTGATGTCATATGTTGCACCCCACTGCCATACCCCAAATCCCAATTTTTGTTCAAGTATGGTTGTTCCATAGCTGTACGAACAAGTGGTTACTGTTATGGTCAAACAGCTGGAAACATCATAAGGCAAAGTTTGTTGACAATGTGAAATTGTCCCCCAAGATAGAAATCAGATTATTTTGCAGTCACTTTGCCCATTCTCTGTTCCCAGGCTCAGCCTGCTAACAATTTTTTTAGGACTTATATTGCCATAGACTTCAGCCTGCTAACAATTTTCAAGGTTTATGTTGCCATAGGACTCAGCCTGCTAACAATGCATTACATTCCTTGCCAACCTGCTAAAATTTTTTCAAGACTTATGCTGCTGTAGGACTAGCCGATAGTCTGCTAATAAGTTATACTTTCATCTGTGGATTACTACACTTCAGTACACCACAGCAGTAGTATTTCAGACGGAATTCTAGTCACCATAGAAAGCATAGTTGGAAACTGGAATTTCATTGGTGGCAGCGAAAAGACTTACATTTAATGCATTTTCTCCTGAATTTTATGTATTTTCTGGAAAGTCCATGGAAAAAAGAAGTAAACTTTGTTTTTTCCATAAAAATTCCAAGTGAAGAAAACATTTTTGCCTATCCTTAATAGTAAGAAATGTGACATTTGTTGCTGTCCTTAATGTGCAAGATAGCCCCCATCCTTAAGAGGTTAAATGGTGTCCAGATAAAATCTGTGTAGAACATACTGGCATTTGTGTGTGCAGTAACTAAAATGACCAAACCTCTGCCTTGTATCCCTGACACTTGTGAGTAATCCTTCACATTCTGCTTCCCAAAAATGTAAACATATGTTAGGCTTCTGGTGGTTCTTTCTTTCCTGCACAGCCACAGCTGTATGCTCTTTTACGCCTTCCCCCACAGTATTTTAGTATTACATAAACACAGAACTGGCACATGGTGTTCAGCAAAACAATAAAGTTTCAGAAATTTGGATTTATTGGAGGCAAATGTTATTATAACTCAGAACCACCATTTGTTGCTTCAACTGCTTCTGGTTTCTCAGTCAATATTTGATTCATAGTGGCTCACGTTTATTTGCGTCATGTGGCATCATGAGAGTTAGTTATATTTGAGGACAAAGAGAATTCAGGCCTGTATGGATATGTGGTCACTGGCACCTTACATTTTAGAGACTGATTAAGAGAAGCTTCCCATATTTGCCACATGTTAGTTTCAGAGTATTTTCACAGAGAAAAGGAGATGTATAATATATTTTAGAGGGGGGTACCCTGTGGCCTCCCTAAATGTTGAGGACTGCAACTTCTGTTATTTCCCCAGAAAGCCATTCACAGTGCATTGGAGAGCTATATATAATTCAAGGGTTAAAATCATCTCTTATATCAATGGGAGTTTTTTATTATCT
Organism: Rhinophrynus dorsalis; assembly: GCA_037306005.1. Taxonomy (NCBI): domain Eukaryota; kingdom Metazoa; phylum Chordata; class Amphibia; order Anura; family Rhinophrynidae; genus Rhinophrynus; species Rhinophrynus dorsalis. The sequence goes on from CM074724.1 coordinate 103,970,396, forward strand.
ATTGTTCAATAGTTGTGTCCCTGAATTACTCCATCTTGGCTTTTTGCATTTGCCCCAAAGTGTTATAAAAAATTAGAAAAGCTATTAGGGAAGATGTTGTGGCAGAAAATAAAGGTGACTTTTCACCTTTGATGGGAATTCCAGCAAAAAGTGCTGTTTTTTTCTGCTTTTATCTCCGCAAACCCACAGTAACCATAGAATCTCGTACTGTCCACCCAGCGTTGTCCAGTAGAATCACACACACACACTCTATCCCCTTAGCCTTTTACTACATAAACCATAGAACCATGTACTGCACAACCCCACACACAGCATTGCCCCTCAGTAAGGATAGAACCACACACTGCCCCCCCAGCCTTGTCTTATGTTATACGGAGAACCACACAGTGCCCCCCTAGAGTTACCCATGTTATCCATATAACTGCACAGTGTCCCCCTAGCTTTGTCTTATGTTATCCGCACACAATGCCCTCACCCAGCATTACCCCAGTTTATCCACAGAACAACACACTATGCCCTAGCCTTGTCTCACGTTATCCACAGAACCACATGCTATTCCCCCAGCATTCCCCCCACATTATTCATAGAACCACACAGTATCCCCTCAGCCTTGCCTCACATTATCCATAGAACCGTACACTCTGCCCCCATCCTAGTCTGTTACCCATAGAACCACACACTGTCACCCCAGCATTGCCTCACCAAGGCTAACTTCCCCCTACATGGGAACTGGTGAAGCTCGCATTGGAAATTTTAGGGGGTTAGATGAAAGGCAAACATTTGAAGCTTTATCAATTAGAGGAACATTTTCTCCAGCAATGAGGCAAATTGCTGGCTTGCTACACAAATTCCCACAGAAAGAAAAAAACTTGATCTTCATCTCTATTGTGGGTGGATGGGTGAAGTGATATGAGTTGTGTGTGTGTGGGGGGTGATATATAGCTAATTTTCCTCAGCTGAACAAAAATGTATTGACCTTTACTGATACACAACATAAGAAAAATTAGAGAATATTTAGGACAGATGTACCACTGGAAGTCACAAAGGGGGAAATTCTATAATAACTGTTTAGTTAGACCAAAGCAGGATGGTCATGTCAGTGAGAACAATTTTTCTGCACTGTTACTGGGGTTGTGTTTTTCTGGTCAAGAAATGAGTCTGGTCTAGTTGCTTCCCGACAGACTTTGGCATTCTATAAAGGTTAATTATAATGGACAGAGAGAGAGAGAGAGAAAGAGAAGGCAAAATGTGGTACAGCTGCTCAAATTAATTTACAGTTGCAAAGGGCTTCTGGGTAACATTAATGAAAGGAAAGGCAGGAAACAAATATTGTATCTCCACCCTGATGAATGTCATTTTGTTGGCTGTTGCTTGTTACTCACTAACAGTGCCACATTTTCATCTCCAGTGCTCATTGTTAAGGCACCTAAGATGCCTTATGTCACACCCATGTACATACCTCCACTCCTCATTTGGCTCCACCCACAGTCCCTCTTGCCCGGCACTGAAAGTACGTTTAAATTACCTTATGTTCACAGGGAAAATGGAGTAATATTGAGACATACCAACTGCACTGTTTTCCAACTGAATGCCTGAGAGATCTCTAACCCATTGTGAAGAAATGCATTGGTAACCTCCCTAGCATTCAATGGATTGAAAGCACCACTTAACTGAATCTTGATTTTTTTTAACTCGCTCCTCTAGCGCAGTTGGTATGCCCCAGTATTACTTTAGGACCCTTACTCTTATACATAACAGCACAAAAATACTCTTAAACAGTTGGCTTCTAGAAAGGTGTCCAATGTATTGCTTTGCAATGCATTGGAGATGTCTCTAGTGTCCAAGTAGTTACATAATGACATGTAAAGGGGTATTAAACTGGTAAATAATGAAACTACCATCAACCAGGAGCAGGAGTCTGGTGCAGACGCATTAGCAATAGTCTGACCATACCAGTGATTCAGAATGTGGGTGTGGCTTGCTCAGCACAGGAGACTCTCAGAACTTGGCACTCCATTCATTTGCCTACTCTATCTAATTTGAAATCTGGTCCTGCTCATCAAAGCCTTGAAATGGAATTTGTTTTTTTGCTTACACTCATGCAAGTGTTGCTTTGACATTGGTACCCTGGAACCCTGTGTGCCACTGGAGATCTCTCTGGGTTTTTAAATGTAATACTGTTTGATGTGTTTTATAGACCAGCTTATGGAGGTCGTGATTGCCCTGGTGCCACCTATGAATATCAGATGTGCAATAATGAAGAATGTCGGGGACCATTTGAAGATTTCCGGGCACAGCAATGTTCTCAGCGTAACTCCTACTACACTCATCAGAATTCCAAACACACCTGGCTACCTTATGAGCATCATGAGGGTACGACTGATTCATCTTTTAACACTTTAAGGACCAGAGGGGGCTACAATGTATAAAATGCATACCCCACTGGTCCTTAAAGAGTTAACATTTTGGTTTAAAAATAGCTGCAAAAATGTCTTCAGTCCTTTCAATTGCTGTGCATGTCTAGCAAGCAAAGTATTAACTATTTGTAACCCAGAACGGTGTCCTACTCATAGCTTCACAACATTTTGTGCAAAACTTTGATCTGCAACATATTTGACACCCCTCTTACACTATAATGGTTAGGGAGTGAATTTACTAACTTAGAAAAGAAAACATATACAAAGCAAACAACATGTCTCAAACAGCTGTTTTGATATTTGACTAAGCACACAGCTCTGTAACATATGCTGTATTTAAGGCAACATGAGAATCTTGTGCTTTTGATGCAGGGCAAGATTCTCATGTCACCCTTTTCATCAAGGCGACATAGTTATTGCGCCTTCATGTTGCACACTCTTTTGTGTAAGACATTTTCAAAGCATATCAGTTCACAGCATGCAGATCACCCAGTAGTGTATATGTGTGTGTGTGTGTGTGGGTGTGTGTGCGTGATTGTGTGTATGCGAGTTTATGTGTGTGTGTTTTTATGTCGGTGTGTGATGCCCGGCAGTTATCCAGCCATATTCACAAGTGACTCTGTTCTTTTTGTTGCGCATGATAACACAAGATTGCTTTTCTTGAGACCCGTTACATTTTAAACTGCGAACAAAACACTTACAAAGTACCTAATTTGCAAAACCCGCTTCAGGACTTGCAAAACCACAATATTTGGACAAATACCAGATATGCCAAAGCAGGTCACTGAAATCTACAAAAAAGTAATGAAATACTTTGTATCTATCTTAATATGAATAGAAAGTTACATACAAATACACACTTTTGTCAAAATCATATGTCCAAAACAAAATGGTGTTATTAACGTAATTTTTAACTGGTTATGGCATGTCACAGGTTCTGTGTTCACTGCACTAATGCAGGAGCACCGAGATCACTACATGTGTCTGACCGCTCCAAGACTGGAGCGGTCAGTTTCACCCTCTCTTTCTGAGAGTTGGTACACATGTTCGCTCACGTGCTGGATCTCCGAATGATATCTATGTGGTCTTTAAGGGTAATCCTGCCAAACACCGCTGGATGCTAAGGGGCTAAAAAAGTGGAGTTATTCTGGGGCAAACCAACTACAGCACAGGGAAAAAATAACAATTTATTTTTTATTTAAATGGGGCTTTTAACCTCTTAAATGCTAGAGAGGTATCCACTGCATTGTCTAGCATCCAAAGGGTTAAGAGCCCGATATAAGTCAGTTATAATTTTATTTGACCCCTATGGTGAAGTTGGTATGTACCAGAATTACTCCACTTCTTACATAAATCCCAAGGTATCCATACAAAGAATGTTTTTCCCCTCTATTTTCTGGCAAAACAGTGCTAATATCATTATAGTATTTATTTTAAAGGGATAGTAATACTTAAAATGTAAAAAAAAATATGTTGTAGGGTTTATCCCCCTGAGTAAAACAAGAGTACTCCCACTGCTGAAAGGTGTTTCATTCAAAAGTTATTAATTTTCAAAGTTGAATTTTTTAGGTGCAATATCACAGTGGCCTGAAATTGTACAGTGGCGCTGTTGCTACATGATCCTATGGAGATTTATGGTCAACTGACCAGAGTGCCACTGTGCAATTTCAGGCCATTGTGATATTGCACCTAAAAAATTCAACTTTGAAAATTAATAACTTTTGAATACAACACCTTTCAGCAGTGGGAGTACTCTTGTTTTACTCAGGGGGATAAACCCTACAACATATTTTTTTTTACATTTTAAGTATTACTATCCCTTTAAGTTGGAGTCATGCTTTTAAACATTCCTGTCTAAAAAACAAAGTGAGTTTTACCACTAACCCATGATCCTCCTTTTTTTCATTATGACAATTTTTTTGAATATTGCGGCCTAAGACTTTAACCCTTTGAGTGTTGGATATACCTCTGGCACTCAAAGGGTTAATACACGGAAACCCTAAATACATTGCCTATTGCAGGCACAAGAATTTAGCAATTTCTTCTGCCTTGTTAGTAGGAACTAAGGAGCAGAAGAAAGGAAGACCCAGAAACATCTGTACACCCCACTGCCTCAGTCCCCTTGGCTCAAGTACCACCATTTTCAGAGTGGGTAGCTTAGAACACAGGCATACTTGGGAACATAGCTGGGAACTTTCAAAATGAGTTGACCCTGAGATCTTTAAATATTAATCCTTAAAGTTCCCATAATATAGATTCTCTGTGATATGTCCCTGATCGCTGTAATTGAGAGGTGCTCCAATCAGTCCTCAAGGAACCATTAATATACAATAGCTTAAACATATCACTGCATGAACACACACAAGACAAGCAGGATGTCTCCCTCTGCCTTCCTGGTGCAAGTGAACTATTTAGAAACTAAAGAAGCAATTAAATGGAGCAGAATATATAAAAGGTAGCACTGGAATCTATCCCCCCTGAGGCCCTGAGATTTGGATCAAAACCCTGTGTTTCAGGGTCAAACCCTGAGAGTTCTCAAGGATGCCTGGGAACCTTCTTACACAATCCAAAAAGACGCACTCTTGGAAGAAATCTACTTCAGTAAAAACACCTCTTTATTTCAATTCAAGCATAGACAGCAGACTATAGAGAACAAAAACCCAATGTCTCACGTGTTTCGTACTAAACGTACTTAATCATAGACATACTTAATTGAATCACATGTGCTGTTTTTAAACTATGCAATCACCATACATCATGTCTTCCCTAACCAATCATGAATAAGTATTTCTTGATACCATACACGTGTTTGCTTAAAGGGAATGTTTCTATTCATTACTCCCATTAGTACCCTTCTTAGCCATGGCCCACAGAAAAACACATAGGGCTGGGGATGGGAGTGTCCACATGACACTATTTGTGTCATATTGTGGGAGTATCTTAATTGTGGTGACACAAAATTGAAGGGATGTGCAGTATGCATACCTGGGAGCTTCTTTCTTTGACCCCTCGAAGAGGGTTCATGTGCTACCGAACAAGGGATATCAATTACACGATTTACATCCTTAAAGGGGTGGTGCTAATTGTGTGGGCGGGGCTTACTCAGCTGTGTGTGTCATAAAGTGGCAGAACAGGGTGGGAAGGAGGAAAAGTGGGAGAGAAGTGGGAGGAACAGGGTGGGAAGTAGAAGAAATTCATCACCACCGGAGAATCAGCCACTGTCCCCAGAGTCCCAATAATTCAGTCTGAAAACCAGAGTCTCCAGGGCAGATCCAGACAGTTCCCAGTTATGGTGGAAGGGTTTGAACTTAAGTGGGTGAGAAAAGATGGAGGAGCTGGGTCTGAGTTGGTGGAAAAGCAGGCAGGGTTGAGCCAGAGAATCATACCAATACATTTTAGAAATCTGAGTCTATGGGGCAGATTCAGAGGTTTCTGAGATATGCACATAGGTGTTAGGCAGGATCACCCAACAAAAGTTCCAGAGCCGATTTTAACACAGAATCTTAGTATTACATCCCCCTATTCAATATATATATGTATATATATATATATATATATATATATATATATATATATATATATATTAAAAATGTATGCACTTTTTCCCCCATTATTAATGAGGAATACGCCAGAATCTCACCACCGCATCACATATCGGTAGCTCCTACTCCCATTCAACTTTGGGCTTTTATCTTTAAAATCCACATTCAAGTTTAAGTGACTAATCCAGCTTGTATCGTGTCACTAGTGATATAAGGATATCATGTGGGTGCACTTATTTGAGCTATCCTCCGAAGCTCTAAACATGCAACTACAACCACCCGAAAATTGGATGAAGGTATTTTGAATGTATTGTGCAAGAAGTTATATCAATAAATTTGTTTTTATTTGCACGGATATTTGTGGAAGTGCAATATTTTCGGGTGGTTGTGAATACGCCAGAATCCCCATGTCTTCAGCTTCTGACACTTCTACACAAGATATGTTGTACAGATTAAATATACTCTGTCATATTTGGTGTTCTGGCTTCTTTGCAGATGATTACATTTCCCTGACTGTAATCATGTTTTCCATTGCAGATGCCCAGAAGTGCGAACTTATATGCCAGTCAAAAGAAACAGGAGATGTGGTCTTGATGAACCAGGTGGTTCACGATGGCACCAGATGCAGCTACAAAGATCCTTACAGTGTGTGTGCCAGAGGAGACTGTGTGGTAAGAGCTCAGATTTAACACACGGAGAAACCCATTGGCTAAGATTAATATTCTGAGGCTGATATACAAAGAATTGGATTGGTCCAGAATGGTAAACACATACGATTTCCCCAAATCGCCATTGATTTCAGTGGGGATTTTAACCCATTGATTGTTAGAGAAGCCTCTAGTTAATTTCTCCACAATGCATTTGAGACCTGCCTAGTATTTAACGGGTTAACACTTTGAGCAAAAGAGAGGTACCCAACACATTGCAATGCACTCAAAGGGTAACATCAGTGAAATCAGTGGGAACTTTTAGTTACAATATATACATGCTTATTAGCTTCCCATCTAACTAAAAGTGGTGGAAATGCTTAGATACTATAGAAAGTGCAGTATGGTCACCTTATATAAAAAAATTAATAATATAAATATTTAAGATTTGTTGCTGCGACACATCCTTCACCACTATGAATAAACAAAATGATGCTAAAAATCCAAATACAGTTCTATAGTTCACTGATCAGACTCCAGCATGTTTGGGAACTCTCTGGATCTGACCCAGAGACTCTGGTTTTCAGACGTCAGTACCAGATTTCTGGGGATGAAGGATAATTGTCCAGTTTGAAGAGTTCCCTGGTAACCACTCCCACTCACAGCCTGGTCCCACCCACTCATTTCAAGGCAAACTCTGCCTTTCCAACTCCCAATCCAACCCACCTCAATTAAGACCCTCCGACAATATGGCACAACTCACAGCATTTGGTAATTTCCATCAGCATCCCTTATTTATTCACTAGGGGATCTTATGCTTGAAGATTCCCAGGTATGAACGCCAGGAGCAATCTAGTAATGCTGTCTAACCAACCCCCTTATCGGTTCTCAGATGCTCCTGTTGTGTGATCACCAAGCCATTTGACATTACATCAACACATTTCAAAAACTAATGAAGTGGCAACTAAGAGATGCCATGTTCCATTCCATTCAACTAATGGGAGTAGAAGGAATAGACATAATGTTAGAAGTTAGACATCCCAGAGTTAAAGCAGTTGAGTCATACTTATTTTTTTAAATAAAACCGTTAGCAACAGTGCCATCTGTTGTCCAGAAGGCAATTGTATTTATAAAACATTCTATAGGAATCATGGAATGTGGGTTACCTTAGTATATGTTAGGAACAGTACCATCTGGTGGCCAAAATAAAAAATTGCAGTTCAGTTTAAAAAGGTTCCTTAATTACCGATTGGTCACTGGGTCATAACAATCAGGGGCATCATTTGTAGTCTTCGTCAGGGATGGATAACCTGGGTCAAGCTAGCTGTTGTTGGACTACAGCTCCCATTATTCTCAGCTGGCCAATGACCAGCTGAGGATGATGGTGATTATAGTCGAGCAATAACTGGGGGAGCCACATGTTACCTACCCCAGTTCAATATGATGTTGACTTCTAAGCGTTAACATTTTAACTCTGGGTACACTGACAGCCCCCAGGTCTTCCAGGGGAAGAGAGGTCATGGGTTCCTTTTACTCCATCCCCATTTATGCCCTATTCAAGTTTATGTCCTGCATCCCAATTTTTTGGTTCCAACCCATCCCTTTTGCTAATTTTATAACTGGCATTAATGTTGTGAAGGCAAGTGATACCACAGAGCTTGCAACTGAAATTGAGCTACAGTACTGATACCACAAAGCATACAACTGAAATGGAGCAACACAAGTGATACCACAGAGCTTACACTTGAAATTCAGCTACCCAAAAAATACCACAGAGCTTACAATTGAAATGGAGCTACATTACTGACAGTCCCAGAGCTTTCAGTTGAAAAAGTGCTACACTAGTGATACCACAGAGCTTACAACTGAAATAGAGCAACACTAGTGATACTACAGAGCTTACAATTGGAGACATACAAGTGATACAATAGACCTTACAATTGAAATGTAGTGAACTCAGTAATAAAACAGAACTTGCAGTTGAAATGGAGCAACTTTAGCAATACCATAGAGTTTACAACTGAAATGGAGCTACACTCTTGATACCCCCCACAAACAAGTGATACCACAATACTACTGTAGCTCCATTTCAATTATAAGCTCTGTTTTATCACTTATGTATCTCCAATTCAACTTAAGCTCTATGCTATCACTTATGTTGCTTCATTTCAATGGTAAAGCTTAGTACTGGTTAGATTATGCCACAGAATGTGCAATTGCATGGGAACAACTATCTCTAACCCCCTAGAGGTAGGGGGCTAAGAAAAGGGGTTGGGGCAATCCTTTTCTTAGCCCCCTACCTCTAGAGTGGGCAGCATGTTTGAATTTGCCACTGGCTGTTGCTGCCCTTTCAGGACCAGCCCTTGTGCAGCCGGATGTCAGATACGGTTGCACAATTTGCAGGTCCTGAAACCCAAAAGATCAAGCAGGCAGCAAACATTGCCACCCACTAGATGCATGGGCTTTGTTGGGCTGCCCATCTGGTACCCCAATTGCCACACAATATGGCTGGTCGTGGGCCATCAGTCCATGACCAAATGCTCAACCACTAACTCTGCTCCTGTTTTAACTTTTTAAGTGCTGGAGAGGTAACCAACACATTGCAATGCAAGTTAAAGAGTCAGAGAGTGAGCTCCTTTGAAAGTCCACAGAGAAAATGAGACATCTCTGTGCAGTTTACAGGATGAGCTGGAACTTTGCATAAATGTACCAGTACTTTAGGTTTTACAACCCTTTTGAGGCCTCAGCTTATTTATTGACAAACATATGGTACCAATTTTCATGAAAGGGAGCTTTCTTTTATTATTATAGTACTTTCCACTCTTCCTGCTTTTTAACTCTTTGTGGGATGAGGGGTGCAATACATATACGCCACTGGCACTCAAAGAGGTAGAGTGCAATATTGTAGCAGTTGTTTTCCAGTTCCTCTCATTTTAAATAAATATACAGGATCATCTTTTGTGCTTTGATACATTGTCCTAGTCACAATTACAGCTGAGTAACACACATTACATTTTGCGGATCGATTTTGAGGACCTTCAGAAAATTTCTGCTCCATCCAAACTGATTTGAAATGAATCGGGGGGAGGGAGAGCAGGACAGGAGGAGAGTGGGAAAGTGAAAGATAGGGAAGTGAAAACATAAAGAGGGAGAATACTTCAGCAGTCATGCCTAGTAAGGAGTACTAACCCACTGAAGTGGGGGGCATTTTAAAGGAGCAGTACATTTTTTTCTAGGAAACCTTAACTGTTATATAGCTTTCCCTGCTGAGTAAAACAAAGGAAATCCCAGAAATCCCAAAAGTTACAACAGTTCAAGCTGCCACAAAGTGATAAAGCTGATACGATCAAATTCTATAGAGAACTGCAGTCGGTGACTCTCCTCTCCCATACAATGCAATGTAATAATTGTGAGAACACCAGGTGAACTCTAGGTAAACATTCTGGACATAAAAGGGCACTGTTCATGCAAAATACTACAGTTTAAACAGTAATATCTTTGGAATTATGTATTCCACAGTGATAGGAGAACAATTGTTTTACTCAGCAGGAAAAGCTCTACAAAGTGTTTTTTTTTTTTTTTTTCATAAAAAAGTTTACTCGTCCTTTAATTTATTTGTTAGGAGCCTCCTACTCCTGGGCAACCTTGGGCTCAGACTAATCATGTGATTGGTCAGGGAAGAATGCCTGCCCTAGGTACAAAGCATGCTAGTGTGGCTTTTACTTATATCTATGGAAGGCTACCATTACAATTCAACTGCTACTTACACAGTTGTAGTCTTGTTAAGTTTACCTGTCTTAATTGCCTATAAATTTTGATTTTTGTTTTACAGATTTTTATTTAGTAATTGGGGAATCTAATGTTAGCAGAGCTTTGTTCTCTGATTTGGTCAGATAAAGCTTCATAATGAATTACTCACATATCCATATCAGTTCCCATCAGAGGAGACAGATAAATTGAGAGGGTGGAATAGTCATGTAAATCATGAATCATGGAAGCTCCCACAGAGGAGGACTTGGAAATGTCAGACCTCCTCTTCAAAACTAAAAGGATCCTATATGTATTCCTTTTAATTGGGCTCCAGTCACAGTCTTGTCAGAGGGCTCAAAATCTTTTAAAACAGCCCTGGCTGAAGCCATTTATATACCTCACGTGTAGGCAACGTTTGGAACTCCGGCTGTTGGAGAATGTAACTATGATCATTACCAACTGGAGTACCATATGTTGCCTAACCCTGATTTGCCTTGTGAAGAGGAGCGGGGAACTGTGCAGGATCTGTTCTGAATCCCTCTGAGTATGAAAGCTTACTGTATTGTTTTTTGGGGGGATGTCATGTCATCACAAATGAAATGTGAAGTGAAACAACTGTTTCACAAAGCATTTTGAATATTGAGAAAGAGCTTGTTTTACAAAATGCCCTGGTCAGTCCCACATATTGGCAGCCACTTTCTTAGGGTTTCTGGAGCACAGAGGGCTAACTGACCATTGACTGCTAAGATGGAAAGTTATGCCTGTGCTGAGCTACAAGAAAATGTCCTCCGTGCAGAGTTCTAAACGGTAGAGAGAGAAAAAAGAATCCCTAGTTCCTTATGCCAGACAAGAGTTGAAGTATCATTTACTTTAGCATAAGGCTATGCTAATAAGGCTTGTTGGACATTTTCTTATAGCCCAGCACAGGAGTCGCTTTACAGTCCTTCCACTAGTGTTTTGAATTCTGGGTGTTCCTGAGAAAGTGTAAGCCGAGCAGTGATGTTCAAAAACATCAGTGCAGGGTCACTTTGCACTGTTCTTGCCTGGCAGTGTTCCTGAATGCTAGTAAGAGAATGTGGCCACTCTAGTTGGACAGTATTAGACAGTGTATGGCTGGAATCTGCAATGGACATGCATTCTGTTCCTTGATATTAATGTACTCATTTTTGTAGGGATTGCTAAATTATTGTTAGTTATGGAAATCAGATTATGGCAATATTTTCCTTAGGTGACCTATCCAGTTTCATCTGCTGTCAGAATCAGTACAAGTTTAACAGACTTTATTAAAGAAGCAAATCTTGTTTCCAGTAGGCAATTGAACTAGGACACTTTAATATTATCTTTTTCAGTGCATATTTATGTTTTTCTGAGACAATGGGGGAGATTCACTTAGGCGTGATAAAGTGGTGATAAAGAGGAGATAACTTCTCAAGTGATATCTCTTCTCCAATTCCTTTGTAATTCTATGGAGCCAATTCACTAAAATTTCTAGAAATCTGGAGATCTTAGTGCATAGGCTCCATAGAATAACATGGGTTCTGCAGTACTGATATAACTGGAGAAGTAATCTCCACATTATCACCTCTTTATCACGTTTTAGTGCATAGCCCCCCATGTCTCATTTCATTAGCCATATCTTTTGAGGAGATTCACTAAGCGGTGATAAAGAGGTGATAAAGAGCAGATGACTTCTTTAGTTTATCACTTCTCCAGTTCCTATGTTATTCTGTAGAGCCTATGAATTAACCCTTTGAGTGCCAGAGGGGTACGCAATGCATTGCTTTGCATTGCGTATCTCTCTGGCACTCAAAGGGTTAAGATTTCCAAAGCTGAAGAAGTGCGTAGGCTTCATAGAATAACATAGGAATTGGAGAAGTGATAAACTGGAGAAGTCATCTCTACTTTATCATCTCTTTATCACCGCTTAGTGAATATCCCCCATCATTTTTTTAGAAATGTGGATGTCGTAACCTGCAATCTTCCCTGTTTCAGCTCACTGGCGACATCTAGGGAAGAGTCTGAGAAAGTTGAAATTTCAGAACTGAATTATAATATAAACCAAAAGGCTGAGTCTAAAGCAGCTTTAACTTTACACACATTTCTGAATGTCCCTTCAAAACATAATCATGTTTTACCTAACAGAGACATCAGTTTAAACACACTTAAATGCTATTATGTTGTGAAGGGTCATTTTTGTTGTTGTTTTGTTTTTGACCAAAGGACAACATTTTTCTTTTTCTATTTGTAGGTAGTTATAATAGAAATATGTGTTTAGTTCTAAAATAACATTTGAGCGGTAATAGTATACATGTTTTACTCAAAAGGAAAAAATATATTTTATATATATATATATATATATATATATATATATATATATATATATATATTATTTCTGAAAATAATAAAAAAAATATTTTCCTTTCATTTACATTGAGCCAATGGAGACATATAAATCCTAAGGCAGGTTTAGTAAATTGCTGGACCACCAGCTAATGGGGACTACAGCTCCCATCATCCTCAACCAGCCAACTGCCTCAACTATTGGAGGATCAATGACTGACTGCCCTGTTGTAAAATTAATATATTATGATTATTTGATGCAGCTTTAACAAACTTTTCATAATCTCGTTATCGAGGCTGTTATAAAAAGAAACAAAAAAAAAAAGAACGTCTCCACGAGGCAAGAATTTACAAAAAATAATGTATGCCCCTAGTAATGTTTCAAAATAAAAGCAGCTCCAATTAATCTTTATAGTATTTGGGCCATGGGGAGTGTTATTTCAATACTGTCAGACTTGTAGTTCAAGAGTAATTGAATGATAAAGTATCCCCCTCCCGCCCCTTTTACTGATGTAACACTTTTCACCTCAGAGCAGCAAGGTGGTATCCAGATGGCTTGCAGAGAGGGACAATCTTCAATTAGGATAAGGGAAAACCTGTCAAGGGGGGCAGGGTTTTCATTGTTCTCACAGTAAGATGATTGTCCCTTGTTGTGAGCTGTCTGGTCTTAGGACCATATTCCACATCTGAGGTGAGGTTGCTTACACTAGGTAAAGGGGCCGGAGGGGGATACTTTATCATTCATTACTCTTGAACTACAACACTGACAGTAGTGAAACAACACTCTCCATGGCCCAAATACTATGAAGATTAGTTGGAGCTGCTTTTGTTTTGAAACACTACTATCCCTTTAAACATAGAGCAGAATGCCGCAGCAAGTGCCTACTTTAGGTAGCCAAGGTAAGAGCTAGACACGATGCGCTTGGAACAAGGGTCCATTGGCCATTTTCAGGAAGCTACAGGGAAGCTTTTATGGAGCAAACCGACTATACCATAGAGGGCATATGACGAGTACCATTGATTTAAGTGCTGTTCTTAACCCTTGGTATGCTAGATAGGTCTCCACAGCAAAACAATGCGTCATGGTGTTAGAATCCCAAATTAAATCAATCGAAATTTTAGAAATCTTTATTTGTCACCTATGGTGCTGTTGGTTTGCACCATTGTTGCCCCTCTTTGTCTTTCTGAAATTTCTCCATGTTTTACCCCCTGTTCTTCTTTCTTTTGCCTCACTGATGTAGTTGGTACGAATTGCTTATTCATTGACCTTGACTTATTTGTACTCTTAAGGTTTAATCCTTTGAGTTCCATAGTTGTAGAGCATGTGTTACTCACCTCCTCTTGCAATTAATGTGTTAATCTCTGTAGCTGAAAAGTGGGCAGGTTGTGTTTTTGTAGTTGTTGAATTTTGCCTTCCATCAACCGTGACTTGTGAATCACCAGCTGCAGTTGTTAAGAATGCTAATCCAACAATATCTGGACAGCTACAGGTTGTTTGATAAAGCATGAATTGTCTTGCCTAGCCTGAGCGTGACCTGTTACTCTCTGCCTTGTGTCTTACCTGACAGCACATTGGATGTGACAAGGAAATAGGCTCCATCAAAGAAGATGATAAGTGCGGAGTTTGCGGTGGAGATAATTCACATTGTCGAACAGTCAGAGCAACATTAGCCAAGCTAGCAAAACCGACTGGTGAGAAATACAATACTGGATTTATTTAATTAATTCATGTATGTTGTTAACAGGATATAAATACAGCATTGACTTCAGGGTTAGTTGCTTTTTCTTCGGTTAACCTCTTAGATGCTAGAGAAGTCTTCAATGCATTGTGAAGCAACAGGTTGGAGACATATATAGCATCTAAGGCATTTACATTTAAATGAAGATCTAATCTATTGATAAGATATAGGATACAATAGAATTTGATGAAACCCTCCATCTTGTTGTGCACTCAGCAGAAAACACATTTATGTCTTATATCAGGGCTGTCCAAGATCAGTCTTCTAGGGCCACCAACAGGCCAAGATTTATAGATTTCCCTGATTAAACACAGCTGGGGCCAATCAAAATGAATGAGCCACTGATTAACTCACCTGTGCTTAATCAGGGAAGTCCTTAAATCCTGGCCTGTTGGTGGCCCTAGATGACTGAACTTGGACAGCCCTGTCTTTTATATTGAATTGCAAATTGCATAAGTACTGTCTTCATTTAACCCTCTGAGTGCCAAAAGGGTGCACAATGCATCACAGAACCTTTTGGCACTCAAAAGGCGCTTCCAAGCACAAAATCGAGTTAAGTACTGTAGCACATTAAGGGGAGACAGACATCAGATCTGTATTTTCATTTTGTCCTCATGTTTTATTCATAAAAACTTATTAAGAACAGTTCAACAAATGTCTGGTGTTGCTGTGGCAATGGTGAGAGTCTCTGCTCTCAATTTTATTTACTCTGGTAATATCAACTTCTCAAACCCAACCCTTTCTGCTTATGTTCCTCCATCACATTTCCTTCAGTGGGGCAGGCCTTTGAAAAGGGGGCAGATGGAAGAGGAAACTCTCTGAATTTAGAGTCTACATAAAAATTCAGATAATGGTGAAAATATTAAAAATTTTTAAAGGGATCGTACACCAAAAAAATATATTTCCCCACAGCAACGCAACATTAATTCAATACTGCTCTGATGTATGTATCTATTGATCTGTCTGTCTATCAATCTATCTATCTATCTATTGATCTATCTATCTATCTAACTATCTATCTATTGATCTATCTATCTATTGATCTATCTATATATATCATCATCATCTCCAGCTGTTGTCGATCCACTGCAGGATGAAGGCCTTCTCAGCAAGCATTTTTGTTGCCTGATATAAATATTTATGTATATATACAGCTATTGTCAATATACTGTAGGATGAAGGCCTCCACCGCAAGCCAAGCTGAGGGTATGGACCGTAATATGCCATGCTGGTCCAGTGCGGGTTGGCAGTTAGTTGACATTGCCAGGGACTAGAACCTGAACTAGAACAGATTCTGCATTAACATATATATGTGTAAAGAAGAAGAGAGTGAAACAGAGTACATATTATAGACCTATGTATTTTCCTGTGTGCTTGAGGGGCAGGAATGGATATGAATATATATGTAATTGAGGCGTCAATATAAACTGGTAAGCTGCTCCTTGTCTGCTTTCCCATTCTGTGGACAACCTGTATTTTGCCAGCTATTGTTTGACTACATTCTCCCATCATCCTCAACAAGGATGATGAGAACTGCAATGCAACAACAGGTCAAGGGATGAGCTACACAGTTACATAGAAGTTGAGGTTGAAAAAAGACTTGCGTCCATCAAGTTCAACCCATTTCTATTTTTGTTTACCACTGTTGATCCAAAAGAAGGCAAAAACCTCCTTATTTCAGCATTTTCAAATTCTGCTTTGAATGGGGGGGGAAATCATTCTTCACTCCAAATGGCAATCAGATTTCACCTTGGATCAACAAGCATTAAATAAATATTAAATCCAATACTTACATACATAGCCCCTTTTTAAAGGCATCTAATGTAATCAATAGCACCACCTCTTCAGACAGTGAATTCCATACCTTTATTGTCCCCATAAAGAATCCATTCCGCTGTTGTAGAAGTTGTAGATGGAGTTACCTACTCCAACACCTTCTTACCAGCTGGATACATTGTTCCACCATCCTTCCCTTCCACCTGCCTATAAGATCAAACTTCTTTCTCTCTCTCTCTCTCTCTCTCTCTCTCTCTCACACACACACCTTCACCCTGAATTAAACATCTGGTCCTCCTCCTTTCTCTCCTACCTGTATACTAGCCTTCCATGAATGCCTATCCATCCCTCTCTTCTATTCACCTGTACCCCACATTGAATAACAATCCATCCATCTCTCCCATCCATTTGTAACCCACATTGAATGATAAGCTCTCACTCCCTCGTTCCCACCTGCACTCAACATCAAATGTCCAGCAATCCCAACTAAACCCCACAGGGAATGGCCAACCTTCCTTCTCACAGTCCTACCTGCACCCCACATTGAATGACCAGCCTTATCAATCCCCCCTCCCATTTAACCCCATTGTGAAATTACTGTTCCACCCACTTTCCTTCCCATATGCACCCCACAACAAATGTCTGTCCCCCCTTCTTTCCACTTCCTCGGATTGCACATCTGGCCCTCCCTTCCTCCTGCTTTCCACGTGAAAATGCCTCCTCCTTCACTCATTTAGCTGGTGTTATAAGGGGTGAAGTTAGTTTGCTCCCAAATTGCTCCACTTTCTTATTACATCAACCTCACTATACTCTGGAATGTTGCCAGAGTTACTTCCCAGGGTATAGTATGGACTGCTTGCTGTCTGATGAAGATTCCAGCAGTCCCAGTTGCCTGACCTAGCAGTGGTTATTTCATAAGATATTCGCAGCATGGGAATTGCCAGGGACTTCCAGATGTTCAACACATGTAACGCCTTCCAGGTTAAAGGTTAAGTAAGACTCTAGTCATAGGAGACTGGGCTTCCTGCACTGATGTTTGCATACTGAGATTTAATGTTAACAAGTAGCACAATGGTATGAAGACTTCTGTAAGTATATGTTTAATGCGCCATTTTTCTTTAACCCTTTGAGTGCTAAAGTAAAACCACTGCATTGCCCAAATCCCTAAGGCTCACAGGGCTGAAGTCCATGTAACATGATATACACTGGTAGCTGCTGTCTAGTGAGTTAATATCATGCTGAACCTTTTTATGACATCTGGCAAATTAACCCATGTAATTCTAACCTACACAGAAGGCATTAAACGACTGTTAACAAATGCTTACATAATCAGTTAGTGATGGAATGCTGGAAGGTCAGACACTATCATCACATGGTAAATCCCCAGAACCACTTAGAGAATTCAGATAAATGTGTCATTATAAATGGACTGCTTTTGTTTTGCGTTATTACCTAAACCCTATTTCACTACCGTGGTTTACAACAGCTTTTAGTTTCTGTTATGTAAACTGCCCTTCCCTGCTTATAGGTGCCAAGCTAAAAAAAATGTAAGCATATTTAAATCCAGATTTCAGCAACTCGATGTTACTTAAGTCAGTTTACATTGATTGTTTAAATTAATCTCTGTGATGTGCAGACGAAAGACATTCATGTTGAAGCTACTTTATACGATAGATGTATACATGACATGATAACTGACAAGACATGATATTACGAAGTGTGGCACAGTGATACAGAGTGCAATTTTATTCAAATAGTTAATCTTTATGTATCATTGTATCACCTTGATACAAGTGTTTTTAAAACATGTGCCATATGTTATAGTGCTTTAAAACAAAAGTGCAACTGGACAAACATTAGGAATTCAGTCGGCATATAGCCACATGGGTTAACCTGCTCCTGTACAGGTACTTTGGTACAAGAGGGATCTGCCAGAAAGAAGTGATCAGCATCACACTTGTAATGTGTATGATGCAAATGTAATTTATTATAAAATATCATTGACCCTTTGAATGCCAGTTGTAAATAGGGTTGCCACCTTTTCTTAAAAAAAAAACGGCCATGGCATTCCCTCCATAGACTTAACATTGGACAGAAGCCAATTTTTTACTGGCCTGCCGGTAAAATACCAGCTGGGTGGCAACCCTAGTTGTAAAGCAATGGGTTGTGTACCACTCTGGCACTCAAAGAGTTAGATACACTTCAAAAATAGACCAGTGTGTTTCTGGATCCTCACAAGCCTTTCATCAGGGTCTTTCTGTCATTATATTGATGTTTTTAATTATATTTTATAATAAATGACAATTGTATCATACACGTTACATTTATGATCGCATCTTTCTGGCGGATCCCTGTTGTACCGGAGTACCTGTACAGGGGCAGGTTAACCCCTAGGGCTATCTACAGGTTGAATTACACACAGCTGGTTAAACATTGACAGTGAGTACATTTTCTTTTATGATATAAGTGGATATTTGCGTGCCCTCATGGTCTGCTTCTTTTTTTCTACTGGACAAACAGTTACCGTACTTGATTGAAACACAAAAACTTTAATTGTATCCAAAGTCAAAGGTCAAGCAAACAGGTTTCATTCAGAAGAGTTGTCTCTTCTAATGTAACCAGATCTTCCCTTTAAAGCAGGACTTTTATTTAAATACATATAGTAGGGTTACATGAGTTCCTATATTGCCCTGCCGAATGGCATTTTTATAAAATCTTAGAATACATTTTTAAAAGCGCCTCCATAAAGGGGGACCTCAGGTCAAGCTAGAAATTGTCAAAAAGTGGTACCTTGACAGTGAAGATTCTGATCACTGAAACACTGACCACTATCTTTGGCTACAATAAATCTTTATGTGTTTGAATCAAGCAACCATTTCTGTCCAATCAGTATCAATTTATGACTTGAATCTTTTGGACAGATTTATAATGGGCTCCTTAATATCTTGGAATTTAAGTTTTTAGTATTTATTTGATGCTTGTTTTTGTTTGGTGTCTACATACATACCCATTTACATACTACATACTGTAGTAAGTAAAAGGGCTGCACCAATAAGTAGGCGACAGCTCCTAGACCTGTGGCTTTCTGGCAGTTCTGTGACACCAACTAGCATTTTCTTCAATAAAGGTTGAGGATGATAGGTTTATAGTCTAAACACAGCAGGTGAGTCATTCTTTTCAGGGTCCAACACAACTACAGAGGCCCATTTTAAATACTGACAAAAGAAAATGTTAAGATTTTTTAGTAGGTAGCAGTGAATTGGGGGTCCAAAATTGTTTTATAGAAGGGCCCTCAATCACTAGTTCCACCATTGCCACTTCAACACCAATATATGCTATAGTAACCTTTAATCACAGTATAAACTACAGTAATCTACTTCAGCAGAGTATAAACTGTTGCAACCCATTTGATTACAGTATTAGTTGTAATAACTTGCTTCATCGCTGTATAATCTGTAATACCCACCTTCACCCTAATATATATGGTAATATCCTGCTCAAGCTTTTCTCCTACCTGGTTCCGCTGATTGCTGATCCAGACTGGAGCCTATTTTGAATGAAGTAGATGTTATGCAAATTTGTTCTTTACATTTTTTCACATCACATGATCAGTTTTCCTATAATCTGATTTGTCTTTCAAAACGGACAGTTTTGGACAAATACTAATTTAACAAAATATTTTAGCTCATCCCTAGTTTTATTATACCTTTTGCCATAATGGTGGTTCCAGTAAATTGTTCTTTATTCATTCTAATTGCAGCTGGTGCTTTAAAAATGTTTGAGATTCCAGCAGGAGCTCGGAATATTCAAATAGAGGAAACAGAGCCATCCATCAACAACATTGGTAAGAAGAAACAAGTGTCATAATCTGCATAAAAAGCACAATGAGTGGTTTTATTACTGATGAGTATAAAACAAAAACAGGAAGAAAGATTTATGGTGGAATTCATGGTGGAACATAAAGAAAAAAATCAACATTTATGTCTTCAGTGTCAGATTCAGTGTCAACATTCATTATTTTAGGGTAGAATTCATCAATGCAGAAAGATCAATGTATCCAGTATGCTGCTCTTTTCTGCAGTCATATACAGATACCTTCAGGTATTCATCAATGATTGATCACATTTCCTTGCCTCCCATATGTAAGGCATGGCAGCATGATAAAAATATGGAGTAAATGACACTATTTGTGTAATACACGCTCACATGCAGGATATGTGTATGTGTGTGACCTCTCCATAGTTTTCTATGTGATCCACTCACCTAAATAAGCAAGTGCCAAATATGATCTGACGATTAAAGAATTTGTGAAAGGTGAATGTGCGGAAATTAGAGTATACCCTTACACATACAACCATTCACTGTTTGATGAATTCCCACTTATGCGTCAGACAGGGCACAGTAACTCAGGAGGAATGAGTTTCTTTCTGACAACACCAAAGCTTTTTTTAGTTGGTGTAACACATGCTAAGAGATTAGTATGATACAGATGAAGCTCCTTCAGCAAATGGTTAGGGATTTATACACTGGTTTAAACATCCAGGATTCTAGAGAGGTCTCCAAGGCATTGCCTCACAATCACTTGGAAACCTCTCTAGCATCCAGCAGGTTAAGCTGCTCTTCCTAAAAATCTGTATTAATTCTAGTATACTGCTCTTTTATGCATGGCTGTAAAAGTATAATGTGCATTGATGTGAGTTAATGTATAAAATAATAATTATTTTTAGAACAATATATGCATGTCATCTTCTTACAGCTATTAAAAACCAAGTAAGTGGGAACTTTATACTGAACGTTAAAGGACAGGATGTGAAATCAAAGACCTTCATAGAAATGGGTCTGGAGTGGGAGTACACCAATGAGGATGGAAAAGAGAATGTGAAAACGAATGGACCATTGCATGAACCCATTATTATTTTGGTAAGTTCTGTATCTCATTGATCCTCGCAACCATACACTGATGCATATGCACAGAGACACAAGTACCTAAAGACACACATACATACACTCTATGTTCACACTCACATTCACACGCTCTATGGTATTGTTCTCACACACAATCAACACAAAATACCTGTGATCTCACACACACACACCATATATTCATGCAACCATCACTTCTGTTGCATCTTGGGAGGAGTAGTCCAAGCACCATAATCCTTCTCCTCCTCCACTCCCTTTAAAATCATTGGTGTTGAAATATAATTCCTTGAGAACAGAGAAGGACATCTAACTGCTCAGTTATCAACAACTGCATTGTGCAGAGTGTGTGAAAACTTTGTGCCGAGGAGAAAGGGCTGGAATCAAGCGCCTTCACATGTCTGCTCTAATTAAGCATGTCAACAATATTAAACCATCCCCAAGAAATCAGATGGTGTCAGTCATGTCGAAGGTAATATCCAAGAAAGGGTTAAACAAGAGAACCTATTAGGTTGGATACCTTCACATAAATAGATAAAATTAAATTTGACAACCACAATTATTACCATTAGGATTACCAGCAATTAAATGGTTAACCACACATAGGTATATTCAGAGATATTATATAGCAATAATTGAACTCAGCAGCATAGAAAAGGATAATTGATTCTATAATTAATTAAAATGCAGTTGGCAGCAGCATATATGAGTACTTCTGCCCCAGAAACTGTATAAACTATGCTAATTTACGTTTAAGGTAGGTTGTCAGGTACGCAAACTTTAATATTAAGCTAGGTCCTTTGACAATTTCCTTATACCATATATAATAACCAAACTTAGAGAAATTAACTGGAATAAAATCCCAGTTTTAAATCACTATAATTTAATTATCTACCAATTTCAAATACTGCATACCTTTTGAATAAATTGCAATTAATATAGTCAATAATAGATTATACCAAGAATATACTTAGAATCAATCCAATAATACATGTCTAGACAGTATATTAAACTTTGTGCAACATATATAACACATATGACTATAGCAGTCCTATGTAAAACCTATAGGGTACTCCAAGGGTTAAATCACTAGTAAAATATAGGATGCCACACCCAAGATGGCTACTTATTTTGCTTAGCGAGATGTTTAAAAACTTTTCACTGTACAAAAGTTTAGATCCAAAACCAACACAAAGAAATCCAAGAAACACCTCAAAGTAAATAGACAAATAGCAGGTAAAGGGTTAATAAATTAATTAAAAAATTCCACAGATCAATATTAGCTATTTAACCTTTTGAAACACAATATATTATTCTAGAAATACCAAGACTTATATTAACTAATGTATAAACCAAGCTATTTAACTATATTACACTTGTCTGGCAAAATATAACAATTTGCCAATAAATTAATGAATTCTGCTTAGTTCAGAATTACTACAGCTAATATAGCTTATTACAATTGATCCCAAATGGTTGGCCAGTCCAATTAAGACAAATTATAAGAAAAATTAAGTTTCTTCAAATATAGAAGAAATATATATTTGATTCTGAATTTTGCAGAATTTAAATAAGGAAAGATATATAGTTACCGGTCCAATAAGTGTGGGTTTCTTAGGATTTATTTAGCAGGCAGCCAGGTATATAGCAGGAATTGAAGAGCCAGGAACCAAGAGGAAAAGCCAGCCAAGACCAAAGACCCCTTTTCTCTCTAAATTTGCATATTTATAATGTGAATTTACTCTTATCAGAATCTGCTCTGATTGGTTAAAGAGCCATCTCATTATGCAGTGACATCACGCATATTATTATGGAAAAATTCCAAAGCACTAGTAATAACGCTATTTGTGCTGTAGCTGGCACCATTACTCTACACTAAAATTCACACCTAAATTGATACCTCGTCTGTATTCTATGAAAAAAATAGGAATCTGAACCTTAATCCTACGTCACATAAATATGTCATCCTGCCAGACTTCCCATAGGGGAGTATATCTCTGTTTTAGACTTTGAGATTTTCTCATAAGATTATAATACTGCTTGAGACTGTGGTTGTCTGCAATTCAATATCAATCACCATAACAGTCACCTAGATATTTTTCACTCCCATCTAGGTAAATAGAAGCCCCTTTTGTCCAGAAGAATGAGCTAATTTAAACACATTTTAAACACAGATTTTTAGAGAATTTGGTTTAAAAGAAAAATTAACCATTTCCTCCCCATCATGGCGATGTCGCTGACAGTCATTGTGTCCCTTTTCTGCCCCATAAAAAAAGAACAAGCGACCTTGATTGGTAGCGGTGGGGAGGTAGTTGAATGACACTTCCCATAAGTCTTTGACTCCATAAAAATAATTGACTCTCAGTTACTAGCCTGGTGTATTATGCAGGGTGCGTGGTCTCTGTGCACCCTAATCCCCTGCCTTCTATTGGTCTCCACCACATTGCTATATCCAGTAATTATACCACATGTGTAATATATGTAAACATATTGCTAGATTCTTCCATCTGCAGATTCAGTGGGACAAATGGGATATTACTAGAACCTGATCCCTGGACCCTAGCACTAGATGACAACACAGATGGCATTGTCATTGATGTTCTGGGCTGGTTCGTGTTGCCTCACGCCTTTTTTGTGGCATTGTTTTGTGTCATATTGTTCTTGACATTGGGACATTGGCAGTGCCACCTGTTTTTTTCATGGGGAGAGTTTCACATGTTACATATCCACCTCTGGGAGGTAATGCTTTGTGTGCTTTATTAGGGTGGATAAGCCAAGGTGTGATACCTCCTACCCTCTCTTCATAAAATGTCATTGCAGTTGAGGATGATTGCACAGTACCTCCTCCAAGGAAAAATACCCATGATTTCAGGGAAGAGGTAAATAAGAATCTCCTTGAGTGAATCATTTCCCCCCAGATGCACCTAAGGTGGTTTCTGGTGCTGCTGCCTCAGTGTCAATACTAGTATCTACCCCCACTTGTCCCTGTCTGTCTACTACATGGTGGGAGACAAAAAAGAGTTGTGAGGAGCACACATCAAGCATGAACAAGATAAAGTGTCCTGTTCTAGGCACGGTAGCCTCTCAATGGTGCTACAACTCACTTTTTTCACTCCCATGTGCCATTGCAGAGAGGAAATCTCCATATCCATATCAGACTGGTCCCGCCCACAGACAGTCCAGCTCCGAAATGTCAGGCAAATCCTCTCTGCACAAGAGAAACAGCAAAACCACAGACGTACGTTTCGGCCTATGTGAGCCTCGTCAGTGTGGTGCAGCCGAATCCCTCTAGGCACATGGAAGCAAGGGCCCATGCCTGGGATACCCTTATACTTAGGGAGACAAAAAAGAGTTGTGAGGAGCACACATCAAGCATGAACAAGATAAAGTGTCCTGTTCTAGGCATGGTAGCCTCTCAATGGTGCGACAACTCAAGTTTTTCACTCCCATGTGCCATGCTACTACATGGTGGACATACTAGACTGGTCCTGCTTTAATGCTGGGGCTGTGAATCATCATCAGTAGAAACTACTACATCAACAACCAACAAAATATTGCCATCATTTTTAGTGATACCCATTGTTTCTCTTTCCTACTTTAGAACTATATTTTTAACCTATAGTTGTCATCTCACTCTTTCTTTGCTATCTTTACGCTAGCTACTAAATGACAATTCACAACATGACAGGAAATTCCAGGTTTTTGTAGTTTTGTGACTGGAATGTCCTCAGCTATAGAAAAAACAAAAGTTGTGCACATTACCACAGGAAAAATAACATATTGTGAATTTTTGGCAAAAATGCCCCTGGACAAAAACAGGATATTTTTGCTCATCCATAGTCATTAGATTTAGGATAAAACAGTATATTTAGTTCTAATTGAAGGACTGATCACAGGATATTAAGGCTGTGCATTAGGTTTGAATTTACTCTGGGTGTTTGTAGCATATACAATGTTTTATTCCACTATGCGCAGGTTGTCCCTCAGGAAGAGGAAAGTAAAAGCAGCCTGATGTACAAGTACATCATCCATGAAGACCTCTTACCAATGATTGGCAACAATAATGTGCTCCTAGAGGAGATGGATTCCTATGAGTGGGCATTGAAAAGCTGGTCCCAGTGTACAAAAGCATGTGGAGGAGGTGAGTTTTTGTGGTAATGCGGTTCTATCTAATGAACACTATGTGTCGTGTTCAGCTGTATTACTTTAGTATGAATTAATTGTTTTTAAGAAATGTACAAATATTTTGCTTCATAAGAGATGACTAAATGTCCAGTTGATTTAAATTTGGTTTTTAATTAATTCATTGGATGCTAGAGGTTTCCTTTAAGTCTGTTTAAATAAATGAGAATCTGAGGAATTATATTTGTCCACTATGTTGAACTTGGTTTTTCTTGCCCTTCCTCCTGTTCTTTTTTTGTACATGAGCCTCTGTGGGTAAACAGGGTATAGTTTTAGAATGTATAAACAAATGAACATTAAAGGGACAGTAATGTCCCAAAAAATATGTTTCCAGTTTTGTAGAGTTTAAAATAATAATCAATATGCTCCAAACCCTATCTCTCAAAGCGCTATGGTTTGAGAGATATAGGGATTCAGAGTCCCTCCCACTCCTCTTCTCCTGATGTCAGCTGTAAAGCTGACAGCAGGATATTCGAGTAGTACAACTCGAGGAGGCTCTGCAGCAGAGCCAAAATCATATTACTGCAAACTAATCAATTAATTGGAAAGGTCTACAAAGTGTGCCTGGTTTGCAAGCACACTTTGTAAACCTTTCCAATGAATGAATTATTTTTAAGTAATGCGATCTGGGCTCTGCTGCAGAGCCTCCTGCTGGTCCCCGGGCCAGGATCTCCTGCTGCTAGCTAGACACTGACATCAGCAGAAGGGGGAAATTTTGAATCCCTATATCTCTCAAACCATAGCAGTTTGAGAGATAGGGTTTGGAGCATATTAATTATTATTTTAAATTCTAATTGGATATATATTTTTTGGGACATTAATGTCCCTTTAACAATAGTAAAGAAACACCTTGAAAAGAAACCCAATGTTTGAGGCACTCATACTGAACCCAATAAAATTATATAAATGAAAAATAAATGTTATTGAACAAATGAAGGAGAAATTCCACGAAAAAGGTCTCAAAACTTAAAATCAACAGAAATACCGTACATGGGAGAGGATGCATCATCCTATTCATCGTACATGGAATCCCAATATCAAGAGAAAAAATATTCATGAAAAAGGTAACTGGGAAATCACACATAATGCATTGGGAAACAATCTAGACAAGGCAGACCCATAAAAACCAGATGATAAACTCTCATAATCACGAAGAAGAGGATCCTAAATTAATTTAGAGAAAAAAACAGTTCAAACAGTGCTCAAAAAACAATATACAAATGTATACAGTAAGTACTTATCTGCATAAAGTCAAGTAATCAGATAAGAAAGAGTAAAAACTCAAGGGGTTCACCGAAATGATACTAAGCCAGTCCAAGACCAATGTGTATCACCACTCCTATTGCGTCTCCAGTGATCACACCTGATAATTATAACCACATATTCCAAGTACTTTGTTTTGACTTCATTATCTTCATTGTGTTCACATTAAGTGCAAATAACAAGTTGTAATTTTGTCTCTGCTCATCATTTTATTGTAGGCATTCAGTACACTAAGTATGGCTGCAGAAGAAAAGGAGACAACAGAATGGTTCAACGTAATTTTTGTGACAACAATAAAAAGCCAAAGCCAATTCGCAGACGATGTAACCTACAAGAATGCTCCCAACCAGGGTATAATAGATACAATAAAATCTGATGTTTAATTTCTACTACATTTACTGTCTATACTTTGACTAATAAGTCTGTGCCACAGAAGTAATGTTTAGCAGAAAGCTGTTCTTTTATATATGACCTTCTGTAGGATAAAAAGGGATAGTGCTACATTGTATTTATATCCCTGCTTTCATAGTCCCTGAAAGAAAGCTCTATGGGAATGTTTTGGGAAAGGGAGCACACTGTCAGGGACATGTTTAGGGAGCTTACTCTCCAGACAAAAACATTTAAAAAATTAGGTAGAGATAAAAAAAAAAATACAAAGTTATTAATAGAAAAGTAGATTATTCTAGTATTGTTATCTCTCATGTGTTTACTTGTAGGTGGGTGGCTGAGGAATGGGGAACTTGCAGCAGAACCTGTGGCAAGCTAGGTGTGCAGGCCCGACTGGTGCAGTGTATCCAGCACTTGCAGAATGGCACAAACAGGACTATCCACACCAAATACTGCACTGCAGAGCGCCCAGACACAAGGAGGCCATGCAATCGAACACCGTGTCCTGCACAATGGAGAACCGGGGCCTGGTCACAGGTGGGTTCTCACTGACTTCTGCAGTGATCACTGATGTTTTCTGGGTTACAATACAATTCTATTTTATCTCATTGCACGTAACTTTTAATCCTTGGAGTGCCAGGGGACATTCAATGCACTGAATACCCCTCTGGCACTCAAAAAGTAAATGCCAAGACAAACCTCAGGTCTGTTTGTATACTAATCATTGCCACCAAAAAGCAGCCATCTTCAGATAGGGTAAAAGTGCTTACATCAGTGTTTATCAAATCAGTCTTCAGGGACCACTAGCAGGTTAGGATGTAAAGATTCCCCTTTCTGGAATGCAGGAAAGTTAATCAGAGGCACAGGCATTTTGATTCAGTCACATGAGCTATCAAAGGGAAATATTTTATTACTGGCCTGTAAGTGGTCCATGAGAACCTTCTATACTGAACAGTATTTTTTGCATTTCAACCCAAGGAGTTGGAGACCTCTTTAGCATCCAAGGGGTAAATAGGGTTGCTTATTAGGATTCCACCAATGTTATGTCTGAAACCAAAGGGTTCCACTGTAGCAATGATGTTGAGAACCACTGCACTCGCAACACTGGGGTTTGGGCCAAACCCACAACTACGCACAGTCGATGTGGCCAGCAAGACTAAGGCTTTGTAACATATGGACACTCCTCTCAATGAGTTAGTACTTGTAAATGCAATAGACGAGAACTAATACCTTGTAAGAATAATGCCACATACCTTACTATGGGTAGAAAATCCTAATGGCCCCTATGGATTTTCCTTGCCACCTATTCAAGACTTAACATCTTCACTTGGTCTTGAATATCATATCCATGGAGGTGTGAACATGACAGTCACTAGCAGGCCAAAACCTCAAACTCTGCTTGTTGCACATGGTAATCTCAAGACTTTAGGGACCAGGGGAGTGTGAAATGCATTGCTTCACGAGGCAATAAATAGGTGCATGAACTCCTGCTTCAGTCTGAACAACTGCCAACAGCTGTCATGGCTGCATCCATGGATATGACTTCCAGGACTGAATGAAGATGTTATTTCTTGCAAAAGGGAAAAATCATAGGGGCCATTATGGTTTTCTAACAATATAAGGTAAATAGGATTTTTTTAGGAGCTCTTAATTGTCCTTTAACACACTGTGCCAAAAGCAAATTGGAGAAATTGTAAATGTAGTGCTGACATGTTTTTTTCATTTATATTTGATTCTTTCTTTTTATTTATGAGACCCAGAGGGACATTGTGGTGCATCTGTTATCTGTTTGTTAGAAACCACTAACTTGGAAGATGTTTGGATTGTGCATTTACGTAAGGGAATCTCTGCACTTACACAAGTTATGTTATGCTTTGCTGACTGATGTCATATTTGGCTTCTCAGTGTTCATCTAGCTGCGGTGAAGGCATCCAACAGCGCCAGGTGGTGTGCAAGGCAAGTGATAATGTCATTGGACAGTGTGATGGAGACAAGCCTGAAACCATCCAGGTCTGCAAGATGGCACCCTGCCCTGGTAAGATTATATCATATTTTCCTTAGCAAAAACAAATATGTTCCCTTCAAATTGCATATATAAATGTATTATGAGTCCTACTAAACTATGTGGTGGTCATCCTTTGTATATCCAGCTGTTGGGAACTACTACTCTCACTAGCTAGTGTCTGGTTGCACATGATTGGAGCTGCAGATCCCAACAGCTGGAGAGAGCCAATGGTTGCCTACCCCTGAGATTAGCTGTCAACTTGTCTTCCTTTCTATGGTAATCCAGTCTTTAGAAGTCTCTTCTACTAATGTATAGAATCTAGTTTTTAGAATATTTTCAATAGCAGCGTAACAGAGTGGAAATTAATATTGTAAAGAGTGTGTGTTAAGCTCAGATGGGTCTGGAGAACTTAGAAAATAAGGGTGTGTCATCAGCACTTAGATTATAATTTCATTTGCTCCTGTGCTAATACATAGATGTATTAGTAGAGTTCTACTTCAGGCATAATACTTTAATGCCACCCAGATCTTGTGCTTATTTTCTATGTGCCCAAGTTGTTGAGAGCTTGCCCTTTGATACAGTTCAATGGCACTCCCCAATATGCCCATGCACTCCCACACTGCCCTTCCCTTGGTGGCATAGTTCAAGGCAGCTGTTTTGTTGTGCTTGGTTCAAAGATGTGAAACGAGAAGTAACACCTCCTAATAATTGCCCCAATTACCTTACTACGACCAGAAAATCCTAATGACCTATATGGATTTTTTTCTTGCGCTATAGTTCAATAGCATCGTCACCCAGTCCTGGATGTCATGTCCATGGGGACAGGCATGACAGCTGATGGTACTTTTTTCAACTGAATCATTCAGAATGCATGAACGTATTTAAGATTACCATGTGCAATAAGTGGAGTTTGTGTACTGCTAGCAACTGTCATGTCCGTCTCCATGAATATGACATCCAGGGGTAATTGAAGAACAAAGCCACAAGTGCTAAATTCATCAGACAATTAGGATTTTTTGGCCATACCGTAAAATCTCAGGTATAATACACACCTGTGTATAATATGCAGGTATAAGTTATACCCAAGATTTTAGGGGAAAACAAGAGTGCCTATGTATATTACGCACCCTTGTTTTCCCCTGTCACACAAAAAAAAATTCCACTGCTTCCCTCCATCCCCGTTTACCCATGTTTGCATAGCTATGCGCATTGGATCTATTGTATTGCCATGCAATGACCTTGCAGTCCTTGCAAGACATTACCATTGGCTAGGAAGAAGAGGTCCTGACAGGGCAATGCTGGAAGCGGACGGCAGATGCAAGCATGCAGCCCGCTAGTACCCTGTCAGACTGCCGAAATTGGACTACAGAGGGAGAGAGGAGGATATCGAGAAGTGGGGAGGGAAGCAGTGTTATTTTATTCCCTCCTGTATAATACGCACCCCGCACTTCATATAAGGTGTAGAGGGAAATATGCGAGATTTTACGGTAATAAGTTAATTGTTGGGTTATTATTAAGTGGTGTTACTTCGCCTTTAAGCAGCTCATTGGTCCACAAAAACAGTTATTTGCTCTAATATATGTAAATAAACAAATTTGTACATTCTCCTCCCGCAAGAGCGCTGTAAGCACAAAATATATGACGTGCCAGGACCATCACCACTCCTTTAGGCAAGGAAACCAGTGACAGTTCTGACACGCATGCCTTAACCCTCAAGTAGTTAATTAGCATAATCTATAAATCTAAATAATTCTAAATAAAAATATAACTGATAAAGCCTGAAACCATCCAGGCCTGCAAGATGGTACTCTGCCCTGGTAAGATCATAGCATAATTCCCTTAGAAAAAAAATGCATATATAATCTATTATGGCTAATACTAAACTATGGGGTGGTCAACCTTTGTATCTCCAGCTGTTGGGAACTACAACTCTGTGTGTGTGTGTGTGTGTGTTGGGGGGGGCGGTTTATGCACTAAGGCGTAATAATGAGGTAATAAAGAAGAGATGACTTCTCCAGTTTCTGTGTTGTTCTACAGAGCCTCTGCATTATGATTTCTCCAGCTTTAGAAATCTTAGTGCATAGGCTCCACAGAATAACATAGGAATTGGAGAAGCGATATCACTGGAGAAGCCATCTCCGCTTTATCACCTCTTTATCACACCTTATTGCATCTTCCCCCTGGAGTTGAACACATCTGATTAAAATATTTAAGATCTGCATGAATATCTCCTTTTAATTATTGATCAAATATATATATTTTTAAATACAAAACAAATCTGTTTTGGATTGATTCATCATACTCAAATTGAAAGAGTTGTTGTTGCAGTCAAAAAGTCATAATTTTGGTTGTTTTATTTTGAAAATGTTTGGTAGAATTGGTGGATAGATTTACTCTTTCACTAAAATAAATGGCTGCTTTGTTTTAGCTTGTTAATATTTATGGGATGGTGGTTTTCATTATGAATTGCAAGTGTTATTTTATAGAATCAGTCCGTGAAAAGAACAGATTCTCTCATCTATATTAAAAACTGCCCCAGTGTATGTCAGTTACTCTTAAATATACAAGCATATCGTAATTATGATATAATATCCACAGTTTAATTAATAGAGTTGGAAGAAAAAAAAAGACCGATACGCAAACTTTGACTCTCCATTGGCATTATGCACTGCTAAGGTGTGATAAAGAGATGATAAAATTGTGATTACATCTCCAGTGATATCAATTCTCCAGTACCTATGTTATTTTATAGAGTCTATGCACTAAGCTCTCCAAAGTTGTAGAAATTTTAGTGCCTTGGCTAAATAGACTAACACAGGGATTGGAGAAATGTTGTCATAAGAGAAGTCATCTCCACTTTATCACCTCTTCATCACGTCTTAGTGCATCTACCCCTAGAAGCCCCATCATCCCCAACCAGCTGTTGGCCACCACTGAAATAGACCTTATCCTACATCACATTGTTTGTCTCTATATTTTATTCCAGAGACACTGAGTTTAAAAAGGCTCTAGGGCTGGATTAAACAGGCTGCCAAATATAATAAGATAAATCACTGGTCAGACAAGAAAGTGCTTTGCATTTGCCCATTCTTGGCAGAGCTATCAGATATTTTTTTGAAGATTTATGTTAATAATTATATCTGTTCTTCATCTACTGTAACAAAAACATAAGATATAAACTGATTATGCATATGAAGCTAGTGGAAAAACAAATTAACCCTTTTAGTGCCAGAGGCATATGCAACACATTGCTCTGCAATGCATTGTATCCTCCCTCTGCTGAAAGGGTTAACCTACTTCCTGCCATTGAACCCTGAAATTATTTCCCAAGCAGTTTCATCAACTGTATCAGCAAAGAGGTTATGGTGTTAATTGTTAATAATGTATGGGAGGATGCTCAGTAGTATGTAATTTGCGTGGAGCAAGTCTCTGGCCAAGATTGATCAGTTATCAATCCCCACCCCCTTTTAACCCTTTGAGTGCCAGGTATCCAGTGAATTGCTCTGCAATGTGTTGATAACCTCTCTGGTACCAAATGGGATAAACATTTTCTTCTGCAGTTGCTGTTTTGCTATTTATTTAAAGACTAGTTGAAGAGCCTGTTACACGGGCCACAGTGCCACTGGCAGCCGGTCGCGGGGCAGTCATGTGCAGTAGAGACTGCCCGCACCGTGGCTGATACAGAGCAGGAAGCTCCTTCGGAGTGCCCCGCTCTGTATCAGCCGCGGCGCAGGCAGTCTCTACTGTGCATGACTGCAGCACGCGCAGCAGTCTCTACTGTGCATGACTGCGGCGTTACACACATTTTAGCGAATTATTATGTAGGATGATTTGTGAAGCTCCACCATGCTTTTTTGTCTTGAATATCACAAGAATGCACAGTCCATTCTGTAACGCTGAGGCTGATTTATTAAGATTAGTGGTGCAATTATGGTGTAAACCGAGTGCACCACAGGAAATAAATAGCAATTCCATGTATTCCCACTGATTTAAATGGGACTTTAATAGCACAGAACTGAACTGGTTTTCCAGTGGAGATGGGCTAGAACAGATGTCTATATTAACCCTTTGAGTGTCAGATAGTTATCCAACACATTGCATTGCAGTGCGTTGGATACCTTTCTGGTACTCAGGGGGTTAAGCCAACTAATAAACAATTTCTCTTTCTCTGGTATTTTAGTAATGTAAGACCTGCAGTGTGAAGGGTATCCTTATGAAAAGGTTGCCCACTACTGGGCGACAAAGAAAACGGCACGTTAAACATGTCTCTGCAATGAAAAGGTCAATATCAGAATCTCGCGAGATTCTGGTATTGTGGGCTTAAGCATCGCACATTTTAATAGTTCACTTTGAAAATGATAACCTACACGCTGCAAACAAGATTCAGTATGTTTTTCATGTAATGATCCAATACCGCTCTTACACACATCGTGTGTAGGAATGACACATTCAACCAGTGCTAGTGCTTACATCCATGTATCTTAACCTTTTGAAGGCAAGAGTGGTTCCAGAGCAAGCTAACCCCTCTTGCTCTCAAAGGGTTAATATACATGGTTAACATGCGTGGTTAGATGTGTGATTCTTACATTCACTGTGTGTGAGAGCGGTATTGGATCATTTAATTAAAAACGTTGTACTGAATCGCATGTGCAGCGTGTAGGTTATCATTTTCAAAGTGATCTATTAAAATGTGCAACACTTAAGCTGGCAGTATCAGAATCTTGCCCTTTTGATGCGGGCGAGATTCTGATATTGCCTTTTCATTGCAGAGACATGTTTAATGTGCCATTTTCTTTGTCGCCCTATAGTGAGCAACATTTTGATAGTGAACCAGTGTGAAGTGCATTGCTAATTTGGTACTACAATGCATATACACACCTGATATCCTGATACAAATAATACAAATGCATATATGTGAATGATGAACTGCCACAGACACCTGTATCATTCCGCTGCGAGGTGCATCAACTTATAACAGTAACATGATCGATAGCGAAATAGTAGAGCAAACTCTTCTTCTGTAAAACTTAGCTTCTATTTCAAATCATAAAATACATCTGGTTCAGAATATGGTTCAGCCCGAGACTCTGATATCACCCTTTTAATTGTGGCAACATGTTTAATGCACTTTTTTCTTTGTTCCCCAATAGTGGGTGGCATTTTGATAGTGAACCAGTGTGAATTGCATTGCTGATTTGGTACTACAATGCATATACACACCTGATATCCTGATACAAATAAACCTTTAAACAAAACATGTTAATGTCCTTGTTTCTTTTCTCAGTATCCAGTATGTCCAACATATGTTTATTCACAAAGGTTATGTATTACAAGTCTCTCCTTTTATAAAAACACTGAGGCTGATTTTCTTTGAAGAAGTGGTGAAAATGCACACACTGGAGAAGTTATTTGCAATTTGGAAATTCTGGAACAAACCAACTGCACTGTAGGGGGGACACTAAAAATTCCCATTGATTTACATGGGGTTTTTAACCTCTTGAATGCTAGAGAGGTCTCGCTTTGGAGGCTTCTGTAGTACTCAAGGAGGTAAAACCCCTATTAAATCAATTAGGGTTTTTTTGAATTATTATTTTTCCCCTATGTTGTAGTTGGTTTGTGCCAAAATTCTTCCATCTATTGAACAAATGGCATAAATTATCACACATTAATGTGATAATAATAAAGGGCAAACCAAGTGCATCAGAGGTGACTTTTAATGGACTTTAAAATAGGCTTTTAACGCCTCAAATGTTAGCGTTGTCACCAAAGCATTGTGAAGAAATTCTCTGAAGAATCTCTAGCATGAAAGGGGTTAAAAATTCAATTCAATTGGGGAAATTCGTTTTGTCCTGTCTAGAAGATTCTGCAGAATGACCCCAGTTATACTTAGTACATCACTCTCACTGTATATTCACCTTATGTGAAATCTAGTGTGTATCTAATTCCTATAGATATGTTGCCTGTCATTTATAGAACTGTATTGATTTCACTTTAATTCATTTTCAGGAAAATCGCCAGGACTCACACAACAAGCAGAAAGTATTGATTCAATAACCCCAAAAGTGCAACTGGCTCCACTTGATTCGCCAAGAAACCCTGTCAACAAGATATCAACAAGTAAGTTGCACTGATACCT
This sequence comes from Rhinophrynus dorsalis, assembly GCA_037306005.1. NCBI lineage: Eukaryota > Metazoa > Chordata > Amphibia > Anura > Rhinophrynidae > Rhinophrynus > Rhinophrynus dorsalis. The sequence goes on from CM074724.1 coordinate 104,005,500, forward strand.
ACAGATTTGTAGGCATGCCCGATTTACAGATGTAGCCAGACTTAATTTTCTATTTTTCTGAGTACTTTTTTTTTTTACAAGACTTGCACAGGATTTTTTGTTTACTTACCAGACATGAGGGCAGATTCAATAAGCGGTGATAAAGAGGCAATAAAGTGGAGATGACTTCTCCAGTTTATCACTTCTCCAATTCCTATGATATTCTATGGAGCCTATGCACTAAGATTTCTTCAACTTTTGGAGGTTCCTGTTGTATCTTAGTTTATGTATTACCATGCCTAAAATGGATATCTTAATATCTTCAACAAAGTCAAACTGATTGAACAATTTGTTTGTATATTTTCTTCCCTAGAAGATTCGTGCCAAGGAGACAAATCTATATTCTGCCAGATGGAAGTCCTAGCACGTTACTGCTCCATACCAGGATACAATAAGCTGTGTTGTGAATCATGCGGCAAAAAGATCACCCCTACCAGCTTGACTCCAAGTTCAGAGCATGCAGCATTGGAACTCAGGGCTCCTGAAGGCGCAGTCCTACCTAGTCCCATCCCACCAATAACCTTTGTACCAACAGCTGTTAGCAGTTTGAGAGACGCAACAGAAGATAACCACCCTATGGATACCCATCTGGCTGCCCTTGAATCCCATCATGCCATGGAAGAAACTGTAGTCTTACTTAATGATACTTCTTTGAGGGATTCCATTGTACATGTGTCAGCCATGAATACTGCAGCTACACATGTAGGGAAGTCCAGATTGGCAGAAAATCATGAGGGACTTGTTGATAATCCTACTACACAGTGGAATAAAACTGTAGCCAGCAAACAAAGCAGAGTTGGTTCACTGGCATCTTCTGATGTGATAAGACGGAGAAGGGAAGGTGCTAAAGACCTTCAGTCTGGCCCCAGTGGGCAAACGTCCTCTGTGGCTACATGAGTCTGAACATAGCAATTAACATTTCTAGAAGCTGGGCAGCATCATTGGGAAAAGACTATTTTCAGTCAAAAGAAGAAAGAAAGGCTTTTGCATTTTGCCTGTAGCACTTTTTTGGTTATTAACTAATAATTGACATAAATTTATACGCGGAAACTTCCGGGCATTAAGACAATATGGCCCAATGATTCTTACCTCACAGTGCAGTGTCATTGCACTTTATGTTGTCATAAGGGTGCTACCAACTGGATTAATACCAAAAAGGAAAATATACCCGTACATCTCACCTCAGTTCTTCTAAACATCTTGTACTTATTTGAGCTGTTAAGGACTCTGAAGAACTTGAAACATGGTGCTCTCTTGGGTTAAGATCAGGCATAGAACAACCAAAGTTATAGATTTAAGTGATGCTGTATCTGTACCCATTAGGTTATTCTTGTTGTACCTCAGTGAATTTGGGTCTTTTGCAGTGAACTGCAGTGAAATATTTTGGTTTTATAAAGTTGTGCAAGCCAGCTCTCCACAGTAAGATAGCTCTTTCTTTTAAGGCTTGCTCCATTGATATCATTGAATTTACTGTATTTTCTGGACCATAACATTTACTGGACTTAAAGATGCATCAACATTTTAAAGAGCAATTAACATTAAAAAATGTTAATGTTCAGTATTTTACTAGTTAATTACTGCTAGTCCTTCCTCTTGGAATATTTACATTTTAAAGTCACAGCATTAATTGTACAGGTTCTACCTGGATTTTTGATGTCCAGTACTAGTGTTGTAAGCTCCAGAGAGGCAGCTGGTGATTCCATTAGCTGTTGTTAGATCATTACACCTACAAAACCAATAAGAACATGGCTGCTGCTGGCAACTTCATCTGTTAAAGGAAGTGTGACAAACAGCATGAGATGACAATTAGCTCTATAAGTTTATAATACTGCTACTCCCAAATTTAGGAGTCTGTGCAATTAACTAATAAAAGACTGAAATTTAACATGTGAGTTACCCTTTAAAGGTGATACTTGAAAAAAAAGCTGTTGATTGGTTTGGATTTTAAAACACAGGGTAATATTAGGAGACCTTTCTGTAGAAAAAAAGACTTATAGTCAGAAAATACAGTCAATTTCTAAATGTAATTATTGTTGTCCTCAACCACACTCACCTGTGGCCTTTCCAACTACTCTGTCTACTGCTGCTAGTAGATTAGCCTCTAACTGAAAGGTTTGAGGGGTTTATTTGTAGTTTTCATTAAGAAATGGTGCTGGAGATACTTTAAGCCCTTGAATGATAGAAATGTCTCCAATAGATTGTGATGAAAAATGCTGATGTATTTTCTTTGTAATATGGGTAAAGAGTGGTACTGTGTTAGCCACAGAAAATTCAGAAGACTAGTAAAGTAAAAATTATACCTTTATTGAATGAGTGGCTTTGGATGTAAGATTTCAAGACAACCAGGCCTCTTCTTCAGAGACCTAGCTGTTTTTAAAGTGTGCATCCAAAGCCACTCAGCCAAAAAATGTATAATTTTTACTCTACTAGTCTCCTGGATGTCCTTTCTAGAATCCTAGGGGTTAATCAGGACTTATAATTTTAAGTCCTTTGCTACTAGCCAGACACTCACCATTGGCTAGTGGCGGGTGGAAATTTTGAGTCCTGGCTTAATTATACATTTTCTGAGGCATAGTTATGATGGTTCACCTGCATAATGTCTTTTATGCCTCCATTAAAAAGCTGATAGAGTTTAGAATGGTCTTGTTAATGTTTTAACCCCTTAGATCTCAGAGATGTCAATAACTTGCTCTGGAAACATTTCTATCATCCCCTGGGCTAGTATGAAAATAAATACCTTGCAGTGCATTATATATATGTATTGTGGGGCAGTATCATCTAGAGTATATAACTGGGAACATGTTTTGAATGACTGAGACCTAAAGATACAAGGAGGGGAATTGCTTACCCTCTAATTTTTATCGCTTTAGGGGTTAAAAATGTCAAGGGGTTCAGTAAGGATAAGGTAGATTTTTTTCTTTAAGGAACAATAACGTTAGAAGTTGCCCTTTGACAGGGCTATTTTTCTACAGAGAAAAAAGGTGTCAGTACTATATAACATACTTTTTTTTATTTTTGGAGAAATGTACCAGATAGGATATTGTATTTTTTAATTTCTGAAAACAAAATGTGCCTTTGAGTCCCTCCAAAAAAGACCTGTCTATTGATATGATTTCATACTTATTGTAACTCTGTTCCTTCTTTAACACTTTGAGTGCTAAAGAGCTATCCAACGCATTGTAGCGCAATTCGTTGGATGTTTCTCTGACACTCAAAGTGTTATTCCCTGGACGACCAATACACGGCACACCCATCTGGTGCTCAAGGGGTTAAAAAAAATCCACTTTTCAAAATTATAAAATATCTCCTATTTAAATCATTTTAAAATCTTGACATGTTACACCTGAATAGGTTATCCCAGTTTTATGTAAATATCCATAGAAGTTAGGATATAAGGGTCGTATACCTGGGCATAAAAATAAGCAATTCTGGGACAATCCAATGACATTATGGGGAGGAGGCTAATAAATATTCCACAAATTCCCAATGATTTCAATTGAACATTTAACCCCTTGAATGCCAGAGACGTCTCCATGCTTTTGAGACGTTTCTAGCATTCAGTAGGTTTAAATTCCAATTTAAATCGATAGGATTTTTCATTCTTACCCTATAATTCAGTTAGTTTGTGCCAGAATTGCTCATCTTCAGCTTCATGAATGCGGCCGTAAAGGCCCTATGTTCAAAAGAAAAACAATTTGTTAAAATGTTAATAGCATCAAAATATTTTAGCTGCATTGAATGTCAGTGGTCAAAGATTTTCAAATTTTGTCAGTCAATACGTATGCTAGTAATTTTTTTAGTATTTGAAAGTGGTCAATCATTATAGCAAATTGATGTTTAAAAATGACACCAAAAATGTATGTAAACCATCTTGTTAAATTGTATGTATAAATACCATAGTTACATGCATATAATGTCTATATTTCCAAAGAATGTTTATCTCCATTGTTTTCTGACAAAACAGTACAAAAGTAACATTATGCTTTATTAACATTCCTGACCAAAAATGTGATGCTGAAAACAAATTTAAATTTTGAACAGATTTTTACAAATAATATTTTTTGAACCTAGGGCCCTTAAGGGCTAATTTAATAAAATAATATTTTTAAAACATACCACAAGCATGTAATAACATGTATTAGTTTCAATTAATTCGGCTTTTATTGTAATATAGTAAATTAGGTTGAAAAAAGACATAAGTCCATCAAGTTCAACCTTGAGATGTGTGGTTTCTCTAGTTCCAGCAAAAAATGTACATTGCATCAAAAAAGCCATACATTGAAATACATGGGTGTTTATACACTAGAGCAGAGATGGGCAATGTGAGGCCTTCCAGCTTCTGCCAGACTATAGTCCCAATCATTCCCCACCAGTGAATGCCTGGCAGGGAATGTTGCAGTCTGGCTGTAGCTGGTGGGTCTCAGATTGCTCCCCACTGATAACATGTCCAATGTGTACACTCACCAATTTCTGTGTTATCCTAAGGAGCCTATGCATTATATATACCTCCTTCTTCGGAGATATAGGTGCATATACTCCATAGAATAAAGTAGGAATTTGATATTTTAATGAAAAATGTATCACACAGGAGATCACACCTTAGTGTCTCTTCACCATGACATTTTCACACCATGCAATTTTCTTAGATTTAACTAGCAATGTGGGATGGCGTTGCCCATCAGGTTATGTAGGGAATGTATGTTTCAATGGGCTAATGTTATCAGTGAGCAGGCAATTATTACAGGAACCCCTTCAGTACAAAAGATGTTTTCCCCACATGCAGGGGACATTTGTGGCACTGGTGAATATATTGTTAAAAAACTTTTTTATTAATATTATATGCATATGGGGAAAACATCTCTGGCACTCAAGGGGTTAATAGATCCAAAAGCAGACACATATTATTATTTTTTCCAAAAAATAAATAAGGTTTTTAACAATACATTCTTCAGTGCCAGAAATGTTCCCTGCATATGGGGAAAACATGTGTGGCACTGAAGGGATTAATACATCCAATTGCAGACAATATTAATTTGGGCAAAAATACAGTTTAATCATACATGCACACACAAATTTGCAGAGGGCAACACAAAGGAGATCCGTGGTCAGGTCACTTGTGAGAAATACAATCTGTAGCACTGTGGCAGTGAAAGGATTAAGCTACTACCAGAGCTGCTCACATACCTTTCTCCAGCAGGGGGCGTTTGGGAAAAAGTGAAGGATTACATACGATTTTGAGAAGGGACAGCGAACTGCTTCCTTCACTGTTGTTTGTGGCTCCCATGCAGGAGCTGCTTGAGTCAACACAGATTTGTGCTCCTGACAGGGAACCACCATGCGTTAAATAAGCAGCACACCGCTGTTTCAAAATATGGTTGTGCCCTGCGAGGAGCAGAAAATCGTCACATTGCACAAACCTATGGTGAAAGAAAGATGTCCTACACAGGAGCGACAACAGCGGTCAAACCATGGGGCGGATGGGCATCTCCTTACTCCCTTTCAGGGTGTTTTGTCCCCATGTAATGTTTTGTATGCCTTCTCCAGTTTGTGTTGTAAGTCAGCAAATGGTGAATAATTCAGAAGGTGGCATGGTTTTGTTTGCGTCTGCTTCTTCCAGAGGTCCCTTACAAGATCCTTGGGGTAGCTGGAAATTAATGGAGTGCGCTGTCAGGATCTTCACAGGGCAGGACTGTAGTGTCAATGTGCATAGTGTGAGCGTTGAATTTGTGCGCCTCCGTGCACAGATAAGGCATGTGACCTCTCCCCTGGCTGCCATCTTTTTACAGCAGCTTATAAGAACATAGTTTAATGGAGTTTGTGCTTTTGTAAAGGGTGCAATAACCCTTTCAGTAGCACAGAAGTGTGGCACTGAAAGGGTTATTGCAGCCTTTACAAAGGCACAAACTCCATTAAACTGTGTTCTTATAAGCTGCTGTGAAACGATGGCAGCCAGAGGAGAGGTCACATGCCTTATCCGTGCACGGAGGCACACATGCGGCCCATGCAATGGATGGAAGGGGCATCCAGGGCAGGATGATCCACTGCTCCTACCTGTACCGGAAGAAGAGTCTGGGCAGCGGCTTGCAGAGATGGAAGGTGGAGCGGAGTAGGATAGTAACTGAATGCAAGAGGGATACACTACAGTGGCTGGAAGTGAGTTGTGCAGGGTTTTTTTTTTCCTTGAAGCGGCAATAGTGAATTCCCAGCCGGGACAATGGCACATCTCAATGCCTGGTCTCATAATTTGCAGGCTTTTTGGACAAAGCCCCTAAGCAAGACTACTGCTGTACTACAGCTTTTTATCTTTATAACGTGAGTCAGGTGTGTGCGTGGGGGGCTTGTGTGTGTCTCTGTGGTGTAGGAGAGAGTGGCAGCCATTTTGTTTTTTGAGTCACTTGTATACTGGTGGGCAGGCTGGATAGTAGAGGGGGCCAACTCATGCATGATTTTCATAGGAGTAACAGTGGCCTTCAGCCACTGCAACTCCTATGAAAATCACGCCCCCATTGAATCAACCAATGAGAGCAGTAACTCCAACTTACTGCCACCCCTGGGTGTGTTTTGGCAGGCACAAAGTCTTCTTTTATATATATAGATATACTGAAGGTTAACTAAACATCATGACCATTTTACTGCTGTGGAGCAATGTAATAAACTCTGCTCATTCTGGACTCCTAAAAAGAGGGACAAAAGTGTAGAAAAGAGGGACAGAGGGATTTGGGCCTTAAAGAGGGACACTTGGGAGTTACGCAGCTGGTTTGCCCCAGAATTGCTCCAGTTCTACTTTGAACATCAGCCTCAGTATATGTTGGGGGTTTTTGGGCAATAGGAATTGGTGGTTTAGTAATACATGGGCTGTTAGTGTGATATTGTGATTTCCCCCTGTGTTTGATGATCATTCTTCCTTTACAGACATAACAGTACATTTTATTACATGCTAGACAGGCATCTTTCCTTTTGCCTCTTTTTTTTTTTTTTACTATAAGAAAGGGTAACCTTTTAGTCTGACTTTACAGTTTCAGAAATAACTTAATATGAAAAGTCAAATTGCCTATACTTTATTATATTTTTCATCTTTGTCTATTTTTCTTTGTTTTTTGTTTCAACACTTTTATGTCCCTGACAGTGAAAGCAGGAAAATTTTAAAATATTACAGTCTCCCTGAATATTGATTGATCTGTATGCTGTAGATGGGGTTTTTCTACATTGTTTCACTATACTTTACATTGTAAGTTTTTTTACATTGTTGCATGCTGTCCACTTTCACAGACTCAAACAAAATGCTTTCTGCAGGGACATTGAGATTGCTCTGACCACACCCACAATGCAGAATGTGGGTGTGGCTATCAGCTGAGGCACCTCTCAAAATTTGGAGTTCTAGGTAATTGCCTATTCTGCCTAGTGGAAAATCTGTCCCTGTTTGTCTCCTAATGAGCAGATGGTCTGTCTCTGAATTCCCCAAGTTTTTCTTAGTACATCAGCCTCAGTGACTTATAGAAACCTACCATGGCTTACAAGACCTTACAGTCTGGAGCAGTGGCTCTCAAGCATTTGTTATGCAAAGCAAGTGGAACACACACAATATACTGATCATCTGTCATATTAAATGAGAAAACACATGATAGATAGACAGATATTCTTAGTTTTCATGACCATAAGGAGAATAGAGGACACATAATGCATATCAATTTCCTTAAATATACATTTAAAAGTCTACTATAGTCACATTTTTGTCAATATATTCAAAGAAAATATATGGCAGAACTCCATGGAACACCAAAGTGTCACTGTAGTCTGTCTGAAAACCACAGATCTAGAAGTATATATGAATAAGGCCAAACTGACATCTTAGGCATGCCTAGCCCCTCCTGTGTCAACACCCCAACCTCATCCACAGTTGTCTGGCACAAAAATACCCTTAGCCTATAGCATAAAAACAGCAAAAAAAAAAAACTTTAATTAACTGGACATTAATGGGGGTATATAATCTAGCCAATAACCTGTTAATCAAATTAAAGTTTAATTTAATCAATTTAAAGCATATTGCGATTAGCTTCTTAACAGTGATATTATCTGGCGCAATTACCACAATCTGAAGTAATCCTTTTTCTCAGACTGATGGTCAGGCTTCCTCCTTTAGAGCCATCTGTGTGTCTGGGCCGTCAGTCCCTTCCGGTGCCTTAAGGCACAGTGCAATGCCTCCTAGAGGAGACCGGAATGTAAAGCGCAAATGCGCAGGCGTCTCTGAGCCAAGATGTCTACGTGCAAGCCTGGCTTCAGGTCTCCGAAGAATAAGGATTACTTCAGAAGCTGGTACTTATGAGAGATAATAGCGCTATTACAAGGCTAGTCACCATATGCCTAATTATTGGGGGGTGACTTTATAGAGGGTGAAAGTTCTGCTTTAACCCCTTGGCACTCAAAGTTTTAATGCATGTATATGATGTAAAGGGTATAATCACAAACATTTGTATATTTTTAATGCCTGACAAAAAGTATTTTAAATTGCCTATAAACATGCTGCATATATTTAAGTATAAATCATTTTTTAAAAGGAGACCGACCACGGATATTTCTATTCACTTCTCCAGCAGATTTGCAGAAGTTACCTGAACAGGTGAGGGGAATCCTCTGTTGCTTAGAACCAGTTTGCACTGCTGTACTTACCGGTGGATGAGTAATGTGCGTATACACTTTCCACCACATTCATACACTAAGGGCTGTATGTTCAAAGGGATAATGACAAAAAATTGTCATATAAAAGACAAAAATAAGTATGAACGGCATATTTTCTATAGAGTATACAACAAAAAACTAGTAATGTCCGTTGTGAGCGACACAACTACAGAATTGATTGGCAAAGGGGCGGGGCAAGGGTGTGGCTAAACTATTCTCCAGTGTCGTATAGAGGAAAGACAATTTGTTGTAACTAAAAATTGGAGGGAATGTAAAGTTCTGAATGTGAGAATTTTTGTCTTTAGTTAAGAAATTTTTGTTGTTAGTTAAGACATTTTTAAAGAAATTTTTGTTGTTAGTTAAGACATTTTTTTGTCGTTACATACAACAATTTCAATCAGGACAAATTACATATTTCCAATTACAACCAACACTCTCTGAAAATATTAATGATCCCAACGACACTGTACTTTGAAAAGTCGTTACAAAGGACAAAAGCTATTTCGGTACCTCTTTGAACATATGGCCCTAAGATTGTAAATTGTAAGCGTCCCCTGATTTAGTTGTTTGTATGGATATTGTTTTGCTGGTTGGCTGTTTCTCTTTTTAAGGGAACTACTGAACATAAAGGGAGCAGCTGACCAATATGATCTGCATGGGTGGCAGACAGAATATGTCCCACACATCTGTTTGCTGTATATTCTTCCTAATAGTGAGGCACTCACTCTGTTTGTGAGTATTTAAAGTTATATTTTGATCATATAGAAGTTTACTGGACTTTATTACCCTGTGAGGTACCCTAATTTGTAGTTTTTGTTAATTTAAATCAATGGGACTTTTTATTTTCTCTCCATGGTAAAGAATTGATCATTTTTGATACTTTATACATAAGGCCCTTTCTAATACACAGTTCTTATATATGTTTAAAGCGGAACTATCACCCCTGAATAAATTTTGCCCAAAAAATACCCAAATGGCGACTAGCTGCTCAGTAGCGCCAGTCTCCAGAAATATTACCTGGTGTTTGAAAATTATACACTGCTCCCAGACTGACAGGCAGGAAACAGTGCAGACATCTTTCCATAGTGACGTCTTCACGCCTGCGCTGTCAGTCCGAGCCTGCTCTGGGAGGCATTGCTAGGAGTCGTTTCGCTCTAAAAGGGACTGACAGCACAGGCACGCAGACGTCACTATGGAAAGATGTCTGCGCTGTTTCCTGCCTGTCAGTCCAGGAAAAGTGTACAATTCTCAAACAACAGGTAATATTTCTGGCGACTAACGCTATTGAGCAGCAGGTCGCCAGATGGGTATTTATATGGGCCAAATTTATTCAGGGGTGGTAGTTCCGCTTTAAGGCACAAAAGACTAATTTTATTCAGAGTCCTATTTAGTCGCATTTTTAAGAAGAGGCTTAATTAGATATGGTTTAAATGGGCAATAAAGAGATATAACACATGCATTCCTACTTATAGCTATTTATTGAACTTGTGAGAAAACTCTAATTAAAGCTGGGGTAGTCAACTCCGGTGCATATTATCAGTATATCCTGAGTGGGCACAGGTAGGTCACCTAAAAGTGATAGAACAACTAATTAGTACACCTGTGCTCCTGCTGGGATATCCTGAAAGCATGGACTGTAGCTCTTGAGGACTAGGGCTGGACATCTCTGACTTAAATTGACAGTCAGCAAAAAACTCTACACCAGGGATGTTCAAGGACAGGATGTAAGGATTTCCCTGATTAAGTACAGGTGAGATAATCAGTGGCCCATTTGCTGTGATTGACTCACCAGTGCTTAATCTTTACATCTTGGCCTGTTGGTGGCCCTTGAGGACTGTACCTGGACAGCCCTTCTCTACACTCTAAAGGGCAAATGACCATCTGAATAGCAACCTTAATATAATGTGGCACAAACAAATACTTACCCAGCACTTACCCAGACCTCCTGGCTCTTCTGAATGGTCTGGTAATAGCGCAGTCTTCTTCCATTTTGATTGCTAACCAGTGATATAAATAGGGACACACTCCCTCCTTGCAATATATACTACCCCAGAACTGTCAAAGTTCAGTCCTCAAGGCCCATTAAAAAAACAGGATTTATTGTTCTCCCTGTTTAAGCACAGGTGAGTCAGTCACAATGAATGAGCCACTGATTATCTCACCTGTGCTTAATCAGGGAAATCCTTACATCCTGGCCTGTTAGTGGCCCTTGAGGACTGAAAACGGACAGCCCTGTGCTACCCTGCTGTTGTGTAATACCAGTATATACTACTGGGCATACACAAAGGCAACATTTCCCCAACTAATGTATCTAAAATATAATACTAATAACTGCTTCTACAGCAGACAACCCAAAACTGTGTCTTCTTCATTGAACATTTGTGTTTGCCATTAACGCTTTAAGGACTAGACAGGTACACAAGAAATTGTGAAGCAATGTGTTACAGACCCCTGTGATTATAAATTATATGAATTTTCTTTCTACAAACAGCACTTAAGGGAATATGTTGTACAGGGAAAATGGATCAGAAAAAAACTATCCAAATACCTTGTTCAGCTGTAAAATAGTACTTATCCTCTGACTCCACATAGAGCATTTTTGTTAAAAAGACATAGGAGATCACATTTTTATAATTATTTTATTTGGTACGGATGAAGGAGCGGACATTACGAATACTTCTTAAATAACAACCTCCGGGACATGCTCCAACAATGTGAGGTCGTATACTTAGATGACATTCTGATCCATTCAGCCTCCATGGGAAGCCACCACGCAGATGTAGCAAAGATTGAGAGAAAATAATCTATTCTGCAAATTAGAAACGTGTGAGTTCCACCGCAAACATGTATATATAACTGTATCACATTGCTCCAGGGGAAGGCTGGCAACTTGTTGCCCAGGGGGCAAATATATTCAAGTTGCCCATTTCTATTATTATTGTTCCAGCCCACCCCCTGTTGTTAATTATAAAATTGGCATTAATGTTGTGATGTAAGTCAAATGATACCACTTAGCTTTCAGCTGAAATGGCGCTACACTAGTGTGCCACTACAAAGCTTACAATGTAAGTAAAGCTTATCTACTGATACTATAGAGCTTACAAGGGAAATGGTTTATGCTACTAGTTTAGCTCCATTTGGATTGTACCTCTGTGGTATTATTTATGTAGCTCCATTTCAATTGTAATCTCTGTGGTATCACTAGTGTAGCTCCATTTAGAGCAGCAATTGGGAGATTTAGGGCTGGATTCTATATTTACTGGATGTTCTTAAGACATGTTCCTTGGCCAGATGATTAATTTACGTTTTGCCAATAGAACGGGTAATTGTTGTTCTCATTCAACCACTGGATGTTTCTTGAGACACGATCCTCGGCCAGATGATTAATTTACATTTCACCGACAGCAGGGGCAAGTGTTCTTCTGTTGCAACCACTGTGACATACACAGCTTTTGGAAGTGGTGGCCGCAGTGAAGATACATCACTTCCTCCCAGATCTCATATTCTGTCAGGCAAATTGCGCAGTCCTTTAACAGCTCCTTTTCTTCCTCTCCTACAGTGAAAGTTATGCGCCTGTTGACTTTCACTTGGGTCCTGCCAAGTGGATTCCGTAAGAAGTTCCGGAAAGATCCTTGTCTGCCAGCTCTTCTGGTGGGCTCTGCTGGCACATACTCAGCCCGTCTGAAAAGTCCACGCACCCAGCGTAGGACATTCGCCATGGGGCTGACACTACTTTGAAGCTAGCTACACAAGCTCTGTAAATTTTCTTCCTAATGCAGGGATCACCTCTCTATAAGCAAGATTGCTCCAGATAAGTACACGCCTAGCAAAAGATCAGGAAAATCTGAAGAAGTTCTCAGTGCCTGGCTTTTTAATAGCCCAGGTGCCACTGCGAAGCCATAGCTGTCATTGTGTCATCACAATAGGTGCACCACCTGCCAAACTGTTTGAATGAAACAGGCCAGTTGTGGGATTTCTATGTATACCATCTTTCTTATGTTTATTATTACATAGCTGTCAGGGTTCAGACAAACCTCCCCTTAGGTTGCACTCTACGGTTTGAGCAACTAGCAGGACTTAAAGAAACAATAATATCTTAAAATGATCTCTGTTTATACATACATATGAATGGCCATATTTTTAGAAGTAAATAGAGCAAACCAAGTGCACCATAGGGTACAATGAAAAGTTCCTCAAATTATCATGGATTAAATTGGGATTTTAACCCTTTGAGTGCCAGTGGGGTACGCAACACATTGTAAAGCATTGCGTTGCGTACCCCTCTGGCACTCAAAGGGTTAAGAACATGAATGCTAGAGAAGTCCCTGATGCGCTGCAATACAATACATTTGTGACCTCTCTAACTTTTAAGGGGTTAAAATCCCATTTAAATAACTGAGAATTGTTTCTTCTCCCCGATAATGCAGTTAGTTTGACCCAAAATACCCTCACTCCTCTAATGAAAAATGTCCCTAAGATAATAACATTTCACATTGTTCCCCGTTATAACTGCCAACCCCTGATGGCCGGTACTAGATCATTTCTATAAAATAACTAACAAGAAAAGCTAAATATCTTCTAAACTATTCTTCTTAGGGCCTGTACCTTTGAATTCTTCTTGAAAATCAATTTAAAAGTTCCCCCCTTCCCCTTCCCATTATGTTAGTCATAGTCCTCTCAGATCTGAAAGCCGGCCCAGACGGATCACAACGAGGGACAATATTGCGTCTGTATAAGCAAATCCTGGTCCCCTTCATCAAGGAGAGCAGTGTTTACCTTATACTGACAGACACAATACTGTCCCTCGTTGGTGATTCGTCTGGTGAAGTGGCCAGCTTTCGGATCTAAGGGAACTATGACTGATGTAATGGACAGGGGCGGGGGGGACTATTAACAGGGGATGGCTGGTAATTTGTGGCCCAGGGGGCAAATACATTCAACTGGCCCATTTCTATTATCTTTAGAGCCCACTGTTCCAGCCCACCCCCTTTTGTTAATTTTAAAATTGGCATTAATCTTGTGACAAGTCTGTGGTATCACTAGTGTAGCTCCATTTACAGCTGCAATTGGAAGATTTAGTGAAGTGCAGTGGCATACCAGCCCAGACATATCACCAGACCAGGGGGCAATTGCCCCCCAGGCCAGCCCTCCCCTGCATTGCTCCACAGTAATAATACACTTCATATGTGTTTATACATTAGTCTGTGTACATAAAATAATTTGGTCTTGTTCCATATAATTTATTCAGTTACAAAAGTGAATTGTTGGGAGGAATGCTTGTATACTAAGGCACAATGACTGAATATCAGAAGATATTCATGGATTTCTTTCTGATTTTTTCTATACAAAATCACTGTTACACTTAACATAGTCTAATGATGTTTAATTTATGAATAGCTTTACCAGCAATGGTTCTAAGCGGTTCCAACAAAGCACACTTTTAGGATGTCTCTGTCTGAGCATAAGTGAGCTAGTCTAAAGTATTGATTCAGTAATTAACCCCTAAGGTTCTAAAAATATATCCAGAGCATCAAAGAGCAATGTGGAGATGTCCCTATTATCCAAGGCATTAGCACACCTGTGTTTATGTAAGACAATCTTTAACTCCTTAACGACCAGCGGTCGCGGGACATTTCCGTCCCATAACGACCGCATAGGGGCACTTTGACGCGCCGGTACACGTGACCTGTCACGTGTATCGGCGCGTCACTATGGGGCTTGAAAGAGATTGCTCCGATCTTGGAACGGTCTATTTCATGCCCTATTTTTACTTACAGCGCTCCCGGTAGAGCGCTGTAAGTAAAAAGTACGTGATGTACCATGACCGTCATCGGTCCTTGAGTAGTTCAAGGACCGTGAAGGTCCTGGTACGTCAAGGGTCCCTAAGGGGTTAAAGGGTTAGTAATGTAAAAAAAGAAAAGTTTTTTTGCATTTAGAAGAGCTTAAAACATTGAGCTAAATGCAAAAAAACGGATCTCTCAAAATACTGTGGTTTGAGAGATACAGGCATTTCAAGTTCGATGTCTGCTGCTGACACCTGTAAAGCTGTCAACAGGAGATCCGTGTCGGGTGACAAGGAGGCTTTGTAGCAGAGCTGCAATTGCTTTATTGACAATGAATCCCTTCATTGGAATGGTCTAAAACATGTGCCTGGTTTGCAAGCACAGCTTACAGATATCAGCAGGAGACATCAAACTTTAACTGCCTGTATCTCTCAAACCGTAGCGGTTTGAAATATACTTTTTTTTGCATTTAGCTCAACTTTTTAAGCTCTTCTAAATGCAAAAAAAACTTTAATGGTTAATGGAACAGTAAAGTTTTATTATGAAAAGTGAAAAAAGTTATAGTACTTTCCAGCTGAGTAAGACATTGGTTCTCCTACTGAACCTAGGTGCTTCATTAAAGCATTTATAATGGCTCAAACTTTTTTTTCTAATCAAATTGGTTGCAAGAGTGCCATCTAGTGTCCAGAAGACAACATTGGTGCCCACTGATTAGAACACTGAAAAGCACCATAGTGAAAGACAATTACTGTTCAATGTAGAAAGAAAGTTTGTGCTGTAATAACTAGTAATACATCATATATATATATATATATATATATATACTGGATAAGTAACAGGACAGCTGTTATACCATTTGATGGGAGGTATTGTGGACTGTGTTCATGTTTGTGACTTCTAGGTCCCTGCCCGATGTTATAGGACCAAGACCATTATAGGTCCTTTGTTGAAGTAGAGATCCGGTGAAATCCACTTCAGAGTCAGGAGGGAGCCGTGCTGATCAACAGCTTAAATCGTATTATGTATCCTGATACATGACACCTGCCCACTTGGAATCAATGGAGAAACTATCTGGTACTTATTCCAGCATAGACGGGTCTTAAGCTACAAACTACACTTGGGGCGAACTATTTATTTTATAACAATTTTTTCAGTGAATTAACTGTTTTTTACACAGCGTTGTATTAGCCCCTTTGGACACAAAGGGACTACTTTACTATTTAGTATTTGTTCTAGATTTGTTTTATCCCTTGCATATGTTATCTATTAAAATGTATAATTTATTGTTTACTCTCCCGTTTTTTTCTTTTTCCGTTTTTTTCTACTTTGTATTTCTATGCACCATCAGAAATAGGGATTGCAGCGGCTGATATTTTATTTTACTACCACTACCACAAGGTTGATCACTTCAAATAAACTTTGTTGCATCCTGAAAAAAGATTCCTGAGAGTGCTGATTGTAAATATCACCCTCCTACACTTCTCCCTTTAGCTAATCATTTTAATATCAGTGGATGACATGCTTTCCAGTTTCTGCTGCTAACCTCCTGCTACATTTGTTTGTCCAGGAGGTTATACTCACACATTAAATCTCCTACCTAATCCTGTCCTTGTTCAGGCTCAGTTCTGGCCCATGATCCCTCATAGTAAGCCTGCAGGAATCAGGATCCATCTTAGTGCTGCCCTCTCTAATGGCCACTCATAGTGAAGTTTTTCTGGCCCCTTTGCCTATAGGCCAGGTTTCACTATGAGGCCAACACTCATCATCTGTCAGAAGTCTATGCCTCTCATCCCAACTCATAGGTAGAGCCTCACATTACCCTCCCCTTGGCACTTAGTAGGGCTTCAACTGTCACAGACCACTCATTAGGCCTCCTATAGTTTCTGTCATAATTTTGAGTTGTTACTGCAAGGCTTATGTTTCTCACCTCCCACCAAGGCCTTATGTCCCTCGGCCCAAGTCATAGCTAGCGACTTTCTTCCCGTCACTTGGCACCTAGAAAGGGCCTCCTCTATCACACCTTCTGAGTTACATTTCTTGTCTCCTCTTCTCATACTTGGAGTAGTCACCATGAGTCAGCAACACTCACCTTCTATTAGCTCAAAAGCAATATGAACAAGCATGTCCCAACTTCTTTATTTGTCTTTGTCCTCTGCTTTTTGCTTTCTTAAGGGTCCCATACAAGGCCTCGGTGCCTGACAACATGTCCTTTCATTCATGCCAGGACACGGTCCCCTGCAATCAAGGTTCCCCAAGTCTTCTGTCCAAACCTTCCAGTACTCTTCCTTCAGGGCATGGACTATACTGAAGCTGATGGTGGGACTGAATTGCAGAGTAATTTCTTTTCCAGCAATGGCCAGGAAAGCCAAACTGTTCAAACTGTTACTCCCCACTCCACTCTCCCATGCCCAGCCCGGGCACCACCCAATCAGTTGCAACAGACCTGGCTAGCATACAGGCATCACTTAAATAGTTTGACATCCTCTGTGGCTGCCATTCAGACCCAGTTTGATTCCCTGGAATCTCCTAATGTGGGCCCTATTGGTTGTCTGGTTCCACCAAGGCTAGGGAAACTACTATCATGCCTGCACACTTCATTCCTGTCCAACTCAGGATAAAAACATCAATATGGTTTCTCTTCCTCTCTTTTCACATTATGTTGTGAACAATATGTCCTTCTCTTGTGATGAAGTCTCCATTGTGCTCAAATCCAGAGATCCCAGTCTGTCCAAGAAGCTGTCAATAGCAAAGATTGTTCTGGAGTTTTGCATCTATAGGGATGTGATCTGTGCTGCTTATCCACATTGCTGGGAGGAGTTGAATCACTACCTCTAAAGACTCGTTGACCACAGACACAAATACTGTGGCCATGCTTTCTATGATTATCAATTGATCTTCTCTGACAAAGCCACCATTTTGTTTAACATCATGGTTGACTAGAGCCAATTTGACACTGAGTCTGACATTTTGCAGGTTTGAGGGCCCCATCCTGTCTGGTGCGCCAATTCACTGAGCCTACCACAAACCTTCAGCAGTCTACCCCAGATACACCAGTTAGGGCACAGTGTCTGTGCCCACCCTTATTTTTTGCTTCTTTGGACAAGACTCTGGACCATCTGGGTAGTCTTATCACCTACCTGGACAAGGCACATATATACAACAATTTTAATGTGTGGGGGTTGTGCTTTCAGTGTCTGTCGCTTGCTGCATGTCTGTGTTGACTGCCATAGAGATAATCCAAAATTGATGTATCCACAAATTATGTTCCTGAGATCCTGATTATCTGCTGATCACATCCCTTGACTCAAAGGTTATCTCTCACCTCAATTAGTGGAATTTCTGGTCACTGGCCTATTAGACAACTTCCACACTGGTCTCATCATCACACTCCCTCCTGGTACCCTAGAGTGTATTAAACTTCAGTTTGCTATCCTGGACCCTTTAGCTCCAGATTTCTTACTGTCCTCTGAACTGGCAAAGGGTTACATAAAGGGGCCAAATATTTCAACTCCCTTCACTGAATGGAGGATTAGTATGATTGGCATTGCCATGGGCATGTTCTCAAATAAAAAGAGATTGATTTACAATTCGGCCACTCCTAATTTCTCCTCATTTACCAGTTTTAACTTCCTTATTCTCAATGAGGAATATTCTGTGTCGTATGCTGCTGTGGATGATGCCATACAGTTTATCATGAATCCTGGCTGGGGTTCTTGGTTGCCTAAGGCCAAAGAATCTGATGCCTTCAAGCTTCTCTCAATATATCACTCCTTCTGACTAGTGTTGAGCGAGCATGCTCGGCCGATGCTCGGATCGGCTCGAGCATCGCTCTGCTCGGCACATGGTGGTACTCGTACGAGTACCGCATGTGCTCGCCCGCCATGTTCGGGTCTCCTCCCCGCACGTTTTGCGGCTGCTGCGCAGCCAATAAACGTGCAGGGAGGCTCTGACATCGGTGTAATGCCAGCAGCCATGTTGGCTGCTGGCATTACACTGATTGGCTGGCCAGAACCCGTGGTCGGGTGCTGTATAGCACCTGACCATCGAGTTCGGCTCAGTCTGAGCCAGGGAGAGCTGAGGATAGGAAGGGAAAGGCAGTGTAGGGAGGAAAAAAAAAAATTGTGAAAAAAAAGAACCAAAAGTCCTTTTTAGGACTACTGTGTGTGGGGGCAGCAGGTTATTTTGTGTGGGGGGAAAAAAACAAAAAAAAAAAAAAAAAAAAAAATATTCTGTTTAGTGTGAAAAGTTGCAGATTAGAGCACATTCTGTTTAGTGTGCACAGTTGCAGATTAGAGCACATTCTGTTTAGTGTGCAAAGTTGCAGATTAGAGCACATTCTGTTAAGTCTTCAAACTAAAATATCAAAGTCACATATTCCATTCAGTGTGCGTCGCCGCAGTTTAGCAGCACATTCTGTGTACTGTGCAGAGTTGCAGAATAGGAAGAAATACTGTTAAGTCTTCAAACTAAAATATCAAAGTCACATATTCCATTCAGTGTGCTTCGCCGCAGTTTAGCAGCCTATTCTGTGTACTCTGCACAGTTGCAGAATAGGAAGAAATACTGTTAAGTCTTCAAACTAAAATATCAAAGTCACATATTCCATTCAGTGTGCTTCGCCGCAGTTTAGCAGCCTATTCTGTGTACTGTGCAGAGTTGCAGAATAGGAAGAAATACTGTTAAGTCTTCAAACTAAAATATCAAAGTCACATATTCCATTCAGTGTGTTTCACCGCCGTTTAGCAGCCTATTCTGTGTACTCTGTACAGTTGCAGAATAATAAGAAATACTGTTAAGTTTTCAAACTCAAATATTAAAGTCACATATTCCATTCAGTGTGTTTCACCGCCGTTTAGCAGCCTATTCTGTGTACTCTGCACAGTTGCAGAATAGGAAGAAATACTGTTAAGTTTTCAAACTCAAATATTAAAGTCACATATTCCATTCAGTGTGTATCACCGCCGTTTAGCAGCCTATTCTGTGTACTCTGCAGAGTTGCAGAATAGTAAGAAATACTGTTAAGTTTTCAAACTCAAATATCAAAGTCACATATTCCATTCAGTGTGTTTCACCGCCGTTTAGCAGCCTATTCTGTGTACTCTGTACAGTTGCAGAATAATAAGAAATACTGTTAAGTTTTCAAACTCAAATATTAAAGTCACATATTCCATTCAGTGTGTTTCACCGCCGTTTAGCAGCCTATTCTGTGTACTCTGTACAGTTGCAGAATAATAAGAAATACTGTTAAGTTTTCAAACTCAAATATTAAAGTCACATATTCCATTCAGTGTGTTTCACCGCCGTTTAGCAGCCTATTCTGTGTACTCTGTACAGTTGCAGAATAATAAGAAATACTGTTAAGTTTTCAAACTCAAATATTAAAGTCCCATATTCCATTCAGTGTTTCACCGCCGTTTAGCAGCCTATTCTGTGTACTCTGCACAGTTGCAGAATAGGAAGAAATACTGTTAAGTTTTCAAACTCAAATATTAAAGTCACATATTCCATTCAGTGTGTATCACCGCCGTTTAGCAGCCTATTCTGTGTACTCTGCAGAGTTGCAGAATAGTAAGAAATACTGTTAAGTTTTCAAACTCAAATATTAAAGTCACATATTCCATTCAGTGTGTTTCACCGCCGTTTAGCAGCCTATTCTGTGTACTCTGTACAGTTGCAGAATAATAAGAAATACTGTTAAGTTTTCAAACTCAAATATTAAAGTCACATATTCCATTCAGTGTGTTTCACCGCCGTTTAGCAGCCTATTCTGTGTACTCTGCACAGTTGCAGAATAGGAAGAAATACTGTTAAGTTTTCAAACTCAAATATTAAAGTCACATATTCCATTCAGTGTGTATCACCGCCGTTTAGCAGCCTATTCTGTGTACTCTGCAGAGTTGCAGAATAGTAAGAAATACTGTTAAGTTTTCAAACTCAAATATTAAAGTCACATATTCCATTCAGTGTGTTTCACCGCCGTTTAGCAGCCTATTCTGTGTACTCTGTACAGTTGCAGAATAATAAGAAATACTGTTAAGTTTTCAAACTCAAATATTAAAGTCACATATTCCATTCAGTGTGTTTCACCGCCGTTTAGCAGCCTATTCTGTGTACTCTGCACAGTTGCAGAATAGGAAGAAATACTGTTAAGTTTTCAAACTCAAATATTAAAGTCACATATTCCATTCAGTGTGTATCACCGCCGTTTAGCAGCCTATTCTGTGTACTCTGCAGAGTTGCAGAATAGGAAGAAATACTGTTAAGTTTTCAAACTCAAATATTAAAGTCACATATTCCATTCAGTGTGTGTCACCGCCGTTTAGCAGCCTATTCTGTGTACTCTGCAGAGTTGCAGAATAGTAAGAAATACTGTTAAGTTTTCAAACTCAAATATTAAAGTCACATATTCCATTCAGTGTGTATCACCGCCGTTTAGCAGCCTATTCTGTGTACTCTGCAGAGTTGCAGAATAATAAGAAATACTGTTAAGTTTTCAAACTCAAATATTAAAGTCACATATTCTGTGTAAGATGAAGAAGGCGGGTAAAAAGGGACGGGGAAGTGGACGTGATCCTGAAAGTTCAGGGCGCGGGTCAGGACGCGGAGAAACTGTGCCTGGTGCTAGAGCACAAGAAAGAAAGACATCCACCATACCTAGCTTCATGTGTAATTTTACAGGGCGTCGCAGGACATCACTCTCGAGGTCCGACCACTGCGAACAGGTGGTCGGTTGGATGACAGCTGATACTGCTTCCAGTCAGTTAAGCACCACCCTGTCTTCCACCAAGTCCACTCTCAGTAGCCAAGAGTCTGGTCAAAATAATCCTCACTCTGATCATCCTTCCTCCCACCATACACGGTCTGGTCAAAGAAGTGATCCCACACTGGGATATAGTGAGGAGCTCGTCTCATCACCAATCCTTCATTTGACCCTCTCTCCAAGCACGCTTGCAGAGGAACATGACATCTTGTGCCCTGATTCACAACCTCTAGAGGCTACCCAATCACAAGAAGATGACAGATGTGAACGGCATTTAAGGTCAAAGGAAGTAGTGGATGATGATGATGATGATGAGACACAGTTGCCATTAAATCAACCACTATTTCCGTCTCAAGACCTTGTTGAGGAGAATGTTATACAGTTGTCAATGACTGAGTATGTGGTGGGATCAAGACTTGAGGAGGATGATCAGAGTGAGGAAGTGGAGGAGGACTTGGTGGACGATGAGGTGACTGACCCCACCTGGGAAGGTGTAGAGCCGAGCGATGACAGCAGTCCTGAGGGTGAGCCATCTGCAGCACCGCAACAGGCTGGAAGAGGCAGTGGTGTGGCTACAGAAAGAAGGCGGACCGCACCAAACCGGCCCGCAAATGTTCCACGGAGCACCCCCTTGCGTAAATCTACCTTGCCAAGGGGTAGGTGTTCCGCGGTATGGCGTTTTTTTAAGGAAAGTGCGGACGACAAAAGAATTGTAGTTTGCAACCTGTGCCACACCAGAATGAGCCGAGGCATGAACACTAGAAACCTCACCACCACCAGCATGATCCGACACATGGCATCCAAGCACCGTAGTAAGTGGGAGGAACGCCTGGATCGCCCATCTGTGTCTGCAGGCCACACCACTGCCTCCTCTTCCCCTGTTTTCGGTGCCGGCCAATCGCCTGTCGAAGGCGCAGGCCCGCATACCTCCCGCCCTGCACCTGTAGCATCTGAAGCACCATCAGCGACCACATCCACTTCCCTGTCCCAGCACAGCGTCCAAATGTCGTTACCCCAGGCATTTGAGCGCAAGAGAAAGTACCCAGCCACCCACCCACAGGCCATAGCACTAACCTCACACCTTTCCAAATTACTGGCCATCGAAATGCTGCCATTTAGGCTTGTGGACACTGAGTCCTTCCGCAGCCTGATGGCAGCAGCTGTCCCTCGGTACGCGGTCCCCAGCCGCCACTACTTTTCCCGGTGTGCCATCCCCGCATTACACCACCATGTGTCCCGTAACATCACCCGTGCCCTGACCAACGCAGTTACTGGGAAGGTCCACTTAACGACTGACACATGGACAAGTGCTTGTGGCCAGGGACGCTACATTTCCCTGACGGCACACTGGGTGAATGTCGTGGAGGCTGGGAGCGACTCGGACCCTGGGATGGCACGGGTGCTACCCACGCCGAGGATTGCGGGCCCTACCTCCATCAGGGTTTCCACCAGCACCTACGTTATTGGCTCCTCCTCCTCCGTTTCCACCTCCGAATTCTCTACACACAGCGCCACTCCCCCATCAGCCAGTAGCTGGAAGCAGTGTAGCACTGCAGTGGGGAAGCGTCAACAGGCCGTGCTGAAGCTGATCTGCCTTGGGGACAAACAGCACACGGCCTCAGAGCTGTTGCAGGGGATTAGTCACCAGACCGAGCAGTGGCTCTCGCCACTCAACCTGCAACCAGGCATGGTTGTGTGTGATAATGGGCGTAACTTGGTGGCGGCTTTGGAGCTCGGCAAGCACACACACGTACCATGCCTAGCGCATGTATTTAATTTAGTGGTTCAGCGATTTCTAAAAACCTACCCCAATGTGCATGATCTCTTGACCAAGGTGCGCCGCGTGTGTGCACATTTCCGTAAGTCATCTACAGCTTCGGCCGGCCTGTTGAAGCTGCAGCAGCGCTTACAATTGCCAGCTCACCGGCTGCTGTGTGACGTGAGCACGCGCTGGAACTCCACCTTCCACATGTTGGCCCGGCTTTGTGAGCAGCAGAGGGCAGTAGTGGAGTACCAGCTGTTACACAGTCGTAGCCTCTCCGTTCAACTTCCTGTAATCAGAAGTGAGGAGTGGGAATGGATGTCAGACCTCTGCGAGGTTTTACGCAATTTTGAGGAATCGACACAGATGGTGAGCGGCGATAACGCTATTATCAGTGTAACCATCCCACTTCTGTGTCTACTGAAACGCTCGCTGCTCACAATTAAAACCGACGCTTTGCATGTGGAAGAGGTGGAAATGGGGGAGGAAGAGCTTACACAAGGTGATAGCCAGAGCACCCTCACTTCGTCTTCTCAGCGACAATTGGAGGAGGCGGAGGAGGAGGAGGAGGAGGAAGACACGGTTTCCTCCGCTACAGAGGGTAGCCATGGAACTTTAGTTCCATCTCTTCAGCGTGGGTGGGCAGAAGAGGAGGAAGAGGATGAGGAGATTGAGAGTCATCCTCCTGGTGAGGACAGCGAAATCTTGACTGTTGGTACTCTGGCACACATGGCTGACTTTATGTTAGGCTGCCTTTCCCGTGACCCACGCGTTGTACGCATTTTAGACAACACGGATTACTGGGTGTTCACCCTTCTGGACCCCCGCTACAAAGAGAATTTCTCATCTCTCATTCCTCCGGTGGAGAGGACAAGCAAAATGTTGCAATACCAGAAGGTTCTTGTCGAAAAATTGCTCCAAAATTTTCCATCTGACAACGCTGGCGGCAGAGTACGTGCTACCTTGGCCAACCGAGAAGGGGAGAAAAGGGGAGCACACAGCAGTTCCGAGAAAGGCAGGGCAACACTCTCCAAGGCGTGGGACACCTTCATGACACCCCGCCAGCACCCTCACCCTGATGCGCAGCCTAGTGTCACAAGGAGGGAAAAGTTTTGGAAGATGGTGAAGGAGTACGTAGCAGACCGTGTCAGCGTCCTCAATGATCCCTCTGTGCCTTACAACTACTGGGTGTCCAAGCTGGACACGTGGTATGAACTGGCACTCTACGCCTTGGAGGTGCTGGCCTGCCCTGCCGCCAGCGTTCTGTCTGAGCGGGTATTTAGTGCTGCTGGTGGCATCATAACAGATAAGCGTATCCGCCTTTCCACCGACAATGCTGATAGGTTGACACTTATAAAAATGAACAAGGCCTGGATTTCCCCTGACTTCTCCACTCCACTGGAGGAAAGCCCCGGGGGAACATAAACTCACTTTATATATGTTATTTACAATGATGTGAATACTCTGTATTCCCATTCACCCCTTCCACCCAAAAAACGGGTATATGGTTGACTCTTAATCTTCTCATCCTCCTCCTCCTCTTCCATATGCCCTGTGCTATAATTTTTATATAGGGCCAGCTCACCAGCGGGCCCTGTGATATAATTTTTATATAGGGCCAGCTCACCAGCGGGCCCTGTTTGCCAATTTTTATATAGGTCAGCTCACCAGCGGGCCTTCTCATATAATGTTTTATTGGGTCAGCTCTCTAGCGGGCCCTCTCATATAATGTTTTATAGCGTCAGCTCACTAGCGGGCCTTCGCATATAATGTTTAGGATGGTCAGCTCTGCAGCAGACCCTCACCCATAATGTTTTAGATGGTCAGCTCAGCGCACGTTTCCCTCTTAATCATGGCCTCAGTTCAATAAAATCAAGGAAATTTTTGGGAGAATTTGCCTCTGTGCACGTTTCCCTCTTAATCATGGCCTCAGTTCTGAAAATCAAGGAAATTTTTGGGAGAATTTGCCTCTGCGCACGTTTCCCTCTTAATCATGGCCTCACTTCCGAAAATCAAGGAAATTTTTGGGATAATTTGCAGATGATATACAAGTAAATATACAGCAAATATTGTTTGGTAACAATTTTTCGCCTAAAGTCGTTTTTATTTTCCTTTTTGTGTGTTTTATGGTCAGTCTGTAAAAATGGCGTACTACGGGCGAAAGATCGTTCCCAGCAGCGATGTTGGAGTCCAAGATGCATCCAGACATCCTCCCTATGCTGTCCCTGAACCATTTCTGTGGTGTTTCCATCATTTTCTGCCCTTTTCCTATGGACCAGGCACCCTCCCCTCATCAGAGCAGGGGGTGCCTGGTGTAATGCTCGAGTCCTCCCATTGACTTCAATGGGGCTCGGGTGCTCGGCCGAGCACTCGAGCCTCAGGGGGTGCTCGGTCAGAGCACCCGAACACCCGAGCATTGGGGTGCTCGCTCATCACTACTTCTGACACATTCAGCTGAAGGTAAAAGGGCTCTTTTGCCACTCGACTCACCTTTGGCTCCAAGAAGAATTACAAGCTTTTCAGTATTTTTGTCAAGTCACTGTGCTAGATGCTATTGGATATTTGCCATTGTCCAATTGTCATGCATTGAACACCCAAATCTATTCTCACTAGTCTTTACAAGCTCAAGGAACTCTTTGAAGATTTTGCTCTGAATACAACCAAAGACTCTGGTACCAGTTTGTGTTTTTTGGGCATCCAATTGGATTCTGCCCTGATGGAGGTTAGCTTACCCACTGATAAACTGCATCAGATTCAGTAGGTGGTCCATTCATTTTCCTCAGCTCAGTCTTGTTGGAAAGCTGAGCTCCAGACTTAATTTTGCTATAAGTTTAATTTAAGGACACTGTTTTAGTAATGTGATCTGACAACCAGAATCTCAACACATAATCCATGTGGACAAGGTGATGAGATCTGACTTGACTATGTAATCAAGATTTTTGAAGAACTGGAATGGCTGCTCAATGTTCATCCATTGTGCCTCTTTCTCATCCCTGTCACTCATCACAGGCACAGCAGCTTCTTTAGGCTCTATGGCCATCTACATGGAGCAATGGATGGTGGAGGATGGCCTCTGGAGGTTCTGGTCAACCCTAAGTTTGGCCTGACATCACCTTTGATTGAGTTCTATCTCACTGTAGCAGCAGCCGCCACCTGAGGTCACTTGTGTTCTGGATGCACAGTTATCTTCTCTGCAAAGAATCAGGCAACAGCACACATAGTGAACAAAACGAGGTCCTCATTAGTGGGATGTCAATCTGTTTAAACATAGTGGCTGATGTACTCTCATTATTAAACTTTCAGGATTTTTTCCATATCCAGAAGTCTTCTAACCAGTTCTCACATTATACACCTCCTCTGAGCTAGGGAGTGTATGGGTAGGGGCCTATCACGGTGCCCCGTGCTCCTGTTTGCAGGTGGCGACATTCTTACTTCCTTGTTTGAATGCCACATTTCTTATTGGCCATGGTAATTGACTCCACCCAGGGCCAAGCCTATTTATATCCTGTCATGTCCATAGACTAGCGCCTTTTCGTAGTGTACTTGTACTTGCTCTAGTTCCTGATGCTGCTTGTTGGTGTATGACCTGGCCTTACTGACAACGTTCCTGTGTTCCTGATTTGTTCCGATTCCGTTGCTGACTGATCTGGCTGAGAACCTGCTCCGTTGCTGACTGATCTGGCTAAGAACCCGCTCTGTTGCTGACTGATCTGGCTGAGAACCCACTATGTTGCTGACTGATCTGGCTGAGAACCCTCTCCGTTGTTGACTGATCTAGCTGAGAACCCGCTACGTTGCTGACTGATCTGGCTGATATACTATACACTGCCGACTGCTCTGGCTGTGCATTGTTACGTTGCTGCCTTGACTGGTTGAGTGTCAACATCCATTGCTGACCATGCTGGCTAAGACACAGCAGTTGTGGCTGGCTGTGCTGCGCTGACCTGTTACTTTGCCAGCTGTTGGGCTGAGCACTCGCTGCTTCAGCCATTCACTCTGGTATCTACCGCTGCTGGCGGTGTGCACGCACGGAGTACCGGATCTCGGGCTATCCATAGTTCAGCCGTGTTACTCACTACTCTAGACGTGTCCCTATACCACTACTTTAGCTGGGCTCACTCCCTGTGGGGAGTTACAGGCTGTTCTCTGGGCGCTTACCATCTGTGAACCTTGCGGTACCTAGGTATCCCTAGGCCCGGTTCACTTCTCGCCAGTCTTTACATCTGCTGTAGCCTTTGGGCTTAAGAGCCAGCTCTAGGGTGGTGCTCTGCCCTGGTACCCCGTACCTGGACACCAGTGGCCTTCCGTGTTCTGCTGCCTTGGTTTCACCCCTAGCGCTCTAGGGTCTCTGCTACCAGTAGCTGTGTCTTGGGCCTCCCTGTGCTCTTGTACGCTGGGGTCCTTGCCGCCAGCCTCCGTTATTGTGCCTCCAATTAACCCTAGCGTTCTAGGGTCTGTGCTGCTAGTTGAGAGCCTTGGGACTCCTAGTGTTCTAGGGTCCGTGTTGCCAGTGTTCATGGTCAGTGTGCCAGTGGTTACCCTAGCGTTCTAGGGGTCAAATGCCAGTATCCGTTGGTCTCGGGCTTCCTGTCATCCCTAGTGTGTACTAGGGTTCCAAGGTCCTGTGTCTCATCAGCAGGTTGTTGCCTTTCCATCACCCTAGCTCGCTAGGGAACCTGCCACTTGTTTATTCTCGCTGACATCTTGTACCATCCTACCACTGTGTACTGTACTTTCCTATGTTGGCCCTGTGTGGGCATTACGTTTATGCTGTTCGTTCTTTATTTTCAATAAAGAACTTTTAACCTTACAAGTCTGAGTGTTCATCAAAAACCATGACAGGGCCTCACTGCCAACATCAAGAAGAAACTCCTTGGGATGTAATGTCCATCTGAATCATATGCCATCTGTACACTGCTGGCATTCACCTCCTATTTCTTCTTTTCACTCAATTACCGTACAATGCCATCAAACTATACTTTTCTGGTATACAACATCACATACAACTGACTAAATGCACAGAGACACTCCTCTTTTCTTGATATTGTCTCACCCTGTGAAGAAATTGCTCAGAGGAACATTGAAATCCACCACTCTGAAGGTACCAACACATTGACGTTTTTATGTTCCTTAAAATGTGTGGGTTGTTGCTTACACACCCTTTCTCTTCCCAATTTAACTGCTCTTTGCTGGTTGCTATCCACCTAGTCTTTTACAGCTTCCTTTGATCAGCCATGCACTCTACTTCAACTGTCACAGGTAAATTCTTGTGTATTTCAGAGCTGCAACATCTGGCAGACTATGACGTCCTACACCACCGAAGTCTAGGCAGATTGGGCCTTCTACAAATATACATTTACTCCCCATTTTTAACAATTGGTGTCCCTTTGCTGTTCTTGCACTCTTTAGCTGCAGACTCAAGAACAGTCCTGTGCTAACTTACTATAATAATCCTCTGACTCACTATATCTGAGTATTGGCGACAAGATGAGACCTCAATCCTATGTCCTGTTTGGGACTTTTATTTGGAATAGGGGCGATATTGTCAGCTTCCAAGAACAGGTACCTGTACACATCATAAAAAAATGTGCTTTATTGGAATACTTTCTGCTGCTCCACCTATATCTCACAGTCCATTACCAAGGTCAGGCAGGTTTTTTGTGTCCTAGTATTGTGAATCACTATACACAACATGCTGGTATTTCACCTGCTTTGCTTGATAAAAACATATTGCATCAATTCTACCCTGCTTGTATTTTTTGTACACTATAAAGCTCACTTATCATTTCAGATATGCCACACTTCAGCTGACACTCACTCAACCCATGGTCTTCCCCCACCCGGAGACCGTGACCACAAGTAAGTTAATTAGCATGCATTTATGGGAGGGTTCACAGGGTTTTAAATACTACCATCCTATACTTCTCCTAGATGAATGTTTCCTGCCCTCTTGTATCATCTTCTCTTGTATCCTTTTCTTTTATTAATACATGCCATGCCCACTAAAAGGCCAACTTATCATGTTGGATACGCCACATGTCAACCGACACTCACTCATCCCATGGTTTTCCACCCTCCCACCACAAATATACAACACTGTGCAAAAGTCTGTAACATTTTTTAAGACACTCAGACCAGTTGGTAAAATAAAACACAGTTTTATTAAATGAAGAGTTAGGATAACGATAGCCCTCTACAGGCAACACAAAATAATAGCAAAATATGGACAGATATGCCTCCACAGGCCCAGTATACAGAAACAGAGTATCACATATACTGTCTCAGGACAGGCACATAGTAGTGAAATACATCAAGGGTTAAATGTAATAAGCAGTCCGTCTCTGTTATGGTGTTTGGCACACCCAAGGTGGTGATAGGCAGCTGTAAGTGTAGATGGTGTAACACTTAGAGTTCTTAAGATAGGGAAGCTGCTAGGCAATACGTGACCAGAGGTAGAATCAGCAGAAAAGTTGCCCAGAATAGCCCCCACCGGCGTAGCCACGGATACAACTTAATCCGCAAGTGCGTGAGTCGGTAGCCCCCATGGGCGTAACAACGGTACTAGCTTGCACTGCAAGAGCTGGCTGATAGCCCCCACGGGCGTACCAATGGAGACCAACTGAACAGAGGTAGTTTGAGCCAATAGCCCCCACGGGCGTATACCAGAGACAACCTGCAAGAGCTTGAGCCAGTAGCCCCCACGGGCGTAACAATGGAGACCACACTATGCTGCAAGCGGAGAAGCCAAAAGCCTCCCACTGGAGCTCACCCTTTGCTGCAATAGCTGGAGCCTTTACCCCTATGGGCGCAAACCAGTGAACAACGTATGAGCAAGAGCCAATGGCGCCCTACCGGGATCGTTAACGAACGTGGCTACTCTGTGGTTTGACAGGATGAGCCGCAGACCAACCTGAACATATACGCGGCCGGCTCAGCAGAAGTAGTGCGATATAGCTTAGGCTCTGTACAGGAGTGAGAAGGCTCAGCTGAGGAGGTGGCAGCACAGCAAGGGTTAATATGCAGCTTTAAGGATCGAAGGCTCAGTATAGAGGGAATAGCTCAGCAAGTATTACGGAGGCTCAGTAACGGAAGCACGGCTCTGCAAGTGAGCACGGAGACTCAGCACTGGGGACAAGGCACTGCAAGGGTTAAGGAGGTCACACTATCAGCCTGGCAGGCAGCAGCAATGGAAGTCAGAATATCGCTACGGCGACAACAGGAGCAGGAAGCAGGATCAAGCAGGTCACTGGAACAGGCCGGTTCGGATCACGGAGCGGGAAGTCAGCCAGACCGGGTCGGATCACAGAGGTGGTACTCAGACAAGCCGGGTCAATCACGAGCAGGAACGTCAGCCAAGCAGGGTCAGATCACGGAGGTGGTTCTCATACAAGCCGGGTCAATCACGAGCAGGAACACAGGAGCGTAGTCAGAACAGGCCAAATCGGTACTCAGGAATCCGGAACACAGGAACACAGCAACAGCAACACTGGCTCTGAAACACCACAAAAGGGCACCTGACAGGTGTCACGGCCAGGCATAAAAAGGTCACCAGGGGCGGGCCAAACCAACTCAGCAAATCAGAGCATAGCACAAGCGAGAGTGACAGAAGAGGATCACAGGCACTGTGATAAAGTCTTAGGCAGGTGTGAAAAAATGCTGTAAAGTAAGAACGCTTTCAAAAATAGACATGATAATAGTTTATTTTTTATCAATTAACAAAATGCATAGTAAGTGAACAGAAGAAGAATCTATATCAAATCAATATTTGGTGTTGCCACCATTTGCCTTCTAAACAGCATCATTTCTTCTAGATACTCTTCTACAAAGTCAGGGATTTTGTAGGTATATAGTCAGGTGTATGATTAAACAATTATACCACAGAGGTGTCAATGATCATCAATTTAATATGTAGGTTGAAGCATAATCAATAACTGACACAGAAACAGCTGTGTAGGAGAAATAAAAGTGGGTGAGGAACAGCCAAACTCAGCTAAAAAGGTGAGGTTGCTGAAGATAGTTTCATGTCAAAAGTCATACACCATGGCAAGACTGAGCACAGCAACAAGACACAAGGTAGTTATACTGCATCAGCAATGTCTCCCCCAGGCAGAAATTACAAGGTGGACCGGGGTTTCTAGATGTGCTGTCCAATCTCTTTTTTGAAGAAGCACAAAGAAACAGGCAACGTTGAGTACTGTAGACTCAGTGGTTGGCCAAGGAAATTTAGTGCAGCAGATGAACGACACATCATGCTTACTTTCCTTCACAATTAGAAGATGTCCAGCAGTGCCATCAGCTCAGAATTGGCAGAAAACAGTGGGATCCTGGTACACCCATCTACTGTCTGGAGACGTCTGATAAGAAGTGGCCTTCATGGAATACTTGTGGCCAAAAAGCCATACCTCCGATGTGGAAACAAGGCCAAGCGACTCAACTGTGCACAAAAACACAAAATGGGGTGCAGAAAAATTACAGCAGGTGCCCTGGACTGATGAGTCAAAATGTGAAATATTTGGCTGTAGCAGAAGGCAGTTTGTTCACCAAAGGGCTGGAGAACGGTACACAAATGAGTGTCTACAGGCAACAGTAAAGCATGATGGAGGTTCCTTGCACGTTTGAGGCTGCATTTCTGCAAATGGAGTTGGGGATTTGGTCAGAATTAATGGTCTCCTCAATGCTGAGAAGTACAGGCAGATCCTTATCCATCATGCAGTACAATCAGGGAGGCATCTGATTGGCCCCAAAGTTGTTCTCCATCATGACATCGACCCCAAAGATACAGCCAAAGTCATTAAGAACTATCTTCAGCATAAAGAAGAACAAGGAGTCCTGGAAGTGATGGTATGGCCCCCACAGAGCCCTGATCTCAACACCATCGAGTCTGTAGAGCAGCAACTTAGGCTGCCTAAATCCACAGAAGAACTGTGGTTAGTTCTGCAAGATGTTTGGAACAACATACCTGCCACATTCCTTAAAGGGATAGTAATACTTCAAATTAGCTTCAATTAATCTTGTAGCCCTTAAAAATCCAAATTCAATGAGCCCAGCAGCATCTCTCAAAACGTTATGGTTTGAGAGATATCCACTTTCAAAGTTCCCCCCGACCCTGACGTCAACGCTCTAGCTGACTGCAGGGGAATCCAGGTCCCGGGACTGGCGGAGGCTCTTCAGCAGAGCCAAGATCACATTATGGAAACAGAAATCCTTCACTGAAATTGTCTTCTACGTGTGCTTGGTTTGTAATAATAAAAGAAAAGTATTACTATGCAAATGTACCTAGAAGAATTGATGCTGTTTTGAAGGCAAAGGGTGGTCACACCAAATATTGTTCGATTTTGATTTTTCTTCTGTTCATTCAATATGCATTTTGTTAATTGATAAAAATAAACTATTAACATTATTTTTGAGAGCACTTTTACTTTACAGCATTTTTTCACACCTGTCTAAGACTTTTGCATGGTGCTGTATATATTCTTTTTTTCCCCCTAATAAAACTCTAATGCTCACATTAAACACAAATTGATAGTTCATTGAGGGCTGGAGTTGCATGTGATGGCCCATCATAACAGCCCAAAATATACCTTATGTGGGAGACAACCGCACTGTGTTGCACATTCATCTAGCACTCTTCTGATATTACAAAATATTTGTACTTTACATAAGAAACAAAATACTGACTCATTAGCACCTTTCAACTTCAGATTCTGCTTGACTTAAATATACTGTGAGCTTAAGTGAAATGTCCATTGGCATTAAAGGTGTGTTCATCTCAAGGTAAACCAGGAAAACATGCATTATGTAACACACTCATAAATAATTATCAGTTAGTGTCACATCAGTTAACTTTAGAGAAAAACATATACGGTTTTGTTTTTTTCATTAACTCCTTAGTAACCGCTTGATCCTGTACGTGGGTGGCTGTTAGCCTTTTGAGTGCTAGAGGGATATGCAACGTATTGCAAAGCACTCAATGGGTTAAGGACCACAGAACTTTTTTTTTTTGCGAACTGAATTCTGGGATGGCAGAGTGGTGCGCATTCTATGATCTGCCAGGACCGTCACCAGTTCTTAGCATCCAGGACCGGCGTGATGGTCCTGGCACGTCATGGGTCCTTAAGGGGTTAAAAGGACATTAACAGCTTCTAATAATAAACCCCCCACTTGCCTCATTCAGGGCAGAAAATCCTAATGGACACTATAAATTCTGTGTGGATTGGTTTTCCCAAATTAACCATTAATTAGTACTGGAAATTATGTCAACGGAGGCAGACATGAGACTTTGCAGTAGAACTCCAATCTTCATTGATATATTTATGAGAAAATGAGAATTTAGTGGGAGGAGTGTGGGATCCTGGAGTCTGTGAACAAAGAATCCTGTCTCTCTACATGGCAATGATATCCAGCAGTTCATTAAAGATTAATTGTAGGGAAAAAATCCATGCAGAATTGGCCATTAGGACTTTGTGCCAAGACTAAGGTATGTGTGGGTTTATTATAAACTATTGTAAAAGCCTGTGTACAAGGGCCAAGTTCCGGGTAATGTTAACTCTTTGAGTGTTCCCTCTGGCACTCAAAGGGTTAAGCGGCCGCTTCCTCACTGCTCCACGCGATGCAGTCCTGCATCGCCTCACTCACGCGATGCAATCATGCTCAGTAGAGACTACCCGATCGCTGGCAGTCTCTA
This sequence comes from Rhinophrynus dorsalis, assembly GCA_037306005.1. Classification (NCBI taxonomy): domain Eukaryota; kingdom Metazoa; phylum Chordata; class Amphibia; order Anura; family Rhinophrynidae; genus Rhinophrynus; species Rhinophrynus dorsalis. Next base: position 104,039,204 of record CM074724.1, read on the forward strand.
CTGCGTATGGCTGCATCGTGACAAATATCCTAGCGAATTATTATATAGGATAAATATTAGTGTTCCTTTAACCCTTTGAGTTCCAGAGTGCTATCCAACTCATTGAAAAGCAATGCATTGAATGCCTGTCTGGCACTGAAAGGGTTAAGTCTGTGGTTGCCAGACTTTTTGACAGCCTCTTTTTTGGTGTCCACCAAACCCTGATGATTTTTTTGTAAAAGTAAATTAAACTTTTTACACACTTGATTATGTAATTGTTCATTAGCATTTATATGTCATTTTCATGTGGTAAATATATATATATATATATATATATATATATATATTATGATTGGGCCCATAGTTTCCAAAAGTTGAAGAGACAATCTTGATCTTTGAGAATGAAAAACTAATCAGCCCAAGGTTGCATGTCCAGTACAGCAGTGCAGATGGTGGCTGGTAGCTAGTGTGTGTCTCACACAGAAGTTAACTCCAGTAAGAGATCTATGTCAACCAGACCAGAGGGATGTACAACACATTGCAAAGAAATGTATTGCACACCACTCTGGTCCTTTACCCACTGAGTGCCAGAGGGGTACGCAACGCATTGCAAAGCAATACGTTGCGTACCCCTCTGGCACTCAAAGGATTAAAGGGTTGGATGCCATGAATAAAATTACACATTGGACTGAAGTTTTGCATTGCATGTTACATTTGTATAAACTTGCTTTTGTTTTTTGTTTTGGGGAAGGAGGATTTGGGGATTTGAGAACAAATAACATTGCATATAAATCCTTTCTTTTTGAGAACTTAGTATGCAACCTGAAAAAATGTAACTGGGTTTAACAAAACTTTTTGACTTTTTAGAATTAAACAGGTGCTATCAGTAAAATGTCCAGCAGGTGTCAGAATTACACTACATATTACATTATTCATATTTGTACAACCTGTATGATCAGGATTTTTTTAAGCCACTGCTGGGTTCTGGTCAAAATATATATTAGTGTGAGCCTTGGATGCCAACAAGGTAAATGATACCTACATAAGTCATTGCCTCCAGTTAAAAAATAAGTGATCAATATTATAGGAGGTTCCCATAATTATTAGCTTACACTTCACTTAGTTTAATAAATGTTGCGTGCTAAAACCTAGATTCATGCAGTCCTAAGCTTTTATATATAGGTGGAGCAAATACTGACTGTTCAGACCTCATTTCACCTATACATATTACACATATACATATTACACATATACATATTACACATAGAGCAGACTGTATTTTACAACACTCCAGATCATGAGAGAAGGAGAGATCACGAGGGTTCCCAAAACTGTTGCAAGGCAAGGTCCTTTACTGTGGCAGCCCTTCCAACAGTGACACCTTGGCAGCTTCCCATATTGCCCTGTAGATTGAAATGGCCATCTTTTACTAAGGGATTAATATTCTACAGGTAAACATTGCAATTTGGACGTTTTTCAGCCCCTTTTTTTTACAGATGTCTCTCAAGTGTCCCTGTGTCCCTCTTTCCCATCCTGGTGTCCCTCTGTTTAGGAGAAACTGTGGTGTGTACATACTTGTATCACATTGCTCTACAGCAATAAAACTCAGATTACTGTTTATTTAAAGCGGAACTATTGTCTCAACAAGATGTTGTTCCAATGTGCACTCTTCAGTAATAAAATAAACTCTGTGTATTGCTTTTTTGAAAGAAGCTTCTACGTTAGGCATAAACAGAAAAATCAAATCTTACCCTGTGATGTCAAGACTGGGGGAGATGGACTGCGCATGTCTTAAAGGGATAGTAATACTTAAAATGTAAAAAAATATATGTTGTAGGGTTTATCCCCCTGAGTAAAACAAGGGTACTCCCACTGCTGAAAGGTGTTTCATTCAAAAGTTCTTAATTTTCAAAGTTGAATTTTTTAGGTGCAATATCACAGTGGCCTGAAATTGTACAGTGGCGCTGTTGCTACACGATCCTATGGATAGCTCTGGTCAATTGACCATAAATCTCCATAGAATGGTGTAGCAACAGCGCCACTATACAATTTCAGGCCACTGTGATATTGCACCTAAAAAATTCAACTTTGAAAATTAATAACTTTTGAATGAAACACCTTTCAGCAGTGGGAGTGCCCTTGTTTTACTCAGGGGGATAAACTCTACAATATATATTTTTTTACATTTTAAGTATTACTATGCCTTTAATCATTACCTTAAGGTAACGTAGTCACTCCCACGGGTCCTTTCTCTCAAGCCTGCGTACACCCCTTGTGTAGCACATGACCTGGCGCGCACTAGCCTCCAAGCGCATTCAGGTCATGTTACTGAAGTGCAAGCATGTGCATGTGTCTCTCTCGCACTATATATAGAAGCAGGCCGTTTCCATTATAACAGGGAAGCGGTCTGCTCCGATTGGCTGGATGGTGGCTCGAGCACCCTGCTATAGCTGAATGCAGCATTTGGCAAGTTTAGTGCAGCGAGAATCAATTGAATCTTTCTGTTCAAATATTCAAACAGGCATAAAGTAGCTATATTGTGAATGGGGTGTAAATAATAATTTTATAATAATGGAGGATATGTTGTTGTAAGTAATTTAACCTTTTACTCCCACATAGTTCTTCTGTTTATTGTAAAGTTGTTAAAAGGATAGTAATACTTTATTATTACTATCCCCCATATTGTACATATTTGTAAAATAATGTAATAGCCCCCAGGTTCATCTCTCAAACCGAAGGCAAAATTCCCCCCTCCCTCCCCCTTCCCTGACGTCAGCGTTGTGCTGACTGCAAGGATATCCGGTCTGACTTTTTCATTATGCAGCTCTGCAGCAGAGCCGCGATCGCGTTAGTGACAAACAATTATTTCACTGAAACGGTCTTCTACGTGTGCTTGCAAACCAAGCACATGTAGAAGACATTTCAGTGAATTAATTCTTTGTCACTAACGGGATCTCGGCTCAGCTGCAGAGCCGTAAGCCTGTCGTACAACAGACTTCCCCTGCAGTCAGTACAAAGCTGACTTCGGGGAAGGGGGAGGGAGGAAGGAACTTTGCCTTCGGTTATCTCTCAAACCATAAAGGTTTGAAAGATGAACCTGGGGACTATTACATTATTTTACAAATATGTACAATATGGGGGATAGTAATAATAAAGTATTACTATCCCTTTAAGTTGCAAATGTGGAGCAAATATTAATTCCATAATAACAAAGACTAGTTTTTGCCAAGTAATTGAATGCTTATAGTTCTGAATGCGTTAAAATATAAAACCGCTTACTGCACCTGACACACATCTTACCTAGCGATCCGATGTGTGCAGGCAATGATGCACACGGCCGAGACTAAAGAGGAGGTCACATGACTTATTACAGGCGTGCACTGCAGAGAGGCAGACACTAAGCAGACCTGACTGACAGGCAACGGAGCAGGGACCGCATGTGCATTAGAAGAAAAAAAACAAGCTGGCTGCGGTCTATACCTTCTTACGGCATATAATAAAGGTAACTTTATAGAATAATCTCTACATTATTATATGTTTATTATACACTTTAAGGCATTAAATAGGGATGTCTACTTGGATAAGCAAGGTTGATATCCTACGATAGTTCCGCTTTAAACTTCAGATTATGTGTTTTTTTAATTAATCTGTGTAAATAAAATAGTTTGTTCTTGCTCTAAATCATTTATTAAGTTACATAAAGAGGTGTCAGTAAGTCATGAAGTAAACTAAAAATGCTTGATAATGCCTCATCCGCCAACCACATCCTCAACAACATCACTTAAAACAAAACTGTCCCTCTATGGCCATTTGAAATGTTGGAAGGTATGGAAAAATCAAATATTTACTAAATGGAGCGAGTTTTTGGAAGTTTGGAAAAGTTTTATCAATAAGAAACAGTTTGGACATTTAACATACATATTCAAAAACTGTTTAGAATTACAGATACAGTATCATAGCCACTGGTAGTCCTTGGCAGGCTGCAACCCACCAGTCTTGGATGTAGGGCTGATCATCAAACTTCAGTAATTGCATTTTAATAATTGTCTAAATGCAGGCACTAACTAAATATAAATTCCAGGTATGCCTATTTTCCGTCCATGTGAATATCAGGTCCTACAGAATCAGTCCTGGATATGCCACCTATGCAGAAACACAAATTATTTTTGCCTGCTGTAATCAGGCTAGTTTGGTGTTACTTAATAGGACATAAATCGTGACACAGCCAAATCCAGTAGCAGATTTCTAAGCCATTACACTTACAGGTTTGCTTGTCATGTTACCACACAGGAAGCAACAGTGATGTGTTTCCTTATATATATATTTACAGGTGCAATTTCAGTTCAGTTCCCAAGTCTGTTACTACCCTAGGCTATTGATAAATGTGTGGTAATATGTATGAAAGATCACATGTGAATAATAATGCATTCAATGTATTGTTTAATGTATATACCACTGAAATTCAGCAATAAGTAAATAAACTGCAGTGGGGTTCATTACTAAGTAAACAGCACACCGGATATTTCAGAGACAGGGAAAAAAATGACCCTTGTATTTGATCAGGCCCACAAGTCAGACTGACTGTACACATGCTGTAGCAATTCCTTGCATGAACAGGAATCTGCCTAACATCAATTTACTATGCTATGTACACCATAATTATTTTCTTTAATTCTGCTTGTACCAGTGGAGGACAATGGGACAGTATGTGGGTGTTTCAGCGTGTTCCTTCCCTCTACGACTCTATGCCTTGTTTAAGTCAATGCATTAAAAGGCATAGAGTAAATTGTGGGAGTGTTCTCCATTTCCATGAACATGCCATAGAGCTGGTATACTGGGCTTGCTAGCTTTAAAGTCCTTTGCTAGCAAAGTTGGTTTGCCAGATTCAGTACAGTGATTATACATTATACAGCGTAACCTGAGGTGCGGCCAGTGGCATTAGAGGACAATACCTATGGAACCGCACTCACTGGTTAATCTGTACATTCACCCTGGCTTTGTTCTGGTTTGGAGATGTATACAATTATGGCTATCTGAAAATAATGTATTTCTCAATTAGAAAAATCTTCTGGAATTCATCAAGATTCTTTCCTACTGCAGGGTGTGTTTGCATTCAATGCCCCAGAAAATACTTAAGAAATTAAGAACTTTCCTCCTTGGAAATCTTACTAATGGCATTGAGAAACAAAATCTACGCATGCACAGTTTGTGCTGATATTTGTCTTTTTCAGTAGACTAATATTGCCTGCATTGATTGCTCAGAAATAAAATCTATGCATGCACAGTTTGTGCTGATATTTGCTTTTTCCAGTAGACTAACATTGCCTGCACTGACTGCTCAGAAATAATCCCAGTATTGTTTGTATCTGAGTGGCATATCACTGTACAAGTCCAAGTTTACAACTTTTCAAGTATTAGAGTCTTATTCCTCAAACTAAAGATGTGCAATTCTAGATCAAGCCAACTGCACACAGAGGGAAATGAAAAATCCCATTGTTTTAAATAGGGCTATTAGCCACATGATTGCTAGAAAGGTCTCCAGCACATTGTTTCATTGCTGCCCCACTTCAATCAACAGAAATTTGCAGACTGTTCATGCCAACCCATGAAGTTGGTTTGCTCCAGAATGGTACCTCTTTAGTTTGATAAATGAGGCACATAGAGCAAAAGATAATGTAAACTGAGCTTTAAACTCTTGAATTCTAGAGAGATGTCACAATGCATTGGAGATTCGCAACCAGTAGGTGTTGGAGGTTAAAGTCTAATTAAAATCTCTGGAAATGTTGGAAATGTTTGTCTCCATTGCACAAGAAACCCAGAATACCCCAAGCATACATTTCTAACTCATTGGTCATCATCATGTGTACAGAGTACCCTTTGCACTATGGGAGACATCAAAAATGCTTCAACAAATGAAGCCATACATAAACTTTAGAATTGAAGGAAGGAAACTGCAGTATTCTTATTTGCTCTTTAGTAAATGAGAACCCTCTATCACCCTATAGATATATATATTGATGTGTAGACTACACCAGCCATCTTCTTAGAACCAAAAACATGCACCAATGCAGAGAAAACAGATAGCCTGTGCAAGGTGAGCTGACAAAGAGAGGTGTGTGTTTACGTTTCCACAGCAGGAAGACATTTAGTGGAAAAAAGGGCCTTCTGCCTTCAACTGGAAGATCTTACTGTTGACTTCTTCCACATGGTGGATAGGATCAAATCAGTGTTTTAAGTGTGATGACGTGTCTGTGTCATGATTAATGTGAGTGTCAGTGGCGTAACTATAGGGTCACAGGGGTCACAACCACGACCGGGCCCGTCACTCCAGGGGCCCGGCTGCCCCCTGCGACCCCCTACTCCTGGCGCCGCAATCTCCCTCCGGCACTCTAGTAATGCAGAGCGCTGGGAGATGACAGCGCGGGAGCATGTCGCGCCAGCCCGTCAATCCTGCCACTCCACTTGACCACCAGGGATTGGGAGGTAGGAAATGGAGGCATTGTGGAGGGCCCGGGGGCCAATGTGTTTGGGGGTTGGGGGGGCCCCATGGCACTTCTTGCACCAGGGCCCGGACCATTCTAGTTACGCCTCTGGTGAGTGTGCATCATGATTTCAGGGTGAGAATTTCAGACATACATGCAGGAACGTCAAAACTCAGTACAAGAACATATCACTGGAGGGTTTACAGTGGGCTACACCTTCCAGAGGTAAGTTTTCTTTGCATTTTCTCCAGAGGGAATGACCATGGGAAGGAGAAATATAGCTCCCTTTCCAAGGACATTCCCACGTGGAGTAAATGCAAACTTTTGCAGTCTTAGTGACAGGAGTCATTAATATAACATCATCAATATGAGCAAATTGGTTCATGAAATTAAAGCATCTGCAAGTAGTAAACTGTTCCCACAACAGAAGGTCCACAACTGGTCAACTTCTGGTATAGGACTGAAGTGGAGGCACCTAGAAAAGCGATCTACACTCAGTAACCAGTATAAAGTATTTCACTTGAAAAGTAAAATGCAACACACACACACACCTGTGCACTATGATTTCTTCAACTTTGGGGATCTTAGTGGAGACCTCTTTATCACCTCTTTATCACAGCTTAGTGAATCTCCTCCATTGTGTCTGACAATATGTGTGTTTGTGTGTGTAACGGAAGCTGAGAAGGGACCGCGTCACCTTCCGCCGTCGTTCCTGGGTCTCTCCTTCTCGACGCAGATAAGCGCCGTCAGATGCACCAGTTGAAGTATGGACAGTCACTGGAAACAGCCGCAGGATCGCTGGAAGCAGGGAAGCATGGAAGAGTCCACGTTGCCGCCTGACAGTCCACAAAGTTAGGTCGCAGGAAACTGGCAGCAGGCGGTCGACGATTCAGGATACTTGGCGCAGATGGGTATCAGAGTGGATACTTTAGACCATAAGCAATACAAGACTCCAGGACTCCTTGTTCACTCCAAAACAGAACTCATTTTATTGACACAAACTACAGATATTTATATACAGTACAGTGCATTGGATCACATGGGGAAACTGATACAATAGGGAACATGATTAAATCATAGCACATCAGACAAAAGCCAGCAACAGCTGGTCTTAACAGATACAATGACTCAGACAGGGTTACATTTCAGATACACAGGGGTTTGATTGAACAAAGACTTGAGGGCGTGAACTAATTACCACATGGCAGGAGGTCAACATAGTGAATGGCTGGAGTTGCTATAATCCACATCTTAGGGACAGTGGCCCAAGGTTGGAGCCTTTGATTGACTATTTTGAATGCCCTGCCCCAACTTTGATCAATCACTGGTCTGCCTACCATTTCCCATGTTAAGCTAAGGAAGATATTTGCATACCTGGTAGTTGGTGATTGCACAACCTTCAAATTGGACAAGTACAATTAAACACATACAATATTTGAAAATACATAAAACCAAACTTAATACACAAACCAATGTTCATAACTATAAGTATTTGTTCCTGGCAATAGCTGGCCAGTTCGTATGCCAGAGCCCACAGCTACATCCAAGCAGGGCAACAAGGTCCATAGTTTTTAAGTAAATAGTTTGTGGTCCAGACAAGGGCTCAGTAACGGGTAGGATCCGTTACAGTGTGTGTGTTCTTCAGCAATGTGTCTGGTGATGTGTGAGGATATGACTTCACCAAGCAACACAGCTGGCCTTATGCAGTACACACAGAAATACCGCATAAGGTCAGCGGTGCTGCTTGGTGAAGTCACATCTGCTCACCTCAATGACATCTTTTATGCTTTAATGATAGTCATGATCTTTCAGTGTTTTGTTTGGTGCTATACATTTGTAAATATATCTAGGCATGGTTGGGATGTGATACAGAGAGTTGAGGGTTTTGATATACAGCTGGATTATATACAGTACCATATATATATATATATATATATATATATATATATATATACACCATGGTATTTGTGGGCGGTGTCCATTACTTTCCCAAACTATAAGGTCACAGATAGTGGTAATGCACAGGTCTCTATTATGTTGCCTTGACAAAGTGTTTCTAAGCATTAAAAAGTTGTCTGCATGGAGGTTATTGTTTTGCTGCTTTCATCACATAACTGTATGCTACAACTTAAATAAAATATGACACATTTGTGGATTGTCTATACTTATATTGTTTAACAGCTGCTTACACCCATGGGTTGTTTCATTGTGGGCTCGATTTAAAGGCAGTCGTTAACCAAAAATAAGACTAACGGGTGTCTTTACATGCAGTAGGCCATTCAAAGGGCCATGTAATGAACTGCTAACGGCAGTTCATCCAGTGTACCGGCCGCTACACAAACTTGTGTTTTGGCCCACAGAAGCAAAAAAAAAAACTCTCCACTTTGCCATTCAGTAGACTGCGTTAGCTGAAAAAGATCTGAAGAGGGACTCACTACCGCCTAAAATTTAAGACCCAGTTTGTTTGGCCGTAGAGTCCCTCATCGGATCTTTTGTGAGCTAACGCAGCTGTTAACTGGCAAAAAAAACAACAAAGTCCTCAGTGAATGTATCGATATGGGGCCCCAAGCCCCACATCAATACATCCAAAGTGCCTAAATTGTGTCAAAGTTAGTAGAATTAACCCTATGAGTGCCAGCAGGGGATAATTACCCCCACCGGCATTCATAGGGTTAATCCGACTAAGTGAAAAACAACATCACATTACAAGTTACACTTACCATTAATCCTGATGTCAAGCGGAGTCCTCGGCTTGCTGGTCCTTCTCTTCTGTCTTCTCATCCTTCTGTCTTCTTTCTTCAGTCTTCCGCCTTCTCCCTGTGAAATAAAAGATATTTATTAGCATTAAGCATGAACAAATACATTCCAGAAACCTTTGAGTGGCAGAGGGTTATGCAACGTATTGCAAACCAATGCATTGCATACCTCACTGTCACTCCAAGGGTGTAATTTTATTGTCCCATACATATAGCCACATATGCCTCCATGTAATCCCCCATAAAATACATGCCCATGAATAAAAAGGTCCATAGATACAGCAATCAATGTAATTCACACATGCCCAATGTTACTTAGCTAATAGTTGTTGTCTCCGCTGCTTGGAGCGGCCGCGAGGGCGGCGGTGGCGGAGACAGAAATGTCCCACGACAATCCTCATTAGCTGTGTACGGGCCAATGCCCGTAACACACTGAGGGCATTTGAAGTGAGCATGTCTTTATATATGGGCAGGCTCACTTCAATTGCCCTCACTGCCATTGGCTGGGATGTTCTTCACATCCCAGCCAACCAGATTCAAGAACAGCCGCTCGAATCTGGTTGGCTGGGATGTGAAGAACTGTCTCCGCCGCTGCCCTCATGGCCGTTCCAAGAGGCGGAGACAACAACTATTAGCTAAGTAACATTGGGCATGTGCGAGTTACATTGATTGCTGTATCTATGGACCTTTTTATTCATGGGCATGTATTTTACGGGGGATTACATGGAGGAATATGTGGCTATATGTATGGGACACTAAAATTACACCCTTTGAGTGACAGTGAGGTACGCAACGCATTGCTTTGCAATGCGTTGCGTACCCCTCTGCCACTGAAAGGTTTCTGCAATGTATTTGTTCATGCTTAATGCTAAAAACGTCTTTTTTTTCACAGGGAGAAGGAGGAAGACTGAAGAAAGAAGACAGAAGAACAGTGGATGACAGGTAAGTGTAACATGGATCTGTTAACGATCGGTGCTTGGCAGTATGTCAAGCACCGATTGTTAATTGTTTTTCACTGTTCAGTTCCCAATATCGCTGCTTTTAGCGGCGTTTTGGGAGCTAAATGCACCAAACGGACGTTCAGCCACAAGACTGTTTTTGTGGCTTAACGTCCTTTGGAGTTCTAGCTGGTAGGGCCTTTGAATACCACGTTAAACATGTTAGTTTAACAGCCGGTATTCACTTTGGCCGTACCAGCTATGTTAACGGCTGGCTTTAAATCTAGCCCTGTCTCTTTTACATAACTGTCTCGTCTTCATTTATAAATGGCTACTACTAACACCTAATAATTTATATTATTTCATTACCCATGGGCTATTTATCCTTATAATTCTTTTATACATTAATAACGGTTGTTAGGAATATATTACTATATCTGGCTATTTTCATGTTATGCTGACTTGTAGTATAACCACATGTAATTATATCTTGTGGCTTGATAATTAAGGATGTGTTAACACCTGTACCTTGTTTATTGCTCAGAACTACAGTGATCTCTGTGTTACAAATTAAATTCTACACCAGTGAGCTTTAATTGTGATTCTGATATGCAGCATGGTTTAGTTGCCATGATCACCAATGTAAATTGAACTGCACTTGGAGAGCCTATTAACTCTTTGAGTGCCAGAGTGGTATCCAGTGCATTGCACTGAAATGCGTTACTTACCCTACATGCACTCGACGGGTTAACCCCTTGAGTGCCAAAGAGGTACGCAACGCATTGCAGAGCAATGCGTTGTGTACCTCTCTGGCACTCAAAGGGTTAAGGGAGGGGGTATCACCATGGCTATAGCTGCATAGAAAGTTACAGAGAGATCTAAACTACGCCATCCTCAGATCGGTGATGTTGGGACTGTGAACACCAACAGCATAGACAGATATTGGAGCTTAGTGCATGTGGTGAAGTGCCATATTAACGTATTAAAGGGATAGTAATACTTCCTTTTAACTTTATTTTATTTTGTAGGCATTAAAAACATGAAGAATGATATAAGTCTTATCTCTCAAACCTTTATGGTTTATGAGATATTCACAAGCAAAGTTTCCCCCTCCTGCCCCTTTTACCTAGTGTAAACAATCTCTTCTCAGATGTGGAATGCAGTCTATAGACCAGACAGATAACAGAAGGGGACACTCTTATTCCTATGAAAACAATGAAATCCCTGCCCCCCTTGACAAGCTTTTCAGGTTTTTCCCTTATCTTAATTGAAGATTGTCCCTCTCTGCAATCTACCTGGGCACCTCCCTTCTGCTCTGGCTGAACAGTGTTACATCAGTAAAAGGGGCGGGAGGGGGACACTTTGTCATTGAATTACTCTTGTACTACAACTCTGACAGAAGTGAAATAACACTCTCCAAAGTCCAAATACTATGGTGATTAATTAGAGCTGATTTTATTATGAAACATTACTATCGCTTTAAGACACAGCTATAGATACGATGGTGGCTCATTTAACTACATTGCAATATGCAAATGAGCCATTGTTGATATAGTGAGTGCAAAATTTTAAACCTGTCAAAGACATGGTGGATTCATGGCAACCTCGTCTATTTGTGAAATGTTCACTGGGATAGGATGGCAAAGACATCTTGATGGATACCATCAATGTAATCATCATAAATTCAACACAAGATAACCAAACTAGCCCCTTATGGAGCAAATCCGGATCAAACCAATTGTACCATAGGTGACACATCAAAATTCCTCAATGCTAATGGACATATCACCTCCCAGCTTTTGTCTTATTAAATGAATCTATTTAAACTGCCTATAACCTGTGCCTTTTGTTTTTTCAGTCACTTTAAAGGGGCAGTACAGGGTTAATACAAGACCTTTTACACCCCACTGCCAGTATCCTCAGAGTTCCCCATTGTTTGCTGGTTTTCTCTACAGATCACCGATAGCTGTACCAAACTTGGCTTCCCTGTGAACTCTTTCCTGTTTCTATTGATGACCTGTGTCAGTTAATCCACCATCACTGGGCTTCTATGGAGTGGCGAAGGCTCTCATGAGTGCCAAAATTGTGCTTGCATCACCCAGCTTTGCAGATATTGGTGATCTGCACAGCAAACTGGCAGACAACAGGTGAATTATAAGTCATAGCAACTTTGTGGAAATGTGCTTGTAGCAGATAAATAATAATGTCAGTGGAGATCACCTTGCATCACTTGCAGTGGTGTAATTTACCCGCTATACTAACTAGGTTGAACAAATTAAGACAAATGATCTAATATACTGCTCATCAATCATACAAGACTGAGAGACAAATGCCCCCCCCATTTTCTCTGCCTTCCATATTGTAAGTAACTATTAAAAGTTATTAATAGAACACATTATCTCTCTGTTTAGGAACAAAGCACTTTCTTTATCCTGCAGATTTAGTCTATTGTAGAGGCAGTGGAATGATGAACGCATTGAAGTGTTCGAAGTTTGTAGAATCCAAAATTAACAGCATCCCATCATTCAATACAGTTCATGCAAATATTTTGCAGCTGTTCGCAAAAAATATGCCGATTTCATCAGGAACTATAAAGCTCAGGAGCTTATACACAAAGAATAAAGGGACAATTCTGGTGAAAATCATCCGTATCATAGCAGAAGAATTAATATTCCCATTGATTTCAATGTAGCTTTTAACCCCCTTGAATGCTGAGTTTTCCTCTGGCACTCAAAGGGTTAAAAGCAACAATTAACTCAATGCAAACCAGCTGCACAATAAGGTCTTATACAATTTTATTTTGCTTTAAAGCGGAACTACCACTCCCACACAATCTTCAGCTTCACTAAGTCCACATCTGGCAACTAGATGCTTAGTAGCGCTACTCGCCAGAATAATTACCTTATTTAATAGATTTCTGTTCTCTTCCCCGGCTGACAGGCAGGATGGAGAGCGGACATCTTACCAATGTGACGTCCGCGCGCCTGCACTGTCAGTCCCAGGCGGAGCCAAATGGCTCCTTGCAACGCCTACTACACCTGGCTGGGACTGACAGTGCAGGCGCATGGATGTCACAATGACAAGATGTCTGCGCTCCGTCCTGCCTGTCAGCCGGGGAAGAGAGCAGAAATCTATTAAATAAGGTAATTACTCTGGAGACTAGCGCTATTAAGCAGCTAGTCGCCAGATGGGGACATAGTGAAGCTAAAGATTGTGTCGGGTGGTAGTTCCGCTTTAAATTGACTTTTAACCCATGAGACCTTTCTAGCACTCAAGTAGTTAAACATTTGAATTGGAAGTATGGGGATTTTTAAATGTTCCCGGTGGTGCAGCTAGTTTGCTACAGAATTGTACCAAAGATCTGAAATCTTCAGATCTCAGATCTGAAAGCCGGTCCGGACGGATCACAACAAGGGACAATACTGTGTCTGTATAAGCAAAACCTGCTCCCCTTCGTCAAGGAGACCAGTGTTTACCTTATACTGACAGACACAATACTGTCCCTCACTGAGATTCGTCTGGTCACGCGTCCGGCTTTCGGATCTAAGGGAACTACTACAGAGCTTACAATTGAAATGGAGCTACATAAATGATACCACAGAGGTACAATCCATCCAAACGGAGCTAAACTAGTAGCATAAAACATCTCCCTTGTAATCTCTATAGTATCACTAGGTAAGCTTTACTTACATTGTAAGCTTTGTAGTAGCGCACTAGTGTAGCCCCATTTCAACTGTAAGCTATGTGGCATCACTTGACTTACATCACAAAATTAATGCCACTTGAATGTATTTGCCCCCCTGGGCAACAAATTGACAGCCCTCCCCTGTTAATAGTCTTACCCCCTGCCCCTGTCCATTCTGTTAGTCATAGTTCCCTTAGATCCAAAAGCAGGCCACTTGACCAGACAAATCAGCATGAGGGACAGTATTGTGTCTGTCAGTATAAGGCAAACACTGCTCTCCTTGATGAAGGGGAGCAGTATTTGCTTATACAGAAGCAATATTGTCCCTCGTTGTGATCCGTCTGGGCCGGCTTTCAGATCTGAAAGAAGTGTGACTAACTTTTAAATTGATTTTCAAGAAGAATTCAAAGGTACAGGCCCTAAGAAGGATACTATGCATTATATAGAAGGAAACTGAACAATCCAATGTATGTTTATATTAGAACATTTCTGTTGTTTTAATCCCTTAAAGACCCATGACATACCAGGACCGTCATGGGTAGATTTGCTCCAAGGACCCATGATGGTCCGGGTACATCATGGGTTAAACTCTCCCATCGCGGCCACACGGAGCGATGGGAGAGCGCGGGCTGGTTGTTACTAAGTGACCCGGTACCGGGGCACTTAGTAACAGCCAGTAGAAACATTGTTGCAACATGTGATTCGCTTGATGAGCGAATTACATGTTGCAAAAGCCGAATGACGGACAGTATTTGTAAATAATGTCCCTGACACATCTCTCTGCCTCCCTCCATCTTGCACACTGCTGAGGTGGAGTGAGACAGAGAGACATTGTGTTCCAGAGTCCCAGATCGTGTTCCAGCATTCCTGTAAAAAAAAGTTAAAAAAAAAAAGACAAAATTAACCCTTTGATCACAGTTCTGCAGTGATCAATACAGTTTCACCCATCTGATCACTCTAGTACTGATCAGTTTGCTGGTAAGCGTTTGCTGATCTGTTGTACATCCCCCTTGTATTTTTTAAATTTTTTTTAATTTTTAAATTTTTTTTTTAATAAAATTTGATTATTTTCTATAGTTTAAGTAGTTTAGGTAGGTAGTGGGGTAGGTTTAGTGTAGACATGTGTTAGGGAAAGGTTTAGGGTTAGATTTAGGTTTAGGAGTAGAGTAGGAAAAGAAACCAAAAAAAAACAACCCCCCCAAAAAACACAAAAAATATAAGTATAATTTAGATAGTTCACTTGGGTTAGGTAAGTTCAGGGTATACATAGGTTAGGGTGAGGTTTAGGGTTAGATTTAGGTTTAGGGGTATCGTAAGAAAAAAACAAAAAAAAGTTTTTTAGAGTAAGTGTACATAATGCAGCAGAGGTACAGTGTAGAAGAGGCATATGCCTTTTTGGCGTCTGACTCAGAAGCCACAGACACTGCATCAGACTTTGATATAACACAGTTTTCAGAGAGTGGGAGCAGCTCTAGTGATGACACTGGGCCTTCTGTAAAAAAAAGATGTACTGCCCCAAGAGCTGCCCTGGCAACTGCCCAGCACCTGCCAAAAGACCTGTCCAAAGACCTGCCCAAAGAAATGCCCCAACACCTGCCACTCCTGATCCTAATGAATGGGTATCACCAACCAATTTATGCCCACAAATCCCAGAATTCACAGGCAACCCAGGGATTAAAACTGATGTGGAAGGATTTACCCATGATAATTTTTTTGATTTTTTTGGAGGGAAAGACATTTTGGGGGAAATTGTGTCCCAAACCAATTTGTATGCAGCCCAATATATTGCCGCCAACCCTACAGCTTTCGTTGTTAAGCAAGAAGTATGGAAACCCACAGACATCACAGAATTTAAGCAATTCTGGGCCTTAATAGTGGCAATGGGGATAAAAAAAAACCCAAGTATCCGATCCTACTGGAGAAAAAACCCCATATGTGATACCCCTATATTCCCCAAGACAATGACCAGGTCCAGATTTGAAGTAATTTTGCAGTTTTTGCATTTTAGTGATAATACTCTGTGCCTCTCAAAACAACACCCCCAGTATGACAGACTGTACAAAATTCGTCCCCTAATAAATCATTTACAGAAAAAGTTTGCCCAAGTATATATGCCCCAAAAAGAAATGAGTGTAGATGAATCCCTAATGAAATATAAAGGCAGGTTGGGGTTCAAGCAATACATCCCCTCCAAGGGTTCCAAGTTTGGTGTTACATTTTATAAATTGTGTGAAAGTACCACAGGCTATACCCAGGTTTTTCGAATTTATGAGGGCAAGGACAGCCAACTCGATCCTCCTGGTTGCCCCGAATTTATGGGAACAAATGGAAAAATCATTTGGGATCGAATATACCCCTTATTAAATATATTAAATATTTTATTTAAGTCTTTTTTTTGTTTTGACACTATGGCCTGTGGCACTGTTAAGAGCAATTGCAGGGAGTTGCCCAAAAAACTCATAGATACCAAACTAAAAACTGGAACGTCCTTATCTTTGTGCCAACAGGAGCTGCTGGCAGTTACGTTCAAGGACAGAAAAGATGTCTACATGCTGACCACCATGCATGACGACAGAACTGTGGCAGTCCCCCATGAGAGGGGTACTGAGAAAGCCAGTCTGCATCAGGGACTATAATAAAAACATGGGGGGAGTTGATCTGTGTGATCAACTAATGCAGCCATACCTCGCAATAAGAAAGTGTAAGGCATAGTACAAAAAAGTTGCCATCTATATGATGCAGATGGCAGTACATAATTCATTTTTAATTTTCAAACTGGCAAACCCCAATACAAAATGTAGCTTTTTACAATATCAGCTACAACTCATTTCCCTATTTTTGTTTCACGGTGCGCCAGAAATCGTTCCATCAAGGCCTGGGGAAGCACACTTTATTTATAAAATCTCCCCAACTCACCAAAAGAACACACCACAGAAGCGCTGCAGGGTTTGCTACAGCAAGGGACTACAGACAGACACCACTGTCCTGATTGCCCTTCCAAACCTGGCCTCTGCATTGGTGACTACTTCAAGCAATACCATTCAGGCACAATGCAGTAGTGCTGTAAAGTTTATTTTATTATTTGGCCACTTTTTCCCAATGAAATATCCTGTTTTTCTATTTTTCAAAACACATTGCTCCTTAGATCTAACACTATCAAAATATAATGGGAAGCAAAGCAACCTAAGTTTTTTTCATCTCTGATAATGGAAACTCACATGTTCCCTACTGGGCCCAGTAGCTCCCCCAAACCCTGACAAACCTATGCATATGGGGCATTGCCGTACTCAGAAGAAGGAGCCAAAAACTAATCAATGAAATTTATAAAATCTTCACCTATTCTGTGCTTGAAATTCACATCAACATTGAAGTCAAAGTGTGAAAAATGTTGAATTTTTTTTACTTACGTCAAGTTTTCACAGGATTGGTGGTAAAATGGCTGTGTACAATATTTGAAAACACACCTAAAATGAAAGCCTGGGGTGTCTACTTTCCAAAAATATACACTTTTTAGGGGAAATCTTAAAGTGGAGCACTGTTACACAGGCCAAATGAGAAATGGCACCAGTGACGCAAGCTGGGCAAATTCAAAGTGTGACCCTGGAAACGTGCATGTTCCAATTTGGGCCCCGTAGCTCACGCAAACCATGAGAAAGCTATGCATATGGGGTATTGCCATACTCAGAAGAAAGAGCCAAACGCTAATCAATGCAGTTTATAAAATCTTCACCTATTCTGTGCTTGAAATTCACATCAACATTAAAGTCTAAGTGTGAAAAACACTGTTTTTTTTTTTTTACTTACGTCAAGTTTTCACAGGATTGGTGGTAAAATGGCTGTGTACAAAATTTGAAAACACAACTAAAACGAAAGCCTGTGGTGTCTACTTTCCAAAAATATACACTTTTGGGGGGAAATCTTAAAGTGGAGCACTGTTACACAGGCCAAATGAGAAATGGCACCAGTGATGCATGCTGGGAAAATTCAAAATGTGAACCTGGAAACGCGCATGTTGTAATATGGGCCTCGTAGCTCCCCCAAACCATAAGAAAGCTATGCATATGGGGTATTGCCATACTCAGAAGAAGAAGCTGAACACTAATCAATGCAGTTGATAAAATGTTCACCTATTCTGTGCTTGAAATTCACATCAACATTGAAGTCAAAGTGTGAAAAATGCTGATTTTTTTTTACTTACGTCAAGTTTACGAGAGAGTGATGGTAAAATGGCTGTGTACAAAAATTTGAAAACACACCTAAAATGGAAGCTGGGGGTGTCTACTCTCCAAAAATATACAGTTTTGGGGGGAAATCTTAAAGTGGACCACTGGAACATAGCTCCAAATGAGAAATGGCACCAGATAAGCAAGATGTGAAAATTCAATATTTGTTCAAATTTGTGCCCCATAGCTCCCCCAAACCACTAGAAACCTATGTATATGGGGTATTATCTTACTCAGAAGAAGAAGCTGAACACTACATAATGCATTTTTAAAAATCTTCACCTATCATGTGCTTGAAATTCACATCAACATTGAAGTCAAAGTGTGAAAAATTCTGCTTTTTTAACTTACGTCAAGATTTACGAGGAATTGGAGGTAAAATGGCGGCATAAAAAATTTGAAAACCTGCATAAAATGAAAGCCTGGGGTGTCTACTTTCCAAAAGTATACACTTTTGGGGGGAAATCTTAAAGTGGAGCACTGTTACACAGCCCCAAATGAGACATGGTACCAGTGATGCAAGCTGTGAAAATTCGAAGTGTGAAACAGGAAATGCCCATGTTCCAATTTGGGCCCTGTAGCTCCCCCCAAACCTTGAGAAACCTATGTATATGGGATGTTGCCATACTCAGAAGAAGGAGCTGAACACTAAACAATGGATATTTTTAAATTTTCAACTATCCCGTGCTTGATATCAACAGTAATATTGAAATGTAAGTGTGAAAACTGCAACAAAACAAAATATTACCACAAATTTGAAAAATATTTCTGGAAAAATAGCTGCATAAAAAACTTCAAAATTATCCTGATCATTTACCTTATGTTGTCTAGTTTTCAGAAAAAATATACCTTTGTGAGACATTTTTGGTTCTGGCACCGTCAACTAAGCTATGATGCTCACACGCCAATTGTTGAAAAATTACAAGTTGGAAGTAATGGCATCCATCTTGTAATACTTACCTTGTAAATGTGATAAAGGGATTGAAATACTAGGCATATGGGGTAATCTTATATTCCGGAGAAGAAAATGAATATATTTAGAGGTATTTTTTTGCTGTTTGCTGTTTTTTTCTATTTTAATCAAATTAAACGATGAGGTATTCATATACAGTAATTGTGGTATCAAAAGAAAGCCATACTTGTGCTTAAAAAAAACAGTATATAATTTGTGTGGGTGTACAAAAGGAATTAACCCTTTGAGTGCCGGAGGGGTACGCAACGCATTGCTTTGCAATGCGTTGCGTACCCCTCCGGCACTCAAAGGGTTAAAGAGTAAATACGGTTGAACAAAGACATAGTCAAAAAAGTCAAAATTGCTCTGGTCCTTAAGCCAAATCGAACTCAGATTTTCCTGGTCCTTAAGGGGTTAAAGCTAGATGCTTAATAACGCATCAAAATGAAATGCTGCCTTGTCTCCCAAAGCAGTGCACTGGTGATTTCAATGCAGCTCAGGTTGTTAAAGGGAAACGTATTTAAAAAATGAAGTTGGGCAAATTAAATTTAACCCTTTGAGTGCCAGAGAGATATGCAAGGCATTGCATAATTGAGGACTGATTAGAAAATCTCTGGGTTACAGCAAACAGGAACATTTCACATACAACCATAGCTGAGAACTCTCTGGATCTGCCATGAAGACTCTAGTTTTACCTTCTAATTACCGGGTCTCCGTGGGCAGAGGCTGATTCTCCAGATGTGGGGAGTTTCTAATGAAGCTCTACCCGCATCCGCTCTTTCCATTGTGTTCCTCCCACTCTCCGCCCACTTCTCCTCCTTTCCCAGCTTATTCAGTATACATTTTTTTCATTGTGTAAGCTCCGCCCATTCTTATGATTAAGCCCCATCATTTTTTACACAAATTGCATAATTTTTTTCCTCCCCAACGGCACCAGAGATTAAACTATATATTCTTCCTTTGGATTTTTACGGCCCAAGTGCATTATTTTACATTTATCAACATTAAACTGCAGCTTCCACACTCTTGTCCATTCGTCTAATTTACCTAAAGCATTTGTCATTTGGATTATCCCCCCAGGAATGTTTACCCTGTTGCAGATCTTTGTATCAGTTGCAAAAAAGGCATACCTTACCTTGAAGACCTTTTGGAATATCGCTAATAAAAATATTAAAAAGAATGGGCCCCAATACAGATCCCTGAGGTAAGTCACTAGTAACACTCCCTTCATCCGAGGATTATCCATTGACCACCACCCTCTGTTTCCTGTCACTCAACCACTGCCTTATTAATTCAATTATTTTTACATTCAGACCTAAACACTGCAATTTATTATATAATCTTCTATGAGGGAGGACCAAAGGGGTATGTATATACAACATATTACCATGTGCAGTAGCAGTTTGATGTCCTGTTGTCCAGCTAGGACCTGTCTTATCCTTCTACATGCACATGACATCCAGGACTGACTGAACAAAGGCACAAGGCAACATTTATAAATGCCATCCAGATTTTCTGGACATAGTAAAATAATTTGGGAGTTATAATTAGGAGGCGGAAGTTCTTTTTTAACCCCTGCAACCAGGGATAGATTTTATACCAGACAGCACCTAGGAGTCAGTCCGAGGCACCTATCAAAGCTTTTGCAAGAATATATTTCAGACCTCAGTAAATATAATAGCACATTTTTAACAGATGAATTACAGGTTATTTAAAGTGGGATTATCACTATGTAACGAATAGGCAATTTGAAAGAACTTTTATAAATAAATATGTTTATGTTCGCCATTATTGTAATTCAAACAATAGTTGAGAAGATATTTAGCTTTTCTTGTTAGTTATTTTATAGAAATGAGCTAGTACCGGCCGTCAGGGGTTGGCAGTTATAATAGGGAACAATGTGAAATGTTATTATCTTAGGGGCGTTTTTCATTAGAGGAGTGAAGTACTTTGGGGCAAACTAACTGCATTATCGGGGAGAAGAAAATATTCCGTTATTTAAATGGGACTTTAACCCCTTAAATGCTAGTGAGGTCACCAATATATTGTATTGCAGTGCGTCAGGGACCTCTCTAGCATTCATGGGCTTAACCCTTTGACTGCCAGAGATGTAAGCAGCGCATTGCTTTGCAATGCATTGCGTACCCATCTGGCACTCAAAGGGTTAAAAGCCCAATTTAAATCCATGATAATTCGGGGAACTTTTCATTGTGCCATATGGTGCACTTGATTTGGTCCATTTACTTGTGAAAATATGGCCATTCATATGTATGTATAAACAGAGATCATTTTAAGATATTATTGTTTCTTTAAGTCCCGCTGGTTTCTCAAACCGTATAGTGCAACCTAAGGGGAGTTTTGTCTGAACCCTGACAGCTATGTAATAATAAACATAAGAAAGTTGGCATACATAGAAATCCCATAACTGGCCTGTTTCATTCAAACAGTATGGCAAGTGGTGCACCTATTGTGGTGTCACAATGACAACTATGGCTTCGCAGTGGCACCTGGGCTATTAAAAAGCCAGGCAATGAAAACTTCTTCAGATTTTCCTGATCTTTTGCTAGGCGTGTACTTAATTGGAGCAATCTTGCTTATAGAGAGTGATCCCTGCATTAGGAAGAAAATTTACAGAGCTTGTGTTACTAGCTACAAAGTAGTGTCAGCCCCATGGCGAGTGTCCTACGCTGGGTGCGTGGACTTTTCAGACAAGCTGAGTATGTGCCAGCAGAGCCCACCAGAAGAGCTGGCAGACAAGGATCTTTCCGGAACTTCTTACGGAATCCACTTGGCAGGACCCAAGTGAGAGTCAACAGGAGCATAACTTTCACTGTAGGAGAGGAAGAAAAGGAGCTGTTAAAGGACTGCGCAATTTGCCTGACAGAATACGAGATCTGGGAGGAAGTGATGTATCTACACTGCGGCCACCACTTCCATGAGTTGTGTATGTCACACTGGTTGCAACAGAAGAACACTTGCCCCTGCTGTCGGCGAAATGTAAATTAATCATCTGGCCAAGGAACGTGTCTCAAATAACATCCAGTGGTTGAAGGAGAACAACAATTGCCCCTTCTGTTGGCAAAACGTAAATTAATCATCTGGCCAAGGAACATGTCTTATGAACATCCAGTAAATATAGAAACAAACAAATAAACAGCAACTGTACTCAGAACATCAATAAAGCCCTCTTGTGCTATTATTTTTCCCTGAAGAATAGTTCAGATTGAATTCTGCATCCTAGTGTAGTTTGTATTTTCATGTTTTTTTTAAAGACCACACCCCTCCCACCCACTTGCTGTTATACCCGAGGGCCAAGTAAAGGGGGTTAGTATACATGGGGTATAAGGATTCCAAAGGTATTTGTGAATCCATTTAGCAATATCAGAGAAAAGATTCCCAAAGTTGAAAAGCTAAAGTTAACCCTTTGAGTGCCAGAGGGCAATGCTTTGGATATCCTTACAATGTGTTGGATACCCCTCTGCCACTCAAAGGGTTTAAAGTAAACTAGAAGCACATTTTGGTGAATGTCTCCAGTGCACTAGGCGTGTGTAATGTGCTAACTCTCAAGTCCATATTCTACAGTTTGTATGTGTAGAAAAGAATTCTACAGTGGGATCACTTGTGAATTGGTTATCCCCTTGCATACTAGTAACATCACCAATTCATTGCTTCATAATGCATTATAGATGTATCTAGCATCCAATGGTTTAACCCCTAGAGTGCCAGCTGCTTACGGCGTACGAGTGGACACAGCTGTAACTGCTGTGCCACGCTCGTACGGCGTAAGAGTGAAATGCGGTCACTGCATAAGCCGGTATAACCGGCATGCAGTGGCCACATTTAAAAAAAAAACTGCCTGGCACACGTGGGGAGGCATGAGGATCACTCCTTATGCCTCCCCAGTTATTGATCTCCCAGCCGATCGTGCTGGGAGATCAATAAACACAAAGGAGAAACGGAGTTTCTCCTTCCCCGTCCCTCCTACCCGAACTTCCGGGTAGGAGTGGGCGGGACAGGGGGAAGCCTCCCAATGTCATCGGTGACATGGTCACCGATGACGTTAGGGTAGTTTCCGCGGTCCTGTTCACTCCTACCGGTGGTAGGAGAGAAGGGCAGGAGAGCTTTTGCTCTCCTGCGGTCGCCTCATTGATCTCCCAGCCTATTTTTTTTCATAGAAATGAGCTAGCACCAGCCGTCAGGGGTTGGCAGTTATAATGGGGAACAATGTGAAATGTTATTATCTTAGGGGCGTTTTTCATTAGAGGAGTGAGGTACTTTGGGGCAAACTAACTGCATTATCGGGGAGAAGAAACTATTTCCAGTTATTTAAATGGGACTTTAACCCCTTAAATGCTAGCGAGGTCACCAATGTATTGTATTGCAGTGCGTCAGGGACCTCTCAAGCATTCATGGTCTTAACCCTTTGACTGCCAGAGAGGTAAGCAACGCATTGCTTTGCAATGCATTGCGTACCCCTCTGGCACTCAAAGGGTTAAAAGCCCTTAATCCATGATAATTCAGGGAACTTTTAATTGTGCCATATGGTGCACTTGATTTGCTCCATTTACTTGTGAAAATATGGCCATTCATATGTATGTATAAACAGAGATCATTTTAAGATATTATTGTTTCTTTAAGTCCCGCTGGTTGCTCAAACCGTATAGTGCAACCTAAGGGGAGTTTTGTCTGAACCCTGACAGCTATGTAATAATAAACATAAGAAAGTTGGCATACATAGAAATCCCATAACTGGCCTGTTTCATTCAAACAGTATGGCAAGTGGTGCACCTATTGTGGTGTCACAATGACAACTATGGCTTCGCAGTGGCACCTGGGCTATTAAAAAGCCAGGCAATGAAAACTTCTTCAGATTTTCCTGATCTTTTGCTAGGCGTGTACTTAAAGGGATAGTAATACTTCGTTTTAACTTTATTTTATTTTGTAGGCATTAAAAAAACATGAAGAATGATATAAGTCTTATCTCTGAAACCTTTATGGTTTAAGAGATATTCACAAACAAAGTATCCCCCCCTGTTCAACCAGATCAGAAGGGAGATGCCCAGGTAGACTGCAGAGAGGGACAATCTTCAATTAATATAACGGAAAAAGCTGAAAAACTTGTCAAGGGGGGAAGGGCTTTCATTGTTTTCATACAAAGAAAATTGTCCCCTTCTGTTATCTGTCCTGTCATACAACCAGACACACATTTGAGAAGAGATGGCTTACACTAGGAAAAAGGGGCGGGAGGGGAACTTTGCTTGTGAATATCTCATAAACCATAAAGGTTTCAGAGATAAGACTTATATCATTCTTCATGTTTTTTTAATGCCTACAAAATAAAATAAAGTTAAAACGAAGTATTACTATCCCTTTAATTGGAGCAATCTTGCTTATAGAGAGGTGATCCCTGCATTAGGAAGAAAATTTACAGAGCTTGTGTTACTAGCTACAAAGTAGTGTCAGCCCCATGGCGAGTGTCCTACGCTGGGTGCGTGGACTTTTCAGACGAGCTGAGTATGTGCCAGCGAGCCCACCAGAAGAGCTGGCAGACAAGGATCTTTCCGGAACTTCTTACGGAATCCACTTGGCAGGACCCAAGTGAGAGTCAACAGGCGCATAACTTTCACTGTAGGAGAGGAAGAAAAGGAGCTGTTAAAGGACTGCGCAATTTGCCTGACAGAATACGAGATCTGGGAGGAAGTGATGTATCTACACTGCGGCCACCACTTCCATGAGCTGTGTATGTCACAGTGGTTGCAACAGAAGAACACTTGCCCCTGCTGTCGGCGAAATGTAAATTAATCATCTGGCCAAGGAACGTGTCTCAAGAAACATCTAGTGGTTGAAGGAGAACAACAATTGCCCGTTCTATTGGCAAAACATAAATTAATCATCTGGCCAAGGAACATGTCTTATGAACATCCAGTAAATATAGAAGCAAACAAATAAACAGCAAATGTACTCAGAACATCAATAAAGCCCTCTTGTGCTATTATTTTTCCCTGAAGAATAGTTCAGACTGAATTCTGCATCCTAGTGTAGTTTGTATTTTCATGGGTTTTTTTTTTAAGAACACACTCCTCCCACCCACTTGCTGTTATACCCGAGGGCCAAGTAAAGGGGGTTAGTATACATGTGGTATAAGGATTCCAAAGGTATTTGTGAATCCATTTAGCAATATCAGAGAAAAGATTCCCAAAGTTGAAAAGCTAAAGTTAACCCTTTGAGTGCCAGAGGGCCATGCTTTGGATACCCTTACAATGCGTTGGATACCCCTCTGCCACTCAAAGGGTTTAAAGTAAAATAGAAGCACATTTGATGAATGTCTCCAGTGCACTAGGTGTGTAATGTGCTAACTCTCAAGTCCATGTTCTACAGTTTGTAGGTGAAGAAAAGAATTCTGCAGTGGGATCACTTGTGAATTGGTTATCCCCTTGCATACAAGTAACATCACCAATTCATTGCTTCATAATGCATTATAGATGTATCTAGCATCCAATGGTTTAACCCCTAGAGTGCCAGCTACTTACGGCGTATGAGTGGACACAGCTGTACCTGCTGTGCCACGCTCGTATGGCGTAAGAGTGAAATGCGGTCACTGCAATGCGCTGGAGACCCCTGTGGCACTCACAGGGTCACTTCTTTTGTGGACATATATATATTTTTTTTACTAAGACCTCATTGGGGGGGGGGAATCAGTGGGGTCCTGATGCCCCTCAATGAGGTATAGAATAAAAAAAAATAAATGAAAAAAAATGTAACCCTGTGTGTGCCACTGGGAGGGGGGTTCAATGCAGACCCCCTTCCTGTGGCACACACAGGACTTGTTATCATTACTTTGTGATCAGAGCTTGTTAGGTGGCCATCTGAATACAAAGTAACGATTAAAAAAATTAACCCTTTGTGTGCCACAGGGGCCCAATGCATTGGTTTGCAATCCACTGGACACCCTGTGGCACCCAAAGGATTATTTTTTTCCCCTTTTATTTTTTTATTTAGACCTCATTGTATGGGTTCTGATGCCCCCAACGAGGTCTACACAAAAATATTGGGGGAAAAGCCCCAAAAAATGCACGTGCCACGGGGAGGTGGTCCAACGCAGTGCTTTGCAATACGTTGGATCCCCTGTGACACACACACACACTTTTTTTTTCATTATTCTGTTTTTAGACCTTGATGGGGGACACCAGGAATGTTCCTGATACCGCCTCCCCAACGAGGTATGAATACAAAATAATAATTAAAAAAAAAAACCTCTTTGTGTGAAACAAGGGGTCCAACACATTGCTTTGCAGTGCATTGAGCACCCCTGTGGCATGTACAAAAAATGCATCCGATCCCCTCCACCACATACCGTATCCCCCTGCCTGGTTCCACAACCAACTGGCAGTCCCATTCCCCAGCCTGACCCCCAGCCTGTTTCCACTGCCTATTGGTAGACTCAAAGTACCAGTATGCACTAGATTCAGGCTGGGAATCAAACTTTGTATGAGGGGGACATACAGTGCACACTGGTAGTCACAGATCCCCCCATACACAATATCAGACACTGCTCCACCATCACCACCATCCTTGCGCCTCTGCTCATACCCACACACACACTGCCTAATCCCTCACCCTCCCACACTGTTACACTGGTAGTCACAGGTCCGCGCGAACACTGGCTGACGCCCTAGCTTCTTTCATCTGTTAGCCATAAAATCACACATACACTGTTTGCTTTCCCATTCCCATTTCACTGGTAGCTACGCTCCTGTCACCCAAATTGGTATGTCAACCCACAGCAGTGGGGTACCATTTTTCTTAGGCTGGCAAGAAGTCCTCCTAGGAAATCCCACGCCATTGAACCATTTTAGTATCTTTGAAGTCACTGATGTGTAAAAAAAATGTTTGTTTTCCTGTAGCACCACATTCTGGAAATAGTTGTGCCAACTAACTTAGGGGTAAAAAGGCAAGTGACCCCTCATTAGATGCGGCATGTTGTCTTCTTTCCAAAATGGTATAGTTTATCTACCTTTTCTTCACTTCTGATAGACTTGGTTGCATATTTCACAGAAGTTACTGGAAATAGAGAAATCTGAATTATGTTAATTTATGTTTTCCAAGTGCGTGTGTGTGTGTGTGTGTATATATATATATATATATATAATGTTTTATAATTGCCCCCCTACTTTTGTCCCTGGCCCCCCATGTGCCCCCCCCTAAATATGAATGCCGGAGTTGCCACTGCACTGCCTAGGGAAGCCAGCTGCTTCTCACTGAAGAAGCCCAACCAAGACTGAAATGTACATCTGTTATTCCCATAGAAAGGTGACTTGTCTGTTTCTTTGGGGGAACAGGACTTCCCTTATGGGTGGGATTAGCCTGTTATAGAAATGCATATTGCTCCTGTAAACACCAGAGAGCTAAAATATGATACTTCTCAAGAGTGACTAGCTGTAGAAAAAGTAATGTCTGCTTTTGTTTGTCCTCAGAGAATCTTGCATATTGTGGTTCCATTTAAGTCAATGAACTTGATGAACTTGTTTTTTCTATCTAATATGCTAGATAACAATGTAATGTTTATTTGTCTCCATGGTTCAGCTGGTTTCCTCCAGGTTATCTTTAACCTGTAAGAGTCAGAGGGGTGTACAATGAATTGCTTTGAAATTAGCTACATACCCCCTCAGATCCTTAAAGAGTTAATACATAATCAAGAAAAACTATGAACACACATTCCTATGACCCAGACAGGTTCAAAGACCAAGATTAGCACACAAACAGCACATATCTGCCAAGGCCTCTGGGAAAAATGCAAATGTGTATTCGTATTGCATCATGTTTTTTTATATAGTTCCTTCCAATGTAACCATTTGAATGCCAGTAGGATACACAATGCAGTGTTTTTCAATGTGTTGCACACCCCTCTGGCACACAAAGAGTTAACAGAAATATTATTTTAAGCTCATGACTGATCATTTGCGAATTCAGAGTTGAAGGTGACCATGAGAGTAGGAACTGAGGGGAATGGGAGAGGCAAACAGAATCTGGTAGTGGGTTTCATATTATTTCCAAATACACTCCCACTCACCATCTTCGCAGTGCACACAACCTTCTCCTCTCCTCAGCTCTTATCACATCCTCCCACTCCCGCCTACAGGTCTTCTCCCGTGCTGCACCTGAGCTCTGGAATTCCCTCCCCCGTCGCATCAAACTCTCCTCTAGCCTTCAGATCTTCAGATGCTCCCTGAAAACTCACCTCTTCAGGGACGTCTGTGGACTACCTCCATAAACATTATCATCAAGAACCACCCCTTCCCTGGACCACTGCACTCAACAGCACTTCTCTCTCCCACCCACTGACCGGCAATTATGTGGCAGGAGACACTTACACCCAACCTACCTTCCTCTAGACTGTAAGCTCTCACGAGCAGGGCCCTCTGATCCTTCTGTCTCCACATTTGATTTGTAATGTTTAATATCTCTGTATGTCTATTCACCATTGTACAGCGCTGCGGAATTAGTTCGCACTATTAAATAAAGAATAATAATAAATAATACACGTGACTGGAGCCAATGTCCTGACTACTGACCACACTCCTCTTCTCACTACTGGTAGAGGTAACATACATGAAGGAGATGCTGCTGTGTTGCTGTCTTGTCCCTGTTGTCCAGTGGCAGCTTTTGAAACGATTGATGATGTGCCCACTACATAGTAGTCCTGTACTTTATAGAATGCAAAAGAAAAGAAAAAAGCTAGGAAGTCACACAGTTTTACATTTCATGTTATAAGCCATGGATCATTCATGACTACATTGGACATCTATACACTGCTGCAGTACAACCCTGCAGAATTAATTTTTATATGTAATATTAATGCTAACCAGTTTAACCCTGGCACTGCAGTTGAACACTACAACAGCCAGGTAACCTTCTTTAGGGGGACAGTCCCACTTTGAGGCCCAAATCACATTGCTACACAGAAATAAAACAATTTTTTTATTTTTTTTTTATTATTAAACTTCAATATATGTGTTTATAAATTAACTAGTATGAAAGCCCGTATACACTGGCTAAAGTGCACCCAGCATCCCTGGCTGCTGCCCCGGAGCAGGGAGCAAAGACAGGACGTGAGCCATCTGGAGAGGGGCAGCACGTTCGACGAGTCTCTACTACTGCAGTCATGCCCAGTAGAGACTAGCCAAACGCGCTGCTCCTTAACCCTTTGAGTGCCAGAGTGGTTTGCAATGTGTTGCCTACCACTCTGGCACTCAAAGGGTTAACGGGGAGCTCTAGACGGCTCCCAGTGAAGCTCCCAGTGTGCGAAACCACATACATAGTAGAGAAACTCTACTGCGCATGTGCGGTTACGGCTCACAGTGAGCAACGCATTCTACCACTTTATGTTATAGGATGAGTGCAAATAAAACACTTTTGTCTTGTTCTAAATCATTTATTCAGTTACACAAAGAGGTGTAAATTGTTCATGAAATATCCTAAAAATGCTTGATAATGCCCCGTCCACAAGCCAGTCCCCCAGCAACACCACCCGAAACAAAAGTGTTCTTCTTTGTCCATTTGAAATGTTGTAGTCCAAAACAGCATAGATGGAAACAAGCTCCATAGGTCCTAGACAAGGTACATTTCGTGTTTCACATCTCTTGATCTGGTGGTTCTGACACGGAGTGCTGCTAGGTACTGGCATTGTGGCTATACAGAAAGGGTGAGCAACTGAATGATGCTGATCTCTTTCATGGAAGAAGAGCATCTGACACAAGATGTCAGCGCAGCACCAGCAGGGCCTGTGGCAGCACCAACAAGGCCTCTGTCTGTGACCCATCACTTGCAGCATGGGCCTCTCATAATGCCATGAGCCCCAGGTAGTAGCCAAGTTGCCATAATGGATGAACTCTCTAAAACAGTTGGAGAATATTGAGTTGCCAGGCCTTTGAACTGTTCAATGGCACTAAAAAGCCAAATAGCAAATGTTCTGTGTAAAAACTATTTCTGCAGGGTTATACTAGAACAGCTGATAGATGCATAATACATCCTTGCAGAACACAACATAGCATTCAACTTGAAAAAGGTACATAGGTGACCAACGTGTGGCTCACCAGCTGTTGGTGGACTGCAAAATTAGGCTCTAGTGCTTATTATTAATTGTAGTTCAAATGCCGTATTAACTCTGCTTTGGTTTCCGTGATACAGCATTCAGCAACCAGGCAACCTGTTATCCTCCAACTGCTTTTGGACTAAGTTATAGGCTATAGAATAATGGAAACTTAAACGGTAACCCAAAAACAGCTGGTGAAGCACATTTATGTAACCCTTTGAGGGCCAGAGGGGTACACAATGCATTGCATTGCAATATGCTGTGCAACTCTGGTAAGAGTTAAATGCATAATTTTATATTATTCCTTTTTTATAGCAGAATTACTACCCCTTCTAAACTTGACCCTAAAGAATTACCCATCCAGCGACTAGCTGCTCAGTAGTTCTAGTCACCAGAATTATTACCTCCTTTTAGAGAATTCCTGCTGCTCCCAGGACTGACAATCGGGAAACAGCGCAGACATCTTTGCATAGTGATGTCTGCACACCTGCACTGTCAGTCCCAGTCTGCTCTAGGAGGCGTTGCTAGGAGCCGCATGGCAGCGGAAGGGACTGACAGCACAGGCGCGCAGACATCACTATGCAAAGACGTTTGCACTGTTTCCTGGCAGAATTCCAGTAGGAATTCTCTAAAAGGAAGTAATAATTCTGGCAACTAGCACACTTGAACAGCTAGTCGGCAGATGGGTAATTCTTTAGGGGCATGTTTAGGCAGGGTGGTAGTTCTACTTAAATTTTTTGGGGATTCCATTTTCTAATTGCTGCTCTCTTGCTCTGCTCATTTGCATTGTGAAATAGATACAATTTGTCTTTAAAACTCTACACCCATCAGAATTGTTGCATCTCCTAGCTCCTTGAAGTTGACTGTTATATGAAAGAAAAGAAAAACCTATGCAAGTAAAATTTCCAGCCGTGACTAAAACAGAGTCAAGGCTAGACATTTTACTTGCATAGGTTACATACAGAAATGCTGTTAACTTACTGAGTGAAAGTCAAACAATTAGGCAACAGTAAGTACATGACCCAGACAGGTCGTCTCAAAGGACACTTTTTCATGTCTGGATATTATGTAAGATTTGAGACAGTACAGTAATGGGTTCTCTTCATTCTTTACTTTCAACAATATTGATTTTCATGTACTTGGCTTTCTCAGGGATTAACCTTTTTGGTGCCTTTTGAGGACTGGGATAAAAAGTAGTGATTTTTGTAGGACACAATATGATCAAAAGCAGAATAGTTTATTTTCCTTTGACTGGTGGGACCATGTGATTAATACACAAAAGATTATATTACCTAGTATCCAAAAAGGTCTTGTAGCTCTGATATATTGTATTTTTAACTTCACAGTGCTTAGATGATTTGTAATGTCTTCAATCTCTAGTGCCACAGGACCAGTCAGGGGCATAGTTACAGGGGATGCAGAGTGTTCAGTTGTTATGGAATCCAGTGTCCAAGGGGGCCTGTTGACTCTGCACTATCTTGCACTCCCTTAAAATGGGCTCTTGGTCCCTGAGGCCAATTTAGAAGGAAAGCAAGCTCTGCCTTCTACCCCCTGGGTGGTGGGCTGCCCCCTCCTTCCCTTTGTTGGGTTGGAATAAAGCGGCCAATCTCCTAGTGGAGATTGGTGGTTGCAAAAAGGGAGGAGGGAGTAGCATATAAAGCAGGCTGCTGTAAATAGATTAAATGATCACAGCGAAGACCCTGTGAAACCAACCCAACTGTGACAAGTCAACACAGACCAAGAAGAATCCAAACCTGCGACTTAAAACCCAACCCAAGAAGATGGAGTAGTGAGGCTCAAGCCTCGGTATCCAAAAATCACCGCTGATGGTTAAAATCTATCAGCAAGAAGACGACGACGGAGATTAAATGATTACCTTTGTTCCCTCAGGCGAGTCAGTGCTGTTTAGCTTTGGAAGGTTACAGTATCCAGGAGTAGGGGTGGGCGAAAAGTTGTGGAAAGAAAGGTCACAGAAATGCTCAACTAGGCTCATGAGCTTGCAAATACATGCAAAAGCTCATTAGGACTGTGTCCTGCGCCCAGGGTGCAATCTCTTTTAGCTCACTAGTACCATAAGAAGAGAGGAAATCTTCTGAAACACATCATACTGGTCCTGCCAAATGACAATCCAGACTTGAAATGCCAGACAATTCCTGTCTGAACACGGGAAGCAGCTAACACTAGACGTACATTTCAGCCTTTTTGGGCCCCATTGGTGAGGTACAGCTGATCCCTCTAGGCACTGTGAGCAAGGGTTATTAAGGTGACCAACCATATGAATGATTTGCGTATGTAGAAAGAACGGTCAGATATGTTCAGCTAGGCTTATGAGTTTGCAAGTTCCTTGTTCAGAGGACTGTCATTTTGGCAGGACCTGTATGATATGCTTCAGAATATTTCTTCACTGTGTATGATGGTTGTGAGCCAAAAGAGATTGCACCCTGGGAGTGCGGACACAGGCCCAGTAAGGTTTTTTGCATACCCTTGCAAGCTCATGAGTTGAGCACCACTTCCAATACATTTTTCACCTATGTTTCCTATGCAGCAACATTTCTCTTCACAATATTACTTCTTCTGAGGGCTGCAGTGGAGAAATAAGCAGCTGAAAATTAAAGTGGGGAGTCCTACAGCAACATTGGCCAAGTGACAAGACTCTCCTTCCAGTTTTGCATGGTGTACTCGCTAATTGCCTTATTCTGCTTGTGTAAACGTTCTAATTCCACCTGGTAGGGACCTCCATTTTCAGCTTGTGATGGGGCAGATTATTAAAATGGGCACAGATTTTACTGCACATACTAAATTCTTAAAATAGAGGTGCCTCCAACTTATATATTAAGTACATGTTGGACAGTTGAGTTGGGCACACTCATCAAATTGTTTAAAACTTAGCTTTTAATATATTTAGGAAAAATCCAACGTTTCATTTTTACACATCAACTTTCATCAGGGACTTACAGAGTCTAGTAACTCATTACTTTTAATAATAAACTTCCCTTGAATTTGGCACCAGATTATCGTCATTTGGTTTACTAAGTAACTCCATAGTGTCCACCCAGCTGTCAAACTCCAAGCGGTACATCTCCACTACATTCACATACTGACAATGTTTGAAGACCGATATGATCGATAGTGGCTCTAAGCTGAATATATTAAAAACACTCTATAACAAGTGATGTGGAACATGTCATTGTCTCTTTAATATTAAGTTTGTTGTTTGTGGCTGGTACCACAATGGTAGACCCAGTTAACATACTCATTGAACTACACCACCAGTTCCCAATGATTCTTGTTTGGAATATTTACTTTTGGGGTCTGATTATACTAGTTGGTCTTGTATATTCTTGCCCCTTTTGTACCCAAACATTAGTTCCTTCTCAAATATATAGCCCACTTCAGGATCAGAACTCAAAAGCCTCCAATGTTTTAACGACTGTCTGAATCTTTTGGTTGTGTCAGAAAATGTAGTTGTAATGATAATTCTGTCCTATGCATCTCGATCTTCTTTTGTATTTTTCTGATAATAAGCCATTTCTGTCTAAGTTATTTACAAACTGGACATCATTGGCAATATCTCTCTCTCTCTCTCTGTAACTCCTCTCAATGAACTTCCTGCTCATTGTGTATAATGACTGGGGCACTCTCTCTGTCTCTGATTCTATTCTTTTCACCTTCATTAACTGGGAGGTCAGTAGACTTTTTTGAGGGAGACTGGATGTTGGCTGTGTGCGTGGAGCAGAGTGTTCCTATCTGTGCTCTTAACATATAAAGATGTTTGAAAGTCATTTGCTGTTTTCAGCACTAAAACATCCAAGAAGTTGATTTCCACTTCACTGAAATTCATAGTAACCCTGATGGGGGTATTAAGTCAGTTCAAATGTGTGAAAAATAGTTTGTCTATGAATCTCATGTAAAAAGGTATATATTGCCAGTAGCTAGATTTAATGATGTGAGATTTCTCATAATCCCACATATAAGCATTGGCATATGTGGGTGCCATGGGGGACCCCATGGCCGTTCCAGCCACCTGGATGTATATGTCAGTTTCAAATATGAAATACTTTCTGTTCATAATAAAATCTACTAATCCCACAATGTAATTAACTTCCTCCGTTTGAATTGAACTACTAACTGACAGAAATCTCCAGACCGCATCTTTGCTTCCATTGCCCCGTGATAATTTATTAAGAAAATCCTTAGTGTCTTTAATGAAAGTAGGCAGCTTCTGAATATGTGGATATAACATGAAATCAACATATTGTGCAGCAGCATAAGTTAAGAAATCCCTTGCTGACACAATAGGCCTTCCCGGAAGGGTCAATTAATCTCTTGTGGACTGGGTGTGTGACCAGGATCCCCCTACCCTGACTACGGCCGCCAAGCTGGCCGACAAATATGAGCTTACCGGGGGAATAGGATTCTGGGTCCCAAAAGCCACTTCACCAGCACCCTTTTCTTCCCCATTCTGGGCTAACCCCATGGCTGAGGCCCCATCATGAGCCAGACCCTTGGTGGTTACCAGACCCCACCCCCTTCCACCACCAGCAGATAACCCCTATGCTATGGCTGCAGAGTATGGGGACACGTTAAGAGAAACTGCCCTCAGGGACCCAGGGCCTTCCTACCTTGGCCTGGTCCCTCACAGGTACATTGCGTTACAGAGGAAAATTACCCCCAGGAGATGGAGGAAAACCCCAGGGAAGAAAGAGGGTGTCCTAGCCCCGTATACATGCTTTCGGATGTTGCTGGAGCAGGCACCTCCTACCACAAAATTACATTTGCTAGAGATATGGACACCGACAATAAGCAACACCATGTGCAACCCGTCCATCTCAAAGGCCGACCCGCTGAGGGCCTCATTGTTCGAC
This sequence comes from Rhinophrynus dorsalis, assembly GCA_037306005.1. NCBI lineage: Eukaryota > Metazoa > Chordata > Amphibia > Anura > Rhinophrynidae > Rhinophrynus > Rhinophrynus dorsalis. Next base: position 104,074,176 of record CM074724.1, read on the forward strand.
CCCTGCCACCGCATACAGCGACTGGTAGAAGTGAGAGTGGCCGGGGGTAAAAAGTACTCCCTATGGCTCAGGTTCACCTGGATTGGGGGTCGGGCCATGGATACCGGGAGGTTGGAGTGATGCCTGGACTACCTGCTTACATTCTTCTGGGCAAGAACCTAGGGAACGTGCAAAGTCATTTCAACCCGGCCAGTCAGACCTAGGAGTGCTAGGCCGTCACCCGGAGCCAGGGCCGGACCAACCGGGTAAGCACCACCCCATTCCTTACTGACCCTGACCTCCCAGGGGAAGACCTCAGGTGGTCCCAACCGGCAAAATTCCAGACAGCTGTTGCTAATGACCCCACTTTAGCAGGCTATCGACAGAGGTCCCAGACAGGGGAAGAGGGGGCCAGTGGGGAGAGTTTTAGATAGGAAGACAGTCTCCAGTCACCAGACGGTCAGCCAGGCACATGGGGTCCCTAAGACCCAACTGATAGTACCGACCCAACACCGAGCTGACTTACTCACCCTAGCCCACGATGTGCCCTTAGTGGGACATCTAGGGGTCAAGAGAACAGAATATCGCCTGAGCAGAGTAATTCTTCTGGCCCCGGATGTCCAGGAATGTCAGGACGTTCTGATGGGCCCGTGACATTTGTCAGAGAGTAGGAAAAAGGGGGGACTGACTGATAGCTACCCATCAGCCCTTGCTCATTACTGAGAAACCCTTCCAGCAGGGGGTGGTGGATATTGTGGGTCCTATGGCCTGGTACAGCACCGCCGGAAAGAAATTCATTGTTACCATCGTGGACTTCGCCACTCGGTATCCGGAGATGGTTGCCTTGTTAAAGATTACGGTGGAGAGTGTAGCTGGTGCCCTCATATCCATCTTCACCCGGATGGGTTTTCCCCAAGAAATCGTGACTGACCAAGGTGCCGAGTTCACCTCCGAGCTCCTCCAGCAGATCTGGAAGACATGCAGGGTGACTGCCCTATACACAAAAGCTTATCATCCCCAGACCAATGGGCTCTGTGGAAGGTTCAAGCATTCACAGAGACCTATTGGAATTGGGGGCAGTATTTTCCCCATTTGTTGTTTGCATACTGAAAGGTACCTCAGGAGTCCACGGGCTTCCCCCCTTTGAACTATTATACAGGAGAAGAGTCTGGGGACCCCTGGATATCCTCCGGGAGTATTGGGAGGGGAAGTGTACCACCGACGAGACCCCGGCAGTGACCTATGTCATAGAGTTCAAGGAACAGCTATAATAATGGATTTGGTCCGGCAATACCTCCAGAGTGAGCAAGATCGCCAGAATGCATTTTACAACTAGGCGGCCCAAGTTAGAGAGTTTAGTGCGGGGCAGAAAGTGTTGGCCTTACGGCCCACTCACCAGAATAAGCTCCATATGACCTTGGAAGGCCCCTACCAGATCACAGAACGGCAGGGCGAGGCCACAAACATAATAGGACGGGGACCTCACCAACAGGACATAAGGGTATGTCATGTTAAAGCCATAAAGATGTGTCAGGATAGAGCCAACTCCGTACTAGTGATCTGCACCCTGGCTAGTGAGGAAGCAGAAGACCGGGACCTCCCAGACCTACATTGCCTTAGCAGTACAGCTCACCCTTACCCAGCAACCAATGGCCCGCTTTGTTCTCCGCTAAGCCCAGACTGACCCATCTCACCCAGCATCAGATGGACACCCCTGGCCAACAGCCCTTTCGACAACCCCCATATCAAGTTCCTGAGGCAGTCAAAAGTCACATCAAGAAAGAAATTCGGGACATTCAGGCTATGGGGGTGATAGAAGGGTCCAGCAGTCCTTGCCCCCCCCCCGGGGGTACTAGCCCCTAAGAAAGATGGAACCACTAGGTTCTGGTGGACTACTGGCAGCTCAATGACAAGACAGTCACAGATGCCTATCCTATGCCCAGGGTAGATGATCTCTGGATCAACTCGCGGGGGCCAAGTTTGTCTCCACCCTGGGCCTTGGCAAATTCCCCTGGCCCCAGAGGCTAGGGCCAGATCTGCATTTATCACCCCCTTTGGCCTGTACCAATTCACGGTCATTCTGTTCGGGTTGAAGAATGCCCCGGCCACCTTCCAGAGGCTAGTGGACCAACACCTCCTCCTAGGGGGGATGCAGGAGTTTGCCTGTGCCTAACTCAGCGATATTGCAATTTTTTTGCCAGAGTTGTAGGACCATCTCCTATAATTTGAAGTCATTCTCGGAAGGGTTCACGGGGCAGGCCTGACTATTCGACCGGACAAGTGTCAGATTGGGATGGGGAGGTCCAGTATTTAGGTCACCAGGTGGGGAGTGGTATCCAGCAACCCGAGCCGGCCAAAATCGAGGCCATCGTCAAGTGGACCCAACCGACGATCAAGCAAATCATGGCGTTTCTGGAGACTACCGGTTACAACTGTAAATTTGTGTCCCTCTACAATGATATAGCCAACCCCCTGACTGGCCTGACCCACAAAAGTCTACTGCAGGTAGTCATCTGGTCCCCCACCTGCTACAATGTTTTTCAGGCCCTCAAAAAACACTTTAGGACAGGCCCCTCTTCTACCTGCCCTGGATTTTAACAAACCCTTTTTGCCTCCAACATGGACCTCGAAGCTGTACTGAGCCAAGTGGACACCAACGGGGAAGAGCACCCAGTAGCTTACCAGAGTCGGAAGCTCCTGGATCGTGAGATGGGCTATGCCACCGTAGAGAAAGACTGTTTGGCCCTGGTCTGGGCTATCAAATACTTCCAGGCATATCTTTACAGCTGGGAATTTACAGTGCTCACGGATCACTACCCGTTGGTATGGCTGAACCGGGTATCAGGGGATAATGGTCGGCTGTTGTGGTGGAGTTTGGTGCTACAGCCATACAATTTTACAGTACAATACTGGTCGGGCAGGAACAACAAGAATGCCGACAGACTATCCCAACAGGAGGACATCTAACCAACCCAGCGGTTCCATTAAAATGAACTATTCAAGCCTCTGGCCCTGGACAGCCAACAGCTTGGGACTGGAAGCGGGGGGTGTAACGGGCCCTAGGCCGATACTCTGAGAGGAACTTTAATCACCCAAAAGAGTCTGGTTTTCCATAGAGGAGGATGGCAGCAGGACTAAAGGGAAATGCCGCCTCCCTTTTGAAAAGTAGGCATGCAGCTGATTGGCTACCGGGCCCGTATGACGTGTGTGAAAGTTCAGGATATGTTTTGTATGGGACAGGTAGGTGCTCCGCGGATTGGTCACCCCTGTCCAGCACCTTTTGTTGATCCATCTCCCATAGGGTGGGAGGATGGCGTGACGGGATTGGTGCAAATTGGCCTCTGTATCTTGTCGCTCCGATTCCTATTGGCTATTAAATTATGTAAAGTGCTTATATTGTGAACATGCCCTTTGTGTTCATGTTTACTCTTTCACTGTATTCACTGTGTTATGTGCCCCTACACTATTGTGCCCATTGTCGCGACCTACCCATTGTTCCTTTGTATAGTTACATGTATTCACATTGTACCATTTTATTGAAGTTTTGTATAAAATATCCCCTGTTTCAGAAATAACCTGTTAGTCGTTTTGGACTAGTACTGTGTCCTGTGTTTTTATTTCCTGAATGGTTTGACCCCAATTCAGGAGACCTACATTCCAGCCTGCGTCATCCATCTATCGGACCAGATACCCAGTTGCTTGGCTGTAGATTATGCCCTGTTTAGTATGGGAGGGGTGGAAGCTGGAGCTGTGAAGGTAACTGCACCTGTCTGTAATCTTTTTGTAGAGTGAGGTGTGGATTGTGCCATTGGTACATGCCACTGTTGTATCCAGAATGTTTACAGATTTTGTAGAATATTCCATTTTTAGTTTGATTGAAGGGTGGAATGAATTAAAAGAATCATGGAATTGAATGAGTTTTTCCTCACTTTTGGCCCAAATAATGAAAATATCATTGATATATTGGTAATACTTGTATGGCCTGGTATGTTGTGTGCCTAGGAATTTTTGTTCTAGGTCTGCCATAAACAGGTTAGCATATTGGGGTGCCATCTTAGTACCCATGGTACTAATAATAATGTGTGAGGATGAATATTGTCAGTTCTGTGATAATTTGGGGACTGTATTTTTGGTCGTCAGTGTAGGACATAAAATTGAAGAAAGCATTGATGCCATCTTTATGTGGAATGTTGCTGTACAGAGATTTCACGTTCATGGTTACTAGGATGGTGTTGGCAGGGAGGTTGGTGACTGGGCTGAGTTTGTTGAGTAATTTTGATGGTAATCATAAAAGGTGGTCCCCCCGTATTTATATGCTGAATATATGGTGAATATTTACAAGAAGTAATTTATGGGAAGGGTGTTTGCAATGCTATATCATGCTGATGACTGGAGAAGATGATGGGATATGGAGTGCTTTAACATGTTTCTTTTTTGTTTTTTTTATAATCTGTTTGTAGCGGTGATGCGGATGCAGGGTGCCGTGGCACTTTGATGTGCATTGCTTTAGGGTGTACTAATGTGTGCATGATTTTAATAATTGAATCAGACTAGTTCTGGGGGAGCACACCACTATGTGTATGACCCATAGTGTATAAAACATCATACGTTTTACTTCCACCGATACAGCGGTCTCTGAGGTGTGTGGCATGAAAGTTCGCTGTGACTTATCACAACCTCTTTTTACTCCTTGTTTAGGAGAGAGGCATCTAAAACAAAATTAGGTAAATTATTGGAGTTTCTAGTATCTAAAGGGTTAAGGCAGCTACTGTTTAAGAGTAGTTAATAACTGATTGGGAAAGGATCTTGTGGTATAAATCGTAATTCTGGTTGGAATGCTTAAGAAGGAAAGTATATCAGCCCTGATGGCCATGTGGTTTGATCGTAGTTCCAAGTAATGTATGGTTCGGTATTGTGATGCCTTTAGTTATAATGGGTGATACTGAATCTATAGTTTGCACATTGTTGGTACTAGAGTGGGTGTATCATATGTGCCGTGAGTACTAAAAGCAGCCCATGTGTAGCTGTGGTTGAATGGTTTAATATTGGCGTGCATGTTAATACGGATTGACGTATTAAAACTGTGACTTGGAGATGGTGATTTGCAGAAGGGTGATAACAGTTCTGGTACCGTGAGGATCTGCCATTGAGTGTGTTTACTGATGTGTGTGGTGAAGGAGTGGAACTAGGACAGTAGTCTAAGAGTAGAGCTGTACTTGCTGAGACTGAGAGATAAGTACTTACTTTGAATTTAGACAGTTTAGTTTGTTTGTTTTTACCGTATAGTAAATTCTTAGGAGTGATTGTTTGAAGACGCTTAGTCAGTCTGGGCAGTGTAGAGCCCAGATGGAGTGGATTGGGCTGGTATTTATAGTGCTACCAGCCCCTCCCACAAATACAGGCCTAGCCTAACACTTATCATCACATAGTCGCTGAACAACTAGAAAACGAATTACTATTCTTACAAAAAAGCTCAAACAGAACCTTTTTAAGAAGAAAAATAATAAACTCATCAGACTTCAACAGGATTACTCCAAACATCTGGTAGAACAAGAGAAATTGCAAGAGAAATCAGGGATTGTTAATATTTCCGATTATGAATTATCAGACTCAGAAGTATCAGTCCTCTCTGAAGGACTATCATTTCATCCTAGCACAAATCTTGATCACATTCACCTCTACTCTGACTTGGAAGAATTTTTCATAAAGATGCAACTTAAAGGGATAGTAATACTTCGTTTTAACTTTATTTTTTTTTTGTAGGCATTAAAAAAACATGAAGAACGATATAAGTCTTATCTCTCAAACCTTTATGGTTTAAGAGATATTCACAAACAATGTATCCCCCCCTGTTCAACCAGATCAGAAGGGAGGTGCCCAGGTAGACTGCAGAGAGGGACAATCTTCAATTAAGATAAGGGAAAAAGCTGAAAAACTTGTCAAGGGGGGAAGGGCTTTCATTGTTTTCATACAAAGAAAATTGTCCCCTTCTGTTATGTGTCTGGTCATACAACCAGATTCACATCTGAGAAGAGATGGCTTACACTAGGTAAAAGGGGAGGGAGGGGAACTTTGCTTGTGAATATCTCATAAACCATAAAGGATTGAGAGATAAGACTTATATCATTCTTCGTGTTTTTTTAATGCCTACAAAATAAAGTAAAGTTAAAACGAAGTGTTACTATCCCTTTAAGGAATACTTCCATGATAAAGAGAAAATTGAAACAATGGATTATAACAACAGCAAAAAGAACACCCATTTCATTCTAGCACCAGGACCAAATGCCAAACTGGACAGCTACACTGAAAGTTTCCATCTAAGAACTGTATCCTTGGCGACCAAACAAAACAAAAAGGACATGTTTCATAAACTCACAGTACAGGAACAAACTCCAGTAAGTGACTTGAGTAATAATCAAGCTATCACCATCAAATTAGCAGACAAGGGAGGAGCAGTGGTGATAATGAACACCCAGACTACATAAAAGAGGGGGGCAGGCAATTGTCAGATGGCAAATACTACAAAAAAAAAACTAAATGAAGACCCCACCAAGGAATATATACTGCAACTTAGGAAGCTCATCAAATCTTTCCCTAAGAAGCTACAAACAGAACTGGAATCACATACCAACCAGTGCCGGCATGGGCACCTTCTATATGCTTCCCTAAATCCACAAGGCGGATAATCCTTGCAGACCTATAATTATAGGAATGGGAACACTTACAGAACAAATCTCAGGACTTGTAGAAAATATCCTAAAACTTCTTGTCACCAACACCAACAGCTTCATAAAAGATACCACCGACTTCCTCAACAAACTCAGCCCAATAACCAAACTCCCTGCCAATATCATCCTAGTAACCATGGACGTGGAATCTCTGTACAGCAACATTCCACATAAAGATGGCATCAATGCTTGCTTCAATTTTCTCTCCTACACTGATGACCAAAAATACAGCCCCCAAATTATCTGTCACGATTCCCAGGAATAAACCAGAAGTCAGTACGGTAAAGTAAAACAATCTTGTATTAGAATAATAACAGTAATGCACATAAACAGATAACACACAAAGGGTGATCAAAGAGGCAAGCACTGTATCAGAAATAGCAGTCCGTATATAGATCCACCACACTGTCCGAGACTAAGCCTCATCCCACTGGAGCCTCAAGGTAATTCGGAATGCCCAAAGGACTAGCACTCACTCAGCCTGTAGTCAGTCTAGGAGTCTGATAGAGCACCAGGTCTGCTCTAGGATGGATGTCTGTGGAGCGGGGACCAACACATGGAGGAAACAGACACAGACCCCTAGTCAGCACCAGAAAGGATAGTCAGACAAGCAGCGTCATACATGGAGCGGGTAGTCAGTCAGAGCCGCAGGTTTGCACCATATAAGATATCCACTGAAGCGTTGGTATGCTGGAAGTGCAGTGGACAGAGCCCCAAGTCAACACCAGAGTGGACAGTCAGACAAGCCAGGTCATACACAGAGCAGGTAGTCAGCCAGAGCCACAGGTTTGCACCAGAAAGGATGTCTATGCAAAATCGGAACGCACAAGGAGAATGGTCAGATAGAGCCACAGGTCAGCACCAGATTGGGTGTCCACAACACAATGGGAGCAGGCAAAAGAGTAGTCAGACAGAGCCACAGGTCAGTACCAGAATGGATGGTCAGACAAGCCAGGTCATACACAGAGCCCAAGGGAAACAGAACTGTATTGTACAACAATGCAAGGGCAACTGAGTCAGAACTCAGTCTGTCCTTTAAACCCCTCCTCAGGAAGTAGGTAGGAGGAGCAGCTCAGAGGAAGGAAGTAGGTAGGATGGGACTACATGAAGCAAACACATAAAACAGAGGCCTACTGCATGCTTGAAGCCTTGCACCTGCAGATGATGCTGAAACCAAGGTAAGCTGTAACATTATCACAGAACTGACACTATTCATCCTCACACATAATTATTTCAGTTTCAACAAGGAGGTCTACCTACAAACCATGGACACTACCATGGGTACTAAGATGGCACCCCAATATGCTAACCTGTTTATGGCAGATCTATAACAGAAATTCCTAGACACACAACATACCAAACCATACAAGTATTACCAATACATCCATGATATTTTCATCATTTGGACCGAAAGTGAGGAAAAACGCATTAAATTCCATGATTCTTTCCATTAATTGCACCCTTCAATCAAACTAAAATTCTGTAAACTTTCCGGACACGACGGTGGCATGTACCAGACAGGTGCAGTTACCTTCACAGCTCCAGCTTCCAGCCCTCCCATGCTAAACAGGGCAGCATCTACAGCCAAGCAACTAGGTACCATAGAATTTGCTCTGACCCTAATGACCGTAACTCACATCTAAATGTGCTCTCACAGTCTATGAGACAGAAAGGCTACAAATCAAGGATTATTACCAAACAAATCCACTCTCTAAAAACACCACGCACGCACCTGCTGCAGTACAGGAAGAAAAAAATCTTTACACGGGTACCACTCGTCACTTACAACCCAGCTCTTGAAGAAATACAGAAAATTATTAAAGATCTACAACCAATGCTAACAGAAGATGAGACTCTGAAAAATATCTTCTCTGAAACCCCCATTTTGGCCTTTAGACAACCACCAAACCTTCAACAAAAATTAATCAACAGGAAACCACACACTGATAAGAAGAATACAGAAGAAGGTACCAGACAATACAAGAAACCTCGCTGCAAACTGTGCCAGCACATATGCCCAAACAACAAAGCCACCCACAACAACAAAACCTACAACATTAAAGGATCATACTATTACACATCTAGCAATGTGGTGTATATGATGCTTTGCATCAAATGCCACCTAGGGTGCTACCTTGGGGAAACCACCCAGCAATTAAATGGCAGAATGAACATGCAAACACACTCCATCAAACATCACAAAGAAGGATCCTACTGCACCCCTGTGGGACACCATTTTACCTAGCCTGACCACTCTGTTAAGGACATAAAAATCAAAGTGCTCAAAGGGAATTTCAGAAATACCCAAGAAAGAAAAACTTTTGAAGCCAGAATGATTAGATTTTTAAGAGCAAGAATAGAGGACTAAATGTTGATTTGGGTTTCCTGTCCCACTATCAAAGTTTCACATGACCCCTCTATCATTATCTTACTCTTCATTTGTATCCATATGTTAATATGCATTCTAACGACAGGTTGAATATTATTATTAGTATATTAAGTATGACGTATAGACATATGCTTTCTCATACTCTAATACATGTAGGCATATATATGTGGGTATACTATTCTATATGTGTATATGGGCTTATGTGCATATATGTACATGTAAGTATGCATGTATGTATGTATGTGTTTGTGTATGTATGTGTATATGTATATGTACTAGTATATATATAGGTACTTGTGTATGGATGTATGTTTCAGTATGTCATTTGAGTATATGTGAGTGTTCATATATTTGTGTTTATGTATATGTGTATGTATACTATATATAAATATATATTTGTAGGTGTGTATATAGACATATTGTGTATGTATGTATAGGTGTATATATGTGTAGATATATACATATGAGCACAAGTTGTATATAGGCCTACATGCACATGCTGGACTGTTGGATGTGAATTCTAGCATTCTTAATATGTGCAATCTTTTTAACTCTCTCCCCTCCATTACCATCTACTATATATTTTTTTCTTTTTCTGTCCCCCGCCCCCCACCACTCTGTGATCCTTAAACAAGGTATTTACGATCTTCTACAAGAAGAGTGTAGATTTTCTCTTGGATCCCTGTCTTATCTGCAGTCACGCTGCTTTAACCCCAGCAGGGCCGGACTGGGAATAAAAACCAGCCCTGGAACAAACTGCTTACCAGTCCCATAGAAAATGACAATGCACAAGTTAATTTTTAATTAAGCATTCAACATTTCTCCTACTTTAGTGCCATTCATTAGACACATCTTTTGAGATTGCATCTATAGTTTTGCTATATATATATATATATATATATATATATATATATATATATATATATCCACTCTCCCTGGTTTTTCTCCTCCAAAATTACGTGCATTGTCTATTACAAATCGTAATAGACAATGCATGTATTTTTGAAGGAGAAAAACCAGGGAGAGTGGCGCTCTCTCTCTCTCTCTCTCTCCCTCTCTCTATATATATATGTATTACAAAACTATAGATGCAATCTATATAATAATATATAATAATATATATATAATAAAGTCCAGTGCACATGACCAATTCATATACAGAGAAGAGCAACAAGACAGCACCAATACCCCTTTGATTCCAAAGGTGCCTGTTGCTCATTGCTCTGCAGTGACTTGGTGGCCTCTCGGGATATTAGCTACAGCAGATTAGGTTTCCAAGAATTGTCACAGTGCTTGAAATATGAGCATCCTCTATCTGTGATATCACAGCCTCCTGCCACACAACATGCCATCTCTGTAAAGAAGCTCTTTGTCAGACTCTCAGCAGTTCATCAAAATAACAAAAAGAAAAATAACCCTATGCACACTATACCCCTAAATATTATTCAAAAGAGGAAACTAAAGCAGTGACCGATATGTGCTCACAGGGTAAGTAGAGAACATACTAAGCAGAGAAGCAAAAGGAACCCTTCTTCTGAGAATCTCGTATTAAATGTATTACTAAGGTTCAGTACGAAACGCGTTGGAGAAAGCTATTGTAGCTAGCATAAATTGAGTTTTGGACATTTGAAAATACGTCTAGAATTGTCCCAGGACTGAGTGTTATCGGGTGGTTGAAAAATATGCGGATATTTGTTTACTGAACTGTCCAACAAACCAGACTATAAAAGAGAAGGAAGAATATACACCTGCCTGCTAATAGTTGAAAGACGTGAGGATCACAGACTTGCCCGCGGAAACAAAGTTTAGAGACGGGAAGACTGCATACCTGCCCCGCTAAGCAAAGAAAGTAAAAGTTGGGTAAGAAGTTATATAAAGAGGGGGTAATTATACCTGTCTGCACGTCTCATAAAGACTGGTAATGTTGTATTGATAAGTATAATACATCACGCAGGTGGGAAACCGATTATATACCTGTGACACATCACGCAGATGGAAAAGAGATTATATACTGTACCTGTGACTCATCAGTTCCTGCCAATAATATACAGATAAACATATATTACTACATACCATCGTATGGACATATTGTTACAGTTCAGTACACTCAGAAACGGTAGATGTTGGTAAAAAACACAATTTTATTTATTAGCACACAATGAATAGCGTAACCCTCGCGGGTCCAGCATACAGAAAATAGGTAACTGACACAGGACAGGTTACATAGGAATGATTAACCCACACGGGACCAGTATGTACAGCAGAATACAATACTGACACAGGTCAGGTGAATTGGAATAGATACAGTGTAAGATTGTCCAGAGATACCAGTGGAGCCACTGACTAAGTCTGCCTGGAGTAGAGGAAGGCCAGTGTCGCTCTCAAGGCTGAGAGTAGCGACAGCGACAAGTACGCCAGCTGAGTAAGGCAAGGCAACCAGAGCGGGAGGTTGCGACGGTGGACGCCCACTGGAGACTAACAGCAACGTTAGTCAGTGCTCGTGCCACGGAAACGTATGCCCAACGGAGACTATCCACCACCGTGTGGCCTGTACCACCCCCGGAGGGGTTAATGCACGATTTGGTCTTAAATGCGGAAGGTAACCGAATGTCCCCAACTGAACCCAGAAGTGGGAGACTAAGCAATTGTAGTGCTTAACAGAAAGGAGGATAACTATGGTGATAATAGTAGCGGCACACGGGCACCACCCCAGGAGGGGTTAACGAATGCTTTGGTCTATAAGTGGAAGCAACCGGATGCGCCCAACTGAACCCAAGAGCAGGAGATCAAGCAATCGTTAGTATAACGGTATGGAGGATACACTGGCACAGTGAGACTTGAATCACGGACTGGACTACAAGGCAGTACCAGAGTACCGTAGCTCAGCTGCCCACAGTAGCGTGAGCGACAGTGCACGGAGAGAGAACAGCAGCAGGAACTATACAGGATCTTCACCCAGCCGGGCGTGGAAGGAGCAGGAACAACAATCTCGCCGGTTCAGTACACGGAGCAGGAAAGTCAGCCAAGCCGATTCGGTACACAGAGCAGGGTCGTCAGTCTCGCCGGGTCGGTACATGGAGCAGGAACGTCAGCCAGGCCAGGTCAGAACAGTAAGCAGGAACGTCAGCCAATCCGAATCGGTACACAGAAGCAGGAACAGTAACAAATAGCGTAGTCAGTCAGTCCGGGTCATACACTGGTATCAAAGGTAACGGAACAAGCGCTAGGCATCAGGTACACCACGAAAGGGCAACCCATAAGTGTCAGCCCAGGGTATATAAAGGCTGTCACTGGGAGGAGCTGTACAGCGCAGCCAATGAAAAGGCACCAGGAAATAAGCCTGTCAAAATGTCGCTGGAATCACGGGCGCCGTGATACACATATATAAAAACAAGTATGTTTATTAAGAAAATATTATTGACCGGACAATCAAAATCTCCGGGTATCTTAATTACATCTTGGGACATTGATTGGCCATAGGCCGTTTTCTGTATATTGAAGGACTTTACCTTTAAGAGCTCTTCATTATTCTATTTGCTGGCCAGATTGTAGATATTTGTACAGTCCACTTTGTTATTTTATGATTAGTACTGTGTGAATATGCATGCATTTAGATTTTAATAATAAACATTATTTTTGAATAATCAGTATATATTTTAGTGTGTCACCTCACGATCATCTTCCAATAGATATTTCGTATATATTTCTCTTTTTCTTTTATATATATATGTATATATATATATATATATATATATATATATGTATATATATATATATATATATATATAAACTCAGTCATCGGATTCAGCAATCTCAATTATCATTAGGGATATCAGATGACAATTTATTGAATTTGTACTGAATGGGAATCTCTGTGTGAAGTGTCCCAGTGTGTTGTAATATACATATAAGTATACATACGTAGTATCCCCTGTTTGATAATCCAACTGATGTTGTTCATGGTATTCCAGAACTCAGGGACTTGTGTATATATATATATATATATATATATATATATATATATATATATATGTGTGTGTTTTGATTTTAATTTAATATTTACCCTGTAGGTTTGGGAGTTGAAAAATTAGGTATAATTTTTCAGGTTTTACCATGTTATAATAAATGTTAAGTTTTAGGTTAACTTTTCCCTAAATCTCCTAACAGAAGTTTGAAACAAATATAGGTTCTGCAGGGTTCCTTTTGCTTCTCTGCTTTAGTAAGTTCAGTAAAATAAACTGTATGATAGGACTTGTACTTTACTAACTTGCCATTTGACGACAATATTGGTTTGAGATGAACATTTTTACCCATCCCTATCCAGGAGGGCCTCGCTGACAGGGAGCCGGGCCTCGCATCTCAAAGGTTATGGTTGCCAGAAAGCAAGGCGGAACATGGCTGCACAGGGATTCCCTCCTAGTAGGGAGGGCTAATACCGGTGCTCTGAGGTAAAGGGGAGAGCTTGAGGAGATGGCAATGTGGACCTTCATCCACTTATCCTCACAGGTGGAGAAGGAATGCTGCCATTGCGGCACTCCAAGGTAGGCTATGTGGCCTAAGAATCCCTTACATACGTTGGGTGGCACACAGCTGGGCATGGGGCCGCCCTTCCATGGTAAAGTAGACAGGCGCAAGGTACTGAATAGCTATGGGTCTGAATGTCCCACTTTAGAGGGGCCTTCAAGGGTAAATAGGTAGAATCCAATATTAATAAAACTATGACCTCTTTATTTGCTACCTTAATGTGTGTCTTGTATTTTTATTCACTGGTTGTGCTTTACTGGTGTTATTGTGCATGTGGATTGGGAATTAGAAGGGGAAGGTGGAAGTCATGCATTGACATCTTAACAATAGGATCAGTTTCTTATAGTGGCTGGTAGCCTGACAGCATCACACAGCCACTGTCCTCCTCAGCCAGCAAGATAAGAAAAGTGTCAATGAGCCACTCTCCCTTTTCTTTATTAAACCTTTGAGCTCCAGATCAAAGTATCATTTTGGAACTAAAATGGATAACTGTCAGCATGTGAATCATGAATTATGATGCAGTAATTCCATGGTACTGCAAATAAAATGCTTTTACTCTTTGCCTTTCTACTCAGAGCCCTTCCAAGATCCTTCAGGGTGGAACTGCACCAGGGCTTTATTTCGGTGCATGATTCATACTTGCTCTTGAATTTTAAAAAAAAAAAAGGTTTGTCGAGTAAAACTTATACTTTTATTGGCTAAATAAATGGCTTTGGATGCAAGCTTTCAAGATGACCAGGGGCTGGATTCTATTGCAGGTGTGAAATGTTAACACCCATTTTATCATTTACCTATTGAAGTCTATGGGGAAAACTGGATATAAAAGCAGAGATAAAATCAGCACCTGCAATAGAATCTAGCTCTAGGTTTGTTCTTCAGGCACAATAAGAATGAAAGCTGAATGCACATAAAATATTTTAAAACTCACACATACAATTTAAACATCTAACCCCACAGACTGCCAAAGAGGCATGCACCACACTGCAATGCAATGCATTGGATACCTCTGTGGCACCTAAAGGGTCAAATTCCACACTATGTGGGCCATAAATTCTCATACTCCAGGCTCTGTTACATCTATTAGAAGTAGACTAAAGAATGCAAACAAAATGAAAGGGATAGTAATGTTTTACAATAAAAGCATCTCCGATTAATCTTCATAGTATTTGGGCCATGCAGAGTGTGATTTCAATTCTGTCAGAGTTGTAGTTCAAGAGTAATTGAATGATAAAGTATCCCCCTCCCGCCCCTTTTACCTAGTGTAAGCCGCCTCCTTTCAGATGTGGAATCTGGTCCCTTGAGCGGACAGGTTATAGCAAGGGACAATCTTCTTACTGTGACCATAAGGAAAACCGTGCCTCCCTTGACAGGTTTTCCAGGTATACACTGTAATGTATGAGGTCTACACTGCATACCAGGGTTGAATCTATTGGAGTTTCATGCCAGAAGCTTTGTATGCTGGCCTCTTGTGCAGGGAAATGGCATACACACACACCATTTCCTCTACCCCTTGATTCATATATTGCAATAAACAAGGTGTAAAGAAAAGGGAACACCCTGAAACTCCCAGAGACTGCCCCACTGTTGTTCTCTTGGTGAAAGTGGTGTTAAGGGGAATACATTTGGTATATGTAGCTTAGTAAATTGATGATAGGCATATGGTAAAAAAGTCTATTCCAGTGCTTGATTTATCATAAGTTGCTGCAGTACATTTGCCCCACTGTAACCAGACCTCAGCTTTAAAAATCACTAACAACTCCTAAAAATAAGCTCTCACGTACCTCAGTATGGGCAGAAACTCCTTATGGCCCCTATCAATAACATCTGCATGCATTAGTTCACCATAATTACTCTTTAAAAGGATAGTAAAGTTTCACAAAAACAGTAGCTCCAATTAGGGTGACCACATGTCCCAGAATTCCAGGGACTGTCCCTTATTTGAGGTCTGGGTCCCTCATCCTGAGTCACCCCCAACCGGGACAATAAAGAGTCCTGGAATGAAGCAAAACCTGTGCCACTGACATGTTTGACTTGTTGTGTGAGGTAAATCAATTAACCTTAATTTCCACTCTGCTGCTGCTCTGCGGGCTCGCTCAATGTCAAAGTCACACTGAGAGCCTACCTACAGAAACACGCAGCAATGCCAGCCAATGGAACAGGAGAATTTTTACACAGTAGTTTTCATTGGCTGGGTGGTGCATGTGAGACAGCAATGCATTGTTTTACAATGTGTTGCATACCCCTCTGGCACTCAGGGTTAAAAAATCAGCATGTAAATAACAGAAAAAATAATCATCCTTCCTTCAAAAATGAAATGATTGAAATGAACCCTTTGATTGCGCAAAACAGGGATCAGGATGTACAAAACAATTTGAAAAGTAAAAGAGTTATACTTGTGACACCCAAGTCATTGTGAGAACTGTAGCATCCAAGAGGTTAACTTTGTTCTAGAAAGGCTTTGAGGGAGTTAAATAAATCCCATCAGAATATGATGGTCTGGTTTTGCCTCATCGGACCTATGTATAAAAGCAAAAGAGAAGAAATTTGGAAGCAAAACAAATACACTATTTATTTAACTGAAATATTTCTTTATTTCATATTAGTTTTAAAGCCTGTGTACACAGTCCAACACTGGCGGCGCTGCAGTCATGCACAGAACTGACTGCCCGAATGCGCTGTGGCTGATACGAAACGGGGAGCTCCGAATTCAGACCGTAGTCCTCTCTGCGCACTTTCCTGGGACCAAGCAGTCCTAGGAAGGTGTGCAGAAAGGACTCCGGTCTGAATTCAGAGCGCCCTGCTCCGTATCAGTTGCAGCCCGGGCAGTTTCTAATGCACATGACTGCAGCGAGTGCAGCCGTCTCTACTGCACATGACGGCTTCTGACAAACATCCTAGCGAATTATAATATAGGATGGAGCAGAGTTTTTTTTTTGCTTCAGAATTACTCCACTTTTCTTTTTATACCTAAGTCCCAAAGTGTTGTGCCCACTGAGTATCCCCCTCCCGCCCCTTTTACCTAGTGTAAGCCTCCTCCCCTCAGAAGTGGAATCTGGTCACTTGACCGGACAGCTCACAGCAAGGGACAATCTTCTTACTGTGACCATAAGGAAAACCCTGCCCCTCTTGACAGGTTTATCAGGTCTTTCCTTATGCTAATTGAAGATTGTCCCTCTCTGAGATCCATCTGGATACTACCTTGCTGCTCTGAGGTGAGCAGCGTTACATCAGTAAAAGGGGAAGGAGTGGGATACTTTATCATTCAATTACTCTTGAACTACAACTCTGACAGTATTGAAATAACACTCTCCATGGCCCAAATACTATGATGATTAATTAGAGCTGCTTTTATTATGAAACATTACTATCTCTTTAAGGTCAATACTGTGGCAATATACTTTTCTTGATATGTTCAAAGTACTTTGACTTTTTGATGTAGACACACATAGTGATATGCTCTGAAATTTAGGGATGCAAGGGGAGGGGAGTAGAAGGCCCCATTAGCATGCAGGATTGTCAAACTGCTGCCAATGTGGAAGGGATGCTCTCCCTTGCAAATCACCAGCAGTACAAAAATCCTGAGGTCTGAGAGCTTTCTCTCTACTGCTCAACTTGGTCAGTAGGGGAGTGGACAAGATACTTTCATTACCACAAACAGAATTACTCCCTTAACCCTTTGATTGATTGAAGATGTTATCTTTTCAACAAAGTTACAAGAGCAAAATTCATAGCAGCCATTAAAGCAGAACTGTCACATCTAATACACTTTGTCTCATAAGATTCATCTAGTAAAATGATATGTGGATTGGCTTTTTTTTTTTTTCCCTAATCGCGTACTTTATATTTTATTACAAATATCTACTAGACTTCATACAGGCACTTCTTCATTCTATGGTACAGGGGTAAGGTTGGCACAGTGGTGCAGGGCTTCCCAGACCTCCAATTCTCCTCCCAGATCTCCCAGGGAGCTCTTTCATGCTTCCCTTCTTATTGATGTGAATCACGTCTACTGTAACAGGAAGTAATGACAAACGGAGCTTACTGTAACAATAGACGTGATTCACATCAATACTAAGGGAAGCGTGAATGAGCTCCCTGGGATAGTTGGGGGGGGAGGAGAATTGGAGGTCTGGGAAGCCCTGCGCCACTGTGCCAACGATACCCCTGTACCACAGAATGCGGAAGTGCCCGCATGAAGTCTATATTTTAGAACTAATATCTACTAAAGTATGTAAGTAAAAAAAAAAGGCAAGCCACATACCATTTTACTAGCTGAATCATATGAGACAAAGTGTACTGGATGTGAAAGTTCCCCTTTTTTTGGGCATAGTCTGGTAAGATAAATGTATGTGTGGGGGGCTGTTACATACCTCCCAAGTGTCCCTCTTTAGGAGGGACAATCCCTCTTTTAGACTCAAATCCCACTGCCCCTCTTTCCCACCCTGATGTCCCTCTTTTTTTTTAGAAGATCAGACTGTGTGGTGTGTATATAAGTGTATCACATTGCTCTACAGCAATAAAACTCACATTTTGTTACAATTACTCACAAAGTAGTTCTAATACCTCCAGATCACATGACCACTGGATTAAATTGGTTCCCTCCTGTAAAACTGAAACTGTTACATGTGATGCCCCCTGAAGCAGAAGAGACGAGGGCAAATGCAGAGTATGCCCATGTATTAAAATACCTCTGCCCTTGAATGCTTGAGACCTCTTTAACACTTTGGTTTACATTGTGTTGCAGACCTTGCTAACATTCAAAGGGTTAAAAGCCCCATTTAAAAATAGTAGTAATTTTTAATGAAAAAATATGTCTAATAAAGTATTTTCCTACTCGGAGATTTTGAACACAAAGTAGTTCTAATACCTCCAGATCACATGACCACTGGATTAAATTGGTTCCCTCTTGTAAAACTGAAACTGTTACATGTGATGTAACAGTTTCAGTTTTACAGGAGGGTGTCTTTCCCACTAATAGGAAGAGAAGAGAAGGAGGTCCTCAATCTCAATACAAAATAAGTGGATAATATATCTCTAAGTGTAATTGGAAGCAGGGCTAGATTTCCCAGTAGGCAGAGTAGGCAACTGCCTAGGGAACCAAAATGTTCAGGGGTGCCTCAGTTGTGCTGACCACAACCACATTCTGAATTGTGGGTGTAGCCAGAGCAGTCCCAAAATCCCTGCAGAAGGTTATATATACCCCATCACAGGTTATTATTTAAAGGGATAGTAATACTTTATATGTAAAATATATATATATATATTGTAGTGTTTATTCACCTGAGTAAAAAAAAGGGTACTCTCATTGCTGAGAGGTGTTTTATTCAAAAGTTATTACAGCTCAAAGTTGAATTTTTTTAGGTGCAATATCACAGTGGCCTGAAATTGTACAGTGGCACTGTTGTTACACCATCCTATGACATCTCTGGTCTGTAGACCATAAATCTCCATAGGATGGTTTAGCAACAGCACCACTATACAATTTCAACCCACTGTGATATTGCACCTAAAAAAATTCAACTTTGAGCTGTAAAAAACTTTTGAATAAAACACCTCTGAGCAGTGAGAGTAACCTTTTTTTTACTCAGGGGGATAAACACTACAACATTTTTTTTTACATTTAAAATTTTACTATCCCTTTAACCTCTTATATGCTAGGAAGCTCTCCAATGCATTGCAGAGCAATGCTGTTTAGATTTTTGTAGCAACCAAGGAGCTATTTTGTTTCTAGCTTGTAATATTTCCTCTGCTAGGAAGGAGTGGATGGGACTGAGGGCACAGCCATGGGAGGGGTGAAGAGAACAAGATTTACCGGCTCTATGACCCAAGGCTATGATATAAAGTCCAGGAGTGTGTGTAGTGAAATGGATAGACAAACCCTCTGTGCTTAGCCCAAAAGGACTCCCCCGATTCCAGTATACACAATGCCAATGAAAAATAGGCTGTACCATAAATAAAAATCAATCATATGTTAAAAACAATGAAGTTCATACAAGCAGTGTTAAAAACATATTAAATAATCATAGGTACTCTAATCACTCCCAAACTCATCAGTGTGTTTCACATGAACCACTCTTACTCAGGATAACAAAGGTAAGAAAAAAAATCTAGTTTTAAAATTTATTCTGCCAATCAGCATGCTTTACATAAGAAAAATAGGTGTCACTCAAGAACCTTAATTTCAGCCCATGATCCAATGCTCAATTAACCCATGCAATACCTCTGAGATGTACACCAAGCAGTGGTGAAAATGAGAACATAACAAATGTATACCCAACACACTATATGCAAAAAATAAAGAAAATACGTACGTGTATAACTTACATAAAATATACAATTATTTTCCCATTGATCATAGAACATACTTCAAGAACAGAAGGATCGGAGTGATGTCAACCAACACCCAAACAATTAGAGATATATATGTATACTAGTTGAACAGCCCGTTACACGGGCCACAGTGCCACTGCCACCCGGTCGCGGGGCAGTCATGCGCAGTGGAGACTGCCCGCGCCACAGCTGATACAGAGCTGGACGCTCCTTTGGAGTGCCCAGCTCTGTATCAGCCGCGGCGAGGCCAGTCTCTACTGCGCATGACTGCAGCACGCGCAGCAGTGTCTACTGCGTATGTCGCGGTGTTACACACGAATTAGCGAATTATTATAGAAGATATATATATATATATATATATATATATATATATATATATACAAAGTAGTGGGGGTGGGAGCACTCACTCTCTCCTGCTAGTATGCCCAGGTGCACAATCCTCATATGCTGTTAGATAAACGTATTGAATTTATCGTCTTGATAAAGGTCCCCTATAGGGACCGAAACGTTGACCAGTATTTTTTGCCATTTGTTGCCTAATAAAATTATCTCAACTAAGTCCCACTGGTGCTGCCTCTCATTCAGTACCTTTATATATATATATATATATATATATATATATATATATATATATATATATATATATACATATATATATATACATATATATATACACATACATATATATATATATATATATATATATATATATATATATATATTAAGATAAAAAACAGAACTGAATCCAAAAGTGGAATTGCCAGAGAATTGACCTGAGACTAAAAACCAATACAGATATGTACAAATAACATCAATGTGTATACCAACATATACAAATGATACTACATCTGTATACTTAAAATGTTAAAGGGGTGGGGGTGTGGCTATGGGCAGGGCTAAGTGTACATAAAGTGCCTTGACTAGGGGTGCCTGGGCTATAAATCCAGCCCTGTTTGGAGGCTTCCCTTCACAATTTAGCCAGTGACCTCAGGGGTTCCAAAAAGTGCTCTGTTCAAGGGGATAAAAGTATTATTTAAATCAAAGGAACCTGTATAGTGCATTTCAGTGCATTTTTGTGTTTGTACACAGGGCCCAGAACATTTCCATAACATACCAGACAGGTATTTTAACCCTTGAAAGACCAGAGGTGTACACAATGCATTTCAAAGTAATAAATGCACACAAGACTGGGTACATAAAGTGCAACTGTCACCTTAAAACAACTTAGGCAATTAAAAATGTCTTGAAAAATTACATATATGTTTTGTAGTATTATTAAAACTAGTTTTAAAGCCCGTGTACACGTGCCAACACTGGCGGTGCTGCAGTCATATGCAGTACTGACTGCCCGAATGCGCCACAGCTGATAAGGAGCAGGGCGCTCCAAATTCAGACCGTAGTCCTCTCTACTCACCTTCCTGGGACCAAGCAGTCCCAGGAAGGTGCGCAGAAAGGACTCTGGTCTGAATTCGGAGCACCCAGCTCCTTATCAGCCATGGCCCTGGCAGTTTCTAGTGAGCATGACCGCAGTGCATGCAGCCGTCTCTACTGCACTTGACGGCTTCTGACAAACATCCTAGCTCATTATAATATAGGATTGTTTTCAAGTTATTAGTATTATTCATTCTCCTGCTGTTCCAGCCTGCACAAGTGACTTTCTCTAACTCATCTGATCTACCCCTGTGTGGTGCTTTCCCTCCCACCTCTGTCCCAAGAGCAGCTTTAACCTTTGTGTTCCATGTATGTGTGCTGTGCATAACAATGCATTTCATGTTTCTTTGTCACTTAAAAGGTTAAATGAATTTTTCAACTGATGCAAAGAGAAAGGGTTTCCCCAAAGCCTCATGTTGCAGGTGACTATTTCTGAGCAACAGGGCTTTGCAACACGAAGCAGTGCAGAGATCTATGGCACCTTAGGTGTTAAAACTTCTTATTAAAATGATTCTGCAGTGTTAGCATGGCATCCAAAATAGAATTAGAATGGGCGAGATCAGCTGAGTAATGATCTCTGATAATATCTTGGTTTTGAAATCTGTAATTCAAGTATTCTCCATTAACCCACATAAAACCTTTCCATTCCTTGTAAAATAAGCCACAATACAGTAATTATACATGCTGCCTTGCAAGAACACACTGGGTCTTATGTAAAAAAAAGAGGAGCGATTCTAGGGCAAACTAGCTGCCCTGTAGAGGATAGATAAAACGCCTCTACATTCCCTTTGATTTAAATTGGCTTTTTAACTCCTTGGATGCTAGAGAGGACTCAACATATTGCACAGCAATGCATTGCAGACCTCTCTAGATAAATGTATCAGTTAAATTAATGAGGCTTTTTTTTATCTCCTATGCTGCAATGTTTGCCCTAGAATTGCTCCAACTGACTTTTACGCATAAGATTAACTGAGGCTGATGTACTAAGAAGAAGTGGCCAAACCAGGTGCACCATGGGTGGAACTATAAATTCCCCTTCATTTAAATGGTACTTTTAACACCTTAAATATTTGAGAGGTCTCCAATGCATTATAAAGAAAGCACTGTAGACCTTTCTACCAATCAGATGGTTAAAAGTAATATTTAAACCAATCAGAATGTTTATTTTCCCCTGTGGTGCAGCTGATTTGTTCCAGAAATTCTCCAGTTCTGTTTAGTACACCAGCATGAGAGATGATTGTTCTAAGCTGCAGATTAATTTTAATACAGGCAATTAAAATGTTTGATACTCAAAGTAACAATTTTCTGATTTGCATATATTTAAAAGTGTGACTGCTGTTAATCACACTCATCATCACCACCACCACCACCAGGAAGTAGAACCATGCCTACAACTTCCTAGTCCATATTACTGCTACTACCCAAACATTGCCATAGTGGAAAGTGACACACTAGCTTGCTCATAAGCCCACTGCTGTGACAGATGTATAATTCAACAGCAGGAAGCACAGTAGTAGCAAATGTCTGAGACAGATGTACATTTGTCACAGCAGCAGGCGGTGAGTAGGCTAGTGTGTCACTTTCCACCATGTTCATGTGATTACGTAGTACTAGAGATATGGGATAGGTAATTGATGTGGTTCCACCTTCTAATACTCATCCTCCTAGAACTATTGGTGCTGCGGAGGCTGCAACAGCAGCACCTTCCCTAACCATTGCAGGTACATCTGGAGAAAGACCATTCTTCTACACTTCCCCCTTGAACTAAAATCATGGGTTTGAGATTATTTTTCCCTTTGGGCATGCACAGTATAATTGTGAACAACTGCCCTGAGCACGGAGTGGTACAAGGTAGTGAAGAGGGGGAAAGGTGAAGACACATCTTGACACATATGCCCTAATTAAGCACATGCAATTTAACAATCCTGATGTGTATGGAAAGTATATGAAACCATCCCTGAAGAAAAGGAAATCAAGTGCAGCTGTAATTGTGTCCCTTGTCCCTCCCCAAGGACACAAAGAATGTAGGAGAAGATCCCACAAAAAGGCAAGTGAAACACCCCCCACCACCACCACCAGTTTGAAAGGTAAGACTCTTGCTCTTGCTCCTTGTGTGGTGCACTGACTACACACTTCAATGAATTGGTGATCAATTGAATGCAGGCAGTCAGGGAGCAACTGCAGACAGTCCATCCAGCAGAATATATCAAACTAATGGCAGTGAGGTTTTATCATTTTTATTGAGTCTTGTAACATGTGAGCCATGGGGGAGTGACAGTCACCCACCACCACCATCACCATCTAGTGATTATAGCTGTGATTAATATGAGAGCAGATGTGCCAAGTTTGAATCTTATGTGTCATCCCCTCATTCACAATATTTCCATACATTGTGCGCATTGCAGTTACTGATGATAACTGTATATTTCCTTCCTAGTCTAAAGCAAAAATATTCCAAAATCCATGATTTTAGAGGAAGTAAAGGAGGAGAATAACAACTGAATAACTTCTCACCAGATGCTCTTGATGTGGTGGTGGTTTGTTGTGGTGCTGTCTCTTCCACAGCAGCAATTGAGCTAGGAGGAAGTGGAACCATCATCACACCACCTGTCTCATGTTGCCATGCTGCAGGTGTTAACACCAACCAAGTCTGTGGGGATAATCCTTATGCTCAGAAAACTCAGCAGCAGGAAGTACATCACTAGCAACCTCCATAATGTAAGTGGTGGGTGGATGCCACTGTGTGGTATAATTTTGGTGGTGACTTACCACTACCATCTAGTACTGCTGGTACTGGTTCAAATAGCTTTTTCAGGGCTTGCTCTTTGCAAGCAAAATGCCTGTAACAAGGTTCAAATATAAAAAAGTAGAATAACAAGGGAGTCCAATAATGCAATATGTCTATAATCTTCTCCAACTTATAAAATATCAGTGGTTATTCTCAAAATTTTGGCGGGTCAAAGTTTTACCCCCAACGTATCACACATGTACAGATTGTCAGAGACATTGCCATGGTGGGGAAGAAATGGTTAATTTTTCTTTTAAACCAAATTCTCTAAAAATCTGTGTTTAAAATGTGTTTAAATTAGCTCATTCTTCTGGACAAAAGGGGCCTTTATTTACCTAGATGGGAGTGAAAAATATCTAGGTGATTTTTATGGTGATTGATATCAAATTGCAGACAGCCTCAAGCAGTATTATTGTCTTATGAGAAAATCCCAAAGTCTAAAACAGAGATATACTCCCCTATGGGAAGTCTGGCAGGATGGCATATTTATGTGATGTAGGATTAAGGTTCACATTCCTATTTTTTTTTTTTTTTGATAGAATACAGACCAGGTATCATTTTAGGTGTGAATTTTAGTGTAGAGTAATGGCTCCATCTACAGGATATATAGCGTTATTGTCACGGTTTGTTTTGACTCACAGACACAGAGTTAAGATAAAAACACAACTTTATTGAAAAGTTTAATAAGAACCCTCACGGGTCTGAACATACACATATGTTACAGACACACAACAGGTTCAAGTAGCATAGTTTACAATGATACAATAGATATATAGGCTCTACCGGCCTTGCCAAAATACCGGGTAAGGCAGCCTGGAGTCTGGCACAACGAAATGAAGGAGGCTCTACCGGCCTTACCAAAATACTGGGCAAGGTAGCCTGAAAATAGCACAAAAGGACTAAGGAGGCTCTTCCGGCCTTGCCAATATACCGGGCAAGGCAGCCTACAAGGTAGCACTGAGGATAGAGGAGGCTTTACCGGCCCTACCAATATAAGTAAGGCAGCCTATGACAAAAGTGACACAGAGTATTGGAGGCCCCACCGGTACAATAAAGGAATGTAGCATCAGCAATCGGTGATAGAGTGGAGCGAACCAGTACAACACAGAGGCCCTACCGGTGCTATAACGGAAGCAACAAGTACCAGGTGTAGAGTGAAGCAAACCAGTACCACGTACTGGACCAACACGGAGGCCCTACCGGTGCTGTAATGGTGGTGACACAGGCAACCGGTGTAGAGTGGAGCAAACCAGTACCGTGTACTGGACAACACGGAGGCCCTACTGGTACTATAATGGAAGCAGCAAGCAACCGGTTAAGAGTGGAGCAAACCAGTACCGCATACTGGACAACACGGAGGCCCTACCGGTGCTATAACGGAGGCAGCAAGCAAACGGTTAAGAGTGGAGCAGACCAGTATCGCGTACTGGACATCACGGAGGCCCTACCGGTGCTATAACAGAGGCAGCAAGCAACCGGTGTTAGAGCTGAGCAAACCAGTACCGCTTCCTGGAGAAACATGGAAGCCCTACCAGTGCTATAACGAAGGCAGCAAGCAACCGGTGTAATAGTGGAGCAAACCAGTACCACGTACTGGAGAAACACGGAAGCC
Source organism: Rhinophrynus dorsalis (assembly GCA_037306005.1). Lineage (NCBI taxonomy): Eukaryota > Metazoa > Chordata > Amphibia > Anura > Rhinophrynidae > Rhinophrynus > Rhinophrynus dorsalis. The sequence goes on from CM074724.1 coordinate 104,099,957, forward strand.
CTACCGGTGTTATAACGGAGGCAGCCAGCAACTGGTGTAATAGTGGAGCAAACCAGTACTGCGTACTGGAGAAACACGGAAGCCCTACCAGTGCTACAACGGAGGCAGCATTAGCAACCGGTGTAAGTGGGGTAACCCTTAACATAGACAGTCAGTGCCAACTCGGAGGCCAGAAGCCTGGAATCAGCAGTACCACCATAGGAGGAACCAGAGGTCAGAATGTCGCTGAGGCGACTGGAGTCATGCGGAATGCATCCAAGTCAGGATGCAGGAACAGGAACGACAGCCAGGCTGGAACAGGATGAAGGAGCAGCAACGACAGCCAAACCGGGTCAGGAACGGAAGCAGGAACGTCAGCCAAACTGGATCAGCACACAGGAACAACTCTGGAGTGTATACTGGTTCTCTGGGTAGGTACACAGACGCTGGAACAGTAGAGGATTCAAGCAGGCCCCAGTTAACACAGGAATCCATAGGCAGGTGATCACTGACATAGAGACACCACGAAAGGGCAGTGAAAGGGTGCAGGAACCCAGTCTATATAGGCAATACTGAACGAACTAATCACAGGCAACCAATGGAGCGCCCCCACAGCTAACTGACAGAAAAACCCAGCACCGTGATAGTTATTACCAGTGTTTTGAAGAATTTCCAAAAATTATGATAATTTTATTCTGATGTCATTGCATAATGAGATGGCTCTTTAACCAATCAGAGCAGATTTTGATAAGAGTAAATTCACATTATAAATATGCAAGTTTAGAGAGAAAAGGGGGTCTTGAGTCTTGGCTGGCTTTTCCTCTATATACTTGGCTGCCTGCTAAAGAAATCCACACTTATTGGACTGGTAACTATGTATCTTTCCTTATTTAAATTCTGCAAAATTCAGAATCAAATATATATTTCTTCTATATTTGAAGAAACTTAATTTTTCTTACACTTGTCTTAATTGGACAAGCCAACCATTTTGGGATCAATTATAATAAGCTATATTAGCTGTAGTAAATCTAAATTAAGCGGAATTCATTAATTTATTGGTAAATTATTATATTGTGCCAGATAAGTGTAATATAGTTAAATAGCTTGGTTTATATATTAATTGATATAATTCTTGGTATTTCTAGAATAATATACTGTGTTTCTGGAAAGGTTATAATAGCGAATATTGATCTGGGGAATTCTTTGAATTAATTTATTAACCCTTTAACTGCTATTTGTCTATTTATTTTGAGGTGTTTCTTTGGATTTCTTTGTGTATGTTTTGGGTCTAAACTTTTGTACAGTGAAACGTTTTTAACATCTCACTAAACAAAAGAAGTAGCCATCTTAGGTGTGGCATCCTATATTTTACTAGTGATTTAACCCTTGGAGTAACCTATAGGTTTTACATAGGACTGCTATAGTCATATTTGTGATACATGTTGCACGAAGTTTAATATACTGTCTAGACATAATTTATTGGATTGATTCTAAGAATATTCTTGGTATAATCTATTATCGACTATATTACTTGCAATTTATATGTTTTATTCAGAAGGTATGTAATATGTGAAATCAGTTCCTAATTAAATTATAGTGATCTATATCTGGGATTTTATTCCAGTTAGTCTCTAAATTTGATTATTATATATGGTATAATGGAATTGTCAGAGGACCTGGCTTAATATTAAAGCTTATTCACCTGACAATATACCTTAAACCTCAATTAGCAGAGTTTATACAGTTTCTGGGCAAAGGTATTCATATATGCTGCTGCCAACTGTATTTTAATTAATTAAAGGATCAATTATCCTTTTCTATGCTGCTGAGTTCAATTATTGTTATTTAATATCTCTGAATATACCTATGTGTGGTTAACCCTTCAATTGCTGGTAATCCTAATGGTGATAATTGTGGTTTGAGTTACTGTATATCTTTTGTAACTGCTGGTCACTCATTTATATCATTGTTGTTTACACTTTATATATATAGTACATTGTATTTAGTAAATTATATATATTTTTGCACAAACATGCGGGATTGATTATTTTAATCCATTCTTTACTGTGAAGTAGCGTGTCAATACATAATATAGTGTAAAGTTCTCAAATTTCATTTTATCTATTTATGTGAAGGTATCCAACCTAATAGGTTCTCTTGTTTAACCCCTTCTTGGATATTACCTTCGACAAGATCACCAGCCTGTCTCTGCTCAGGTCTCCAGATCACTTTATGTAAATAGACACAGCTGTTCACATTGTAAAAAAACAAATTTTATTAATAATAATATTTAAAGATTAATATATAAAAAGGTATATGAAAATATCAACAATAAAAATGAATATTCCTATAGTTCACTGATGCGTTTCATGGTTACGCCGTTTTTTTTCAAAGCTTGTGGCCACAAATATACAAACTCACAAACAGAGCAGTTATTCTTGAACCATTTTAAACTGCCAGCTGCTCTCCTACTGGGCCAATCACATGAAAGAAATCTTCCATCTGCCATTGGTACGAATGTATAATATTGAATAAATATAAAATATACAAAGGGCCAAGAATAAACTATCCCAAATACCCTCTCTCTGCAACATATGAGGAAGCAAAAGCATATCTCCCAGACTGGTGTGATTTTAATAGATACTTTTTCACTATGACTCGGTGACTGCATTTCTTTACTTTAAAGGCACCCTGTTTGTAATAGTATGTGGATGTTTTGGGATATGTGAGTGCCAGTTTTCTACATATGTGTGTGTGTGTGTTATGTGTATACCCTGTTCACATGTATGCATCTCACAATGTTTCACATGCCCTCTGTAGTCCCCAGATTCCCCATCCCTCCAAATCTTCCAGCCTCCAGTTAAAAAGTGTCAGCGGCCCTCTGATTGGTCGCTGCCGGTCCATAGGCTGGAGATCAGTGCCACAAGATTAAACTAGGCTTTTGGTCCTTACAACTCTCCTGGAACCCTGTTCAAAAGTGGGTGGCTCACTGACTGGTCAGCTCTTGCTGCCCTGGTCTGTTTGACAAGTAGGCGGTCCTCTGATTGGTCGTCACTTGTCACTCAGATCCCCATTGGCTGGAGATCAGCGAGGCAAGATTAAACCATGCTTTTGTTCACTCCAACCCTTCCACTTCCCAGGTTCAATGTATAGGCAGCCTTCTGACTGGTCGCCATTTGTGCATCTCTTGACGCTCCAATCCCCATTGGCTGAAGATCAGTGTGACAACATTAAAACTGTAGCTTTGTTTACTTTAGGAATTCCAACCCTATATATGCCCCCTGTGTTACCAAATAAAGTTGTTGGATCCCTGTCTGGTGTGTGTGTTATTCCAGGAATTGCCTAAGAGTCCCCTTTGACTCCCATTCACTGGATTCCAGCTACCCAGGACCGGACCAGCTACCCTCCTCATAGTTGCATCACAGAGAGGAAAACCCAGCAATCATGGCCGGGGATCATTCGCATTGCCTGGTTCCATTACAGAGCCATTATCAGCAGACACAAAGGCAGTTTTCAATGCGTAGGGTACAAGCCATTCATCTGTCACCTGTTGTAGTGTACTTAAAACATATGCAGCTTTGTGAGATTGCCTCTCAAAACTCTGCAGGCACACAAGTACAATGTTGCTGGTATGCGCTACCCTGCAACTGTCCATTAATAACAGCGCCAGGGGCAGAGACAAGACTAGGGTCACCTAATATTACACGCTTTTGGTGCCCACTGATGGGAAGGTAACCTACAGAGCAATGACAATCTACTCTGGCCACTTGTCCACATATCTCTTGGCAAGTGAATTTTCATGCTGTATCATCTTTCCATCCTTTTGCCCGGCACAACAATCACATGCTTGTACAACTCTTGTACAGCCATCCTTGTGGATGCTGTGTGAGGTGGGTACTACTACTGGATGGCCTGGTGCTGTGTGAGGGGGTACTGGATGGCCTGGTGCTGTGTGAGGGGGTACTGGATGGCCTGGTGCTGTATGAGGGGATACTGCTACTGGATGGCCTGGTGCTGTGTGAGGGGGGTACTGGATTGCTTGGTACTGTGTGAGGAAGGTACTACTACTGGATGGCCTGGTGCTGTGTGAGGGGGTACTGGATGGCCTGGTGCTGTGTGGAGGGGGTACTACTACTGGATGGCCTGGTGCTGTGTGAGGGGGTACTGGATGGCCTGGTGCTGTGTGAGGGGGAAACTACTACTACTGGATGGCCTGGTGCTGTGTGTGGGGGGGGGTACTGGATGGCCTGGTGCTGTGTGAGGGGGTACTGGATGGCCTGGTGCTGTATGAGGGGATACTGCTACTGGATGGCCTGGTGCTGTGTGAGGGGGGTACTGGATTGCTTGGTACTATGTGAGGAAGGTACTACTACTGGATGGCCTGGTGCTGTGTGAGGGGGTACTGGATGGCCTGGTGCTGTGTGAGGGGGTACTGGATGGCCTGGTGCTGTGTGAGGGGGGTACTGGATTGCTTGGTACTATGTGAGGAAGGTACTATACTGGATGGCCTGGTGCTGTGTGAGGGGGTACTGGATGGCCTGGTGCTGTGTGGAGGGGGTACTACTACTGGATGGCCTGGTGCTGTGTGAGGGGGAAACTACTACTACTGGATGGCCTGGTGCTGTGTGAGGGGGTACTGGATGGCCTGGTGCTGTATGAGGGGATACTGCTACTGGATGGCCTAGTGCTGTGTGAGGGGGGTACTGGATTGCTTGGTACTATGTGAGGAAGGTACTACTACTGGATGGCCTGGTGCTGTGTGAGGGGGTACTGGATGACCTGGTGCTGTGTAGAGGGGGTACTACTACTGGATGGCCTGGTGCTGTGTGAGGGGGTACTGGATGACCTGGTGCTGTGTGAGGGGGGGTACTGGATGGCCTGGTGCTGTGTGAGGGGGGGGTACTGGATGACCTGGTGCTGTGTGAGGGGGGGTACTGGATGGCCTGGTGCTGTGTGAGGGGGGGGGTACTGGATGACCTGGTGCTGTGTGTGTGGGGGGGTACTGGATGGCCTGGTGCTGTGTGAGGGGGGTACTACTACTATTCATCAGGGTTGGCAGGGACTAGAATAGTCACACAGGGTTGCAGGAAGATAAAGAGGAAAAATTCTGGGGCAATCCAACAGCGCCATAGAGGACAAATAAAATTGATCAGAATCCCCATTTATTCGAACTGGGGCTTCTACCACCTTGAACGTGAAGCAATGTTTTGGAGACTTCTCTTACATTCAAGGTGTTAAAAAAAACCCTTTAAACCACTTGGTTCTCTTACATTCAAGGTGTTAAAAAAACTCTTTAAACCACTTGGAATTGTAATTATTATTATGACTATTTTATCATGCTGTTGATTTCACCCAGAATTCCTTCTCTTTAGCTTTCTGTATACCGCCCACAGTGTGAAAATGTATCAGCACAGACATAAGACTCTCCTAAATATAACACAAGGAGCAAAGAGGATCTGAGATTTATACAGCAAATGGGGAAACTGACAAACTGGGTCAATGGTTATTAGTTCTATAAAAAAGTCTTATGTTTTAAGAAATCATAGAGTCATTTTCTATTTGGAGGAATCTGTCATGAAATTGAGCAAGGGGACTGATACTTGGATATTTTAAATACTAAATCCATTTCTAATACATAAAGATCGTAAAGTGGAACTACCGTCCTATATAAAGTCTCCCTGCAATAAATATGCATATGGCGACTAGCTTCTTAATAGTGCTATTATCTCACACAAGTACACGGTTGTGAAGTAATCCTTATTCTTTGGAGATCAGAAGCCATCTTGTCTTAGAGACGTATGCGCGCCTGCGCTGTCCATCCCAGTCTCCTCTAGGAGGCATTGCATGGTGCCTTAAAGCACCGGAAGGGACTGACGGTGCAGGCGCACAGACGGCTCTAAGACAAGAAACCTAACCATCAGTCTTTGAAGAATAAGGATTAGTTCAGAACTGGCTACTTGTGTGAGATAATAGCACTATTAACCCCTTAATTACCAGCCGCGCAGGCATGCGGCGGTCACTAACAGACAACGGAGCATTTTTTTTTTTTGACGATCGTACTCAGGGATCTCCGAACGGCGTGCAGCTGTGCGGGGAGCCCTGAAATCCGTGACGGTCATAGTACGTCATGGGTCGTTCAGGCACTTTTTACTCATGACGTACCATGACCGTCAAGGGTCGTTAAGGGGTTAAGAAGCTAGTCGCCATATGCCTAATAATTGGGGGGCTACTTTCTGTAGGGTGGAAGTTCCGCTTTAAATGTTTAGAAACCATTGTTACTGTTAATGCTTTAAGTACCAATGTGTATGTGCAGCACATTGCTTCCCAATACACTGTACAACTCTGGCATTTTTTGCCACTCAAAGGGTTAAACAACAAATACAAATAATATTTTATTTCTGTTTACAAATAACAATGACATAAAATTAAACTAGACACACACACACACGCACACACATATATACATACACACCCATATATATATATACACATACAAACAATTAAACATCATGAAGCATTGTCGTGACATTTTAAACATTTAAATGTAGGCATTACAAGATTTAAAACCTTGAGTGCCAGAGAGGTATCCAACACATTAATACCTCTCTGGCACTCAGTGGGTTAATTCAGTGTTGCTATTTGGGTTATGTATTGAAAAACAGACTTGACACTGCATGAAAGGATCAGAGACCAAAAGTCAGCAATTCGGACTGCTTTTTGAGTCCATACCAGAGAGAAACCTAAGACCTAAGCATTTTCTAAAAATGGGTCACCAATTGCCTATGTTGAAATTTGTGGGAATAGATCATCTACCACCTTTGCCCAGAGGTGGGAACAGGTCAGGGATGCGATTCACTAAGCGGTTTATCACTTCTGTGTTTCCTATGTTATTCTATAGAGCCTATGCGCTCAAATATCCAAAGCTGAAGAAATCTTAGTGCATAGGCTCCATATAATAACATTGGAATTGGGAAAGTCATAAACTGAAGAAGTCATCTCTACTTTAACCTCTTTATTACCAATTAGTGAATCTCCCTCCAAGAATCTTGCGGCACAAAAAACTTTAGGTCACAACTGGATTAGGGCACTAGATGCTTAGGGCCTAATTGAGCAGTATTCACTATACTGATTTCATCCTAGAAGACAAACTGGTACTTTTATTTAGTTTTCTATAGATTGCAAGTGTTTTCTTCTTACTTAGGTCACTTTGTTTTAAAATAATTGAAAGTGATTTACTATTTATTTATAACACAAAACACAATAATAGTTTTGTGATAAACTGTTTATACCAAAAAATGAACAAAATAGTGTCATAGAAAACATATGGCTAAAACTGGCTCCAAATGAAAAATAGTCTATATACAAACAAGTTATTAAAATATGTGGAACAAAAACTCTGGATATCTTAGGATAAAGGGATAAGGGATGAAATGAAAAAGTATATAAAGAGCGTACAAATCTAAACAATGCCCATAACAAATATCATTCCCAAAAATGCTAAATACCGACTGTGACGGAATGGGTGTCACCCAGAGGATGAAATGTGTCTGTTTTCAGTGATTGCCATTGTCTTAACATGTTCCCATTCTTGAAACCTTAATGTCCCCTGTGTGTGCATGCATTAGAGAGGGTTGTCCAGTTACCAGCAGTGAATGGGTTAGTTAGTGTGTAGGATGGACAGAGGAATGGTGCCATTCAGTCTAGTTAAACCCAGAGATTGTGTTATGAGATAGCCAGTGTTTGTCAGATAGAGAGGGGGGGGTAGAGGAATGTGTGCATCCCCCCCCCTCACATCAGGCCAAGCAGAACAGACCTGGTAGATGGTACCTGTGACAACACATCCTGTAGGGGGTGGGTAGAGAAAACCTAGAGAGAGAAGGGAGTCAGAGAGAGAGTTGGAGAATGTAGGAGCAAGAGAGAGCCTCTCCCCAGCATGGAGGGGGGTAGCCTGGGGCCAGTCTGGAGTTGGACTGGTCCAGGTGCTTTCTACAGGCGTACTGGAGAAACTGGGACTGGTGAGTGCCCTCACCAGAAGAGTTAGAGTGAGCGGGCACTATAGGGCCAGGTCCCTTTTTCAGTTGTGGGCTGTAAGTCAAAGCAGCTTCAGACACAGAGAGAGTACCCTGATGTTCCTACCACAAGGATCTTAGGATGGCTTCCCCAACTCCTCTGCCAGGACTAAAAGATACAAGGAACCTTCATGTGCTCCAGCAGCATGTGTAGTGGGCAGGATGCCTACTCTTGCCTCTAGTGGGACTATGAATAAGCTCCAGCATTAAGCTAAAATGGACTGTGAGTATTATTTGTAACCCCTGGCAAGTTATGCAACTAAGAAGAGAACAGCAGAAGTGTTTAGTTTTTATGTTTTACCCCTGTTTGTTTGCCTGTAATTGTTGTCCTATGTTTTGTGCCGTGACCTCTCTAATAAATGCAATTTATTATCTTTTTGTCTGGCTGGATAAATCTCTTAACCCTCGGCCTACCAATAAGTAACCCCTGTACCCCCCGTCACACTGGTGGCAGCTTGTGGGATATCCAGCTTAGGTGTTCAGGGTGTCTGAGGGCAACCCTGACCACTATGTGTGCTAGTTGTGCCAGCTCAGTAGCGTGGTCACTTTAGCACCCAGACAAAAAGACACGGCCAAGGACAACAGTATGGGAACCCCTCCTGTTATTTTTGTTTTGCCTTAGAGTTAGCCTAAGGGACATGTGAGCAAGTACCCTATCAGCACTGCCAGACAAAATGGGACTAGGGGGTAGTCTGCATCCAGCACCCACTATGCCCTAGCAATGCAGTGATTTACAGCTTTACAGACTTGCCTGGATGATCCAGTACTTCAAAGCAAAGTGGTCAAACATCAAAAAACAGAGCTCCAAAGCAACCAGATTCAGAGGGAAAATTCAGAATGTGCTGAACCAGTGTTGGGTGCCACAGAATCCAACATGGGAGTAATGTGACACAGAGACCAGAAGGATAATCCAGAGAGAACATTGCACTACCTTCTCAGCTTAAAGGAAAATCCAGTGGAGGATGCTCTATTCAGAAACCAGTTACAGTGGGAATGTTAATGGAAAAGTTAATCCACCCCAAAAAGCAATGTTGGAAGTCTTTGCAGGGGTAAGTGACACTCCTGTGGGGACTGATTGTGAGGAGACTGGTTCTGATTCTTTATGTTGGACTGATTTAGGTGGGATGGTGTTCTGGGACGGTCTCTTAATTTTGATGGCAGTGAGCTATTGTGTGTGTGTGAGGAAAATGCATTGCCACACCAGAAGATCTGCCTATTTGAAATGTTTTGGGCCTGTTTTTTCCTGCACTCTAATTGGATATGTCTTGCCCTGGAAAGTATCCTGAATCAGTGGACTTTGTTTTGGAACTATCGCCACTAAAGATACAAATGATGTACTGTATATACAAATGCTTTGTAGGCTTGATGTCTGTATTGATAGAAGTATAGGAAATTAGTTAATATGTGGGGACCCAGTGATCTGTCCGTGTGGACTGATCTCTGGGGTCCCCATCTGAAAAGGGGGGACAGACTGTGACGGAATGGGTGTCACCCAGAGGATGAAATGTGTCTGTTTTCAGTGATTGCCATTGTCTTAACATGTTCCCATTCTTGAAACCTTAATGTCCCCTGTGTGTGCATGCATTAGAGAGGGTTGTCCAGTTACCAGCAGTGAATGGGTTAGTTAGTGTGTAGGATGGACAGAGGAATGGTGCCATTCAGTCTAGTTAAACCCAGAGATTGTGTTATGAGATAGCCAGTGTTTGTCAGATAGAGAGGGGGGGGGTAGAGGAATGTGTGCATCCCCCCCCCCTCACATCAGGCCAAGCAGAACAGACCTGGTAGATGGTACCTGTGACAACACATCCTGTAGGGGGTGGGTAGAGAAAACCTAGAGAGAGAAGGGAGTCAGAGAGAGAGTTGGAGAATGCAGGAGCAAGAGAGAGCCTCTCCCCAGCATGGAGGGGGGTAGCCTGGGGCCAGTCTGGAGTTGGACTGGTCCAGGTGCTTTCTACAGGCGTACTGGAGAAACTGGGACTGGTGAGTGCCCTCACCAGAAGAGTTAGAGTGAGCGGGCACTATAGGGCCAGGTCCCTTTTTCAGTTGTGGGCTGTAAGTCAAAGCAGCTTCAGACACAGAGAGAGTACCCTGATGTTCCTACCACAAGGATCTTAGGATGGCTTCCCCAACTCCTCTGCCAGGACTAAAAGATACAAGGAACCTTCATGTGCTCCAGCAGCATGTGTAGTGGGCAGGATGCCTACTCTTGCCTCTAGTGGGACTATGAATAAGCTCCAGCATTAAGCTAAAATGGACTGTGAGTATTATTTGTAACCCCTGGCAAGTTATGCAACTAAGAAGAGAACAGCAGAAGTGTTTAGTTTTTATGTTTTACCCCTGTTTGTTTGCCTGTAATTGTTGTCCTATGTTTTGTGCCGTGACCTCTCTAATAAATGCAATTTATTATCTTTTTGTCTGGCTCGATAAATCTCTTAACCCTCGGCCTACCAATAAGTAACCCCTGTACCCCCCGTCACACCAACAATATACCAACTAATGTAGTGCACTCATGCCTAAAATATATTAGAAAAGGCCAGCATTAAAAATGGGCCCCATGCATTGGTAAAGTTGGTATTTAGTAAAATTGGGAATCATATTTATTCTTACCTCCATCTATCATACCAGAAAAAGAGCAAGATCCGAAATGTCACCGGTCGCCTTGAATCTGGCACTGACCTTACCTTCTTCCTCCCACTGCTTCTCGAATACTCCTGCCATGATGAAACAGAGAGAGATTATCTCACAAGCTCTTTGCGTCTCCAGAAACAAGACTACTGCCATGATGAAACAGAGATAGCTTCCCTCACGAGCTTTGCGAGTCTCCAGAAATGAGGCTCCACAAGAAACTAGGGAAATTGCAACCAGACACGTCCACCTGAGGCGCCAGCCTTCTAAAGGTCTCCCACCAAAATCGAGACATGGAATCAGCCAAACCACTATCTGTCATCCTATTAATCATGTACAGGATTGCCATATTGTCTGTACAAAAAAAATGCAGATCCAAATCCCACAATTCTACCGCCACCACAATGGGGAAGAGCTCCAACAAAGTAAAATTGTGGATTCTTGCCATGCAGCTGACCACGGTGCTGAGGACCAGCTGCGGTTGAAAAAACACCTCAAAACTCACTGAGCATGCCGCTTCTGTAAATAGGGACAAATCATTGTTTGACACTTCTCCAGCCAACAGAACCTGCCGTTGAACTCTTAGGTCATGTTCCAAGGTCACTTGTTTGGTAAGGGTCAGGTCATTACCATCCAAGCTATGGGGGGAGGGTTGCCCCTTAAGAACCGTGTCCATGTATGCTGTGAGGAGGTCCACAAGAGCAAATATTTTTGTCGCACAAGCGAGGCTCTCCACTCAAGCATTATCACTTTTGTTGGCATTCTGCAGGGCCTTGGCAGGTTTGGGCCTTGATCTTTCTGGCTTTAGGGCACACTTTTTTAGGATTGGAGGATTTATCGGTACAGAGGTTTGAGCAGTGAAAACGCTTTGGTTTTTGGTCTATATCTGCCTGCATTTGGCATGCTAAAGTTTTTGTTTTCCCTAATTGTTTTTAGATTCCCTACCAGTGCAAGTGTGGATCCTCATCCATTGATTTGTTCCCCGGGCTGCTTGACGAGCTCACAAAGATCTGGGCCTGATGACAGTGTGGGTGAACTGGTTGGGTCTGAGTGGACTGAGGTGGAATAATATGTTGACCAGGGTGGTATCTCTACAGGGAAAGGTTAAGGGTTGTTTGGTTTTGGTTCTCCATTGTGGAGGTAACTACTTGGGTTGAGTCAAGAACATTGACCTCATCAATACGATAAAGAACAACATAGATTGGTTTAATGTCATGTTCACTAGGATTATCGTGGTTTGGTTTGAAATTGTGTAGGGGGTCTATTGGAGGGGGTCCAGGATCACAGGGCAATAGAAAGGTTCAGGAAGAAGTTGTACATGGTGGTATTTCAGAGGAAGATGTGAGATGTGGTGGTTTGGCAATTTGTGGAATGATCAGAATGGCTTGTTTGCATCGGACAGGATTCATCTGTCTGATATTGGTCATGACACATTTTTTTGTGGTCTGCAAGAAGGAGTAGAGAGAGCTTTATTCTTGTTGGGAAGGAGGAGTCCACATAAGAGGTAGCATGCACTCTTGCTGGCAGGTTGGCTGGGGTCTATGACCAGCCTTCCATGTAATTTTGGCCCACATGGTCATGGGTGGGCAGCTTAAGGCTGACCTAAGCAGGGTTACATGCTCACCTAAGATTAGATGGCAAGGGTATACATGCTGACCTGCCCATACCATGGGGGGCTGCAGCATACCAAATTTGGAGGAGCTTTGGTTTGAGGCCTGGTCTGGGTTCCTAGCCATCTGTGCCATAGACATTATACCGCCACTCTGGTGTTCTGTTTGGGTTTGCAGGTCAACTACAGGTGGGGAGGGTTCAACTGCAGGTACTGATCTTAAAGTCATGGACCAATCACTTTGAATTTTGTCTACAAAATTAAAAACTTAATTCCAAACTGCCTATGTTTCATGTTAACCAATATTCCAGCAGATGTATAGTTTAGGAGATCTTCACACTTTTATTCATGGAACAAATAAAAGTGAAAACCAGTGGCGTAACAACAGGGGTCGCACCTGCGACCGGGCCCGGCACTTCAGGGTCCCGGCCGACCCCTGCAACCCCCCGCCTGGTGCCACTGAGCAGCAAGCAGCTGAGGACAAGGTCTGTGCGGGCTCCATCGCCTCTGTGGTAGCTGGGAGATGACATCATCTCCCAGCGCTCTGCATTACTGAAGGGCCGAGTGGGAGCTTCTGCTACAGAGGTCTATGCAGAAGACCTCTCCTGCCACGCTAGCTGGCAGCTGCTGGACCACCAGGGAGGTAGAAGATGGGCACGGGGGTGTCAGCAGTGGAGGCAATGTGGCGATTGGGTCAATTGTGGAGGCAATGTGGCGAATTTGGAAGCAATTGTGGAGGCAATGTGGGGGCAATTGTGGCAATATTGGGGCAATGTGGGGGCAATTGTGGCAACATGGTGGCAATTGTGGCTATTGGGTGCAATGTGGATGTGACTGGGAGCAACTGCAATGATTGGGGGCAATGGGGGGGCAATGCGGTTGGGGGAGCCCACAGCAATTTTTGCACCAGGGCACGGTGGCTTCGAGTTACGCCTCTGGTGAAAACCTTCATTAGCATATGACACATCACTGAAAATGCATCATTAGCATATTAATTGTCAATGAAAAGGTTAATTAGCATCACTGGTAACCCACTGGTAGCTCACAGATACCACAATTATATATTAGCATATGGTAACAATTATGCATATCTCCTAAACTGTACATTTGCTGGTATTTTGTCTCACATGACACCTAGGCAGTATTTAATGACATTTTCAAAAGTCCACTTTAATTAACACTTTTAGTGCTAAAGCAATGTGTTGTATACGCTTCTGATACGCAAAAGGTCAAAACAAGATAAGAGAAAATGCTATGTTATAAACTTGCTTGTGCTTTTAAAGTCCACATATTGCTACCATTCACACCAGCTGGCAGCCTACCGAACTGCTTTGGTCTAGTTTAAGTCGCACGTATGTTATGTGTATATTTAGCAGACATGTATTTTCAAAACTAACTAAAATGAACAGGGTAAAATTTATGTGTTAACCCTTTAATGCCCAGTGGATGTACACTGCAAAATAGACTTGTATTTTAATCTCTTGCTGACCTACATTACACCTCTTCACAGAGCAGTTCTTGTAATAATTCATGGCGACTCACAAGTTGAACTGTCAGGCGAGAGGGTATTAAAGGGCAGACAATTACATCATTGTTAAAGGTTACTCACAGTCACAGTTACTGCCAGCTATTAGAATGTGCAACATAAACTACTGACAAAGAACACCAATCGTACAATAATGTTTTTCGATATGAGAAAGCAATGCTTTATCATCCAATGGGCTAATTAAAGGAATATGCAGACTTATCAATAATAAATCCCCACTTACTTTAATCTGAGCAGAGTATCCTAATATTTAGTCCGAATCAGTTTTGCATAGATCGGTTGCACAAAATAAGTTTTCATTTAGCACTGGAAATCATGTGCTATGGGGTGGATATGATTCTTATTGGAGGGTTCCAAGACCCCCAAAAGCCTCTCACTGGTCTTGCCATGAAGACTTCTGTTGGAGGATTAAGGTGCTCTGCCCCAAAGTTACTTCTCAAAATAAATAAACACACATACACCATAACTGTGGCAAAATGAAGTCACTTTATTTTTCTCATGTTTACAGACTAAATGGTGCAAAGCACCAACCCCAATGAGACATTCCCCAACCCAACCAGGGGCTGGTAGCCAAGCCACGCCTGCACTTGGCCAACGCCGCAGCCGGACCACGCCTGCATCCGGCTGCCCACACTGGTGGAGCCCTGTGCTCCACCCCGAATCCCAACCTGGGGAGGGAAGGCTGGATGTCTCCAAACCTTCCACCCTCCCCACACTGATGGCAGCTGAGCCACCCCCAAACCCAGCTGCCATTGAGATAGGTTCCACAGGGCATCCCCAAAATGTGTTTTGGCCTCCATGCTCCTCCCAACTCACCCTGCGCATACCTGGTGCTAGCAACCTTTTCTCTAGCCCTTCAGCACACCTGACCACAAAATCAGTGCTTGCTGCTGTACCGTAACCAACCAGGTGGCTAGGCCTGCACCCTTCCTGACATCACTGAGCCTGACCACAAAGTCAGTTCCTGGCTAGGCCCGCAAAACCGCAACCTTCTAGGGTGTTTATCCTCCCCCCTGGCTCAGGGAATGCCACACTGCTGCCACCCAAAAGCAGGCAGAGGTATTCCACCTCGCCCCTCTTTTACCGCCACTCACTTGCTACTTCTCACTAGCATCCTGTACCCCTGAATTAAATATATCCAAACCTATATAAGCCCAGTGTACCCTATCCCTCGTTTCCATACCCCTGCCGCTAGGGCATAACCCCATGTGCGACCCTGTGAACCACTCATGTGAACACATGCACACCTCCCAGGCTCCCTACACCCTACTCCACATGTGCTCACTATCTCCAATGGGATGTGGGCCTCATCAAACCGCCTTAGAGACAATTCTGGCCCAAACTACCATAACCCCTGCCATTTTGCCTGCTGATTCCACCATTGGTATAATTTGTCTTATAAACTCCTGATTTCCCTTGGCCAACCTACTGTAGCTCCTCCACAATCCTCCCTCTGGCTCTCTCTATGGCAGCCCCTATCCTAAATGAGTGAGACCCAAACACAACAAACCACTCCTCTCTGCCCTGCTCAAGGGAGTTACCAAATTCTCTCCACCTCAATGCTCCGGCAAATGTTAGTGTGAATACTGCTCTAAATTACACTGCCTCAAATGGTCCCTGCAACCACCACTGACACCACAGTTACTTTCACCAGCCTCTCCTTCGTGATGGGTTGCCTTCTGTCTACCGATACCAACTCCTTGCTCATCGACCCCTCATTATCCCTGACGCAACCAAATACTTTGTAGGATCCCCCATCCCCTTGACCTTGTAGAAGAATGCTATTGCAGCTAAAGTCACCTACCCTTTTGCCCTAGACCGCTTTTCCTTATACATCAAACTCCCAGGTATTTTAGCAGACTGCCATGCCTCCCTACCGCACTCTCCTGGCTACAACCCCCAAAACCTCCCCATGCTTGCCACTCGTGACTGCAACACCTGCCCTCGGAGCCAATGATCTCCCAAATGGTGTAAGACTTTTCCCCAACCGACAAAGTTCAGGGGGAAAATTAAAACCTCTCTCCTCTGCCCCTGGGGCCAAAGAAAATAACCTTCCCATCTGCCCCTTGGATAAAGCATCTATCATGTCATTGTCCACACCTGGTACATGCCGAGACCTAACTGGATATTATGCCTCATGCCCCACAAAACCATCCTGCTCCACCGCCGTATCATCAGTAAAGAGCATGACAAATTGTTACTTCATCTACCCCCGTATTTCCCGACCATAATTTCCCTGTCGTGTTCTCTAACCTCTGCCACCACAACTCCGAAACCACTGCAACTGAACCTATCACATTATAACCCTGCTAAAAACCTGTCCCAAACCGGCCCTCAACTGGCTTCTCACCCTGATCTTAAAGTGTCTCTTTGTTACATCAACTGTTGCCTTCTTCAATATCCTATTAAACCCCCTTTCCACTGGAATCACAGAACAAAGTTCAAACCTCCCTAGCAACTCTTGTCCTTTGCCTAGCTCCAGCTGATTTGCCTCTTTGGCCTGCCACACCACCTGACCTGCCTTCACTGCTAAATCTGCTGGCGTCCCACACCTCTCCTCCACGGTATCTCTTTCAATACCCAGATATGACCACCCAGAGCATGGGCACAGGGACACCAAGCTTGTCTAACAATGCCACCAATTCCTCCAGTACCCCCTTGCATACATTTGCCCAGATTTCCCTATCAGCACAAATTATCCAGATAGTGAGACACAGCCCACCTTTTTCTGCTTCACCCAAGCCTAATGAACAAAGGAAATAACTGCCTCAACCTACGTGCATGACACTGCACAACCCACAGGCAAACACTTATCCCCATAAAACTTCCCCCCAACACAACAGCCCGTGTACTTAAAAATCTATGGATGGAGTTTCAACCACCGAAATGCCACCTCTATATTTACCTTTGTCAACATGACCCTTGGGCTCACCCCCCTCACTATCTCCAGTGCCTTAAAAGGATCAATACTGCACACTACAAGCCAGCTCCTACAATGTCTCATGCCCTAGCCCCCACCCGTCCGGATATACCAAGTGCTATATCCACCCGACTTGCCCGCCTCCCCCTTGGGTACCACCCTAACAAAAATCCTGCTATCCTTCCTAACCTCACCTCCTTGTCAATTTTGTCTTGCAACCTTCCACATAAATATCGGCAAACTTCAATTTGTTCCCCTCTGCCGACCCTCAATAATGCCTCATTAACTGGAGTAACAAAAAACCTTCCGTAACTTACTCCCACAACCACGCAGCCCTTTCCTTATATGGGTATGCCTACAACCACTCTGCTAAACCAATTACCTGTACCAGTGCCATTCCCAGGCTCATTACAGAACTTGTTGTCTCCACTCCCCTCCTGACTGCATTCCACCACTGAGTGGGTGCCCCCACCAACCTTACACGCATGCTTAAACCTACAGGTAAAACCACTAGGACACCTCTTTTACATTATATGCCCAACACACTGCCCTTACTGCTGTCATTCCTGACCTCTGCCTGCCAGTCCCCACTGGCGGATTCACTAACCTCTTAGATGCTGCCTCCATCACCACATTCATCCTTATGTCCATATCCTTCTGTCCACAATTCAATGCCTTACTCATCGCTTTCTTAGTTCTAAAGTCCAGCCACAACGAATCACCATTCTTAATGCACAAGTCAACCATCAACTCCTATATGTCCACAATTTCTGGGCCTCCTCTGACCTAGCCTCCAAATACACACCACTTATAAGCCATTGCGCCCACTTTCCATCTGCCCCTTGGCCTCCTAGTCTCCCTTCTCTCGCACTACCTCCTTAGTTAGCACAAGCACACAGATGTACTTGCCTGCCCAATATCCCCTTCTGAACCTGTTCCGTAACATGCCCAGAAAAGTAATTGCACAGGCCAATGCATCACCTGCTGTTGCTCACTTAATACACTTCTTTAGCCCTTTTCATCTCCTTTTCCTTTCCTTAATTGCAAGCCGTTCACACATTTCCGCATACATGTGAACACCACACCCTCTTTAGAATCATTGTCTGATGAATCAGCCAAGCCTGACTCGTCAGAGTATGAGTCCACCTCCCCCTAGACTTCTCCTTAACATTAATGTTTGACTTACCATTCTTTCTGGCATTGAGTTCCTACTGTTTGCTGCTTCCAGCTTGCTCTTGTTTCTCCCCCAGACTCTCTTCCTAGGATTGTGAGATTCCATCGGCTGATCCCATAAACGCTGTTACTTTAACTGCATCACAAGATAAAGTATCACTAATACAGCCAGATACTGCATTCACCCTACTGCCCCCACCCTGACAATCTATTACGCATGCCCCCTGAGACCTCACTGACTGAGCTTTCTCTCCTGGATATGCCTGGAGATGACCTCTTCCCCCGCATCCCTGGCCCACAAAAACCCCATGAGACAAACCACATCCCCCACCACCCTCGTGGGAAACTCCCCCCCAGGGAGGCCATATGGGCCAAGCCCCCAACTCCCCATATAAGTCTGCTGCTGCCCACCACGCCATTGCCCGGGACTCAACATTTCCCATGCACC
Organism: Rhinophrynus dorsalis; assembly: GCA_037306005.1. Classification (NCBI taxonomy): domain Eukaryota; kingdom Metazoa; phylum Chordata; class Amphibia; order Anura; family Rhinophrynidae; genus Rhinophrynus; species Rhinophrynus dorsalis. The sequence goes on from CM074724.1 coordinate 104,118,326, forward strand.
ACCACAAAACCTGTGCAGGCAGGCTCCAAGCCCCGCAGAACCCATAGTACTGTCCCTCAACATGAGCTCCTTGGCCCTCCTTGCCCCTCCCCCTTATAGAAGCCCACACAATAACATACCTCCGACACAGACACTCATGCACACACAAAACACCTAATAGACACAATACACACAAAGCTCACAATAAACACACATGCAACACACACTGAAACACACACCCAACACACACATACAATGAACAGCACAATATATGCCCATCACAATGCACACAACACACATACATCACACCCACCTATTACACACACAATACATACAAATACGCCCAATACACACATACAAAATATATACCCACACAATATGCGCACACAAACACATGCAGTATATAATATACACACCTGAACACACACACACGCACAATATATATATGTAGTGACCACTGACCATGCAGGGTGCTACCCTTACCTGCAGCATGGCTGCCCTGTCCTGTTGTCCCCCCGGTATGCTCCGGATCTCCCCATTGTAGCGCGCATGCTCCACCAGATGGAGCTCCCCAACCGGAAGTCACGTCAAATGACAAACCGGTTTTACATCCCATAGTGCTGCGGACATTGAGAGGAGAGGACTGGGGCATCCTCTCCTTCTCTGCCATCCTGCATTAGTTTCATCGCCGTACCCCAATCCAGGGTGGCAATGAAAGCACTAGGCCTGTCATCCATCACCTCCTGGCGGCTAACATACCAAACCTCAGTCACCACAGGCCCATCATCTATGGGGAAAGCCTCCCCCAGCCACCACACGCTGAAATTCTGGGACAGGGGGTTATGGAAGAGACAAGAGGAGAACAGAAAGGGCAAAAACACACAGGGGAAGAAGACAAAGGGACACCATACATAATCGGGGAGGGGGCACAACGGGGGATCATTCATACCAACAGACACAGGGACACCAGACACTACAGAGAGGAATGAAACTACTTCAAGGGACAAAAACAGATGCAGAATGAGGACACTGGTGCCGCGGTCACGATACCCGGGCTGCCCTACCTGCCGTCAACGGCCTTTGGTGGTACCTCTTCAGGATGCAAAGTTAACTCTGATGCAGCATCATCTCCTCCCTGATCCATGCTTCTGCAAGACAAAATGAGACAAGTTAGTAGCAATGTGAGGCCTAGCTGGCCTCACCTTTATACAACTTCACTTGGCCAGGTGTGAAATGGCACGCCCCTTAGCTTTCCTGCCAGCCGTGGAGGCCCAGCATGCACCATTCTTTGTTTTTCACACTCTCCTTCTAGCATGCCGGACCCCCACAGCCACCATTACGGCATGCCTGGGGGCGAGCACCTTAAAGGTGCTCGCTACCAGGCAGTGGCTCTCTCTAACATGTGGATGGATGTGTTTTAGCGATCTGAGAGAACACTATGCCATGTAGAATATGACACACCTCCACGTCCAATACGTATGAGGTATGCAAAGGGAGAAAGAGATTGATCATTAGAATAATTTAGTGTAAAGCTGTGGTGTATTTTAACCCTTTGAGTGCCAGATGGTTAAGCAACGCACTGCATGTTTCTTCTGGCACTCAAAGGGTAAGGGTGACAGTCAACCTCCTTTTTGACTGCAACTGCAAAATAAGTAAAGTCAGATTGTCTATATTTTTATTTTTATTATCTGTGCTCTAGATAGTTAAGCAAATGCACACAAACACACCCACACAAACATAGCAGAGACGTGAGTTCAGTGAGAGGAACATACAGTCTGAAGCCAGTTTGATGTAGGCACTGCACAGTCTGATATGCCCCAGCACAATCTGATCTACCCTGTTCAGTCTGATGTGCACAAGCTCAGCATAATCTGCTCTCTGCACTGTAGATAGTAATCCTACACTGCATTTAGTAACCCTACACTGCACAGACTGATCTCTGCCCAGCACAGACACTGATCTGATCCTTGTACTGACATTAACGCTGTACTGCATGAAATTATACTAGACGAGAAAGCGGAGAGCTACTGGGGGGGAGGGATTCTTGGGGGGAGACTGGAAGCATGGAAAATTAGGTGAACAGGGACTGAAGAAAGGTAACAGCTAAGTAAAAAGAACGAATTGCAGAAAAATAGATACTAGAGAAGGAAAGAGATATCAAAGTGCAAAAGTTGCTAGGAGTACAAGGTAAGGGGGACTAATGGAGAAACGTGGCACTGGGGGAGGAAAGTGACTGGTGGATCACAAAGAAAGGCTGGGGAGGAAAGTCTTAACTCACTGAATACTAGGAAGGTGCCCAATGAATTGCAGAGCAACACAGGGGACATCTCTCTGATACCCAAAGGGTTAAAGAATTGTGGCTACATGATCCAATAACCTCTCCTTCTGACATATAAGTAGTGATAAGAGTGAGATGAGCTGGGCTAAGGAATTTTTTACCCACTTAGGGCTTATTTGGAAATGGCTTCAATGGGTTTTTTTGTCTTCCTGTGGATCAACAGGGCTGATTTGTCATGGGCTGAACTTGATGGAGACGTATCTTTTTTCAGCCACATCATCTATGTTACTATGCATAACAGTAAACTTTCCTCAGCCATCAGTGTAGTACACTTAAACCTACTCTGTGTCATAGCAGGCTTACTTAGTGCTCCAGCGGCTGCATGCATTTATTAGATATGAATTGGGATCCGGTAGTGTAACGGTGACCACTTGGGCTTCTATCTTCTGTCATCATGTAAATGACATAAGAGAGAATTGCAAGTGGTCACATCACAGTCACACTAAGGAATATCAGTGCATGTACATTAAATTCATTCAGTTGTCAGAGTGCTAAAAAAGCCTGCTATGACACATGGCAGGTCGGAGTGCAGTAACTGAAGGTTTAGGGGAGTAAACTACTAAATATGACATAGTTTAGTCCAGCTCTGCTCCCTCCTGTCACTTTTTAAATGTCAGGAGGAAGAAGCGATATCTGTCAGTGGGGGGAATGGGAGGCAGATGGTATCAATCCCAACATTTCAAATGACCAAAGAGAGACACTTTTGCTTTAGGTGGTGTTTCTGGGGGCTTGGCTGGTGGGCATGACATTACCCAGAATTTTTAGAAGACTTTCTGTCCTATTGACAACTCTTTGTGTAACTGAATAAATAACTTACAACAAGATCAAAGTATTTTACTTAAATGGACTAATTTATAAACACATCTTTTATACAAACATTAATGTGAATTTATTGATATGGAGCAATGTGATACACTTATATACACATCACACAGTCTGATGTATAAAACGAGGGACACCAGGGCTTTGAAGCGGTATAGAGCGATTTGGGTATCAAACAGGGACTGTCCCTCCTAAAGAGGAACACTTGGGAGGTATGGGATGGTGAAGTGCACAGCAAGCTATGGCAACATCCTCCTTTATGCAGCTTCAGGAAGATGAGGTTGTTTCTATGAGCTCTGACAACATTGTCAACTATTGGAGCTTAGTGCATGTGGTGCATAGTCACATTAACACAGACATACTCTCAAGAATATGAAAATGGGCCACTAAGTCAGATTTCAATAAGCAAATTCACTAGTGGCGAATGCTACATTGAAATGTTGTGAATGCAGAGAAGGCATGGAGAGGACATGGAGATATAAGCATATCTGAGACGCGAGCAGAGTGATAAGATGCCAAAGATAGCTTAATGCATTGCACAAGATGGATCTGGGTCCAATGTACCACAATATCACCAAACTGCACCCTTATCAATCTTTGCACTTCTTGCCCCTGGAGTCCTTCAACACAGAGTCATGTTTGCTATTAATTACAAATTAGAGATTCATTTTGGAGAACCAATCCAAAGAGGATTACTTCAAAGAGGGAGGAGTGTAAGTACAGGATGTGAAGAAGGTAACATAGAAAGTAACATAGTAGTAACATAGTAAATTAGGTTAAAAAAAGTCCAACAAGTTCAACCTTTGCCTCATAACCCAGAGATATGAGGATTATATAGCTTTTCTGCTGCCAAATAAGATAGTCTTTATCAGACCTTCCTGTTTTGCCTACTAATAAACAGTATAACCCTGTATGTTTCCTTTTGAAAGAAATGTATCTAATCTTCTCTTAAAAGTAACCATCGTATCTGCCACAACTGCATCCCTGGGCAAGGAATTCCATAATTTAACAGACCTTACTGTAAACAAACCCTTCCTCTGCTGAAACCTCCTTTCGTCTATTACAATAATTTTGTGTTAGAGGGCTCAGAAATGCTGGCACTGATGCCATCCAATGACAAGTTATGCCACTGTAAAAAGGTCATTATTTTTATGTCTAGATTATAGTAAGTGGTTGTTAATTATAGGAGCTGTTAACGTTCCTTTAACCCTTTGAGTGTCACGGGGTTGCCCAATGCATTGCAAAGCAATAAATTGGGTGCCCATCTGGCACTCAAAGGGTTAAGTTTGAAATTGTGATAAAATTAAATCCCCATTTCTTTGCAAAATATTTAGCAAATAAGTAAAGAAAACAGATAATTCAGCAACATGTAAGGACATATTCTGTCTGAAATATACAGCTATGTTTGTACGGGTATTAAAAGCTGAGCTTGCAATTATGGAAATCACCTAAGATCATACACAGTCAACATAATTGAACCTCATGTAACAAGCACTTGCAGAAATCAGACACTGGGCAATATGTGCATTGTAACTGCAGCAATTCTGGGACAAACCAAGTGTACCATGGCGTACAAATTCCCCTAAATGCCACAGATTTAAAAAGTTGCATTTAACCCTTTGAGTGCCTGAGAGGTTTGTGTTGGATACCTCTCTGGCACTCAAAGGGGTTAACCCCTAGAATGCTAGAGAGATCTCCAGCACTTTTCCAAACAATTTCTTGCAGGTCTTTCCAGCAGTTTAAGAAGTTCCATTTAAATTATTAGGACTTTTTATTGATTTTCGTTTGGTGCAGTTGGTCTGACACACATTTGCTCTAGTTCTTATTATATCAGTGTCACTGGGGTTCTTATGAAGCGCAGTGATTGGGGTGTCGTACATCAGGGGTGCCCAGACTTTAGTGACATGGGATCTACTCAGTGGCGTAACAATAGGAGTCGCAGTGACCGCCCCCCTGCGACCCTCTGCCTGGTGCCCCCAACATGCTGAAGTCTGTGCCTTCTTTGCCACAGACCTCTAGCAGCTGAGCACCCTCCTCATCTCTTTAGTAATGCAGAGCGCTGGGAGATGACATCATCTCCCAGCTCTCTGCATTACTGAAGAGAAAACCGAGTGGGAGCTCCGGCAGTATAGAGGTCTGTACAGAAGGAGGCACAGACCTCTCCTCCTACACCGCTGGACCACCAGGGAGGTAGGAAACAAACACTCTGGGGGGCAATGTGAGGGGAATGTGGAGATGGGGGGCAATATGGAGATGATGGGGGGCAATATGGAGATGATGGAGGCAATGTGGAGGTGATGGGGGGCAATGGGGAGTTTGGGAACTTTGTGGAGGTGTCCAGTGAAGATGGTCAATAGGGGACCAATGAGGTAGGGGGGGCCAATATGGTCAGGGGGGCCCATGGCAACTTTTGCACCAGGCCCCGGTGGCTTCTAGTTACGCCTCTGGATCTACTTTATCAGCACTCGTCAGTAAAGCTAGAATGACAGAGACTGGCTGCTGGATAGGTAGGAAATGTTAAAGGTTAAGGCACACATGCGCAGCAAGGTAATGTCTTCATTACTATTTTACTACTTCTTACTACTTGAGTCAACATGTATCCATTGATTGCCGCACTCTATTTCACAACCTTTAAGCCTGTGACATCAAAATTTCTCGTTTTTGATTGGGGAGATATTCTGATATCACAGTTTTGACTCTGGAGACATTTTTAACTTGCCGTATTGTTGGTCGCCCAATGGATGATGACATTTCAATAGGATACCTGAAAGATTAGTTTGTCAGCACTGGAGGAGTTAATTTGCTTAGAGTGCAAAATAGGTGATAGATTTGTCTCTGCACTGCATGGGTTAATATAAGAACAAACTCCGATGATATTAACTCTTACAACATTGGAAGGATTTGGCAAACATTACTCAGAATGAATTTTCTGATGGCCTACGAGTAAACACTTAGTTATCTAGAGGTAGAGCCACCCGTGTTCCATGCAGATCCAGGTTGAGGCTGATGTTAGGGTTGCACCGATACTGGTATCAGTATCGATACCGGCATTTGCGCAAGTACTCGTACTCGTGCAAATGCGGCCCGAAGCCAGCACCGATACCCTGTGTTAGGGTTGGTGCTGCAGGGAGGGAGCCCGGGGAGCTGCTCACAATGCTCCCCGGGCGCACCTCTCCCTCCTGCAGCGTCGAAGCGTTGCCGCGGGTTACCATGGCAACGCTCCGACGCTGACCTCTGCCGGGGCTCACGAGAGAACAGCGAGCACCCGGCAGAGGAGGAAATTACAGCGGGTAGCTGGAGGGTAAGGCAGGCAGAAGCTGCAGCTTGGCACAGACTGGACAAGCTGTAAACTTCTTTGCAGCTTTCCAGGGAGACCCTGGCACAATCTCACTGTTCTTTTGCAGAAAGCCATGGCTTCAGCCCCATTGCCATGCACCAGCCCCACTAAGAGCCCCCCCCATCTCCCACTCAGCCTCCCCACTTCTCACACTCAGCCCCACTACCTCTCTCACTCAGTTCTCCCCAGCCCCCCACTTCTCCAGTTCAGTTCCCCTCAGCCCCCCACTTCTCCCATTCAGTTCCCCTGCTTCCACTCAGCCCCCCCATCTCCTGCTCAGTTCTACTGCACCCTCTCACCACCATAATCACCCCTATTGTTATACCTACTATTAATAATAAATCAAATGGCCATGCAGTGGCTATAAAATACACAAACAGTATTTATTCATATTAATACACACATCAGATGCAATAAAAATTGACTCTACAATGTATACAAGTATACAAGCATATGTAGAAAACCAATAAAATAAATAAAAAAATAAAATAGCATAGAGGTAGCAGAAACTCTGTGTCCTAAACTGAGGTGACCCCTAAAGGATTGTCCGTATTGCCTCGTCTGTATAGATAATTCAGATCTTCTCCTCCACCACTATATCTCCCGTCTATCTTGATCAAACATATGATATACGGTATATCCCTCCGGCGGCTACCGCTACACACACATACAAGCGGCTTGATGCACTCACCGGATCCCGTAATGCATCAGCGGGCAGATCGTGGGAGGTATAGATGACCTAGATCCAAATGAAATGGCAAGCGTCCAACAATGTAGCGGGTACAATGTAGACGGGAGATATAGTGGTGGAGGAGAAGATCTGAATTATCTATACAGACGAGGCAATACGGACAATCCTTTAGGGGTCACCTCAGTTTAGGACACAGAGTTTCTGCTACCTCTACGCTTTTTTTATTTTTTTATTTATTTTATTGGTTTTCTACATATGCTTGTATACTTGTATACATTGTAGAGTAAATTTTTATTGCATCTGATGTGTGTATTAATATGAATAAATACTGTTTGTGTATTTTATAGCCACTGCATGGCCATTTGATTTATTATTAATAGTAGGTATAACAATAGGGGTGATTATAGTTTTGGTTTATTTTTATTCATTTTTTTAGCGCTCCCCCACTTTGATTTTTTTCGTTCCTGTTGATTGTGTTCACACCAGTCTGGGGTTTTGGTAGCAGCTGGTCGTTTAGAGCATGTCTCCTGTTTAAGGATTTAGAGGTATATCTGAGGTATTAACCATTTGGGCGCCATTATATCTCCAATTTTGGTTTTGGTATACCCTCTCACCACCCCTTGGAAAACTGACAAATGGCATTGCAAAAAAGTATCGGTAATTGGTATCAGTGAGTACTTGGGGAAAATATCGGTACTTGTAATTAATCTTAAAAAAAATGGTATTGGTGCATCCCTAGCTGATGTACTTACTACCTTTAGTTTCAAACTGACTGGAACCCTAACATTCAAACTTTTTTAACTCCCTGAATGCTAATGAAGTCTCCAACTATTGCTTTGTAATGTATGGGAGACCTCCCTAGCATCCTAGGGGTTGAAATTCCCATTCAAATCAATGGGAACTTTTATTTGTTACCTAAACTGCAACTGGTTTGTCACTGAATTGTTTGAGTTTTCTTTGTATATATAACCCAGTGTCATCAACTTAATAGCTTTTTTGAAGATGCTATAGGTTTTAACACAATATTTTCACTTTATTATTATGACCAGATCAGCATTTTAAATGTTGGAATGCCAGATAAGTACCCAACGCATTGCATTACAATGTGATGGATACCACTCTGGCCCTCAAAGGGTTAATGTGGGATGCATATTACATTTTCATTCTACAGAATTCCACAGGAACATATGCAGCCATGCAGTGTTTGGTTTCCCTTAGATTCCCACATTAGAAGGGTGATCTGATCACATTTTATATTACAACTGGCTGTGCTTGAAAGCTCTAGAGCTGGATCCAATACCTGCAGATGGAACTGAGCTGGTTGTTATTCTCAATTGCTCTCTGAAGTTGAAGAACTGCCAGATCTGTAATGCTGGAACTGGGTCAAAGTGCTACTCAGGTTCATTAGACTGTGGTGTGATTCAGCCACCTTGATCATCAACATCATTTTATTGACTGTTCTGTCTCTAATATAGTCCAACAGTGAGGTTGATGTACTAAGAAAGTGGTGCAATTCTGAGCCAAAGAAAACATTTCACAAAGGACAAATAAAAATTCCCATTGATTCAAATTGCGGTTGGAAAGACCTCTGGCACTCAAAGGGTTAACTCCTTGAATGCTAGATAGATTTTCAACATATTGCAAAGAAATATGTTAGAGACTTTGCTAGCATTCAAGGAGTTAAGAGCCCATTTAAATCAATAGGAATGTGTCTTTGTTTCCTATGGAGCAGTTTGTTTGCCCCAATATTGCTCCATTTGCTTAGAACATGAATCCCAGTGTGTTTGACTTAAAATGTGCCTGTCACCTTAAAATATGTTTAGTTACTTTTAAAGTGTCTATTGAGTGTACTGCTCATTTGCTTGTTATATAAATCATTTTTAATAAGTAATTTATTGGTGGCACAGTGTGGCACTTTATGCTAATCAGTTTATCGGCTATGAATGAATTTAGACAATACACACACACATGGGTCTGTACAAATAACACAAAGTGATACGTTCCACATTAACTCTTTGAGTGCCAGAGGGGGTACACCATGCATTGCAAAGCAATGTGTTGAGCACCCCTCTGGCACTCAAAGGGTTAGAACTGAACTAATTAGAATACTGTACTAAATTAGCATAAAAGTGCCATACTTTGAACTACAACAAAGAGGTTAATTTCTCAAAAACAATTTATTTTTTTGATCTGAAATATGATCAGAACTGGTAGACCAATCATTTTTGTACTGCCCAATCTGATTGGAGGAGCCCATAGTCACATATAAAAATATGGGGTAGTAGAGTTTACCAGCTTCTCTCAAGTAGCAAAATACAGAGAGTGTAGAACACCATTTCAACACAAAAATAAGAGCAAACAACCATTTCTGGGCCTTATTTATCAAGTTAAATTGGTGCAATTCGGGAGCAAATTGATTGCACATTGAAAGAAAAATTCTACAATTCCAGTTCATGTAAATAGGCCTTTAAACCCATTGATCCACACTGAATGAGTTAAGATTCCCATTTGAGGCAATGGGAAGTTTCATCCTCCCCCATGGTGTATCTGCAAAATTCTACCTCTTTAGTTTGATGAATAGGACCCTTTGTGCTATGACTGGTCCTGCATGCACTTACACCTATGTATGTAGCTGTTTGTGCATTGTAATGTCCACTTTGTGCCACACACTCCAAAAGGTGGTCAGTGTTGGGCTTTGTGGGAGTTTCTGGGCATTCTATTGCTCTGTGCCCAGGTGAGGGCTACTGTATATACTTATTGGGTACCGAGGAAATAAGAGCAAAACATTTTCTTTATCAGCTATAGAGTGTTGTACAGGCCATTTTCACTTAGATGCTGTGCCCAGAAGATATGGCTGTACAGTAGCACACAGGTGTAGTGAACTATACATTATATACAGGCACAGGTATTGTGCTACACCTTTTTTTTCTACATTCCCGCAAGGCACCCAATTTAGGGGTTAACCAACTGCACCGTAGTGGACAAATAAAGATTCCCATTATTTAAATGGGACTTTTAACCCCTTGAACACTAGACGAGTTTTCACTGGAGAATTCTCTAGCATTTAAGGGGTTTAACCCTTTGAGTGCCAGAGATGCATGCCCTTCCTGCACTCAAAGGGATGCAATGCCCATTTAAGTCAATGGAAATTGGAGGCATTTTTATTTTTATCCTGTAAATCAGGGACACATAAAATACACACATTGCAGGACAGCACAGGAATCAAAGCAACCCTGCAATGTGTGTATTTTATAAGTGTCCCTGATTTAAAGGCATATGTGGTCACCTTATACTGAACAGCTGGTTTGCCCCACCATTACTCATCTTTTGAACATAGGCCTTAAAATCACTAATAAAGAGATGTTTATTGTATATATATTGATAAAATCCAATGTTTTATTCTAAGTAATAGTAAACTGAAAATGAGAAGCACTAATTACACCACATGATATGATTCTTGAGAAAGATTTGTAAGGTTCACAATAGAGAATTTAATTTTGTGTTGAACTCGCTGGAAGTATGTGTTGGATATTTCCCTGGTGCTCAAAAGGTTAAAGAGTTAATACTACCCCTCCTTAACTGTTTACATCCCAGCATCGAACACTCTCACTTGGATACCTGTGACTCCCCACTGAGCTGCTTGCTATAAGCAGTGACTGAGAATGTTCTATAGCAGACTGACAGTACGGAAGATGTACTAATATGATTCCATGCAAAAAAAACAGGCACTGGAGACATATTTTTTGTGCTAAGCATGCGTAACACTCATGTACTAAGCTTTTTTCATCCAAATTTCTCCCATTAACACTGCTTGCACCATGGAGGGAAGCAGTGAATGAGTGTATGGGTTTTATGCGGTATGCCATTAATCTGAACTTTATTTCATGCCACGTGCTAACAAGACACAGAAGAGATTGGAATTAAATGACTCAATTTTTCTACCTATGGTATAGGGGAGGAGCACAGATCTTGCTCATCTTAAAGACATAATAATGGTGGATCATGTCCGCTAGTATGCACTAAAGTGACTGTACATACCTGTATGGGCAGCTACATTTCTGATGCACACATCTAAGTACAGAAAACAGGTTCATATGTGCCTGTATTTCCAAATAACTGACAGGGACACCTTTGCCCTGGGCAATCCCATGACAGTGTCACTAGTGGTCCATAGTGTTGTGTAGCGCAGCATGTGCCACAATCCAAGTAAACAGAGATAAAACTGCATTTCTACAGCATAAAATACATTACCCAAGCATAAATACTACACACATTTATATACACAAGTACTATTAACTAATAGGTGGTACAGATCATTACCTATTACTCTTTTAACCCTTTGAATGCCAGACCCCTCTTTTAACCCTTTGAATGCATTGCTTACCCCTCTGGCACTCAAAAGGTTAATAAGAAAAACAAGTATAACATTTAACCCCTTAAGAACCAGTGGTAACTTTCCCTTAAGGACTGCTTTGATCCTTGCTGACGTGCCAGTACAAGTGACCTGTTATGTGTACCGGCACGCTGAGTTGCAGTCTGAGAGACACTGCTCCAGTCTCGGATCTGTCAATTTCTGACCCCTTTTTTACTTACAGCATCAAAGTATGTGACGTGCCAGGACTGTCACCAGTCCTTAAGGCACCAACTGTGAGACGTCCTTGAACGTCAAGTAGTCCTTAAGGGGTTAAAAACTAAAGACAAAAAACAAGAACAGCAGAATTCAGGGACAGAAGGCTACAATCAGGGGCTGTCCCTTTAACCCTTTGAGTGCCAGAGGGGTACGCAACGCAATGCAAAGCAATGCGTTGCATACCCCTCTGGCACGCAAAGGGTTAAATCTTGGCCAGTTGGCAGTTTTGCAAGCTGCACTGACGGATCTGTACAATCCCTTGGGTGAGCCTGATGTACTAAGAACTAGGGTAGCGACAGACAAATATTGGGGATGACGCTCCCATCATCCCACAACCGGCCACATATGGTTGGCAATCATGGTAGCAGGAATAGTCCCAACTCTTGAAGAGCCAATGGTTGCCTACCGCTTAAGTAGAGCAACTCTGGGGCAAACCAACTGCACTGTAGGGGATGAATAAAGATTTCAAATGATATAAACAGGGATGTTAATCCCTTGAATGCTATAGAGGTTTACAACACATTGCTTTGCAATATGTTGGAGATATTTCTAGCATTCAAACTATTAAAAGCCTCAATTATTCAATGGTAAGTTTTATTTGCCCCCACCCAGATGCAGCTGGTGTGCCCCAGATGTAACTGAGTTCCTCTTAACGAGATTCTCATTCAGTGGCTGAATGTGACCATTGCCCTCCTCTCGAGACATGAGGAGTTTCCTCATGACTTTCACCACATGCACTTTGTATTCAGTGGTGACATAACATTGCTAAATCTGAACATCCCCTGGCACAACACAAAATGATTTCATTAGTGGCAATCCAGCATATCTTACAGTATAAAACAAATAAAAATATCTGTCACATAACACTTTGGTGAGTCAATATTTTGCAGAAGGTGATAAAAATGTACTTTGTACCTTTTGGACTTTGATCTTTTTTTTCTTATACTTAAAAAGCATGGAAAGAAAGAAGTATATAGGTTTGTGTATATATAAAAGTATATAGGTGTGTTTATATGTATTTAAGCATATACAGTATATTCCTGGGTAGGGATGGTTAAAGGTTTTCACCTCAGAAGTGAAAAGTGAAAATGACAGTTCTTGCTTTCTGGAGGGAATCCATGCAAAGAATGCAGTTTTAACCTTTTTTTTTTTAGCTTTTTTCTTTGCATTGAATTCAAAGATAATAATGCAATTTCCCATGTGAAGAGTTCCCCAATGTATTTCTTCCTTGATAACTCATTAGTATAAAAGGATGTGCCAATTTACCAGTCTGTGCTTTGGAAAGAGAAAGAAAGCTGATTAAATTTTGAAGAGGATTTTGTGCTGAAGACGACAGGCAAAGAGAGGGAGCTGGAGTTATTTAAGTGGTACTGGTGATGGTTGGTAGTTCTTTACATAGATGAGATGTGGGGATTGTTGGTGTGATGAGAGAAAGGAGTGTTAATAAAAACCTAAAAAACAAAAAGAAAATTTTTTGAGTAGCTGGTGATAATGACAATTAGGTGATCCTATCTGGGCTGACACTTGATTGAAAGTGATATAATACATCATACATTCAAGTCAAGACAAATAGACAACAGATGCAAGGCAGAGTGCCTTCAGAGTCTTCTTTTTATATGAGTCAACTGATCAGTGGATAGTCCACATTGGAATAGAAATAGCCGATAAGCTGTTTAATGTAAAGACAGAACCGGTAGATAAGCTGTTAAATGTAACAGCTGCTTTGCCGGTTCTCTCTGTTTCTGAATGAACTGTGAAGATGAGCCATGTATTCTTAATGTTACAACACTTTTCATGCCACAGGGGTGTGCAATAAAGTGATTATGGGAGGGCAACTGCTGTCTCTATTCTCCAGTGGATACAGCAAACTGTCCTCTGGCACCACAGAAAACTATGAGAGGTTCCCAATTTCGCCATCTCAGTCTGGAGAAGTTGGGACATCAAACTTCTACAGCATAAGTGGGTAAAGGAGCTTACTGCATGTGGTGAATAGCCATATTAACATATAAACATACCCACAGGAATATGACAATAGGTTCAATGTACACAAACTTTGCTTCATGCGCAAAATTATTAAAAATATTGTATAAAATTACCTTCAGGCTATGTGTATAAGGTGTATATGAAACATAAATGAATTTCGTGTTTAGACTTGGGTCCCATCCCCAAGATATCTCATTATGCATATGCACATACTCCAAAATCTGAAAAAATCCAAAACACTTCTAGTCCCAAGCATTTGGGATAAGGAATACTCAACCTGTATATGGATACATCCTATACCCCAAATGGCTCAATTCATATAAAACAGTAAAAAACTAAGTTCCAAACAATCACTAATAAAGTGATTTTTGTAGCTATAATGTGAATCTTGAATACGATCTTGAGCTAAAGAATATATGTGATGTCATAAGATATATAAAAATAAAGAATGAAAAGATCCACCCAGTACTTTAACCCCTTAAGGATCCCTGACAGCCCTGGCACGTCATGGGTCTGCGTGCCATCAGGACCAATGATGTGCCAGGACCATCATGGAATTCAGGGCTCCCAGCGCAGCAGCATGCTGTTCGGGGAGCCCTGAAAAGAATGCGCAAAAAAAGCATTTTAAAAAATGGTCCGTGGTCCTTAAGTGTCAGGACAGTCCTTAAGGGGTTAAGGTGCTTTACGGAATATCTGTCTATCTATCTATCTATCTATCTATCTATCTATCTGTAAAATAACAAACAAAATTAATATCTTGTAATACCTTTTATATTGGACTAACAGAATTATGGATTGACAAGCTCTCGGGATAAACTCCCTTTCTCAAGTCTACAGCATTTCTGAGCACAAGGACACAGAATTCACAGTTAATACAGTTAATACACTTACGACCCTCTGCAAGAAGAGTGTGGATTTTCTCTTGGTCCCTGTCTTATCAGCAGTCCCACTGTGTTAACCCCAGCAAACAAAACAGCTTTGAGATCAATGTATTAATTGTATTAACTGTGAATTCTGTGTCCTAGTTCTCCGAAATGCTTTAGACTCGAGAAAGGGAGTTTATCCCAAAACCTTGTCAATCCATAATTCTGTTAGTCCAATAAGAAAAGGTATCACAAGATATTAACCCTTTGAGTGCCAGAGGGGTACGCAATTGCTTTGCAATGCGTTCTGTACCCCTCTGGCACTCAAAGGATTCATTTTGTTTGTTAATTTACATCTACGTCACTGGACTAATACGGCTACAATCTTAACTCTATATTTTTTTTTCCCTATATTATATCCTAGAGTGGAGGTATGTCCTATAGTCAGCCCACCCTGTATAGTTTTTTTGAAGATTCGTCCCCATGTCTGTCAATATTGTTCATTCTTATGGTTTAATTTAACAGGGATTTTTATTTGACCCCTACGTTGCTGTTGGTTTACTCCATAATAAAAAATAAATATGGACCATAGAAACGTCTCTGATCCAAGTGTGAATGAAGAGTTTTCTAAACTCATTGCATGCTAGAGAAAAAGGAAAGACAAAGCAATATATTTGAGACAGCTGTAAAATTCATGGGGTTAAAAGGAAATATAGAATTACAACACAAGAATACATATTTGTTGTAACTTTTTACTGCCCCTCCACTCAACCAATATTTCACCCTTTGAGTGCCAGATGAGTACACAATTCATTGCTCTATATAATGCATATAATTGTTTCCATCTATTGTTGAAATAGACTATGTTCAGAAAATCCTTTTCCTGCTGACTGTAGCTGATAAACCTGGTTCTCTGTTATGTTGGCATTTGCCGCATATTGCTTCAGTTCTGGCAAAGTTAACTAACTGTTCTCTACAGATGTCATTCATTTTCACACCTTTCTTATCTGACATGTAACTGTCACGGTTAGATGCTGCAATCTTCCTAGGAGGATGAACTATTAGATAAGGGGCAGGATCACAAGCAGACTGGGGCTCTGGTATATTATATAAAGGTAGAGATGTTGTCATTGCCTCTCTCACAGTATCTTAGGGGGTGGCACTGAGTTAGTCCCAATCTCTGTAATCCAGAGACCTGATAATAACTTCTGGCTGAGGCATTTCTGGTGAGTACACAAGTACTGATTTTCCTTTTATTATTTATTATGTGAGTGTGTATGTATCTCTACATACAAAATGTATATAAATTTACAGACTACCACCTTCATATAGCCTTAACCCCTTGAATGCCAGAGGTGTGTGCAACACATTGCAAATTCATAGGGTTAAGTGATATAAGTGACATCATGCTCATGTATATGTTATCATTGTTTCTGGAATACCCTGGTCCTTTACTTTTTGAGTCAGTTAGATTGAGAGATTGAAGTTTGGTAGTAAAGGGGGAACTATATTTGGGGAAGGGAAAGAAAGGTGAATAGAGATGAAAAAGTGAAAATTTGGACAGAGATGAAAAACAGGGCTGTTTAGACTGTTTTCTGATGTTATAAGTCAACAAAACTGTATTCTAATGAAGTATGGATCCCCTAACAACCATTTTTTTGGGTCAGAAAACCTATTTCTGCAGGTACCAGGGTGGCTAGGCATCAGAAGCGCCGTTTGTGGCTTTAGCCATAGACTTCATTTGCAGCACTGTCATTCCCTTAGTCTGCAACTACACAAAAAAAGTAACATGTTATGCCTCTGCTTGCAACCCATAAAGCAGACTGTCTACACTGTTGACCTGTAGGCTGTGATGCTCACTGAAAACCTCCTGTGAATGGCATCCCACATGTGGGCATCAGACATATATATATATATATATACATATATACATATATATATATATATATATATATATACATATATATATATATGATACAAGTTTGCCATGATCCACGTTCCCATTCCAACAAACAAGAATGCCAAGGGAACACAGAGGGTGCAGATAAGTGGGTGGCATGGACAAGGCAGCAGTGCTGCTGCTTTCCAATCATGTGAACTTGAGAACTCATCAGTGGCCAGTTTCATTCACTCCACACGCCTTACATATTGGCACTGGCATAACATTTCATTAGCAAACATTTTAAAAGCTCATTTCAAAATCCTGATGCAATGTCAAAAAAACAGTGTAAACAAAGTGCAACTCTTGTGAATTCAACATGTGTTTGACACAGCAGGGACATTATGACATTATGAATACATAAAGCAGATGGTGATTAACCCTTTTGTGGCCACAATGGAAAGCAACCTCACAGGCACTGAAAGGGAGAATCCAAATGAAAATCAAATGAGTTATGAATTTGTTCTTATTGCAGTAAAACTGAAGTAGCATTTACTATTCTGTGCACAGCGAGGCTGATGCAATAATAAAGAGTGGACCAAGTCTAGAGTAATCCAGCTGTACCATAGAAAATCAGCAAACATTCTCAGTGATTTTAATTGGTTCTTTTAACCCTTGAGTGTGAGAAATGGGTTGCGTACCCCTCTGGCACTCAAAGGGTTAACACATTGAACTCTCTAGAATCCAAGGGGTTAAAAGCCCAATTTAAATCAATGGGGATTTTCATTCCCCCAATATGGTGCAGTTTGTTGTACCCAGAATCCTTCTTAGTTCATCAGCTTCAAAACATTAAAGGGATATAGGGTTATGGTGGGATTTTAACCCTCCAAGTGCTAGAGGGCACTCAAAGGGTTAACCCCTGGAATAAACTTAATTTAGAAGAAATACGTTGCTGACATCTATAGCATTCCAGGTGTTAAAATCTCAATTAACATCAATGGGAATATGCAGAATTTCCATTTTTTTTCCTAAGGTGGGGTTTATTTGCTCTGGAATTGTGCCTAGATATATTGATGAATAAGTCCCACTATTGCATGCTTCCATATAGGTACATGGCATACACTATACACCATCCATGCATACAGCCACCTCACTGAAGCTCATGAACTAATTCTGGGGCAAATCACAACTGCACCTAATTTAAACAGGACTTTTAACCCCTCTGCAATGAATTGAAAACCACTGTAGCATTTAAAGGTTTGAAATCCCATTTAAAATCCCTTTAAGTGATTTCCTTTGAGTGCATCATCCTATTTATGCCTGCTTGTATGTGAAATTCACCCAAAGGCTGCAAAACTGCACCAGATTCTGCATAATGAGCTGTATTAAAAATTTCAGTTCAAATCAATGGAAAGTGTTATGTGTCCCATTTACTGCAACTTGCGAGCTCCAAAATGTATCTTCTATCTCTGTTCACATGACCAAAGGTGTAGCAGTACAAATACAACGTTGCATTATGTGCTGTACTCTTGTAATATATGATTTTCATTCTGGTATTAATCATCATGTCGCATTATGGTACATTCCCTGAACACCTGACTGAACACGCCACTTACTATGTTAATCAGGAAGGGGAAACGTGTGGCTATCAAGCTGTTGTATTAAGCTTCAGCATCCACGGCTAGACAACCACAGGTTCCCAGCATATTATTAAAAAATAAGGAAAATATTCTGCACATAAATGCTACGTGGAACTTGAAGAAACAGCATTAAGCACAACGCCCATGATCGTGACCTGCACTCTGTCTGGAGGTAACTACAGGTCGTTGGCTTGACACATCAACTCTCAAAGCTTGAATCGTTTCCCTTTCATTCTGTAAACCAAGAATTAAATCCCCTGACTCCAGCCCGTGGTGTGACAGACAATGCGCATGCGCACTTGAAATAAGCCATCTGGCTGTAGAGGAGCCTCCAGAGTCAGCAGATTGATGGGGGCCAATGACAGGAGCTAGAGCATGTGGCACCAAATTTCTCTGAGCCAATAAGGTTGCGGGGCTCTTACGGGCATAAATGTACAGGCATCATTATCATTTCAATTCCTGCACCGTCAGTAGGCTGGGAGATCATATGTATGAGGTAGCAGCATTTATTTCCTCACCAACAGCCGATTTTTTTTATTGCAAAGCAGTAAGTGCTTTTGTTTTTGCGTTATCTAACACAACTGGATAGTCACTGCGTTCCTGCCTCATATCTGTGTTACACCCCCAAGAGCATCTTATTGCATCCCATTCTGCTAGCTGAGCCCTATTCATTTCGGGATCCCAGAACAACGCAAGGTACATATATTTATATATATGGGCAGGGTGTGATTGCAATGTAAGGTAGCTTAAAAATTGATTTTGATTTATGTGACTGCTATTATGGTGATGTTATTCGTGTTGTATGATGGTGCTTTTTTTTTCTTCTTAAACACATGATTATACTGAAAATGTATTATGTAAATCCAGTGGCTCTCCAGCTGTTTTTTAACTTCAACTTAAGTCATCCTCACCCTTGAGGATGATGGGAGCTGTAGTGAACAACAGATGACGGCTAAGGATGATAGAAGTTGTAATTCATTGGTAGCTGAAGAGCCACTTGTTGCCCACTCCTGAGGCAGATATATATTGTGTTGTACAGGTCATATATGTTTGTATGTATACAGAGTATCGTATATTGTAGTGGTCAGTGAGCATGTTGTAATTATTGGTATTGGGCACATTGCATGTGATCAAGTTACTGTGTATGAGAGAACAATGCGTTTGTTGTGTATTTACTACATTTGTTCAAAGCCCATTTAAAGTGAAAAGGCAAGGGTTTGTCTTCATTTGAAGGTATGGTATGCCCTTAGTAGCTACACACCACTTTTTTTTTTAATGTTATTAAAACCCTCTACATTTCATTTCTTCATACTGTGCATTGCAGATGTATGGATCTTGCTGATTTGTGTGTATTTAAGTTTTTACATGAAATATATGATGAATGTATTGTGTATAAAATACATTTCAGGAAAGTTCTGTGGTGCAATGATTGTCTTTGTTCCTGAGAATTTTTGCATGTTTTTATGTGTAAGAATCCATTTGGAGACCATGTTTGTTCAGGGAAAAACCACTTGAATGGAGCAGGCCTTTGTGTGATGTCCATTTAATTTTGAGTCCTTGTTGCAGTCGTTGCATCAGTTCTGGTAATTGTGTGCTGCATTGTGTGTCAGAATTACTGCATGCAGTATCCAACCATACTCAACAGGAGCTAGTTCTGCTTCATCTTGCGGAATACTCAATGGAGGTCAGTGCATCACTGACAATATTGTTTGCAGGCATTTGGGTCTCTCATATTTTATAGCTCTAGTCCTTACATTTCCCTGTGCTTTGCAATTATGTTCATATTTGTTGTTTCCTTCAGCTGCCATATTGCAATTGTTTGATGATTTTGTGATTATATAAATGATAAAACTATTGGCACCAGGGGGGCCTGCTATCCATTTCAGTACCTCACTGGCAGTGAAGGGAATTCAGTATGAGCTTTCATGAAAGAGGCCTTCTAATATTTTTCTTTTGGTCTGTATGTATTTATTACACTCCTTTTGTACAGAGCTGTGGAAAATGTTTGCACTTTATAAACAAAAGATAAATATTAAGAATTGCGCTTTAACATATTTGTATGTAACTGGATACCCTTATAAAAAAGATCAAAGTGCCCATAAACATATTACAATGAAATGCATTGCTCTCCCCTCTGGCACTCAAAGGGTAAAACGTTTACTGCTCTGGAAGCTTGATGTCTTGGATTTTAGTTAGTGTTTTGGTGAGAAGGTGGGAGGATCATGAACTAAACCAAGAACCCCAGCTCCCACCATCAGTTTCTAATTTTAAGCTTACCCTTAAAGTAACATTAACACCTAAAACTGAAATGGGACTATATACAGTATCTCACATAAGTGAGTACACCCCTCACATTTTTTTTAAATATTTTATTTTATCTTTCATGTGACAACACTGATGAAATGATACTCTGCTACAATGTAAAGTAGTGAGTGTACAGCCTGTATAACAGTGTAAATTTGCTGTCCCCCTCAAAATAACTCAACACACAGCCATTAATGTCTAAACCTTGGCAACAAAAGTGAGTACACCCCTAAGTGGAAATGTCCAAATTGGGCCCAAAGTGTCAATATTTTGTGTGGCCACCATTATTTTCCAGCACTGCCTTAACCCTATTGGGCATGGAGTTCACCAGAGCGTCGCAGGTTGCCACTGGAGTCCCCTTCCACTCCTCCATGACGACATCACGGAGCTGGTGGATGTTAGAGACCTTGCACTCCCCCACCTTCCATTTGAGGATGCCCCACAGATGCTCAACAGGGTTTAGATCTGGAGACATGCTTGGCCAGTCCATCACCTTCACTCAGCTTCTTTAGCAAGGCAGTGGTCGTCTTGGAGGTGTGTTTAGGTTCGTTATCATGTTGGAATACTCCTCCGAAGGGAGGGGATCCTGCTCTGCTTCAGTATGTCACAGTACATGTTGGCATTCATGGTTCCCTCAATGAACTGTAGCTCCCCAGTGCCGACAGCACTCATGCAGACCCAGACCATGACACTCCCACCACCATGCTTGACTGTAGACAAGACACACTTGTCTTTGTACTCCTCTCCTTGTTGCCGACACACACGCTTGACACCATCTGAACCAAATAAGTTTATCTTGGTCTCATAAGACCACAGGACATGGTTCCAGTAATTCATGCCCTTAGTCTGCTTGTCTTCAGCAAACTGTTTGCGGGCTTTCTTGTGCATCATCTTTAGAAGAGGCTTCCTTCTGGGAAGACAGCCATGCAGACCAAGTTGATGCAGTGTGCGGCATATGGTCTAAGCACTGACAGGCTGACCCCCCCACCCTTTCAACCTCTGCAGCAATGCTGGCAGCACTCATACGTCTATTTCCCAAAGACAACCTCTGCATATGACGCTGAGCACGTGCACTCAACTTCTTTGGTCAACCATGGAGAGGCCTGTTCTGAGTGGAACCTGTCCTGTGAAACCGCTGTATGTCTTGCCCACTGTGCTGCAGCTCAGTTTCAGGGTCTTGGCAATCTTCTTATAACCTAGGCCATCTTTATGTAGAGCAACAATTCTTTTTTTCAGATCCTCAGAGAGTTCTTTGCCATGAGGTGCCATGTTGAACTTCCAGTGACCAGTATGAGAGAGTGTGAGAGTGATAACACCAAATTTAACACACCTGCTCCCCATTCCCTGAGACCTTGTAACACTAATGAGTCACATGATACCAGGGAGGGAAAATAGCTAATTGGGCCCAATTTGGACATTTCCACTTAGGGGTGTACTCACTTTTGTTGCCAAGGTTTAGGCATTAATGGCTGTGTGTTGAGTTATTTTGAAGGGGACAGCAAATTTACACTGTTATACAGGCTGTACACTCACTACTTTACATTGTAGCAGAGTGTCATTTCATCAGTGTTGTCACATGAAAGATAAAATAAAATATTTACAAAAATGTGAGGGGTGTGCTCACTTATGTGAGATACTGTACATTTAAATATAATGTAGTTCAAGCTAGGGTCCATAAATGATTGTATACTTAATTTTAAAGGGATTGTAATGTTGTAAAAAAAACTAGATCGCCAAGTCTTCTTTATAATACAAGAAACACACTGAGCTATTTCAAACCACTTACATTTACGTAGTTCATAACATATTAACTCTAGAAGGATCCCCCGCCCGCCCCTTCTGGCCTCCTCCCACTGAATCTCTAATCGTGTCATTCTATGGAGCCTATTAAATAATACCTCCAAAGCTAAAGAAATCTTAGTGAATCTCCCCCAGGATGACTAGTAAGGAACACTAGTTGTTGTCACATTGAAACTGAAACAACTAGCAATAGACTAAAACACACACCAGTAACAGTAACTTGAAATGACTCATTCTTGTTTGAAGTATACCTACCTAGTAGGAAACTCAAGATAAACAGATTAGGAGCCACTTATTCTTAAGGTATATTCCCATTTGAAAAAATGTTTGAATTGTAATAACCCTTGAATAAAAACACTACAAGCAGTGACAATTTTACTCAGCTGGTAATGCACTAGTTTTCAATAAGAAAAGTTCCTTTTACGCTTTGAGTGGCTGAGGTGTACTTCCCAATGACCTGGATACCCCTCTACCACTCAAAGAGTTAATGTTTGAAAAAGGCACCTTTATTCACAATAGATATGGTGAATGTATAATGGGGTTTTTATCATCCTAATGCTTGTTTATTATTACATTTTTTTTCAGAGACATTTCTGTCCAATTTTTCTTCCATCTCCATCCTTTGGTGTAAACCATTCTAGTCAATGGGAGCAGGACTCCTATTGACTTGGTTTTTACCAGGGTGCAAATTGCAGAGATAGCCTCTCACATAGCATCTTGCAACTATCAGCTCCCCCATTTAACTGTATACATGCCTATTTCTGCTTAAAAGTGCTCTTAAAAATATATCACATTGGAACATTTATGTGAATAGATGCAAAAATATCTTGTCAGCTTTCAACCCTTAAAGGGATAGTAATACTTAAAATGTAAAAAAAAATATGTTGTAGGGTTTATCCACCTGAGTAAAACAAGAGTACTCCAACTGCTGAAAGGTGTTTCATTCAAAAGTTATTAATTTTCAAAGTTGAATTTTTTAGGTGCAATATCACAGTGGCCTGAAATTGTACAGTGGCGCTGTTGCTACACCATCCTATGGAGATTTATGGTCCCGGGACCAGAGCTGTCCATAGGATTGTGTAGCAATAGCGCCACTGTACAATTTCAGGCCACTGTGATATTGCACCTAAAAAAATTCAACTTTGAAAATTAATAACTTTTGAATGAAACACCTTTCAGCAGTGGGAGTACTTTTGTTTTACTCAGGGGGATAAACCCTACAACATATTTTTTTTACATTTTAAGTATTACTATCCCTTTAACCCTCTGAGCATCGATGTATCCAATGCATTGGAACACAATTGCATTCAAAGGGTTACATGGATAGTAATGTTTCACAATACAAACAGCACCAATTAATCTTCATAGTATTTGGGCCATGAATAGTGTTATTTCAATACTCTCAGAGTTGTAGTTCAAGAGTAATGGAATGATAAAGTATCCCCCTCCCACCCCTTTTACTGATGTAACACTGCTCACCTCAGAGCAGCAAGACTGTCTGGATGGATCTCAAAGCGGGACAATCTTCAGTAAGCATAAGAAAAAAACTGAAAAACCTGTCAAGGGGGCAGGGTTTTCCTTATGATCACAGTAAGAAGATTGTCCCTTACTTTGAGCTGTCTGGTTCCAGGACCAGATTCCATATCTGACGGGAGGCGGCTTACACTAGATAAAAGGGGCGGGAGGGGGATACTTTATCATTCAATTACTCTTGAACTATAACTCTGACAGTACTGAAATAACACTCTCCATGGCCCAAATACTATGGAGATTAATTGGAGCTGCTGTTTTTGTGAAACATTACTATCCCTTTAATATTGTTACCCTGTATGATTTCTGCACCAAAAAAGAAAGAATGTTTTATGATATTAATTGATAATATCAGCATTAGAGGGGAAATAACAACCTCCCACTTACATTACTTTGGCCAGAAACTCCTAATGGCCCTTATGGATTTTCCCTTGTGCCTTTGTTCAAGAGAAACCTTTTCTGACTCAGTCCTGATATCAAGTCCATGGATGTGGACATGATAAGTCCAGCACATTTAACCAATGAGTTGCCTACCCCTCTGGCACTCAAAGTGTTAAGTCTCAGTTTAATAGTAAAAGGAACATTTTAACAAAGTATGGTAAATTACCTTTTATAGAAATATTAACCCCTTAACAACTGGCCGATCCAGTGGTGGGCGGCTGTTAAGGACCCCGACACTTTTTAAAAACATTTTCACAATGAATTCTGGGATGGTAGAGAGGCATGCAGACGTACCACCACAGATACCTGTCCTTAAAGCAAATCTACAGATGACAGTCCTGGCACATCATCGTTCATTAAGGGGTTAAACTCAATGTGTCTTTCATGTTAATATTTATGTTTTGTTTTCTGTCACTCTACATTTTTCAGGCCGATTTTAAAATGACCTACAGAGGGAGCCAGACCATAGTGGAAACTCCTGCTAAAAAAATAGATGACGTTGGCATAGACAGGGTCATGACGGATGACATATTTGATAATACCTACTCTGAGAAGGAAGGACCAAAGCCTCCCAGGAAAATTGTGTGGAGAAATGTGATCCTGATGTTCCTGCTACATGTAGGAGCCTTTTATGGAATATTCCTTGTACCATCTGCAAAGCTCAGCACGTTGGCTTGGTGTAAGTCTTTATTAATTTCCATTTACTGCAGTGGTTCTCATTTTTCAACTCAAGCACACCTAACATGCAATACACAATTTTTAGGACACCCCTCATATTTGAGACGTTATTTCACAAGGAAGTAATGAAGGGTACAGTACATTCATATAGTTATCATTATGTTTCACAACAACAAAGAGCGTATTGTACATAATCACTTCCATATATATTCATAAGAAACTCAATGATAAAATTTATGTCAAAGTATTTATAGAAAAAGTGGGCACCCTGAGCTGGTGCCCAAGACACACCAAAATGTCCCGACACCCTGGTTGAGAACCACTGATCTACTGTGATGTTAAGTTCTCTTTGAGTGTAATTTTTTTTCCCATTATGATCATAGCATTCTGTTGGATTTTTTCCTTCCTGAATATTAACTTACTAGTTGAACAGCCCATGTACACGGGCCACAGTGCCAGGCAGCAATGGCCACGGTGAAGTCATGCACAGTAAAGACTGCCCGCGCCGCGGCTGATAACAGAGTGGGGCGCTCCGAATTAAGGTGCACAGAGAGGATTATGGTCTAAATTCGGAGTGCCCCGCTCCGTTATCAGCAGCGGTGCAGGCAGTCTCTACTGTGCATGACAGCTTCTGACAAACATACATTAGCGAATTATTATATAGGTCTCCGGAAGGGACTGACAGCACAGGAGCACAGACCGCACCAACCTGCCCGTCAGTCCCAGAACGGGACGGATTACTTTACTATTATTTAACAGTAAGACATCTATTTTCAAGCTAGCCGCCATGCGTTTAATGAATGCATGCTTACTTGATATTACCTCAAAGTTCCGTTTTAATAATGTCTGGATTCTCAAAAAAAATCATAGGATTTCCTTTGCATTCATCCATTCACCAGTTGGTGAACAGACCCCTTGACTTCTAGGAATGAGAAATTCTTCTTTACTCCAAAACTGCAGAATGACTTTTGTCTCTGCATCAAATTCCAACCTTTGCCTAAAAGGGACATTTGGCCTAGGAAAAATGACTCTCTTAATCTGCTTGACAGAAGAACTTGCCTTTAAAGTAGTCATTGCTATTTATATAGTATTATTATTTTTATTTGATCTCTTTTGTAGTCTACTGCTAATTGTTTCAGTTTACAGTCTGGTAAAGACTACTGACCCTTGCAAGTCATTCATGTCTATTGAAGGTTGTTCCTTGTGAGGAGGTGTGGCCTAGGGGTAGAATTCAACAGAGATTTCTATATACAGGAAAATGTATAAAGACAATATATTTGAGCACAGTATAAGGGACACTTACCTAGTCAAGTTGTGTACCCCTCTGGCACTCAAAGAGTTAATGCTGGGTGATGTGCCAGGACTGTCACAGGAATCCGTCCTTTAAGGACGGATGATCATACCTGGGAACTTTTGATATGAGCTCACCCTGAGATCTTTTGAAATATTAACTCTTAATGCTCCCAAGAAAGTAGATTATCTGTGTTATGTCAATGTTTGTTCTAACCCAGAGATGATCCAATCAGTCTTCAACATGTTACAGTTTTGGGATATCACTTATTAAACACTCACAAGACCAGCAGGATTTCTCCCTCTACCTTTCTGGTACAAATGTTACTAATTTGAGCAATAAATAAGCAGTAGATTGGTGTAAAGCAGAGGTTTTCAACCCATGCCCTCAGTGGCCACTAACAGGACAGGACTTAGGAATTTCCCTGCTAGAACACAAGTGTGTTGATCAGAGGCAAAGTCGTATTGATTAACTCACCTGTGCTCTTAACCCCTTAAGGACCAGTGACGTGGCAGGACCGTCACGCTGGTCCGGCTGGTCCGGTGCGGACCAGTGACGGTCCTGACCGGAGCGATCTCTTCCAGTGCCCCGTTTGGCGTGCCGCCCCACGTGATCAGTCACGTGGGACGGCACGTCAAAGTTTCCTATGCGGTCCTTAAGGGACAGCACACCCCGGGACCACTGGTCCTTAAGGGGTTAAAAGGAAATTCCCAAATCCTGGCCTGTTAATAGCCACTGAGGGCACGGGTTGAGAACCACTGGTGTAAAGTATATAGTAGGCAACACTGAACTCTCTCTCACCCTGAGAATTTGGCCCTTCACCCTGAGACCCTGAGATTTGGGTCAAAACCCTGAGTCTCAGGGTCAAACCCTGAGAGTTCCCAGGTATGCGGATGATGGTCCTGGCGCATCCAGGGTTAATGATCACAGTGCACCTTAGGACATGCTGTGATCATTGTGGAGAGGCTGTAACTGCTTACTCCAGGACCAGAGCAGTCAGTTTCAACCATTTCCCTATAACTCCACACGTGATTGGTGCTACAGAGATCACATGTGCCAGTGGAGCCACATGACAAAGGCAATGTAAGCATACATTTCCTTTGTCAGTGTTATCTTCCACTCTCCTCATCACTGTGATGAAGAGTAAAGCAGAGGAAAGATCCTCAACATATAAAATGGCCAGAAAGGGGGCACTTTTAATTTATTTGGTGGTGCTGGGGGGCAGGACTAGGAATAGAGCAGATTTAGTCAGTTGATGACCTATTGCCCTTCTTTGTGACACTGAGTAAATGATTAAGAGCAGGACCAAAGTATTTAATTTACACAGTCTAATTAATAAACATGTACTGAAGTTTGCACACAGATAAAGTTAGATTTATTGCTGTGAAGCGATGTGATACACACTACACAGTCTGATCTCCTAAAAGTGGGACAACAGAGAAGGAAAGAGGGACTTAAGGATATTCATCTCAGAGGGACAGTACCCCCTAAAAAAAGGGACACTTGGGAGGGATGAACAAATGTTTATACCTTTTATGAAGTCCCTGTTAAAAATGAACAAATTAAGCAAAAAATTATCACTGTAATTTTTGTACAAAATGCACATTTACCAGTGAAAATGCTCCCATTGCTATGAATGGAGCTTTTTCCTTGATAAGTATGGGACAGTTGCTAGGCCTCAGAATTGATTCTTTTAACTTAAATTCCAAAGAATGTACAAGCTTTTTTGTTCTGACCTTGAATATATTTGTATACTGTAAACATATCCATATTTTTTCCCAAATGTAAACAACCCCATCTTAGCCAGTCATTCTGTGTAACAGAAACCTTTCATTTTGTTTCTTTATTGTTCATTGAACCTAATGTACAAAGACAAAGTGCAGCAATTCTGGGGCACCCCAACTTCAATAGTAGCGACAAAGAAAAATTCTAATTGGTTTCAGTGGGGCTTTTAACCTTTTGGATTCTAGAGAACTTGAGTGCATTGCCTTGTAGTGCTCTTTAGACATCTCTAGCACTCAAGGAGGTGAAAACCCCCATTAAACCCTTTGAGTGCCAGAACGAGGCACTGCAATGCGTTGGATACCTCTCTGGCACTCACAGAGTTAAAGGGATAATAGTGGTTGCGTTTAACAATGTTTAATATTGTAGATATTAAAAAAAATAAAGGAATTGATGTAAGACCGGTCTCTCAAACATGTATAGTTTGAGAGATATATGCTTGTAAAGTGTCCCCCCCCCCGCTCCTTTCACAGATATCAGCCTTTAGCTAACAGCATGAGATTCTGGTCAAAAGCTAGCAGCTCTTCAGCAGAGCAGAAATAGAGCTATCTAGAAAGAAATACTTAATTGGAACGGTCTATAAGGTGTGCTTGGTTTGCAAACACACTTTGTAAACTGTTCCAATGAAGTGTTTCTTTCTAGATAGCTATTTTTTCGGCTCTGCTGAAGAGCCGCTCCCGGGACCAGGATAGTAATTGTTGCTTTTAACAATCCTATATGATAATTTTCTAAATGAATGTTTGTCAGAAGCTGTCGTGCGCAGTACAGTCAGCTGCACGTGCTGCAGTCATGCACAGTAGAGACTGCCCACGCTGCAGCTGATACGGAGCGGGGCTCCGAATTCAGACCGTAGTCCTCTCTGCGCACCGAAGGACTACGGTCTGAATTCGGAGCGCCCCACTCTGTTATTAGCCGCTGCTTGGGCAGTCTGTACTGCGCATGACAGCTTCTGACAAACATACATTTAGCAAATTATTATATAGGATTGTTAAAAGCAACCATTACGATCCCTTTAAATCAATGAGCATGTTGGGAGTTTTTATTTGCTGCTTTGGTCCGGGAGAGGGCCACTTCGCCTTTATAGATTAGGCCTTAACCCTTTGAGTGCCAGAGGGGTACAAAACTAATTGCAAAGTAATGCATTGCAAACTCCTGTGGTACTCAAACGGTTAAAGAGAAAGTGATGTGATGGGCCTATGTATAAAGGCTTAAGGGAGAATGTATGAATACATGTCTGTGCTGGACCCGATGCTAGGAATGATTCTCTTGTCCTACGCCTGCCTAAGGTGAATGTATTTAGATATTTATACTTAAAGTTGTAGCTTTTAGACTTCTGGTGCAAAGGGATGTGCAAAAGTGAAGTGCATGGGCATTTTAGGTGTTCCCTTTGAGATCTGTTTGATGTGATTTACTAAACATCATAGAGAAGAAAAAAGAGCAGCTCTAGTACTTACCTCTGGGTACAGTCTCCGGCACTGGGGACTAATACCAGTGCAGCTGGTCTTGTGGATTTGTACGTTCACTCCAAATGGGAGAATTCTGTGCAAACTAACTGTACTATAGGAGACAGAAATAATAAAATCCCATTGATTGAGATTTGGCGTTTAACCCCTTGAATACTAAAAATGCCTCCAATGCATTGTGAATGCCTCTAATAATCAAGGGGTTAAAACATCAATGAGCATTTTGGGAATTTTTATTTGACTCGCAGTGCAGCTGGTCTGCACCACACTTACTGTAGATAATGCCATTTGTACATACCTGCTATTCAGCTAACACTGTAGTAACTGAGGCCTCATTTTCCATTTGGAAATACTTCCCCTCCCACCACCCAGCTGCCATCAATGCTACCATGTCAAATCCTTTCTTGCTGCTACAAAGCAGACACACATTTTAGCTGTCCTTTTTCTGCCTCTTTTTTTAAACCCTTTCAGTGACAGAGAATACCTCTCTGGCACTTAGTGTTAAAGATGCTCACAACCAGATAGTGTAGGACACTTGTAGTCCGTAGTAAGACCTACAGCTGCTGGGGAATGCAATTCCCATCATCTCCAGCCAGCCAATGTCTTCCAGCAGCTCGAGGTCTAACAATTGACAATCCTTGATGTAGGAAATTAGAAACTTCCAGTGGTGATATGCTTGCCTTCTTACTGGCCCTAGAGCAGGATTTATCAATGTCAGTCCTTCAGTTTCCCCAAAGATAACATGACAAGGGGTACATTGACAAAGGACCCTATGAGCTACATGCATCAAGCTAGAGTTGCACTTCTGCTGCAAACCAGCTGAACCATAGTGGCAAAATGAAAATTCCCATTGTTTTAATTGGATATTTTAACCTTTTGAATACTAGAGAAGTCGTCAGTGCATTGGTAAGTAATGTGTTTGAGATGGTAGTGTAGCTAGGTACTGTTTCCAGAGTCTGTAACCCCAGGTCTTATGCTTAAAGCCCTGAGTATTCATGGTAGCTTAAGGCGTTGGATACCTCTCTGTCGCTCAAACGGTTAAAAGAAAATTAATGCTACCCTTCACTTACTTTACTATGTCCAGAAAACCCAAATGGCCCCTATGAGTTCTGCCAGTTTGTCTTTTCTTCAAGACAGAACATCTCCAGTCCTTCCATGTTGTCATCGTAGACATGTGTTGGGACTTTTTCCAGACTGAAGCAGTATACGAGCCTGCTTAACTCTTCAAGGACTAGAGGGGTGTTCAGTGAGCAGAGTTTGAGGTCCTGTGCTCCTCTCTGCAACTGTCATGTCTGCCTCCATGCACATAACATCCATTACTGATTAAGGATCTCACTTCTTGAACAAGGGTGAAATTCATAGGGGACAATAGATTTTTTTAACCATAGTAAAGTAAGTGTGGGGTTGATGATTCTCCTTTAATTATGTCAGTCTCCTTTAAATTAATCATGAAATTGACTGCACTAATAAATCATATGTTTGGGGAACCTAGTACATTCCCTGGTCAGAGATATCATTAACATTCAAGAGGTTAAAACTAGGGATGGGTGAAAACTTTTGCTTGCAAAAAACAAAACAAAAAACATTTCCCACTGTGCTTTGGAATTCCAACAAAAAAATGAGCTTTTCCACTCTTTTAAATCGTTTTCATCACATTGAATTTAATGACAATAATGTATTTCCCCCCTACATGGTGACTTTCCCCATGTATTCTCTCCATACTAGTATAAAAAGGGGTGTCAGTTTCATACACATTTCAGTCTGTGTTTGGGAAAGAGAGAGAGAAGGTAGCTGATTTTTTCATGCCAGCAAGTAGTTGTGTAGGCAGACAGGCAAAAAGATGGTTGACAGGAGTATTGATGGGAGCCACTGCCAGTTTTTCTTTTGGCATGGGTGTGAAGGGTGAAAGAAGAGTTCAAAAGAAAAAAAAAAAGAAAACTTTTGCCTGAAAAGTGAGAGGCGGGTGATCCTTCTAACCTGAGCTGCGTGGGCCTGGTACTCTACAATGACTGAATGTCAAGTACTACTCAGAGAGACATAATATATCATAACTAAATTCAAGACAGACATTTAGATACAACTTCACACAGTGTTATACTTACACACACTCGCACCTGCATCCACAAGAACAAGAGGAACAAACATATACAGGGGTGTGGTGGTTCTTCACCAGCTTTTATTGCAAGCTGGTGATTCCGAAGCTAACAGGTCTGTCCTGTAATGTACTGTAAACTAACACTGCAGCCCTTGGGAGGGAGAGAAATTTAACACTAGCTGCTAGTATAGACGCGGCACACAGGCAAAGAGGGTAGCTAGAATTGTTTGTACAGGGAGTGTGGGTGAGATTTGTAGACAGTGACATTGGCAGACAGCAAAAGTTTACAAAAAGAAAAAAGAGTGCCTTTTGACTGATAGGTGAGTGACACAGAAACAGGAGATTCTTCACCTGACCTGTGGCTAAAAGTAACAATGGCAGGTAGAGCCGTACATTATACATTATTTTGAGACAGACAAAACTTCATCTCAGCAGTGTACTTTACAGTACAAATCCACACTGCTACCTTTATGTACAACAAAAAGTAGCAGGGCTTAGGGTAAAGGAGTAGGAGGACCCATGGATACATAGGTGGTAGTAAAGTTGTACAACAGAAACTGAGTGCAGACATAATTGTTGCAGCTTGTGCAATAAATGTGGATCCTCCTAATTTATTTTGGCAAGTGCCCTTCACACAGCAGTAAGGCATATCTATCTGTTTATATTTTGCATTATAGCTGAACTTTCCTGTATATAATGATCTCTACTCAAGCCCGACTCTGGGTCACACCGCCTCACAGCACAAAGTAGGCCTCAGTAGAATGGAATGGATAGTAAAAAACACAAGATGTTATCAGCTTTTAAACAATTTGTATTGGACTGATCGTAAATAGATTTACGTATGTTCAACAGATTATTCCTATAGTATAGTCCTCCTTTAAGTCAATGGGAATTTTGAGTATTTTTATTTGTCCACTATAGTGCAATGCAGGGATCGAAAAACATGACTGAGCAGCACTTGAGAGAGGTCCCTATCCCCAAGAATAAACTACTATGTTTTATTCTGTCTCAGTGTGTGTTTGTGACATTGCTTTTGTGTTGTACTCTCCATAAGTGGAAGGGTATCTCAGGTGTGGGCCCCTGCTATCCTTGTGCATGGAAGATATCAGCTGCAAATCACTGGCTGAAACATACATCTAGGGTTTTGCTATTTGTCAGAGCTGGACCATCTGTGGGTGGGACCAGACTGATACGATAAAGGAAAGTTTTTCTCTGCAGTGGCACATGTGATCGAAAAATGTGACTAAGCAGTATCTGAGGGGGTACCAACCCTAAGAGTAAATGACAAAGTTGTATTTGTTCTCAGTGCACTCATCAAATCTCTTTTGTTTTGTAGTATCCCTTTGGTACAGCTGGTTTACTCAAGAATTACGCTAATTCTTCATAGTACACCAGCCTCCTTAGGTTTGCCCTGGGGATTATCTGTGACACTTTGGTCACCATGTATGTCTATTTGTTTAGTAATAAACTAGGATTATCCCCTGTGTGTTCTAAAGTTGTTACATTTCTTCTGCTGTAAACTCCATTACATAGCAAATTGGGTTGAAAGAAGACACAAGTCCATCAAATTCAACCATTGCCACAGTATAACCAAGAAAACAAGAATTATATATGCCTTCCCAAATCGTAAATGGGTATTACTCTGTTTGCCAGAGCTTCCTGTTTTAGCCACAGTATGACCTGTGTGTTTTCTTTTGATAGAAATGCTTCTATCTTCTGTGCTTGGATTAGCAGCACATAGATGTATATTGATGCACAGCTAAGAGAAGCTGTTATCCGGACACCCCCTCTGGCTCTGAAAGGGCTAATGCAAGAAACCTATGGAAAACGCATACATAGCACTGATGAACTGCATTAAAGCGCAGGTCTAATCACCTTAATATAGACCAGGGAGAAGACAGACTTTGACTCTCCGGCTTTTAAACACTGTTGTGGCCTGCAACGACTGGATAGTCAATCTATGACACTCTTGCACTCTTGAAATGTTATCCCCCTTCTGAACCAGAGTGATGCACAAGCAATGCAATGCACAATCCTCTGAACCTCAAGGGGTTAAAATATAGCTCACAAAAATATAAGTTTGTACTGTAATATTTTGAGTGAAATATGTCCCAGCAGCATGTGTCCTTGTTTTAAAGGGATAGTAATACTTTGTTTTATCTTTATTTTATTTTGTAGGCGTTAAAAAAAACATGAAGAACGATGTAAGTCTTATCTCTCAAACCTTTATTGTTTGAGAGATATTCACATGCAAAGTTTCCCCTCCCGCCCCTTTTACCTAGTGTAAGCCATCTCTTCTCAGATGTGGAATGCAGTCCATAGACCAGACAGATAACAGCAGGGGACTATCTTCTTCCTATGAGAACAATGAAATCCCTGCCCCCCTTGACAAGTTTTTCAGGTTTTGCCCTTATCTTAATTGAAGATTGTCCCTCTCTGCAGTCTACCTGGGCACCTCCCTTCTGCTCTGGCTGAGCTGTGTTACATCAGTAAAAGGGGCGGGAGGGCGATACTTTGTCATTGAATTACTCTTGTACTACAACTCTGACAGAATTGAAATAACACTATCCAAGGCCCAAATACTATGATGATTAATTAGAGCTGCTTTTATTATGAAACATTACTATCCCTTTAAAGGGGAATTAAACCATAGTTATGAAAAATATCTGTAGGGCTTTTTCGATTTAAAACAAGGATTTTCCCATTACTACAAGATACTCCTTTAAAAAAGCTGTTACACTGAGAACTTGATACTTTGATGATAGCTAGGAATATTTTTACAAGGATATCAGCTCCTCTCATTTTTGCCCATAGTAATCCCATTAAGCATGGGGCATACAGTCCCAATAACTGACGGAGTAGGCAGATGATTGCTGGTGATTAAAAGAGCCAGAAAGAGAGAAGCTTCTAAGGGGAAATATGCTTACCATTTCAAATACATTCAAGGGCAATACTCTGGCACTCAGAGGGTTAAATACTTATTTTAATAATTCTGTTAGCTTGAAAAGGGGGGATTTTCTTTGCCTTCCTTTGGATCTAGGCTGAATTTGGTGGACGCATGTCTTTTTTTCAGCCTCGTCACATGTTGCTGACTTGGTAAATGCCCCCCTATATCTCTAAAACTATTGTGAGATTAGTGTTGACATACTGAGAACTCCTGTAACAGCCCAGAGCTAAGGATGTGACCAGTGTGCGAGAGTCATGTCTCTTTCACAGATAATTTATTCTTTCTGAATCATCAAGTTTTACACTCAGTGAAGCATAACCCACATATCATGTTGTTTATGAGAGGAAACTTCTACTGAAGAACATGATAATGAACATGGTAATAAACTGGGAAGCAGTATAACGTGCTACCAATCACCCAGGTCATAAAGTCACAGATAATAAAGAAGGGCCTTTTTCCAGCTAACACAATGTATTATCCAGAGCGTTCAGTTGTTCAGTGTATTATCCTGCTAATTCAATTATTCAGCATTTCCTGAACTAATGAGAAAGCAGTTCCACAGGGGAAAATATATTAACCGTTGCTTCTAGAGACTGTGGTTAGCCATTCCGGTTAAAGGTGTCCAGTTATCAGCATTATTCTGTGTTTATCTTATTTCTTTTCCCTGACACACTTTCAAGGGGAAATCATGAAGCAAAAGTTGAGGTTTCTCCAAATTATTGCTTTATTTTCTGAGTAGTCTACTAAATATAATTTATTATATACATGTCCTTTCTACTCAGCGCCTTATACATGGAGCACCAGTGAACCTTTCTATACTCAACTCAAAAGCCCTGACATAGACAGCTGAGTTCTCCCTTTATATAAAGGTTCTATCACCTTTCCAAGTACTCACTTCACGGGAAACATCCCTCTTTGGCATGTTTTGCATGATTATTCCTTCCCATCAATGTATACCTCCCCTTTGATTGAAGCTCATATGTTCTGTCTGCTTTAGAAGGAGAAGGGGAGTAATTAGTTATGCAGATTGTTCCACACGTCATAGAGCACAGCTCTTCTGATGTTAAAGAGTCCCTAACTACTAAACCAAAACAATCTCTCAAACCACTGCACTGATTGACAAAAAGCATGAACTATAACCAGTTTAAATAGATAACTTTTTTGCATATACTTGTATAGTGACAGAACCATTTTAAACTCTGAGAGGTCACAGGAAGTGCTGAAGTCAGAGGGACAGGCAGGGTGGGTGGGCACTTAGGCTGTTAGTCATTTTGATGTGCATCCCAATAGTTCAGTCACTCGTTTAAAGGGATAGTAATACTTCGTTTTAACTTTGTTTTATTTTGTAGGCATTAAAAAAACATGAATAATGATATAAGTCTTATCTCTCAAACCTTTATGGTTAAGAAATATTCACAAGCAAAGTGTCCCCCTCCCGCCCCTTTTACTGATGTAACACTTTTCAGCCAGGGCAGAAGGGAGCTGCCCAGGTAGACTGCAGAGAGGGACAATCTTCAATTAAGATAAGGGAAAAACCTGAAAAACTTGTCAAGGGGGGCAGGGATTTCATTGTTTTCATAGGAATAAGAGTGTCCCCTTCTGTTATCTGTCCAGTCTATGGACTGCATTCCACATCTGAGAAGAGATTGTTTACAGTAGGTAAAAGGGGCGGGAGGGGAAACTTTGCTTGTGAATATCTCATAAACCATAAAAGTTTGAGAGATAAGACTTATATCGTTCTTCATGTTTTTTTAATGCCTACAAAATAAAATAAAGTTAAAACGAAGTATTACTATCCCTTTAAATGTCTGTGTAGCATCCTCATTGGCCACTCTACTGACTCTTCATTCTACAACTCTTTAGTGACCATAACCAATCACCGGAAAGTTGTAATGTTGGGTTCACAACCAAATGACACTTACAAAATAAACTAAAGATCCAATTTTGTTATTGGAGGGATTTTTTCTTCATCATTTTTATAACCATTCAAACAAGAAAGTCGCTAGGTTCCCAAAAGAACAGGGGCTATGATTTTCAGAGCAGGGTTTGGAAACATTTAAATAAGCATACTATAATAATACCTAGAATTCTTAATTATAATAATGCTTGCAAACCTAATTTCAGATACTTGTACATCGATCAGGATTGGGCAGTCTGCAGTGTTTCTGCTTTTTTGGACTACAGTTCCCATAATCATCAGATGGCCAGTGGCCATCCGAGGATATGGGGGTTGCAGTCCAACAACAGATGGAGAAGGGTCCATATGCACAAAAGCAGCAAAATGTGTTGTTACTGACATGCTAACATATTTATTTCCTAATCTTATGGGGCAACAGGGTATTTCTGTTCAACTGGAACCCCTACTTGGTTTGCCATTGGACTTAGGTCAACCCTAATGCATTATTTGTGCTCTGCGTAGCCCAATTTCACCATTACTTTAAAGGATATTGGCACAATTACATACTCCAAGCTGAAAACAAGGCCCAAGGCTTTAAGCCTGATACCTTAGTTTTTAGTCTCCTAAAACAGTACCTAGCAATGTATCTGCATTGAAGTATTTCCTATAAACTAAATGTTTTTGTATGTGTGCAGGACTAACTTTTGTTCATTTCTGCAGCCGTTCTTTGTTTCCTGTTGAGTGCACTTGGTGTGACAGCTGGCGCTCACCGTCTGTGGAGCCATCGATCCTATAAAGCCAAGCTACCACTCAGGATATTTTTGGCAATTTCAAACACCATGGCATTTCAGGTAGAAATCTATGCATTTGTTTCCTTTTCTACGCCATCAATATACCCAAGTTATATTTTGTAATAAATAATTTTTTGTATCTGAACTAGGCCTCTCTCTGAGTAAAAATGTATTGCTAAGTGTGTCCAGTGAATAATAATAGCCCAGTTTATCCCTCATCTTGATTAGATTCTTTGGGGCAGATTTATAAAAATTGAGTTAATCGAAAAGAAGCTGTAAATTGGCTTTAAGATTGTCTCTGGTAATTATAAAAGTATTAAGGACAGTTTAGGAGGACATAACACAAAAAGGACAAAATAAAGTAAGGAAGTTTGTAAAAACTGGAGCAGCGTATTTATAAAGAAATGTCACTATTTGCGACATTTAGAGACAGTGTTTTCGGCAAAAATTTAAGGCCATGTCTGACCTTTCTTATTTTTTGCGGTTTCCACATTTATTAATGTAACTAGAATACTTTATAATTACCAACACTGAAAATAAGGAATAAGGACATTTTATGGATTCGTTCTCAAAAATGAATAAGAACACTCTAGAACAATATCAATGATGTCCACCACTCAGGAGATAAACATTTCCCTAATCAACTCTGTAAAACTCTGAGAACAGCCACTAAAATATTTACTAATGCCAGACTAGCATATTGATGGAAATGTACATCCTGATCATAGGGATTCCTAGCTGCATCATGGTGAATGAACAAAAATTCCCATTGATTTAAATTTGGCCAGTAACCCTTTGAATGCTAGAGAGGTCTTTAATGCATTGGGAAATAAGGTTTTGGAGACCTCTGTAGCATTCAAGAGGTTAAATGCCCATTTAAATAAAATAAAATGATATTTGTTCCCTATGGTGCAGATTGTGTGCCACAGAATTGCTCAATTATGTGTATAATTGTATATTAACCCCTTAAGGACTACATGACGTTCTATGACCATCATGGTCGTT
Source organism: Rhinophrynus dorsalis (assembly GCA_037306005.1). Classification (NCBI taxonomy): domain Eukaryota; kingdom Metazoa; phylum Chordata; class Amphibia; order Anura; family Rhinophrynidae; genus Rhinophrynus; species Rhinophrynus dorsalis. Next base: position 104,156,512 of record CM074724.1, read on the forward strand.
AAATACTTATGGACCAATGATGGTCATAGTACGTCAAATACTTTTTACTAACAGCGCTCCACCGGGCGCGCTGTAAGTAAAAATAGGGCCTAAAATTGACTGTTCCAAGACTGGAACTATCTCTTTCAGGCCCCAAAGCAGCGCGCCAATACACGCGACAGGTCACATGTACCGGCGCGTCAGCAAGGATCAAAACGGTCCTTATGGGACAGAAACGTCCCAGGACCGTTGGTCCTTAAGGGGTTAAAGATAAAGTGAGAATCAACAGAATATTCATGTTTCATTATTGAAAACCCTAACATTCAAGCAACATTTTACAGCCACCCTCTGTGCCTACTGATTTTAGATTTGAAATGTAGCATTTATTGGATGAGAAACAGGATTTTTTCAGTTAGAGTACCAGTTTTAGATATTACATCAGTGCAGTTAGTCTTGTGTATGCTCTGGGGTGGATTGATCACAAGATAATCTAGAGGCCCTTTGAGTGCCATGAAATTCAGATGTCTAAAGCTTTCCATAATGAAAATACTAATATGTACTGTATACTTACTTGTCTTTCTAGAATGATATTTATGAGTGGGCTCGAGATCACCGTGTTCATCACAAATACTCTGAAACAGATGCAGATCCTCATAATGCCGTTAGAGGTTTCTTCTTTGCACATATTGGTTGGCTTCTCCTGCGTAAACACCCAGATGTTATAGAAAAGGGGCGAAAACTTGACCTGAGCGACCTCGAGTCTGATAAAGTTGTAATGTTCCAGAGAAGGTGAGTTATATAATTGTAGTGTTCTCTGGGTGGCAAGTCTATCGCAATGGGATCCAGTTGCACTTGAGCTAAATTTAGATTCAGTTAATCTCCCCTTTCCTGAAGCAGAGAGGAAATAAGGTCAAGCGAACAGTGGAGACCAGTGAACAGTCAACACTTATCCTTTTACTTGCACCCCACAGACTTGTATTGTTCATAGCCATGACATTTCAGACATGGTGTTCCTTTTAATAGAATTTTGCATACAGAATGTAAAGAATAATTATAGCTGTGCCAAACCTGATTAAATTTTTTTCTAAAATCTCAAAGCATATAAAGATTTAATCAAGGAAAGTATCACAGTTTTTTTTTTTTAAAGAAAGTATTTCAACAGGAAGGATACATTGAGATATTGTCTTGTTTTCAAGTATGTCATGGGTCAAAATATATATGTTAGTGTAGAATGTCTAATTTGCATTTTGCAATATATGTGTTTTCTTTGTTAAAATGTTTTCTTGCAATTGCTGTGATGTTTACAGGCACCTTGTCACCTAGAAAGAACACTGGTGATTTTGAAAGAGCTTTTCAAATGACCTATATGTTGTATTAGTCATTTTTTATTCATGAAGAATAGTTTTTGACTTATTAGATTTATAGATTGTGATAATTAATTCATGCCGAGCAGTTACTTCCTGTTTTTTCCCTACATTATCTCGCCCCCTCACTGACACTGATCCCTTTTCAGTTATAGGGGAAGTGGATAATGCAGTACGGAGTAGTGTTAGTTAGTGGAGGATGTAATATAGGGCTAAGACAGGAAGTGCTTTCACTGCATACCTTGCACATCATAACGGACATTTTGAAAGCTCTTTTAAAAAGAGTTTTGTTTTTAGGTGATAGTCCCTTTAATTTCCTGCCTCACATACTATATCATTGGGGAGCGTGATTGGTTGGGGCTGTGGGACTCAGCAGCAGCGCCCGCCACAGGACATAACGTGAGGTGCTGAGGACACACACACGGCAGGATTAGGTCAGGAGAAGGACCACTGGGGACTCAGACTCACCAGGAGGACCACCAGCGCAACAGTGACAGACACAGTGACATTGACAGCAGCACACTGACCCACCACCACACAAAACAGGTTACGCCAGTAGTACGGGATGACCTGGTGCTGGGGGGGATGGTACTGGATGGTCGGGTGCTGGGGGGGGGTACTGGATGTCCTGGTGCTATGTGAGGGGGTACTACTACTACTGGATGGCCTGGTGCTGTGTGAGGGGGGTACTGGATGTCCTGATGCTATGTGAGGGGGTACTACTACTACTGGATGGCCTGGTGCTGTGTGAGGGGGGGTACTGGATGGCTTGATGCTGTGTGAGGGGGGTACTACTACTGGATGTCGTGGTGCTGTGTGAGGGGGGTACTGGATGACCTGGTGCTATGTGAGGGGGTACTACTACTACTGGATGGCCTGGTGCTGTGTGAGGGGGGTACTGGATGACCTGGTGCTATGTGAGGGGGTACTACTACTACTGGATGTCCTGGTGCTGTGTGAGGGGGGTACTGGATGTCCTGATGCTATGTGAGGGGGTACTACTACTACTGGATGGCCTGGTGCTGTGTGAGGGGGGGTACTGGATGGCTTGATGCTGTGTGAGGGGGGTACTACTACTGGATGTCGTGGTGCTGTGTGAGGGGGGTACTGGATGACCTGGTGCTATGTGAGGGGGTACTACTACTACTGGATGGCCTGGTGCTGTATGAGGGGGGTACTGGATGACCTGGTGCTATGTGAGGGGGTACTACTACTACTGGATGGCCTGGTGCTGTGTGAGGGGGGGTACTGGATGGCTTGATGCTGTGTGAGGGGGGTACTACTACTGGATGTACTGGTGCTGTGTGAGGGGGGGTACTGGATGTCCTGGTGCTGTGTGAGGGGGGTACTGGATGACCTGGTGCTATGTGAGGGGGTACTACTACTACTGGATGTCCTGGTGCTGTGTGAGGGGGGTACTGGATGTCCTGATGCTATGTGAGGGGGTACTACTACTACTGGATGTCCTGGTGCTGTGTGAGGGGGGTACTACTACTGGATGTCCTGGTGCTGTGTGAGGGGGGTACTGGATGACCTGATGCTATGTGAGGGGGTACTACTACTACTGGATGGCCTGGTGCTGTGTGAGGGGGGTACTGGATGTCCTGGTGCTGTGTGAGGGGGGTACTACTACTGGATGTCCTGGTGCTGTGTGAGGGGGGGTACTGGATGTCCTGGTGCTGTGTGAGGGGGGTACTACTACTGGATGTCCTGGTGCTGTGTGAGGGGGGTACTGGATGTCCTGGTGCTGTGTGAGGGGGGTACTACTACTGGATGGCCTGGTGATGTGTGAGGGGGGTACTGGATGTCCTGGTGCTGTGTGAGGGGTTACTGGATGTCCTGGTGCTGTGTGAGGGGGGTACTACTACTGGATGGCCTGGTGCTGTGTGAGGGGGGTACTGGATGTCCTGGTGCTGTGTGAGGGGGTACTGGATGTCCTGGTGCTGTGTGAGGGGGGTACTGGATGGCCTGGTGCTGTGTGAGGGGGGTACTACTAGTGGATGACCTGGTGTTGTGTGGGGAGGATCTTAATATGTGAAACTTCCGGATGGGAGTAGTGTATATCCCAGCCACAGAAGCTGGGATATTGGGTATTTAGTATAAAAAGTGCATATATGCATTGTGCAATACTGTATAAATTGTTTTGTGGAATAATAAATTATGTTTTGGAAATGAAATTATTTTTGGGTTGCAACTTAATGACCAAGGACAAATGTGGGTCCTGAGGTTACACAGGTTCAGAACCACTGCTCTACATAATAAGCCTAACTTTTGTAGGGGTGATAGATCCGCTTTAAGGGAGCATGGCATATTCCCCAAGCTGCCATGAAGACCTGGGGCTTCAAGCATTGGGCCCTTGGATAAGCCTCAGACATCCAAATAGTAAAATGTAAATAACTACCCAAAACTGTTCAGTCATTTTATGAGAGCTTTTTATAGCACATCTTTATTAAACCTTTTTGTACAAACTTCAAAAATCTTTATTAATCTGCCTGTGAGCAAAAAAGAATGGCAATATGTCGATCTGTGAAACAATGTCTGCTTTAATAGTGATAAATATTAGACAGATCTTTAAGGTATTACATAACTTACTTCACTTTTTAACAAATTGTCATTAAATAAATGTACTGAACTTTTTTCTTTTCGTAATTCATTTATTTTTTTACCAGCATTATCGTTTCTGTAAATGTGTATTTGTTTCTATCAGAAACAAAGATGCTGTTTTACTCTTGCTGGAGACAGAAGTGACGGCTTCTTTGGATTGTTAATTAGGATTTTAAACATTTTTACAGAATAAAGCTTTCATTTAGAGATGTAGCAATCCTGTGCAGAATAGAAGATATTATGTGATAAATATTCTGTATTCCAACCTGATTGCCACATACACAAAAACAAAAGTGAAGGAATTCCAAGGCAAAACCAATTGCAGCATAGGGTCAAATACAAATTTTAACTTGGATGCTTGAGAAGTCTCAGTGTGTTGGAGACCTCTATAGTTTTTAAGGGAACACAACCCCACATTAATCCACAATGGAGTTTATGAGTGCCCTGGAATTGCTGCTGTTTTCTCAGGTCAAGCTGAGGGCAAAGTAGCTGTCCAGTTCTGGAGCAAACCAACTGCATGACAGGGAGGAATCAGCAATCCACAAATTCCCATTTGAATGCCAGAGAGGTCTCCAGCGCAGTGAAAGCAATGAGTTGGGGACCTTTTGAGCATTCAAGGGGTTAAAGTCCCATTTAAATTCCTGGAAATGTTTATTTCTCCCGTGTAATGCAATTGGTTCACCCTAGAATTGCTCCACTTATTATTAACTCTCCCAATACCAGAGAGGTATCCAGATCATTACAAAGCAATGCACTGGATACCTCTCTGGCACTCAGTCTCCGGCACTTCTCATCTTGATCAGTTCATTAACCCCTTCGCGTCCTGTGACGTACCCGGACCGTCACGCTGGTCTGGCACTTAAGGACCAGTGATGGTCCTGGTACGTCATGTACTTTTACTCACCGCGCTCCTGCAGGAGCGCGGTGAGTAATACCGTGGACTGAAATTGATCGCTCCAAGACCGGAGCGATCTCTTTCAGTCCTCCTTTCGATGTGCCGCCCCACGTGATCAGTCACGTGGGACGGCACGTCAAACTCGTCTATCTGGTCCTTAAAGGACCAGACACCGCGGGATCGTTGGACCTTAAGGGGTTAAAGGCGAAGTGATAATAAAAACCACCCACTTACTTTACTGTGAACAAAAATCCTAATGGCCCTGTGAATTTGTCTCTTAGCCTCTTCAGTCAGTCCTGTTTGTCATGTCCACGGAGGGGGGTTATTTTAAGGAGATTTTACTTTTCTTTAAGTATATTATGATTATAAATAGCTCAAGTAACATTTTTTATTAATGCCATATTTTTAACCCCTTACAGAAATTATAAAAAGGGAATACTATTGATGTGTTTCATTATGCCCACCGTGGTTCCATGGTACTTCTGGGGTGAGTCTCTGATGATTGCCTTCTACGTTCCCTGCCTCTTACGCTACGCATTGGTACTCAACGCAACGTGGCTGGTGAATAGCGCAGCTCACATGTATGGGAACCGACCTTATGACAAGAACATCAATCCGAGGGAGAACCAGCTTGTCGCAATAGGAGCCATAGGTACGGATTTCCACTTTTTAAAACTACTATAATGTATTATTTTTTCCAACACATTGCATGCGTGTTAAAAGAACAGCAGTAGTTAAAGGGGAACTATCACGCCAAATAAAATCTGCCCCCAACAATTACCCATCTAGCGAAAAGCTTAACAATAGTATTATTAGCCAACATAATCACTGCGTTACTGAGAAAACGTATTTCTGCAGAGACTGACAGCCAGGCAACAGCGCTTTTAAGGAATCTGTGCGCCTGAGTGCAGATGTCTGTAAGCAAAGATGTTTGCACTGTTGCCTGTCAGTCTCCGCACAAGTAGGATTGCTTAGTTCTATAGAGAGCACTTCTGGACCAGAGCAGTTGCTCCATTAGGCATAACCTCTTTGCACTGTATTGGAGATCTATATCATTGAATCAATTGGAATTGTTATTTGTCCCCATGTAGTTCAAGTGGTTTGCCCCAGAACTGTTTCTTTTTATCATACAGCCAATTGTCTGTCTATCTGACACAATGTTATCTCCCAACTGGATGTTGACACTGAAAAGTACTCAATTGCTCTACAACCTTGTGGGTAAAAGCCTGTCAAAATAGCCATATCATTATCTTCCATAAACAAATGAAATCCTACTCAGGGCAGACATTTGGTTATTGATCTTCCAAATTGGGTAATGTTCACTGAGACCTTGACAGAGAATGGAGTCAAAGGTGCATTGAAGTATCTCTATAGAAAGAGGAAACTGATGATGGAAAAAAACAGCAGTAGTTTTTTTTCTTTCTTCAATGGAAATTAATTTCTCCCTCCTCATATATAATTTTCTTTTGTTTTGTTTTCCTTTGAGTGCCAGAGGTGTGCAGAACTCATTGCAGAGCTATGCTTTTTGTACTCCTCTGGCACTCAATGGTTAAAGGTGACATATCTATAGTGTATCTTAGGAATTTTGTCAGTGACACACCTCTCCCATAGTATGCAACAGTATATCTAATTGAAATGTGACCTGTAGAGGACACTGTTAATGAAAAAAACATCAGCTTAAACACTAATAATTTGGGAAAGTTGTATTTCCCACCCTTGTCTTACTGAGTTTCAGACCCCTTTGGTCCTAAAAGGGTTAACATCATATTGAATTACCTCAATGTTTTCTTTTCTTATTGCAGGAGAGGGTTTCCATAATTACCATCACACATTCCCTTATGACTATTCTACCAGTGAGTTTGGAGTGAAGTACAACATTACCACAGGGTTTATTGACTTCATGTGCTTCTTGGGCCTGGCCAGTGACTGCAAGAGGGTATCCAAAGAGACCATTATGGCCCGAAAGGCACGTACCGGAGATGGAAGCCACAGGAGTGGCTGAAAAAAAGGGATATTTCCTAATACAATTAACAAATAAAAAGCTAGCGGGAGGCTAAAATGATTACTTTAACATGACCCAGCACAGTGTTCTTTTTATTATGTACTTAAAGTAATTATAACTCCACCCTAGGTTGTCATATGGCTTATCTCTCCTTCTTCCATTTGCCTTCCTATTCACATGTTCTTCTGAAATGGTTCTCTTTCTTTTGCTTTCCCTGTTTTTCTTCTGTAGTGCGTAGTTGTTTAGATTGTTCTTGGTTTTACTTGTCTTTATTTCTCCGGCTCTTGACCCTTTAAGGGCCAGAGGAGTGCGCAACTCATTGCAAGGCAATGCACTGCACATCCTTCTGGTCCTTGAAGGGTAAATATCTCACTTGCAGTTTGTGTAAATTCTTGGTACTTCTACCTTAAAGACCTCTTAACCTACTGTAATTTGTGTCTTAAGCACTGACCAAAACTCCAGCTTTTTCCTCAGAGTTAATCCATTGACTGCTCTCAGGCTCTCTGCAAAAGAATGAAATCCAATAAGTGGACAACTTTCAAGTGCCATTTTTAACCGTTTGTACATAAGAGAAAAAAAATAGACGCTAAATTGTTTTTGTATCTATCTGATTTACTCTGACTTGTGCAAACAGAGTGGTTTATAGGCAGTTTATTTGCCAGCTCACAAGTGTGAGGCATTGCTTGTGCTCCCACTGAGGAGATGAGTTAAAAGCAGGGATGGGCACCCTGCAGTTGTTGTTGTTGTTGTACTACAGTTCCCATCATCCCCAACAGAGGCCTTTGGTCAGTGGGGGATGACAATACTTTTTAGGGCCTTGTGCAGAAAGAAAAAGTGGAATATTTCCAGGGCATCATCTGTTGATTTAAGCAGGGCTTTTAGCTTTCAACCCCTCCCCCCAAAATACTTGAGAGATCTCTTGGGGACCACTTCAGCATTCAAGGGGTTAAGAGCCCCACTGAAAGCAAAGGAAATATGTGGGGTTTTGTTTGGCCCCTATGATTCATTTTGTTTGCTTAATAATTACTTAAGTTCTTTTTTTAGTATCAACCTCAGTGTGCTGAAGAACTCTGTAACATTGAAGGGGTTAAAATCCCATTTTTATTTGCCCCCCCTCCCCCATGGTGCAGTTGGATTGCTCCACTTTGCTTTCTGCTCATTTGTCCATCAAGAGAAGGAGAAGTGTTGGATGACCGCCCCTGGAGTAGATGCACTAAGGTGTGATAAAGACATGATAGAGTGGAGATAACTTCTCCAGTGTGATAGACTCTCTAATCCCTTTGTTATTTCTGTGTGTAAGAATTCTCCAGCTTTGGAGATCATACTGCATAGGCTCCATAGAATAACATGGAACTTGGAGAATTTAGGACACTGGATAAGTGTTTTTCTATGTATCACACTGTAGTGAATAATCCCAGTGGTGTGGATGTACTGCAGTGGAATCATTCGCTCACAAGGTCATTATGACATAGCCAGTGTGTTATGCATGATAGGCTGGAGACTGTATGTATGGTACGAGAATGATTTCCATCAATACCTTCATTTCCTTACATACAGTAACCTGTGATGTGTTTCTTTTTCATGGAAGAATAATATCAGAGAGCAATCAGGGAATAGTAATGTTTTTTCTGTAGTAGTTTATACTAATTTATTTTACTCTCTGGCTTCCCTTTTCTTTAGCTCTTTGTTCTTAATCTTAATCAGTTGTTTATGGACTTCTAGCTGCAGTTCACAGATATAGCTGAACTGCAGGATTTTAACAAAAGATCATAAGAGTTCTGTTTGTACTTGTCTCATTCTCTGTTCCCAGTTCTGTTGAACAGATAGCAAAAGCTAACAGAGTGAAATACACATTGGGGAGATGCACCTAAGGTGTGATAAAGTGTTGATGAACAGAAGATAACTTCTTTAGTGATATCACTTCTCCAAGTCCTATGCTATTTATGGAACCTACGTACTAAGATTTCTCAAAATGGAGAGATCTCAGTGCATAGGTGCCATAAAATAACATAGGAACTGGATACATGATATGAATGGGGTTATCTACTTTTTATAACACCTTATAACCCCTATGATGGTTATGCACTAAGAGGTTATAAAGTGGAGATGACTTCCCCAGCGATACCACTTCTCCACTTCCTATGTTATTCTATAGAGCCAATGCACTAAGTTTCTCCAACTGAGATCTTAAGGTATAGGCTTCATAGAACAACATAGGAACTGGAGAAAATATCTCCACTTTATCACTTTTTAGTGCATAATCCCCATAGTATTCTTATGATCTTTTATAGATGCAATTGAGTTGCAGACTCTTCCTGTAGACTGAGGGTAGTAGGAGCTTACATCATGAAAAGTGAAAGGAGGAGAAGGAATGAAATAGCTGATAGAAAGGAAGGCCAAATAATTAAAGAAAAGAAAAACTAGCAGGTAAAGAAAAATTAATATACACTACTAAGATAAGTAAAGGTACTAACAATATTACTTTTCCTTTGTCTTGTCTAATGGACTCCATAATATTTCAACCAAGTCAAAGTAGAATTTCAAGTATTAGCCCTAAAATATGTAATCTGCAGGTTCCTATAAGGACCAATAGATTGGTATAGGAGAAGAGCAATGTTAGGGGACTTTTCAGTTGAAACATACCATGCGCACATGGATATAGTATAAAACTGTGATATATTTTACTCCCAGTAACCAAGGTTAGAGTCGATGGATTGCCACATTGTTTGAGAGTGTGCCAGATGGTTTTAATTGCATTCTTTTTGGCTTTACTGATATATACTGTTTACTTCGGTCGAGTTGTAGGGCCATATACACAAAAGAAGAGAAAATCTGGAACAAAATAACTTCACAATGGGGAGAACTGAAAATAAAATATGCCTGTTGTTTTAAATGGTGATATTGCCCCATGAATGCTAGAGATGTTTCCACTGCATTGCAGAGCAATGTGTGGCAGAACTCTCTAGATTTTTTTTTACTTATGCATTTCTCCCCTATTGAGCAGTTAGTTTGTTATACAGTTGCTCCTCTCCCTTTATGCCTCAGACCCATAGAGTTGTGCACACAGAGGTGACACGGATTGGAAAGCAGTATTTGTTGTGTGCTAGAATTATTTGCATTTCTTACATTTTGAAATCTGACTGTATGATGCCTTGCTTTGTTTGGTATATTTATATTTTAGATTTATTTCTGTAGGGATAATTAGAAATAATGAATTTCGGGTGGTATGTAGACTGTGATGTTGGCTGTTACAGGTTAAACTGGTATATTTAACCCTTTGAGTGCCAGAGAGGTATCCATTGCGTTGCAATGTGTTGGTTACCTCTCTAGCACTCAAAAGGTTAATCTTTTGTTTATCCCTGCGAACCACAGTTTATCCTGTTTTTGTATAGGAAAATACATCCTAATTTATTTATCACATAGGTTTTGAATTACCAGAGCACTTAAACATGCCAAATGTATTTTATTTTTTCAATTTATGTTTATATGATAGTTTAATAAAAATGGATACATTGAATTTTAGGAACAGCAAAGGGGTCTGTCTTTTACTTCCTGATTTTAGTTTGATTTCATTGTAAATGTGGGAACACTGTGGCCCAGTTATATCTTTGGCTCCTCAGTGGTATAACAAGTCATTGAAGGGCCCCAGTGCAAATATTTATTGGATCCTCTATCACAAAAATATTTTTACAGAGGCACAACGGGACCCTGGGCAGATGGGTTCCCTTGGATGCCGTAATTATGCCCCTGTCAGGATGTATTAGTTTCCCTACTTGAGAGCTGGTGAGTGAATAAGAGGCCAATGTACTAAGAATTAGAGCACTTCTGTAGCAAACAAACTATATCATTGGGGCCCAAAAAAATTGCAGTTGATTTAAATGGGGCTGTTAACTACTTGAATGCTAGAAGAATGTCCAGTGGATTGATTTACAATGTGCTGGAAACCTCTCTAGCATTCAAGGGGTTAATATCCTAATTAATTCAAAATGGGAATCTTGCAGATTTTAATTTGTCCCCTATGCTGGTGCAATTGGTTTGCTCCAGCATTGATCCAGTTCTGCTTAGTACCTAAGTCACATATGAACCTCTAGATTCAAGCAGTGAAATCTTTAACACTTTGAGTGCCACAGGGGAATCCAGTGCATTGAGAAACAATGCGTTGGATACCTCTCTGGCACTCAGTGCCAGTTATGACCTATTAGTGGGCCTTTGGACTGATTTAAGATGGCAGCGCACTGCAATGGAAGTCATTCTGGAGGTCAAGAAGTAAAATATAACCTAAACCCTACCCTGACCAACACACACACAAAATGATGTTGTAAGAGTTTGTTCTGCACATTTCTCTAGACTTAGCATGGACATATTAGTCAGTGTACACACAAGGCTTGATGTACCCTTGTCTGAATCTACTCACTGCAGGCCTAGGGTTATGCATTTGAGCACATGGTTATTCCATGTTGTCCATTGCTGAAAATAGGAAGGGGGTTAGTGTTTTAATAGGTAAGAGGGATTTAGGATTAGAGAATTGAATATTTTGCCTCTGAATCCTAATCGATTGAAGTCAATAATTATCTAAATATTTTAAAGGGAATCCTAAACCTTTTGAATACCAGAGAGATAGGCAACACATCGATCTTCAGTGCATTGCACATCTCCCTGACACTCAGAGGTTTAAATAATGGACCAAGACTTCTTGAGGCTGATGTAGCAAGAAGAACCGGAGCAATTCTGGGGGAATCAAGCTTCCTTTTAGGGGACCAAAAAAAACCCACATTGATTTAACCCTTTTAATGCCAGAGGGGTATGAAGCACATTGCAAAGAAATGCACTGCATACCTCTCTGACAGGCAAAGGGTTCTTTGTTGGATTTTCAACCTTTGTATTTTAACTCTTTGAGTGCCAGAGGGGTACGCAAAGCATTGCAGAGGTCAATTGCTTCACAATGCATTGAATCCCTGTTTAAATCAATGGGAATTTTGTGCCTCGTGGAACAGTTTATTTGCCCCAGAATTACTCAAATTTTCTTAGAACTTTATCGTAAATTACTTAGTTATCTGTATGAGAATCCATCAGAAATTGGTTCCATTAAATTCAGAGGGAAAGTAATTTTAATCACATCATTGGTGGTTGGACTCCAGGTCATTTCCATGCATGCTAGTATGAAAGTAACTGATTAGAAAAAACCTTAGCACTTTTTATCAAAGCCCTCCCATTTTAAAGCTGTGTCTTGCTTGCGAAGTAGTGAAGTATTCCTGTAATTCAAGTAATAGAGCTTAACCCTTGGAGTGCACTTCTGGCTCTCAAAGGTTTAAAGCAGACCTGTCATCTTGAAATTAAGTTGACATATTTGAAAAGCTACTCCCAAAAGTGCTCAGGTCATGCTAACCTAAAAGACTGCTGACGTATTGTTTAGGAGATACTGATATATATATATATATTTCAGACAAGTTCTCTCTCTGTGAGTACAGCACTATATGCTAATTAAACTGTCAGTGCAATATAGATATTGATTTGCATATGGTGCTGCACTAATAGAGATCAAAATCCAAGAAGGCTAGGATTAATATTTACTGAACTATCTGATAGCATTGTGGGTATCACATATCCTATATATAAGGATGTTTGTCAGAAGCCGTCATGCGCAGTAGAGACGGCTGTGCCCACTGCAGTCATGTACAGTACAAACTGCCCGCGCCGCGGCTGATACGGAGCAGGGTGCTCCGAATTCAGACCGGAGTCCTCTCTGCGCACCTTCCCGGGACCAGCGCTGGTCTCAGGAAGGTGTGCAGAGAGGACTCGTGTCTGAAATTGGAGCGTCCTGCTTCGTATCAGCCACAGCGTGGACAGTCTGTACTGTGCATGACTGCAGCACCACCTTTGTTGGCCCGTGTACATGGGCTTTAAGACTAGAATAAAATATAAAACTTAATTCAAGAGGACAGGTCCAATTAAACCCCATGGATGCTAATGACCTCTCAAACACACTGGGGGACATTCACTAAGCAGTGATAAATAGGTGATAAAGTGGAGATGACTTCTCCTGGTTATCCCTTTTCCAATTCTATGTTATCATATGGAGCCTATGCACTAAGATTTCTTTAGCTTTGAAGGTCTTAGTCAATAGGCTCCATAGAATAACATAGGAACTGGAGAAGTCATCTCCACTTTATTACCGCTTAGTGAATCTCTCCCCTTGTGATGCAATGCTTTGGAGATGTTTATCACAGTCAAAAGGTTAAACAAAAACAAAGTGGTGATTTCAAAGTTGAAAGTTTTGGTTGTGAAGTAATGATTTGGAATTGTATTAAACGGTGTTACGGCTTTTGATTGCATGTGATATATAACATATAGGCCCCTAAGTCTTACCCATGTTATCATGTGAAAGCACCTGCAGGATAGGGCAGGCATGGGTAGGGTTGTTGGTTAGTTACTATTTGGTACTCTCTTTGCTTTTTAGCTATGAATTATATGAACTGGAGCACTTAGACATAAAGCACTTATTGAAATTGCGTTGATGCACAATTTATTTTTTCGACATGGATAATCAAATTTAGATGTTAAAATGAAAACCAAACAATTAATTTGTTAAAAATATGTATGTAAGAATTTGTACAAACTCTGAAAGCAAAATTTAAAGGGACATTATCACAACAAAATAGCATGGTTTTATTAACCCTTTGTTTTGCAATGCATTGCGTACCTCTCTGGCACTCAAAGGGTTAAATCCAAAATCGAGTATAATGCAAATTTAATGTGTCCATTTTTAGTTCTGTTCTGATTCATGAGAAAAAAAGAGTTTATGTAGAGCATGTCACAGAGTTAGTTGTAAAATCCACATATTATAACTTCCTTAACCCCTTAATGACCATCGGTCCTGGGGTGTGTGGTCCTTTAAGGACCAGATATGGAATTTCGGCGTGTTCCCCACGTGACTGATCACGTGGGGTGGCACGCCGAACGGAGGGACTGAAAGAGATCGCTCCGGTCTTGGAGCGATCAAATTCAGTCCCCGGTATTACTCACCGCACTCCTGCAGGAGCGCGGTGAGTAATAGTACGTGACGTACCAGGACCGTCACGTGACGGTCCGGGTACGTCACCGGACGCGAGGGGGTTATACCCCTTTGGTCCATAAACAATTAAGGAAGTAATGCAACACAATAAATGCCTCAGTTTCCCTTTTTGGAAGTCTAAAGACTGGGGAAGAGCTATTAGTCATGAGGAAAGCCTTTTGTTTAGACACACCCGATGAATTGGGCATGAAGAGAACATACAAATTCAAAAGAAATTATATTAACCTTTTGAGTGCCAAAGAGTTAAACTGAAACGCTTTATTATCAACTGTAACTAGCAGAACTGACATAATTAATCATTTCAGTGGTATAGTTGACTCCATATCATTTGTTTGTGATATTTTTCCTTTAAATGAAGGTTTACAGTGCATTTACTATTTTATGGTGAATAAGATTCATCAATTAAATAGAAAATGTGCTTAAAATAAAAAAAAAAGTCAAATTTAATTTGACTTAACCTTTGAGTGCCAGAGGGGTGCACAATGCATTGCCAAGCAGTGCATTGCGTACCCCTCTGGCACTCAAAGGGTTAAATGACTACAGGCAATGTGTTGTCACACCTGACACCAGTCTTTTTGTTGTTCAGAACTGGAATCTTTAGATATATGTCTATATCTATACATATCTATCTATATATATATATATATATATATATATATATATGTGTAGTGTAAACACCTAAGACCATATTCAGAAAGCTAAAGAGGACTACGTTTGAGGCAAACCATCTGCTCCATAGAGATAGTTTAAAATTTACTTTGAAGTAAATAGGGATTTGAAACCCTTGAATGTTAGAGAGGTCGCCTCACATTGTTACGTAATGGGGGTTATGCATTAAGGTGTGATAATGAGGTGATAGTGGAGATAACTTCTCCAATGATATCACTTCTCCAGTTCCTATGTTATTCTATAGAGCCTATGTACTAAGATCTCTAGAGCTGGAGAAATCATAGTGCATTGGCTCCACAGAATAACATAGGACTTGGAGAAGTGATATCATTGAAGAAGTCAACTCCACTATATCACGCCTCAATGCATAATCCCCAAAGTTTTGGAGACATCTCTAGCATTCAAGGGGTTAAAAGCCCCATGTATATCAAAGGTAATTCTGGAAATCATTATTTGTCCTCTGTGGTGCAGTTAGTTTGCTCCAGAATTGCTCTTAGTATCTATCTCATAGTTCCTTCTATGATATAATTGCTTGCAAATATTTATGTTTATCG
Organism: Rhinophrynus dorsalis; assembly: GCA_037306005.1. Lineage (NCBI taxonomy): Eukaryota > Metazoa > Chordata > Amphibia > Anura > Rhinophrynidae > Rhinophrynus > Rhinophrynus dorsalis. The sequence continues at coordinate 104,171,651 of CM074724.1, forward strand.
GGGAAATTGATATCACTGTGCTCTTGCCTATCGATGGCAGCTTAATACAATTCATAACTTGAAAGGAAAAAACACTAACACCTAAAAGTGAATTTGGTTGATATTCCTTTAAATATCCTGTACTCACAGCTAGCGTCTGTAAACATGTCTTACTTAAAAAAAAATAAATAATAATAAAAAAAAATATATATATATATGTAGGTCTGCTGAGATTAAATTCACCAGCTACTAAATCAAAAATCTATAAAGCTATTAAACTGTTCATAATACTAAAAGCACAAATTATAGGCAATTTTAATAGATACGTTTAATGTGATTAAAAGTCATGTAGCTTACAGGTCCACTTTAAATTTGTTTGCGTGCTGATTGTAATAAGAGATATGAACTACGGCTGACAATGTATTTTTTTTAATAAAAAAAAAATGTAGCACTTATAATTTCAGGTCAATCCAGCACTTGCACGTTTTAGACATCTAAAAAATATTGCTATGTTAATGAGAGTCTGAGAGCCCTGAAAAAGGCAACAGTGGAAGCTCCCATGGATCATTTGTAAGACTAGGTTTTAGGCCTCAGACTGATAATTTTTACAGGGTATTTAACTGGATTAACCCCAGTTCATATTTAGGTGTTAGTTTTCCTATAAATGCATTGTATTCCAGTTGTAAAGAAAAGACCTACCTCCTTATGTCTTCTTTTGGTGATTTTGTTAAAATATATCTTAGCCAATTGTAATAGGCACATCAAATGGAATGGTGTCAGGAACAATACACATTTTGTAATGGTGAATAAGCCTAAAATTTTTGAGGACACTATGCTTTAATTATCTTTAGATTGAGTGAGTGTATATTCCTTGGTATAGGACTGTTGTTTTGAATGGGCTTGAGATTTTTGGCATATTTTTATCTTCGGTAGTTCTTTAGACAGATTGTCTTTTTGTTGCATTTGATACTCAAAATCTTGTTGCGCACGCAACACATTGTATATTAAACCAACTGTATCTACTCAAAATAATCCCAGTCATGTAAGTAATCTAATAAATTGTTGGTTTTGCTTTGCCTTGTCTGTCATACAAAATGGACACACAGTGTTGGTGCTATTGAGCCTGGTATGAAATATTTACGAATAACGCTACTAGAATTTTGGATACAGCAAATGTGTTATTCAGAAGACTGTATGGCATAGAACCTTGTAGAGATGATATACATAATACAAGGGAGATGTAGATAAAACATTTGTCACACTTGCAAGCAAGATTTTGTGACAGTATCTTTAAATAGTCCTCATATTTAAAACTTGAAATGTAGAATAAACATTTTTAGATGTGCTTTTCAAGCCATCTGATGGTGCTTAAAGCTCCTTTTTGCCAGGGTTGCCAAAAATTGAGTGTGGCCCCCCATTAACCTTTCCTGGACTATGGCTAACTAATGTTGATGGGAGATGAAGTCCAGCAAAAGCTGTGGCTAGCTACTCTTTAAGCTTCTTGTCCTAGAATATCGCCAGCCCTGATTATGGCACATGTGCCTTTGAAGTATCACTTCCCATCCTTTTGAGGTCCGTTCTAGAGATATTTTGTTTTACACACACTTCTTCTTCAGGTCTCCCCTCTCGTGAGGGATCTTTGGTGAGATTTAGTAAAAGCTTACTGGAAAATAAGGAACCTTTGGTAGCGCAACAATTGACACGTTTGATGTAGAAAGGAAAAGTGGAGTAAGTTGTAGGGCAAACCAAATGCATTATAGGGGATGGCTAAATAATGTTATATAAGCTTTGAATCCTTTGAATACTAGAGAGAACTTTCTAACATTCACGGGATTTAAAGTCCTCTTTTAACTGCTTCACAATGAGTTGCACACCCCTCTGGTCCTTAAAGGCTTAAATAAATGACAATTTTTTCATATCCCTTCTATGGTACAGTTTGTTTATTCCAGAAGCAGATTTGAACATGAACTTCAGTAACTTTCCATCTAGAATAACATTAGGACAAATGTTCATGGCCCTCACATCATCTCTAATTTTGTTAACAAAGAAGGCCACTTTAAATTAATTTGTGTTGAAAACTACAATGTATTCCTTTTAATTTTTCTCTACTAATTCTCATTTTATATTGCTTTGAGAATTTCCTGGATTATTGAACCCATTTGTCTGGTTTCTTATGTTCTCGGAGAAAACATTGGAAAGAATCGTATGAATGATTAAAACATGAACAGAGAAAAGAGTAGAACTTAAAGTACTGTTTACTGCTATGCTACATATGGCGATAATATATAAAATAGTTTGATTGTCCTAATAGCATTTTTCTTTGAGTTGTGCTTAATACTTGAAAATAGTTATTGAAACTTGTAAGAATTCAACAATTGTTTCCTTTATACTCACTCTCTCTTCTTGTCTGTTCTTCAATTGTTTACTGTATGTAAAAAACCACAAATGCTAAATAAACTGAGGAGGGTTAACGTAAAGTGCAAATAGCACTTTGTGATCTCCAAAAGGTTCCCATTGTTTTGAAATGGGGACATATTTGGAACACAAAATATTAAAGAAATAGGAAACCTTTATTTTGCCTTCACATATTCTATATTTATATGTATAGTCAATGATTTTTATTTTTTTTCCATCTTCACCTATTTTATACTATTATATCCTTGACACTGAGCTCCCTGGATCTTTTTGCAGAGAGCTTTCAGTCAGGGAACATGAAAGCAGGCCTACTGAATCAATGCAGGAAGGAAAGCATACAGAGCATTCAGTGCTGCAGGTAGAGTGTAACATTGGATTGTATCCTGCTATGATGGTCTATTGACCAGAAAACTCTCTGGAAACTGGGATCCAAGTAGCACATGTTCAGGGATATATATACATTATAATAGGAGAAAAGTTGTATAAAAATTAGGCAGTTTGACTGTACATATTATAAATTTGCAGAATATGTAATTTTAAAGTAAAGGGTTACTATTCCTTTAAACTGTTACAAATGCAAACTCAATGGAAGTCTGAACTTTCATGAACATGAGCTTCTTCAGTGTTTTCTGAACATGTGTGCACAATACTGACAAATCTCTGCACCTAATTTACTGTAACCTGAAAGGTATACTGAACTTTGGAGTTAAAGTAAGTTTAAAATATTAGGTAAAGAAGGCATGCTTGGAGGTGCCCTTAGCCTTTATCCTGCTGAAGAGCACAGCAGTGAATCGGTTTGATTTCATAGATGGTTGTGTTAGGGAGCTGAGTTTTCATTTTAACCGGTAACGTGAAAGCAAGGATAACTCTGTCATATCATGTATTGTGTTGTATTTCCTTTATTGCAAGATAAACCATTATTATATTGTACAGTAGTGTGATGCCCAAAACTTTTTATTGGCTGTTGACAACTTATCTTGATACTAAAAAAGATTGCGAATACGGTAGATGTTTGTTCTACATTATTAATATTCTTTTCCTGGGAGGTATATGTCAAACCTTCTCTGATGCAAAACTGGGATTAAAAAAAGATTCTTTCTGATCAAAAGTTCCTATAGGATTTAATAGTGTCCATTCTGAACCATGTTTCCTTACAGGTCTATTTAGAATAGTAGAGAAACTGGTCAAAAATTTGCACAAGACTTATCAAATGGAAACTTCCTTACATCCTCTTTATTTTAATAAGACTTTTTCTTAAGTGGTCTGAAGTTTTTCAGCCCCATTGTTGTCTTAATACAAAGCTCTGTGTTTAGAAACAAATGTCAGATATGAATGTTTCTTACAATGTCCTTAAACTCTGGTTAATGCTACTCAACAGATCTGGGCCTTTACATTCCTTTCCATTAAACAGCAAGTAATTCTAGACGATGTTCCCTGTTCATTTTAGATAGTCCTATCTCCATTAAACGAAGAAGATATTTAGGTACTGCTTTCTCCAAGACAATACTTTACATCTCCCAGAGTGGTCAAAGTACTTGTATGCTTTAGAAATAAACCCATGAAATTTATTGCATACTATCTGTATACATATGAATATGGTAATCTTACAACTGTGTGTATGAAATAAAACATAATGATATTAATTAAGGCTCTTCAATAACCTTTGATTGTTGGTTTTCACAACCTGCTATTAAATGCCATTGAAGCTTATAGCTTGGTGGGTCCCAACATTCCCCACTGGAGCTTTGTACACTTTCAGTTGTACATGCCCTAAACTCCTTCGATTCTAGATAGGTCTTCAAAACAGATACTTCTCTAGCGTTCAAGGATGTTTTGTTTTCATGTATACTGGGTTGATGTTGGCACATAACACACTAGTATATATCTGTATATCCTATACCTAACAAACTGCTGTCCCGGAATGCTTGCATACTTACTCCTAGAGTACAAAACCTATTCATATCCAAGTGTCTCTATAGTGATGACAGAGTTCTCTTTACCTTGATAGTGCTGGCAACTGAGATCCATCAGCTAAGAGGTAGCATCTTTTGTAGAGTTTATATATGTTTATTGTGTGGTATTGAAATGTGAACAAAAAAAAAAAACAAACAAGCAGATTTTCATTTGCGTTGTTGTATTCATGTTCCGTGTTCTGAAATAAATTTTGAAAATAATTATTTTTCTAGTGTTCTTTGTTCAGTCTGTCAGTTCTTCTAGAAACGAAAGTAATCAATGCACGTTGTACAACTAATTTAAATGTTTTAGAATACACTACACATTAAAATGTGACAGTCAAGGACATACACACAAGTTGCTGAATCCCAAATCAGATTCTGGAAGCCCACCCATATCCAGAAGGATTCAGACGTCAGGCGCACAGGAAAATGACATTCAGGCCTAAGTAGCAGGGCACATTTGAGATTAATAATTATTTAAAGGGTAGGTAGAGTACATGTGTGTATGTATGTATATATAAATATATATATATATATATATATATATATATATATATATATATATATATATAAAACGACCCCCTTAAAGGGATAGCTGCAATTAATCTTCATAGTATTTGGGCCATGGATAGTGTTATTTCAATACTGTCAGAGTTGTAGTTCAAGAGTAATTGAATGATAAAGTTTTCCCCTCCCTCCCCTTTTACCTACTGTAAGCCACTTCCCCTCAGATGTGGAATCTGGTCTACAGACCAGACGGGTCACAGCAAGGGACAATCTTCTTACTGTGAGAACAATGAAAACCCTGCCCCCCTTGACAGGTTTTTCCCTTGTACTAATTGAAGATTGTCCCTCTCTGCGATCCACCTGGACACCCCCTTAAATGCTAGAGATGCCTACAAAGCAATGCACTGAAGATCTCTAGAATCCAAAAGGTTGAAAACCCCACTGAAATCAATTATATTTTTTCTTTGTCGCTCCTATTGCAGTTGGGTTGCCCTAGAATTGATGCACTTTGTCTTTGTACATTAGGCTTAATGAAAAATAAACAAAATGAAAGGTTTCAGTTACTAAGATGGAGTTGTTTACATTGGGGAAAAATATGGATATGTTTACAGTATACAAATATATTCAAGGTCAACACAAAAGAGCTTGTAAATTCTTTGGAATTTAAAGTGATAGTAATGTTTCAAAGTAAAAGCAGAGTTGTAGTTCAAGAGTAATTGAATGATAAAGTATCACCCTCCCACCCTTTTTACCTAGTGTAAGCCACCACCCCTCAAATGTGGAATGTGGTCTTCAGACCAGACAACTCATAGCAAGGGACAATCTTCTTACTGTGAGTATAAGGAAAACCCTGCCACCTTGACAGGTTTTTCAGGATTTTCCTTATGCTCACTGAAGATTGTCCCTCTCTGCGATCTATCCGGACAATCTTGCTGATCTGAGGTGAGCAGTGTTACATCAGTAAAGAGGGGAGGGGGATACTTTATCATTCATTTACTCTTGAAATACATCTCTGACAGTATTGAAATCATATAAAATACTTACAAGTAATGAGCAAGTGTTATCATTTTCATTGTTCTCTCTAGAATACTCTTTTGTAATGAAAGTCTTATTTTAGGTAAGTAAAACATTGTGTGTGTGTGTGTTGTGTGCTCACATTTGAACTGGGTTGGAATTAAATTTATAATGGATTTAGTTAAATTAACATTTGCTTATTTTATGTCTAAAGCTCTACAAAGTAAAATAAAGTAAATTCCAATCATTTAAATCAGTATTTGTGTTTGTTAACTTCATCCCAAAGCTTGCTATAAAGTGTCACAATGCAAGAAACAGCCAACATATTGCAAAGGAAAATATCACCAGTTAGAGGAATAGTTTACTTGGCAATCAAAACAATGAAAAATATAATATTAAAACTAAGTACATAAAGGGCTATATGTACAGAGAGCAAGGAAAGCAATCTTGGCTTTTAACCCTTATGCAGTGTGTTGGGAGACCTCTCCTTAGCATTCAATTGGGTGAAAGTCCTATTTAAATACATGACCCCTGTGATGCAGTTAGTTTGTCCCAGAATTGCTCCTCCTTTGTGAAGTATTATAGTACAGACCTCTGTAGGAATCAGGGGGCTGAAAGAACCATTTAACCCTTTGAATAACCCCCCCCGGCACTCAAAGGATTAAATGAATGGGAATTTGAGGAACATTTACTTTCTCCTTATCTTGCTGTTAGTTTGCCTCCAGAATCAAGTCAAGACTATCTCATGCCACCTTTGACTTAATGTTTTTGGGACAAAATGAGAAAGGGTTCACAGCTTCCCAGAACCCCCTTCCACACACCCACACTCTTTAGCTCTTATCAGTATTAGCGCCCAAATAAGGATAATCTTGCTTTTATTGCCCAATGGTGGGCAATTTGTAGATCACTTCCAACTCTTAGGACTAGTGAATATGGTCAGCTGAGGATGACTGGAATTGTAACCCAGTAAGAGCTTGAGGAAGGCTGCAGTTTCTCCACTCATTGTCTGCTTCCAAGTTGATGCATAGACTTTTCTCTTATGTCCAACTTGGAACACAGGTACCATGGGGTTGAGTCCCTTCTCCTGGAGGGCAGAGCACATAACAACAAACAGTGTCTTTGTGGTGGAGACTCCCTCCTACAGCTCATCCCCCCCGCTCACTAAATCCCAGGTTTCATGTGTCCTGCTAGGCTCTGGAGGGGTATGGCAATCCTCTTAGATTTCTTTAGTATTTTTTATTCTTTTACTATTAGATAGGCTGAAAAAAGACAGGCGTCCATCAAGTAGTCCGGCCCATGCCAAAACACCCCTGAAAAAACAAACAAACCCTGAATCCATTTCCAATTTAGACCCAAGTGGCTAAATATATTCCTTCCTGACTCAAAATGGCAGTCCGATGGTTCCCTGGATCAACAACCTACCTGCATTGAAGCCATCTGTATAATCAACCATTAGGCAGGTTACCATAACTGGGCTTCTCTGGAGTGGATTGACCAGTTCAAAGGTGTCTTATGGACCCTTTCAGCCCAGTGGAGTGAATCTTACTGACAAGTTTTCCCTCATGTAGGGTCTCTTGGGTCTCTGGCTTCTCTCTAAAATGGTAACAAGAAGACTTGTGAAGAGTGTTCTGCCTCTCCATACAGTGGCTGTTGTGAGCCTTGGTAGGTTCTGGCACTCATTACATGTACCTTTATTATCTATATGTTTCTCTCAGAGGGCTTTGAAGTGATGATGGCTTATTCTATGGAATTAACCCTTTATCTGCTGTTTTGACTATTTACTGTGTTTGGGTGCTTTTGTGGTTTATTTTCAGCCTCCCACTACTTGTATCTTAGTTTTATTCTAGAACCGCCACCCCCAGATATTCCCTGGGGGATTTAGGTCTCTTAGCAAGTTTTTAACTTTAGACCGTTTTTAAGAATGGGAGCTCAACCGTCGCCATCTTTGCTCCATTGACATCTATGGAAAATATCTCTGCAACCGTTACAACAGTCCGAGAGGGTTCTATCTTCATGTCTCTATCACGGTGCCTGTGATTGCTGCCTTTTTCTGTCAGTTACCTGAAGGGGCTCTCCATTGGCTGCATGCCTTCAGCCCGCCCTGTATTGCCTATTTAAATTGAGCTTGGGCACCCTTTGGTTGCCCTTTCGTGTTGTCTCTATGCTGCCTGCGTCTGCATTGTGATCCTGAGCTTCCTGGGCCATTACATTTCCTTGCTCTTCTGTGATCGCCTGAGTTCCTGTTTGACAGCTTCCTCGGTTCCAGCATCCGTTCCTGATCCGGTTGGGGTTGCTGTTCCTGCTGCCGTTTCCTGTTGCCGTTCCTGCTCCGGTTGACTGCCATTGAAGATCTGTTTTCCTGTCCGTTCCCAGCTGGGTTCCTGCTCCTGGATTGCCTGCAGTGTGTCTCGCTCTCCCAGTCACCTTGGCGACATTTTCATTTACTCGAGTTGTGCTCTCCAGTACGCGGGTACTGGTTCGCTCCATGTATACCGGCTGCTTGTTGCACCGGTCAGGGTTATGTCACTCCAGTATGTGGGTACTGGTTCACTCCATGTTTAACCAGTTTCTCATTGTGTATTGACAGCACCGGTGGTGATTGGGTATCTCCAGTACGCGGATACTGGTTCGCTCCATACACACCGGTTGCTTGTTTCACCGGTAGAGGTTAGGTTACTCCAGTACGCGGGTACTGGTTCGCTCCTTGTATAACCGGCTGCTCATTGTGGTTCAGACCACACCAATAGAGATTGTGTACTCCAGTACGCTGTTACTGGTTCGCTCCATGCATAACCGGCTGCTCGCTACACTGGTAGAAGTTCTGTCACTCCAGTACGCGGGTACTGGTTTGCTCCATGATTAGACGTTGGTTGTCCAGTCCTAGACAGCACCGGCAGAGATTCTGTCACTCCAGTACGCTGGTACTGGTTCGCTCCACGCATACCGGTTGTTGTTCAGTCCTAGACAGCACCGGCAGAGTTTGGGTAACTCCAGTATGCGGGTACTGGTTTGCTCCATGTACAACCGGCTGCCTGTTGCACTGGTAGAGATTGTGTTACTCCAGTACGCGAGTACTGGTTCACTCCACGTATAACCGGCTGCTTGCTGTATTTCTCTCAGCACCGGTAGAAATTGTGTACTCCAGTACGCGGGTACTGGTTTGCTCCATTCTTCATTGGGTGCCGAGTTATTCCATCTGCCCAGAGGACCTCAGTCTGTCCATCTTAAAGGGATAGTAATACTTCGTTTTAACTTTATTTTATTTTGTAGGCATTAAAAAAAACATGAAGAATGATATAAGTCTTATCTCTTAAACCTTTATGGTTTAAGAGATATTCACAAGCAAAGTTTCCCCCTCCCGCCCCTTTTACCTAGTGTTAGCCATCTCTTCTCAGATGTGAATCTGGTTTTAAGACCAGACAGATAACAGCAGGGGACAATCTTCTTTGTATGAAAAGAATGAAAGCCCTTCCCCCCTTGACAAGTTTTTCAGCTTTTTTCCTTATCTTGATTGAAGATTGTCCCTCTCTGCAGTCTACCTGGGCACCTCCCTTCTGATCTGGCTGAATGGGGGGGGATACTTTGCTTGTGAATATCTCTTAAACCATAAAGGTTTGAGAGATAAGACTTATATCGTTCTTCATGTTTTTTTAATGCCTACAAAATAAAATAAAGTTAAAACGAAGTATTACTATCCCTTTAAGCCTCTGGTCTGTACACCTTACGCCAGCCACTGAGGCCACCTTTGCCGTGATCCAGTACTTGCAGTCATAGGCTGCCTTGCCCGGTAAATTGGTAAGGCCGGTAGAACATATACCATCTTATGCCAACCTAAGGTTGCCTTACCCGGTATTGGCAAGGCCGGTAGAGCCTCACTACTCGTTGTACCAGTCTCAAGGCTGCCTTGCACGGTATATTGGCAAGGCCGGTAGAGCCTTATTCACTCGTTGCACCAGTCCCCAGGCTGCCTTGCCCGGTAAATTGGCAGGGCTAGTAGAGCCTTCTTCTTCCTGTTGTACCAGCCTCTAGGCTGCCTTGCCCGGTATATTGGCAAGGCCGGTAGAGCCTCCTTCTCCTGTGTTGCTAGTCTCCAGGGCTGCCTTGCCCGGTATATTGGTAAGGCCGGTAGAACCTTTTCCATCTTGTGCCAACCTAAGGTTGCCTTACCCGGTATTGGCAAGGCCGGTAGAGCCTGTTTTACATTCTGTGTTCCGCTACTCACTATACTATGCATTGTCATTATATGTTCTATGTGTATGCTACCTGCAAGGGTTTTCTTTAAACTTTTCAATAAAGTTGTGTTTTTATCTTAACTCTGTGTCTGAGAGTCATGACAAACCGTGACAGTCTCCTCGTGCTCTATCATACGGTCCACTTTATGAGAGTCCAATAGGCTCATGGCGATCAGCGAGCAGAGTTGTAGTCAATGTTAGGCAACAAGAAAGGGAGAAGACTACCTTATCCAGAATGCCCGTTTCGCTGGCTTTTTTATGATTGGCTGAGAGTTTTGAAGTGTCCATTTTACTTCTGTCTTGCTTATCCTATGCAGAGGCTGACTCGCCTTGCTCTCTACCTCCATATTAATCCTTCAGTTGCCAGATGAGTGAATTTTTGGGCTATTAAGGGTTCTCTGTTATTCTGGGGATATTCTCTAGTGATTTTACTAGGTTGGGGAAGTTTTCTAGTGGGAAGTATATCGAACTCTAAGGGGCATGGGGGTAAATCTAAGGCAAAGGACTCGGGCTACCCTTACACTACCTCAAATATTGTCACTCTTGCCAAGCAGGACTAGCTAGAAATTATTCAGGTCTCTATGCCCCTCCTGTGGCCCCCATTACTACACCTGGGGCCCACTAGCACCAATCAAGAGCCAGCATGGGTTAAGACTTTACTGTTTCCAGTGGCCCAAATCCCTTCATCTGTCCGAGGGGTACTTCATTCATGGAAGCCTATTCATACCTTTAAGCAAATTCCGCCCATTTCTAGGGGGGATGATGGGGAGTATGAGGACATGGATTCTTCCTATTCCTATGGAGATTCCTTCAAGGCTGATCCTCTCCCCTTTGCAGAGGAACTCATCAGGGCAGTCTTCGAGACCCATCAGGTCTCTGACACACCTGATGAGGGAGCTCCCACATTGAATATTTTCTAGAGACTTAAGAAGTATTCTCCCTTTTTTTCCACCCAATAACACTCTGAATGAGATCCTTATGGATGAGTGGTAAACTCCTGATAAAAGGCTAAACATCAATAAGCACTTTTTTTAAGCTATACACTTTTTTAGCTGTGGCTTTGGCTCAGTGGGCTTCTCCCCCATCATGGACCCCCTGTTTCATGATTGGCAAAGACCACTTCCTCCCTGCTGGCGAATGCAGTGGGACTCAGGCGGATAAGAAGCTGGATTCTATTCTCAAGGCCTCCTTCGTTGCTACCGGTGCAGAACTAAGACCTATTTTTGCATCTGTGTGGGTTAGCCTTTTAGTTGCCATTTGAGGTGAGCAACTCTCTGATGCTGTCTGTGCTGATGTGGCCAAGGAAGACTTATTGGTTCTCATGACTAACATCATGGAGGGCAATACTTATCTTCTGAGGCGATCTTTGACACCGCACCTTGTGGCTCAAGATCTGCTCTGTGGACCAATCTTCGAAAAAGTCAATGGTCTCCTTGCCAATTCAGGGCAAATCCATTTTTGGACCTGAACTAAAACAGATAATCTACTGGTGGTAAGAGTACATTGTTACCTCATATTACCACCAACAGTCCATTTCTGGCATGGAAGGCGCCTCTTTTTCATCCCCCACCAAATGGGGAGCAGAGCTCGCAAGCCTCTCAAGCGCATCCCACAGCAAAGTCCAGACAAGCCCTGCAGCCAAAGCTTTCATCTTTGAATGCTAAGTCTCACAAGCACAACTCCACAAGACTTTAACCCCTTAAGGACCCTTGACGGACCTGATTCGTCATGGCTGGATTTGAGTTAAGGACCAATGACGTACCAGGACCGTCATGGCTTAAATGATAGCAGCGTGCCTTCGTGCACACTGCTATCATTAATGCCAGGGTGAGATTGAGCACTCCGAGACTGGGGCGTTCAGTCTCAGCCCTTCTTGCTTGTGCCAGTTCATGTGATCGCCGTACCAGCGATCACATGTACCGGCATAGTGACAGACAGAGGCAGCAGAGAAAGCATGCTGTCTGTGCGTGTCTTGTCTGCCTCTGTCTCTCTTGCTATCAAAGTAAGGGAGACAGAAGTAGACAGGAGATACCTAGTGGTGAAAGAAAATACAGCAGCTAAGGGTATTAACCCCTTCACTGCTGGTGCCAGAGGCTTGCTAAATGCAGGTCAATTTCTGACCTGCAATGATATTTTTAAACACAATACTTTTTTTTTTTTTTTTTTTAACAAAAATATTTTATTTAAAAAAAAATAATCTAATTAAACAATTTTGGAAGTGTGATTGTTGTGGAGCTATGTAATACACTTATACACACCGCCAAATGTCAGGGATAAAAAAGTGGGAAAATAGGGTGGGAAAAAGGGACATGGGTATTTTCACCCAGGGGGAGGACAGTGGCCACTTTAAACTGCACATTTTGTAGGTATGACTGACCGGTCATACCTTTCATGCAGTCACCATAAAAATTTAACTCTTTGTGCCCAACTGATCCCAAGGGAAAAAACAAAAATGGTGGGGTTTTTTTACATTTTTTTTTACCTTTTTTTATTTTAGTAAAGTGAATGGTGGGTTATCCATATAAGTAGGGTATCAAATGAAAGCCCTATTTGTGCTTAAAAAAACAGTATATAATTTATGGGGGTGGGATAAAAGACTTAGAAGGAAAACACTGTTGAACAAAGACATAGTCAAAAAGGTCAGAATTGCTCCGGTCCTTAAGTGAAATCCACCTCTGATTTTCCCGGTCCTTAAGGGGTTAAGGATCCAGGCCAGTTGTTGCCTGTATGGGGCTGTCTCCAACTTATCTGAGATGCCTGGACATCCTCAGTAACGAATCAGTGGGTTGTGCTGGTAATCTCAGAAGGGACCACATATATATCATATCCCTTCCTCCATTTCGGTTTGTTTTATCAATGGTCCCAAAAGCGTCAGACAAGGCAAGGCTGTTCCAGGAGGCAGTGGACTTCCTGCTGGAGAAACAGGTTCTGGTACCTGTTCCAGCCCTGAGCTCTCTTCAGGTCTCTATTCCAACCTGTTTGTGGTCCCAAAGAAGGACTGCGGCTACCGCCCCATTCAAGACCTCAAATGCTTCAACAAGTATGCAGTTGCTGTACGCTTCAAGATGGAATCTTTGCATTCTGTCATCGCAGCTATATGCCCAGAGGAATACCTGGCCTCTCTGGATCTTCCAGACATGTACTTACACTTCCCAAATCACCTGGACAGCCAATGCTACCTGCGCTTTGCTTTTGGTACCAATCAATACCAGTTCACGGCACAGTAATTTGGACTGGTTTCATCTCAATGCTTCTTCACAAAGATCATGGTGAGCCTTCATCCATGCTAAAGGTATCTCTGTGAGACTATTCCTGGATGACCTCCTTATCAAGGCCCCTTCGGAGGCACTCCTGGCTCACCATGTTCAAGACAGCTCCCACATTCTAGTCCAACACAGGTGGATTCTGAATCTGCAGAAGTCCTCTCTGATTTCTTCCCAGGTTCCAGTTTTCCTGGGGAAGTTCGACACCCATCAGGGGAAGTTTTCCTCCAGTAGGAGAAGAATCTGCTTGTGTCAAAGGACATGTCACAGGCCCTGGAATGGTCCTCAGCCACGATCAAATATTTCATGAGAGTGCTGGGTTGGCTGGTGTCAACTTTGGATGTGGTCCCTTACTCTCAGGTCCACATGAGGGAGCTGCAGAGAGATGTTCTCAGGAACTGGTCATATACAGGCCCACCTGGTCCCACTGCACAATTCCTTGATCACGTCACATCCTGGCTACCTCACTTCATGTCCTCTGATGTACCTACTCTCATCCTGGGTGACTTCAACATCTCTTTAAATAATCTTAACACCCCCCTGCCCTCAAACTCCTCACCTTAACAATCTCCTTTGGCCTATCACAGTGAACCAGCTCTCCCACACACAGTGATGGTAACTCCCTTGACTTGATCTTCACTAACGTCTGCTCGGTCCCCTTTCCCCTCTCTGACCACCACCTCCTGACCGGTAACCTCATCATACCACGCAAACCCATCACCCGCCACAATCAAGAGCATGTGGAGAACTCTGCATACTCTTGATCTGCAACAATTTTCCACATCCCTGCAACCTCTTCTCAACCTCATCCTCACACTTACCTGCCCAGACAAAACTACTGCTCTCTACAACAGCACTCTCACTTCAGCCTTTGACACAGCTGTACCTGCAAGTCCACGCCACCCACACACTACCCTACTACAATCCTGGCACACAAGACAAACATGATACCTCCAAGGGTGCTGATGCACTGCTGAAAGACACTGGAGGAAATCGCTCTCCACAGCTGACTTCATACACTACAAATTCATTCTCAGTTCATATAGCTCTGCCCTCTCCCTGGCCAACCAGTCATACTTCTCCTCTCTAACCTTTCCTCTAACCTGAAATGCCTTTTCTCATCTTTCAAATCTCTTCTACACCCACCAACACAAACACCTTCCACTAACTTCTCTGCTCAAGATCTCACCACCCACTTCAAGGACAAGATTGAATCCATCAGACATGACATTTCATCACTCCCACCCCCACCAAGCCAGCTTAGCCCTGTCACCTCTCCCGCATACACACTAAGCTCCTTCTCACCCATCACCGAGGATGAAGTCTCCCTTCTCCTCACTCGCTCAACCCTAACCACGTGCCCTCTCGACCCAATCCAGTCTCAGCTCACTCAAGAACTTTCCCCTTTACTAACTCCAGTCACTTATTCAACCTCTCTTTGTTAACCGGCACCTTCCCATCCTCTTTCAAACATGCACTAATCACTCCCATCCTAAAGAAACCCTCCCTGGACCCAAACTCACTGTCAAATTACCGGTCAATTTATCTTTCCCATTCTCCTCCAAGCTCCTTAAGCGTCTTGCAAATAATCAGCTCATTAAATTCCTCTGCCCCCATTCCCTGCTAGATCCCTTGCAATCCGGATTCCACCCTTATCACTGGCTATATAAATAAAGAACAATAATAATAACCCAGAGCATCTTCTTCAGCAGATATCTCTCTCTCTGTCTAGAAGCCAGGTCAGATATCTGGTGGTTTTTACACTAGCCAAACCTGGAGCAGGGGAGGTAATTTGCAATCCCATACTGGACCTTGATCATCACGGATGCCAGCCTAAGGGGCTGAGGAGCTGTCCTGGGTCACTTAGGTGTCTAAGGCAGGTGGCATTGTTAAGGGAGTCTGCTGCCTATAAATGTTCTAGAATGCCAGGTGATTCGACTAGCCCTCATCTATTGGACTCCGGTTCTTTCAGGAGTGTCAGTGAGGGTGGAGTCAAACAACACCAT
Source organism: Rhinophrynus dorsalis (assembly GCA_037306005.1). Taxonomy (NCBI): domain Eukaryota; kingdom Metazoa; phylum Chordata; class Amphibia; order Anura; family Rhinophrynidae; genus Rhinophrynus; species Rhinophrynus dorsalis. The sequence continues at coordinate 104,187,022 of CM074724.1, forward strand.
AGCCGTGGAGTACATCAGTCACCAAGGAAGAACTTGCTGCATGAAGGAAGGGTCTCCCTGTTGGGCGGAGGCCTACGTTCCCACCATCTCGGCTGTTTACATTCCAAGGGTAGAAAATGTTCTGGCTGACTTTCTAAGTCGCAAAGACATAGATCCAGGCCCAGAAGCTGGTCTCTTCCAAGGCATACCATAGGGTGTGGTCTATTTTTCATAAGTGGTGCACAGACAAAAATGTATCTCCGCAGGCCTTTGACCTTCCCCTGGTGTTGTCTTTCCTCCAAGATTGTGTGAACAAAGGACTCAGCTTGAGCTCCTTTAAAGGGATAGTAATGTTTCAAAATAAAAGCAGCTCCAATTAATCTTCATAGTATTCTGGCCATGGAGAGTGTTAGTTCAATACTGTCAGAGTTGTAGTTCAAGAGTAATTGAATGGTAGAGTATCATCCCTCCTGCCCCTTTTATTAATGTAACACTGCTCACCTCAGAGCAGCAAGACTGTCTGGATGGATTGCAGAGAGGAACAATCTTCAGTGAGCATAAGGAAAAACCTGTCAAGGGTGGGCAAGGTTTTCCTTATGCTCACAGTAAGAAGATTGTCCCTTGCTGTGACCTGGCCGGTCAAAAGATTCCACATCTGAGTGGAAGCGGCTTACACTAGATAAAAGAGGCGGGAAGGGGATACTTTATCATTCAATTACTCTTGAACTACAACTCTGACAGTATTGAAATAACACTTTCCATGGCCTAAATACTATGAAGATAACCCTTTAAATTTCAAATCTTGGCACAGGAAATAAGTAGTGCTCGGTGCAAATAAAGATAAATATTAGGTTTATTTTATGTCATTGAACCACTTAATCTGGCTAAGGTGCCTAATTAAAAGTTAGAAATTACCTTGTTTTTGTTTTGGTACTTTTCTTCCACTGCATTATGAATCACAGCACTGGACTCCAACCTAGCATCCAAAGGGTTACCCTGTCATTCTAATCTGTTACCTACTGATATGATCTTTCAGAATATTCCAGTATCCATATTGACTGGCACTTTCTCCCCCTTTCTGTTATCAGGTGTTGTGGGCTGATGGCAAAGAAGGAGCATTGAGTAAGGTTCCGTAAAAATCTATTTGGCAAGTAAAGTAGATTTCATTAAACTGAACCAGCTTCTTCTGACACTGAAGCTTCATTTAATTTCAGAAACACTTGAGCAAGTTCATCTGGCTGTTTTCACAATCACATGTCGCAATTTAGCTTAGACTACATTTTACATTTCAAGTCTAGAAAACTACCAGACTCCTGACATGCATTCCTTGGCATAAGGCAAAGCAAAATAAAATGTGCATGTTTGCATATATGTCAGATGAACAAGGCTTGATAAGGATATTGCATATGCAGATTGTTAGCTGCAGAAGTTTGCCCGTCAGTCAGACTTGTACAGAAAAACACCAATTATAATGAGTCTTGTAACTTGTCTCTCAACATTCTGTAAATAAATACAGCAAAATAGAGACATTTCATTATGTCTATCATAGACAAAACTGGTAACTCTCAGGGTTAGACCTTGAATCTCAGGATTTTGGGCCAAATTCTCAAGGTGAGACAGTCCAATGTCACTTACTGTATCATCTGCACCAATTAATTGCTGCTTTACTATAAATTGGTGCTACTTATAGCTGGAATACAAAGAGAGAAGACCTCCTTTTCGTGAGTCTCTTTAACACTTTGAGTGGCAGAAGGGTATCCAACTAATTGCAAAGTAAAGGGTTAAGCAGTAGTATTGCAAAGTTGTTCCATGTTAATTGTTCTTCGGAGACTGATTGGAGCATCTCTGGATTAGAGCAAGCAGGGACTTACCTGTGGTGAGCAACCTGAGACCATTCAGCTGTTCAGGACTACAATTCCCATCATCTCCAGCCAGACAACAGCTATCTATGGATGATGGAATGGCACTGAAATCAAAGCAGCCTGCTGTATTCACCGTTCGTAAGTAGTAAATAAATCACAGTGAAGGTAAATCAGTTTAGGATGTTAGCTGTATAGTAACACTTGCATTATTTTAACCCTTTGAGTGCCAGAGGGGTACGCAACGCATTGCAAAGCAATGCGTTGCGTACCCCTCTGGCACTCAAATGGTTAAGGCTAGATGTGCTTCCAGTAAAGTTAGTAGACTTAGTTTTTCATTTTCATTGGCAGTTAGGCTATAGGAAAATATTGCAGTACTTTTTACCATAGAGTTTTAGATGACACACATAGGAGCACCCTGCATACGGAATCATTCCACCTTACTTTGTGTACGTGTCCCTAAGTGCCTCGTGCAGAAAACAAAAGAGGAGCAGTTTTGGACCAAACCAACTGCTCCATGAGGGACAAATGAAAACTCCCCATTTTCCCACTGAGTTAATCAAACTTTTAACCCATTAAAAGCTAGATAGGTCTCCAGCTCATTGCTTTGTAAAATACATTGGAGACTTCTCCAGTATTCAAGAGGGTTAAAAGTCTCATTACAATTAAAAGGAATATTTATACATTCAGATGGTTTGCCTGAGAACGAATCCACTTTCTTTGTCTGTATGGCCCTCTAGTAAGACTTAACTAGTACCAGAAGAGCCAGCCAAGTTTCAAGTCACACTAAAGACAAATAAGCAGCTCACGTCAGCCTCAATGATGAGTACACAAATGTGAGACAACCGTTCTTTTGTATGGAAACCACGGGGCAGGGACACAGTTGAAGGGACATTTCTGGCTCAGACAAAGTCTGCAGTTATAAGAGTAGATTGGGGGCAAGATCTTATGTTTAATTATAACAAGTGATATGTAGAAGTGGGGATCTTAACCCTTTAAAGACCATAGGGATGTGTAAAGCACTGCCTCTGGTCCTCCAAGGGTTAAAGAGGTAAAATACTACAAAATACTTCATTTTATCTTTGTTTTATTTTGTAGGCATTAAAAAAGCATGAAGAATGATATAAGTCTTATCTCTCAAACATTTATGGTTTATGAGATATTCACAAGCAAAGTTTCCCCTCCCTCCCCTTTTACCTAGTGTAAGCCATCTCTTCTCAGATGTGGAATGCAGTCCATAGACCAGACAGATAACAGAAGGGGACAATCTTCTTCCTATGAGAACAATGAAAGCCCTGCCCCCTTGACAAGTTTTCCAGGTTTTTCCCTTATCTTAATTGAAGATTGTACCTCTCTGCAATCTACCTGGGCACCTCCCTTCTGATCTGGCTGAACAGTGTTACACCAGTAAAAGGGGTGGGAAGGGGATACTTTGTCATTGAATTACTCTTGAACTACAACTCTGACAGAACTGAAATAATACTCTCCTAAGTCCAAATACTATGATGATTAATTAGAGCTGCTTTTATTATGAAACATTACTATCCCTTTAACATAAAATACATACTTGCATTTATTCCTTATTGCTGTTTTAAAACATGTACTAAAAAACTAACAGAGGCCAACAGTATGATTAATGTCTCCCTTATTATCACTAAGACGTTGATATCACAGGTGAAATAAAAACCTGAGAAGTGGCTATTATTACCTGATAATGGGGGTTTGACCATTTGTTTTTATGGGCTAGTCAGGAGTATAAAACCTTTGGCTGTCGGTGACTACTCTCATGATCTCTAACCAGGCATTGGAGCTGTAGTCTTTAACAGCTGGAAAGCCAAATGTTTCCTCCCTGGGGTAGATTCTATACAGTGTGCAAGTTTCATTCTTTGAAATTCATTTACAAAATGTTCCCTTTTGCACCCTGTTTAGTTGCAGAGGATTATCTCATGCTGAAATTCAAAATGAGTGAAACAATTCTGTAATTTAAATTTTTTTATAAACCAAGCAGTTTTACAGGACCTGAATCGTGTCCGGGGGAACTTGTCTAACTGTAAAATATATCTTTCATAGATCATATGGCTTTTGCTAAAGTAAAACACAGAATTAAAAAGAAGAAAACTTAAAGGCACAGTTCCTATTTCTTACACTAACCAATCTGTTTTGTCCAAATGATTAGGTAAAAGGTTTTTTTACCTATTCAGATTAAACAAATTTAATTTACCCCAGTTCTGTTAGTCATAATTTTGGTTAAGATTTTTGTTTACAAATAAAATCCATTCATCAGTATTGTAAGCATTAAGGGGCTGGATTCTATTGCAGGTGAAACACCCGTTAGCAAACATTTTCCTATTGAAGTCTATGGGGAAAAATGATAAATGGGCTATATTCTATTACAGGTTCTAATTTTATCTCTGCTTTTATCTCCAGTTTTCTCCATAGACTTCAGTATGAAAATGTTTGATAAAACGAGTATTAACATTTATCACCTGCAATAAAATCTAGCCCAAACGCAGTGATAAAATTAGCACCTGTAATCTAGCCCAAGTACCCCTAGTCACAACTTACCTTGGTTTAGGCGGTCCAATGTTGTCCTCAACAGGGATTTAATTTTATTTGGGCATCTCTGTTCAGATTAATTCCCATGCTCCCATTGGCTGAGATCGTGGGGTTACACAGGGCACAGAACATCACTCCTCCAGCTAGCAAATGATTGGTTACCTGGAGGGGTGACGTTACGCGTATCTGTACCCTATAACTAGATGCTGATGGCTGGGAGGTGAGGTTACTGCAGGGTACATTCTGTGCCCTATGTAACCTCACAATCCTAGCCAATGGGAGTGAGGGAATTAATTTGAACAGGGATGGATATAAAAGAATATCATGTTAATTTTTTTCTCATTTTGGCTGAAGCAATGGCAATAATAATCATCAAAATCAAGCATCCAAGTCAGATGATAGAGGCAATACATGGGCTTAGAAAACACAAACTGATAAACTACAGATCACACCAGTTTAAAGATCATAAAATCCCTTGGTCAGTGTTAAAAGAATTTGGAGAAGGTGGTGGATAACAGGCAAAGAGAGGGGGAGATAGATAAATCCATTATACACAAACATATATGTTGAAAAGCATCACAAGAGGAAGATGTGTCAGTATGAAGTAGAAGGAAATAAAGGGAATTATATATGTTGTTTTAGTAATTTGAAAGGAATGCCAAGTCCTTATTTAGTCCAGACAAGGCTAATCATCTTTATTTCAAATATATACATATCTGTCTATATATCTACCTATATATCTATCTATATATATAGTGTATTTTTGTTTGCTGTCACTACATATTATTGTATAATTATCATGTAAGTAGCTACCAAATGAGGTGATGTAGTGGTTGGGAAAGGCAGACATTTTGGTTGCCACTCCTAATGCATGTTTCTGAAGGATCAAGTGTAAGCTGTTTATTGGATAGGGTTTGATTGAGGTGTAGCGCTACTTCTTTTCAATTGTCTTTTAAGTTGGCTAATAAACTCACTTCATTTTACATTATGGCCATATATATTGAAGGGCCCAAGTGCAAAGGTTTTTTGGGCCCACTAACACATAAATATTTTCCCAGGGGCATAACTAGAACCTATTGGTTCCTGGGACAGATGGGGCCCCCTTGGATGCTGGTTCCCATCACAAGTGACCCTTCTGCACCTCCTGTAGTTATGCCCCTGGATATATATCTGTGATTATTAGTGATAACGTCCTAGTTCAGCCATAAGCTTTGTTCTTAGGAAGGTCCTTTTGCTTGGATTTCCACATTGTGGTAGTTTTGGGATGTGTGTGGGGAGGATGCTACGCCTCTTTTTGAGTGTATGATATCTATATATATAAAAATCTGTATCTGGTTTGCTGTCCTCCCCACCCCAGGGCAGCAAGACTATGGAGATCAGCTGCAAACAGCGAATTGGGATTTTTCACAGGAGTGGGTAGGGGGTTCAGCAGGTCCCGACATGTATGGCACACTGTCAGGGTTCCCAGGAATAAACCAGGAGTCAGTACGGTAAAGTAAAACAATCTTTTATTAGAATAATCACAGTAATGCATGTAAACAGATAACACACAGAGAGTGATCAATGCCGCTACTCCTTCAGGGCCAAAATAATGGCCAACAATTATTTGTCCCTGATTTGGTACACCATCTCAGATTTGGCCAATTTTTTTGAGAAATAGCTACATGGGCGTAGGGCTTTACCAGGAATTAAGCGTTGAGACAATAAAGCACCCACTCCAATCTCGGAAGCATCCACCTCCAGGGTAAGGGGCAGGGAGGGATTCGGGTGTACCAGAATCGGGGCTGAAGCAAATGCTGCCTTCAGTCTTCCGAACACCATTATGGCTGTCTGGACCACTCAGTGGTCTTGGCACCTTTACAGGTCATGCCCGTCAGTGGTTTGACAATAGTGGAGAAATCTTTAAAAAATTTCTGGTAATAATTGACACACACCCACAGCATGGGCTTATCAGAAAAATTTTCTGGGGACTGCGAAATGCCACCCAAGATCTGTCCCCGGTAAGATCTTAGGTGTGGGCGTTTCCTGGGCGTACTGGACAGGACCACAGCATATGTCCTGGTTTGCCACAGTACAGACACAGTCCTTCCCTCCTCCTGAAGGCCCTCTCCTCCTTTGAAAGCTGGGTAGCACCGACCTGCATTGGTTCACTCCCCCCACAGACAAGCTCAGGAGGCATGGGAGGTGAGGGAGGATAGGGTGGGACAGCATTATGAGGAGCTAGTCTGCCCAGAGCCCTCCTCAGGCAATCCTTAAACGACGGTCGCTCTCTGAGCCTGGTATCTATCAGGATACAGAATTAAATTAAGTCATCCAGTACTTTAGGTAAATCACGGGTCGCAATTTCGTCCTTCATGGTAACCAAGCACACGTAGAAGACTGTTTCAGTGAATAATTTTTCCTTCCATAACAAGATATCGGCTCTGCTGAAGAGCCTCCGCCTGTCCCGGGACCGGATTCCCCTGCTGGCAGCAGAACGCTGACAGCAGGGGAGAGGAAACTTTGAAATCGGCTATCTCTTAAACCACAAAGGTTTGAGGTTTGAGAGATGCCGCTGGTGTCATTTAACTCAATTTATTAAGGGCTACAATATGAGGGATAGTAATTTTGAAGTAATACTATCCCTTTAAAGCCTCGCGCCTGCAAATGACACATCTAACTTTGATGCGTCCAACCATGCTTCATTCTGGCGACATCCATGCGGCATGGAGGGCTGCTGATGCCGAAGCACCATTTCAAGCGTCGCCTGAAGCGGCAGCGCTGGAACCAAGGTAATCTGTAACACACACTCATTCGAATGGGAAATGCTGTGCACCATTCCCTAGTAGCACTAGCAGACAGATTCAATATAAGGATTAAATCTGGCAGCTGTCATACATCAACTCCTACTGATGTCTCTGGGAGTTGATATATAAAACCATGCAGATTACATTTTTTTAATTATATAGAATCTGCCCCTATATGTCTTTAGTTATTTTAACATTGGAGTACCAGAGGGGTACAAATCCCCAACAGTAATCAAAAGGTTAATGCAGAGACTAGAAGTTAAATTCCTTCCGTTCCAATGTTTGATCTTCATGACATGCTTAAAATAAGATAAAGCCCTTAAGCACAAGAAAAAAAAACATGCAATGGGTGAATATGAATAAGTGATGTGCTACATGTAACGCCTGTGCAAACAAAAAATAAATTATATTCTTCCAATATATTCATGCATATATAATGGCAGTTTGACCTAACAGTTCATAGCAGAACCACATGATCTCAGTTTCTCCTCTCTGCACAGTATCGTATTCATTTGCTGACTAGTGAATCGGCTTGCTCCTTATGTCGCCCACCTCAGAATGATGCACTACTTAAAGGAATAGTAATGCTTCATAATAAAATCAGCTCTAATTAATCATCATAGTATTTGGACTTTGGAGAGTGTTATTTCAATTCTGTCAGAGCTGTAGTTCTAGAGTAATTCAATGACAAAATATCCCCCTCCCGTCCCTTTTACTGATGTAATACTGTTCAGCCAGATCTTCAATTAAGATAAGGGAAACCTGAAAAATTTGTCAAGGGGGGCAGGACTTTCATTGTTCTCATAGGAAGAAGATTGTCCCCTTTTGTTATCTGTCTGGTCTATGGACTGGATTCCACATCTGAGAAGAGATGGCTTACACTAGGTAAAAGGGGCGGGAAGGGAAACTTTGCTTGTGAATATCTCTCAAACCATAAAGGTTTGAGAGATAAGACTTACATAATTCTTCATGTTTTTTTAATGCCTACAAAAGAAAATATAGATAAAATGAAGTATTACTATCCCTTTAAATCGCTTATCTCAGAATGGCTCATTTATTTTGTCTCCTGCCTCACAATGGCTCCCTCATTATGTCGGCTGTGTCAGTATAGAACATTTTTATGTTGCACGCTTATTCACTTCTCCTTCTGAATGTTGCATTGACTATACAGCATGTTTATGTCATGCACATAGTCAGGTCGCCTTCTAAATGTCACCTATGAAATGTTGCATGCCATTATCAATCCTGAGTCAAAACTGTATCGACTAGTCTCAGATCAAAACAGGAAATGCATCACTACTGAAAGTGAAACAGGAAGTACACCCACGGCAATGCCTTCGCGACACAGACTGCCGCCTCTGCGGTGACTGCTGTTTGGCCATGCCCAGGGAGCCTCCATTCACTGCTCAGGAACTGGATATACTTGTCCTGCATATGAACATGCATCTTCAGGATCATATTAGATAAAATGGCCTGAAAATGCAGAGGTCTAGTGGCATTAAGAGAACCAGGAGGCAGATACTCAGGCTGTGGTCTAACATGAAGCAAGGAAGGCAGGACTACTGAGCATCATTAGAAAAAGTATGTTAATTATTATTTTTTCTTGGTGTGGAGTTAGTGGTTGCTTTTAACATAACTGTATTACAGATGTTTTTCAATGTTCACAAGTTTTATTTTTTACTTTTACTTCTAGCACACAGACCACAAGTGCTGCTCCTGGTCCTCTGGTAACAACCGCACCTGCAGCCGGCTCACAGTTATGTTTGTAGTATATACACAATGGACACAAATTAAGGCTTACAAATATTAACATTTTTTTATCAATTTATTTATAGCACACAGACCATCCCGCAGAGGGCCCAAGAGGACTGCTTCCCTGCCACCTCCTGCTGCACCCTCTAATCCTCCTTCTCCTTGTAAGTACCCTTGGATGCTACATTGAGCACCAAGGACTTTAACCTGATATTTTCTTGCTTCTTTTTTAAGCCTTTACACACCAGAGGGATGTTCAAAGCAGTGCTTTGCAATGTTTTGGACACCCCTCTGGCACTCACAGAGTTAAAGGTCAATGATTATGTTTTCCTAACTACTTTGAGTATGTCATATTAACCATTTGTATTGCTTTATTTATAGCACAAAGAGCATCCCACAGAGGGCCCAAGAGGATGACTGCCCCGCCTCCTCCTGTTGCAATCCCCCACCTTTTAAAGGGGAACTATCACCTATACAAGCAGCATACAAACTGCAAATAGACAAATATACAAACGCAGTAACAGCTGGTGTGGCTATTTCAGATGTTGTGGCCACAAGTTCTTTGGTGTTATGCTAGGTTATCAGGGCCCTTTCTTACATCTCTCCTATTAATTGTTTTGCCTGCACTGCTGCTCCATCTGGAACATTATTGTGCTTGCCTGGTCCTTTACAAATGATGCCATCTTTAGTATGGCACCATGAAGTGCAGTGCCCTGTTGCGTATTCCGTACACTTCCACATACATTTCCCATTGATATCCTTTTCTTGTCTGAAAGTACATGCATGAACCACCAACAAGTCAGCTCCTTTCTTGCTTTTAACCCCTTAAAGGGATAGTAATGTTTCATAACAAAAGCAGCTCTAATTAATCATCATAGTATTTGTACCTTGGAGAATGTTATTTCAGTTCTGTCAGAGTTGTAGTTAAAAAGTAATTCAATGACAAAGTGTCCCCCTCCCGCCCATTTTACTGATGTAACTCTATTCAGCCAGATCAGAAGAGAGGTGCCCAGGTAGACTGCAGTGAGGGACAATCTTCAATTAAGATAAGGGAAAAACCTGAAAAACTTGTCAAGGGGGGCAGGGTCTTCATTGTTCTCATAGGAAGAAGATTGTCCCCTTCTGTTATCTGTCTAGTCTTACAACCAGATTCCACATCTGAGAAGAGATGGCTTACACTAGGTAAAAGGGGCGGGAGGGGAAACTTTGCTTGTGAATATCTCTCAAACCATAAAGGTTTGAGAGATAAGACTTATATTGTTCTTCATGTTTTTTAATGCCTACAAAATAAAATAAAGCTAAAACGAAGTATTACTATCCCTTTAACGACCCTTGACGGTCATAGTACGTCATGGGTCGATCTGAGTTAACGATCCATGACGTACTATGACCATCTTGGAAGTCCAGCCTCCCCCCGTGGCTGCACACCATTCGGGGAGTCCGGAACCGGAATTTGGAAAAAAAATGCTCATTGGTCCTTAAGTGACCGAGATGTGCCGATCGGCCGGTCGTTAAGGGGTTAATAAATTCCACAGCCATATAAAAAGCTGTGGTCTTCTCTGACACTGTATAGACCAGTGTGTCTTGGATAAAGAGAAATGGCGATGTATGTTTTGCGTGAGTTTTCACACCTGTGAACGAGCTTAAATGATACTTCCCTATAACACTTGCCATGTAATGACGTAAGACTATAAAACTTCGCCTTCATGACTTACTTCACACCTGTGAACGCACAACGATAATGGGCGCCTATTACATTACATCCGTATTGCTGCGATATTTTTACAGTTTGTCTTTCTCATGTGCTTCACACCTATGCACGCTCAACAATGGCGCTGTAGCGACGAGTGACCTAACAACTTCTCCTTCATTGTTCACACGGTTAATGAACAGTTGCTCAAAAGTTCCGGTAACATTATTAACGCGCTATTTTGAAGTATGCTGTACATTCAGCTACAATTATATAATATACCCTCTGCACACGGTAATCTTAGCCATTTGCGGATCAGAGGTTTGTAAAGCATATTGATTGTCAATTCACTGAATAAACCTGTGGCCCTTAAAGGGTTAAGTAAGCTTGTAAACTCTGCCTGCTTCGGTTTCAAATAACTTCCAGCCTTCATGGACATGACATCCAGGACTGAGTGAAGATAACTATTTATTGAATACAAAGGACACAATTCATAGAGACCACTGGTATTTAATGGTCGCTCTAAAGAAAGTGGGTGTTACGTTTGAAATAAGTCCGGGTCAATGCATTTTGAAAGTTCCCAGGTATGAGTATTTTCTCTGATAAGAACAAGTGGATGGAATGGGGCTGTGGCCATAACAAGTGGGATGAGACCATGGATGGA